>OW804100.1:44313250-46813250 GCA_942159475.1 Sthenelais limicola
TTGAATCAGTTGTAGAACGGTTTACAAGCATATGCACATGTGAAATATATATATAGTAATGGTGATCCTGGATGTTAAGGTAACGTTATGTGAGTCCAGGTAACGTTTTACAGGACTTGGAAGAATATTCTAGGTATGACGCAATGTCGAGTACTGATGTAATGTCTAGTACTGATGATCTAATGTCGGGATCCAGAGCATAGCTGATGTAATGACTAACGTAATCCAACATAGTATTTGAACAAGAATAAATTAAACCGTTGCATCTTATAATATAAACTTATATCTGCCTAATTAATAATCATAAATATTCATAAATCATACTTAATAAGGTCACACCTTGTTACGTAATGATACAAGGCCGGATATGGCAGTAGGTCCTCTGAACAACGAATAGGATACAAAATATTATAAAAATGCTTAATATAAACATTATATTTTAGATCTGTATTTATTTTAAAGTTTATCAACCCATATTTTTTATAGAGTGCTGTTAAAGCTGCTACTGCAGGGCGAATCCTGGTGCTAGAGGGAATCGAGAAGGCAGAACGCAATGTGCTGCCTGTTCTGAACAACCTACTAGAAAACCGAGAGATGCAGCTGGATGATGGGCGTTTTCTTATGTCTGCTTCCAGATACGACAAACTTCTTCAGGTCTGTAAGGAATACATCATTCAGAATGTTGACGCTCAGTTATTTAATCCTACATGAAAAGGGAGATAGTGTCAATCCATCAAATGTATACGAAGAAATTGTAACAAGCTTCAGTTCATGAATACTTGCGACGTTTTCGGAATATTACATTTTACCTTCTTGAGGCTTATTTAATGCATGTATCATATCTAAGGTAGTGATGATGACTAAGGCACTAATTCGAATAAATATCCTATGTTACTTCCACTGTGAGATTCTCCTGATGTAAAACAACACCAATGTTTGTAGGAGTACACCCGTGAGGAGATGGATGCTTGGAAGTTGGTTCGAGTTAGTGAAGAGTTCCGAGTCATTGCCCTTGGACTACCTGTGCCACGATACCAAGGGAATCCCCTAGATCCACCTCTACGTTCACGATTCCAGGCCAGAGACGTAAATCCCCTCCCCTTTAAGGTGCGTATGATGTTCTCTTTGCATTGTTTATTTATAACAATATTTGGTGCGCTTTTTTGTTTCTAAGTCTTAAGATTAGGTAGTTGGAATTTTGAATTAATTTCTACCAATGTATTTATAGGATCAAATGGAAGTCCTTACCGCTGTTTCAAAAGGAGTTGAACCTGACAAGTAAGTCTATTAACTTTACAATATTTCACAAACTAATTTAGTCATAGGGGTATATTTGTATAAGTTTCTAATCGAGTTAAGGCATTTCCTCTTTATTGAAGTATCACATCATTATATGTCGTTTGACTACTACCGTTTTAAGGTTTAAGAAGTTGATAATTTTAACAAATTCATTCTATTATTTCAGACTCGCTAAAATATTATCCTTCGCCTCGACTCTAAACTCCTCAGAAGCTAATACATTAGGTTTGCCAGATTTCCCCATCGATAACCTCGCTTCCATTATGAGAATTCTTGTGAGTACAGATGCCATTTTACCTCACACTTTTTCTTATGACTACGCATTTTGAATGTCGCTTTTCCTGCATCTCAGTATTTGTCCTTTGGGAAATGTAAGATTTTGTGTCAATGTTTTGTTACTCTATATTCGTCTATACATACATCAAAATTATGTTTATTGAATACACTTTCTTTCTTTCTCTATTTCACATATCTAATCCTTAAGTAACCAAATAATTTGATATTTTAGGCTGCTATTCCAAGTGCTTCTCCCCAACGCCTTCTCGAACGACTTTATCCATATGAAGTCATGGTGAACAAAGAGGGTCGTACAGCCGTTAAGGATACCTTACAGGTCAGTGCTCCGTATGGCATTGTCACGTTGTAAACTACTATTGATGGAAGATAAGTGTTAACATGCTTACGAGTTGCAATCGTGGCAGCTTTTCATATCATATTCCCCATTACTGAATACCTCGCCTGGCCGACATTAAACAGGTGTGAATATAATATATAGAAGGTCTGACCGGAACTTTCGTAGAAAAAAACAACTATGTAAGTATGCAACCAACCACATGGAGGTGTCCGTGTGAGACATTGTATATATACTATATACCGATTAACTAATGATCTGCGCAACACTCTCTCATCTTTTTATCTTTGTTTTTTCCCTTCAGAAATTTGAATTATTTGAAAAAGGTGTCAGTGACCTCGGTCGTCACTCAATATCGGAAATACGGAGAAGTGACGAGAATGCTTCAGTACAGCTACACTATGAAGGTTCCAATCGAGAAGTAAAAGTGAGTTTAAGATTATTTCATCCTGCCATATTTCAACTGCCACACTGTTTGTAGTATGTGTATATGATATTCTTTATGAACGAAAGAAGAGGGTGAAGAGGAGGCAGGTGTCTGTTGTGTGAGATTAGGTCCATTTTTAAACGTAACAATGCTCTGCCTTTTCGAAGGTAAACCCTTAATTTCTCTGTTCTAGGTACACGCTGGGACAGTTGCTGAATCAGGCAGGCTTTCCGATTTTATACCCACTTCATACCACGAAGGTTTCCTGGCGGATATGGTCACCTCTCACATGGTTCAAGACTTCGCCGTTATTGGTCCTAGGGTAAGTAAGACAACCATCTTTTCCAGATAAGATCCAAATACACTTTTTATTGTGGTTAATAATGTAAATTATGAAATTTAGTATATATTTAATCTGTTGGGATTGTCATATAATAAGGCATGGTATAAAATATGCATTGATCAATCCTTTGACCTGTCACTATTCTCTTTCTGTGTAAAGGGATCTGGAAAGAGTTTACTTATTCAGCGGTTTGCGGATCTACTTGGGTATCATATCGAACCAATTATGCTTTATCAGGTAAATTCCTGGTGGAAACTTTTACCAGTTACCAAGATTTACGTTTTACATTAATTATCTTCATTATTTACATTACATTATTCTTTACGGCTACTTATATCAAAATATAGTTGAGATAAATGCATTGTGTGATTATGTATCTTCAGCTAAAATTTAGGTATTCAAGAAGGCTTAACGCTTAAATAAAAGCCTGAGATTTCCTGTCACTTATTGCATCAAATTAGCATCAAATATCAATAATATATGGAATTACTTATGATGCCTGATAAAATGCCGACAATCGTTCACATATCGACAGCATGCAATCTACATAGAGTATTAAAATTTTGAGTATTTATTTCTTCTTTATTAACATGTTTGTCATTCCTCAGGATATGACGGCGAGAGATTTACTTCAACAAAGGACGACATTGGCTAGCGGGGATACAACATGGCGGCCATCACCCCTCGTCACTGCTGCCCTGGATGGCAGTCTAGCTGTCCTGGATGGTGTGCATCGAGCCAACGCTGGAACATTCGCTGTGCTACAAAGGTGAAATTTGTTATTCTCATCCCCTGTAACTTCCACTCTATACCACCAATTCACACTTGTAACGTAAGATACATGTCTCAAAATTCAGATTATAGGCCTACGTTATTTGATATATCAATTGATTTCATTTACCCAATCGCATCAATAAAGACAATGGTTCTTCCACCTCTTAGACTAATACACGATCGGGAACTGACTCTATTCGATGGAACAAGACTTGTCCGTCATGACCGATATGAAGAAATCAAACAGAGTGAAAGTCTAAGTGATACTGACATGGAGTCTCGAGGCATGCTAGCTATCCATCCGGCGTTTCGTATCATCGCACTGTCAGAACCACCGGTCATCGGCAGCAGCACCCAACAGTGGTTAACCTCAGAAATCCTGACCATGTTCCTCTACCATCAACTCAGACCTCTCTCCCAGAAGGAAGAGTTAGAGGTTCTTCATAGACTGGTATGTTCGTTATCCAAGTCTGACTTTCAGTCCAATTCTTCATGTAATGTGCGTGTCCTTTCTTCTGATCATTTCTGTTCATTTTGCTATTATCATATTTGATCGTATTTTTAACCACTTTGTATTGTTTGATATCTATTTACCAGGTTCCTAATATGTTGGAAATGGAGCCATTGATGAAACTTACGCATAAACTCAGGGCCTCGCCTGACTCCAATGTAAGGATTTCAAATTATGTGAAATTTCATTCTTACTTACTTATGGCTTTGCATACAACTTAGGGAAGATTATATATGGATGAAGTCGCCAGAAAATGTACGTACAATTCGCCTTCCAATACCAATGTATAGGTGCTGATTGTACATTTTCCGGCGACTTCACCCATATCGATGCTGACTTTAGAAGCTTTTTTCGCTATGATTTTCAGAATGCAAGTGAAAATGATTATCTGATTCTGTCTTATATGTACCTGTCGTTCGTTATGTTGTAGTTAAAATCGGTAGCCTCTTCGCTGTCAACCCGTCAACTGTTGAGGATAGCTCGTCGCTTGGCCCAGTACCCGGGGGAATGTCTATATGATACTGTACAGAAGGCTTGTCTGGCGCGTTTCCTTCCTAGAACCACCAGGAATGCCCTCGACGAAGAGTTGTCTTCTCACGGAATGGAGAAGCCAAAGTTACCTTCCTCTATCGAAGGCATGGAAGAGGCTCTATCATGTATGTCATAGAAAGATTTGATATAGAACTCCAGACTTATCTTCTATGCTTTGTTATGCATTCTTCCCTCTCTACTCTGCTTATATGTGATATCTCTCCCTTTACTCGTGCTGCAGGTGAAATAAAAGATGGTGTATTGAGAATAGGAAGCACAACGGTCCCGGTTCACAATCCAGAAACCAAAATGAAAGTTCCAGATGTCCTATTTTATGAAAATCCTCAGGTAAGACAAAATGCCATTATGTGGTTCTATGGGAAAGAAATTGGATTGTTTGTGTTATGTATCGTGATCAAGAAGAGAATGGTTTAGGTTAAAACCGGTCTGTTTTGGAATTTGAACAAGGTATATAATACTGTTATATCCATCCCTGTTTTGAGTGACTGTAATATCGGACTAACATTTCAAAATATTACTTTGTAGCACTTGGCTGTGATGGAAGCTATGCTGAAAGATTTCTTGTTAGGGGAACATTTACTTCTAGTCGGTAACCAGGGTGTTGGTAAAAATAAAATCATTGATCGTTTCTTGTACCTTCTCAACCGTCCCCGAGAATATCTCCAGTTGCACAGGTTAGTCATTTCATTCAAAATACGATACAGGTTTGAGTATTCTTATTCAAATCGTTCCTACCTGAGAAATTTTATTATGACAACGAGCGCATTTGCATACTAGTTTATGACAACGAGCGCATCTGCGAACATAGCACATCTGTGTTTTTATTTCCCCCAACCTAGATTTGTTTTAGGGTTAATACTTCATAAAGGTATCTTCACACATACATTCCGCCTTGGGTAGATAAGGATCTCACTCATAAAATGCATCCGACAAACTGCCTAATTAGACTCCGCTGCCAACTAAATGTAAATAATTGTAAAAATAATTATAAAATACTCAAATGCTAAGAAGCTTATTCTTCAATTTCCAGGGACACTACAGTGCAAACGTTAACTCTACAACCTACTGTTAAAGATGGGCTCATCGTTTACGAGGATTCGCCTTTGGTATGTTCAATTTTATCCAATAGAGATTGTTTTGCCTACTTATTCCATGGTGTTACTTCTTCTATATTTTTCATTGATTAGTGCTGAGGTTTTTCATTGAACGTTGTCTCCAACTGCAATAAAACAGCAATAAAAAATCCTTTGTTATTCCTTCTATAAATATTGGGAGCAGAGTTTACAAAACAAGGCCTGTATTGCATATTGAGAATGACATTCTCCTTGGTGTTTAACAACGGCTGTCGTTCACATTTTGCTCCATACATTGATAGGTACGTGCGGTAAAACTGGGCCATATATTGGTGGTTGATGAAGCCGATAAAGCACCCACTAATGTAACGTGTATTCTGAAAACCCTTGTTGAATCTGGAGAGATGCACTTGGCAGATGGGCGACGCATCGTCAGTGGTAAGATCATTATATGGTGTTTTACTTTCATTTAAACCAGACCATTAAGTCCATATCGTAAATCTTGAGCACTTTTCATTATACTCTTTATAGTCTTTTCAGAGCTTACACTATTTTCGAACCAATCATATTGTTTAAGCTCTTATAGACAGTAGTTTAAGAAAGGCCCCCTCGAGATGACAAGGATTTGATTCACAGGTGCCGACTAACTAATTGCCAGTCAGCTCTAATTCATTAGTAAGGTTGTAAAATTGACAAGCCCAAATTGTCTAATTTTGAGTTAAAGTTGTCTCATTCAGCCAGACATTCGTTGCGCCCCTACCGGCCAGAAGGCTACCCACACTTTCTTACCGCCACAACGCTCGCGGATTTCTTATCATCCCAAAGTCCAAAGGTACAGGTGAGGTCCAGGTCTGACCGTTATCTCAAAGTCAATCACGTGGGAAAGGAGGGGAGGGGCTGACCGCCAGGTCAGGGGAGGGGAGGGAATACTGATTAAAGAGTGGGAGGGAGAGGGGAGGGGAGATAACCCCGTGACCTGGTCACCACCCAAAGAGATTGGTCAGAGTGGCAGTGGTCACTCTGAGCCTCGTTTTAATAAGTGTCTGTCATTGTTATCCTGTGGCTGATTGGATCTCTAATCTAACCTGTCAATTAATTGGACCAACGGGACCAAAGCCAATCAGCGCAGGACCAGTGTATTTCGTCCTGATCTGTCTAGTATAAGAATAAAGAAAAGATGAAAATCGGGCTCTTCCGAGGCTGGTACTGATTTGAAACATACATCTCTGTGTGTTGCGTTGATTAATTTCTCGCCCAACTACTGACCCTGAATTATTACGAAGAATGACCCGCATTTCTTCAAGGTAACTGGGATAAGATGAGATCGAGATAAACATACATCGAGATAAATGAATATAAAGTAACGTTATAAGAACTAAAATTAACGCTGTACATTAGGTAAATTATTATCACAAAAGGAGGTGTAACGGAAAGAAATGATTACATAAATTAAAAGATATAAACAGGTGTCACAGTGGTAGCGTTGAGTAACCTTACATAATACCATGAAAGATTACATGATTGTAAAGTCATCTAGACGAGAAATAATGTAAGATACCCAGGTGTTTAAAATTCCTTAGATAATCTTGCATACAAACTAACGTATCATTACGTAATAGTTACGTAATATCATAAACTAGTGACATGATATTGAAATTAATAGGAGGGAAATTAACCACGTGATTTGTAACATTATGTAAGTGCCAAATACAAGGTATCGTAATATATTTGACAGTATAAATGTATGTGGCCGTTACGTTATACAATAACATAATCACACAGATTAAGAATTTAAAAAATGGGAAATAATCATGTGATGTCTAAAAACAAGGAGATTTAAAATACAATCTTGCAAGGGCGGCTGGAATATCATAAGGTTGTCGCGCCCAGTGCGCTGCACTTAGGAACAAATGTGAGCCCGCGCGCGGCAAAAGTATGATGGCTGCCGTGGTGAGTGCAGCTGTGCTGAGACCTGGCTACTCACATCTCGACAGCTCTTCTACTAAGCTGCTTTAGCATGGGGCAAACATATTAATTTAAAGGCATAATAAAAATGATACCGGAATTCGATACAAGATATGACACGTGATAGCTGTACTTATTACGCAACATTACGTAATAGTACACACGGTTACGCAATACTTAGAAATTGATATATTTAATCATTAGAAGTATTTAAATTGGCATTTGGTTGAAGGAATAAAATTCCAGCAACAATATCACGGGTGTAAAAACCCTAGAACATAATAATTATATACACGGGTACAGTAGAAATACAGAGATTCAAATAGAACATAGAGTACATATTAAGCAATAAGACCTTAAGAGGATTGTCTATGATAAGAAATAGTTACAATACAAATATGTAATGATGACAGAAATGAATACCAATTTCTATTTCAGCTCATTCCGGGATAAAACCTTCGCCTTCTGTGATAGTTGCTCACCCTGACTTCAGGATGTTTGTCCTTGCAAACCGACCTGGTTTTCCTTTCCTTGGCAATGACTTCTTTGGAGCCATGGGTAAATGCTCATTTATACAAATACTATAGATACGATATATGACCTTACACATTCTAGTGTTCACACTCCACTCTGGAGTATTGATCGTTTGATTACTTAAATTGTCTTTGCCCTTCTATAACGAATTTTGAAATTAATGCCTTAAATTATTATATATATCGATACGTCAATATTGTGTATAAAACAATCCTAGCTAGGAAAATATAACTACTCACTCACCCTTATTAATAAATTCATGAAAATTAGTCAATGGTATTCACTAACTATATTCATCACCATCATTTATCAATGATAACACAACGATATGTAAAATACACTGAATAGCCTTAAACTCAGGGCAAAACGAAAAACAGTTCTTTAACTTGACAATGTAAACATGTAAAATGCCCGAATAAAGATTCTTGTTAAAAATATGTTTTATTCCTTTCAGGTGACATCTTTAGCTGCCACGCTGTAGATAACCCAGACACTGAGTCAGAGATGTCTATGTTACGTCAGTACGGTCCTGATGTACCTGAGGAATCGTTACGTCGCCTCGTATTAGCCTTTGGAGAGTTGCGTGACATGGCTGACCAGGGCTTGATCACCTACCCTTACTCTACACGAGAAGTGGTCAATATGGTCAAGCATCTTCAGGTATATTGCATTGTTACTCATTGTTGTGTTGTCTTTAACTCCACCATGATATTCTCTTCCTTCCTCTTTCTATCTATTCGGCTCTCCCTCCATTTCATCCCTCTCTCCCTACATTCCTTCCTCCCCCACTCCTTCAATTCCCACCTGCCCACTTTCCATCTTTTCCTTTCCTCTCCCTTTCACCATTGCTTTCCTAACTGCTTCGGTCCTAACTGAAAATAATATCTTCCACAGTGTGCCTCCACTGGGCCTTAACTTTCAAACATTTTTCATTTTCAATGTTTGCATTCTAAATTAAGGAGTTCTACTTTGTTTTGCAGATGTTCCCGAACGAGGGGCTCACCAGTGTAGTTAAGAATGTATTTGACTTCGATATGTATAACAAAGATATGTTGGAAACCGTTGTCGAGACGCTACAGAAACATGGAATTCCAGTTGGAGCTAATCCCAACAATGTACATCTAGCCAAGGAGTAAGCAATTATTAGACATAGATATAATTTGACATAATATTATTATAAATTATATACGCAACACATCAGGGAATGGTTTTATATTCTTCGAATATTTAAGTGCATTGATCTAATATAATCCAATTGACGTTGGCATTTATGTGAGAGTTAATTAACGTCTCTATTGAGACTGACAGAGAGTTACTGAAGTTAATGATACAATTTTAGTTATTTGTTACTAATGTCCATGTACGGATAATGTAACTTCTTAGGTTAATCTTACATTATGTAATAATTATTTGAATAAAAAAATACTCATAAAATTACATGCGTTGTTTGTGTCCTATCATTATTTTTTGGTCTTCTTCGATGACACGGAAAATATGAAAATACAAAGTACATTCTTGACATATTTCAGGATGGAGTTGCCGAAGTTGGTTTTATCAGGACAACTTCAAATTAGGCGCCCATCTGAGAGACAAAGAACGGGCATGTTTACTTGTCCCGTTGAAGACATGAATATCAGAGTTAAGGTGTGTGATATTTTTTTTTAATTTCATGAAATTTTAAATCCTATTAAAATTTTTCATCCCCATATATAGGATATAAAACAACAAAGAGTAATTATAATTAATTGGGTTAGAACAAAATAACAACTGTTAAAGATATTTCTTTTTTATTTCTTAGTAAAAAAAGGGGGGGAAAAGGCGTTTTCAAACTTTAATGTAAAAAATATTGACTCCAGATTCATTTAAGTAGGGTTGGAATGAAAGCTGGGGTTGAGAGGAATCCAATGAGATATACAGATATTATATTCTAGCTATATTTAATGAAATACAGTCCCAAGACGCCCATTTTTGCAATTTAGCACAAATGAAAAATCTACCCCATATATATATATATATATATTATATTGGCATCTTCGAAAACGACCGGCAATATAAAGTGCAAGTGACCTAATAAATACCATAAATATGACATATATGATATAAATTACGAACAGTTGGAAAAATTATAGTTCAAGAAGGTTTGTTATGCAAGGAAATGGATTTATTACATTATATTTTTAGTACCGATTTTATACAAAATAGGAATTTTTAAATTTCAATCGCAAATTTGTATGAAGATTGTGTAATGCACACAGTTGTGCATGCCTCAGGGTAATACTATATACGCATTTTGAAGTTCAGGAATTCAAAGCAATTGCGGAAAAGGTTAAAAGGGGATTAAACAATTCATTCAAATATTTTACAATATATTAGGAGTCGCCTTTCAGCGCAAAAAAAAATGAGAAAAACATAATTTACTTGCACAAATTGGGGATAAACGCAAAATGTTGTATCAAACATGAAGAGTAATTCAGGAAAGGGCATCACATTTGGAAGAAGATCGAAGATCGAATCATTCTTTGTTTTTGTATCCACCGATGCTCTCTCCACACAGGGACCCGTGGCTTTACCTGTGGAGTCGTACCCTCTAGAACGCACTGAGGCCCGCTCTTTGCTATTCTCTGAACAAGAGGCGTTCTGGACGCTGCCAATGCATGAGACTGCCGTTATTGCTGATGTAGCTGTTACTTTTGGTACGCTGGTCTCCGTCTGTAACGTAGTTTATTTATGATAGACATACTCTTTCTATTCGATATATACAGAGGTGACATTAAAATAGGAGTTCTCTACTAAGCATATATATCATATGGAACCAACATTTCTGTCACACTGTCTCCCATTCTGATGAACGGGAATTATACCTTGCATGTTAATGAACCCTAAAGTAATCTAATTTCATAATTAACAATATATGAACAATTATAATTTCAATTCGTTAGCCCCTCCCTTGGCCTGGATGAGAGCTAGTGCAATGTGCGTTAGTCTGGTCCATGGCTTTGGTTAGGGAACAAAACATTTTTTAACAATATATTTTTTATGAACAATTATATATTTTATCACATTATTGCAGCTTCAAAGCGTCAACCTGGGCTTAAAACGCACCAGGATCTAATACACGTGGTGACCGCCAATCCTGTGACGTTGTACACAATGAATCCCCGAGCTCAGACTCTCACTGGTGTCGACCTCTATGATATCTTCCCCAATAGTCGGAGTGCCAACACTAGACCACGCTTCCAGATAGCTCCCCTTGGCTTCCCTCTCGATACTAATGTGGTTCTACACGAGGAAGTGGTGAGTGGATTAGCTTGGATTAGGAACATTCGCTGTCACACACAGAGAATGTTAATGATGCGTTCTTTCCTACTCTGATAATGGTTCTCTTGTCTGTTACTCCATATGTTAATTTATTCGCTAGTTTTTTTTAATGTCTCAGTCACTAGATTAATTATATTACTTCTTTGCAATGTTTCAATGCGAAAGGTTAGTAATTTAATTATATAGTGGCAATTCAACCGCCTTAATTGTGAAGTAGTTACCATCGGATATGTAATTTCATCGCTTGAGATACCAACACCACCAATATGTTCTAATAATATATGACTGACATATGTAGTCTAAATCTCCTTTCAACAGAATAATGTAATATTAGACATCAATACGGTGACCGGAGATGTGCGGCGTCTAGAAACCAACTCATATCTGGGAGCAGCAGCTGAGAAATTAATGAACATCCGCAAGACTCAGGGCTCCCATAAGATGTGTGCTGACTTCTCTCAAGACCCTGAAGGATTGATTCTCTTCTATAAAGTTCAGGGGTGAGAATAGGTTATGACTGCTATTTTGTCACTTTGACTAACCCTAGCTTCATCATACGATTGCATTTCTATGCTTATTCCTATATTGAAATAATATGATTTCTTAACTATAAGTGAAAGTTAGAAATATTTCATTTAAAAATCCCATGGTATACGTAAATTAATATGTGTTTCTTTATGGATTTAATTTCTCTTGTATTCTTCCCTACACATAGGCAAACCATTGACGCGTTTCTCATGTTAGAAGGACGAGGAATGGGCATTGAGCTCCCTATCAAAATAAAAGATGTAAAACCTGTTTCAAAACGTGACTGGATCATAACAGAGGATGATACAGATAAGTGAGTTTGAATTACGTTAAATTCAATGGATCATTGGGGTAAAATAGAAAGAATAAAGGTGATATAAATCAGGAAGAATAATAAAAAAGCTTACCCTTCTCCCCATGCCGTTTACCCTCCCCACTCCCCCTCCCCCTTTCTCTGATTTCTGCCTCTAAAGCCTGGGTTCCACTGCCACGTTACTTCTCCTGTTTCTTTGGTCCCGCTACTTTTAGAAGCGGGAGCAAATAGCCGCTTCAAGTCAAACATGTTTGATACTTCCCGCTACTTCTAAAGTAGCGGGAACGAAGAAACGGGAGTAGTAGCGGGAGAAGTAGCGTGGCAGTGGAACCCAGGCTTAATACACATTTTGCAGTATCAGACATAAAGGAATGTCCAAAATACACCTACTGTGACTTTGTACCACATTGCCTAGACATAGATTACCCAATGCTTCCTCATACTGATATTACGCTTTATATTCCAGGATGTACATGCTGTCTAGTCAGGAAAACTCCCCCTTTGAGTTTACTCTACAAGTCATCGACAACTCTCCCTCCATGACTGACTCTGCTGTCATGTCTGCCATTGAGATTGCACCTAAAGTGCCCTTGTCGGACAATCTGCTCGGTTTGGCGCTGAATCAGAAGATTTCAAGTCCCAACAGGGTTCTTGCTACAGAAGGCACCTACGCTACACTAGCCATTGGCTTGCCTGAATTGGTTTGTTTATTTTTGATGAGTTAATGAGCTATTCATGAAATAATGGCTGTTTTATTTTATTGATTCATATTTTATTATGTTTTATTATATAAAGCAGTTCAGGTTTTCACTCACGAGCATGCGGAAGAGTTCAGCTGTATCATAGTGGGTTGGATGTAGGTTAGACCAGAGGAGTATCAGAATAAAATGTTACCTATTTGAGAAGGAGAATTGTTCACTTTTCGACAAGCAGACTAAAACTTCCCTTCCTTGCATTAAAATCGTGTTTCATTATTATTAAAAGGAACCATTCCAACCTTAATAAATCTGTATTCTCAGTCGAGTGTCATCTGACATGAATAGTTTTGATGATTGGTTTATTTTATTATAGACATCTATAGATATCTACAATGCATCCAAAACAGAAGAACCATATATAGCACCTCCCAGGTTCACTTCCATACTGGGTGGTGGAGGGGCAACGAAACCAAGATCCAGAAACCCAGTGGCTGTCTTACCACAGTCTGGTCAAGTTGTGCGCATCATCCCAAGTCACAAGGCACCCAAGGATATCCTCCCTGAAGGTATAGCATATGTTTGAGTCTATCAAGGGCGTCCACTAATTTCATATCATTCACTCATTCATTTTTATTTTGTTTAAAGCTTTTTGTTCGTGACAAGCAGAATACAATATACACTCATCGCTCATTAGAGCGTTTTTCAAGGTTACTGTCAATATCTATTTATAATACAGTGGTTTTATTGGTATAGGCACAAGTTTGTGCTATTTGTTAAAGTACAATTTCATCAGGAATGATACAATCGATATTTTACGTTGTTGATAGGAGCTGGATGAGTATAGTAATGATGATAGATGGTAATTTATACAGTCACTAACAATACATTTTTTTTTCTATATAAATCGATTTAGAGAAATAAACACCAAAACCGTAAGAAAGACGATGTCAAGTAGATATTTGCTTGAGTTGTTTTATTTATGTATGACCAACGTTTCGGAGATCTTTTCTCCTTCTTCAGGGTCAATTTTTCAATATACTTCAAGTATGGTTTAACAGTTTTGTTTATCAAAAGTTCAGTTATTTTCTTGTGTGGCGTACGTGCCACATGCGAACTGGTGCTTGCAGTTTTAGTTATTAACAATGATACTTAAAACTGAATATCCCAGTTAAGAAGAAATATAACATGTCTTTCATCATTATGTTCTATCAAAAGTATGATGTCCGCCGAGGTTGGTGCACCTTGCATCGCGGTGTCAAAAATGTGTAATTCTTTGTACGATCGTTCTGTTGATCTTATTTCATCGGATGTGTTAACCTGTTCGTTAGCCACTTATCATAGAAAGTGCAATCACATACCTGTTATAAGCTTTCCATACATTTCAATTGTACAATGAGCTCCTTGGTCTTTGCTTTACACAGGGATGAAGACAAATAAATTATCAGGTTTTCTGGAGGTTGCTGATTTAGTCAACCATAAATTGAGATACATTCCTGTTCCAGGGTTAGTATTTGTTTATACTGGCTATATTATGTATCCAACGAAGTTAAGAAGAAAATAACGATATAAGCTTTTCCACATAAATCCATTGATTTAAGTTTAAACACTTCACTCGTTTATACTCTTACTAAAATGATTAGATTTGTCACTAACGCTTTGCAAAATGCTATGACGGTCATTTTTCATTTTTTTCTATAGCTTATTAGTTTTTTTTGTTTTTTTTTAAGGATTTTATTTCAACTGGGTTTACATTTCCCAGACACCAGGGATTTTCAAACGCGCCCTGCCTGTTTATAGTTTAGGTAAATTGTCCATACATACTAGATAATGATATAATATAGAGACGATATATATTGCTACTACCATAAACTCGCTTGAAAAAAAGTAATGATATGATGGTAAACATGTTACAGAGTGGTGAACCATTCGTACTTCCATCAGTGGTACAGTGCAGGCTCAGATGTGAACACAGTGCTAGCGGAGATGAGTGATGATGGCCTGGTGACGGTAGACTGTGGCGGGTGTGTGAGGCTGTGGGAGACTTCCCCTGTCAACCTGGATAGATCTATCAGACAATGGCGCCAGCTTATCGGTGATGAAGACAACAAACCTCTCCAGGTTGGTGTATCCATTTATTTCGGTTCTGAAAGAGAAACAGACAAAGAGTTAGGTTTTAAGGACTCCTTGAGCTTCAAAGTTGGTATTGTATTAAGTACGTATTCACCATTCACCAAGTTTATGGCATGCACTGGAAAACCAGATTCTTAAATCTGGCTTAGTCTTGCAAATAAAGAATTTATTATTATTACCATTAGAAAGTAGGGGTGTGGGTTGGGGTGGGGTTTAGAAAGGTAGAGAGAACGAGGAGAAATGTGATAGAAAGGGACACAGACAGATAGGAAGAGCATTTAGGAAGAGAGCGCATGAGGGTGACTCGGTGGGGTACTAAGAGAGAGGAAACAGGAAGGGAGAAGGGGTAACGAAATGGAAGCAGTACTTACTCCGCTTTCTTTTCCATGTTTTAGATGACGTATGATCGAGACTTGGGAGGTTTGATGCCAGAAGGTCCTAAACATGGCAAGATTGATGAGACGGGTGCGCCTCACGTTGGTGGTAATACTTGGGCTGGTGGAACTGGTAAGTTCAGTTGAAGATTATTATGGAAAGGCATTTGTCACCACCTTCAACCTAGAATTATATAATTCTACCGTCAACCTGAATATCATATTGATAATTTTTAATTTGAATAAAGGCCAATAGGGTAGAGCACATAATATTATGACTTCTATAATGAGGTCTTCCGATACTGATATTTGATTCTGTTATTATTATTTTTTTCTCGATGTTTGACGCCATCAAATATGAATGTATTTTCGACAGTAACGCTGGTATACCATGAACTAAGATTTATATTTATTCCTAAACTTTCTCAATAAACTCCATATTATTAAGATTCTGAATTTGATGGAATGGGGAGATTTAAATGAAATCAGTTCGAAAATACAATTTATTAAATTGTGTAGGTGGGCGAGATACGGCAGGTCTAGGAGGTGTCGGTGGACCCTACAGACTCGATGCTGGCCATGATGTTCATCAAGTTTCCCAAGCTGACAAAGATGCTGTGCCTGAACACGTAAATGCCTTATTCAGATCCAGAATATTAATTTAGGCTAGCCTACCTATATGGACGTATATATGCTCTTATACAGGAATGCTGTATTTAGTGCTATACTTTTCCTTCAATTATTAGTCAGAAGGCTACGGCTTTCATGGATTCCTTAGATTTCTTTATGTAACTCATTTATTATTTTTGCAGGTTAAGAAAGCAGCGCGAGAAATGGGACTGAAGGCATGGAAAGCTAGGCAAGTATTTGTTTTAATAAGGGTTTGGATAAATATATTTTTTAAAGAAAATGTGACCGAATGAACGTGAGAGATCTCAGATGGTTAATGGACGAGGTGGACTAATTGGTCCAATCTGTTTCTCACACTCATTAGAAAGAATTAAGACGAAAGTAACTGTCAAACCCGATTTTCCTTCCGCCAGGGGAGATGGAATCCGTCATTGGATGTAGTGGACGTGGAATAGGTGGCGCCAGAGTCATTTCAGGTCTCACTGTACAGCTGCTAATTCAATTCCTCGAAATTGAATAGAATACTAAATTTCATCCTCATTAGAAAACCCATCGCTTTCCCACGATTCGATCGTGGTATGTTCAAATGCCTACCCGTAGCCGATGTGTATTTCTAAGCTCTACCTTTAATCTTTAAAAAACTGACATACGTTCCATATTTCCCTTGCACTGCAAATAGATATTAAAATAAATTTGTTCTCTTATCTGTAAATACAGGATAATGCAGACGTCTCTCTTCTGATTGTCATTCCCCATTGCTGGGGTTTCATTTCCATAACCGATTACAATATTATTACCTCAATCGATTTGTTCTCATTCAAGCCACTATAGGCCTCCCACGCTCCCTCTTATACATTTGCAATATAATAAACAAGTAAACACAGTCCGTGCTAGTTAGTTGGATCGTTGACAGAAATTTAGTTGCCAGTAGTAAGATTACCAGTAATTATAATTACATATTGCTGTCTTGTTTTTATGAACGCTGCTCGATTATCGAAAAAAGTCAACTTATATCTACGTTTACCTATAATTAGTATCAATAACAATTAGCGCCACGTACTTGGATACAGCATAAGGCAATTTCTATGTCTTCGTTTTTAACCCAAGCAATGTTTAATCAGGGGGGGGGGATATTACATAATCCTCTCTGTTTAAATATACCCGTAGACCAGAAACTAGAAATTGATTGATTATTCATTAATCTTTTTTGCATCACGAAGACATTATATAGTGTTAGCAATACAAAAGTGTGTATTTGCTTTTAAATTTCTTATCTCAGTTCGTCCAGTGGGAGCCCTGAAATTACACACGTGTAGTTGTGTACACGCATATATCTTTTTTATTATTTATTTCCTTTACGGCCAAGCCATTTAAAAGGTTCGAATGTAAATACACTTTGTCCACCATGGATATTTTCAAGTGTTGCCTGTTTATACAAAGTGTGATTTGAAAATTATTACAGAAAACATCTAGACATAAATTTCGAATTTTAGACATAGCATTCATCAACATAACATTCTTATCGTCACGTGGAGTAGTTTGGAGTATGTTATATTAATCTTAGAGCTCATGGGTAGTTTGAAAAGCATTGACTCTATCGTAACCAGTTAGTTAATTATTGAAATCAATGCTATAGTCGACATACATTCTTTGATTATAGGTTGAAGGAAATAGAGATGAGTGAGTACGATGGTGAATTATACGAGAGATTTGCAAAGAGTGTTAGCCGCCAAATTCAATCTCTCCGCGTTATCCTTGATAGTTTACAGGTTAGTTCATCCGACAATGTCTCCCAAATATTTTATTCTGCTTTGTTTATCTCAAGCCAACAACTCTGGGTATCAATTTATCTTACATTGCTTGTTTTTGAGTGTCTTATTTCCATTAATCATGAATGCATTCTAAAATGAATCGAACTTTAGAAAATAATTAGTTATATATTCACTAGAACCAACGACACATCGTAAAAACAGTATGAACTAGTATGAAATGAAGCTAAATGATTGACCTATGAAGAACACGTTTGAGAGTCAAAACGTGTATGTTCTCTCTAGATTAACATATCACATTTCATTAAATGTACAGCTTCAAGTTCTTATGAAGTTATGTTATCTCCTGTATAGGCGAAGGCAAAGGAACGCCAGTGGATTAAACATCAGACACAAGGTGATCTTGATGATTCTAAACTTATTGAAGGAATTACAGGAGAGAAGTCCATATATAGGAGGAGAGGTGAAAAGGAACCCGAGGTAAGACGAAAACAATATAATATTATGTTTTACAATATACGATTATCATTAGGATTCTTTTTTTTTTAAAAATATTCCCGTGTCATGAGTTAGTGTGTTTCGCCATATGCAATCCTCACCTCGGACGTACAAACTTGCCTAGTCATATTTAATAAATTATCTCTGAGATTTTTACTTTTTATTCGAAACTTTAGATGGGATCGCCCCAACAGAAACCCAAATACCTTAAGTTGCTGTGCGATGTCTCTGGAAGTATGTATCGGTTTAACGGCCATGATGGTCGATTAGAGCGCGAGATGGAGGCCATGCTAATGGTAATGGAAGGTCTCGAGAAGCACGAACACAAAATAAAGGTAAGTTTATATATAGTTTAAATCTTGGCAGTTGTATATATACTTGTTTATATTTTTAAAATGTTTCTGATAAATCTTTAATATTCAATTGTGGTAGTATTGTTGAAATTACCTGTTATTTTCCTATTTCACACGACATTATTGTACGTATTGAAGTTACACCCATTTTTTATTTCACTTTTGCGTAATTACTTTCAGTACGACATAATTGGACATTCTGGTGAAACCTATCGCTCTGATTTTGTGAAGGCGTCCAAACCACCGAAAAATAACAAGGAACGCTTGGACGTTTTAAAGGTATTTTTTAAAAATCCCAATCATCGCTCGTCCCAGATATTTAATTTAACCGATTTTCCATACACTAAATCGTGATACATCTACAGGAGTAAACGAGAGTTGGTTATTCTTATTTATTTATTAAATGTAATATGGGGATTGACTATAAAGTGGTGTGATCACTCTTGTGGATTTTTTTAGTTTGAAATCATGTAGAATGATGAGTCGATTCTGTATTATGTTTTTGTTTCATAACAGTATGGTGTTTATTAAAGTTCTCATTTATATGGGCCTGGAGATACATCTGTTCTTCATCGAATGATACAGCAATATCCTTTACCTCATTGTGAAGAATCACTGACTGTCCCCTATAACATTGTAAATTTCTTTTTATGGTGTAGAAAGGAAAACAAATTTATCAATTCAGTCATTATCTCACCTATCAATTACTTACAAGTGTGTTTTCTTACAATAATTGCAACCCCGTTTATGTGTAACATTTAATTTTGCCACTTATTATACTCCGGCATCCACCTCAACTTGTTCACAAGACATATGAATACATAACATATGGTGAGCTGAATATACAAAGTTAAATAACACATTTAATAATCTTTCAGACAATTCATGCCCACGCTCAGTTCTGTATAAGTGGAGACCATACATTAGAAGCTGCTAAGGACGCCATAGAGAGGATCGCTAAAGAGGAGGCTGATGAACACTTTGTCATTATACTCAGCGATGCTAACCTCGACCGCTATGGTATCCGACCACAGAGGCTGGCTGACGTGCTCACATCAGATGAGAATGTAAATGCATACGTTATATTCATTGGATCTCTTGGAAATCAAGCAACAAGGTGGGTCCTTTATCTCTACAATGTAGATTGGTACTATAGAAAGAAAGTATGGGCAATATTGTTTCCATACTGGGGCCTGTTGCACGACTTATCCTTATTTTGCATATGTTGCATAAGGATATATGGGGTGCTCCAGAGCGCGTTGTATCATTGTCCTTTTTCTACCTTATTCTTCTACTACTAGTGATAAGGATACGTTCATAGTTAAGGATACAATAAGGATTTGTTAACAATACGATATAGTTATGTTAAAGTTACCGATACCTCATGCAAAGGGCCCCAAGGAAGGCAATATAATCTTCAGTAGTATTTAGCGAACTGGTGTTGGGGTGACAAGGGTAGTTGGACAAGGCAGTCCTGGTGCTCAGATGGTAAGTGGGCTATTTTTTTGGGGCTATTTTTTTTCTCACTACCAAGAAACAGTAATAATTGTCGTTTGTCACTATGAAATTTCTGTTGTTGTTGGTCTATGGTAGAGCACCAGATTTTTCACCTGGGGTTACTACACTTGGAGCTGTGACCAGGCGGTCATATGGGACATTGTGTTGTTGGGACAAGAGTAGTTGGATGAGGTAGTGCTGGCAGCTCAGATGGTGGAGCACCAGATCTGTAATAGGGGGTGTTGTGGGTCGATTTCTACCTGGGGCATGTCTGGGTGTTTTTATTACCTGGGAGTCACGATGCATGGGGACAAAACAGCTTCTTTTCCTGGAAACTGAACTTCATGCATTTGATTTCCAAGCATACATATAATATACATATCAGGAGTTAGAAATTTCAGACTTGAAATGAGTTCTAAAAATGCGAGGGAATCTTGTCAGGCTATAGACTGTTGGTGCCACTATTTAGTATTTTTTAGCGAGGCCGACGTGAAAGCTCTGCATGAATGGTATGAAACCACTCATATGATTTAACTCTCTGTTCCATGGAATTAAAGGACACTTTAGATTGGATTATTTGAGTAGATCTGATAGAAAGTAACACCTCTCATATAATTCTTTCGTTCCTTCCAAAATACCTCATTCTCATTTTTAATGCAATGGAAATACCTTTATGTGCAGAAAGTTAAAAAGTATTAATGGTAATTCAATACCGCTGCTCTGATCTTTAAGGTAAACATTTACACTACATATTCAAATAATTTGCCTCCTCGTTTCAGCCTCGTGAAGCAGATGCCCGCCGGTCGTGCATTTGTATGTATGGACACAACTAACTTACCCCAGATTCTTCAGCAAATCTTCACTTCGACTATGCTCAACACCCGATAAATGCTTCATTGTAGGCGTAGCTTTATTTTATGACCACCCTTAGATGGGTATTTAGTGAAACTCACCAGCATGTAAATACTCCCCTCTGAAGGTCTTTAACATTATGTAATGTTACTACAATTGTAAATAGTGACATAATTGTATTTTCCATTCACGAATGGGAGCATTTTAAAATACTAATGTTTTTAAAGCCGGTGATACCTATAAGTTATGACGTTATTGGTTCAAGGTTCTAATGGTTGATGTATTCACATTAAATCAGTATGTTAGGATGTATTTCCATTAAAATGTAATTTACGGGTATGGAAATACCATTACCAGTTGAAAATGGATACCGGTTTTAGTCAATTTACGCCATAATATCATATTCCATTTATTTACAATACCAGTCTGACACGTGAATGTGTGATTCCCCCCGGGGATTCCCCCCAAAGTTCATCATGTGGCATTTTTGTAATGAAATGTAAGAATAATACTTTATCATGTTTCAAATCTTGAGACAATTTGTCCCCGAGCTCTCTCGAACATATATAAAAGAGCTAGTTTGACTTACAGTCTACAAAGCGTTTTTCTATAGGCCTACTAAACGTTTTTTTATAGATACTTTGAAGTGTTTAAAGTTTATATTCAAATAGTATTCGTTCAGCAAAGCTTGTCATGAGATATATTATGTTGCCCTCATTAATCTATTCCCATTTTCTGTAGTCGACAAATCTCTTTGCCAGTATTACTGTTCCCCTATCTGTTATAAATGGTTACCACTTGAATGTTAATGGTGAATTAAACATGAATTCAAAGACATCTTATTTTTGAATGTTTATTGGTGATACTTGCGACTTATCATTTCATGTTGCCTTTCAGGCAGCTATCATTTTGGAATAAATTATTCCCCATTCATTCATACATTTACCTCAATACTCAGTGGTGTGTGTTTTACCCTAGGAATTCCTTGGATGTATGCTGTATGTATACTATTCATTGCGGAGCTTTTTATTGCGTCAGAGATAGAATTATACTAAAAAGTGCATGGATTGCAATTTCTGCAAGATTTGTTGCTATCTTAAGACACACCCTGTGGTAATATATATTTATAATACAGTATAAAGCATACAAAAGCCCAAAGCTTAACATTTTTTGGTATATATTTTAGGCACTATTCTTAGCAAAGCTCAGAGGTAAAAAAAATACAAAGATTTATATCTAATGAAGTATAATTTTTTTGTAAGGCATATCAGATACGCAATGAAATTTGCCCACTTTCAAACTCTTTCTTGCACTTGTCTTGGACAGAGTGTTTAGATATTTGACTATTTTAAAGTCTTTTATTATCGATGATGATTCATGTTATGATTTAACATCCAACTGTTGATTTTATAATTGTTCCTACAGTAGATGATTAAAGTTAAACTTAGTTTAACATGAGTTTCCTTTGAGTTCTGTCAGTGACCAGCACTTAAATGACACTTTCAAGGGAGCACCTTAATGCACACGTTACATTAGATAATTCTGTGTCCTCTCATTTAGATGAATCGCCCGGTATATAAACCCCAAATAGACCACTTTGCTATTCAATACCTCCAGTGATTCTAGAAGAAAGGAAATTCTAACAAAATAAGTTATATCAGGGAGGTGCATTCAACGTCTCACTTGAAGGCTATATTTGTCTTGTTTTCTTGTTCATAAAAAATAAATGCTTGTCTGACCGACTGAAGCAGCTTTTTGAATGCCAAACTTGGCGGGTGCCGGTTCCCTCAGTCCGCAGATATAAACGCATATATAATCATATACATCCCATAAGAAACCTCAGTTGAGCTTAAATCTTGTCATGCCAAAGCCCATTAGACCTATGTTTATGAATATGTCACTGTATCTCGGCCAAATCTAAGCAATGAGTACATTTCTTTGATGTCACTCCTCCTGATCTTCTGCCCATGTTATTAGATAGGGATAGATCCTGATTTTGAACGGAGGGGCCTAATCCCTTTAGAGCTCTATTTCCTTTGATATACATGGCTTGCTTCAGTGTGTCGTTTATTACACGCCCTGTTGTACACGGTATCTCTGCTGAAATAGAGCCCAATTGTGAGTGCATCTAGCCCTCAAAATCATGCCAAAGTAGTTCTTAACTAGAATATTAAAGAGGGGATAACCTACTACTAGACTGTGGAGCATGTATAGTGGAAGGCTGTGGACGCCGACCCTGCCGCTGTACATCTCTCTGCACATCTGACAAAAATGCAAATAATACATCATCACTCCTAACGTTATGCTTGAATGCTGCAGCATTAGATCTGGGGTTCCTCCTATATTGACCATCCCTCCCACCTGAGGAGGAGGGGCCCGCCCTTTGATTGGCAGCCGCATCATCACGTCCTGCTATTCCTCGCACTGAATCTCCTGGATTGAAGTGGCGACCTTGCCCTGAACGTTTTGATTCTGTTTGTGATCGTCTTTTATGTCTTTTATCCCTTCCTGGCGATTTTCTATGTTCATCCCTTTTGGGTCTATTATGTTGCAAACGACCGTCATCTGAACGACCCCAGTTATCATTACTAGATCCACCTGCCTCAGGTATTTGCATCTCAGAATTTCCCTCCTCAACTAGACCTTCATTTATTACCCCTAGATGTCTAGATTCGAGTGAGAAGCACGTAGGACATCGTTCGTTACTGACCACATACCTATCAACACAGTCCCAATGGAAGTAATGTCCACAACTTCTTATATATCCGACGACTATATCTCGTGAATGTCGATGGGGGAGGAACTTCTTATTGCAAACACCACAGTGCTTGGATGTGGGGCGGGTATGGAGCCTGTACGTGCCACTGAAATCCCCCTGAACGAATGAATTTGGCTCAGCGACCCCTGTCAATCGTGGATCTCTTTTAAATAATGTTTCACTCACAGATGGTCGCGTCTTTTTGTCAGTCTTCTCGCTGACCAATTTGCTAACGGTACCAACCGTTGACGAGAGAGTACCTCTGTTTCTTTCCAAAGCATAGCGCACATCGTCATATTGAACAGTTTTTATGGCGTCCTGGTTCACCGCGATCACCGTCCTACAGAGTGGACAGTTGTTCTCCCTTTGTAGCCAGTCCCAGACACAGTTAAAGTGGAAGTAATGTCCACATTGACGTATAATTCCCAGAACAGACGCTGGAGCGGTACCAGCGGTTTTATTGACGTTTTCTACATCCATGTCTTCTGGCACCGGGTCTGTTGACTTTATAAACTCGTCAAAGCACACCACGCATTGTCTCATTCGGTCCCTCTTCTTAAGATGCATCAGCAACGTCCCTTTAAGACTTGTCCTTAATTAGGAGAGATATAAATGAAACATGGATTAACTCAATTTCAAAAGGTGTTTACAATTGAAATTGTATTGGAAATGAATAGCTAGGAGGATCTGGTAATCAAAAGCAAACTTTTGAACTTGTTATTACTTATTAGTTTTCTATAGGCTCAGGTAACAAGAGTGATTTGAGTATATAATGATTGGGCCTGTTGTATAAATTGCGATGGCCGTTCGCAAATGCTTCGTAGTGCGTCGCAAGACCAATCGGCTTGTATAAGCTCAAGAAATCGTATGCCCTTCACAGCCATATCGTACTATCTTCATCGTATGTGTGTTTTGACTTCCATAAGAAAATTGGCTTCGTATCTTTTTCGCAAATATCAGTTAAAACCTGCGATCACCCTGAAGGGCTTCGTTTCTACTTCCCAGGAGAAATTAACTGTAATTTCCTAAAATCCTTCTTTCTCCATCTTGAGCTCTGCACTCTCTTTCCGCTCCCACTCTCTCTCTGCCCCTCAATCTGCCTCCCTCTCTCTTCCCCCTCTGTCCCTTCCCCTCTCCTGTCTGTATAATCCATTTCTCCCTCCCTCGCCCTCTCTTTCTCCCCATCCCCCCTCTTCCACCTCTGTCATTCTTCCTCTTCCCCCTCACTCTTTCTCCTCTCCCCTCCCTATGATCTCTCCCTGCCTTGCTCTCTCCCTTACCCTCCCCCCCCTCTCTCTCTGCCTCTCCCTACCACCCTCTCATTCTCTCTCCTCTTCTGTCTATCTCCCATCCTCCCTCCCTCTCCCCTCTCCCTCCCTCTCCCCCTTCCCCCACTCTCCCCCGCCCACTCTCTTCATGATCTATCTCTCTACCTTGCTCTTTCTCCCCTCCCCCTTCTCCCTCCTGCCGTCCCCACACTCTCTTTTAGCAGCCTCCGTCTCTCACTATCCTTCCCCTTCTCTTGATTAGTTCTTAATGATTTGTAGATGTATTACAAAAATAAAGTTCTGTATTACAAAAATAAAGTTCTGGATTTTGTAATAGGGTTGCTGCAGCGATGTGTAAAAAATAATTTCTGTAGAGGTGATAGGGTAATGTGCTGAAGAGAATACAGCAGGATATTGAGGATTTACAGGAGAAAGTACAGGAACACAGGAAGTACGGGACGATGTATACAGGAGGCGGTGCAGGAGCTAGGAGATAGAGGAGACAGGGAGATATATATATGAGGGAGGGGGGAGGGGTAGAGGTACAGGAGGCGGTACAGTAGGAGTTACAGGTGGGGGTACAGCAGTTACTGGAGAGGGGTATAGGAAGTTACTGAAGAAGGTACTCGAGGAGTTACTGGAAGAGTTCCTGGAGAGGGGTATAGGGTGTTACTGGAGGAGTTAGTGGAGGAGTTTCTGGAGAGGGGTACAAGGGTTACTGGAGGTGTTACTGAAGAGGGGTATAGGGGGTAACTGGAGGAGTTACTGCAGGAGTTACTGGAGAGGGGTATAGGGGGTTACTAGAGGAGGTACTACAGAGGGGTCTAAGGGTTACTGGAGGAGATACTGCAGGAGTTACTGAAGGGGGTAAAGGGGGTTACTGGAGGGGGATTACTGGAGGAGGTTACTGGAGAAGGTTGCCAGAGGAGGTTACTGGAGGAAGTACTGAAAAGGGCCCTGGGACGTTAGGGCCTAGGGACGCTTGGGCCTGGGGACGTTAGGGTCCAGGGATATTAGGACCTCCTTCCCTCTCTTTCTCTCTCCTTGCTGCCCTCTAGAGTGCTGCGCAGCACAGTGCTGCCCTCTAGACTGCTGCGCAGCACAGTGCTGCCCTCTAGAGTGCTGCTCAGCACAGTTTCTGCACTCTAGAGTGTTGCTCAGCACAGTGCTGCACTCTAGAGTGCTGCACAGCACAATACTGCACTCTAGAGTACTCTAGAGTGCTGCTCAGCACAGTGCTGGACTCTAGAGTGCTACGCAGCACAACACTGCACTCTAGAGTGCTGCACAGCACAACACTGCACTCTCAGTTTCTGCACTCTAGAGTGCTGCTCAGCACAGTGCTGCACCCTAGAGTGCTACGCAGCACAATACTGCACTCTAGAGTGCTGCGCAGCACAGTTTCTGCACTCTAGAGTGCTGCTCAGCACAGTACTGCACTCTAGAGTGCTATGCAGCATAGTATTGCACTCTAGAGTGCTGTGCAGCACAGTTTCTGCACTCTAGAGTGCTGCCCAGCACAGTGCTGCACTTTAGAGTGCTGCTCAGCACAATGCTGCACTCTAGAGTGCTATGCAGCACAACACTGCACTCTAGAGTGCTGCGCAGCACCATGCTGCACACTAATGTGCTGCGCAGCACAATGCTGCACTCTAGAGTGCTTCACAGCACAACACTGCACTCTAGAGTGCTGCTCAGCACAGTACTGCACTCCAATGTGCCCTCCTCCAGTACCCTCCTCCAGTACCCTCCTCCAGTACCCTCCTCCAGAACTTAAAATCCTCCAGTAGCTTCCTCCAGTACCACTTCAGTACCCCTTCCCATTCTTTCTCCAGTACCTCCTCCAGTACTTTCTTTAGTACCTTCTCCAGTACCTCGTCCTGTACCCCTTCCAATGCTTTCTCCAGTACCTCCTCCAGTAATCACCAATACCCCCACCCCAGTCCAGAACCTCCTCCAATAACCTCCTCCAGTAACTGCCTATACCCCAAGCCACCCCACCCAAGAACCTCCTCCAGTAACCTCCAATACCCCTTTCAGTAACTGCCTGTACCCCTCTCCAGAACCTTCCAGAAGAATGAAAGGCAGAGAGAGAGAGGGGAGGGGAGAGCAAGGGAGAGTGGTGCAGGAAGAGATAGATCATGGAGAGGGGCAGAGGAGAGAGAGGGAGGGGCAGAGAGGGGCAGAGGGAGAGAATGACAGAGGTGGGACAGAGGGGGAGAGAGGGCATGGGAGGGCAAGATGGATCATAGAGACAGGAAAGGGGACAGGATGGGGGGGGGGGCAGAGAGAGGGAGGCAGAGTGAGAAGGAGAAATATCAAGAGATGAGGGACAAGAGGTGAGAGATGAGGGACAAGAGATGAGGGATGAGAGGCAAGAGATAAGGGATGAGAGGTGAGAGATGAGGGACGAGAGGTGAGAGATGAGGGACAAGAGATGAGGGATGAGAGGCAAGAGATGAGGGATAAGAGATAAGGGACAGGAGATACACTAATAACACTGGTTATGATAAAAGGGGAAATAGAGATAAAAGTAATGGTACAAGTAATGGTAGTAGTAATGGGACGTAGTGTAGGTAAGTGGAGGTTGAATGTATATAAACATACACATACATACACATATTCATACATATATAATATGTATACATATTACATATACCTAGACACACATGCATGCATATATGTACATACATACATATGCATGTGCGCATATTCATACATATATAATATGTATACATATTACATATACCTAGACACACATGCATGCATATATGTACATACATACATATATGCATGTGCGCATACACACATACGGTATATGTATATTGTATGCACATATATAATTGAATGCATAATACATGTAATGAATAACGTGCATGTATACATAATACATTTATATCCGAATTCATAACTAAATGAGACTAGTCCTTATAATAAGTCTTGTAATGTAACACATAAAATGGGGGTATTACAATTGTGATGTGTTCCAGGAAAATGAGTCACAATGAATACAATACAGAATACACTCATATATACTCAGTATTTATCATTTTTCACTCTAATTTAGCAGAATTTGAGAGACGTGTGGAACTGTAGATTGTGCATCCCCCAAATCGGGGGAGTCCAAATCGGGGCTGTGTGGGTCTAGGCCCACCGATTTCAGTTTGGGGAGTGTTCGGGAGGCAAAATGCCTTATTCGGGATCCTAATCGGCTCTGTGTGGGTGGATAACTTAGGCCCGATTCCATTTTGGGGAACCACCCAAATCCTAGGATTTCAGTGCCGACTAATCGGGGAACCCCAAATCGGGCCATTTTTGAAATCGGCCCTGTGTGGGTCGCCTTTTACTATCTATACCCATCTCCAGTAACTGCTGTCCCCCCACCTGTAACTCCTCCTGTACCTCATATCATGTACTGCCTCCTGTACCCCCCCCCCATATATAACCCTACATTCTCCTGTATCACATAACTCCTGACATCACGGAATATTTAAAATTTCTATCTCCCTTCTTCCTCCTTCCCTCCCTCCCTCTGTCTCTCCTATTCCCCTCCACCTATTTGCCTCTCTCTCTTCCTCCTTCTTTCTCCATCTTGAGCTCTGCCACTCTCTCTCTCCCCTCCCCCTCTCACTCTGCCTCCCTCTCTCCTCTGTCTCTATGATCCATCTCTCCCTCCATCACCTTCTCTCCCCCTCCAAATACCTCATTCTCCCCATCCCCCTCTTCCACCTCGATCTGTCATTCTCTCCGTCTATCCTTCTCTTCCAGCAAGGTAAAGTCGCCCGCATTGGTAAAAGCCTTGCTCAGTCATGGCGGCTGGACCCGGCTGGGTGCTAAAAATAGTATAGGGGTCAAGTCGCCAGAAAATGTACAATTTGCCTTCACCAATCCTCTCAAATAATCCAAATTTAAGAAGAAAATCAGGTTCAAAATACAGTTCAACATAACCAGACAGATTCATCGAATGGATATAATACAGAATACACTCAGATATACCTAATATTTATCAATTTTCACTGTAATTTAGCAGAATTTGATTAATGTGTAGAACTGTAGATTGTGCATTTTCTGAAAATCAGACCCATATATCATACGATAATCTGATGTTGAAATACAAAAACAGGTGACGCCGGTAGTCTCTTTAGCTAGATGCGAGAAAGTTGTGAAATAATGCGATGAAGATACGTATCTCCTGCGACGAAGCTTATACAAGTGGTGTATCATATGTCACTCGCAGTTCGTATGCCCGTCGTTTCTCCCATAGATGCGAGTGCTTGCGAGGCGCTTGCAACTGGGATACGATGAGTTTCTTATACAACAGGCCCAATGTGTTGAAATTTGAGCACGTCGCAAAGTTTTCAAAGGTGATACGAGTACCCGGGTATAATGTGTTGAAATTTGAACACGTCGCAAAAGTTTTCATATTGGTTTTAAGTTGGTATTCAGTTTCACGTTGGGCTTAATTATGGTCCAAGTAAATCAAAATATCCATGAGCTCGGTAAGAAAAAGATCGAGCTGCAATATTGTCATCAGACATTGGGGGTGGTGCATAAAAAAAGTTGTAAGTTCCGATGTTGTAACTTTATTTCCGACAAAAAGTTACGAATCCTACGACCAAGGGAGCACTGCGACCACTGCTGCTGCACACAAAATTACGACATATGCATGCATGGTCCTGGGGTTCGTAACATTTTAAAAGTCTATGAATGTCGGAGAATTGGTCATAGGATTCGTAATTTATGGTTGTTTCCAGAAATTTTAGTGTAATTCTTTTTGCAATAATATCAATTTTAGTAGTACAAACCTATACACATGATGAAATACTATATTGGGAAAAATCAATGAAATTATTTTTCTCAAAATCGTCATATAGTTTAGGCTCAAACCCTCTGATTAGATAAGAATAGTATGTCAGTGACTGGACGCCTACTGCGCTAATCGGTTTCCTGGCCTGGAACTTGGCATCCTAATGGGATTATAATGACATTTTGCGGTCCTTTGGAATTATAATGCACATTGTGGTTTGGAGCGAGAGGCTTTCCCTCAGGTTGAAGGGACTCTCTCATCTTTGAGCCTAGGCTGAACTGAACATCCAAATTTTAACAAAAATTAGAATATAATCTGTTAAATCCTTTCTTCCTAAATGCATGATATTTTGAAATAATCGTAAATCTTGATTAATATCTCAAGGAATTGAAAATGTTATGATATCCCCGTATACAAATATCAAGAAGTTTAACAAATTGCAATATTAATCCGGTTTACCCTGAACTGCCACGATGCAACAGCAAAATACAAAAATCATGGAAATTTCGAGAAAGGCTACGAATTCACGAAAAACAGTACCGTACGTAAATATTCCATTCTTCAGAGGCTAAGAATCAACGAAAGAAAAATTGATGTAGGCTGGGAAAGGTTTGTGTGAGCGTTGGCGTTCGGATGAAATATATTTGGCATTATTTGATATATGGTCTGATTTCACAGATCTATGCGTTTAATTTGCGCTTCCAATACGCAGAATGACAGTTGCGTTCGGGACTATCGGTAGCCGACACAGCCACAAACATAATAATGACATGGAATCCTAGTGTAAAAATATGTCTTACTTTCCTCCGTCCAGGGAAAAATCTTGTAGATTTCTTGCTCGAACCTCTTGCCTCCTTTTAAGCTCGTCTTGGTTAGACCTACTCTCACTAGTTGACACCTCATGAGGCTGTAGTTGGGGTGCCCTGAGGCCAGATAGGATGTCAGTAATTAGTACTACGTTGACGAACAATGTAATGATGATGCTGAGCAAGACAGTCAGAATTGGTAGGATGGCGATGTGTACATTTATCCCATCCTCCAAATAAAATGAAGTGATGAATACTATTGTCCAACTCCATGTCGATATTACTTCTGGTAAAAATCTGTACAAAAGACCTGGAACGCAAAAGAACAATTATATTAGTAATAAGCCTACTAATTATTTTGCCATTGGAATACTTTTTGTAGGACGAATATTTTGCCAAACCATGGCTACAAGAATGAGGTTACTTTCATTTTAGAGATTGAGCTCTAAATATTATCGATCATTGTTTCATTTTCAGTATATCATTTTATAATTGGTACCATTATACTCTCATTCTAGATTGTTCTATTTTGCGCGATTTTAGAAGAACCAGATCTTTGCAATGTGGACGTCACCTTACGATCGTGATGTAAACATGGAATTTTGTGTAATATTCGTATCAGTGTGTCATCTGTTCCGTGTTATACACATGTTTTGGCATCTTTTTACTCAATTTATATTTTCCCCGCTCTTCCCTTCACCAACAGTTATTATGGCAGTATAAGATGGCATGCAGCCACATATCAAACAAGTGGTAATTGGACAGAGACAGCCCTTTTCTCTGGGACACGGACAAAATGCAAATAACATTGCAACCTTATAGAACTTAAGTTTTCAGTAAGAAAAGAGAGGCAATAAGAAATCATGCTCACATTTTTCTAGGATGGCAAACAACTGTGACGCTATTGCTAGTACAAAAATGATGGATAGTGGCACAAATGCTGTCGTCCACGATATAAAATACTGTTGACATTTTGTTGCATGTCTAGTCCTTTCTTTCATTATTTCTTGTAAGACTGGCGGCGATCGACACACTGCTATATTGTAGTAAAGCACCATCCACGTTGCACAGTAACAGAACAAAAGGATTATAACCTGCAGTCTTGTGATGGATCTTTTACAACCGTGTGCAGCTGCGCTCCAACATAAGGTAGGTAGCATGTAACAAAGAGTGAAAACGAAAGCTCCCACCGCTGCTATATACATGGGTACAAAGATGGTTGGGAAACTTATCTCGGATCCGATCCATACCACCCACATCAGTTTGCATACAAAGCCTAATGGGAATCCGAAGAGCAAGGAGTATACGATTTCTAGATAGGTGGCCAGGCGCACTGCCTCCCTCGACATCTGAGTGTGTCGCAAGTAAACTAAGCTGAGGACATGCAGTCCCTGAGCAAGATCACAGATGCACCAAATGGGCAGAAGTATGACAAGTCTGATGTAATCGAATAAATATAAGAGACACGCAGCATCCAGGCAGGTGCGAAGTATCTCAAGTGGCAGTGGCCGATGTCTATAACAGATGATGTGACCAAATTTTGCAAGGCTTGTCCTGGCATCTGCCCTTCGCAAAACGTGGATGTCGTAGCATCTTCGACGTCCACCGAAATCGAAGTTTACCCATAATGATTTCCTGAAATTAGAATCCAGGCAGATACAATTATTTTGTTATATATCCAACCCATTTGGGAAAAGTATTGTTTAAAAATAGTGATATACTTTCATGAAAATATGATTGAGGAAAGTTCATGTTTTCTATTCCCTAAACTATCAAACATGTTATCGTATACGAACTACACAATGGGAGTCATTTTTAATTAAACTCACCGATATAAGGTCGCTATCAAAAGCGAGACAAACGGTATCACCAACACCGTGGACAATACTGGAAATAAGTTGAATGCCATGTAATCATTGGTTCAAAAATCAAAGTCATAAATCGACCAAAAGCTATTTTCGATAATTTCTTTCTTTGAATGAATTGTAGAATGAATGATTCGGACAAAGAAAATGAAAAATTGACATTTCCTTGAATCCCATTGAATTCTTATTTTACGGAAATTAGCTAAGAATGCAGCTTTGATAGATCTCAGATATTAGACTTCGACATCATGGTATTTATCTTGTAATTTTAGGCCTAGATTTTGGGAGCAAAAAGAGCCATTGTTTTGCTCTCGCTCTTGTGTAGTCTGTAATTTATCAAGTGGGTTTGCAAACCTACCTCCGTTTGAGAATCCCCCTCCCCCCCCCCCCCGTCCCAAACCCACACACCCTGACAGTTTGTTAAATTGGATACTAATTATTACAAACGAAAACAATAGCTGGGGAGTGTTATAACTGTCAAGCATGATACATGCACGTTAAACACTTCCTTGTCTGAAAAAGCATTGTAAAACTGACCGACAAAGTATGTAGTATCCACTTGAAATTCCGTAGCTTTTTCATAAGATGTGACGTTACTTCGGTAGCTACTTGGTAGTGATCCGGAAACCATGGTTTCTTATCATGTGCACCGAACACATCTGGAAATATTAAAATAATACTGAATACACCTACCAGAAAAATTTAATGGTTTATAGACTTACTAGCGAATCGAGAAAGTAAGGTATAACTGGATATATGATTCAAATTAGTGAAACAGTAGAGAAGTGTGGGTGAAGGTGTGTTCAATACCCATCCTTGTGTCATATATTAATATGAATATATCCATGCACTAAATTTTCAATATTCAATAATCCCATCCTTTATATTACCCCCATAACGGTGGTTATATCACCTTTATTAATACACCCGTACCAGGAATAAATACAAATGTAGATCTTTGAACTACAACTACTTCGTTAACCTTATTTGTATTACAACTTACGCCAAGCGTAACACATCGAAGCAGTTTCCTGCTGGTGTGGATATTTGCTTTACGGAGATGTTCCACCAATCAGTTTTTACCTCATGCTCTGTTCGTTTCTTTAATATTTTGAGAAAAATGATATGGACGTTTGGGGCTGAATGGACAGTTCGCTGCATCCATCTACCTTGAATAGTTGTTTGTTTTCAAAATGGGTAAAACCGAATGGTCGAACACACCTTGTATATGTCTCCGGGATATGTCTACGATTGCAGATAATAACACTAGTTATGAATTTAAAATTACTGTATATTAACTGCTTCTCATTCCTTGATGGTTCGTTAATTCTTGTGTAAACCCAGGTGCTAAATATACTCTCCTTTACAGACAGATTCTTGCGTACAATATTATACATCAATCAAATTAATACACACGAAATAATTGATGCAACGATGTCAACTTTATAATTATTTCGTCGATGAGCCAATTTGATCTAAAAATAATGGAGATCCAGTCGATTCTACGCAAGATGTACTACCTGATATTCAAAAGCCATTCCGGTAGAATGGCTATACCTAAATCCCGCGAACGAAAACAGACGAAATTTCAAATTCAACCTGGTACAAAATATATGTTCCAGAATTAGTGGTTGATCTTTATTTTATGTTTTATATAAGGCGGAAGTCCAGTTACACAAATTAAGCACGTTTTATAAAAAAACATATTGAGCCATTGCTGTGTGTTTTATCAAGTGTTTAAACATTGGGGTGAGGTGCGAATCCTTCTGCACACGCTGTCCATGGATTTTCATGCATGGCTAGATTTGACAGATTTGGCCCCTTACGACAATGTCTCACGCAGAAATACTATAGATCCCCTTTTATCAAACTACCACACCCTCGCTTCATGGGTCCCATTTTTATTACTTTATGTCAGTGCTATTTATCATCGTCATTGTAACTAGTTATACCGGTACGCATGTCTTTTCGGCCTGTCGTCGGCAAATTGAAGAAGAAAAACATTTCACCGCTCTAATAGCCTGTATGCCTGCTTTAAATCACAGGTTTCTGATTAAATGGCTATATTGCAGGGGAAAATCTGATCCGGATCCTATAATCAAGAGTCTATCGCTACTTGATTCAATTTTGAACAGTTCAAGCTCTCGATCAATGCCATTAGAGAATGTAAATGATTGATAACAGTATGATGCTGTCTGTGCTACTTGAACTATTCTAGCATCGACGAAAGGGTCGATTTTCACTTGTCTTTATTTAACTTCCTCCCACATACTCAAATTGTTTAAATGTCCTGCCCGATGACAATGGTTAAGTGAAAATCATCCTTATCTGTCAGCCATTATTAGGTAAAATTCATATTCTGGAGTATATATACTAGTCTCATCATCAAGGAATAAATTACATATATAATGTCCAAGGGGGAAAGGGAGGGATCGTTGACCAATCAGTCCAACCCTGTTATAGCTGCTTGCTAAAAAAACATCACCCGTCTTCCCCGCCCTTTATCACACAGAACGCTCTAATTGTTGCAAGGGCGTAAAGCAACCAAAAATAAGACTGAAGATTGTATCTACAATCTCCTCGGGGGGTTTATTCATCTGGCTCAGCCATTGTAGATGTATATTCAGTGTGATCAAATCAATGACAAAGGAGCACATGTACATGCAATTGAACAAGATACGCCAATACTGTATTAAAGGTGCAATAACATATTCATATTGGGCACGCGTACCGTACCATATTCATGAGTTCGAATTTGTTTTCTTTTATCTTTTAGATATACTTCAAGTCAAGGTAAGGTTTATATATATTTTCAATACTGTATTCTTCTTAGCTGTGGGCAATAAACTGAGAATTGAACTCGGCGCTCGTTATTCAAGAATTATAAGACTCAATCTCGTCCGACCATTTTTCGATTACCTCGTTCCATTCACTCTAATTTCTTATTTTACATGGGGTATATTTGAAGGGAATTTGGGGCTATATTCATACATACATACATACATACATGCAATGTGACTATAGATGCAAATCTTGTATGTATTATGTCTTTACTTGGGAGCTATTCAATTCATGACATCCCGTTTACAATTACAAATGTAATAAGCATGAAATATCATAGTGTGAACACTGTCGCGATTAACGAACTCAGCGTAGCAGTGCTCTGTCTCTAATTTGTTCGCTTTGAATCACATTATATGGGCCAAAACCATCTCATATTTGTGAGCTGCCCCATTGTTTACTAAGTAGAGGTCTTCTTGTAGGGGAAAATGTGTTCTATTAGGAACGATGTAAATTATACGCTGTGACCCGGCTGCACATATAGAAATTGCATAATAGCATTGTTCTCTTTAAACTATTGTATTTGAATTATTAATTTTAAATCTTCAATCCCATTGTTTTCAAAATCAACATCCCATCATACTCCCACACGTACATATAGCTATATTGACTGAGTATATCACATAGTCATATGAAAGCAATGTGCAGGGATCAAGCTCCGCAAGAATTCTCCACAGAATTTGGGTTATAATAATTATTTATGTTACGGAATAGTACGTCAGTACGCAGCTGGAGACAAAATAGTGATTAATAAATCGTGGACCATCCAGCAACCATTTTGAATAAACACTTTCATAATAGCATTCATACACTTCACATCATTGTCCCTCCCAACTCTGCATGTGGGCCTTGTTGAATACAACTTTATAATTCGAGAATATCAACTATCAAGACCTAATTCGACTTCAACAAACCTAACTTTAGTAATTTGCAGATTAAGCATTAGAATTTTGGATTCAGTGTCACTAGCAGATCGAAGGTACATGTATATAGAGCACATTTTATAACTTCCATTTAGCATGGCTCGTCTGAAGGAAATCTTTTCCTAGTTGCTGACTTTGCAGCCCAAGGACATGAGAAGGTACTGGGTTCTAACGCTGCTTTAGCCAGGATTTGTCACCTCTTTCCTCCCAGGCACTAGTGGAAGACAAGTTGTAGAGATGAACTAATGAAAAGCCTGGTAAAATAAAATGATATTCACTAACAAAAATCACAGCAGAACTAAAGAAAGAAATTATAGCTGAAGCAATTACTCCATAATCTACAAACTCTTCATGCACCTAACTGCATTTATTTTGGAATGAATCGCCAAGTACCTTTGAGTACATTATTTACTTATAAATATAATATTGAAATAGCTTTCAGCACATTATAGATATAGACGGCCTATTGAAAGATACTTTCGAAAGCGGTCGATAACTAGGATTAGATCTAGAGCTAATTTGCTCTCTGTTTCTAATTTTACCCCCCGCATTATCCCCATCTCAACTGTCTAGTGTTTAAAGACTTGAAATATCATGCATAGTACAGCTATTGGAGAGGGAATAGTCACATACGTTCTACAATCTTAATGAACAATACAAAGAGGATTGGGTAAGTTTACATACTCTATGATTTTAGACTAAATCACTTTTATTATGACATCACTAATGCGGCCAAGTTTGGCCATGTAATGTATCAAGACAAAAATGTATCAAGACAAAACTCTCTCAGAAGGTTAGCACAACACCTATTTTTTTACCGTCTACTTAAGATAACTATAGGATACAAACCTCATTCAAGGACACACACAGTACACACCAATGATTTAGGGTATATTTAAGAAAGAAAAGACTTTCTGGTCGCCGCTCTAAACACAGGGTACTGTGATAATTATCATACTGTGATAATTATCATATACAAAATGCTTCACGTGCCAGTTCACAATAATAACTATAGTATATGTAGATATGCAGGCGCGCACATAAAGAGGAGACAATTAAAACGAGACAATTTCTAGCAAATCTAGACAATACTGCGCTCATAAAAAAATTGTCCTTATAGCTATTCTTAGGCACTTTTGTCTCGAAATGTTTAAGTTTTGTCTCGAAATTTATAATTTGGAGACAATTTTGCCATAGATTTGAATTTAACCTGGGCAAACAAGTAAGTAATCAGGGATGAATAAAGGTTTTTTGAAACTTTCAAGACTTAAGACAATGTCTAGACAATGTCTAGGCCAAAATCTTCAATAAAATCCCCGGCTTCAAGGACAATCTCCAAAGGTGTGCACATAAAGTCAGATTGTCCTTGTCCTTGAAGCCTGATTTTGTATTTGTCCCCGGTCTCTTAAAATTAGACACTATATTGTCTTTTCAATTTTTGTCCTTATTTGCGGTAGTTTTCTGACAGTTGGCAGTAGTTTTTGCGGGGTTTATTTTTAGATCCAACATTTTACTTCCTCTCTTGTTGTGCACATTTTCCATTTTATTTATATGGCATTTCCACTACGTCACATTGGTGACGTCACATCCGAAAACAATCTGTTTGAAAGTGGGGTTCCCATAACCTTATGCATAAGGTTGTGGGAACCCCACTTTCAAAGTTCTGAGGCCAGAATCTTCGCCGCTATTGCAACAACAGTGCTTTCTGAGGCTAGAATCTAATTAATGATTATGGAATTTTAATATAATACACAGGCGCATTTAGAAAATACATCACTTCTGCTAAAAAAAAAAAGGTTTCTACACATGCACACATGTTTTATGAAAAAACATGAAAAAAACACAATATTTATTTAATCACTAATTCAAAAATTCAAACTGATCTAGACTTGTAAAATATCATTTTGGAATAATTGTGTTGCATTACGACATGTATAAGCTTCAAATTGATTAAATACCTCAAGAGTGACCTTCAATATTATATTGCATTTAGTTTGTGAAGGTGGGTTGATGCATGTGTAGTGTGAAACTAGTGAAACACAATGTAAAACAACCAAAATTGTCTCCATATTGTGACTTTAGTGACAAATTCAATATTTCGAGACAAAACCACCTAAGGACAGTTAGCTATCTGAATTGTCCTTATTTCCTTTTTCTTTCAGCCTCAAAATTGTCCCCGAGACAATAGATGAACTGCATTCAATGTAAAACAACCAAAATTGTCTCGAAATTCTGAATTTAGTGACAAAACTCCAACATTTCGAGACAAAACCACCTAAGGACAGCTATTGGAGCTGTCCTTATTTTTTGGTCTTTCGGCCTCCTAATTGGCCCAGAGACTGCAAAATTGTCCCAGAGACAATAGACAAACTGCTTTATGAACACGATATATATTGTCTAGAACTACTTAAAATTGTCTCGTTTTTATTGTCTCTCCATTATCTGTGCACCTGCTGCAAATCTTACAAAATAGCTTGTATCTCTATGCGAAAAACTACCGCCAGCCGCCAGAAAACTACCGCCAATAAGGACAAAAATTGAAGAGACAATTACATTGTCTAATTTTCGGCTGGAGACAAAAACAAAATCAGAATTCAAAATTGTCCTTGAAGCCGGGGATTTTATTGATGATTTTAGCCTAGACATTGTCTAATGTCTAGTTTTTTATGTGCGCGGGCCCATGATGGTTGATAGTAAACGTGGAAGTGTGTGATCATAAAATGTGCTTAATAAAGACACTCCGTATATATATATATATAAGTAACCAAATTAAGAATATGAATTCCGACATATGCAAATGTTTACTACATTAGGCCGTATATATCTGCACTGAGCAGACCTATAACAACTAAAGAAAAGAGTCCGTAAACAAAACGTTGAAATCTTGAGTGAATACTTGAAACCTTGAACATATATACCACTTAAATGACAGGCACCTTTTTCTCAAACAGATATATGACCCAGAAAGTCGCCAAAATAAGATGATTTTCGTTTAAAAAAGAAACAGACAAATAAAAAGGGAGAATCTTTTTCCTTATTAAGACATCCTTCGTTCAATACCATGTTTGTTAACTTTGCATAGTCAGCTATTGACCCAACCTTTCTTTTTTAGTTCATTTATTATTTGGTCGTCATCACTGTGGCTTTAAATATTTTAGTATTGAAAATGTGCATACCTCCCTCCCCTATGTTGTTGTTGTTGTTTTTAATTTCCATAATTTTCCACAACAAATTGTCCAATATTCTTAGTATTGGTAGACAGAATGTCAATAGAATCTACACGGTTTTTAGGATATTTCCTTCGTAGAAATTACCCAACTTTTCCTATTTACATCACGCTTCCTAAGATTTAGAGGAGGGAATAGAGACTTATGGAACGCCAAATCGATGAAATTAATTCTGTACATTTATTTTGTAAAACATTTGCTGAGAATACTCCTTATACAGCATTCCCAGAGCAATCGAGTAAAACATTTTTTTTCAATTCAATCTTTCTTCGAACCTTACTGCTGTAGAATGGGAAATTTAAATACTGAAAATGTTAAAAAAAAAAGAAAAAAAAAGAAGAAAAAAAGAAAAGAAAAAAAGGCATTTCATTCAACCCATTGAGCTTTTCGTGAGCTCGTGGCCTTTTCTCGAATCTTTTCATATTTTGTATGTGTGTGTGTGTGGGGGGGGGGGGGGTTGATCTACAATAGTAACCCGGGGTAAATAGGATCAATAGTACAATTTGCTATCCTAACATTATCAATTTCAGTGAGTTACCGAAATGAATAAGTTGGGAGGTAATGAGGTTTTACTCCCAAGATAGAAGAACGGGCCCAAATCCTTTGGTATTCTATGTAGGTGACTTTCAAACGGGTGGGGAATGAATAGACCATGCATGAACAAGAAAATTCCATCTAAAGGGGCCAGTTCACTAAGCCGATTCTGGATTCTGACAGAATTCGGTGCAAAAGAGTCCTCTGCGGCGCAAAATTGCATGAGAATCAGCTTAGTGGACTAGGCCCTTTATTATAAAGTAGTTTAGCTGGTAATGCAGCTTTAAGCAGGCTTGGAGAAATGCCACTGTATCTGACAAATGTGCAAAGCACACGCCCACAAGGAGTCGTTATAATTCTTGATCTAAAGCACTTCTCAGAATGTCGCACACTTAGCCGAGACAACAATATCGTTTCAGCACAATTAATTAAAAGGGCGATCGAGCACTGACAGAGGAGCTTAATTATACGTCTATGATACTTATGTCTCGAAATGGGCTAATGACAATAATGTTAATAGCTACACGGCATTGCTGACATTTTGTTGAAAAATATATGTGTGTTAATGTCCAAAAGGAGTTCTTTTCTTAGAAAGGACCACTAGAAAGAATTCAGGGTAGTCGAGGCCTTAGAAATGACCTACCAACGTTTCCCTAATAAGGTTTCAGGTCGCTGTCTCTCACGGGCATGAATGGATTCAGGTGTGCCATTTCTAAGGCACACCGACGTCAGGTCGCATTTCTCCCATCGATAAATGCAAAATAGGGTCACCCTTTTAGCAGTATTCTGGGTAATAATAAGGTGCAGAACCGTGACCTTGATTCAAACTATGCTCATTTTGCTACAGCTGTGAAAGGGCACGCCGTTGATTTGTAAAAACGGTATGTTTGATCATTAAGTCGTTGTTATATTAATTATAAATTCTTAGCAATGACTGCGAAAATGATATCAATGCCAGAGACCGGACGGGTGTTTCCAGAGGGTTATGATGTCACCATATAGCATGGCTATTTCAAATGTAAGGATATAAGTTAAGCGCACTAATAAAGGAACATCTATTATTTCTTATACTGTACTCTATTTTAAGATATATACAACCCGACTTGAATACTATAATTATCAAGCACGGAATAGAAGAACACATTGAAATTGTTTACTTTTTTTTTATAGTACACGAGTTAATTCAAGAGCTCTCACCCTACTTCAGCGTTGTAAGATGTCGGTCATATTTATGATTATCAAATAAAATCGGAGCCGGACTGAGAGCAGTACAAGGAGAGAGTATAGTGGTGGTCCGTGTTTGTTTGGGGTCGTCTAGAGCGAACAGACCACGCCTACGGGGATGAACTTTCCTTACAATACCTTGCTCCCTTTTAAATGACTAAACACGCACCGAGTACTTTTTTGGGGCCACAAGGAGACCACTATAGGGGATCCATGATAATGTATTGCGACTCGTGTCATCTTGTCCGCCAAAATAAGATCCAACTACTCGCTGATTTGGATCTCTTTATAATTATTATGTCAACAATGTTTTATACAAGGGTACCTGCATGATACAATGCCAACGTAATAATAATTTTAATACTATTACGTCATTATGATATTGTGATTATATTGAATATAATATTTATATATATAACATAATATATGATATGGCCTCACGGCATGCATCTATATATGCAATGCATGCCCTCGTGAGGACACGTATATCCATGCATAGAGATTATGACAATACAAAGTCGTTCTTTCTCTCTCTCTCCATGAAATTTCTCGCGCTATAGTTAAAGGCTAATAAACGGATTAGTCTCTTACGTTATACCTTCAAAATAATTATCACACATTATGACGGCGTGCCAAGATTTTTGTCCGAAGCCCAGAGAGATATCTGAGTACATCTTATTAGATTGTGTAGATCGGCCCTGTAGGGTCGTTTATATACCTATCCCATCCTTTCACATGCATCGCCGCAAGTCATCGTACACACTCGAATTGTAGAACAAATATTGTGAGTTAAAACCATTTCTACCCCACCTATGGACTCGCAATCCTAATGCCAGGCTGGTCATTAAAAGGTTCAAGAATTGTCAACAACCTACCCAATAGCTGCATCTAATGCGTAAGGGTTCCAAGACAGGTCATGAGATTTCCTTGTCCAGGACGAGAGATCTCCTATACATGTTTGACTTCAAGAGACTGTCTTGAATCCTGTGAGGGAGTCCCGCACGACTCAAGGTCTATTTAATGTACGACAACTCTGCTAGGCTTGACTAATCATATAGCACACCCGTATAGACTGGAACCATCTCCTTTCCCCTCATCGTCTCACCTATATATATGGGCTCTTATACTGGAAATGCACTGACGAATAAACGTGTAATTTCTCTGCGACATGTTCCCTACTAGTCACTATATTCATGATGGATATGGAATTTACTTTACGAGAGATTCATGCCAAAATCTTCCAACATCCCGCGCGCCGGAGGGAGAGGGTGCCCATGTATATGTTATTATTGCATGGTTAATAATGGAAAGACTGGTGCAACACTTATTTTCCCCCTTCTACCCAGATGCATCTTTCGCATAAAAATGAGATGTTCGTCGAATATTAATGTCCTTCTTCAGTTTGGAATGCACATTATCTATATCATTGTTGTCAGTCCCCCCAAATGTGTTTGATGAAATATGAGGAAATTCGGCGTCCGCCGTTTGTCACTTTTATTACATCAATCCATGCTAGGTAAGGCCGTATGTGTAGTGAATTGTGGTGCCTATAGTTGTTGTAAGTCGTTTAGGAAAAAAACCCTTTTTAACAATTTCATAACATGCTATATTTTATATTCCGATGCGCACAGTTTCCATTAAACTAGATGTCTGCTAGAAAAAAACGGTTGTCATAAACAACACCTTCCATCCCACCCTTTAATTGTCTTTTAATACCATGGGGTGTACAATAAATAGAGGAAATGTGAGAGCTATACAACCCTTGTAACATAATGTTTTAAGCAAAGTATTTGAAGAAGTGTTTTATAAGATCGTTTACGTTTATTTTGAACATAACAGTATAGTTTCAGACAGCAAGCTCAGACGTATTTCAATTTTTAGAGTATATATAATTATAGTGATGATGTATCATGAACATAGTAAATAATCCAGTATATCTTTATTTTATATAAAAAGCGTCCAATGCCGTGACTTGGAAGATATTCTTCTATACGCTGACATCATGTAGGTGAACAGATTAATCATCATAAAGGCCTTTCTTAAAGACAGGGCACAATTTGAGAAGATGAATTATATTACCAAGAATGTAACTGAAATACGAATTACTCCCAATTATTAGTGCGTTCCGCAATGAATACTGCTGGGAGCTTTAATATTTTTGATATTCAAAAACAATATTATGAGAGTATCAATTATCACTCCAATCCCTAAAAGTGATATTGAGATTGGACTTTAAATACTATAATGCATTGACTTTAACAGACGACGCATAGTTTCAATATGCGTATTTTGTAATTGAATATTGTAATTGTACATATATATGATAGTTTATAAATGTAATAGTAATCGTTTATAATACATCACAATGCTTGAATAAAGAAAATACATTCATACGTCCTTATCCATATTCATAATGAAAGCCACGCCCATTAGGAGGATACATATTTATTCATATAATCAAGGCACACCCATGATGAAGCCACACCCCGTTCGAAGGCCTGAGTTCGGAGGATACACATTCATATCATGAAGCCACGTCTCATTCGGAGAACTGTATAGAAAACGCCTTTATTTGATTTTAATTATGTCTGTTAATATTATGATTTGCCAGTGACGCCGGTAGCTAATGCGCATGAACCGGACTTCAGGGAGATTGAATTCCTTAACAGATAATACCATATAGCTTCGTAGATGTGTAATTTCCATGCATTACAAAAGAGGGCGACTGAGACTTTCACAGGGGACTAATCGGTATGAAAGTAATTAGAAGCTCGAAATAACCGATATCTGAGAATGTCAACTTACAGATCTACATTGACGTTTAAATACAGTTTATAGAAATTAATTGCTAGAACATAATCACAAATTACTCCAACAATATTCCCGCATTCTTACAGTTGTCAATATACCCGGTGACGGATCAGCTGCAGATACTTTGAGGTAAAAATAGATTGTCGGTATTGAACTGGTTAATTCATTAATTAAAAAGATTAATCAAAAGGAAAATGGGAAAAAGAGAAATACAAAAATAGAAATGGCCTAGAAAGATTTTCTATACCAAGAAAGGAAAACTACGTAACCACTTAATTAGTAAGGTAAATATATGGAATTATGTAAATTTCGAACTTATTATATACTAGACCTGCATGGATTAAATTCTAGAATGACATCTCCTTCTTGTTAAACTTATGGAACAAATAAAATATTATCATCATTTAATATTTAGTAATGCGTGCTTATGCACCATGGATTTTTGTAAGTACGCTATGCATGTCTTACAATCATTGACCATTAAGGACTAGCTTTATCACATCTAATAGATTATTGTTTGATTTTAATACTTTTTTAATTCACTCAGTGGATAAACGAATAATGGGCCCTCCCCTTGAGAAGATCTTGATGAAAACAAGTATATGAAATAATTAAACGCGAAGACATCAATGATATTGACTTTTATTTTGACTTTTATTTATTGACATTTATGGTAGTTTGTAAGGGCTTTTAGTCAATGTTAATACAAGGACACCTATGATATGATTAATTAAATATGATTAAATGAGTCATAGCTGTTTAATGTTACGATCCGGTTGCCGTAGTATAATATTGCACATATTTTCGATCGAAAGAATTAAGGATTTATCACCAACGCCTCGAAGGCAAGAATGACATCCCGTAGGTCTTTTCTTATATGCCCATAGAGGTTTTTTATCACTGGCTGTCACCAATAGATGACACAAATGACTATGAACATTGACTCAGTGAGTGCAGTCCCTTGCGGTGCCGTGTCACATTTAGGTTGACTTATATTACAAGGATATTGCTCGCCTTCATCCTTGAGGATATCTCAGCCAAGCCCTGCAACTGACAGATGTAACAAGCCATTAGTATTCTTTTGATATCAATTGAATGATGTGGTGATAACAATGGCGATAAGATATAAACATAACTGATAACAGAGTCTATACAATTAAGGGTGCAAAGAAATATGAAATGCTCAAAGTTATCTCTGCTTTGATTTGTAATCTTTTATGCTTGAATTATTTGAAAAAGCAAACCAGATATATTTCAAGAGCACACTACTCCGTCCCAGGGGAGGGTTCTGTCCTAGGATATAGATGGAAGAGCTGGAACTAAACTTAATGCAGATTGCAGAGTATGCCCAACCAACATGGGCGATTTTCCTCTTTATGTTGGGACGCTATCAATTTTAATAAGCGATTCACCCCGTATTGTTTTTATTTAAACTTCGAGGCTGCATCCGTTTTACATTAATTAAGGTTTTTGAGATGAATTACATGCATCGCCAAGCTTTATACTCCGATGCATTCCCTTTCTACTAGTATTTGGTTCATTACCTTAAAGCAGTTTTTTACATTGATAATAATAAACTACTGAGATGAAAAAGGGACGTGGTGTCAATGGGTCAACTCCTAATCTATGCAGTGGCCAATGTGCACTGCAATATCATGGTTCCTGAAATTCTTGTTATCACACTGACATGTTATGACAGATATAGGTTGGATGCCCACGGATATATAATTATTTAGGGTTCTAACACTCCCCATTATTCAGAGGCTTGTTAATAGAAATAAATTTAACATGATAGAAAACCCATGGAAGTGTATTGTGATGTTTTGGCGACCCTTTATGTACTCCATAAGATCTTCAACCAAGGGATGAAAAACATACATATGGCATATTAAATTATACACGTTTGCTAGTTTGTCTGTTTACATTTAAGGCACGCATCACACAATTGAGATAGAGGTTGTTTGTGCATTAAGACTGGAGAGGATCAAGGTCCCTTGGGGGATGACATAATTTCTAGACTACAACTTTGACAATGATATAGAAGCAAGTGTGGGCTAATAGTTATCGAAAGCGGGACATCGTATTATATGCCTATCAAAAAGCAGTGTTAGGTGAAAATCACAAAATACACCACAACTAACATACATTAAACTGTGTTAATCAATGACATATAGAAATGGCATAGAAATAGAGGGTCATAGACAGAGTCGAATGAGACCCTCCTCCTCCCCCTATCCCCACACTGTTCTGCTATGGGTACTATGGACATGCATTTAAACCTGGTGAGATAACGCTTGTACATCGGTTGATAGCATCATTAGAACAACGTACGTTATTGAGAGGGGAAGATCACTTTATTCTTTGAACTGCACGTAAAACCACATAGGTATGGTCTTCATTTAATTCCACAAAACATAACATACTCTCATCTGTTCTCCTTCATGACTTGTACTTTTAGTGCATGAAAGACAGCCTCTTTTAAATGAAACATTTGACAAACACTGACGTTAGACAATGTTGTTTTTAGAATTGTTCATTATATAACTGTAAGAGAGCTTGCAGGGCGACTGCAGATTGTGGAAAACTATTACTTTTCCTGGTTGGCTGTTTTCCTGGTGGTAACTATCCTGGTTGATAGTTTTCCTGATCGGTAGTTTTTCTCACTGTTATTTTTCCTGGTGGTTACTACTGGTTTTGTATGATTTTGTTTTTTGCTGATCTACGGTAGCTATATGTGGCAAGTAGGATAGACAGTGCCTCTTTATAAGTATACCCATCTAGCCAGTGCTATCCTGTATTCTAAATTTCATTGAGCATTCACTAAAACGCTTAAGAAGATGATATCGAGTCAGACTGGTAAAGGTGGTATTTCTGCGGGTCACCAAAATAATTAATTTGGAAGAGAATGATATCTAGCACCCGATAGAATAGGCCAACATCATTTAATGGGTTTGAAATAAATAGACCACAAAATAGAAAATTCTTTTCTCACGGATTTCAAATAAGACTATAGCTTTAACAATAATCAATTTTTGTCTGATAACATTATATCATCAAGATGAAGAAATTTATGTAAGCTCTGGGTATTGATTCTATTGCCTTCTGCCATAAATGTGAACGGAATAATTTGATTTAGTGCACAACTGATATGACCATGGGATCGGAATGGTCCCCTATTGAGCAATTTATCGGAGATAGTGATGCATGCCGGCCATCAGAGGTTTGGTTATCTCCCTTCGATCATAGCACGTGACTTGGCATAGGGTTCTGCACTATGCATGAGTGTGCCACCTAAATAAACCCTTTTACCTTAATGATGACATTTTTGTTTGTTCCATAATTAATTGGTTGAAATGCATTTGGCATATATATATAGAAGCGTAACCAGAATTATCCAGTTTGCTTAGGTGCATCCGCATTGATATACAGTAGGCTAACATCTCTATTTGGTGACCTCTTCAATCCGCACATTTCCACATTATGGACAGAAATTAGGACCAGTTCCTCTAGTAATCAATTCTAACAGTTAAACACAATGGTACCCTCCCATCCGGACCCCTCAACATTATTCATTCACCCTAGAGCCCACCATTGTTCCATGGGTGTCTGCAGTTGAGATGTTTCACTGTATTCTCATATAACAGAACAATAACATGTATATAAATTCAATTTCGATATCCATTTATTCTAAACGAAACAACAGTAAAATTGAAAGTCCAGCATTTGACTTGCCTGGTTCAGCATACACATCCCTGCAGCAGCCTGCATATATACCTGCGTGGATCGATTATGAGCATAGCTTCCCCTTGGGCCTTTCAAAATGACTTCTATTTTTAGAGTCTTAACCATGCCCTGGAACACGATAGTCTGACAAAAGGGAAGGTCTTGCTTACAGCTCATTCCATCTAGCTAGATACTAGGGGTTGGCAAGACCTCGTTACCGGCATGTTACCACCCGTGTGCTGCTCATTCCTCCACTTCATATGATGCATCATGGTTGTATGGTTGATACAGTGTGCAACTCCACTTGTTATTTCCTGAAAGTGGTGTGGGGTATATATATGGGGTGTGTTTCAGGAAAATGAGTCACAAGTCGCAAACTTGATATTTTATTCACGAGATTTCTTTGTACGAATGGTCTCAACTAATGCTAATGCTCCTATAGTCGTATGAATATGTGTACCAAATTTCAAGACATGTATTAAATATTTCTATACATTTCTAAGCTCATCCTATAGAGTATATTAAGCTACTTTACTAGTAATTGTCCACCCAGAGATATTGCAAACTTTTTTTTTCAAAAATAAAAATATCAAACTTAAAATATTTAGAGAGAATGGGACGATCAAAAATATTCGATTATTGCTGGCGAGTTCCATTCTATATTTATTATATGTGCATAAAGTTTGATCATATGTCATCAGATATCACTGAAAAAATATTAAAGAAGCACAGGGAGCCCCGCTGCCAGCCCCACTGACAGCCCCGCTGCCAGCCTCGTTAGTAGGCCTACTTATATTGTTGAATTAAAACGTTCATATTGTGGCCATTTCTTGAGCTACATTAATCAAACTTATATCATTCGATAGAGAATTTAATGCTCTATTTAATGATATGGTTTTTATTATGTATTTATATAATCATAGTATCAGAATCACGGGTGGATTACCGATCACAGGGATTTGTTTACATGCTTCGCGGAGAGCCAAAGCTCTGTGAAGCATATCAACAGAGCTATTTTTAGACAACTACATTTTTATAGGACGCGTCCTATATATATGAACATTTTTATAGCACCCCACTTATAGCACCTCTCATATAGCATGCGCATATAATAAATATATGTAATAGCCCGATAGAGGTTTCAAATCGGTCGAGACGGAGGGTCAAATCGCACGACACCCCGAAGGGGTGGAGTGCGATTTGACCCAACGTCGAGACCAATTTGAAACTGGATAGAGGGCTATTAGATATTTATTTCATACTAAATCAACAAGAGAAGGCGATTTTAATGACATTTTACCTTGGTTTCCATCGATCTTGTGGACATACCGGAAGTAGTACGGTCCGAATCACATACATATGTGATATGAGATTTCTAATGGCACCCCCGAATCATGCACTCAAAATCATGTACGTATGTAATAAACATACTTATTGCATGTTCTAGTGTTTACAATCATTAGAATCGCCTTGATATCATCTTTGCAAATATAATGAGATCTCAAAATCCATTTTTTGCTACTTGTGACTCATTTTCCTGTGACACATCATATATTGTCAGTATAATAAGAACAGTAGTGAGCAACTCCATCTGTAATGCCCAGTAAAGTGATGTGGGGTACATGTATAATATCATTGTCACATGGGTGGATGGGCATGACAAAAGCAGGAGCATGCAACTCAAACTGTTATGTCCCGTAAACTGAGGAATAATATATATTCTCGCATAGTATGAATAGATTTATCAGTTTGGATGAATTGAGCGGTAAGTTCAGCTCTTAAATGTATTTCATGCAGCTCCATCTGAATTCGTTCTCGGAGCCATCCCGTGTCATATTTCGACGGGGCCCTCTTTCATGAGAACTCCTTACTTAAAATGTTCAACAATGCGGTTGAGTGAACATTTTAGGTAAGAATCTTTTTTATGAAACTGGCCCCAAGTTATGCTTAATGGGACCTCATAATTTTCACATAGTTAAAATAACGTCACACAGAATACTGAAGCTTGTATGCTAGGTTTTAATGTCAAATTTTCGGTGATACACCCTTTTAATTCGCCAAAGTCGATTGACTTCCCTCAGGGTTCCATATCTATTTACATTAAAACGCGATAGAAATTTTGAACGAAAACTGCTATCAGTAAAATGGTCTTTCAGCAGCTTTGTACACAATACTGAACGCCCGTCGTTCTTCTCCCGTGTGTCAGATTGATCTTGTTGTATTCAACTGCATTGAAATAAAGCCTGTGTTTACCTTATCATTCAAATGAATTGATTTTCAGAATGTCTGTCCCAAAGCCAGCCGTCAACATAACAATCCTGTCAGACTTGATATGCCCATGGTGCTATATTGCCAAGAAAAATCTGGATGCGGCAATGGAACTTGCATCAGACAGGTACTGTCGTGGAAGATGTGTGATATCAATATTTAGATCTTCCCATCGCCTGTCAAATCAGTTTTCAACTACATGCCCTACCAACAATATAATCCTTAAAGTGTTTTTTCCAACTTTCCTCCTCAGATTCATTGACCTTAGTCGCAAGTTAGAAAATAACTAATGATTGACCATCGAATTCGTATCCTCACGAATCCCCTCTCATATAGGCCTACCCCTGCTGCAATGCAGGGGCTGCAATACACATATTTTTATTGTACACGTACAATCAACAATATAATTAGTTTTGTTTTCAACCTGTAGATACTTTATGGTGATTCCGAATTAAAAACACAGGTTTATATTTCACTAGTCTTCTTTATCATTAAAGGGCATGTAGTCACTGGATCTGGGTATTAGTAATTGATTTTTCTGATTCGAAACCTCCGGTTTATCGTCCAAAAAGATTTTAATATTCAATTACTGGAACCTTGTTCCATTTTCTCTACATGTACATATCAATCTCATGCCATTGATTCTTTCAGATTTAGATATAACAACAGGACATAGTCTGATCTATCGTACTGACTTCAATTGGAAGTTAAAACATCAGAACCTGATTACTTTTCATTATCTTTTAACCAGGCACTTCCGTACACATTAATTGCAGGTACGAGTTCAATATTACGTTGGAACCCTTTCTTTTAAAGGAGGATACACCACCAGAAGGAATGAATAAGCCACCTGTTGCTCCAGGCAAATCGAGGTGAATACTAATTAATCTTTGAAGGCTAACAATGCCGAAACGCGTTGGGAATAAAAAGAGAAAAACTACGTACTGGTGTATTCATTTGTAGCATATAAATTCACCTTCTAACACCTACAATTTTAATCTTTCCCTCATTTGGTAATCCATCAAATGGTTTTATGGAAATGGAAAAAAACACCTTTGTCTCACATTAAGTTTTACAAATACTTGCTATCATAACATATTTTTGTTCTGGAAGGGTGAGCGAAAAGCTTAAAAAAGCTGGAGAAGAAGTAGGCATTGATTTCACTGGCAAGGCCGATAGATTTCCCTACACTGTGCCAGCACATGCACTGTTGGAATACGCCAGCAAACATGGCAAACAGAGTGAACTGGCAGACCGGCTGTATAAGGTAAGATGCCACACTCACAATTCCAACTCCTATATTTTTAACTCTACAATTAATGCAATCACGGAATTGCCACACTGCAATGGAAAGAGGGGCTGCTTAGATTCTCTTTCATCGACCTCCACCACCACCACCACCACCCTCCCCCTTTCTTTCCCCTAACCATTCATTCTTCCTCATATCCTTCCACCCTTATTTACGAACATTTCTCCATGCATTTACTTTCATCGCGCCAGCGCACGTTTCGTGCCCTGTAGATATAAAATTGAGATGGCCTTGCACGAAGAACACATCATTTTGAAGGGAATGTACTTGAGATCAAATGGAAAATGAGTTTACGGTCTTCTTATATAAACAAGACATAAGAAGCCATGTGCGTGCAGTCTGGAAAGGTTAAACTTGATGTTTTGCCATTGAAGCAGTTCTTTGTTCTTAAGTAAATCCATATGTATCAGAGTATTTCTTATGATTAAAGTCAAAATGTGAACCTTTTGCCACAAGAGCCTTCTTCCGTATCAATTGACGCAGGGGATTTTGAACATAGATAAAGGAGAGTGAGATAAAGGATCACTCAACAAATGCAAGTAGTATAAGGATTGATCTTAAAGACAATTTCTTATACTACTAGCATTAATATTTTGTACTTTTCAGAGCATACTATAGCCGAGTATATTACGTTCTAAAGAATAGCAATCGAATAAATCATTTATATTGATCATGCTATCAAGCATGCATAAATTGATATGAACATGTAATGATGATCAGAGATAGTAATAATTATTGCTGATTATGTGAGATAACACTTAAAGCTTAAAAATTGTCGTCGATGTATTTAATTTAATATTTACTTGGGAATGAGAACTATCGCGGTAAATGTGAAACTTCACCAATAAAATTTATTAAAAAAAAGCCTATTTCTGCCTGCTCACGAATTTATCTTCCTTGATACGAATCATGACATGACTGAAACGTTAAACAATGTTGCCATATTCATATACTAATACCGTTTTTATAACACATAGTAATAAGTAAATGGAATGATGATGCTACCAAGTATAGATATTGTTTCCGGAATAACCTCCTCAGCATTTTTGACTTGTGATTTATTGTATAAAAACGTTAACATGCACAAAACTGCGTTTAATTATATTGTGGTTTCGTGTGTAAGCTTGAATTATGGATAATTTCTTACTGAGTATTTCCTATATGTAGACAAATCCAATACATATTCTGTGATGGTATACATGTGTCGATTCTAAACATCCAATATTAGAACCAGAAACGAACTGGATATTAAGATGTTACCATATATTATATATATTTGCCTACAGAGCGAATCACCCCAATGAACCAATGCCTATAATGAATGCCTGCGAGGTTCTAACTGAACTTACACGATATTTTCCCTCACTTTTATCAAGGCCTATTTCACCGATGGAATATACCTAGGCTGCGACCAACTGGAAGAGCTAGCTAAAGCAGTGGGTCTTAATGTCACAGAAGTCCATCACGTTATTACAGATGCTTCCTCACTGGAACAAACTACTGCAAAGGCAAAGGCCTGGAGGAGCAAGGGCATCACAGGTAACTGGATAAAATTCCACCTGCATTAAACCATTCACACAAATGGAATTATATCATAAACATCCATTTTAAGCACTTCCTCCTGAATTTCGCCTCCCATCAGATGAATGATCCGTAATAAGTTTAGGGGCCTTGCAATAAAAAGACCCATTAAGAAGGAGGAACCCCGCTCTCATTTGCGTGATGCAATTTAATTATGTTCCCAGGAAATTAGCTATACATTAATTGTGTCATTGTATTATCTGACTGACTGCAGCATAGATGAAAAACTATGGTATCAATGAGCAACTTTATTTGAGGATTGTCTGACTCTGAGAAATCTGATTTTCCTCCATTACATTACAGGAATTCCATGTTTCTTTATGAATGGAGTCAAGACCATATCTGGATCTGAGACGCCCGACCACTTCGTAAAGATGTTTGAGGTTGTTGTTCAGAACTATCCGCAGTAAACAGTAAATAGTCCTCGTAAAAAGATTCAGCAAATAAGACGAAATGGATGACATTCGGACCTGACAATAAAATGTGTAACCGAGAGTTTTCCTTTAAAGTTCAGCTTCCATGGTGTGATAGGGCTATTCATTATTTCTCCTTTGAATTATTCATTTCATGATTATATCTGTAGTAGCCTAGAGTGTGGAATCTGGTTACAGTGGTGGCCTTTGAGAATCAGTCAACCTCGGTGGTGTAATGGTAGCATGTCCGCGCGCATAGTGGGAGATCCGTGGTTCGATTCCCGGTTGAGGAAGACAGTTTTTCGGGGGTCATTACATATCATTAAACCAAAAGTATGATGCCATCACTCATATCCTATAACAGTTGACCTGAAAGTTATGCATATTGTAAGGTTTTATGATAACATATTGGGATGTTCACTATCTTTCGGGAAATAAAATTCGCTAGTTTTAGGTCTTATCCCTTTTGTTGCCAAAGTTTCTTTATCATAGGTTATTATTTCGACGTGTTTATTATTTTCGAATTCCTCTCCTAAATTTATGTTTAATCTGTATGAAATAAGTCAACTTTGAATTCGTGTATTTGTTTTTATATATAAGCGGTGCATGCAGGAAGATATGAAATTACTTTTAGATGCATACATCTCCCATTTTTGTATTCGGGATAAATAAAGAATACTCTTACCATAATTATTATTCAGGCAATCCTACTTCTACAGCCCTCGCGCTAATTGAATAGTTTTTAATGAGTTGCAAATACTAATTATATTTAGATATAGGAAACCATTGTCATGATTGCAAATACAATCTTCAATTTGGAGGAACAAATCAGATAAAAGGAGTGATTTTTTCTATTATTCATATTCAGCATATAGAATGATAATAACTCGGCCTCGTTTCTTTCTTCAATACATGTTTTGTCAGGATCCTACATTTGCATACAAAGGGAGAAGAACGAAAGAAGGACTTATAAACACACCCACACTCCCTCACAGATAAAGTGAGTGTAAGAGAAATAAAGAAAACAAAACTTCATCTATGACTGTGTCCCAAACATGTGCCCGGCTTCTGGACCAAAGGAAATGCTTTGTAATCAGATTCCTTTGAGCGAGGACCTCTTAGACCAGGGGTGCGTTACATAAACGATGAGACACAATATTGCATTCGCACATTCGCATGTCAGACCCAGCTGCAGGCAACTTTCCATAAGATGACATTATAATCTATATATCTAGTCCCATCGGTCCCCTTTTATATCCAGCGTCATCCAATTGCATTTACTGTAACTGCACTTCTCCATTACATACCAGACATATCTGGGTTATCGCTGTTATAATGGATATTTCCAATTCTCATAAAACTATTATTTTCCTTGAAGTGAATTATGACTACACGTATTTGTAATTATATGCCAGTGCTATTGCCACGGACCATTATTATAAATATCAATAATACATGATTTAATTCTACTTCCAATCAATCGCTAATTCCATTCATTGCTTGGAAATTAAAACACGACTCCGCCTGAAGTGAAAGGGGATCCACCAAATATGCAATGCTAGAGGACGCAGTGAATACGCCATTAAATCCTCTCTATTATACATTATGCATTGTATATGAAACAACTAAACGTATCTAGAGTGAGATACGTTGCACGCGTATGTCACTGAGTGGTGTACGCAAGCCCGCCATATAGATTGGGGAAAAAAGTCTATATCTTTAACCCATTCGAGGCGATGACTGCTATTTATTTGGCAGTATTGTTGTAGCCAATTTTTTTTTACCAAAATATTGCCTGTAGATTTGTTCCAAATGAAGAGCAATTATTAGAAAACAGTTCCTGTGACTGATAAATGCAGAAAATCCCTTGTCCATATTGTGGCTAAATTGGAAAACAACGACCTTTATCTATAACATGTTTATCGGTAAATTTGGCAAAAAATCTAAATCTAAATTTAATTTTATCCAACATATTGTGGTTTATTCAGTTTTTAATGCTGAATAAAATCAATGGTTGTAAAAGTTGATGAATTTTGAAATGGTTGATTTAGGATGGTTTCAATGGCAACACAACGAACCGGTTTTTTTCCAATTGAAAAAGATGTACAGTTGCAAAATGGTCGCAATGGTGACATCAAGATATTTCTAAATTACAACTCATATCATATGAAGAGCAGAAACATATAGGTTCACCTGCTATTGACTCCATACAAATCGCATTTGTTACAGCAAAATGGTGAAAAAGAGACAATGGGGCATAATTATGTCCTTGTTTGTTTTCCCTGTATGGATATCGTCAATTTGAAAGGCAGGCATCTTTGAGAGACTATAACTTCACTAATGTTTGGAGTATCAAAGAGATTGGTTATTTCCATAATTCTCGAGACAGACCCAATGAGGGAAAATTTGAAAAAGAACCCCCATTTTCATACCCTTAGCTCGCCCTTAATGGGTTAAACTGGCTTTAGAATGTTCCTCTAGATTATTAAAATCATATATAAGTGATAAATCTGTTAATTAATTTAACTCGTTTGCTGCAGTCCATTATTAGAATATTGCCCCCGTTCCATGCTCCTTCATCCAACTTGTTAGTTAACCTATTACACATTATTTTCACCCATGATATGCTCTTCGTACTCAGTCCATACTACATAGGCTCTGGATAGTGTGAAAGTGGTTAATATTATATAAGTGATATTCCGGCTACCCGTGCAAGATACATTTTTATCATTTTCATTGTGGAAGTATGGCTGGCAGAGACAGACATAATGTTCAACAGCATCGGGGCCCAAGTGACGGGCTTTGCAAATATTTTGCATCGCAGCGTCATTATGAGACATCAGAATCATCTATGAAGGTTCATATTTCAAGAATCTTTGTCGAGAAGATGAAATAAATACAGAATAAACCGACATCCCTGGCGTCGTGATATTTGATGCGCCCTATATAATTATAACAGGCTACTGCTCTCAACCTCTGCTAGCATCAAATATCACTCCCACATCCGACATGTCTCTTATGAGAAGGTATGGCGGGGGAAATGTATATTGTGGAGAATGGGTCGGTACGTAGTAAATTCCAGTGGTCCCTGGAATAAAACTAATCCACAGACATATATATATATTGTTTTAGTTGGCTATTTGGTTTCACCCAGCCATGTTATTTCTCAAGTCAAAATTTTAATTCACCATTGTTTGCTATTTTAGGGACCACTAAAGTGTTCACTGTGGAAGTCTGTAGGGGAAAGGACAGATGAATCCAATTGCTTTCTTGTGAATCAAGACAGCGTATTAAATATTTGTATGCATTTCTAAGGTCATCAGCTACTTTACTAGTAATTGTCCAACCAGAGATATTGCACACTTTTATTTCAAAAATAAAAATATCAAACTTAAAATATAGAAATACTTAGATGTTCTGGTTTTTATCATCATTAGAATCGGTTTGATGTCATCTTTTCAAATGTGATGAAATCTCAAAATCCATCTTTTTCCCCGACATATGACTCATTTTTCAGTAACACATCACACATGTCTATACCCGATATTATATCCCTCGTCAGGAAACGGACTAGAATTATACTTTAATTACTTATTAGGTGGAATTTAACCTTATGTACTTTGGATTCTATGAGGCGGTAATTCACAGAGAAATTCTTTGCGTCAGAATGTTATTGAAGCCTTTGGTAATGAACGTAATTGATAAAAACAACAATGTCACATGAAGATATTGTCGGAAATGCGACTTGTGCTCGGTTCTTATAATGTTGCGAATATTCGTGATGTATACAAGTTCTTGCTGGAATGTAAAACTGTTTTCACTTAACGCCGGTGGGAAATCCAGCAGACATCGAACGAATTCGCGGAATTGTTCAATAGAACAATGGGATACAGAACAAAAGGCACACACACACATAGCTGCATACTTACTAGTAAGATGTAATTCATGCCATCATGGCTTTTATATTATATTATCACACTTCTTTGACGAAAGGATTTGTCTGAAAACGTGCCTTTAGTTAAGTAACTTATGCAATCAGGTCAAGGGAAAAATATTTTTAAAACAATTTTTTTGCAAGCGCCATCAATTCCCTGAACCTGAGTTAGCAACAGATGCCCGTACGGATACATTTGTATGTCGAAAACCTTAACCATAAGTATGTAATCTTTCAAAGTAAGTAATTTGCTTAAGCAGTGGAGAGCGAAAGCTTGGAAAGCTTCTCTTCAACCGCGGTGAATGTATTGAACAACATTCATTTGGCCAATCCTTCAAACTGCTATCTGTGACGGTAACACTAAAAGGACGAAACATGTAGGTACTTTGTAATGTCCATTAGCACTGAGAGCTACTATGGTATAAATTGTCAGGGAAATGATACCACACATGCACATGTGTTTTCAGGTGATCCTCCATAGATCAGGAATTGTCCCTTTGAAAGGGGAGTTCAGGAACGGGCCCAGGGGATCGCTTACTATTTTACTAATTACCGTATACTAATAATTCTAATAATTACTATGTTAGATCCGGTTCACTAAAAGATGAAACAACAGCATGGCGTCGAAAAGAGCAAAACGTTCCATGGTAACTAAGTGAAGAAACAGATATGAGAAACCGATACGCTCTCATCCACCTCACAGTCAGACATGGCAAGCAAGACTATGTACTACTGCCGTCAAATCGAGCTCATACTAATGGAAAAATCTTGTAGCCAGGGTTACGAGCACAGATACTCGTCTTAGCCAGAAATGATGCTTTTATTGACTGAATAACAGTGAAACGGGGCACAGTAACTATGCTGTGCAAGAGTGTGAAGTAGGACACCATGAAACGCTTAATACATAGGTCCTGCATGGTAGATCCGATGGTCTGTTGAACTCGAGATTATGGTATCATCGGGGAATCATGATATATGTACATGTATTTTATTTTGTGCCTTCTTGACAATATGTGCGCTGTCTTTCGAAATCACAGGAGGTTGAATACAGTCGTTAATTTTTTAATTTATTTTCAGAAAGTACACATTCGCGGCGACGTCGCAACGGCGGTCTTTATTCCCGCCGTCTGCCTAAATCCCGTACACACATACCCGATTTCAAAAATGGCCCAATTTAGAGTGTACCGACCAATCAGGGCTGAAATCTATGGAAGACCGGAATGGGTAGTATACTTCTCGGTATTCCGATACCGGGTCAACCTCGGGTCGGGAGCGGTACCGGACCGGTACCGGACCGGGGCTTAAATTACTATGGAAGACCGTAATGGGTACTATAATTCTCGGTATTCCGATAACGGACCTGCCCGGTACCGGCCCGGTCCGGTCCCGGTCAACACCAGACCCAGTATATTAAGAAACTTTATTTTCCCATACAATTACTATAGCGACACCTTAAAAATATAAAAATCGGGTTACTAATACATCGGTACCGGACCGGCCTGTCATCGGGAACTTAGCTCCCGGTCCGAGATAAATTTCCCCGTGCTCCGATGACCGGCCCGGTCAAGATTTGCCAATATCGGTACACTGTCGGGTCGGGTCCCCCCGGTCCTCGGCCGATAACCGGGAGAAAATCCCCTCGGAGGCCCGGTCATCGGGGCCCCGGTCATCGGAATCCAAACGACATGAGGTATATGAATGATTTTCAACACAAGAAAACATTATGTTTGCAATACAAAACAGGAATAACTAAATAAATATAATAATGAAATAAGTACAAACTTGAACGTAAATAGTAAAATATGTAATAATCATCATGGTTAAAGTCTGGATTAAATAATATGAATGGTTAATTAACAATAAATTAATCGCATAATATAAATTACAAATATCGTCATGGGTTGCAATGTAGACCCCAAGTGGCGTCTGGGGGTACTACCCAGAGGTTTCAGATCCTAGTCCAGATCCTGAGCTATATGAATCGTGAATGTATACCAAGGCCTATGCTTGGGTGAATGGATACTTGCTTCATTCTTTGTATTCTGAATCTATATGCATGGTGAACACGTTCAGATCTGTGTAACTAATTCTGCAAAAATGTGTTTCATTCTGTAGCCTATAAAGTGTCTATTCATGAAACCTTAATGTACAGATAGCACTGACTTTCTGATCTTTATTACCTTATACAACTTTAATAATTCTCAGAAGCAGGCCAATGTGAGTTCAGAGAGTTCCCCAATGTTACTTTAATCTTTAGAAGTAAAATCTACAATTGAAAATAAAATATATATAATGAAATGTTCAGTCATATATAATGGTCAGTTTAAGTGTTGAAATAAGTGAGGGCATCTCTGAATATTTAAAGCATTCATATCTAGAGGTTACTAAGTCGTATGATTACATGTACCAAATCTCAAGATCATGTATTAAATATATATATCTAGTACTTCGAAGCTCATCCTATAGAGTATTTTTGCTACTTTAGCAACGATTAGAAATAGAGGTACAATTAATGGTTCAATAATCATATGGTATTGGTACAGTCAAATACATATGTCGGGGTATTTAATACAATTTAAATTGTGTACAAATCTTAAGTAGTTTTTGAGTAATGAGCATAAGTATTCGGACACAATTTTAGACATTATGTCGGCGAATAGCTCATCCTATAGAATATATTTTATAGCTACTTTCCAACGATTAGAAATAGAGGTAGAAATAATTGCGCAATAATCATATAAAATTAGGATAGTTGAAAAGATATGTTGGGGTATTTAATACAATTTAAATTGTGTAAAAAGCTTAAATAGTTTTTGAGTAATGAGCAGAAGTATTCGGACATAATTTTAGCCATTAATTGACCGGTCATCGGAGACCCGGTCATCGGAGCCCCGGTAATTTAAGCCCCGGTCCCGTCCCGGTCCGGTACCGGTCCCGACCCGATGTTAACCCGTTATCGGAATGCCGAGAAGTATACTACCCATTACGGTCTTCCATAAATTACCAGGGCTCCGATGACCGGGGCTCCGATGACCGGAGCTCCGATGACCGGTCAACTGATGTCTAAAATTATGTCCGAATACTTCTGGTCATTACTCAAAAACTATTTAAGCTTTTTACACAATTTAAATTGTACTAAATACCCCAACATATCTATTCGACTTTCCCAATTTTATATGATTATTGCGCAATTATTTCTACCTCTATTTCCAATCGTTGGAAAAGAAGCTATAAAATATACTCTATAGGATGAGCTATTCGCCGACATTATGTCTAAAATTATGTCCGAATACTTCTGGTCATTACTCAAAAACTATTTAAGCTTTTTACACAATTTAAATTGTATTAAATACCCCAACATATCTATTCGACTTTCCTAATTTTATATGATTATTGCGCAATTATTTCTACCTCTATTTCCAATCGTTGGAAAAGTAGCTATAAAATATACTCTATAGGATTTTCTGTGCCCTCTGTGCCCTCTTCGCCCTCCCCCTTTCCCTTTCCCCTACCCTGCCGCGCCATGTACTCTCCCCCCCCCCTCTATTTCGTCATAACAGTTTTCTCACCTGATGGAAAACATGTATAATAGGTTGTATATAATACATGTCAGAGTTATGCAAAAAACCTCATGACATGATAATGATTCATGAAATACTCATTCGTTTATTTGTGTATTTATTGACTACAAAGTGATGAGGAAAGTCATTTAATGGAGTTACAACTCAATAGTTTTTTCAGGTCTGAGGTAGAATTAAAGGAAAAGTGGCGCCAGTAAAAAAAGAGAACAGGTGGATTTATAATACCGGTTACTTTTTTAAATTTTTCTCAGAGTAAGAAAACAGGACGGACATGGATCGTCTTCCCATCGAATAATATGTATAATTATTCTGATCTAATATGAATTCAATCTATATCGTATCCAACTGAGATAACATACTTTGAATTTAGGAAGGAGATCACCACTCGTAATAACGTGGGTTACTTCGGCCTCATTGATACCATGGACGATAGCATCCTCACCAAGAGAAGCATACAATGTGACAACTGGAAAATAGACAAATGTATAATTTAATGAGATTATGTAGCCGAGCTCATTTACTAAAAAATCTTTATGGAAGCATATAGCAAGAGCGCTAAGTTAGCATCAATAGATTATTAGTGAAGATAGATAAATAGAAATTTTCGAACTGGTATATTTAAAATGATTTCAGCATTAGGAATAGCAGCTTCACATTTGAAAATCTATTGACATAGGGGGAATATTTTCATTATATCCCTCCGAATTTGTAAAGATTGTAAAAGATGCAATGTAGACCTGGATTGTACAGGAGGAATCAATGGCACATGTCCACATATATTCTAGTAACGTAAAAAGTAGCCGTGAGACCCTTATGTGCCGATTCCAATGATGAGGAAGGAGACGCCTTTATGAACCTTTTTTTTTAATTTAACACAAAACACAAAATCTAAAAGAATGCGTACCAGGGAAGTTGTACTTGTGCAAGCATCCATTCAGCTCGAGTTTCAGCAAAGATGCAAATGTTGTTTCGGGGCCCCTGTCCCAGGGCTAGCAGTCCGCTCCCCAGGGCAGTCAGACTAGACATGACCTCATCAAATGTATGCCATTCGTACTCTCCAAGAATAACCTAAGGGCAATGAAATGAAATCCTCTTGTAAAATGATGAGTAATTATCAAAGTGTATTAGATCGCACGACCATGGTCATATAGAAACTGCCATCCCATGTAGGTACTTATTCTTTGCCCGATAATATAATATGTTTATCATTGATACTAGAATTATAGTAATATTACATAATATTAACCTAATTTATGAAATGAGTTTCAGTTCTGAACTAATGCAATTCATTAAGTTTCATTAATTGATTCGTCCTTCGATGAAGATCTACTCTAGCTGCAGATCGAAACATGGCAGGACATATGATATCTACCAATGAACAATAGTATTTCCACAAACATCGAACCCGTAGTCAACACTTTCAGACTTCACCATTTCTTATAAATGTATTCTTAAGGTCATACTGTCTAATGGTTCCGGGTCTATATCAATACAAAGTAAAGGTATTATTAGAAACGCCCCTTAGCTGGTACAAATGAATAAGTCCAAGTCAAGTGTTTATAGTATGTGTAGTGTATTCAGTAATACACATTAATATGGGGGACACCTCCGTCTCCGGATTCCATTGGGTAGTTCCTCAGAACGCCACTAGGATATTCATTGCAACCGTTGACGATATTTGCAGTTTATATTTTGTGATTAATTTATTATTAATTATCCATTCATTTGAATTCATCCGGACTTTAACCATGATGGTTATTACATATTTCTCTATTTATGTTCAAGTTTGTACTTATTTCATGACTATATTTATTTAGTTATTCCTGTTTTGTATTGCAAACATAATGTTCTTTTGTGTTGAAAATCATTGATATACCTTATGTCGGATGAGTCCCGATGACCGGGCCCCCGGGCCTCCGAGAAAATTTTCTCCCGGTTATCGGCCGAGGACCGGGGGAACCCGACCCGATATTGTACCGATATCGGTAAATCTTGACGGGACGGTCATCGGAGTACGGGGAAATTTTTCTCGGACCGGGAGGATGGTTCCCGATGATCGGCCGGTCCGGTACCGATGTATTGGTAACCCGATTTTTGTATTGGTAAGGTGTCGCTATAGTAATTGTATGGGAAGATAAAGTTTCTTAATATACCGGGTCTGGTGTTGACCGGGACCGGACCGGGCCGGGACCGGGCAGGTCCGTTATCGGGATACCGAGAATTATAGTACCCATTACGGTCTTCCATAGAAATCCTAGCAATATTACATGAAATCAGGTGTATTTGAGCCGATTTGAGTCCCGATTTCGCCCCAAACTGAAATTGGCTCTACTTGGCATAACCGATTTGGGGGCCGATTCTATAAGCCAGTAAGGTAAAAACAACAAAAAAAAACATTTTCTTCTTCCCCGATAGGAAATACTTTTGTAACTTTTCTTCTAGTGGGAATATTTTCACACAATAAAAAACGTTATCACCCTTATGTCTATACCTACCACATGCAAAGTACTTTAAAGCATCACATGCATATTTCTTTTATTCATTTCTAATTCAAATCCTCATTTATGAAAAAATATGTACCAATTTTCGGTGCCCTTATCATCAGAGATCGAGGATCGAGTCACAGACTCTATCAAGTGAGCGCTAAAAATGTGAACAAATTGTTTTGATACTCCAGAAATTAGTGAAGTTATAGCCTTTCAGAATAACCTGCCTGGTAGAACTGCTAACATTTTGGGACAAATCGAGAGGGTTTGTCCTGATGATTCATTATAATGATGGATAATGTATTCTATATTAGTAGTCATGGTGAATATGAGGTAGGAATCATTGTGGACTGCTGATGGGTGAACTATTAGTATGAATGAACATGTATAGATTATCGTGGTGATCGGTTGGGGTGCATGGAGGGGGAGGGGCGGTGTGTGGGATCCTTTTCATATTGTTATCAAATAAATGACTACACATATAACATTAAGCAATGTTAGATGACAAAATTAATATTTTAGAAATCAGAATATGAATATGATTCCTCGAATACAATCAATGTATCTACGCTTTTATGGCAGTGGACTTATTATTTTCAAGAGAATGGATATGATTCCTCGAATTCAAACAACATATAGATACGCTTTTATGGCAATGAATTTATTTTCATTTGTTTTAAAACAATCATCATCCCGGAAGCTTTTTAGTTGTAGCATCTGCAAGAGCGCTCGGATATGTCCCGGTCTCCCCTTCCCTCCAGAATTAAACAACTTTCCTTCACAGAACATGGTTTGTTACGATTGTTATTGCATCCCTGTTAAAGGTAAATGCCAGCATCGTCAGCACTACTGCAGGCAGGAATTCAAGGAACTATTATAATGCATGACAAAATAGGAGTACCAATATTTTTTCAAACTTCGCCTTGAGAAAGAACATGGTTGGGTGAATACAAAAAGTCATAAAAACAGGATGTTATCATATTATTTTATATTTTAGGGACGACAGCCGCCGCGTTCCATATCTAACGCAGTGGGCTATAGAGGACCTAACGACAGTCGTAACCAAATAAAGAACGACGTATTTTAACATAGCCCCGTGTCGTTGTGTTAAATATATGGGGTGGGGTGGGGGAAAGCATATTCACAGTTTTTATAAGATTTTAGACAGAAGAATGCAATTTTTTTATGTTAATTTGTACAAACATAGCTGACATACTTGTTGTTTTGTCCTCACAAATAAAAATACATGGTTAAACATACCTGGACAAATATTATTCAGCTTTGTAGGTGACACATGTATAAGTTCAGCTGAATAACCTTTTTTTAGTTCAATGACCCCCTGTTTTTTAAATTGCGAGTGTAAAATAATATGTCAGCTATGTATGTGCAGATTTTAAAGGAAATTGCATGGCTCAATCCTTTGAAAGTCTGAAACAATGGGGGAACAAAAACTTGTTCTCATTGACTCCTGTAGTGAATGGTAGTACTTTTCAATGGTCCCTGAAATAAAAACTAATTCAATGATATATGTTTTTTTGCTTTGTGTGTTCCCCACCCATGTTCTTTCTAAATCCATAGTTTAAGAAAACATTCCATGAATCCTTTTTTTGATTGAATGCTGGCATAAATTTACCTTTAATTATAGCATATCTCATTCGGTATGGGTATGATAAAAGGCAAATCTAAACCCTTATTTCAAAGCTCCTGGCAATTGTCGGTTAGAAGGTATTCATAATCGTCACTGCTGGTGTTTTTTTACACGAATGTATTGATGGGCAAAATGGTGATGAGATATAGGAATACCTTGTTCAGGGATATCCAGGTGTCCTTCATCACATGTCCTGCACATTGTGGTGTAGTTATACGTACAAAGAATCAGTAGCAATGTTCTGGGAAGGAAAGTCTATACCTCTTATCTGTCGGTACCTGGCGGAGCCTGGGTATGGACACTACGTTTTTACATTTGAATGCTGCTTTGTGAAATGTCTTGGCCCGTAATTGAATAAAAAAAAACACAAAAAAAAACAACATAATATATCATTCAGCAGAGAGGCAGATGTATGATGTGAATATGTCATACCTCCCTTTCCAGGACATGATGTCATCTAGCTGAATTGTCTTTTCCAGGTAAACATTATCACAAGTCTGAAATTACTAAAATCATCATGCTTCTTCCGTTAGGAGCGCGAAGACTTTCACCTGTCTTTCCCTGCCCAAAGATGTTTGATGAATGATTTTCACCTTTCCACAGCCCTTTCCATATAACTTGCATGATAATAGAGGCGGTTCAAATATAATAGATAGACAGATGTGGTCCCGAAGTATACGGGAGTGAGCTACTCCATTTGTTCTGAGGCAAGAACCTGCAGCATTCAGAAAAACAAAGGTGCACATGCTCGAGTCCTCTATCAGAAGATCAAAGGTCAGAAGGCACAGGTCGTCAGTCATTAAGGAACATGTTGTTGGTCATTCATCGAGAATGGAGTGAAATATTTTAAAAACATGTGGTAGAATGATTATTCATTTTTCAGTAATTCAAAGCGAAGGTTATTCGTCATTCAGCTTTGTTTCTCAGCTACTAATCAACATACATAATATTTAATATATATAAAGTTTTGGTCATGTTGCTACGATATGTTTCCCAGCTTATATAGTGGGGCAGATAAGTGCATTTTTCATGTTTAATCTTTCAAATCATGTAACATACAATAAAATTGGTAGTTAGGACCCACTTTTTTAAAAAAGCCCGTTAGCCATCAACAATTTTTAATTGGCAGCCATTTTTTCCAAGATGGCGACTATTTGGAACATGGAAATACTATTTTCCCCCTAACATCTGAAAGAATGGTCTGATTGAAATGATCTTAATGTTAAATTGTGGTTATCGATATGCAAAAGCAGAATAGCCATTGACGATTTCAAAATGGCGGCCATTTTTAAAGATGGCGGCCATTTGGAACATGAAAAGACTATTTTCGTCATAAAATCTTACAGAATAATACAATTTTAATCATCTTGGTGTCAAATTTTATGGAACCCCCTTCTACACCCACATGAAGGTTTAATAGACACCATAAATGCATTGCTGTTTCATCTAATAGTTACATAAATATCAGCTAAAACATTAATCATAAGACATGGTATATGAAGTCTGATTTCTTGGTGTGTGGACTACCGAAGAAGATGATACCTGAGGCATTATAGTCAAACTAGGTTTTTTCCCTAAATTAATACTAATCAACATCTTATCCATAGGTTTTTAAACAACCAAGAACTAAGGTCAAGGTCATTATTTCCTAGGTCAAAGTGCAATGCTGATGCACCTGGTCCATATTGCATTTGCATTTGATCAACTTACATGCATTCTAGATCTTTGAGTTACAAATATGACAAATATATTGTAGTTATAATGCTCCAGAATCAATATATAACCTTGAGTGTGGGTCAAGGTCAAGGTCAAAGGTCATATACACATCATTGTAATTGAAATGTCTTGTTACATCAGCCTGCAAAGTTTCATCTACATCCAACTATTTTTGCTTTTGAATGAGACATGCGAAACTGAGACGTTTTTTAAGGAAAATGGACTTTTTTCACCTTTAAAAAAATGAGCATATTTGATGAGACACCTCCTTAGCAACCAAGATGACCAACTACTAGGACCATTTTGCACTTGTGGTAAGTATTTCTCCTTTCTCAGTATCATGCATGCTGTACTCGTGATTAAAAAAGGTAAACTTTGTGTTATGAATAGCTATGAATTCATCATGTGTCCTATGTATTTTCCAAAAGCTTGATAAGTACTCTTAGTGTAAGATATAAGTTCTCTTAGTGAATATATTCACTAAGAGAACAGAGTCAAGTCCTCTAGCATGCTTATCCTCCAACTTCAATTGTTTGTTATGATTGTGATTACCAAATCCCCCATACCACCTAACCACCCTACTACAACTACCCGATCTATGATCAGTATTGCTTTGAGATATATGGCCCTATATAAGGTCGATTCTCATGAAATGGTTCCAAATGGAAAATTGTCATTTTTACAAGTTTTCTTTCAATAGATCTGTCCTGTGTAGTCATGCATTATAATTAATGCTTCTATGCGATCAGACTCTGTATTCTGAACAAATGCATACCCACTTTTCCATACCTCCGATGAATATTTAGGAAATTACAGCCTTAAATATGCTGAAAATATACCTTCCACCCCAAATATCAAATACATTATTCCTAAAATTAATTAAGATTACATGGAAATGATATTTATCCATATGTGCCAAGAGTTTCAAGAAGAATAATCCACGAAATGATTTTTCACTAAACTCTGGAATTAAAAACTGAGAGAATGAGAGAAATGTATAACCTATTATGGCCGTCACCGTCCGTGACGCTGATAATGGGATGTAATAATTTATTAAAAAATCATGCAAAAAATGGTTTCTGTATGCTTGATGAAAGGTGGACACATGGGTGTATTGAAACCAAAAGAAAAAACATGATCAATATTCCTAATTGATCTTGAGATCTTATGTTTACAAGTGGGGAAGTTTTTTGTGCGTCACCATCCCTGACGGCCATTCTTCACTGATTCACTGATGATCCTATGGGAGTAGGTCTAAATCCCATATACCATTTGAAAGGGGTTTTATTCTTCTTTAAGGCCATGTTATCTTTTCATCAATTTATTGTTCTATTGATGAATGACATGACCACAAATATTTTTGTAAACATCACCGCCCGTGACGCCATGTATTTAAGACCATATATCCAACAGTTTTCATATCTAAGATGCGCAGTTTCAGGGTTTAGAAGAGTATGATATAGAGCACCTGTGCTAGCAATTTCATTTCATTTCAATGACATTTCCAAAAATACCCATTTGGAACCGTTTCATGAGAATCAACCATATTGTACATTTCCTCACTCTCACATTAAAATTTTACATTATAATTTTTTTATTATCTATGTTATTGCAAAAAACATTTTTCCCCTTGAGGATCCACTTGACTCATGTTCCTGTGACAGATCATATTTCTATTTCAGGAATACTATGCTATGACCTACAGACTTTATCTCCTCTATATATGTGGGCTTATTAGGGGTAACTTGCATTAGAATAAACCTAAACAATACTATGCAGTTGACATCTAGTCATCACTAAATTATATTTATCATTTTGACCATGACATATTTAGTGCAAACAGAACTGGCTAATCCTATGATTAATTACAGCTGGGATAGTTCAATTTGATCCAGATCTATGCTGTGTTGAGCAATATATTGCGTCAAATATAATAATTCTATAAGTTGCAATTCAAGTCCAAGTAAATATATTTCATGTCTTTTTGTACATCACTATGCAAAAAGCATCTACTGCTTACGGATATATTTCTGTTGCTATAATAAAAGTTCTTTCCTAAGAAATGTTCGGCATACAATGTGTTGTTCTTCAGGAATTGTAGACTCATGCAATACTCTTTCAGATGCAGACAATTCAACCTGGAATTCATCAGATATTCCCCTAAGATGGCCAGTTCAGAAGAATTATCAGGCAAGAGGCAAACCAACTGGAGCAAATGCTGTCTATGTCAATCTGTTATAAAGGGTGAAGCTCTGAAATCACCTCCAACACACTATCCATGTAAAGCTGAAAATGATGGCTATTCCATGATTGCATCTAATATTCCACTCTTCCATGCAATTAACAAACTACCCATAATGTTGGATCCAGCAAGACTAGATGAAGGTGGTGGCATAGAGGAAACATTGAGAAAAAACAATGCACAATATCATCAGATGTGTCGTCTGCTGTTCAATAATACCAGACTCAGCCGAGCAAGAAAGAGACTGTCCACTGCTGCAAAAAGTGAAGAAGAGGGACACAGCAAGATGCGTAGAAACAGCCTTCAACTTAGGGAATCCCAGTGTTTCATATGTGAACAGGAACCTCCAGTATCTGAACTGAGACAAGCAGGGTCTATGCAACTCAATGAAAGACTGAATAAATGTGCTCAAAACTTAGGAGATTGGAGGCTTTTGACTAAGCTTAGTGGACCAGATGTTGTGGCACAGGAGCTTAAGTATCATACATTTTGTGTAACTCGTCTGTACAACAAGGAAACCAGATTGACCACGTCAATTAAGAATATGAATTGCCAAGATTCACTAGAAAAAGAAGTCTACCCACTTGCATTTTCTGAACTCCGGACCTACATTGTCGAGTCCCAAGTTGGAGGCGAGGGCCCTACTGTATTCAAGCTTGCAGATATGATTAGCCTATACAGGCAGCGCCTTGAACAACTCGGGTTGCAAACACCTGATGTTAACTCAACTAGACTTAAGGAAAAGCTACTGGCAGAACTTCCTGAGCTAGAAGCTCACAAGAATGGACGGGATATCTTTCTGGCATTTAAAAAAGATGTAAGTGCTGTCCTGTCACAAGCTTCAAACTACTCTGAAGCAATTATCCTTACAAAAGCAGCCAAGATCCTACGACGCCATATGCTTGACCACAAATCCAAATTTAATGGGACCTTCCATGAAGGATGTGTTGAAGAGGCCATTCCACCAACTCTTATATTATATCTCAGTTTATAGGTATGATCGAGCATGGGGCAGATATAAAATCTCAATTGAGATATGGTGTTTCAAAAACAGACCTAGCAATGGCACAACTGCTACAGTATAACTGCTATGCCGTGTACAAAGAGGGAGCAGCTACTCATCGGCATGCAAAAGATATGAGACCCCATTCCCAGTCTTCATGGGGATGTCTGTTTATGCGAAGACTAGGAAGAGAGCTCTGGTAGAACTGCTTCATGAACATGGCATCAGTATTACATATGACAGGGTGCTGGAAATATCTGCACAGCTAGGAGATGCTGCTGTCAGCAAGTATGTGAGGGATGGTGTAGTGTGCCCAACAATCTTGCGAAAAGGGCTGTTCACCACCTCCGCCATGGACAATATTGATCATAATCCCACTGCAACAACAGCAACAACATCCTTCCATGGAACCAGCATTTCAATTTTTCAACATCCAACTTCTGAAGATGGAGGTGAAAAGTGTGAACTGCTCCAGTGTGGACAAAACAAAGTGAGAACAGTTCCAGAACTTCCAGACACATACACCAATATTCGCCCTACTTATTTTACCAAGAAGAACCCTTCTCCATCTAGGATGGATTGTCTGAGTGCCTTAGCTGATTTGCCAAAAGTAGATCTAGCACCTGATTATGAATGGCTTGAGAAAGTCAGCATCACAGAAGATGTAGAAAGTGCAGTAAATATTACATGGTCAGCCCACCATGCATACAAGAAGAGGAGTCCATCATTTGAAGTCAGTATTGCATCACTTTTACCTCTTCTTCGGGATCAAGCCCACTTGGTTGCAACAATACGACATGTCATGGAAAAGATCAGGGACACAGTAGCATTTCTCAACCCAGGTCAAGTTCCTGTCATCACTGCTGACCAGCCAATCTATGCAGTAGCCAAACAGATACAGTGGCACTGGCCAAATCAGTATGGGGAAGATAAATTTGTCATCATGTTTGGAGGGCTACATATTGAGATGGCTGCACTGAGGTCCATTGGCACTATTCTTAAGGACAGTGGGTGGACAGGAGCCCTAGTGGAGGCAGGAGTAGCCTCAGCTGGTACATGTGAATCCTTTCTCTCAGCTTCAAGTATCACCAGGACACAAATTCACCAGATTACAGCCAGCGGCCTTTATAAGCTGCGGAAGGCAGCCTACACAGATTATTGCACAGATGCGCTAGAGAAATCAGAAGAAGTGCTCAGTTTTGAAAGTTGGTGTAAGAGGCGTAAACATCAAAGTTCTCAATTCCAGTTCTGGGATTTAGTACTCTCAATGGAACTGGTGATCTTCTCCTTGATACGGGCATTCAGGGAAGCTAACTTCACATTGTACTGCCAAGCATTATCTGAGCTGATACCATACTTTTTTGCAAATAACAATGTAAACTATGCACGGTGGATCCCAATCCACCTTAGAGACATGGTGACACTAGAGCAAAAGCACCCAGAGCTTGCTCTTGAGTTCCACAAAGGGAAATTTGTTGTTCATAAATCAGAACGTGAGTTCTCATCAATGGCCATCGACCAAGCTCATGAGCAAGCAAATGCTATCATCAAAGGTGATGGGGGTGCAATTGGGTTAACTGAAGACCCATCAGCTCTGAGAAGGTGGATGGTAGCTGGCCCTGAAGTCAGTTACCTGGGGTGGATCCATAGAAAGGTTACGCATTGCGTAAACCCTATCCTGCTCTATTGCAGGATAGGGTTTACGCAATGCGTAACCTTTCTATGGATCCACCCCTGGTTGGTCAGTATGACAGCCTCGGAATCCAAAGAAACTGACCTTCGCCCTCACCATGAGCAGACACCAAGGGCTCAAAAAACATTCCTTGAAAAAGTAGATAATCTAACTAAGGTGATGAAGGATATGGGCAATCCTTTCCAGGAAGAGACAGGGGATCTGCTTAGACTAGACACAAAGGACATTGCACACCCTAGTGCTGCTGAAATGATTGCCATGCACTATAAGAGGGGGCAAATATGCTTCCAAGAATGCATGAACAGGCTACAGAGTGAGGAAGTGTCCACATTCTATGACCCAATCAAGAAGAACAAGATTGATTTCTTCGGACAGGACCCAGGTCTTAGTGACTCAAAAGTAAAAGTACTGAAGGAAGACTGTCACCTCTTCTCCAAGCTGTTTATCTCGTGCCAGAGCAGAGAGTGTGACTTACAGGAGTTCTTTCGGCATGAGAATCAGTCCTTTCCAGCTGCATTGAGTGACAATGGAAAGCTTCACACCTGCCAGAAGGCCCAACTTGCTGCCATTCTTGAGGCACAAATTACCATACCAGACCTCCAACCTGAGGCTGATGCTATCATCATAGATGGTTCTGCTTTAGTAAACTCTATACCCCCACGTAAAGGAAAGACATTTGAGGAATATGCTGCACTGGATATGCTTCCCACTATACAAGCATATGCTTCAAAGTACAAGAGAACAGACATTGTCTTTGATGTGTACAGACCTTCAAGCCTGAAGAATGAAACAAGGTCAAAGCGAGGACAGGGGGCTAGGCGGAGAGTAACAGCCACAGGCAAAATACCATACAACTGGCGGAGCTTTTTAAGAGACAATGACAACAAGACTGAGTTGTTTACCTTCCTGGCTGACAAGATTGCTGAGATATGTACATCAAACACTGTTATCTTGACCAAGGAAGAAGATGTTGTTAGCAACCAACCGTTGAATCTGGATGATCTGTGTGCTTGTACCCACGAGGAAGCAGACACACAGATTTTTGTACATGCCAGACATGCGGCATCAGAGGGCAGGAAGGTTCTCATGATCAAAGCCAGTGACACAGATGTACTTGTAATAGCAGTCAGTGTTCTACCTGCACTGAAGGAGTGTGGTCTGCAGAAACTGTGGATGGCTTTTGGTCAAGGACAGAAACTGAGGTACATTCCTGTTCACGACCTCAGTCAATCACTTGGCCCAGTCAAGACTAAAGGGATTCTCTTTTTCCATGCATTCACTGGTTGTGATATTGTTTCATCCTTCCGGGGAAAAGGGAAGAAATCTGCATGGCAAACATGGAATGTATGCACAGATGCCTCTGAAGTCTTCATAAAACTCAGCCAATACCCACCAAATGTTGAAGATGAGGATCTGGCAATCTTGGAGAAGTTTGTTATTACGATGTATGATAGGTCCAGTACAGCTGCTGGAGTTGATGATGCACGGCTTGACATGTTTGCTCGCAAGCAGCGACCATACGAAGCCATTCCCCCAACTCAAGCAGCTCTCCTCCAGCATGTCAAACGAGCTGCCTATGAGGCAGGCTGCATATGGAGCCAATCAATAGTTTGTCAACCAGAACCACACAGTCCAGCAGACTGGGGATGGACAAAAGAGGGTGATGTGTGGCAAATCTACTGGACCATACTACCACCAATTGCCCAGAGTTGTCAGCAGCTCACCAAGTGCGGGTGCAAAAGGGATTGCTCTGGACTGTGCACCTGTTATCGATTTGGTCTGCCATGTACAGCGCTGTGCAGCTGTAGATTCCAGGATTAGTTGACCCTAGAAGGTAATATTATATATATGTACATTTGATTAGGGTGCTGCTTCATGAAGACCAATAAAATTTGTGATTAATGCTGATATTTATAGTACCATATTTAATATCATCACCAATAATTTTTTATATAACTCTGCACAAGATGATAAAAAAATTCATCTAGGAACAATAAGTGTTGGGAGTTCAGGTTGGGCATAGTCAAAAACTTATATTTTGACACCAAGATTACTGAAAATGGACTATTATGTCAGATTTTATGGGGAAGAATGTGTTTTCATGTTTCATATGGCAGCCATTTTTTTCAATGGCAGCCATTATATACATGAAAATACTATTCTTAGTAGCTATTCAACTTCTGTTTAGCCTAAAACATATAATTTGACACCAAGACCATTCAAGTCTGACTATTCTCACCGATTCTATGGCAAAAATAGTGTTTTCATGGTCAAAATGGCCGCCATCTTGAAATTTTTAGTTTCACTTCTGTTTGGCATAGTAAAAAGCATAATTTGACACCAAGATTTTTCAAATCAGATGATTCTGTCAGATGTTATGGCAAAAATAGTGTACCAAATAGCCGCCATCTTGGAAAAAATGGCCGCCAATTACAATTTTTTGATGGCTAATGGGCTTTTTTTAAAAAGTGGGTCATAAAGGCCATGTATACCAATTTTGTTGCATGTACCATTTTTTGAAAGATTGTTTCACTTATCTGCCCCATCAAGAATAGTGTTTTCATGGTCAAAATGGCCGCCATCTTGAAATTTTTAGTTTCACTTCTGTTTGGCATAGTAAAAAGCATAATTTGACACCAAGATTTTTCAAATCAGACAATTCTGTCAGATGTTATGGCAAAAATAGTGTACCAAATAGTCGCCATCTTGGAAAAAATGGCCGCCAATTAAATTTTTTTTATGGCTAACGCGCTTTTTTTTAAAAAGTGGGTCCTAAAGGCCATGTATACCAATTTTGTTGTATGTTACATGATTTGAAAGATTGCTTCACTTATCTGCCCCACTATTATTGGTGATTGTCTCTCATAATAGAGGCAATGACCAATGAGTTTGATATCATTATCATATAAACCGTTTTACTCTTAGTGGATAAAGGGATCTTACGATAATAATTAAATCCCTCCATTGTTATATCAACAATGTTTGCAACAACATGGTTTGCTTAGCATAGCTCATCAGGCACTATGAACATGACCTTATGAAGGAGGAAATGTTGACAAGTATAGTATGAAACTGTTGGGTCACAATGTAATATTTTGTTTTCAAGCATTAAATTGTCTGCAGGAATAAAGAATACAATTATTCTAATATAGAGAATATTTTATCTTGTTGAATAATAATTTACCCTTGGGTGGAGGTAGGGTTGCCTCCAAGTAACTACTGGACACCAGAGGGTCTGTATAGGTCCCCCCTGTCCCTATATTAATATCATACAGATTGGTGTATGATTTAATTATGTGATATTCCCAAGTATGTATTCTTGTGGGAGAAGAAGTAAATATCATTGGGATACCGTCGTGGATGCCAAATGGTGCCGAACGGCCAGGAAGTCTCCTAGGAAGGCTAGATCAGCGTGTGGTGATTTGTAATTTAAACTGTATAGGACCTGTTTGAGATTTGTCCTCGAGGGTTTTTGTCCGGACGAGTCCTCCGGCGACAGGGGTGACATATCCTCATTTGAATGATTGGCATCGTCAGGTAGTATGGAATGAGCTGTGACGGTGATGCGAACAAAAGCAAGCAACTTCGGCAAAGGACGATGGAAAAGTGGTACGATAGAGTTTCATAAAAGAAACAGGTCAAGTAACGTTTCACTGTCCGTTTCTGGAAGACATTTAAAGATGGACCAGGATGAAGCCCGATGCAACATCGTTTGGTTGAAATGTCAAGCGGCAAGATGAAAGATGAGAAGCTTTATTTCATAGAATCAAGACGGAAATATCTCAATGACAAAATAATAACCCGTGCAAAGACAATATTTGACACTGGAAATATGGACCGAAAAACAGAAACATCAATAGCATTTTCTTAACAGGTGGGCTGTTTCTATTTCCTTCCAGAAATCGAAATCGAATTATAATGTCTTGACAAATTCAACAATTTCCTCTTTCCATTATGAGAACTTTAAAGGCTTTGAACACATAGAAATGGCACATTAATCTCACGGATTCGACACAAGATTAGGATTCTGCACTCCACAAATACTTCGCCCTGTTGTGGGTTCAACAGATGTTTTAGTAGACCCTATTGATAGAAATCTTAGAACTACGGAGTAACCGTTGCTATGCTCGGAGCACAATTGATTCCCCCCATTTATTGCTAGTTGCATTACTTACTTTTTTTTTTAAAAAAACAAGAGCAAATTTCCGTCCAAAATGAAATTTTCTAGTTCTTTATCTATCCAGTCCCCAACCTATGTATGCATCCTAAAAACACCTCTCTTTGGTGCAAAACCAAATATTCATTTCGGTGTACACCAGAATCCCACTATTTCCGAGCCGCTCAACCAATCATGATGCAGCAATAAAAAAAACTCACATTGACAACGCTACCATCTTGGATATAAGTGAGCGACTCCCGTCTTGTTCTTGAAGGTTCATTCCATCGCCTGGCCGCCAGCGAAAGCACATCTCTTCCACGCCTGGCAGACTAAGTTTAAATTTTAAATTATTCGATTTATTCCTTAATGTAACTGTATATTAATAGGGACGAATAAAGACAAATATGGGACCAACCAGGCCTTGATTCAGTCACTACGATGCCGCATGTATATGCTCCATTAATGCATTTTACACTAATGACCAGTGAGGAACAAAAAATACAAATAGTAATGCAAAGTTCGAGAATTTGTTTCTTCATTTTCAGTATTCGAATCGTCTTATCTACAACGATGAGGTTCAAAGAAAGAAAGCATAGGTAAATCGTTTTCGGTAACTTTACCTGGGAATGTAGATTTAAATTTTGCTAATGAATACAGTGCATTAATTCTGCAATTTTAATATAATAAAACGCCCGTTGTTCCTTGATTCGACAGATGTACTTCATGACAACAGTACTGTAATTTACAAGCTAAGCTTTTATAAAAGTTAAGTACACCTCGTGGATGTATTTCCACTTCACGTTTTCCAAATTTCCGCCCACATTTGACCTGTGTCATTTCCTAGGGGCATTTCTTGAATGTGGCGTTGTCCTGCCATATAGGTTTACATACAAGACCACTTTGAAACGCAAACCACTCCAATAAGTTGGTCACATGTAACCTAATCCTTCCGATCAAGTAGCGAAGAGTACTCTTAGATTTCGGAATAGAAAATTTAAACTCAGAAAAGTAACTTTTAGGTCAACTATGTAAATATGCAATCAAATATAACGGGAGTCTTGAGAGCATGAACTTTGGTCGATTATATTGTACTAGCAAAGTACCCGTCTTCCGGACGGTCCCCCTGTCTCCCCACACTTCCCCCTCTCCCTCTTTTCCCTCCGCCTCTTCTCTGTCTCTCATACCTATTTTTCTCTCCCAACCCCATCTCCGTTCCATTCCCCCCTCTCCCTCCCCTCTTCTTCATGCTCCCCCTCCTCACTTTCTCTCCCTTCCCCTACATCTTCTCCCTCCCCTCTTTTCCTCCCCCCTTTTCTTTCCCTCCCCTCTCCTATCTCCCCTCCTACACCTTCTCCCTCCACCCCCACTCCAATACCCCCACCCTCTCCCACTTCTCTGCATGTAGTCGGGTCCCCCTGGAAGGGAGGTAGTAGCTTATGGGAAATGACAAAGTATATCTCACAGGGGCTTTCTCAGGATATAAATAGAGTGTCTAGATCCCAATTTAAAATAGGTTTCAAGATCACATTTCCACCACCTTCACAAACCACATATAACGTCCTCCTCAGAGGGTGGACAGAACTCTACAGATGAATAAAAACGGTTTGTAAAACAACAAATTCCGAGAACATGTGAGACAAAGAAACCCTTCTTTTCTACCTAAAGAAACCCCACTTTTCTACCTCTTTTCGTAGAAATCGCTCTTCCTGTATATTATATGGATAGACGGCTATCCTGAAAGGATTCTATACCCAATGACGAATACATCTAAGGTAGTTGTACACACACACAATTCTCAATTTAATTGATGACTTTAAACGTGGTCACACCTATAATGATGTAATCTCTTATAGGTACAATGATTCCTTAAGTGCCCCCAAATAGGTCCTTTAAGTGCCCACTGAGCAATGAGAGGACACACAGAAGGTAGTCAAACCTGTCGATATCCATATAAAAGATTAGGGTAGCTGACTGTCGGCTGTCAGTCAAGTGCCCTCCGTCAGGATTGGTTAAGCCCTATCGCCAGGCCGTTTTTCCATCTGTCATCCAAATACCAACTGTGAGACGTGATACGAGGCTTTAAATGTCCTAAATGGGCTCCTCAAATCAAATCCAAGCTATGTAATACAATTGAAAAAACAATTACTTAGATTTTAATATGAGCACAAACGTTGATTTTGTTCAAGGTGTAATGTGGATGGTGTCTTCCCAGTGCAATACACTTTATGCTGTATTTCATTGGTTTGCAGGAAAAAGGACACACAAGCTACAATGTTGCCTCACATATTTCCATCTAGGAAGCGTGGTCGATTACCAACTAGACGAGCATGATGTCTCTGTTGCTAAGATATTCATGTCACAGAGCATCTAAGGCTGCTCCAAGACAGCATGTGTCAAGGACAGTGTCCATAGCACGTGATTCATCTCCCCAGGTATACCCATGGGAATAATCCTAATCGCCTTACCCCTTTGAGCTGTGCTCGGTGAAAGATCGCTTGAGAGTTACTAACATATAAATCTTAATCCTGGGCAGTGTACGTTTTCCTTGGTTCTCGAATTCTGTTCTCGGTACAGTCACTCACTGTAAAGGGAGTAACCCAATATATGGGGTTTATGTTTCATATGAAACTGCATTGCATTCAGGCAGTGACTTAAGGATGCTTTCTTTAACCAATCTCTTATATACTATATGGTGAAACATGCAAAATACCATATAATTAAACCCCTTTGACCATGACCTTTATGAGGTATTTTACTAATAACTCTGAACACAATGCACTGACATCTTAGGTAAAATAAAAACGATTTTAGGGCACATTATTCCCTATCGATTGATATCAGTCACTTGATTCTAAATCAAGTAGATTTCTTTTTAAAATTTATTTATTCATTTTTTTACATTTTTTTTCAGACCATATATATATATATAAAATTCCCTAAGAGTTAGAAAGTAAAAATTGGCAGATTTGGAATCAAGAGATTCCGGAGATTTGAAATTAATAAAAAATCATTGGTATGACTTATTATGCCATGATAGCTGTGTGTATCCACAAAAACATGGCCAGATTAGACCATGGCATAAACATGCCTGGATTGCACTAGCGGAATCAGCTTTTCGAATGCAACCAATCTACAACGTTATTTTGATTGGTTGCGTAAATTTAGTTGCGCCAATCAATGACGCTCATTTCATGACGCAACGTTGTAAGTGCTTGTCTCTGCCGAGTCAGAGGGTTGCGAGACACGAAATGAAGGTAAATAATGATTAAATAAGGCTAAAATATATATATCATGGCATAAAAATAGAACCCAGCTCGAGATGGATCTAGCATGACGGATTCATGAATTCATGAATTCATGAATCCGTCATGCTAGATCCATCTCGAGTTGAGTTATATCTTAAGATTCAATGTTCACAAAATAAATGATGTTCTATTAAAATGATCATTTAAATGAAGCCAGGCTGTCGGCTCCATAGGCTTTGCACTGTCAGAAACAATGCCCAATTACTCAAAAACTGGCAGGAATTACATGGAGAACTTTTGGCATATTATAATATAGGGTATTAGCAATTGAAATAAGTTGACAAAAAGTAGTACCCACAATCGGGAACGAAAATCACTCTTTTGGGGTTCAGCTGATGGCCTAAAAGGTGCTGTGAGCCCATGGAAGAAATTTGGTAAAATTTGCTTAAATATCTCCTGAGATATAGGGTGGGTCGAAAACGACCCCTCTGGGCAACTATGGGGTCAAACATTATTAGATGGTATAATGAGATGAAATGTAGATGATATTTAAAAGAATAATTATAAAGGATGGTAACAAAAAAAATATCAATGGAGTACATTAGTCTATAGTCGCTTGTAAGCAGCTTCAAGCAACATAGTTATTGTTGCTGTTTCTTTTTTCTAAGGGATAAATGCGCATCAAGTCAACTTACAAACATGCTGTACGAAATGATAGTACAATTATACTAGTATGGTATGACCAATTTTATATTTCAAAGTAGTGATTGATTGGCATGTTACCATTAATTATGGCAGTCTTTACCGTTGTCTTAAATATTAGGTTGTCATTTATGAGTTTGAAGTTAGGCTCTAGTTCATTCTACATTCGAATTCCGGCATATGCCAATGATTTTTAATACCTGTTGTCATTAGGTCTATCTAGTTTAAAGTAAAAAAGCCTATTATCTCTTAATTGATAGTTGCTTTCTACTTCGTATCTGACTACCCAGTCTACTCGGCAGTGATGGTGCTGCTTATGAAAAAAATATTGGGTCAAATATATTTTCTGTTTGCCTGGTTGCAACCACCATAGCAACCAGATTTTACTCGAAATTAATTATTCAATTTTGAACATTCAAAGTTCTCCCGAAAGACCCTATCCTCACAAAAATTAGTAGTCAAGGACCATGCTGGAAGACCAGGATTTCTTTTCTGAGACATAGCTCCTATTTGTACGACATATTTAGGTACAAATAAAGAATATATTGAATTGAATTGAATTGAAAAATCTCTCTCAACTGCCAAAAACGGAAGATGATTTGATGCTATGCCACTGAGCGTTTTCTTAAACTCGTTCATTCCTTAAACTATAATAAATTGCCAGTTTCCTCTCTCAACCGCTCCCCCCCCCCACCCCATTTTTCACCTTCAAATCAGTTGTGATGGCAACCAATGTTATATTTCAGAATATGAACCCTTCCAATATGATGGGGATTTCTACCTCTATACCAAATTTGATACTTTTGTACATAAATTCACATTTCTTTACTTGGTCAATGCCATGAATGTATGGATTTATGATTCAATAGTACTAAGTTCCGCATCCAACAACAATGTATAAATTGATTCTAATGTGGTTACCGTGCCAAAATTCTATGCGAAGCTATTATGTACAAGAACATATTTCATAGGGTTGGTCTCCAAATTAAGAAAACATTACTGATTTGGAGTGATTTCCACATAATGATGTATGTTCAATAGAACAAATTTGATCGCCATTATTATCACAACATGTTAAAATTATGATTATTGATGTTAGCTAGTAAGGGTCCCTTGGAAGATCAGGATCTAATACAGGTGCTGAAAGGACCATCCGGTTTCATATTGTTGTAGTTAGAATGTAAATGTATAAAGTGAAATAAAGTTATTTATATATTTTCTCTTAAAAAGCCAATTTTCACCTTAAAAAGGTTGCCATGGTAATGACAATATGAAAACTGTATTAAAACCAATATTTTCAGATTCACTATTAATAGAGCTTTCTTATGAATATCTACTCATCGATCTATGTTGATTAGTTCAAATTATATGGCTCTTTTCCCCCCAAAATACCATTTTCACCTTTAAATCGGTTGCCATGGCCACCAATTTCACAATTACGAATTCAGACCCTTCCAAAATGAGAGAGAATCCAAAAATCTAGGTACCTCTGTGCCGAATTTGGCGATTCTGTCACAAAATTTGCATATTTTGCCGTTAACTAACCTACTATTAGCTGCTGTACTATGATCAGTGATAATGAGATTTTTCTTAATTACCCCATATATGGCCATATATTTTCGACCCAACCTCAAAGAAGCTTCCTTCTTTCTTTACCAAATTTTCACAATTCTAGTTTAAGTATGACAATGAATGCCTGAAGTCGAAAACGACCCCTCTGGGCATATATGGGTTAATAATAGTGCAATATGTTAGCCACTTGATTATATCTAGACAGTGCTATACTAACCATTTCATTGAGGACTCCATAAGTTTAAGAAGATGAAAGGGAGACATAATATTATAATTGTATACAGAAAATAGTTTGATCCCGGTGTACACTGAAATAAACAACTAAGAAGATGATTGGATTTTTCATAAGGAAGAACATGCATGCCCCAAATTCCTTCAATATTATAGCTTGGTGGATTTCAAATGGGCTGGTTATAAATGGACAAAATAGAAAGTTTTACTTTTGTATATGGTACTTAGCTCGCACTGCAGCTTTAAGCATGGAAATACTGATGTTGCAATCCGTACGCTATATGTTGAAATGATTTAAAGGTATGAATTACAATTCCTGTCGGATTCGAATTTCATGAATCACGATTAAAACATTTTGCCTATTCTGGAAAAAGCCACATCATAGTCTCCTATACAATAGTGGAATTATGGAATAAAGCAAAAAGTGATAATGATTTGAAATTCACGTGTGTGATGTTGCCTGGCTTCCACGGGTGGTAAAATCTGGACTTGCGTGTTAATTGAACATATCAAATACTTCATTATGCGCTGATTTCAGTTCAAAATTACGAGCGTTGTCTGGTTTCAGGGCCCAACATGACGAGGCTGAAATGGGCGGCGGATTCCAAATCCAGAGGGATAATTCAATATGGACAGAAGATGAAAGCCCGCCCTCGGCTTCGCCAAATAAAACCGACGCGTGGGATGGGTAATTATTTCGTAATGTAAAAATAATGTCTTTTGCGATTAGCTTGGAACTTCAACAATGCAATGTATTATCGCTTATGCGTTCTGTACTGGAACAATACCTACACAGGTTCGTTTTACTCTCACTCTATCCTATTAGGCTATATATTCCGCTTGCTATTCGGCAATTCCCTTCAAAGGATGACATTTAAAAGGGCCCAAATTTCCCTTTCCAGTTTTGATCCGATTGGGGAATCGCAAATTATAACTAAGATTTCGAGCTCTGAAGTATTATTCAAGACGAACACGTTTAAATACAAACGAAAAACGATGGGAACATCATCGAGCTCTACCATAAATTTATATTAATAAAAAAAACCCATTACAACAACAACAACTTCCTGAACTTGTCCTTTTGGTTTGTACCCATTGCATCGATTCCATGAAAGAATATGGATTTGTATGTGCCATAGATAATATATATAACGCTTGTTTCCATTCGTAAGAGAATTAGGATTCATGATTGATGGAAACAAAGTTTCCGAAATACAGCCAGGTTATTCGGTAGATATATGCGAATCAGTAAATAGGGTCATTAAAAAGGATCAAAACACATATTCGTCATCCCAATTTTATTGTTATAACAGAATATTTCGATGGCAAACCCTCACATTTTAACACCAATTGCTATCCTGAACCATTCATCTGGCAGAGTGTGAATTGTTCTCTTTGCTGTGGATTTCGCTTGTAGATCTGTTCACTGAAATGTTCATTGCCGAAATTAAGGGAAAACATTCCTTAACACTACATGGTCTTCTTGGTAGAGACTGCCATTGAAAAGATAACAAGCCTGTGGCGACACAGTTGTAACAAAACAAATAATTCCCCAATGTCTCAATATATCAAGATTTCACTGATAGAACATTTCGAAATTGTTGCACAGAGGTCCGTCGCAGAACTGGTACTGAGAATTGCCCACTTGTTGGATTTCATTCACGTTGAATGGATCGACTCCGAACTCGCCTCTGTAGCAGCCGCGGAATAGGTTTCCTGCCTTGTCTACCCTGACAAAGCACTTGTGTTCACAAGCCCACTCAGCAATTTCATAGCGTAGAGCATCGCTGTAGCTAAACTTGCCTCCACATTTATCCCAACCCCCAACTTTGTTTTCTGGCATCAGCTTCTTCTCGCGAAGGATCTTATAGCCACCATTTTTAAGGTCGTGCACTTTCACTTCGATTTCCTTCTCCACATAGGATGTTCTTGGGGGTGTGTAGGAGCACTGGTAGCAGTTCCTCGATGTACCAGAGGTAGGGGGCGTGGTCCCTTCGTCGCCATGGTAATATACATGATCCGAATAGACAGTGTCCGAACTGGCCTTGACCACTGCGAAGACAGCGATCAAAGCAGCAGCGACAAAAGTAATCTGACTCCAAGACATGTTCATGAAATGTTAAGTATTAATCAGGAGATTGTTTCCTTTGAGTGATCCACACGGTCTTAATAAATATCTCAGTGTGTATAGTATGAGTGAAGATAGCAATGCTTTTCTGGAGAGATATCTTCCTTCGTTGGTAGGATTATCCCGGTCTATGGCAGCTAGTGGATTTAGACTGTTTATATAGTGAGTGGAAGACAAGCTGTTAAAGTCAAGCAACATGGCGCACAGACCTCTCAGGTGTACATCCTTAACCAAGGGGTCCCAAAGGTCAATTTGGATAATAAGTAACCATACACTGGTGTCACCGACACATAAAAGTAGTCGGATGATTGACCCCACCAACTCAAAATAAAACCAGAAAACGGACACATGGGACACATGTTGGTGGAATCGCGTGTAAAAACGCCAAAGAAATCGCAGATTCTCGGAAGATTAACAGAGCTTCTTCAAGCTGTCCTATTCCTCTGCCAGCTGTGCCTTCTTATCCAAGTTGCAAAGCTTTTTCGCCGAGAAAACCAGGTGTTGGTCGCGTCGTGAGGAAATTAACTTCTCACAAAGTTGTTTTAAACCTTATTAAACCTACTTTTAAATGCAGTATTCAGGGATTTGTTTTTTTATTTGATCACCAAAACAGACTTATTAGCGGTAGGCCAACATTGACTAATCATTCTCCATCGTTTTCTAAATAAATTCCTAGTGTTTGCATCATTCAAATTAATTTCAAATAGTCGTTCTAAGGTTACACATAGGAAAGAATAATTATACAGGCCAATATATCATGATGGTACTTTATCAGTTCATAAAATATATCAGTTATTTCAATTTGATATAAAAGCGAATGAATTTTAGATATAGATCAAAGGGATATTATGTTCTCAATATCAAGACTTTAGTTATTAAAGTGCTTCTCTAACGTCTAAGACTATCCTCCATTTTGAAATGCCTCAATGTTTTGAACCTATTATTGTTCTATTCGCAGACACTTCTGACTTTTGTTGATGGATTTCTTTTATTACCTCAAGGGGACTTACTCCTCCCGGGGACGCTTCTTTCTTCTTTTAAAATAAATGATTTCAAAATATTGTTCCGGTAAAATAATAGTTTCCTTAGATATTTTGCGAGACAGTTTAACCACATGAAGTTATTTTGATTTCACAACCACAATTTAAGATAGATTTCACTCCCGAAAGAAATGTTGAAATATGGAATATAATGAAGGCATAATTTTAACTTCCATTCTGTGCATACAGTAGTTCATGGCTTTATGAATTTCCTTTGGCATGTGAAAAGACAGATGTATCAGCGGTCCTCACGAATGACAGGCCTTCTAAATTCAATGAAGAGACAGTTTGCCTGGGGTAATATCATATCGTGTTGTACTCGACATCTGTCGTCCAATATAGAGCTGAGCGACGAACATTGTAAGTCAATGGCATTGGTACACATGCATCGGTCGACTTGATGGCTCCATATTTCCCCTCTTTTGTCTATATAGATTCAATGTATTGAGGTCTGGTGGCCTTCACTTACACACACTATTATCCGCTATTACTAATTTGACTAGCGAGACCATGCATTAGGCGATTTTAATGAAATGATGTGGTTTATATTTGTAGCTGCTGCTTTAGTATTTCAGACTACAGGTTACGTGATAATAGATCACATTTCAACGAGGTTTCTGTTATAATGAGGCACAATATAGTGATTTCCTCCGTCATTATTAACAACTGTAATAAAACATACAACCAATCATGGGAAATTACTGGAATACTGAAATTAGCGATCTTCAATTAATGTAAAAAAAAATCTCTTTTTTTTTGTTAATGTAAATCTTATGACCAGGTATACCATTCTCGGAGTAATAAGCTAAAAGCTATGTAATTGCTTTTCCAGTGTACGGTACTCATGGATTCCGATGTCATGCTATGGTGGTTGAAAATAGCACAGGAAAAAACCTTTAAACTCCTTAATTTGCATCAAGGTAAGCTACATACATTTTAATGCTAACATTGGCGACAATGTATGCGGGCATTAATGACTGGTGATAGTGAAGAATTATTGGTGCTGATAAGACAGGCTCAAATTGGAGATTATCGCAGCCACCAACTCGTTGATATTCAAAGGTTGTTACAGATAATCTGATCGGCAGCTACCCTGGATTGGATTCAGGATTAAACATTCAATAGAGGGCCTCTGTCGCCTATTCGTGCCTGATTGGTAATGCAAATAGAGTTATGCTGTTTATTTCTGGTCCAGACGTAATCAGTGGAATCCGATAAATCAATTAGCTCTCAATTATCTTCCATCAGTGTTGTCTGTTTCAATCAATAGTAATTATAGACCAACTCAATTTTTTGAAAAAAAAAATGTTTCCCTCGAGCAAAGGATCTGTCTATTATTAAAAGGATCAGACACGATGACTGATTTTATGAACTGTGACTCTCTTCTTGTTTTCGCTAGCTCTAGATGGTAGCCAACCTATTTTTTGCATGTAGCAGATGTCTAGGTGGTGACATAGAGAGAGAACATTGGGATAGCATTTACATGGGATAGCATTTTAAACCGTTTGAGGGTAATCTATTTGAATGGTTTTGGCGAATTTATTTTTACTAAAAGATCCTGACATTGACCAGGAGATCTGGTAATAAGCTGAAGTTATTTCCCCCATGTCATAAGGAAATGCAAGGAAATGACTACTTATATTTTACACTTTATTCCACCTTTGCATTTTCTCATTAAAACAACTATGGAAATGATTTTTGTTTACAACTCGGTTAGCACAACCACAAAGTGTTGAGTCGTTGGTCATGGTAACTATTTTATCATTCTACATTGGAATGATAAAGGAGATTGGAGTACGATTATTTGTGGCTCATAATAATTCATAATAATACATAATTATCACTTGAATCAAGAGGATTACACCGTTGCTCGGTCGTTCATTATGAATGTTCCGATGCTAAGATGGTAATAACAAAATCGCTTTTGTGATCTTTAAACTGTTGATGGATTGAATTAGACATGCCGGTTTTGGAAATAGGCTATATTATAAAGTTTAATATCTGGAGAATAATTATAATATAATGGACATGCAGGCGTCCCATGATGACATTTCTGTATAATGCCGAAATGTGCTTTTTCAAATATTCATATATACTGTGTCAAAGCCTGAATATAACCATTTCAGGAACTATACAACTCAGGCAACAAGGCGATATTTATGTTATACGTGGGCGTATGCTATGGGAATAAATGCATTTAATATTCGCAACAACATGTATCTCCACTCCATACTCATTGGCCTACACTCCCTGGCAAGTCCGTTCTTATCTTACTTATCACAAGAGCTGTGAGAAGATCTCCCTCAGGGAGTAGATGATCAGAAGAGAGCCGAAAGCTCCGTTTGTACGGTGTCCAGTCCCAGGGTTTAATTAGATTTTTTTGATGTTTTATTTATTTGAGGCCTATATACATAGCAGGGCATCAGTAGAACAAGCTCCCAACTTTCCGACAAAAGCCGCTGTTCCATAATTGGGAGACTTCACAAAAATATAAAGTAGGATAAAGGGATGGGTATATAATTATATAGTAACGAGTGTAATATGAATTCCCGGATGCTTTGAACATGTTGAGGGCAAAGATCCGGCAAATATCCGGTAGTGACAGAAGAATGCAGTTCAAAGGAATGAAATGGGGAATTGGCATCAGTAGATGACAGAGAAACAATATCAAAGCCTGTGACAAACTTGAATATTACGATGTTAATCATCAGATTATTGCACTGGTGATGAATAGGTATAATGGTTGCATCTCCGATGGGCAATACATTTTTATTTATTTTGAAATGAGTCAGCGGATATGAAATATGTTCAATTTAGAGTCCGTGAGGTAACGCTCGGGAATAATTATAGGAAATTAGATTGCACATACGATACAGAAACAAACCGACACCAATTAACATACGGTATTCTTCTAGAAAACTTGTCAGACAATCATCTTATTCGCAGTTTTGTTACAAATGCATTTCAACTACTCTATACTCTACTCTTACTTGATAAGCAAGGCACGATTCACTTCTCACTCGTATCCATTGAGAGAACTGCGTCACAAATGTGAAGGAACAGGGAAGGGCATAATTACATTATACAGAGCTACGCTTTAGATGAAATATACTCAGCTGGTGCCGTTCCACGGCGCAGAGGTGTCATTAGATAATCGAATAGGGACAAAAATAACCTTCTAAGTTGTCATTATTTTGAGCTATTTGTTTACATCGTTGACGTCAATAGGAGGAAAATGCAGGTTCGGTGAATACATGATGTTTGGACGCCAGAGGAAGCCTATAGCTATAGAGAACAATTATTATAGCCTATATGGGGCGCCTGCGTTCAATATCTTACCAGAATTGGTCTGTTCACGTTCAAAAAAAGATATACTCTGTGAGGGAAAGATGCCAAAATACAAGTGTTTTGTAAGCAGGGAAATAATACAGATGTTCAAATATGTGTATTTGAATGATGAAGATCATCGTATCAACATACTACCGGTGCTACTTCGATCAATTCGCAAGGATCAATACCAGGAAGGAAACACATAAAATATTTGCAGTCCAGGTCCAAACCCTCAGATCAGATAATAATGGTATGTCATTGATTGGACGCCTACTTGCTTATCGGTTTCCTAGCCTAGAACTAGGCGTTCTAATGGGATTAAAATGACATTTTGCGGTCTTAATGGAATTATAATGGCCCTTTGCGGTTTGAGGAGAGATGGTTTCCTCATTTGAAGGGAGTATCTCAACTTTGGGCCTAGACTGTTTGGGTGTTTGTTTCACGACTAGTCTTATGTCACATGCAGTGACACCCCCTACACACCCCCTTCAATTCACCGGTATGGGGATACTGGGAAAATAAAATATTATGTCCTAGTAATTCTGATATTTTGGCCATATTTGACAGAGAACGAGAGACAGGAAATAGGCACAGAGATCGATTGATTGACAGATAGATAAAGTGTTTTGTTCCAAATAGGTCGGGATATCTATATGTAATAGGAAATATCCACATATTTTTTTTTAAATATTTCTTTCTTTTTCCAAGATATTTTAACACATTTTCAATGGAACTAATGGATATTTTATTATCAAGACAAAACTATCTTGGATTTTGGATGTTCTTTTTGACGCAAAGATATCTCAAATGTTTGGTGCCTGAGTCACTTGCTCATTTTCATATACTACTTACTAAGTGGTGTCTGAGTAGTAGCCAGTAGACTAGCACTAATCAAGTCACTTAGGCTATACTCATTGACCAGAAATCCGACCAAAGTGAAGTTGGTTATTACATGATACATTTCATTTCTGTTAAAGAATAATTAGTTTAATAATTGTATTGTAGGTAATGCCCATCAAATAGTGGTTGTGTGTGGATGAATTGCATTTCTTTGTATATATATTGATATTTTTTAGATTATAAAAAAAGTCTGTAATATTACATATGTCAGTACCGATTACGCCTCTGGGACGCAACAATAGAGAGAGGGGGAGAAGAGCAGAGATACATCTATAGACACATGTACACAGACAGACGCAGCCTCACCTGTAGACAGACAGAGAAATGGTGAGAGACAGAGCCACAAACCACTTAATTGCCGACAGATGGATAGCCAGACAGATGGACAGACACACAGGGGTAGAGAAAGAGAAGAGGAGGAAATAGAAAGTGTGAAGAGATAGATAGAAAGACATTTCTTCACTGTCCCATTATCACCACACATCATGGTAGTCTGATTACCCGTTATATTGTAACTATGTTGTGCGATCAGCCATGGCCTAATTCCACATTCCAAGGTCCCTTTCACCGATTCTCATCTTGCGAGGAGTGGTGCAAAATTGCGTTCCTAACAAATTTAAGACGACGACGTTGTCTGAATGACGTCACCTTGCACACGGTTGCAAGCCTGGGCCTGAGTTGAGACAGCATCCCTGTACATGGAAAGTAGATAGGGCGAGTGGTATCAAGTCATTCAATCAATGCTATGGTGTGCCAGCAGGATATACATGCATGTACAGTCGTATTAGTGTAAGGCACTGGCTATTAGCTAGATAAAGTCCGATAAACTAGATATTCTGTGCATTGTAAAACTTTCTAATTTGCATAGCCCAAACTCCCGGTTATGAGGTTTCTAATTGTTATGAATATCTATATGCACGGAAAGGGTATTCACCTGTCCAGTATTATAAGCATACGTTTACTGTACTTTCCTCCTAGGGGATATGGAGAGCTATAGCGGTTATTACAAAATGTTATAGGCGATTGGCTTCTAAACAAAAGTGTCGACAATATGCGCATCCCTTACCTTATTGTTAGCAATTGCTAGCCTCAGCGAACCGGAAGTCCCCCAATATGTGGTTGGTCCCTGATGGACAATATATATCTTTACCGCGTTCTCCAGCCGTTCCATTCCAATTGAGCGATCTGTTTAAGTTAGTAGACACGTTTAAAACTCAAAACCATTTTTTCAAAAAGGTCGATCACCTCACTATCGTGCCCCTGATATGACTCTGACTCATAGCACAATGATGTTATGAGCAATGCCCTAGAAACTAAAACCAATCTTTCCTTCGATCTATCAGGTCATTGGGGTAGGAGAAAAACAGAATACAGTTAGAGCCTTGGGGCGCTACGCCAGCCACAGGGCTCGTGTACGTCTGACTTGGGAATATATATATCAATGATGAATGAAAAATATCACACATATATCAATTGAATACTTGCTGTGGAGGGGATTTTCATCCCTCAAGGGCTTGATCCTTAAATTAGGAGGTCTTACAAGTGACCCTTCAGAAAGGTTATGGTGGGAGGAAAATAGGGGAACTGGAACGTTAGAATTAGAAGTTGTTGCTAGTCTCTGGCATCTATTGATTATTTACTTTCCTGTTGCAATACAAACGGGAATCACAAAATGTTATTTTTCCTCACCTGTCATAGATTTTAGAATAACATTTGTCGTTTGTCATGCTGGAATCTTGGGTAATTATATCAATTGGTATTGAACAATTCATGCATGATCGCTTAAGAATATTGAAGTACCGGAGGTGAATTTTGGTAATGAACTTCGGTAGATCTAAATACCATAGCCATAGCCTACCTATTTTCATACCGAACAGGCTTTAATTGATATTAGTACGCATTACTTTTTCACACAGTCGGTTCAATAGCCTTTTTAGGTAAGTAATACCGACATTCCTACAGTTTTATTATGTAATCTGGTTAAGGAGATAGAAAACACTATTGATGAATTTAAGATGTTTCAACGATATTGTATTTGTGAATAAGATTTACGGGCACAGAGCAATAGTTATTTCCCAATACAACACCAATAACAGCAGCAACAACAACAATTAACAACACAAATAAGGCCTTTTTGCACGTTACATATTTTAGTCTCACTGCGTGAAAAAAACTTCTAGCTTATTAAGCATGCCGTTGTCTATGTGAGATTTCCTTCAGAGAGCAAATTAAAGGAGTCTGTCGATTGATTTAAATCCCGAAATGAATTGGAAATCAGCCAGCCGTTGATTTCAAATATTTCATTAAACCTATACATATTATGTACATATGTTTGTCCCTGTCAGACTTTCAAACATACCTTCGCTTTGCCAAATTAGATACGGAAGGTCGTTATAATGCGTAGCGCTGTCCCTTTTCATTTCATTTGGTTCCAGCCACGGCACTGTTATCCATATTAATTGGTTTTGATAGTGAGGATGGCAGTAACCTAAAGACGTATCATATATGTGTGGGAGGAATCAAAATAAATGCAGTATAAGAGTTCACTAAATTCCTTACATAATTAATATAATTCAGATTCAAAGTCCCAAAGTCGGATAATAAATTCCAAGTTTCTTGGGAAGCTTTATCTGGAAAGCTTTCTTCTTCGAAGCTCTCTTGTGATATCTAATGCGGTGACATATATATGGCCCATTGTCACCAAATGGGCCTAGTGAAATTTCTCGAACCGATTTGTAATTTTTCCTTCACATAGTGGATGATATTAGAAGTAAATAACTGATTTTGCTCCACTCTATTTCGCCTTGTAAAACTTAGCCCAGTTCAGGATAATAATAATTAATCAAATTAGTGTAATTCTGATTAAAATTTAACCACCGGAAAGTGGCTGTTTACGTCGCACCCATTGTTTATTCTTCACATTAAATTAAAAAATATTGTGTAGCTATTTTCTGCAGCTATGCATTTAATGATACTACAAATAGACTTTTATTTCCATAAACGTTTACAGGGTATGATACAAAGTGCGGACTAGAATTTAAATGGAAAAGGGAGTATTATCTGAAATGTATACAGGTCTTCCAAATACCCCTCAATTTGGAAATATGATCTATACTAGTTGACAATAGAATATAATATGATGTAATTATAGTATCTGAGCAGTACTAGATATCTTCCATGGATGGATAAGAAAGACCTCATGAATACTAGAGTGTGATAAACATTGAAAAAGTCGTATTATTGTCAAATTTACTTCCATGTTACAAATCAAAATGTGTGTGAGAAAGGGCATTTTTATGTTCTTTGAAACCATATACTCCTTGCCACTTCACGTGGAACTTCATGGAATGACCTTTCCTCTTCTGAAGGTTGTCTTCATACATGACATGAGTCATTTCTGCAATATTGTCAATGATATTCATGTCACACAAAAAAGGTTCGGCGTAAACACTTTGTGTTATAAACACCCAACCAATGTTTGATGTTGTTTAAAATGAAACAAACACATCACCACCTCTATTTATAAAGACATTTAAAACTGAAATCGTGCTGAAAATGTTTTTTCTCCCTTTCTTCCTCTAAACAGCTGTTACACTTCACCATGTTTCTCTTATGCATGCAGAAATGAAAGAATCAACCGATCAATCAATTTGACTCATTTAGTGCCACACATTATCGTTCCATTCTGGCTCAATAAAGATTCATAGACATGTCATGTTAATAATACAAGGCTGATTACATGGGCATTGCTTGTATTTGAACTTGAACACAATATAGCCCAACAAAATTAAATACCTCCCACATGTGTCTTGGAAGAGGGTTGCTCCTCGCCTCAGCTAAAAGGTTACACCTACACAAGGGAGAATTTCTACGGCTGTGGACTCTAGCTAGAAACGAAAGCGGGGCTCATTACCGAGTACTCGATCACGTTGACGTTTCAATACTCTGTCACGTTCTATAGCTGGCGACCAAAACCTGCCTCGTTTATGTCAGGATGACCCTGATGACTCGGCATGCACTTCCATTAATGGTACAGCGTATTATAGATCTGGTCGCCTCATCGTCTTGACAGTAATGCGTTGGGTGGTTGGGTTATTGTCCACAGGAAGGTTTTTGGCAGAGTACTTGAAAAAAACTTTTAATTTCTTGGAATTAGGTGAATTGACGCAATGTCTTATTTTAGTAAGATGTTTAATGGCAGATAACGTGTAGATTTACTAGGCTGCTCTCAAGAATCTTTTATCGTAATAGAAATACATTACATTTATGACAGCCAGTGATACATTTCCGACGGCATTAAATATATAAATGATGCTCCAATATGGCGACTATTTATTGAAAATTAACTCATAAATACAAAGCTGGTGGAATTTAGATCACACCTTATTAGCATAACCAGCCATGCTCAGCTGTCTTGCACAGATGGACAGCGACCCTTAAAATATCTCAAGCTACATAACCAGGCCAAGCATAATGTAACATTACGTAACACATATACGTGTGGTTGAATAGAGGAACTACCTGTCTACATATACATACGTCTAAAACTATTTTGCTTACAAGACGTACTGCACGTAGTTGTTGTTGTTGTTGTTGTGATGGTTCTGTAAGTGGAGCGGGGTGGTGAGGTTCTTTCAACATGGTTCACTTGCCTATTGATTTGGTTAGAACTTGAATTAAAAAAGTAAGTTGCCAGAGAGGAGGTGGTTTAAGTTGCACCTTCAGTCACACGGCCTATTTGTTTGGGTGTGTATATATGATTTGTGATTGTTGAGCTAAGGAGACTATAGCAAGATGATTCCCAGTTTCTTCCATTAATATTTGCATGATGAGGGATGCACAGAAGGACAGCAATCTTTAAAGTATCTCGAGCTACATATAACCAGGACCTGTGGCAAGCATTTGTTCTTAACGACAATCCTAGGCGTGCGAAAATATAAGGACTGGTTTCAGGCCACTCCTGGATCGCAGAAAGACCAATTAAATGACAGTGATGACATTAATGAACCGAGAAAGACCTCTTCTGATCATGTGGAGCAGCGTGGAATGGACGACCGTGAACTGGTCAATCAAAGCCTCAGGGAAGAATGGAAGCATGCATGCATTCGGCCAAATCCATATTGTAACACATTGCAACAAGGGAATCCGAAACGGCTTGTTGGTTTCCCATTTCTCTTTTCCGCTCCATCTCTCGTGAGAGAATATCAAGTGTGCCCTAGTTTAGTATTTCATTTTAAAAGCGTTTTAAGGGGGTAACTATAATTATGGCATTATACATTTGTTTAGTTCTCATAATAGCCTGGAAATACTGCCCGATTTATTGTAAGTAAACGGTTATATTCCTCTGAGAAATATATGTACATGCATTGTCTTTTGCCTAATCCCATCGCACATGTGCCCTCAAATCATGACATAATTATTATAGATATGAATGACCCTAGGTGTGTAGCTGTGTGTTAATTGAGGAGGAACAACGATACAGGTCTAGGTAAAATGACGTGTAGTTCTATATATACAAAGGTGTAGTGAATAAAGAAGTAAGAGAGAAGAAAGAATAAAGTAGAAAAAGCATGACTGATGTGCAAAGGCACCCTCTGGTGTTGAAACATTTTAACACAATGTGCGTAAAGCACGTAATGCTACGCTAGGTACATAGCCTCTACGATAGCGTGAGTAGTATAGGTAAATTGGACATTGTGTAAGGTATCACAAATAAATTATTCCAATAAATACGTTATGTAAGAAATACAACAGTGTATTTATAACAGTCTTTAACCAATTGATCCCTCGATGAATATATTCGTCATCAGGAGTTCTCAAAGACTATTGTGACGTCACGCTTGTACGCAACGGTCGCACTGAGCGGACACCTTATTGCTGTGAGAAATTTTTCTTTGCTCCTGTATTCATGTATTTTACTCTTATTTCATGTTTTTCTGCATTATTCATGTCTGTTTTGGGGAATATGGCCAACCAGTTTCAGTATCCATTCATTCCCCACGATCGCCACCCAACGATATACATATATATTATATTATATAGGACTAATTATTGTCCATATACATGTAGTTATGTCTAAACCCAGCCTAGCCTTTTCTACAATCAAGTCGTTGGACTTGTACATTTCCTATTTTTCAATTCTGACCAACGCGGAAGTGTAATCCTAGCTTTAAGCATTGCCAACTCAGAACGCGTAATTTTTCCGTGAATGGAAAACTGCCTTTAACTTGGACCTCGCAGAATCATCAAATGCTTTTGATATTTCTGCTCCGACCATTTTTACGCATGCGGTGAAAAATTAATGAAGAAAGGAACATTCGTGGCAATATTTCCCCCAAGCTTTATTTTGGAATTTGAGACGATTGTTGTACTAATCTTGGCCAACGAGGGATTATTGAAGAAAGGTAGTGGAATGATGAATATGTAATAATAAGGTCTTGAGGTTTGTCTATATTAAATCAGGTCAACGTGTTAGAGTATGGGGATAGCTCTAGCACAGTCAGACTATTATGCGATCTATTCAGATTATATATTAAATGGCGATGTTACCGAAGAAATATGGCAATATGGCGGTCTAAAAACACATCAATAATAAGGAAAAGTCTCATAAAATGGAATCCAGTTGATGACAGCTTTAACAAATAGTTACGCACATTTTGTATACAACAGGCATACCTTAATACATTTGAAGTGAACACTGGGAAGAATAAAAAAAAAGCCCTTTTAAAGTCATGGAAATCCCTTTTTTGTCAAAACAAACTCTCCTTAGCCTAGCTTCCTGGTAAAAAGGGAAAGGGATCAGAAAGCACTTAACCGATCACCTGCTTCCAATGAAGAAACAATTACATATTTCACAAACGAAGCAGGTGGTATTCGCGATGATATGATTAGTCAGAATGAATGGGTAAATGATTAATTAAGCCCCATTTTGTGCGTGTTTGCCGACTGTCTCTACCTTCATTTGCTTCATTCATAGGAACTATCTTTCATTTGGTAATTGTATATTATTCAGTTGATTCCTTTGGGCCTTTATTTATATAGATATGATGGGTCTAGGTGGATAACTATCAAGTTATTGTATTGGATGTGATCCTGTGTGGTATTTATTATAGATATATTCTATTTGGTGTGGTGAAAGCTTTTGCCCGCCCGTCTATTACTGAATTTCAAGTCACCCATATTAAACATGATAACATTCAAGCAGCACAAGTAACTCTTATAAAGAGATATATTAATTTTCCATATTCTATATTGAATAGCTACTCATGGTGAGTATATATTTGCAATTTGCAATTTCCGACACGGTCTTTATTACCAACGGTTTATCGATTTTCTAAAGTGATGGTAAATCATGGTAAAGTGTGTCAGATGTTTTTATAGTTTCTAAAGGGGATGTCATTCTACGAATCACCTCTCTTAACTGGCTTAACTTGTGTTGGTGTGTTATACCTCAGGAATTAAGTTAGGATAACAAACTTTTTATTTGATTACCATCTTTTCACTTACATTACTTTTTGTTAAACGGATATTATATCCTTTCTCTATTTCATAAAGACCATAGCTACCAATGTTAGAACTATATAATGATTATGGTAACTTCTTGTATTTCCTTCTTTTCCCTAACGTCTTTATAACAATCTATATATGTTAAATTTAAAGTTCAATTGATAATAATAATGTCTCATTGTAATATTGTTCCGAAATAGAATAAATAAAAATAAAAATATACATTATTGGAGCTATTATTCATTATTGGAAGCGTAGGAAAATCCACTCTGAATTTTCTTTTTAAATCCTTAAGTGATGGGGTTTAACCCCAAAACGGAAATAAATGTCTGAAATTGTTTGTGATATGAAATCTAAATGTGTTTCTCTTGGTAAAGGGTGAATGTTACTGCATACATGTATGCCTCCACTCCGGCAGAAATGTTTGATAGTGCGCAGGTCTCATTTATCAATCAATCATTTGTACAAGGTGTATGGGGCATAAGAAATGGGGAAATCGCCATCTATCATTGTTTTTGTAAGTCTTGGTCTGCACATATCACGACGAACGATCCGGAGAGACTGATGTGAGGAAATAATAAATACATAGATGTTTGGATCGTGATCTGAGTAATTGATTGAATAGTTGATTGACCATAGTCTTTGGAAACTGATGAAGAAGTTGGTGTCTAGGATTACATATATATGTATTTGATATGAGGATTGGTTATGACAGATGTGATAATTCAAAGTGTTATCACACTTCTGTGATAAATCCTCGATAATATTCGGTATTATTAGAAGCATATCATTTATGATGAATCAGCTAGCTGACTCGTGCCTCTCGTCCCCTGGGAATATTTTGAAATTTTTAGAGACTTACCATGGAAGTTGAACTAAAATTTAGATTTTTATGAGCAACAGATAGGGTTGCGGGAAGTCTCTATTAGTCAGATCACTCTTTTTGTGAGCATTGGGGCATATGGGGAAAAGTGCATAGCCTATGTTGTTCTAATGGCCTTTCCAGCACTAGAGTAGCCAACATTTTCCAAAATTATTCATAGGACATTTAGCAGATTTGACTTAATTTGTACAACTACTGATTGTACTTTTTCAGACGATCTGACCCACCTCACAAGCATGATTATGTGAAATTAATACACCCCCTAAAGCTGTTATAGTGGGAATCATTACGAAAGTGTCCTAAAAGTATTAGTGAACACGACATTGTTGGATCAAAGAAAGTTGTGTGAACTTAGTTCGCCAGCGTCTTAGGGTACTAATTTAACACAACTTACTTTGACCCTCCAATGTCGCCTTCACTGATATTGTATTATTGCTGACAGTAATATGAGAAGTGACACATGTAATCCAGTACAAGGTAGGGATATTAGAGGGAGTAACATCAGACCATTCACTCAATAATATGCCGAGGGCAGCCTCGGTTGGGTTTTAACCAGGACAAAGTATTAATTGATGGGCGTGGACAGGATAGATGAAATAATCTGTTTTTTATAATTGAGAGTTCCCCCCCCCCAACTATTTATGTAACCTTATATATGTTCACAATATATGATGTGTATATTATTTCTGTTGGCACCTGAATGCATGTGTGTTGTGTCGTTGCCAAGGATGTTCCCACACCTGGATTATTCTGTACCTCACCTCAGAGCAAGTTGAACGTGGAAATTGTCTAGTGCCATCCCGTATTTGAGTTTGTTTCCTTCAAATTACTATATATACGACGTACAACTGAAAATTCCCATTAATATTAATGTGATCTTTCTTGAGCAAACCAAAATGACCACTCTGAGGACCAACCTAAATGCTTTGTCATCTGCCTTTACCCATAAATATATCTCCTGGGTAGTGCAATTTATTTCTCTTCAGAACTAGGCTACGTCCTTTGATGCTATCCAGTCTTCCAGGCAAAGCTTCAGGTTCATACTACAGTAATGATACACTTCCCATGTTTCTCTCCTGTGTGAGCCTTGGGAGTCTTTAATAATTATTATATTTCATTGGGGTCTATATCCCCTGGAGACGTCGACACTGGTGTGTCCTTGTTTACATGATCGCTGAGGGCATATTTGCATGCAAGAAGCCATTACACACAACTTAAGGACCAAATCATCACCAGAGAAGGCTGCTGCTATTACAAAACGATAAGATCCTTTGAATGTCACTTCCCAGTACCAACCTAAGACCTACTGTCTATTTAAGGCGCAAATATTCAAAATGAAAATGTAGGACTAAAGGAAATACCTGGTCCTCGTTTTGAACCATCTGTTTACCAGGAATATATAATAAATCATCCATATGATTGGTCTTTCCAATTATAGTGCCTGGGGGAGGAGGTGAAATTGGAGCCACACCATGCAGGGTTCAAAGCCATATCATTCTCATGCCATTCTCGTAGCCAAAGCCAGCACCTTAGAGCGCTCTGCCATCCCAAACGACGTATGGACCCTTAAAGCTATATTCTCCGTATAATACTGACATCAAATGTAAGCAAATATTTTTTGTCGATCTCGCTTCTTTCTTTTGAGCCGTTGTACTTCGACGAACAAGACAATCTCACTTACTCAGTCTCAACCACACATTTAGTCGAGGACAATGCATATAGACTCTCAAAACTGGGGACACAAAGTGTCCATTAGTAGCATTTACAGTCTAGGATGCGTATCCATTACAATAACGTCTATAACCTTCCAGTACAAACATTCATCATATCATTACAAGGTGACACAGAAAAGAGCCACGAATACAAATTCACACACATCTAATATACCAAATCTAGATACCAATCAATTAAATTTTAAAAAATCAACTATTAAAAAGCACCTCGGTTACAGCTAAGAACTACTACGCTGATTGGTCAACACACACCGGTCTACCCCTACCCACTTAACCCTCTATATCAAATGTTATTGTATGTGATCTCATTAACAACCACTAATTATATCATACTTATGAAATAAATGTATGTACAGGAAGGAAGACAGTGGGAAGACCATCATTACGACAATGCTGATGTTATCTTTCTGCAATACAAAATCTATAAAGAAAAATGCTCTACAACTGAACGGGTAACAACAGTTACAAAAAGTGAAGGAAAAACAGAGAAGGAAAACAATGTGAAATAGGAAAAAAACCATACAGCAATCAATTATGACATCGATGAAGTCATGTATGGGTTTCTATACTATGGAACGTTATAAAATCAGACATGAGTATATGTATACATTTGACATTTCTTGTGAGGTAGCCCTCCGAACTGCATGCCTGACACAACAAAGAAATACATTTGCCAGCCATCAGGTTGTTCCTGAACTCCCATCTCCCTTTTGTTCTCGTGTACATTTTTACATTCAGTATTTAGAAGGACTTATATCATCTATTCCATAGTAAGTCTACCTCGTTTCTTCAAACTTTCGTCAACAGAAATACTTACTTTCAAAATAGCTTTTACTGTGGCGAGAAAGGAAAAAGAATTGTGGCTCTTTTTTCTCATTTTCACCATGTACACTCTAAGAAAAAAGGGTTCTTTTGGGTTCTAGATAGAACCCCATGGTTCTACCAAGAACCCTAGGGTTCTTCGACACCTAAAAGGGTTCTTCGGGACCACCGGGGGTTCCATCTAGAACCATAGGGGTTCTTCAGCGATTTAAGGGTTCTTTGTGCACTTGAAGGGTTCTTTAACTCAAAGCGGTTCTACATAGAACCCCTTTTTCTCCTTAGGGGTTCCGTCTAGAACCATAGGGGCTTTTGCCTCATTTTAGGGTTCTTCCTGAACTTGAAGGGTTCTTTAGCTCAAAGCAGTTCTACAAAGAATGTCCTTTTCTCCTTAGTTATATTCATCGGGATCCATGTAAAAACAGACAAATTTTTTTTTTTCCAAAAAATTTTTCAGCTGCATACATCGGTGCATCATAAAAGCAAATAAAAAAAAATTCTACATCTTAAAATCAAGGTTTATATAGGCAGGAGAGAGAGAATTAAAAGCATTTTCTAAATAATGTGAAACAAATGTTATCCCTTCTAACAGATTACTTTTATGTGATGTGTCACATGAAAACGAGTCATATGGAATTATTTCAATTATGTGGGTGTGTGACTTTTAATGAATTTCTGCACATGTCTCCTGGGTCGATTCATACACAAACTTTACATATTATTAAAGCTGCATGTCTCTAGATTACAGGGGGGTCTTTAGTTTGAATCAACTTGAAGGAAACCAGAGACCAAAATGTGATGCAACCTCCAGTGGGCTCAGATTTTCAAAAATGATTTTCGAAAACGGAACGGTTGATTTCACCAACGTTTAGGGTAGCTAGGACTTAGATCTCTGAGTATGAGACGCATAGGTCCCTGTTATACCCTTGTGCCAAAGGACGTTTCATTCTGAGACATTTCATTTTTTCATTTTCAAATCAAAGGATTCGTTTGACATTGCAAAGTAGGTAAGAAGAATAACACTTTTTAGGTACATCTCTATGGCACAAACTGAAAAAGTTGACTTTTTTCTGGTGGCCCATAGAAATTTTGTGAGATATTGACCTAGTCCAGTTTTTTCCCCTCTTTTCAAATCTGGCCTCCAATTTTTTCTATTGGCATTATTGGCGACGTTATCGGCAATCCGACTGTTCTCACCAGGTGGCAGTACCGTGGAACTTGGCTTTCACTAGGTGCCCTCACAGGTTACTACATGCTATTCACAATTTCTATTAGAACAAAAGTCTCACTAGTAATACTTATATGAGGCATTTATACCTTATAGATATTACACTTTATAAACTTGGGAATATTGAAAGCAATGAAATCAATACTTAATTTGTATAACTTACCTGCTTGATGTTGAAAAATGTTGTGAAGAAAGCACCCTTATAATTCTAATATTATTACTATGAGTACTACTGAAGTACCAAGATTGTCAAACACCAAGTTGCAATGGATACCTATGTCAGCTACAGGAGAGGATTATATTAAGGGTAAGTTTAAGTGATGGAAATGGATGAGGAACTCTGAAATAGTCAAGCAAAGGGACTGCATATAATATGCAGTCTCTCCTTGAATGCTCTTGGGCAAAATGCTTCTGTGGAGAAACATGCTGCCTTAGCACTGAGCACAAATCTGCTGTTAGAAGGACCAGTCTAGATTCAACAGGGAATAATGAATCAATACTTTATTCAGAATTAACATTGTAAATTACAACAATTACAAATACAATTACAATTACAAATCAGGGTTCTATGTAAAACCCTTTTTTTTTGGCCAGAGAGTTCTTCAAAGGGTTCTTCAAATCGAGAGTTCTATGTAGAACCCTGCCTATTCCCGAAACGGGGGTTCTACTTAGAACCCTCAAAAAAGGGTTCTAAGTAGAACCCTTAGGGGTTCTGCCATGTCGACAAGCTGAAGAACCCTTAAGGGTTCTTGTTAGAACCCTTTCTTCTTAGAGTGTACCTTGCGCAGCTCTGAGGACTTACTGCAATCTACCATGGGATTTCCCCTGGAACTCCATTCTTATGCGTTAACCCTCGGCAAAGCTGAATGTCAATGAGTATTAGTGAATATGTCTATGGCTCCGAAAGATGGAAAGGAAAATAGAATTGACAGAAGATTATTAATTAAGCGGTTCTCTTTATCCTACTCTATGGGATACAAGGCCTTATATCGCTTTCATTGTGCATACATTAGGAAGTGGAAAGGAAATCCAGGGGTCGTCCATGCTGGGGATAATTCCTTGAGATCCCATAATGTGATGCATTATTAGCTTGTTAAAATTCCTCGTAAAACCCCTCCACAAATTCTGTTTTAAACTGGTATATTTCTATAGTTCAGTATTTTGTTGGAAGCCAATGATATTGAAGAGTAAATTACGTACTTCAAACTGAGTTATGTAAGTATTTTTATTTCTCTTTATCATTAAACAATTATTGACCATTCTGCGAGAAATTGGGTGAAACCTGTCAGCTCAAATCTGTTCTTCTTAGGTACCCTGCTAGGAATATTTTAATTAAAATCTTATTTGCTCGAAACGTTATTCCAACACTCAAGTAAAATTACAGTCTGAAACTGTTAACGGTATGGTTGAAAATCTTTCTTCTACATTTGAAAATATTTGGCTATGTAACTTATCGCCAGTTTAGGAATTTTCAGGCATTCTGTACTGGATGAAAAGCTTTTTTTAAAAGTGAAACATATACCATCCTAAACATCATTGATTAATTAATAATGTTAACTTACACAATACTTCAATATAATATATAAGATATCATAATTATCATGTTCAACATATCTCCTCATGCTATAGGTTCTCTTATTAATATTGTCCCTTTCTTAAATTTCTATGAATATTTAACACCTAAACCATACATTAATTACGATCAATTAAACTTACTCAATTAATAAAATAACCACCTCACTTGATTTCATGAGATTATATTCTATGTCTTCTCCCCTTATACGCATTACTTAAATCAAAAGATACAACGAAGGTTTCTATGTTCTGACCCAACTAACGAACACTTGTAACACCGTGCTATTTAAATATTGGTCAAATTTGGCCGCACTTAATTTAGTACTTAGTCATTATCTTAATCAATGACTCACGGAACTACCCCAGTTCCGCTTATCTGTGTACTTATTAGGCCATTCCCATTTAATAGAAATTGCCTAGTGCCTAGATCTAAATCTTTGATTGGCAATAAAATTGAATGATTATGGAAACACGAATACTGTATTATATATGGAATGTTCTAGTCGATCGGTATGAATCTTGATAAATCAACGTAGAATGGTATTCCTCTCTATACAACCAGCTCATGTTAAACAACTGCCCTATTAACCAGAACCTAAAATGATATCCCTCTATTGTCGTCAATGATGGAGAATCAAATATCTAAAAACTAGGGCACATGATCTCGCTTACTTCGTTATTACAATTCTAGGATATAACGAGCAGACCACTGTGTAGAGGGGAATCTTAATATATATGAAGTAACCCCTATTGGTATTTTATTTCCTGGTCTAACAACTAACCAATGGCTGATTCAATCAGTCAACTTCATAAATTGGCATGTGCCAAAGGCTTTAAGATAGCCAGCCTTAATATAAGAAGTCTCATTAGGAACCATGAGGAGGTAGAATCGTTTCTTTTCAAGTCCAAAGTTGACGTTTTTCTTGAAATCTTGAGGGATCATGATTGGACCCATTTCTATTCTTCTCGCAATCCTAACACATGCTGGGAATACATGGAAACTTTTATTTACCAAATTTTAGATCGTATGTGCCCTGTCAGAGAGTATCGCAATGTCAGGACACGCTGTGACTGGATCAACGGTGAGCTTTTCGAGTTAATGAAATTCCGTGACAAGTGTTTCAAACTAGCAAAGAAGCATAAATCTCTTGATATGTATGAGCAGGCAAAGGGATTACGCAAACAGGTAAATAAGCTTGCCAAATCACTAAAGAACGACCATATTAAAAATTGCCTATTAGACTCCACGGACAACCCGCACAAATTCTGGGAGAAAGTAAAACCACTCATTAACCCAGAGAAAGTCAATAATGGCGAGCGAATAATATTGGAGGAGAATGGCACAATCCTAGATCCATCAGAGGTGTCAAACTGCTCCAATAATTACTTTGCCACAATCGGTCCCAAATTAGCTAGCACGATACCTACTCTTTCACAGCAAGAAAGGAACTCATTTTCCAATAACATTGCCAATGAAAGAAATTACCCAATGTTTCATTTCGGCCCAATTCAATATGACGACCTTCGTCAATTGATCATGAGCTCACCCCAATATAAGTCATCGGGGTTTAGACACTTGAAAACTGCCCTGCTAAAGAAAATCCTTCTTTGCCTGCTTAGCCAGTTTAGGTATATCATCGAACTCTCGATGGAAGTCAGTGAGATCCTGATAAATGGAAACTAGGCAAGGTTACCCCACTCTTTAAAACTGGGAAAACCACTTCCCCGGGGAACTATCGCCCAATAACAACCATCTGCTTACCTGCAAAGATACTCGAAAAGGCGATCCAGAAACAGCTAATGTCCTACCTTGAGCAAAACAACATACTATTTGAAAGACAATTCGGGTTCAGATTGGGACACTCAACTAACGATGCTGTAGTGGCCTTTCTTAATAAAGCTTACTGTGCAATTAATGACAAACAGTCATGCAGAGCTGTCTACTTGGACTTCAGGAAGGCCTTTGATACGGTTGACCACACTATTCTTCTTCAAAAACTTGAAAAAATTGGGGTGAAAGGATCAGAATTATCATGGTTCAAGAACTATCTTTCTAACCGCCACTCGCAAGTAAACACCAATAACCAGCTTTCCTCCACAAGTCTCATAACTTGTGGAGTCCCCCAGGGGACAACACTAGGTCCAATACTCTTCTCAATCTATATCAATGACATTCCCCTACATTCAAAAAACACATATATGCAGCTATTTGCAGATGATACCATTATCTGCAACACAGGCGCAAATATGAAGACTCTTTCAGAGCAACTCCAAACAGACCTAGATAATGTTGTAATCTGGTGCAAAGCTAATAAAATTTCTCTAAACGAAGACAAATCGAAGGTCATGACGTTCCTGAAAACCCCTTCCCTGAGGTCCAAGTGGATGGCAGAATCCTCTTCTCACAAGATCTTTTTGGGTGATAAGCAGCTGGAAGAAGTTGAAGAGTACAAATACCTAGGGACTGTCATCGATGGTACCCTATCTTTCAAGAGTCACTTAAATAGTGTGAGAAGGAAGGTTTCTCATAAGCTCTGGCTGTTCAAACACCTCCGGACCAAACTGAATGTTCAATTAAGTGCCCAAATTTACAAAACCACTATCCTATCCTTATTAGATCAATCGGACATCTTTTATGATGCTGCTGCAAAAACAAAACTCCAATCCCTTCAAACCCTACAAAATAGAGCATTACGGATAATTACCCGAACCAACCGCTTCCAAAACACTGATGAATTTCATGAACAGTTCAGTTTGCTCCCCCTAAAAGAGAGAAGAAGGCTTCATCTGCTGCAACAAGCCCATAGAATGAGAGATAACCCCACCATTCTAGACAATAGAAAGAGACCCACCCGACAATTTGATCCCGGAAAAACTGTCTTTAGGTGTCCCACCCCAAGACTTGAACTGATCCGGAACTTGGTGTTCTACAAAATTCCACTTTATTGGAATTCCCTAGAGGCTAGTATTCAAAATTCGAACAAACCTGATTGTTTTACCAAGAAAATCAAAAATGAGGCCATTTGGACAGACTGCAACTTCATTTACTGAATTTACCTAGTATGTGTAGGTGACGTATCACCGGGTATATCGGGACGACGCCAGGCAACGCCCACCAGGCAACGCCCCCTTCGTTACCCCCCAGGTAACGGCGTGACGTCACAATGTCAGTCCCTTCCACGCCCACTTCAAATATGTTCCTTCCCTCACTCGCTCTCCCGCTCCCAACTTGAGTACACGTACCTTGAATTTTTTTTATTTTTTCTCGGTTTTGAAGTTGTTTTGGATTGTCAAGATGGGTAAAGCCAAGCAGTGCGCACCATGTGGGTATGCCCACGATCCACCAACGGGACAGTTGTGCAACAGGCGTTTAATCGCAGAAGTTACAGCTATTGAAGGAGAAAAGAGTGCTGAACTTACCACTCGAGTCACTGGTCTGGAGGGCATGGTGGTTAAAATCCTGTCAGCTGTGGAGGGTTTGGAGAAGCGTTCTAATGAGAAGTCTACTGGTAAAATTGTCTCTCCTGAGCCTTCGGAGGCTTCATCATCTGACTCTGAAATCAAGATTCGCACTTCTAGAACTTCTCATCGCGATGTGGTACATGAGGATAGGTCCCCTAGCAGGGAGAGCTCCATTTACAACGTGTCTACCTCTGGTCGTCGGCGGCGCAGCTCGTCTAGGAAGCGGTCGGGACCCTTCGACCGGGATCAACATCTTGAGAAGGGTGAGAGCGTTGAAACATTTGACAATCTTTTATTATTGTCTCTCCATATGTTGGAGAAGATGTTAGTCGATGGCAGGCCTTATGATGAATTATCAGGTGTTTTGGCCCATGCTATCACTATGACGGAGAAAAATGCCTCGCAAATGTATACTTTGAAAGCATCGATGTTGTATGACCAAGCGGTACGTACTCGTGCCAACAGGAAAGGGCTCTCAGCGTTTAACGATGTGAAGCAGGAGGAGGTCCTCCGCTACTACTCGTACGAGAACTCCAGAAAAGCGGTTTCTTCCAAGCCAGGAACTTCAGGCAAGAACAAGTCATCTTCCAGTGGTAATAGCAGAATCTGCTTCAAGTTTAACGCGGGTGGGTGTTCCAGAGTTCAATGTGAATACCCCCACCGCTGCTCGACATGTTCTTCTTCTGACCACGGAGCCAAGACATGTAGTTCGTCAACAAAGAGTGCTAAATAGGATGAGGTTGAGAGTCAGGGTGGTGCCATCTGTTGTTTACCGAGTGATCTCGTTGCTAGGGAGTTGGACTCTCCGGTGATAAAGGTTGTTTCAGATGGCAACATGGTGTCTCACTACGATGTTGTGGTCGAGCCGAAATGTTCGACAGAAGAATTACCCCCTGATTCTCCCCTTTTGGATAACTTTATCTCGACTTGTGACAACAACTGTAAGTACAAGGATGTGTGCTACGCGGTTGGTAACTTTTGTCGTGGTAATGACTGTTTATCGCCTGATATACCTGTATTTTCTACCCCTGTGTCTAAGAACGGTCGATCCGTTGATGTATTTGCTAGCTGTTTTCTTGGGAAGTGTGACTGTGTACATTTACTTGATACCTTGCCTGTTCAACTTAAACCTTGTAGATTCGCTGCTATTTTATTCCATCAGGGTTGTTCAACTTTTGAACGTTATGTAGATGTTTTTAATGGTGTAATTGATGGTGTTGATGTAGTCGACGCGCCAGTACAGGCCTACGACTGTTTAAACTATTCCTCAATTTTGGAGGACAAAGCTCGCATTAAAATGGACAAGATTGTGAAAAATGAACTTCTGGAAGGATGTGTTTCTATTGTCGAGTCTAAGCCTAAGTGTATACATTCTCTGGGAGCCGTCTACAAACCAGATGGTGGAATTAGGCCAATCACGGACTGTTCCCGACCGGACCAGGACTCGGTGAATTTTCATTGTGACTCATTGGTGCGTAGTTTTTTCTTACAATAATATTGATATGGCGACTGACATGGTTAGCTTAGGCTCTTATATGAGCGTCGTCGATATAAAATCTGCCTATAGAGCAGTAGCTATCAATCCTGACCACAGAACATTGTGCGGCTTCAGATGGACAATCAATGGTCAAGAAGAGTATCTTACAGATAATAGACTGTGTTTCGGGCTAAGAATTGGTCCATGTGTTTTTGATCGCATTTCTACTATGATAGCAGATTGTATGTATAATATATTCAATGTACGTGTAGTCAATTATTTGGATGATTTTTTCCTATGTACAAATGACCTCTCCTCCTGTACCCTGGCCCGTGATTCCCTGATAGCCCTTCTCCGTTTTTTGGGCTTCTATGTGGCCTGGCCCAAGGTCACCAGTCCCAGTACTACCTGCACTTACCTGGGGTTTGAGATAGACTCTTCAGAAATGACTTTAAGCTTGCCTCAAGGGAAGCTGGAGAAACTTAGGGTCATTCTTCACGACGTTCAAGACGCCAGTCACATCTCAAAGAAGGACCTGGAAAGACTATGTGGGTATCTCGCCCACTGTTCTTCAGTATTTAGAGGCGGACGGACATTTTGCAGGCGGCTGTTCGACTTGTACAAGGTGTTATTATCTAGACGTTTGAACCGTTCCCCCATATCAGAAGCATTTAGAGGTGATATACGTTGGTGGAACTCCTTTTGTAAGGTGTTCAATGGTGTAGGTTTGCTGGTCAAACCAGAATATGAGCTACCCATGGTCTCCGATGCATCAAGTAAGGGCTTTGGTATTTTCCTCGGTGGTGACTGGATAGCTGGTCCTTTTCAGGACCACAAAATACCTTGGAATGATACAGAATGCCACCACTTGGCAACTGGCCCTCAGGAGAACTTGAAGCACGATAAAATCAATGTTCAAGAACTGTACCCCATACTTCTTGGAGTTAGAAGGTGGAAGGACAAGTTGAAGGGTTGTCGTGTGAAATGTTTTATTGATAACACCCAGGTGGTAGCCATGTTAACCACTGGTATAAGCTGCAACAAAACCTGTATGCAGTGGCTCTACGAGTTGTTTTGGATGACATTTATTTATGGCATCGAACTTTACCCCTATTACATTAATACGAAGAATAACGTAGTTGCTGACTATTTATCTCGCCTCCCGTATAAGGGCCTAGACTGTGATTTTTTTACACTAGTGGAAGCTGGTCTGTGTTGCTTTTCTTCATATATACCCTCTCATTTACACAGGCATGACCAAATGGATGAAGAGAGTCGCCATGTTGCAGACCAAGTCAGTGGCACCGTCCACTCTGATGCAGAGACACCGCCAGTGGAAGGTGTTCTCCGATTTTCTACAGACTAATAACATTCCAGAGGTACCTATATCGGTGGATGTGGTATGCATGTTTGCCGCATTCTTGTCTACATTCATGAAATCATCGTCGGTGACCACTTACCTATGTGGCGTGGTTTTTGGAGCCAGGATTCGTCTTATTGACTGTCCCCCCCTCTCTCACCCCTCCATAAAATGTGTGCTTCGTGGCATCAGCCGCCTACCTGGAGCCTCTGCCATTCCGTCAGATCCCATTCTGCCGGCTCATTTACTACAAATGTCTCAACATGTAGACTTCACCTCATCTCGCCAACGTGTGTTGTGGACAATGATAATTTTTCTCTTTAGGTCCCTGCTTAGAGTGGGCCACATTGTGCCTTCCCCACACGTTCTTCGCCGTCAGGACATATGCCTCACACCGTGGGGCTTGATAGTAACTGTGAAATCATCAAAGACATCTACTACTCCCTTTAAAATTCCGGTGGTGAAGCTTAAGGACCACACCTTATGTGCGGTTTTTTGGCTCCGGAAATATGTACTTTCTGCTGATTTATTGCCGAGTGCTCTCCTCTTCGCAACTCAGGACAGGGCAAATCCCGCTTATGATGAAGTAAAAAATTTTCTTCAGTCGTGTTGTACTAAAGCCAAATTGTCTGGTGTATTTTCGCCTCAATCCTTAAGACGGGGAGGCGCGACATTCATGGCGTCGATTGGAGCTTCGATGTCGGACATCAAAGCGAGGGGTAATTGGCGCTCATCCTGCGTCAATTCTTATATTTCCCCCTCCATGGAAACCAAGTTAAAAGTGGACTCATTTATATCGGATCATCTATCTCACCTGTGACTCTGGTTTGGCCTTCCTTGGTGAAATAAACTACCTTTATTGGTGGTTAAGGCCATCCCTTCTTCACTGTCATCATTTATAGTTACAGAGTTGCACCTGCAGAGTATCCGGATATGTGTAGGTGACGTATCACCGGGTATATCGGGACGACGCCAGGCAACGCCCACCAGGCAACGCCCCCTTCGTTACCCCCCAGGTAACGGCGTGACGTCACAATGTCAGTCCCTTCCACGCCCACTTCAAATATGTTCCTTCCCTCACTCGCTCTCCCGCTCCCAACTTGAGTACACATACCTTGAAAAAAATTTTCTTATTGATTGAATTGTATCTGTTTATGGTGAAATAAACTACCTTTATTGGTGGTTAAGGCCATCCCTTCTTCACTGTCATCATTTATAGTTACAGAGTTGCACCTGCAGAGTATCCGGATATTATTTACTACCTCTTGGGCGAACCCCGAAAACCCCATATGGGTGATCCCTTTTCTTTCTTCCTCCTCATGGTCCGAACCCTCTACTTCAAAAATGAAGTGTGTAAATACAACCATAGTTGGCATACCTTGAATGCCCGAAGCTAGCTGTACTAGTCTTAAGAATTTGAACTTACAGTTGTGAAATATATATATGATTATTAGTAATATCGGTTATGATAACACAGAAGGATATTTTATCCTGATGTGCCCAGAGTAAATAACTATAATAACTGTGCCACCCATCTTGCGCATATCTTAACTATACTAAAGTAACCAATTCTCATAAGGGCCGCCGGTGTATCGTCGATGCACCAGGCGCATTGTTACCCTTATTAATAAAACACTGTATCCGGTAGGGCTTGAAACCATCCCTATGAGGGAGCTTAGACCCACCGACAGTATCCCATTGTAAAAAGATAAATAAAAGTCTCAACAACAACAACATTAGGCTGTTCATGAAACGCGTTGAATTTGTTTAGACAAAGCTAACAGTTACTCACACGACCTGGCTTATAATTATTTCGCAGGAATGATTTAATTCTTCCATACAAAATAATTCTAATAATCTAGAAAATGTGTGCGGGCATGAAAGACTAAAACTGTCCTAATGAATTCTATGTAACATGTACCGTAATTACACTGTACAGTGATACATTTATACAGAATCATAATTTAGGTTCTTAATATTATTATGAAAAATGACAAAAACAGATGGAGTCTTTCTGCTAAATGAAAGTTTTGTTTATGTCATTCAACTAACGTCTTGTAAATTCTAACTTGATGCCTTATAGAAACCTGTTAATTATCACGCGAGGAAGGTAAACTATATATCACATATCATTGGTAATCATAAATTTGAAGTGTGTATTTTTCTCTCCTTCCAGAATTTAGCAAACCCTCTTTAGCGATGTCATCAGTGGCGGCTGAAAACGAAATCTGTATATATATAGTTTCGAGTTATCAAGCTATGCAGATCCTCTTTTTCAGCAAGGAGCCCACAAATCAATTAACCTCTTTTACCCTTTATATTAAAACTTATATTTTAAAATGTCTCAATCAGGGACAAGAGGTCATGGAACGGTCGCGGTCATAGGCAATGTAACCCTGTAGTGGCTATCGAGGAACTATATGTGATCTAGAAGTATATTTTATAACATGAAGTGTCTTTGAAATGTATTATATCATTTTAAAGAAAAATGTTAACCCCGAGAACATTTTTTCAAAGCATGCCAACACAAACGACCGTATAATTCTTGAATGTTTTCACCACATTTTAATCTTGGCTTCGGAATAGAAATCTCGGTATACAATGATAATGATTAGAGGTGATATACTTGAATACGTTTCTGTAGTATGTGTGTAAAGCATTGACGTACAGTAAAGCTCATAGGTGGCAAACATGAAACTGATTTTCTGTGCGTATCTGAATTGAACTATACATCTTATTTGTACTAAGGTGATACATGCGTCAGTAGGTGAAAGGAATCACACCCATGCTGTAGAGCCAGGTCTTCCCGGAAGACCTAAAATAAAAATCCAAGTGTAGAACCATGCGATCACGAAAAGGCATGAAAGAATACACAGTCTTAGCATAAGAGAATATTGGGTTATTTTCCAAGTCTATCAAAGAGAATCTTCTTTGGGTTTAAGAGCGAATCGACCGCCCAAGACACAGATTTTGCCATCTTGAATCCTAGCACATGAAGTACTATATAAAATGTAATTTTATCAAGGTCGATTTTACATGCGCTTCATGGATGTTCTCTGTTCACGAATGCTTCCGTGCCAGTAATTGTGGTTAGAATAAAAACGCACAATATTGGAAGTTTTTTAGGGTTAAGTTATCTATTGCATTTGGAGGCAACATACTTTGGTCTTTGCCAATCGACAGACATTACTTGTGACTTGGCCAGCGTTATAAAAAGGTTGCTGGTCTAGGCCACGTTTCCAAGACGTTGCACCATTGACTTTCCAATCCATTGCCGGATAGAGAGAGAGCGCGCGAGAGGGCGACAGAGAAGGACCCAGAGCTCAGCAAGTAGATATATCACTGTTTTATTGATGTGCGCTTGGTTTGTATTTATATATAAAAAGAGGCTAACAACATAAAACACAAAAAACACAACATAACATAAAACACAAATGTTCACCTAAGTATACTCACCAAGAATATACAAGTATATCTCTAGTTAGGTATTAATCTGCTACCTTCATGTTTTGAATGCATGTATTATTGCCTTAATAGTAAGGAATTAAAATCATTCAGATGGGTATGTGACAGAAGACCTGAAAAGCTAAGTCACGCGACCGCCGCTGTCAAACCAAAACCATATGGACAAATAAATGGCTAGGCCTATTATGTTCTAGTCAAATAATGCATAACAATAAGTCGAACCTCATTCCAACATAAAAAAAATCAATTTAATTAATATCTGGTCATTCTGCTTCAGTCGATAAACTGACATATATCCAGAATAATGAAAAGGAATATCATTGATGATGCATAAAATTTACATCACGTAGCAACACGATGTGCATGGGAGGCCGAGTGATCTAAAGCGCTGGGTCGGCCCAGTGACATGAGTGGCATGTTGTGAGTTCGAAGCCGGGCGCGGCTACAATTCACTCCCCCCAGGTACTAGAGAAAGACCACCATTGCGATGATCTAATTCTGGTAAAAAAACCCCAAATGTATGCATGTTATAGAATGTGGAATAGATGGTTAATGCTTCCTTGTAAATTCACAGCAGTTTACAATTAGAATTTAGTAAACAGACTTTCTGTACGTTAGGAAAGTAGTTATAAAACTCGTGCTGATAATTTTATGTACTAAGTATACCATGTATATCACCGTCCCTGATAGTCGTGAATGGCGTGAATTTAAGGGGATATACATGTACATATGAAATGTACCTCGGGCGAAGTCTCTCCACGGGTTATGCGATTATGGCAGTTACAGTGATTGTAGTGGACTCAGACTACGTACACTGCTTCACCCTCGTTTCTTCCACCTCCATCTCGACGTATAACCCTTGCAGAGTCTATATCCAATGCAAGTTACATTCTATATCTGTTACACCCCCGAGGTAAATAAAACAGAGTAATACATGAGTGAATAAAGGAATACTGGACCAACATGTTTTTGTGCCAAGGGCGGCATAATTTTCTTGTTAAGAACCACTCTCACTCAAAGGTGTATACAATTTCGAAGGTATCAGCAACTGCAGCACAGGTGTGTAATCAATTATTAAACGCCTTGGGATGGCTATGATGTGTATGGACTGAACAAAACGTGTGAATCCTGGCAATGTTCTGATTGTGCTCTTTCGTGAATAGCTAGTCGTTTGGAATATGGGGTCAGAAAACAGTCGGAATATACAGACTTGGCAGATGGAACGTTGCTATGAAGGGGATTTAATAGCCTTTTATAGCAGCATATACCAGTAAACATTGCATGTTGCAAGCATTGGAAATGGTCCAAGTCGATGATAGGCAATGGAATTGCCTTGATACAAATCTCATAAAGTGCCCTCTGTATACAGTTGATTTGGAATACCCATACACCTACTCTTTGATTATTCATAACCTCCTGGAGAAATCTAAATTTTCTAACGAGCCAGGCGTGTTTTTCTCACGGAGCCACCAGACTCATATTTCCAGGTGAACTGCTAATGCAATAGGTATACATTATATCATTGCATACATTTCAAATATTAATTTTCGGAGCATTTTCCCCATGCTTGGAATTTGGGGCATATTTTGTAGTATGAAAACAATTCCTCTAAGCTTAAGCTTGTTATTCGTTCTCCTATCAGCCTCCCTACACTTGCTCCTAGCTCCTTAGCTCAGCGATACCCTGAGAGAAATGAGCCCCATAAAACACTCTTGAAAGGATTTAAAGACTACGTACAGCATACACTTTGTTATGTATGCCATACCTATTTAGGAAATAGTCGGAGAAGATACTAATAAACAGAATTATCATAATGTCCGGGGAATGTCAGCCTACACCCAAGATAAATCTGGGAGGGTCCATTGGGGCACTACGTAAGTACTGTTCCGTTATCCTGAGTCGGTCGTAATTGTTTGTATCTTACTCAGCAAAAACTATAATCAGAAGGATGAAGCTTTAGCATTTCATTTCTAAATGCCCTAAGTCGACAAGCATTCCAACAGATAAATGCATTGAGAAGGCGACTTGCCAGCCATTGCTTTTAAAGTCATTGGCATTGGTGGTTCTAAAGGGTTTCCCCTGTTGGTAATTCTCAGTTGTGTATAATGATTACAAGTAAAAGCAGTTACATACTGAACCACTTGAGACTTCGCTGACTCCACCACGAGCAAGCTGAGACAGCTGCGTGGATATCGATGTATTGTAGGAGAATTTGTGGGTTTTACCTTCAATTCATGATGTAATTTTAAACTTATTTATTTTAATTGACTTGAATTTAGATTAAATTATAATTTTATTTGCTTGAGAAATACTTGAATTTATACTTTTCCGGTAGGGTCGGAAGGTGTATTACTATTCTAACTAGCCATTGGTCAGCTCCTAGCTGACAAACCCGGAGCTTCATGAACATTAGCCTTAAAGAGAAAGATTAGCTATATGGGGTTCCTCAGTGTTTAAGGTGGCCAGGCAGTTACCATTTACTTACCACCAAGACAATTATATCTTCTTCCATTGCCATATTGCACTTATAACCTTATTATTAATTACAGTTTCGTTATTTTCTAATACATTCATTGCTAAATTCTATACAGCCTTGATTTGGATATCATACCAACGATTGCCAATGATAGACTACCAAAGACTAGATAATCAATATAATTATTCAAAATTATGGCTGTATATCAAGAAACATTATTTTGTATCTAAATTCAATTCAATTCGATTAAAAAATTCTTTATTGCTGATGGTAAATTACAATTGGTAGATCATCTCTGACTGGTGTCAGCTCTTCCGACGAGTGCCAGATTACCCTGCTACACTATGATCTGGAAAAGTTGAATCTTGAAAACAAGTTCAGACCAGCTCCATGATGTCAATGTGCCCCAAACAAAACGTTTAAAGGCTGTTTGATGTTAAAAGAAGTGCCAAGTCTGACTACATTTATACTGTATGATACCCTAACATAGACCTTTGCATGTCCACACGAATTGATTAGAAAACATAAAGAGAGGAAGGAAGTCGCGTAGAAATAATTAATTTACACTGCTTTCGGATTCCAAATGCAGTTCCGGTCTCAGTGGCAGGTTCGGAGGCCCTATAGATCACTTCATTTCATTCATGGCATACATTTGCTATTAATGGATCCTGTTATATAAGGGGGTTCGCTTTTCCCTTGCCAGCAATTCTATCACAGGCATGCCCTCATATAATCTAAGTATTACGTCCGACGGAAGCACGAGTAGATTGCTATGAAGTGGGCATTGTAGTCTACTCACCGTTTCTCTATGTCTCCTCTCCTCTGGGAATTGGTTGAGAACAGGGTGTTATTTATTCATTAACGTGTACGTAAAGACCTCTGTGTTTAAGATTTGTAGTAGTGTATTACACCTGGGGATGGATATATGTCCTTCACCACGCCCTAGCCCGCCGAACCAACACTCAATTGATATTAATATTGGGCGTGTATACTTATACGCTATCGATAGAGTAAGACAATTGAAATTCTACGCAAAATATATAATATGTATCTATATTATATACACAGTTTATATGAAACAATGTAACTAGAGTTGGATACATTGCATGAGTATACCACTACTTGGTACCTAACCCCGCCACCTGAACCACTAGATGTACTTTTGGGAAAAGTCTACAACTTTAAAATGTTCCATTTTATTTGCAGATTTACTATAGCTGCAAATATGCGGTTTGGGTAGACAAACGTCAATCATTGATTAGAATCGGATCTCTGGGGGGCTCTGAACCCGTCCATGTGACATCTGATATAATTGCAGTTGGTGTTAATCTCAGATAAATCAGCAGGACAGATTGGCAGGACAGCATGGCTTTGAGATGAAATCTCTGATTATTTTCATACATCAATCCCCTCACCCTTTTCGAAATGCCCACTTCCATTGAGTTTGGTCTACAACCAAAGTTGACTGGGAGTTGTGTGTCAAACAAAATGGCAAAAGTATCCAAGATACCCGTTAAAACAACTTATACCAGGCAGTGCCGTAGGCATTATGGGCTGAGTGAATTAAGCTGACACAAGTTGTGAATACTTTAAAACAGCGAAACAGTAATAGAAAAATAAAACATCAACTGCAACTGCTTCTTGTTAGGTTATTAAAGACGCTTAGAATAATAGACCTATTATAGTTCTGAAAAAAAAAAGTTTGAAGCTAAGGGGAGGGAGGGCCAGTTGTTTTGGTAATTAGTCCCACCATCCTGATACATGCTGATACACCTCACCGCCTCTGAGGTTGTGCTTCACCGCCATCAGGGCTGTAGGGGAGAGGGTGATGATAAGACAAGGGGAGCTGTCCCCCAAATCTGAGTTCCTCCATCCTAATCCAGGTGCTGTTTTAATGAGGAGGTGACAGATTTTGAGAGGTTTAATGGAATTCCGTCTTCCACACATCTCCATCAAAGAAATATTGCTGCTGTAAAGTTATCAGGTTACAAACTATGGTATCTGCCTTGAATGGCTCACAGGCAATAAACACATTAGGCGGAGACTAAAGTGATTATGAGCCTCGATCTTAACCTGCTGATACTATTACATGTATAATTCCCCATCTTCGCCTCAGGATTATCTTGGTCAGTAATAGTTATGCACTCATTGCAATATCACGCTCCTTCAATCAACACGTTAGTTAACATGTAGTAATTTGTCCACCAGAAAATAGTATGGAGCTTCTGATGTACTTTTATTACAATGGCGGTTCTTTTTATTTTCTTTGTTATTTTTAATAGAAAACTGAGCTGGGTCTAAAGTGGCCACAGTAACTCAGTATCTAGTTCGTTGAAGTAATAAGCGTTGACGTGGAGATGACCTCGAAGCTAGGGAGACATGTCTGAATTACACTCTCCTGGCATTCGAAACCTACTCATGCTGTAGTCTATCATCCCTTGCCTTTCAGTCACACCCTCAGACATTCAAGCCATTTTCCTCCCATTTCTTTGTATTCGCTCTCCAAAATGAACTTGATATTTCAAGGCCCATGGATTTACCCCTGCATGCCTACTACATTCGTGACAGAGCTAGACTAACCTTAAAGGAAATAATATGAATAATCAATGGCCATACTAGCTTGAATCAGGATTTCGGTCTGTCAAAAGCCGATATGTCCCAGCGAGAAAAACTAACCGTTCATATCCCATTGATAGATATTGATCATTGTATTTGTGTTTATAATGACGGAGAGTTTCCCTGAATAACAGGCGTTTTATAGACTGCAGTTACGCAGTGACTTCCAGCCAAGGGTGAGGAGAGTGCATTTAAATCTAGAACAGCCTGAAGGGAGGGTAAGAGAAGGCAAGCTAAGAGTTTACAAGAGCCTCAGCAGACCAAAAGGCATTTGGACTGTAAGGAACTCCAGTACGAATGGTTATAAGAGGCTTTGCCATTAAGATCCTAAACTATGTTCCTTAATCTTTATTCTTCCCATGCACCCCCTCAAGGAGCCAAACCTTATTTGATTTGATTGTAAAGTCCCAACAGTAATATTCCGGCTTTTTACGATGTTTTCAGGGAAAGGGTAGCTGTAAGGTTATGGGAAATGGCTGGAACAACATCTCTTATGTGCATTATTACCGTGTTTTATGATTATCTTGATTAACCCAGCTCAGAAACTACTTTTTCCTAATTGGACGGCCGTCAACGTTTGGGGATTAGGAGAGGAATAAATAAGACCCCTCGGGATTAAACCTGGCGACGGATAGGAACAGTCTGCCTGTGCTAGAAAATGAGAGTTCAAAGAGGAAGGTGTGTGTTGCGCTTGGTTGACTATTTGTTGGACAGATTCTTGAATGGGTTTGTAGCTCAGTGAGGCCAAAGTGAATCCGCCAGCAAGGTCTCTGGGCAACGCACACACATCTGAATCGGCCTGACATTGCTGCTTGTCAGCTGGTGCTGAACGATGGACGTATCTAGGGAATGGAGAGAGACGAAGAGAGAGGCCTTGCCACAACCACACCTTCCCACTCCTTGTTCTACTCATCTCTCCATCGTCCTCCTGCGCCTCTCTCCGCGGAGGCCGAGAGTACAAGAGGAGGAGGAGGAGGAAGAGGAGGAGGAAGCGGCGACGGGAGACTTTCAGCAAGCTTGGATAACACAGCCTCCAGAGGTAAAATAGAGGGAGAGAGAGGGCACTACCAACTGTGCGACCACCTCCTCCTACCTACTACGGCTAGAAATGCTTGCTGCCACCACAGCAAGCACCATCAACAACACCTCGGTCACCACCAACACCCACCACTGCTACCACCATCACCACCTCCACCCACGTTTCCAACACCAGACCATAAAGTACACTTAATTCAGTAGAAGCATGTAGATGAAGGATGAGAAAAGAGATTATTTCACTTATATGTGGATACATTCCTGGCGCTCAATTTGTCCACGGCTCGTTGAGTACAATAAGGATAAAAAGATAAAAAAAAACTACCATTGAGATACAAGTTGAGCGTCTCATCGATCATTAACTTGGCGAATATTTCATAAACGGATCTTTCATCAAATTTATACAATTGGTGGGTTGACTAACTTGCGCCAACAATATCATTCGATCTCTCTGTTCAAGAAAATTTCGGCCTGGATCCAAAGGAATGACATTCAATTAGCAGAGAGGGTTGGATTTAGTAGTGGAACGGAGAAGAGCTAACTTTGATTCAAACGTATCTATGAACTTAGGAATTAAGTGCTGTGGATTTTCTATCTATGCAGTTTGAGGTCGCGGATCTCAGGCGCTGAAGGGCGTTGTGCAGAAGGGGAACGCTTTCGCGGCAGCTCGAGCATTAGATAGCCAGATCAAACTGGCATGGATGGATGTCTAGGAAGTGAATTGGCGACAAATCTGTCAAACTCACGGTAAAGGAAAGCTCCAAAGGAGGGCTTTACAAACCTACAAGACTTCAAAGTCTATCAGCATTTCAGCAATCGATTACCATGTGCCTCTTCCCAAATTGGTCGGGTTCGAAAACTTTGAAGGCGTTAATCCTCGAATGTCTGTTGAAATGGCATTGGAATACAACTGTGTCAACAACCTGTTGAATTCGCGTTGGATTTGTCACCTACATTAGGAGTACCTTTTAAATGACTACGCCTCAATCATTACGTGTGTCGAAGTATTTCGATAAGAAGGAATAAAATGCGATTTTTTCTACCTAAGCGACATGGATAAATGCTAAGGGTATTAATGGAACCCGTTGTGCAAGATGCAATTTCAGCGTCGGATCGTGAGTGAATCCTTATCTATGGCATAACAGTATTTCAATGACAGATGTCACTTACCTAGAGACAATCTTACGAACCTTATCAGTTGAATTGCCATTAAGCAAAGAATGATATCAAAATACTTAGTACTAAATGGATTTAATTGATCTATCCGTCTTCTCACTGGCAGTGTTTTACACGAATGCCGTCAGCGTCTGCAAGAGCCTGCACCAAATTTCAAGGCTTTCTAAATTCAGCACTGATATGGGTTCCTTTGGATTGAAACTGAATGTATCCTTAGATATTCCAGTCCACTGTACAATTTGAAAACCCTTGCGGAATTCTCCAATTAACACATCCTGCTTTCTCGTGTTTCTAGAGAGTATTATATTTTATCGCGTGGCTCTGAAACTCAAGTGTTCTCTTTCCTGAAGTGAAGCATGTCGAAATGACCAACAATTGCCAGAAGCAGTGATAAGCATCAAGGAATTACGCTCACAATGTATATCAGTTGTCCCGGCAGGGAGCATGGATGGGGAGAGAGAATATTGTTAAAGTCCCATACGCACGGCAGGTATAGTACGTCCCACTTCCGTCTGCAGAGCGTATAATCGTTTTTTATTGCTCCATAGGAATGCCATGGAAATGCGCTCCTTCTGTTCTTATTAACCTAGGGCATGGAACATATATAGGACAATTATCTCGCCTATTTACCCGACGTTGCCTTTGGAGATAATATATGCATTTTATGTATCAAGTTACTGAGTCATTGATTGTGAGCAACATCCAATTGGTCAAGGTCGGAGGCCTCAGGAGAGCAACTCTATGCCGACGACACCTTAGAGAATGATATTCGAAGGATGAGAAGTGTTATTCATATTCTGTAGGAAACATGTCATAGAGATAGTTCGGTCCAGCAAATCGACCTCAGGATATCTGAAATATTTTAAATTCGCACTCTCATGTTGGGAAGTATAATTCACAGCTATACTGAGTGTATTTGATGCATTAGAAGGCTGCTGGCGACTGTAAGAATCATTATCAAGGTGTTTCATATCTTTTTCTGCGAGAAGGACACTTACCCTTTGCTACAGTGTTGTAGCGCAGCATTGCATGGCAAAATGCAGTATAGCCTTGGGAAAATTCCTAATGAGCCAGGGCGCTGTGTGTGATTTTTGCCTTATGTTAAAAGAATCCATTTTCGCATATGAATGGTGGGACCTTTGCAAGAATATCCTCTTGGTCTTCTATCGCCTAATTGAACGCTTACACGACAAGATTGAACGAAAAAAACGTGTTTTTCATTGAGTCAATTAGCATAAGTATAAGTCGTTCATTAACGCATAGTTCACGCTGACGTATGTCCCGGATAGACAGATATATAACTATAGAAGGACAGCGTAACACAATTCATTGCGTCAGTAAGAGCACAGTAAATTGCAATCAGTGAGGCAATCGTACTCGGGCAGCTTGCAGTTAGATGACAACTGGTGTTATGACTCGCAATCAGAATTATCCGCTGGGTTACTCCCTTTAAGGCGTGAGGGGTTGTTGGGCGGATTGACCGTGTGGCAAATCCATCTGGAGAACCTGTTGGATAGCAGGCCATGTGGGCCAACAAAGCCCAGCTAGACAATGTGGGAAGGCACCAGCATTCGACCCACCTTTTCTTATTCATCTGATACCAACAGTGTTGACAATGTCCAGGCCGGCAACTCAGTGCAACCAACTACCACCTTTGTGTCCTACACGGACGAAAAACATTCTATGTTCAGCTCTGACTTGTCCACCGACTCGGCCCTTCAAACTTTCTTTCACACAGTACCCAACAATTATAATGCAGATGTTTTCAATGCAGACAACACGGTCGACTACATAGACAGTTTCCATCATATCCTCAACCTGAGTGAGGACGGTTCAACGGACGCATTCGAGTTGGCCACCAGCTCTTTGGAAGTATTTTATAACGAGTCGCTCTGGAGTGAAAATGGGAACAGCTCCTTCGACGCGGAGGAACATCTTGAGGATGAACATTACAACTGGGGAGTGCTCTCCCTCACAATTCTTATCCTCGCCACAATGATTGGGAATGTACTCGTGTGTCTGGCTGTATGTTGGGAGAAACGTCTGCAGAACATGACAAATTATTTCCTCATGTCACTTGCAATTGCCGACCTTCTCGTCTCTATGCTTGTAATGCCTCTCGGAATGGTGGTGGAGTTCTTTGGTAATGTTAAAACCCATTTTAAATACTCTTTTTCTTTTCAAACCGTAACTATGTGAAGTCATATTAATTTTTTTTGTGATTGAATATGTTTTAGCTTGATTGTTTACATTGGGAATCTTGGATCTGACCACTTGCATTTATATACAGAAACAACGTTACCCCTAAAATCCCCTCGTCATTTCCTTGCTAAATAATGAATTACAGGTCTTCATAACTGGTCATTGGGGACCCATTCCTTCTATTAGTTAAACCAAGGTCTATGAAGAAGTTTATGATTACCTTGACCTTGGTGTGCTTGTGGTCATTTCCATAACTAGACAGTTTTTATGTCGTATCGTTTTGACTTTGCATGTGCTTAAAACTGGTAAGGACGGCGATCATTTTTTGCCTTATTGCTTGTGCTATTTCCTAGTAATAGATTCTATTGTGTCCCCATTACTCGGCCAAATGGTAGAGACCTCGCGTGCTTTGCATCACTAAAACTCGGTGATTATCTAATCAATTATGAAGATTCAGGCTTTCAGGCCTCCATCTCAAACGTTTACCAGCTTCTGCCGATAAGATCAAGAAGCATTTGATCCGTGCCAATATTTACATTAATGACGCCCAGTATAATACACCAGGAATGGCGTGCAAGGTGATTCGAGTAAAGGATCCTTTCCTTTCACCCTTTTGTTAATCCGGGCAAAAGAACTTGATCGAAGAGATGAGGACCAAAATAACTGTGGTAAGAATTTGTTGAATTGTTATCAAACAATTGGGGGCTTGGGTCCTAGAGGGAAGTGATCTTTAAAAGTCAAATAGAGATAAATGGGAAGTCGATACTACATATCAACCAACTATCACGAAAACCACTATAAGCCTTTAGAACCTAAAGCTTTTTTTCATTGGATAAAATAGAAGAAACTTACCTTCCACCCACTCTTTTTTTCACTGATGGATTGGTCCGCATCTAGCTATACGATCATTCTTTTACGAAAACCAATCCTAGAAAATACTTCTGTTGCTGTGGTAGCCTATGTGGCGCTTGAATCACAACCAAAGAATCCTAAGGCGTAGTTGCGTGCATGAATGTCATACAAGTAAATGCAATTATCATCATCATAATGAAGTCAGTTAGAAAGGCATATACCTCAAGGAGTCGACTCGAATTAGGAGCTCTGCAAAGTATTTAATTATCCGGATTCTCTCTTTGACAGCGCAAAGCCCAATGCAATTAAAAAGCGAGCTAACAAATGGAATGGATGATCAGATGGCATTTTATGTGCTTAGATAAAAAATGTCCTCAGATTATAATAATTAGAATGGGACGGCTTGCGTCGACAGGAAGTGGATTCATTAAGCTACCCAACTTAAAAGTGTGAATGCATTCAACAATTGATGTGAGAATAGTTCGTTTCGCCAAAACACCAAACAGCAATCGCTTAATTCTACACCGAATTCTTATTGGGACTATATTATTTGCTATCACCACCATTAACATTCTTATTGTATCATCATCATAATTATATTTCGCTTTCGAAAAAAACAAGAAACTTACATGAATTAGACTTATGAATTGGTCAAATCCCAAAAGCTTTGAACAGAGTTGCCCATTCCATCAATAGGGCAGTAGGACATTTCTCTTGTAATTAAAGTTTACTTCTAGAGAAATTTCTCTTCCTAATTCTCACAGATGGTATTGTACTACCGCACAGTTCTATCAGTGTATTTTATAAAAATTCGAAGGGAGTGAATTCAATCCAGAACAAGGGATAAAAAAACAGGACATGGGGCGTTAAGTGTTGGTTTTGTTTATTGGGGTTGTATTGTTTATTAAAAGTTTAATTCTATTAGATTAGTAGTTTCAAAGATATTTGAGTGCAAAATAGTTGGAAAGGGAAATGTCCGTCGGGACAGAAATGATCCAAACCCATGGCCATGAGTGGCTGGGTTGGCTAACATCTTGAGTTATCCAGGTCACTCTATTCTCTTTGGAATGAAGTCACTATAAATACAGCTAGGGTGGCGATTGGTCAACCTGGATGAAAAAACAATTACTTGTCCGTGCACTTGAGTATGGATGCAGCGCACTATCATGGCTCAACCCCTTTCCCTACGATTTGAAATTGGTGATAGCTAGTATTGTAGCATTCTTTTCCGTTCATTACACTTACTAGGAAAATATGAAATGAACCTATATGTATATGTGCTTCTAATATTGCTATACTTATCCTATTTAAGGTTTCAAGAGATTTCATGACAACCGAATTTAATGAGAAAAGCCACTTTAAATGAGCAGTGAACCTGCACGTTTAGCACGCATGCAATAGTATTGACTATTGAAATCCTTATCTCCCCTCATTCGCCTGGGTTTGTTGATCAAACCTCAGACAATGACGTGACTGAAGAGAGGTAGTGGGGTACATACAGATGGAGTTGTTCCTTTCCTCGAGAGTTGTTCAACTCTGTCTACCACTGAGTGGCAGACAAGACAAGAACATCTACAGTGAGCAAATCTGGTCCACCATCAAAAGAATATGCGTCCGTTGGATGGACAATAAGGGATTCAGCCCCTTAATTCCTCAACTAAAAACAGTGTATCAGGTTGGTGACCAAATATAGAAATATTGATAAAAAATACAATTGAAATATTCCCACTCGCATCACTTATGTACCTCTAAAGGTACCTATTATATTAGGAGCAGGACTATCCTGGTGGAACAGGCCGTCTTATACCGCTATATATAAAATCGGGCCTCCTGGTGCCCCCCATCCCCACCCCACCCCGCAGGAAATTCTGGGTCTACTTTCTAGGAGGCAGAAGATGGGCCCTTAGACCCACCAATCGATATGCACTACAAACCTTTCTACTCTGTGGATGGGCTTCTGTACCATGACTTATTTGCTATTGTGCCGATTGTTGCCAGCGCTGTGAAATATCCTTAATAACAAAACTAATGCCCATCTATTCCCGGGGGTCAGAATCGATTAACCTATGTAGCAAGGCTTGCGAAGAACAATTACTATTGGTAAGGCGCATGTGATTCAAACTCTTGAGCAGTTCGACTCTCTTCTAGCTTGCTGAGGCTCATCGCCACCTGTAATTACAAAATCCCCCGAGGCGGAAGCTAAGACTGCATTATCCTTCCGGTGTATCAGCTGGCGACTCGCGCCACCAACGCTCCAAGCGCCAGACGCCTAAACTAACAACGATAGAACCTCGACAGAGGAATGGGGCCGGAAATTAATTCATGGAAAGCCTAGAGAACACAAAAGACGTTTTTACCTCACACCTTAAACAAATATTGCTGTCTCGGGGTGCGGATACTAAATGAATATTATCCAGAACGACCACAAAGTTATGCGGTGTGCGACCATCAAAACAGAGAATGCCTGGGAAGACTTCACGAGATTCCCTTTCCAGGTCGAGAGTGGAACCAACTATGGTTTCAATGAAAGAATCTTAGTCAATCTGTACTTCCATGCAGACCAATATCATCTTATCCTGGAGTCACCAGCCGAGGAAAAGGGAAGATTTAACAGTAGGCACTAACATTGGGTTGGTTTCCGCAATTTTCACCTCAACCTCATGCACCCCATTCAAATAGTAGGAAGAGTTTCTCATCGCTTTTATAGAAACTCTTCCTACTTTTTGAATGGGGTGAGGTTTTCTTTGTTAATTATGAACATTGATTATAAAGATTGCTGAAACCAATCCAATGTTAGTGCCTACTGTGAAATCTTCCATTTTCCTCGGCTGGCGACTTCAGGATAAGATGATATTGGTCTGCATGGAAGTCCTTTGCGTGTCACTGTAAAGAACACCTGTCAAGTTCTAAGTGCGGGTCTCCGCAGGAATCGGAAAATCCATTGCAATAATCTCCATGGGACTGTGACTAGACTGCGTAAATGGTCCTTAAATATTTATGAGTTCCGACATAGCAGCCTACACAGTAATCGGTGGAGCCGCATTTAAAAGAAATCACACATACATTAAAAGTTACATAAAAGAGCGAAAAGGCTGCGTCTCCTAGGATAGAAACCTTCATTTACAATCAATTCAAATACACAAAAATAAAGCAGTATTTTATCTACAGGACGCAGGGGGAATCAAGCAATTTCCCTCGGGAGCCAAGCTTTGGACTGACCAATTGACCTAGCTTAAAATACCCGTTAATTAACAGAAGAATTATATACATGTAACTGATATACACGCTCCGAAATGATTAAAAGATGTTCATGAAACTGATGGTGACTTTATAATTTCATGAAGAGGGATTTAAAAAAATTGACCTTTGGGCTGGAGAATCTTTTATATCCCCTCCTCTAAATTCTGCAGCAAATCGATTATACAGGGGGTCATAGACAGGTAGATGGGTTTTTTTTTAAAAATTGACTTCACATTCGATCGTAATGCCTAGTCAGGATATTTGACCAAGCAGTAAAATGCTTGAAGCAGATCGATCGTATTTTTCATAGCAAAAATTGCCTGAGTATTATTGAATGAAAGGGCCTGCCTAGAACTGCTTCGACACTTTAAGGCACTAACTTCAATAATTCAGTTATCATTGGGTATTCTGTATTAACCTTTGTATCAAGTGTATTATAAGTTTAAATAACAATATCCTATCATTTCCCCTTACCCCGAAGTGCCATCGCAAATATTATGCTCTTTGCGAAGGGACTGGAGTTTCCTTTGAAGAACATTTATCTGTAGAACAAAATTGTCGGGCACTATAAAATCTGATCAAATACTATCTGCGAGCGGGGAGTCAAATTGATTTTCTTTTGTTCAAATGGAGCTGGAATTGTTACATATTTCTTATTTGAGAGTACGATTTTTTCTACGTAGAGGAGCTCATTGTTTCTTCTCCAGCCATAGGAGAACTCGTATGTTATAGTTATACTGATGTCAGAATTGTGATTGTACTCCGTGATTTCGAGTCCTGTGCCATCTAAGTGTCATGGTTGGTAGTCACCAAAATAGCTGTCATCGCGAATAATTGAGAGCAGGAATGCAGAACGTGATGATAAATGTTCAACAGACAAATAATGAAACATCAATAGCAGCGCGCAACAATCGTAATCACTATCGTCATGAATTCGAACATATTCAAGTATTCACTGTACAAACTCGCAGGAGGAAGTGGCAGACGTGACAAGCAATCTCTAATGGTGACCCACCCAGCCAAGTAAATAGGCTAATATCTCTATTTACTACGAATATAAAGGCACAGCACACCCACATCAATCCATGGTATTTTGGGGAAATCATGCCAAAGCCCACATGGAACAGTGCATGTATGGGCAAGTAGTATACAACAACTGGATCCCAGCGAGCGAGACACCAGGAGATTTAAGTCAGGCATGCGCGGACAGTATGGTGTGTACAAAGAGCCATCTTTATGTGTTTAAAATGCTAAAGTTGTTATTTCTTTGATTGCGTCCAATACTCTGCGTCAGTTAGGTGATACTAGTCCTCCGAATATGAAAGGCCACGCCTAAGAGGATCTGGTACCATTGGCAGACTCAAAGCACTCCCCACTGAGTATTACTAGGGAGCAGAAGCTCGTCTGGCGGGTAGCCAATAGAGAACTTATCATAAATGTGAACAGAGTACGCTAAAGGGAACCAATGTCCAAGAATTCGTAACTAGCCATATAACCCTTCATGTGTATAGTTCAAGTACAGGCAGAATGTGGGTGTTCTCACAAACATGCAAAACTCTTTACATTTAGTTACATGTTTGCATAATATTATTATGAGCACTTCTACGTCAGTTATAAGGTGGTTCAAGAGATAATTAAAGAACCCCAGGATATCTTTCTGTTGGCAAATTCAGTACTTATATCAATCAGCTGGGAAACACAAGCAAGTATGAGAATATATGTGTAAAACCCTTATGAGATGATGTAACTCATGGTGCTTTTCCTGCTTTCATCACTAACCTTAGACGACAGAAACAATTGATATCACATTACCCACATTAAATATTAAACTTAACACCAATCAGATCGATAGTATTCTCAGAAATGACACAAATAGAAAGTCAATTATTACAGATAAAGACATACACAACTTTCTTGTGGCTGATGTCTCTAGATGCAATTATTCACTGCTAACGCAATTCGTGTTGGGTTACTTTATACGGCAGTCGTTAGCGAACACAATAGGATCAAAATACCCCCAGTACGTGAAACTTACACCAATGAAACGTGAGGAAAAATAATTGTAGATACCCCATGAATTTCGCCATAATATCAAACGAATGGATTAATATAAAAGTATATATACTTTCATTGTCACCTTCAATATTGCTTTAAAAATATAGATCCTTAATAAAAGAATAAAAGCCAATTTATTGAACATACCAACTGGAGAACACCACATAGGGATGCTTCCTAAGTTAATGACAAGTGTGTTTTCCATGATTGTTTTTAGTTATTACAAATTTATCACTTTATACTGTATCTTTCCAATTCCCACCATCCCAATTTCTATATACTATTTACAAGTAATTTCTATGATTGTTTTTAGTTATTACAAATTTATCACTTTATACTGTATCTTTCCAATTCCCACAATCCCAATTTCTATATACTACTTACAAGTAATAGCCTACCATATAGCGCAATGTCGGTCATGATTAGAATGCAACTATAAGTTGTTATTATATACCAAGTTAGCTTTGAATGTTACTAAATACAATATTACACTTACAACAGGGACGGACACTATCTATTAATAGGACTCATAACATGAAACAATAAGAAGAAAGCGTAATCTTTTGATCATTACTTCAGAAGTTATGTTGATTAAAATTAAGACACTGCTGGTCCTGAGCCAACAAAGTAAATTGGACTTGAAGCTGTAATGGGAATGCGTTACAAGGCTAATTACTACTTAAATAGGTATTAGTTCTCTGAGAACACAAGAGGAATCAATACAACATCTTGCCGCGATCTATGCATGATAGCTTTCGGATTATATCCCTAATTATATCTAACATCCGGTAGATTCCACATATAATATAGATTGCTATATGCAGATTACATGCTGAGGCGCAAAGAACGAATTCATCCATCCAATCTGGTATCTAAGCAATTCAGAGAACTAAATGCATGATATCAGACAATAACAGAGATAAGTGTAAGGTATTCAAAGGCTCAGTTGAACAATAAAAGGCTGCGACTCTTCTTTCTATCCCATAGGTTATCGCAATCCCAACGACCATATCGGTTACAGCAGAGCAGCCTTGATATAACCACCCTAATACATATATATACTTTGATTAGTCGCAATCATACCTATTTAGACATGTAGTAGTTTTGACTATTCACGTGAGAGCAGCTCAAGGCTATTCCTCTTCTGATTGCCAATAATGACTTATTAATGGTTAGATGGCAATTAACGTCTCCTCCTCTAGCCTGTGAGCATTTTTTAGTTGATGAATGACCAACGCCCAAGGCCGAGGTCGATCACTCAAACATAGCAATACTCTAGGTCTGGAGGAAACATTGGCTTTTAACTCTTTTTAAAATATTTTGGTCGGGAAGCTTAAACCTTCAAATAGTGTTACCTTTATTGTGTGTGTCATTCCCTATGCTACTTAAGTCTGGTGTTGAAAATTTGAATTGATTAAATGTCCTTCGTTTATGTATCCTTGCTCGCTACTTTGGCATCTAGGATATGTACATAATTATGGGCATTTAGCAGCCAATTGACTTTCTGTTAGTTGAAATTTACTGCGATTGGTCGTGCCTACATCTGAGCTCGATGGTAACAAGAGAAGTCCACCTCAAGAATGATTTGGATTGGCTGCTGCTCAAATTCGCGCCAACACCACCGACAAAAATGTCTTCTTCTTCTGTGCGCTGTTCTACTGCATAAATCGAATCGAAACTTTCCCAATATTAACATCTGTCGCAATCCCATTGATAAAATTGCTAGTTCACCTGTTTCAGCAAACAGGTCAAACCATCGATCAAACCATTAATCCATTCTAACCCCTCCATGCTACCCATTATTGCGAGACTTGGCCTTCAGACACATTTCGCAGAGTTCCCCTCATTCAAATACACTGTCTTATACCCTGTCCATATATTTGAAATATGACTTTTAGTGAAATTAATAGGCACGTTTTTTAAATGATAGTTGAATTATCCAACAAATAAACCCAGTTATATCATCCGAAAACATAAACAACATGTACATAAATCAGAATGATATTGATCTACTCACATATATATAGTGTTAGAGTATAGTAGTGGGAAAGGAAAGGATATATTCCCAGACATTGCTTATAGCAATCCATTATCTAAATGGTTTCAGCCTGATATAGAAATAAAGGGGGGGGGGGGGGGGGGAGAAAGAGCATGGAGAAGGTGAGAGCGAAATGCTTTGAGATAATTACGACATTCGCAGCACATAGCCAAAGAAATCTTATTTCAGTACGCAAAGATCGAGCCCATTCAGAAACGTGTCAGTGTCCTAATGTGAAACAATACCCCAAAAGGGTTATCTGAACTGATTTACATTATGGCCCATACGAGATAGGTACTATTGGAAAACAATCAAAAGGCCTTTCAATCAAATTTACTGAATGGGGTATGCAAACTGATATGTGTTTTTATGCACACTAGCAATGAAACTGACAGTGCTGTCGCAGTTTCAATTGTAAAATATTAGAGTCACATTTGGTCGACATACGCACCATGACGCACTGGCCAGGTCTGTTAACTTACTACTGTTATAGCTGTCATTTTATTTTGCTAAATTTTCTCACCGCAGTGATAAGTTGAAGTATCGAACCAGATTGCTGTAATTAACCCCTAGGAGTCCATTGAAACCTCTCTGTCCAATTATATATATCGATCTAGTTCCTATGTATCGTGCATCGTATACTTATGCTTTTTTGGTAACGCCCAGAGTTAGATAGAAGGGAACTGTTAATATATCAGCCAAAGGATGGATAGTCTGACTATATATTCGAAAGCACTCCCTGTGATTATCTCAAAAGCCTTATCGTCACGTGGAACAACTACGACACATGTATACTCGATATCATATATTAGCTTAAGTGCCTAAATGAAAGGACATCCAGGCCCGTCTTATGTAACAGCCAAAGGGCATTTCTGATTCAATTTATAGCAACACCAATTATTTGTGAAGGGCAAAAACGTGGGACACTCATCCAGTTTTAATGATTTAATGTTATTAATTCAGAACAGGATTTCAAAGAGAACAAGATAATCCCGCCCTTTTAAACAGATTGATGTCGTATTATGGGAAATCTTGACTGTCCCATTGTTGGTTCTAAAAAGGGTCAGCAGATGTGTCGACTTTCTGTACGATGTTTACTGTGGTTACTAATTACAATTGGCTACCATGCGAGGGAATTGTCTAAATTAAACGTATACAGTCCCCAGAAATGAGTATGATCCAGCTAACTAATTTTCTTAGACAGTGATTGATCCTTTTGTGGGAAATCTGATTTAAACTCTGACAGAGACAATCCCTTACGTAATCGGGAAATCATTCCAATCTCCGATGGTAGCGCGGGGAATATAACGACAACTTAAGCAATCAGCCGTTGTGTAAAATCGAAGTAAAACCAAAAACGAGTCCAAATGAGATATTTGCAGATGAGAGTCTGGGTCAATCTGAAAATAAAGACCAGTAAAATTACAACCTTCCACCACATAAGCTGTTTTTCTTTGTTATGTAAAGCTATTCCATTTAGATTTTTAACTTGGCCTTCATGGAAAGTTGACATTCTCATCAATTTAAGTTAATTCTCTCGCCTTTCAAAGCTGCTCAGGCGGTCTCATAAAGTTCCTAAGCGATGTAGACCCATGAAGAAGAAAAAATGATTTTCCAAATTGTATCTGCTGGTTCTTAGGTAAATATTTGTCTGATGAATTTCTACTGAGCAAAGCTAGGCTTCGAAACATGTCAATGATCAGTCTAGATCTATGTGAACAAGAAACGGTGATTCGGGACGATGTGATGATGGTGCCGATGCATGAAAGCAATTGTTACTAGTCAGCGTGGTTTACGAAGTACCTCCACCATGATGATGTTACCTCAGACCAATATTTCTCCCACTTGATCAGAAAAACCTCCTGTCAATATCAGATGAGAGTGCTGTTCAGAATGTAATCTATATTCCTTTAAGGCAGCATTCTTCAGATCACGGGAAGCAACTTGATTGCACACAGAAGTCAGTCCTGTCGCTATCCCAGCCCTACACTTTTTCCTTAGCCCAACTCATCCCCGCCTCCGGCGATTGCATTTTACTCATCCTTCGTATTAACTATCCTTCTCCACTTTTCACGTGGCTATTAAGATGCTGGTGCCTTGGTTTCACCAGACAGCCCGTTTAGCTGTTTTATTCTTCATCTATATCCCACAAATTACGTTCATTGCTGACTAAATTTGATATAAACCAAGTCTACGAGTTGTATGGTGAATAAACCGTGAACAATTTCACTTGCATATAAACCAATCACTTCCCCGGCTTGGACTAGTAAGTTCGCCTGGCCCTCTTTAGCTGGTCTCTTGCACCCGGCCTGTAAAAGTCAATAATTCATGGTCTCGTCTTGCAAGGGGACCTAGGTGAATGAAGCAGTCGTTGTAATTAATTTATTCGCCAACAGGGCACTGAAAAACCAGGCAGTACACACAGCTAGTTGTCAAGAGTCCATAAAAGGACGATGCGCTAAATAAGACGGAGTACCTTAGATGACTAGTTAGGCATTCACACGTCATTATCCTCCCGGTCCTTCCGGTCAAAATAGTCTTTTTGGCAAAATTATTTTGTGCTTTAACAAGTGAGATTGCCTGTTGGGTGGCAGTAGAGATAAGGAACCGCCAGCACTAATCTATAAATCGAAATGACTTTTTTTTCTCTCTGACACTGATGATTCCAACCATCTTGTTCCCATCGCAAGTTTGCGCATCGTGATCTTACACTTTCTTTTCCTTGTCATCTGCCCACTTCCGCCTGCGCACGCGGCCTTTAATTCTTATGAAAAAGTAATACATCTACGGTCTATCGTAGTCGATGAGAGAAGCAGCCGTTGATGTCTCTTCAGATCATAGAAAATGTAGCCACGCTTATTGCCACACAGAATTAATTTCACGGTGCCTCTTATACGACCCGTGAAATAGGTATTACACTAGGCCGGCTCTGAATGAATACCTGTAATAAAACAATAACAAGTTCGTCCATCTTTGATGAGAGCACATTCCTTGCATGACTTGCACAGGACGTGGTTCTACTTGACTGTGCCCCAATGATTTCCCGATGAAAGCATTTTCTATTCTCAATATTGCAACAAGCGAAAGAGGGCTTCCCTTTCATAGCTTTCCTTTCCACATATAAGCCTTCAGTATTCGGGGATCGTATTTCAGCAGTTTGATACGAGTTATATGAAGTCTCTGCATTACCTCAATATTACCTTTATACTCACTTATAACCACTCGAAAATGAACCTGAAAAACAGCACACGCTTCCGAGTAAATGAATGTGGAGGAATCTGTAGCTGAACTATAGCTGAATTACACGCCTGAATAAGTTTAATTTGATCCGGAAATACAGAGGCATAGAGAAAGTATAAAATGTTGCGAGTCATATTGATCCAACACTTGCATGAATGTCAGAGTTTAGAAGAGTGTACAAAAATGTCTGACTTGTTATTTGCCACATTGCAATGGAAATCCAATCCAGGAGGCTGGCGATAATCCTGATATTACAGTGAACACAATGATATATATATTATATGCAACCTGGTCCTGGCACTCGTCCACTCGCTCGGCATTTCATCAGTTCCATTTCATTCTAAATCAAGAAGGCCTATCAACCGCAGCTGACATCGACCTTGATCTTCACCCCTTCCGCTTATATTTCCATTCAGGCGTGCGTGAAATATTTGGCCGTGATCATCCAGTATCTTTAGAGTAATATGATAGAATAATTATGTGGGAGTTTAAGCCAATGAGGGCAGTATATTATAATTGAATGGTGATGGAAGCTTTGTGCTTGTATCAAAATGCACAGAATTACCACTACAATTATACGTGATGAGCAGTCTGTATAGAAAACATGTTTGGGCTTCTCCATTTGCATGCAGGGTCCTCCTCTTAATCAGTAGATGACTATGTCCCATTTACATAGCCCTTCATATGTATGAAAAGATGTAAATGCAAATTTCAATAACAAAGGACATATGACTTAATGTCCTACTAGAAAGTGTAGAGACACTATAGAAAACAACCTGGTTATGGTTTGTAACACTTATTACATAACTAACAATTGCAGAATAGCTTATTCTAAAGCTGTGTTCTCAGCGAAATGAAAATGTGAAATTCTCCACAGACTTTGAAATATGTAGAAAAGAAACCGAACAAAGAGTAGAAAATTATTAGTTCTTATCGATAGTATTATCATAACTCCATATTTGGTAGCCCGTCCTCCTTCTTGGTATTCATAGAGCTCTAACTCATCTATCAGGACCTACTCCCGCTCATGGACATGCTCTATACTATTTATATTTATTACCTCCAGATACCCTGATTAAACAATCTTGAATACACAGATCCCTTTACCATTAACATCTACCATCGAATTATACAACCCCCACCCCACCCAAGTAGGCCTATCTATTTCATTAATACACCTACAGACGATTCCATGGCAGCTTATATAAGAAAATAGCTTTGATTGAGACATGATCATAAAGAATCTTTTGTAATCATCATCATTAATTATTTTTTAAAGTTTAATTGCTAAAACCTTTAGATGTGGACCTCATCTATACGCACACTCTTCACTTTGCTACAAGGAAGTATCTACTCATTTCTGTTTCCCGAAGATGCAGGATATTCCTCATTGCGCTGCTCTCAGCTGAGATCAATCGCAACAATAACCAAATCGTTCGACAGATGGCACTCTTCCACCAACTGCCTGATCAACCGGTTTTCCTGTGCTGCCCAATTATATTCTGAGGGCTAGAGTGCTTATATAGCCCCTTTCCCAGTATAGCTTGATTGGTGCAACCTCTCATAAAGGAGGTAGGTTTTGCCGCTCAATATCATGTCGAACTATAGGTTTATTTGGTTGAATCATTTCAATCATCGAACCCAGCTACACTGCAGCTCTTCGGACGACTTTGAAGTCATTATAAGAATAAGAATTTATCGGAATTACTCAAATCATCCATTATAAAGCTCTATATTTGACTGAAAAGCATTTCAGTGTAAGTCTATTCAGCTTTCGTATTGAAATCTCTGCAGACGAGGACTGCATCTGAGTCTAAAGGGATTTTAAAAGTTAAATCGAAAAGTCTCAACTCTAGATGACATTTTAAATTGATATCGGTCTTCATGTTCTACCGCATTTTAAAGAATATATTATCATCTAGGCTTGAGACAGAGTATTATATAGACCTAATTCTCGTAAAATTGGGATTAGAAACCTCCCAGTGGTGGATACTATTTCCCTTGAACTAGAGATACTTTAGGAATAAAAATCAATTAATCAACCTCTAAATACCTTACATCAAAATGTCCATTGCTAAGGGATACATGCAGGCTTACTATGTATAATATACACTTGGATATGTCCATTGTTTCCGCAAGAAATAATTGGGCTTCCTTTCTACTACTAATACTGTCGACATAAAGTACTGATTTATATAGAAGTGTCTTGGCGAGAGAAAGATATATAATCCCTTCTATACACCCCACTACACCCTCTACCTTAATACATTCTCAACGAATGCCCGTGTATGATCAATGAGTAGATCTATATGAACATCTGAACATCTATCTAACTAACTTCCATCGCTCCTAAATCACTTCGCTTTACAATTACATTTTGACTAAATCAATCGCTTCGATGTTGGCCTTCTCGTGAGTCCCAAAGGATCGTTTACTTTAATATTGTTCTATATGTTTACTTCCTGCTCAAAGCAATCGTACAAGAGCCTTTAATGCTGAAAACCAGTGGCACCATGATCACATCCATCCCAGACTGCGAATGTCCGAAAGATAAAGAAATGCCTTCTTATCCTCTGAGATAGGGCGTATTGCACTTCCCTGGGCTTCTCAGGAGAATTTATTTCTTTGAAACCACAGTGATCCTTCTGGGAGGCCTTATAAATGGTGCCAAGCGAGTCAAGGACTAAACCTATTGCTTGCCAGCCTATATCTCCCCAGGCAGATGACAATGTGTTCATGACCGTATTTAGGCATAGAGGGGTGGAATCAAGTAAGAAAACAGGGTTGTCTCTGCAAGGTGCTGTTTATCATGGAGATAAGATCATGGCGAACCGCAAATGGTTTCAATATCCAGCGTCAATTGACTTTTATTAGTGTCGGCGGGCGGATATTCTCTTCAGGTTTGAGCTCTTTCTCTCACTCTCACCGTGTTCTCTTGCTGCCACTTTTTAAGTCGCCAATCCCCATAGCCATCGTTGGCACAATCCGAGCCAGAGTTAACCCTTGCGGCGGAAACCCGTCCCGTCAGCATGTCATGTGAAATCAGGATTGCTTTCTGAGTCACAAGTAATCACACATGCTATTTCTCGGTCATTTGATTGGTCGGCCTCACCCTCCAGGTTTAGGCGCCGTGTCCTTCTCACTTCCGGTCCTTTGGTCGAGCAGTCAATATTATACGGGAGCAGACGACATTTTTCGCAAAGGCAGGACCGCTTGACTTTATGTCTTTTCATCGCATGATGGCGCAAGCCTCCCTTGTGGCATTCAGCACAAAACATAATGAAAGAAATGACATGATGTCCTGAGTCCACACGGTTACTTCTCGTGTTACATTTGCATGTTCGAGTATGAGATTACATATTATGTTCTTCGAGAGGCTAGGTCATTTGTTTGTAATGGCGTTTGTTCGGTCAGAAGCATTAATTACATCATACATTGACGCTCTTCTCAGCTAAGCTTGTCAATTTATTTTCTGCGGAGATATTAGAATAATTACAAGTTAAACACCAAACAGGAATTTGGGGAGCTTTTCGCTTTTCGCTTTTCTCTTTATAAAATTAGATTATTACATTTTAAAATATCATCAGTATTAGCACTATTCTATGGAAAGTTTTGACATGTAATAGGAACACCAACGACGGCTTTTGTTACTTTTGCTTCGTAGAGATGATTAAAAAAAAATAAAATAAAGGAATGCGTAGCTAAATAAGTTTATTTCACCTCCTTGTCTGTATTTGTTCTCACATATTAGGCGACAATTGAACAATTGCAATGGTTAGAGAAACTACAGTGGCAGCGACCAAACTGGCTAATGTGGTCATTAGGAAACCCGACAGTGTTAAAGACGTTGTTTGGTCTCTTTATTTCTTCCGGCACAGACTGATTTAACTGGTCTAACAGGTGACCGACTTCCTGGGCGGACGAACAAAGAATCAGGATTATTAAGTTCCATGGGTTCTGTTCTATGAAACAGTTTTGATGCGGGTATATATAAAAGGATATATCTATGTTTCACATGCTGAAAGATTTGGGTTGAATATTCCAAGTTGCATGTACTATCCCTCAGAGGATAATCCGCATGTATGGACTCGATAACTGAGGAATGCTACAGGTATGACAGGGTGTCATGAGATCCATCAAGTATTTACAAACACTCCCTTCGGTGCGATATGGATAGATGATTTACGGCGACATAACTAATACAGCCTGATCAGTCGTGGTAGGGTGGCGAAATTAAGCCCCATTATGTAAAGGCACCGAATCAGTTCTCCTTAGTTGATATAGCCAAAGGGTTATCCATGCTAGGCTACCCCCTCTCTCTCTCTGATCTAACGATAAGATAATTCTATATTAATAGAATGTATACACGAGTACAACGCCATATATAATTTAAATGGCGACAACATATTACCTAGATTATTTGTATTTTTGTTGACTTTTAATGAATAGAACCACTCATCCTCGAACTGAAACGACTGGATCCTTTATAGAAGCGACTTAGGAGGGTTTCCACCCCAGGCAACGTCTCGAAATAACGTCCCGCTCACATCTGTCCCTTTTGACATGTAAGAGAAACAGGGTTCTTCCTGTCCCCATTTATATCCGTGATATATGATCAATGGATAGGATACAGCCGGCATCCTCTATTGCTACTCATATCATTGTTGGCCTTTATCTTGTTCCGGCAATGACATTCTAAGCTTTATTTGGTATTCTTATAGATTGTATTCATAAACTAGTGCCCTGGCCATCATTGCTGATGCGTTCTGCTCGTCGAATCCTCATTTGTTTTTAAACCATAATTATGGGAAAGCAATAACGTTGGAAGCACCAATATTTTGGAACAAGAAATGGCTGCCCGTCTCAATGATCAAGAAGAAGAAGAAAGGGCAGATACTCCGACGCGAAGTAGGTGGGCGTGCCGAGTGTCACATGACCAGACCTTGTGACTTTACACAGACTCTGTGATTGGCTTACTATTGGAAGACGCTCCCGATCGGCCTATGGCAAATAAGCACCGGAAATAAAATGGCCCTGGCAAATGGCTGCATTGTTGAAGGCGCTGGCAATGATCGTGAGCAGCGTTGCTAAATCTTCCATCACACTTTTCCTTTCTACAAGTTCTTTTTAGCAACATATTTGCTCGCGCATGCATACACCTATCGCCGAGCCTCTGTGTACTATGTGCGAATAAGATATGTTGGAGTGCTGTGGATGGGTAATTTGCATTCACTCCAAAGGCCAATGGCTGTTGCAGGCTTAGAACGGTCTGGTACCAGGGGAAGGAGACTTTCTACCCAACTAGTATAATTTCTCCCATGATCGAGATACAGTCGGTCCAATGAACGACTATTTCGTATACGAAAGCTCGGATTTGTTGTGGGTTTCTTTCGTAGTATCACTTTCGCGATAAATAACCTTTCCTGTTCAATGGAAAAGAAGGAATTACTGTAGGCAAATAGAGTCAGATATGTTTCGCATTTGATTCTATCACGTGGTGAACCTATGCAATTTCAATGATATCAAATGCAATGCATGTACCAGAAATTGTATTGAACAGTAAACAAATTACAACCACCGAATGGAAGCGCGAAGTGTTATTTCTTGCGTTAATATATATTGTATACATACATCTTCCTTGTAGAAACAGCGTCCATTCACTTACATACAAACTTCCCCTACTTCCCTGATTACAATTTGAAAGGGGCAAATCGGATTTATAAACAAATTAAGGTGCTAGTTCCTGCAGCTGTTGAATTGAAACGGTGTTTCTTGTTAGAGAGATAGCAAGCTGCCGCCAGCTTCCCGGGGGCTAAATGGACAACATGGTGATGCATTCGTGATGTGCTCTTGATTGGACGTCTGAAAAACGTGTCAGGAAGCAGTGGTGACATAAAATACAAAGCAAGTGATTGATCCCATTTAATCATGGCAATAGCGATTTAATATGCACGCTCACGAGGAAGATAGTGGGTCATTCAATTCCGTTGCTTGCATGAGATCGCACTTCTCAAATACGTTGGAAATGTCATAAATAATGGGGGCCACACCGGAATAAACCGAATCTTTAAGATTCATGAGACATATGATGTATACAATTTAGGCAAGTTTGGTCAAGCGGAATTTTGTTTTCTTTTGGAATTATTGTTATTTTATGATTATCTACGAAGTGACTTCAACTATTACATGTATACAAGACCTGACAATAAGGTATGGAGTGACGATGTAAATCGAGAATGGCTGGTATTTTAGCTCTATATATTGAAATAATATTTCTTGGTGTAACAAGTAATAAATCATTATATACTCGCTCATTGGTCATAGACCCTATACCTGTACTACAGATCAAGTTGTGGATAGTTCCGGAATCTAAATGGTAAGGCTATGTTGATATTAACTCATTTGGAACACCCATAAAATGTGCCATTATTGTCGTCACTGTAGGCTCAATATTGAATCAACCACCTCAGCCTCTGAAGGAAACGCGAGTCCTGAGGCCATAAGGTCGGGACACAGAATCCAATAAACCAGAAATTTGACCATATGCAGCACTCTATGCCAAATGGTAATGAAGAAATATAGACCACATATGTGGTAACAATAAATATCGTATTCAATACCATGGAGTATAATAGCCAGTGTTTATGCCCAGTCCATTTCCTTTTTGATTGTGCGCCATGCATATATCCTGAATAGAATGTGTAGAAATTTATTCAAGGGATTTCCTATGATTTCCCTAGTTCTCCAATGATTATCAAGATATGAATAATATCTATGGACTTGACGCTACATTCTGACTTATTCATGGATGACAAATAATATGGTACTTTTTCTTGATCCATCCTGTCCATACCCCAATGAAAGTCATGAGGATACACATATTAAAGTATGCCATCTTAATATTGTGGGTGAAAAAGGAAGCAATCATTCCCCAAACCCTTCCATACAGTCGTTTCTCTCATTATCACTCATCTCGCCTCTATCTTTTCCGAAAAATCAACTTCAAACTCCTTTATGAAAAAAATAAGCAGCAGCATATTGATATGTTTAGTCATTATGGCCTGCATCCTTAGTTACTAGGAGATGCATATTTTGGTTTATTCTTCTGCGAATGCAGCTTTAAAACCTCCCTGTAGCGTGTGGAAGCCAAACGACGGATGTCTCATGATGTCCACCACTTGTAAAGTGATACTTAGTTAAAGCTAGAACATCAATCATCAAACACATATTACAAGTGAGTAACGCATCTTTCACATCCATTCCAAGAGCTCCGCTAAGGATGTCAATTATAGAAGATTGTTGGTAGTACAGTATCGGTTTTCCTGCTTTCAGAAGCCGACTCTAATATCATTAATACGTTGGGGGATCCATCAAAGCTCGAGAAGAGATCATATGACAAACAGAACCAAAGGAGATCTATGAATGAATTCGAATGATTCATGTTTTATACTGCAACATTTCTCTCATGGCATCTATTTTACACTAAGGTTATTAATATGAATTGTTTTTGAAGTCTGCTTTAAGTTATCATTTCTTACTAAATATGGAAGGTAGTCTTACATGAAGCTGCCTGTTACAGTTTCTTGCCTCATCGCAACTTTTGTTAATGCAAACAGGTATATAGAGGGAGTAGCACCAGTTCGCGCCATTGGACACAATAGGTTACTGCACAAAGTTGGACCCATGGGCATGTATATTGTGATACATTGTATGTAACGTCGCTTCTCACTTCAGCTCTATGTTGATTAAAGAATAGATCAAATCTTCTGCTCTTTGTTCCATTCCTTTACAAAGGAATGAATTTGTTGGATTTTGCCGTTGTTTTACTGTGCAGTAGGATAAACAATCTATATTTCCGCATACATCCAATTCTTTTACACCACTCCCTTAATATGAAATATTTTCGATTTCTACTTTCTCTTACAGTTGTTTACATAGGCGCACCTTCTGTTAACGCCAACAGGTATATAAAGGGGATAGAACCAGTTTGTGTCATTGGACGCAAGGATTCTAGGTGACTGCAAAAAATTGGACCCATGGGCATGTGCATTGTGATACATTGAATGTAACGTCGCTTCTCACTTCCAGTTATAATGTTGATGAAAGAACAGATATAATCTTCAATTCCATTCCTTTCCAAAGCTTTGGTGGGTTTTGCCCTGTTATTTTTCTGTAGGGTAGGATAGAAGCCTATATTTCGGTATAGGTCCAAATTGCCCTAACGATCAGGATTTATTTACTTCTGCTCATGTTCCTCGCTCACTCGTCTGTGGTTGTTTACAATGTTTACTTGGGTCGACTGTGTATCATGTATTATTGAAAGAAGTTGATTTAATGTGATGATTAATGGTATACTTATTATCAGTAATGGCTGAAAATAACAATGTAACCGTTGTAATACTATTCGCTATATTAACATATCTTAAACTAAAACTAAACTAAGCATCAAGTGAATTTAGGACAATAAGGCTGGAAATGCAGCTTTACAATTCTATTTTAATTCCTGTCCTGTTTCTATGGTTCAATCGTAATGTAGTTACAGTCCTAGATGATTGCCTTTTAAAGTTAAAAATGGAGGGGCGGATTTTCCCTTGTAGGTAGGTAGGGGTAGCTTAGGGACCATACTCACTCTCAGTCGTCATAGGTCCTTTAGAGATGGTTTGTTTTTTCTCGTTGGTTTCTTTCTGTAATTCTTTTGGTTAGAGTCAAGAATGAAGGGCATCGCCGGAGCGTACTTCAGTTCCCATCCACTGCACTGTAGGCCTGCGATTGGAAGGTCGTTTGGACTGCAAAGCTTTCTTTTTTGTTCATTAATTGTACGGCAAACACAAAGTGTTTACTCTTTTCAGGCCTTCGGTGTTTATCTATAGCTTTCTCACACATGTATAGAAATAGATGATCGAATAACTTCATAGTCTAGGGTAATCGAAGTTGATGAAATCAGATGTTAAGAACGACATTGTAGGATGGGCGTCCCTGTAATGTAAATTATCTAACATTGGAACAGCTATTTCATATAACCACAATCCAGATTTTTTTTTATAGAAATGTTACTAAATTAGGTTAACACACTCGTTAACTACCTGGTAGCTCGTGTCCCCTTGATTTAAGCGATGTTTTGAATCCTGAATATCCATCGGACCAGAAAGGCAACAGTGGATTATCTCCAACGCTTGATTAATCTGGCTTAATGAATTGTCTAATTAATCACAAAGTTCAAATCACTTTGGTCTCGTGAAACATTAAGAGATTAAAACGTCATTTATCTAGTTTAGTTTAGATATTTTAATGAGGACAAGTAATGTTCTTTGTGTTCATTGCAAGGAACATTTTAGTAAGGATTTGTTATAAAACAGACCCCTAGGAATCCGAATAGGTAACTTAATTTACCTTCAATATGAGAGAGGATTTCAGACTCGATCATATAGGTATAATTACACATCCCGCAACGTCTGGCGACTTTTGGACTACATTCGCCTAAATGTCTGGATCTCTAACCTTTCAAACCATGCTATCACGAAACGAAACTTCCTGTCATGAACAATTCGGATTCTTTCTAAATCAATTGTATTCTTGCCTTGGAAGCTGTGGAATAAAAAATGAATTTATAGAAATTAATTACCTAACTATTTCATTTCCGAATATGTCATTGTCTTCTATATATATGGCAATTTGGGCTAATCACGTGATCCAGAGAGAAAAGCTTGGAAGTTTATCTTACATTCTATGTTGATATACGACCTTTACAACTCCTGCTTTAGCCAACACAGACGACCCTATATATAACAATTTATGCAGGGTCGTCGTGAAGACTCGGTAAAATCGGGGAAGTTCAAAGTTCTCTAGTCTGCCCAGAAAATATACCCAACCAATTCCTATTTAACTGTGTGTCCTTAATCTATAACATGTTGGGATGCTTACACTACATTCTTGGGAGAGGATGTGCAGAATACACAGAGAACCTGTAGTTTTTTAAATCCCCACATGTGAATTCTATTCATCACTGTTTCCAAGCATAGCCGTTCTTACCTGGTATGTCATATTGCGCATACCCAAAAGGTATGTAAATTAGTCTGTAGGCCTTCATACATATGTAAATGAGGGGGAAAAAACAGAAGTGAAAAGGGAAAACCTAACAAAATGACACCCTGCTGGGTTTTCTTTGGTGGAGCGGATGAAAACACTGCCCGCTGTTGATTAATTCTTCACATCCATTATTGAAAAGTAACAAGTAAGGACATACGATAATAAACTACGATCTTATTGAGAGTGGTTAGTAACTTCTACAACTCTCCACAAACTACCGCAACCCTAGCTGCCCCGTTTGAATGGGGTCTTTGCTATAGCCCCGTCTTCAGCCATGGTTCCAGGTTCACCATACATTGGTACATGCAGAACAAAATCACCAGCATATCAAGTCACAATAGTTTACCAAGTCGAACTATGCCCGCCTTTGGGACCGTCCCCCTGTTTGTAACATCAGAACAATTCTTTCTCAATAAATAATACTCAGGAACATATTAATCATTAAAACTTCATGACTATGATTTATGGCGTTGTGGACCGACATGGTGTATATTTGGTCGCTCGTGATTCAAATGAAACTTCGATTCTATAATTTATAGAGAAAACTGTGAAAATATCGGCAGCTGTTATATCAGGCGTGGATGAAACATGGCTGAATATGAATATGGGTCGGATAATCAAGTACATGTCTGCTAAAATCAATAGCAAATATGCGGAAACCATGATAGTTCTCAGTGATTGATGAGAAATTGTTTCCATTCACATGAAGCACGGCCTTAATGTCATGCAACCCGATTTGTACGGATAATTTTAGATCTACATCTATAGATTGATTGTAGTCCTCCTGGGACGGGGCACTACCGAAGCTCTTGCATATGTTTCACAGCTTAAGGCCATATCAATCTGCATGAATCTTCATTATCAGTGATGCAAATATGGAATTAGTTTCCACACTCATTATGAGTTATTCATATGGGCCTTTAGCTATTGGTTGGAAAGGGTGTTATATATGACTGAATTCAATGATGTCAAAAGTAGTCATACTGCATTGACTTCAGTACTTTACTTTGATTACTTTTTGAACGTTTTCTCATCCATTGTAACATTTTGTCTATGCGTCATCTTCATCTTCTATTCTCCTCTTGAAAATAAGGGTAACACATCAATCCAACTCTTAATTTGATTAGCATTATATGATCCAGATACATTCCTACTGAATATATATACACTCTCAACAGTGATAGGCCCTCTGGAAAGAAGCAATTGGATGCTCTTACATAGTACCAAATACGCTATAGAAAATGTAACTACCTCCTACTTACTTCAATTTTTCTTCAATATTTTATATTAGAAACAAAAGAACTCTTTCTGGTGTCTTTATTTTTTGGTATTTTCATCTTATAGGAAGGTGATCGCAATCGCTTCAGTAGGTTGGTTAATGGAACGATTATTAGTTTAACTTCTATTCGGTTTCATACAATGAAATGGCAGCATCAAGAATTCACTTTCTATGTAATTTACTAACAAGCAATCTGAGGACGCTTCAGGAGGTTCCTCGAAGAATAATATCTCAAATTCCTTGGAGGTTTATTTACATTAAATGTCTACACTATCACACTATTGAAACAAAAGTTCGTATTACATTCTTTGGAGCTTAACACTCAACTTCGCAAGATACGTAGAAACCAGGGGTAAAATTTAAGAGACACATGTGTTAGGAATCAGTTTGAAAACTGACACTGTACTCTGAATTAATATTGCATATCTACATGTAATTCTCCTCCTTTCCCATGTTTTCCCTTTCGGCCTAAAGCCATTAGATTTAATCTTTTATTGACATTTTACCAAGTGTATTAAACCTTTACTTATTCATAATTCTCAAGCTTTTTTCTCGTGATAGAGACACAGATAATAGATGCTTATATGAAGCAACACTAAATCTTGACAATGGTCCGAGTACCTGATGTGAGCCGGGGGCGAAATAGAGCTATGCCAATACCCAAGGGGATTACCCAAAGACAGCAGGCTTTCCTAACAGGGAATAAGACGCGTTGGATGCAGCTATCTCTAAGTGGGCGTCCTGCCTATTTGCTTTGAGATATGTAATAAGCTTACATCAGACAATGAGAATCTCTAAGCTCCAAATGCAAACAGTCGGTCTCTTCATCTAATATTGTGCTGGACATCCTGCCAATGATAAGAAAATATTAATAGATCTATAAAGAGTAGTTCCCCTGGATATAACGTGAAATAAGTATCGTTGACTGGAGAATGAAGATGAAAGGCAATTTCATATCTATGGATATAGAGAAGAAAACACATTCATGACGGTCTAGAGATACATACCAATGGCCTCAAATCTTCATTCAGAATAGCACGGATGATATGAAAGACCTACTATGCTCCCCAGTGTATATATTAATGTAATATCTGTGAGGGCGCTTTTCTTACCAACCATCGTTTTCGGCACCAATATTCAATTCTTGAGGAAAGAGTACAATATTATTTTCCTTGACCTGAATTATTCTGACATGCATATTATTTCTTGTATATTTATATAATGATCTTCTAAAGCGTGATTTTAGTATGTAACTTTCACAATAGTATCAAGTGTTATTCTTCTAAAGACCGCCATTGTAATAATTCGACGTGATATTTTTATCTATTCATTAAATCAATTCTATTTCTACTGTTAATAAATGCCTTCACGAGTATTTTATATCTATTTGGATACATGTATACTGATACTACCTAATCAAATATGGAAAACCGTGTTCATCCACCAGTGAATAAAATAACTCAATCGCAGGTCACCTTTACTATGAAAGATTCACATTTCCATAACCAATAGATAACGTGAGGCCAGCATGCCCTGATGACACGGGTACAATTTAGACTAGCGCAAGAAAGAAGTGGTGACCTCGAGAAAACATGCCCTCCGGTGATCAATCATGAAATTGGGGAGTTCTAAGCAACATCCGATCAGTCATATTATCTGTATTTTCCATGTTTTACTCTAAAAATAATCAGCGATTGATCTAACTTTTTAATTATTTCCCTTGTCAAATTTTAATATCACTTAGATTTGATCCCAAAATATTCATCAATATTCACGCTTAAATTATACCTTGTCGCTAGGGTTGTGAAATCTGATCAGACCATGATATGATTGATGATAATTTTGAACGTGAAGAATCCTAGTGGACCATCTGTGTTTGCATTGATATCGCAAGTCTCTGTAACGGAATAATTGTCATTAATCACGAAGATTCCTCATCAAGATCTAACGAGTGTGACTGCCAAATGTGCCCCAACTAACAATATGCATGACCTAGCAATAATCATGGCAACACTGCGATGCTATCCGTGTCCGTGTAAAATCAATTAGCCGTTTGCTTTCAGCTAGGAAGCCCACCAAAGGATTTATTAATTGGTGCAGGAAAAAATGTTTTGATTAAAATGGAATAAACTGACTAAAAGGGATGATGTTTCTTTTAATTTGCACTAATTGCGGAGGTATGCGATTCAACCATCTAAAACGGCCTGGCTATGCACATGCACTGATAGGAAAACTTGCGGGCAAAAATAGGCTAACGTACCGTATTGACCCTAGCCTACCAAAAAAGCAAGCATCCAAATTGAAAGCTGTTTACCGCTGCCACGGTGATTCTATGCGTGGGCTGTCGTGTATTGGTGTCAAGATAAGGAGAACTTGCCATAATTACAGATTTCGAAGAATCCCTATCGATCCAGCTTTCTAGGTGGTTGTGGAGTATTCTGCAGCAGGTTCTTATCCGGACATGCTTCATTCAGGTCCTGTTTATCGCTAAAGCAGTTTACTCTTAAAGCGATGGCGCCATTCCTTGCTGACGACAGTTATTGGCATCGAAATTCATTTTCTACTTAATCTATTATCTTGGGAGGATTCCAGTATCATTTCAATCAATGTGAGTATTTATATCCGTAAGGCTATTTTCGCCAGAGATACCAAAATATAGAACAGTTATCTGGTGGAATAACTCAGATTGGGCTGGGTAGTCTCAGCGCTTAGATATAAAAGTCCATTAATCGATTAATGGTAACATAAGGATTCGCCTGGCTATTGTATGAAGGATTTCTGAAGTCCCTGTAGAACTGTTATTGTCAGTATGGTTTATGTTCCACCAAAAATGAATCTTGAATCGGATGGCCATCTATTAAGTGAAAGTTTGAGAGACGGAGTTGAGAATGAAATGAGTGATGGAAAAATATTGAGTTTGATCATATTCACCGAATGTTTTATATGAATGGATTCTTACATTAAGTAAGATGCGTGATATTATTTTATTGTGTGCAAGTTCTACAAAAACTACATCATCGGATGGGCCCAATTCCGTCGGCTGGGGACAGCGGTTTTGGTAGAAAATCCGTCTGGGTCAATTCATCCCTTCAAATTCCCTGGCTTGGCATGGGTTAGCTGCGGCTTCCAGAGTCTGATAATGTATCATGGACTCTCCGTTGTAGATATGAATCCTGTGTACCTGCTTTGCTAAATCACAACGAGGATCTTTTGTAGCTGAATAGACTCCAGGACTACTTGACATAAATATGATTACTTCTTGAACAGCTCATCCCCCTTGGGATCCGGCCTGATGATTCATCATTCTGTTTGCCAGAGTATCTGAAGAAAATCTGACTCTAAAGAAGGAAGAGATGTTGTAAACACTCTTCGCGAAATCACTTGTCTCTTTATAGACGCTCTGCAGAGTGTATCATGCGAAATAATTGCTGTCCAAAACATGCATCATAAAGTTGATTTAAGCCACACCTCTCTTTATTTATCTAAATCCAATTACTTGTTTATATCCACTATTCAAAATATTTGCTATTGCCTGCCACGATGGTAATATATTTAAAAATAGAATGTATCAATTTGGAGAAGCACACTGAGAAGAATACTATCTGGGAGAGCGGATATAAAATGCCTACTCGGGTTCACGAGGGCACCATTTGCTGTTTCTTGCGGTATCTGTAGACGCCGAGTCCATTTCGTGATGTACATCCATCTGGGCAACCCCGTCTCTCAACTTATGTAGGAGGCAAAAACCATCATTTGAGCTGGTTCATTGCTGCCCACGCCCAAATACTCTCTGTCATCGATAGTACTTTTTTTAAAATAAAAAGATAACATATGCCATTAAATATGAAAATGCGTCAACACTGTCCATTTCGATGTACGTGATCTTAATAAATGGGTGGAATTCTTCTGAATTCTTCTGGGAAGATTTCTTCCCCAAGAACAGGTTTTGTCGGAGACTATTTTAAGAATGACATCAGAACCCTACCTTAAATCGGGCTAAAACGGCCAAGCTTTTGCATAATTAAAAAAGGCTATAACAATTGATATATTTCAACAGGGTTTCACCTACCAATAATTAATGAAATAGTCAGCCAATTATACGATGAGAAATGTGAGAATGTTCATAATATTTATCCCAAGGTCGGTCCCGGTAAGTACACTGAGGTCATGGCAATTTTCATCAGGATTGATGGTGGCCTCTTTTGAAATAATTTTGATGGTTTCCAAATACTCAAACACTGAGCGGAGTTCATCACGAATGTGTACAGCAACTATCAGAATATCCTTCCCCTCTTTTCTCTGTGTGAAAACGGTTAACTGATAGCAAATGTGTAAGGATTGAATTCATTTTCCATCACCCATACTGCATTAGTTTAGCTACATTTGGAAACAATATACAATATTATATACATGTAGGTTTACCTTTTGTTTGACTAGATTAATCCCAAATGGAGGGGTTCGAAGAAAGAGCTAATAGCCCCTGCTTATTTATCTACAACGTTCGTTTGCGGTGACATAAACATCAAAATTCCAACCGGAAGTGAAAAATCTTCAGGCTAAAAGCTGGCTTCTAGACAGCCTTTTACTAAATCCTGTGTAAAACGTATCGGGGTAACAAGCTTTGGCATGTAGGCATTTATCGTCCAAGTGTAAAGAGCTGAATCGACAACTCCTGTTATACTTTTGGCGATTGCTGTACGACTTCTGGCAAGCAGGTGTGTCGAAATGTTGATATCTGGAGATATATTTAGGGCGAAGAATGTGCTGTTGTCTGCCTTGCGGTGTTGTCAAACCAAAAGATGGCAGTGGTCTTCGGTTGTGCACGCCATGTCCATGCATACTAAAATAGCCCATTGACCATTGATTGTGTTGGTCAAGGCTTCTTTTAAATGATAAAGGTATTGATAAAATGATTCCCCTGAAAGGAAACTTTAGACAAGTAAATATTTGGCCTATCCATGAAATCCAAGGCAACTTAATAATTACAATTTCCATGAATATAAGTGTGTTATAACTTAATTGCAATAAATAAAGGATTAAAGATTGGATCCCTTGACCAGTCATGGAACATTGTACAATATCACGCTATAGGAGCACGCAACCAAAAGTCACCACTGTTGTCAACAAACGTCGCAACTGAGCAATGTAGAGGCTTTAAGTCTTGTTATTATCTTATGTTTTACCAGGACTTTACGTTCAGTTCCTACATAGCTGGTCTTCCACTATTCCCGGGGTTATATACTATCATCTATTGCTGAGAGGAAACCCGCCAACCGGTGTTATGCCCTACTTTTCTCGAATTTTAGCAATGGACTTTCATTGGCACAGACATACATTCATATACGACTGTCCTGTAATGATGTAGTCAGAATCCCATCATTTCATATCCGAATAAACAGTTTGAAGTGTGCAAGTACAGTGTGAACGAGATATGAATAAAGATGAAAGTATGCTATTCTATTTAGTATTATCTAGAAACGAGGGATGTAAGATCTGAAGAGAAAAAACAATTCTTAGAGGATGTGTTCAAAAAGAAGGTTATGTGTATGGGAAACAGCAGGCACGCATCCGAGATTTGCTAAGTATGGGAACATGTACGTGTATCTTGAATCACAGAGCAAAAACGAATAAGATGTAATGTAACATTACAGATAGCTTAGTTGTATTTAAAATGACCTTTCTCCTTGACTTCAGTATAGTCATAAAATCTTTAGAACTACAGAGCAGTAACATAGTGTTTTATTTATTTAATAAATTACTGATTCTTGAATAAGTGTAATTTCAACCTGTCACGCTCAAATTCGTAATTGTAGTCACCTTCGAAAAATTACACATAATCTATGTAATATTGTTATATCTCGGTTTCATGGCAGTCTCTCTACGTTTGTGTGTAGATTTGATAATTCTTCCACCGAGAAGAACCTCATTAGTCATTATACATAATTCATCACCAGGTCGGGCATAATCACCAGTTCCCCTATTTGCTCCCATAAATAACCCCTATAAAGCACTCGTGGGTAATATTAGCGAAATCGTGCTATTGCATATATGATGAGAGATCCCCATTGATTCCTTTGAAATATTGACCGCGCGAAAATGATTTGCCTAACGAGAGGAACCTACCGGCGAGTTTTATTTTCGATATGGTCGTCACTGCTTGGTCACAGCCACCATTTTGATCTCGGAATTGATGAGGTGTGTCTGACTGATGTCGGCAAAGCCAAAAATGCTTGCACAACTCCCTGGCTCAGCATTATTACAGCATCGATCAAAATCTTAAATAGAAATGTCAATACCAAAGTATTAATATACCGATGGCAATGTACTCGTATTAACCAATGTGGCCATTAAGGTTCGTATGATGATGCAAGTTAGCGTGTTACTTATATTGACGTCTGGGCTCTTTAATTGTGATGAGTGTGTTTAAGTGGTGTGTACATTCACAAAATTAGATGCGTCACGCCGTGCGTAATTATGCTGACGTAGCCTGCGAGAAAAACATGTGCAATAATTAGCAAGAAGACAAGCTTTAGCCAAAATTTTGATGAAAGTATTTCATATCTAGTACTCGATCGCGTATAGTGGACATATCAATAAACTCACGAGATTGGCAGCTAGATATTCTATTTCTCCAGCCTGGTTACAATAAAAATATATAAAAAAAAATCAATGTCGATGTGCTTCCTAGCGAGGCCAGCGGAGGAATGATTCCATCGTCGACGATCCTTGATATTTATACTAGGCGTACAATGTCGTCATGGTGACCGGATCCTCGTGGAAGAGTTCCGGTTCCGACTCGGCATCTCCACGATTCATTTCGCAAGATATACGCCCAAAATGCCACCAAATTTCTATCTGCCCAATCTATATGATATTAGGCAAAATGTATGAAAGTATACCTAAGTTATGTATGAACTCAGGCAATTCCAATATTAACTTCGCAACGATATAATTGACATCGTCGGTACGAGAAGGCGACTTAAGCAACAGTCGTAAACTTGTAAGGAATGTCCCCCATGTGGAATACAATATAAAAAAAAAAAGCCCATGATCAAGAGAGCTGCTTTGTTACTGGGAATGAGCAATTTGATCTATACTATGGTAGGTTCCCATTCTAGTATGTAGTATATCCTTATCCTTATCACCTCGAGCCAATGCCTACAAGAGTAGAGACTTCAAACGCGCATGGTTTCACGATAATTCCCGTAGAAATTATGCCACAAAAAGTAGTCGATAATTACGCCCTAATTAGATTTGTTTTTCGCGATAGAAATTAATGGGCATGGTATTTCTGAAGGGCCTTGAGCCCTTGGCATGTTGGCGTTGGGTATATTTCAACGTGCCAAATCATATATTGCCATTATATCCTAACAATGCCTACTGTTTCGTAAGTATTCTGCCTGCCATTGGACAACCACAGATCAAAATGTGAACTATATCTTAACAATATTTGCTTGTTTAGAATTGATGGAATGGACTGGTAAATGAATTATTTATATTTTCAAATAGTCAGAACACTAACTCGAAATACAAAATAATATACCTTTTCAAGCATGAAATGAATTTTCATATTTCCATATGAACTATATAAAATAAAGGACGAAAGTCTCAGAAGTAACGCACGTCAGCTTTCTGGATCGGAAAATCAATTACCCAACCCAGGCCCGCTCCATCAGACGAGTATCCATCTCCATGATAAACGTTTTCACCAAAAAGAAATAAGACGCCACAGCTGCGAGACAGGCTTCTGTCTCTTTATAACTTGTAGGTGTCACTCATATGAATCATGCAACCGCCTCAAGCTGTCAAAGGCGATTTAAGACAACATCTGCAAACTATTAAAGACCCACAGCTGTGATATGTAGCCAAGTGATGCATCAAACTGCATCGATATTTTAATTATATTTACATTTCAAGTGGGCAGTTGGGCCTCTTAATTTAACATAGGACGTCTGGATTTAAATATTATGTAGATGTTTCAGATAAGTTTTGGGTGTTATGATCGATGTTCATATTAAGCTAGTTATGGATCTTGTGCTCACTATTTAATGGCTGGCGATAAACCCCGGAGGGCTATCGCAACTAATTGGAATCAATAAATTCATAATAAATGTCTTGTCCTAACTGCTTGTGCACACATTGAAGATGATGAGAAGTGATTAATGGTTGGTAGAAACAAGGAAGTTGTGGGAAATAATATCATTGTTAAATTGCCCAGTGTCTGGCATATCTGTCACGAATATTGTATCTGATAGATGAAATTAATAATGTATTATATATCTTCCTTCATCCCAACTGTCAAAGATACATTACATATAATATAATTATGTGTAGTAAATGGCATGATGTACTCTTTCAAATCGCTTTTAAGTCAGCATCCTGGTAAGCAAACCTTTGAAACCACATATACCATAAATGTATCCTTTCATTATCTCCATACGAATATAACTTTGCTGTTGACAGAAGTACATAAACATGGTTTCCCTTTAATTGCCCATCTCTTTCGGGCTTTCCTGGGAGGGACCGGCTGTTCAGTGAGAACGATTATGTAAAAGGTATTTGGAAGCTTAAATCATTAGGATTTTGGAAGCTCAAAGCTGAAGGAGACTGGACGTTTGAGTAGTTCGTGGAACGGGTAGTAGTAGGGAAGGATGGTGCAATGGACATTATTACATTTTCCTGACCTAGATCTAGAGTCTGATACATGGCTACAGGCTTCCCGCCTGGGGAAAGGTCTGTTCTAGGGCATGGAGCGGTGATCCCTATTTTATCAGCGGTCGAATCTATTTACTATCCTTGAGGGTGTGTAGTCGGGCAATATTTCCAGATCAGATCGATCTTTACCTGCACCACCTGGAGTAGCTGTGAATTAACTAGGGGTGCTGACTGCGGTGGGAGTGGGTCGATGTAATTAAGGTATTTAAAAACTGGTGTCATAATTATCGTTGATATAACTTATGAATGAATATGAATGGATGATCGAAATAATAAGAACTATTGTATAATGAGAAATGAATGGAGACAGAAGGCTTTGATTCTAGAGATCCGACTGACATATATTTTATTGTAACAAACATACATTGGATTTTAATTTTATAATTTTTAATTATGGTGAGAACACTAACTCGAAATACAAAATAATATACCTTTTCATGCATGAAATACAATTTTCATATTTCCATATGAACTATTATAATAAAGGACGAAAGTCTCAGAAATAACCCACGTCAGCTTTCAGGATAGGAAAATCAATTACCGAACCCAGGCCCGCTCCATCAGACGGGTATACATCTCCATGATAAAAGTTTTCACTGCTTGGTTAGCAGTTTTATTTCCTACGTCTTGATACTCCTTTGATACAAAGACCTTTTTGTTTGGAAAATAGAATAAGTCTTCTAACACAATTGTTTTCGGTTTACCTTTGGTTGGAGTATTCACTGCTTGTAAAAACTATAAATAGGCCTTGGCTTGGTAGAGGTACTTGGTTGGATTGCTTGGAGTTTCTTTCTGTGTGTGGCATAATTGAGTTGACTTATTGTTCGCGTTGTTCATAAACCAGTCATCAATTCCTCAATGTTTGGGCGTATAATATGGGTTGGTAGGACATTTCTCTTGCCTTCAATATTTACTGCTTTGTGGGCGAACGGAGATGCTCCCTTAGCATGAGATCCTTCAGGAGTCGCTCGTTGCAATTTATATTACTCCTACTGATTCTCTTGTAAAGCAAGGCTCTCCGATCGATTTGAATTGGCGTTGTGCCATGGGTTGGGGTTTTGACTTTAATATTGCCTAAGACATACCCTTTCTGAATCATCGACATTAAAACACAATATGTGTTATTGATCTATCATTAACATCTCGAATTCACTTAAAACTTAAGATTTAAAATTGTGCAAAACCCTGCGCTGCACTGCACCCCCAGACAAATGTATATGAAAATTGTGTTAGGGCACAACACATCTTTATTTAGTATGATTAATATACTTGGGTGATAATAAGTGGTCTTATAATTTGATAAAGCAACGTACTAACGTACATAGAAAATAATGACAAGGGATTAAATTGATCATTCTAGTTCTTAAACCTTGTATAGATATTATAACTCCTAATATGAACGACCAGAATTATCAGAAGTAATTGATACTTGAAGACGAAACTTGACAGTAAACTCTTAAACAGATGCGTTCTTTATAGAAGTAATATGAGTATATCTAGGGAGAAGTGAATAGCAAATTATACATCGAAAATGGATAATTGTATCAACTGTATAAAATTACATCCGAATAGTGTTACTTCATTTCTGCTAAAGGAGAACCTCATCTCATTTTACACAAAGCCCAGTTTTGGATGTGCATCAGATGTAAAAGATGGTCCTTGAATTTCTCTGACTATTCTTCAGAGCGGATGGGCATTTTTGCTATTGTCAAAAATGAAGGGAATATAATATTCATTGTTTTTGTTTATTAAACAATGAAAGATATCTTACACCCACGGAAGACTGTTGTAAACATTGCTAAGGACATTATCCATAGAAAGTGTTGGGAAATAAATGGGAAAGCAGTGATAGAAAAATGGCTTAGACAATAGATGTTGTATTTTGCGTCAGAGATAGATTAAAGACTACATTAAATGATACAAACACGTTCGTAGTTCTTATCTTGAAACATTACTGGGGTGATCCTTCTTTGAAGTGAGAGAAGAAACCTTGTAATAAACGGAACTCAATTTCCTTGTTGGCCGTTTCTTAAGATATAATTCCATTGATCTAGTCGTTTGTTTCCCGACTGCCGTGCTTTCCAGGTGGTTAGATTCATCTAATAATAACTCACGTGTATAATTACAACCATCTTGGTGGAATTAATACCTACAACACAGAGGCCAAAAAAGGAGGGGCTGAGGGAAGAAAAGAAGCCGGCTATAATATTATGTCGACTATATGTAATAGCAGGCCATATACAGTAGCTTAATCACACACTATTCTGAAAGCCAATATGACAACTACAGGCTTCCTGTTTCATGTAGAATACGGTGTGGATATTAATTATAGGATATCCTATTCTGCATTGACACCATCTTTGTACAGAAAAGCCTTGTTTGCATACTAGTTCCCCTTTCCTTGTCTAACCTAACTAGGGACCAAACATGAATGGGGCGATAGTCACCTAGTTTATAAATGGGCTTCTTTTAAATTAAAAAAGGTCTTCATCAAAACATTTCCACCAGAGATCCGCCATACTAGCAAGAAGACCGCCAATAAACCTGGAATAGATCATAGTGATGCCGGTGGTGTCTTTTCAATCCTTCAATCTATGTTTCACTCCATCAGATCAGAACGCCGGGACACATTACTATAATTCCAGGTTCTTTGACCTATAACCAGCTCTACTCCGTTTATTCCGGCAAGAATCAGAGGGTTAGTGTGCTCTCCAGGCTTCAGAATATAAAATCAGATTCTAAGCTTTGACAAAGCTCCCTTGACAATACAGAGAAAGAAACCCCCACACCACCACCCAACACTATGTACAGTTGCCTGTACTGTAGCTTCTTACATACAGGATCTTTGGAAGACTATAAACGAAAGTTATTAAAATAAAATAGTGTATCACTAAGATTTATATCAATATACCTTGAACATATTTGATAAGCATTTTACTTCTCATATACTCCCATTCTCTTCCCTCCGACTACTATCTCGCTCACCATCGTTTCACTACAAAAGTAGTTTCACTAATCAACCCTCGGGACATCCACCAAGTAAGAAATCCAATTCATTCATTTATCTTATCAACCATTCAAACACAACCAACCTACTATTCTGTCTATTCCCCTACTCCTCCCCCCCCCCCTGATTCCTCCTTTCCATCACAAATCCACTTTGTTCAAACACATAGCCCGAGGTGTGACAAGTCCAAAGCCTAATCCAGATAATCCCCACTTACTGTCTATAAAACACAAACCATCATCATCCAAAATAGATCACTAGGCAAACCCACTACCCCTGCCTCAAATGGTGCATAAAAGACGTAAACATAGCCTGGACTCACATGCCAAAGTTTAACATCAAATAATGGGAAGCAGCTATTTACAACTACATCACTCACAACATCATGGATGCAGAGATGGTTTTATAGTAGGAAGAAGTGGCTGGTACTCCTAGCTCTTGCTAGCTTGCTGGTCTATTTGCTATTAGAGGTCGAGTAACATTTGGTGCCTCACTATTCCCATGCAGTTGAAGGGCCCAATTTTATGCTAGGCTGATGCTACCCAGGGATATCGCCTAGTTATGGCCGTGACAAACTCTCCTCAAATGGAATTGCGGATAGGCAATTTGTATTCTTCCGCACAGCCACCGCGAATAAAATCATCTGATTTGGGAAGGAGCATGGACAGATGCTTTCCTCCAATGGATGACAGGAATGGGGGATTTTACCGTCAGTCATAACCAACATTTGTCTGGCGAGCGCTAGAACGACTGGAAACGAAGCCAAGGGGACTAAGAAAGTTCTTATCTAATCTTATTTGCAAATACGGTGTCCATTATCAGCAAAAATGTTCGACAGATAACTGCCACAATCTGAAAGTAAAAGAACCCCGAGTTTCTTCGGTCATGATGGATTCATTACCTCTCAGCCTAAAGTTAATTTCAAATTGTCTCTAATTGGCAGTGTGATGTATACATTTGCTATAGATTTCATATGCTGTAATAGAGATGAAATAAATAGAACATTATTTTGGAAGGTAGACATGTTTTCTAAATGTATTTTAATGTTTCCTTAATCCCAAATAGGAAAAAAGTCCAGGACAAGTCAACCTCTTGAATTGCAATGAAATATACAATATATACAGCAAATCGATTCAGCCAGATCGACCTTTAGATTCGATTTTCTTCGACCTCATGAAAGTGGCATGGTGATTTAGAAAAGGAAATCTATGATAAAATATCAACAGAGAACATGTCTAGAAGCGAAGAAGGCAGAGACAACATCACGACCGAAGAGACATATCGAATTCCCCGAGCGATAAACGTCAGATAAGTCCTCACGTACGTCCTGTTCTTTCCGCCAAAAGGGATCTAAAATACTTGTTCTGTTGGAAACCCAAATCACTCGAAGGAGAAGGCATCCATCACTAAGGAGAGGAGTAGAGGTTAAACTGCCACTGAATATTCCCCTCTCATTCCTGCGTCACTTAGGGATGTCCCTTGGGCACTAAATGGCTTTCTCCCTCCGGTAATTAGCGAGCAGATTACAAAGAACAACCACTTTGAAAGGCTTTTCCCCATTCCTTTTGGACAAAATGAAATAAATTCTTTATTTGTTCCATAAATGATGCCTTATTGGATGCAGTATGGATCCACCCATCACTCATTTCGATAAACGCGTAAAACTGGATGTTGTCTTAACCAAGCTATTATTTGAATTATGAATTCCCATACAACTTGTTAATATCTAATAATATTCAGTCCTATACTAGGAATTGTAGGTTGTTATTTTTTCAGTTAACCATCTTCTATTGGTTAATGCTCAAGTTTGTAATATTAATGTACTGTATATTGCTCCAAATGTTATAGGAGGTTATACATGTTTATCAACTGCACATTAAATATTGATTGTGAAGGAACACATCGCTAATTCGGCTGCACACAATCCCCATCAATGGTTATAATGCTATAGTCATCACCCCTAATTGAGGGAAGATCAGGAAGCTGGCCGCCCAATATGACATTCATGAGAAATAAACCAGGATTAAGGCGGCATGATGGATTATTATATGAAGGGGGATTGTTTTATGTGTCCACACGTGCACGCTGGTTTTCCCAGTTAAATCATTGATCAAACTTAAGCCTGTGAAATAATGAGCTGCCAGAAGAAGTTTGAACCTTTACTGTCAATATATCATACCAAGACATTAGCAACGACTACGGCGGATCTAGGGGAATGTGCTAAGGGAACTCCATCCACTCCCCCTTCACACATTGCACATCAAATAAATAGAATAGATAAGTATACCTCATTCAGAATTCTCTAATTAATGTTATATATAGATGATTCAATAATGGGACTAGTATACCTCATTCAGAGTTTTCTAATTAATGTTATATATAGATGATTCAATAATGGGACTACATGATCTAACCGTTCGGGGACAGCGGTAATTTTAGACCAGGTCTTTATTGGACTTTTCATAATGATTATATTTAACGGATCTCACAGCAAATGAAATGTAATGACAATATCAAATGGTGATTAAAGAGTAGATCTATATACACGTTGATAAAACTGAAACTGAAAGAACTTGTGTTAAATACCGTATCTAAATGTAATACTCATGGTATAACAATATTATTAATGTGATCATCTTCAGTACCGTCTGAAAACTGTACACAAAGTACAATGCGTCCATAAAAATCCAGAAAGGTTCAAAGCACAGTCGGTCAAAATCGAAGACGTGCGATACTGCACAAAATGTGTCTTAGTCATTGGCATATTGTGACACTAGTGTACAATGTTTTAGTCTTTCAGCAATAATTGTAGCGGTGCACTACTGCGCAAAGTTCAGTTTGGGACACAAAATACAAAGGAAATGTGAAATGACAGGAACATTATATCTTCTGTGCGGGATATCTATAACGATTTTTCAAAGTTGTGTGATACTGCATAAATGCGTCGTACTCCTTGGTATATTGTGGCACTATTGACTAATGGTGAGAAAACATAATACTAGCATATGTTCGTCACTCAATTATATCTTATTGCTTACTAACCGTTTGTTGTACCATTAAAGCTGTATTCTCAGTTATTAACACCAAAGAATTATAACCACACAGAAGAATCTTACCAAATTGAGACAATAAGTTACCAAATTTAATGTAACCAATCTTACCAAATTCCATAGAGGACATTTTGAATCCGAAAATATCTCGAACCTCATTTCTTTTTTCCCCAAAAAGTTCATTTTTCCCGATAATTGAATTGTATACAACTACAGTCGGAAAATGTTAAAGTAACAATTTCTCGTAAGCTGTTCAAATGCGATATTAGACCAGATACTTCTACGCAGCAGTATGCCCATGTTATGCAAAACATGAAACACTACACTCCGTGACTGATACTGTAATTTCAATCTTCATTAATTTCCAACACAAGAGGTTTACTTTTAGCCGCTGTTCACCGTATAGGCCACATGGGACACGTAGTGCACCTAGCAAAAAGCAATAAATATGTTTGGATTGTGATTGTGGGGTATCAATTATAGTTTGGGAATCTGATGGGGATTCGGTGTAGCGGAGTGGCTTGGATGTTATTGGGTTAGGGATATAGAGACACAGATAGACAAATACGTACAGACAGAGACAATGCTGCTGCCCATACTGATGCCATACCGATATTTGCAGCAAAGCCCTTACGAGTGTGCCCTCGCTGCCCTACAGACACTCCATGTTCTGTGAATGTCCTATAGCTCTACAGAAATACCACGTGGCGCAGCTGATAGAGTCCTGCACTCGAACAACACCCTTTTCAAGGTAAAGGTGTTATAGCCTGGGCGAGGTATCATAGTAGAGTTCCACAGGAGGAACATCAATCAGAAGACTTTCTTTGACAAAAACCCCACAATTGATTGCTGTTTGTAAGGCGCCTGCCATTCATTTGAAATCACAGGGAAAAAAACCCATAAAAAACGTCCATATAATTATATCCACTTTGGGAGTATATTGGGAACATATCATTTGTTGTGTGATTACATTGAAGGCTTGGTATTAAATATAAATAAAACAACCACTGGTCACGGTAAAATGATTCGGAATTGATAAAAGTGATAATTTCTTTAAGAGGCCTGAGGGACTGGAGAAGAACATTAATGTGGTGAAGCCAGTACCTGGGATAAATGAATGTGATTAAAGGCACTAAACTGCCTTTAGCTAGAGTGAGGGAAAAGATGACTGCCATGTTCTCCACTTCCAACATTCTTGCACAGAAATTCCTTATTAAGCTGATGGGCCTCCGTAACAACCGCAGCGTCATATCTTCGTCTTAGTCGAGCGTTACAGATTCTGAACTTAGGGATCCATTTCTTAATACTCTCTACTCCCTTACCCCATTCAATAATTAGTTCTATGATAGACTTCTTAGGATATTACACATAAAACAGGACCTTGTGGGAGGATTAACATTGTCTCCTGTGTTTAACCAAAGTGGAGTGTAGGATTAAGGTTGGCTGAAGATGTGGACATTATATGGTTCAACTGCTGATAAAGTCACTTGTACAGACATGAATGCATTCAGCATTAAATGTTGTTCATTGATAAATAAATCCAATGTAATTTTGATGTCATAACTATTGACAAATTCCTAAACCTGTCGAAAAAAGTAACAAAATATGTTGCAGATTGACAATGGGACCTCCTCATTGTTGCTTTAATTATTTTCTTGGGCATTCTTGATATGATTGATATATCTGATATCGGTGATTGATATATCTGATATCAATCGTGATACCTTTTTCTCTCTCAAGTATATTGTGAATGGGCATATTATATAGATCTTCATTAATCTCAATCCTCTGCTACACTGATGATATTGATAAGAAACGTTATACGCCAATAGGAAAGTGGCCAAGCGATTTGAGTGTGTGTGTCATAGCGAGAGCTAGGAACAGTGTGTGTGTCGGCGGGGTGGGTGCGGGAGGGGGGGGGGGCGGTTAGCTGGAAAGACGGTAATCAATTACGATTTGGGTCTTCCGATGAATCCTATGATCTCATTTCAAATCCTTGGTTTATGTTTTTGAAATAACATAAACCACGATTGGAAATGAAATCTTAGAATTCATCGGAAGACCCAAATCGGGGGCAATCGGGGGGCAAATCGGCTGTGTGTGGGCAGGGTTTCAGTGACCCTATGAATCCGTCCAGCAGGTTATTATTACTATACCTGATGATAATGTACGACACTCGTCGTTGCGTAATAAGACAACAACTGCTCGAACGTTCGTATCTGGATCCGTTCAGTCTTTTGCAGGCCAGACACAGGTACTGTCAGGTAGTAACCTTTTCATTTCAACCAATAATTTGTACTTTTACGTGCTTGTACATTCTTTTATTCATAATGTTTTGCGCAGAAGAAATTTGATAAACCTCAGGATCATAAGACGATAATTCAGGTATGTGTATTTATGTAAATAGCAAACTGTCCAAAAGCAGGGGTATACTCACTGATAAGTTCGTCAAATAATTACTGATTTATCACACTCGTGAAATGAATATTTTCCATAAACATACTGAGCCAAAACCGAAAGATGCTACATGGTTTTGTTTCGTTTCTTTGTTCGGAGGGAAGAAGAAAGTTTTAAATAAATTTCGATCGATCGATCGATATTTAAATTTAAATAAAGATTTTCATTGTATCAGATCAGTGTAAAGGTACAGGCATCACTAGTATAGGGTTGTTTTCTGTGTCTCTTCTCTAAAAAGCAATCTAAAAGATCTGCCTCGACCTTTTTGCCCTCTGCAATCTGCTTTGGTACAGCTAACTTAATTCGGGTCCTATCGAGAGCGCCTGATCCAACATTACCTGCTCTAGAAGTCCGGGAGGAAGGACAAACATATTCAGGGATGTATAAATAGTGATCCCGACTAGTAATCCTGGCTATCGCATCATCAGTACTCTAATGATAGATTTATATTACTATATATTATATACAGGTGCACCTCTTATCTTGAAATTTGATATGTCTTGGGGTATTACTACAGTGTGTATATAATGATGTGTTTTCAACGCACACGTTGTTTTACCCGAATATAGAAATAAGAATACAATTTACAATGTATATGGTTGAATGATTCCGATGATTCTGATTTAAGCCAATGTCTGATACAATGGGTCGCTTCCGCAAAAGGAAAAGATGGATCGGGTCGATTAAATCGGCAGCCATGCCCTCTCTGTTCTTCTATTAAAGAAAGTATATCGTATGATTCGATACATACCAGGGTCCGACTAAGTAATATTTCTCCCCGTTGTCAACTTCGCAGTGATTCATCATGCATTGAAGGTTGATAAGATATTATACTGAGACACTTCATAGGTGAGTTGCACCACTCACTACGGATGTCTCAATAGGAGATTTGCATGTTTTACTGTATGTGGCTATTACAGTGCATGCTGGGATTGATTCAGTTCAAATCTGAAATACCAATATTTAGCAACATTTTTACCGATAATTGCAAGAATGTTTTCAACAATATAATAGATTGTGTAAATGATCTATAAAAATACAAAAAGCATGGTGGGAAAGATGAAGTTTTGTCTCATGGAAACATGTAACACACGTGGCTATTTACATGAGATTACTGTAAATATGCCATGCTGAAATAACATGTTTTATCTAGCTTTTACACTGACATACAACTTCCATAATTCCATGCAAATCAAGACTCAAGATGGCGGACATGCAAATTCCCTATTGAAGGTTATTAAGAATTTTCTAAGCTCTTTGTGGCGATGACCAGAATGATCATGCCTCTCAAAGAAAATAAATTCCAGTATATTGGTTAAGTTAATCATAATCATTACAAACAAATCAATTCCATCCTGGATGACAACACATAAAGTAAATATAATAGACTTTCGAATCTTGTCTAGAATATAATCATTCGACATGCTATACATGCCAAGCTTCGTATCAAGGAGTCTTCAAGTTAGTCGGTCTTGCCATAGTACGACTTAAACCAAGGAGTAATAACGATCATGTCTGAGATCTTTTCTGCGTGATGAATGCGCTACCTAAGTGTGGCCAAGGCTCTACCTTCAAGCATTTCTCTAAAATTGGCCCATTCGCTCATCAATTACCGGGGAAATTACCTACTTTGCTTCGCCAAAAATGATCAAGTGTTACTATGGCAACCGGCCGCAAGTTGATGTTGGATGAGTCGGTCAAGCTTGTTTGAACGTGTATCTCTTCATGATTGTGGATAGTTAAACTTTCAGGCGAAGTAAATTCCCATCAGTAAGAAACAGTTAAAGTCGTTGCCTTAATCCTCGTCGTACCTAAAGATAGACAGACCCTGCAGAGCTACCCGTTATTGGCTTTAGTTATGGTCCAAGCAGTTCCGGCTGCACTATATATTGAGATGTTCTGGCGATTTAGCTGATTGTCTAATATAATAGTTCTCTAATTACTGTACGGTTGTTTCAATCATGCATGGGTTACTATAGAAAAGCTTCCATCAATAGTTGGGTTCTAAGGGCTAGACAACACACCTGCAAGACACATACATGTATTGATAATAAACCAAGTATTCTTCATTATAATTGATGGGCATCTAATGGCCAAAATACCGAAAGATTGGACGCGTCGCCAAATATCTGGGGAGCATTCACTGCTAACAATTAAGAGTTATAATTTTAACCACAAAAGATTTCTTTGGCACCTATTCATAGGGAATCTAATTGACCCATTTCAAACCAGACTCTGCAACCAAAGCGGGGTGACTAATGACAATGACATTTCTTAGATTGTTGTGAAGGTGTCAGACCAGGATGGCTTCAACATGGAAAATCACTACCATTAGTCTTTTAGAAGTCAAATCTTAAGGAAAGTATCAAGCTTTCATCTGGAAAATAATAGCAAGCTGACGTGGAGTTCAATGCGTTGTAGGAAATACAAACTACAAGTTATATCTATGCAGACATATTACGCTAGTTTTGCATGGAGAATAAATATAAATAAAAGGCATTCATTTGCACAAGTTGTCTATATCAACCGCCGAAGACAGGCTCATGCAGATGGATGGGATGCTAGGTTCGTTCCGGATTCGAAAAAACACACGATATAGGGTGCCACTGAGCACCTGATCTATATACGGTATTCTCTATTCTATTACAGATACAGCCAGACTTAGATTCACTTACCCTCAATTATGTTTTGGTAAATTACATTCGCTTTATTACACACCCGTGCTGTACGAAAAGTGCAATAAGGGGATGCCTGCAGTAAAGATATTCATAATTATTGGGTTCGAATTTCGAATGAGTTCGAATTTGTTTCTCGTTAAATTTTAGATACTTTTTATACATATGACAATTCAGAGTAGAATATCAATGTCATTTCAATATTCCTCTTTGCTAATGATAGATAGATAGAGATAATAAAATATATAATGGTGAATGGAACTCGGCGAGCGGGTAATCGAAGAATTATCGCTATGTATGTCACAATGCGCAAGCGTATTGGGATGCATTTTATGCATGTAGCGGCGAGTAATTTGCCTCGATAAAGGTCCATTCCCATTACCACGACCAGCCAGCGGATACTTGCCGCCTGTAAAACTTTAACATAGTGTTCTTTGCCGTGCGGCAGCCGTACATCAATCGGCCGTTGTAATGTGAATGGGCCTTAAGTCTCCATATGCCTATAATACCGTGGTAGACTGCGCAGCTGACCCAATCATCAGGTGGATCCCCCTCCTCAACCGATTCGGCGCTTATACTAATGTTGCCATAAATTGGCTTCATTATGTAGCTGCTGTACATTGTCTTTTGTTCACAACAAATAGCAATGAGTATTAACCCATGCAGCTCCCATGGTCATGGAGAACCTTCCCAATTAAACAATCGGTTCTAGCTACGACTAAAACTGTTCAACTGTACGGCAGCAAAATCTGGCGCGCAAATTGAACAATCTGTTACATGAACTGTTTGTTTGAGCTTTGACTCAGAAAAATGTGTCAATCAGGAATAAATAGGATAAAATAACATCTGTAGTAGAAAACATTTAATTGTATATTATCAGTAAGTTGTGACTCGATCACTCATTTGGTTCGACCCATCCTTCATATTATTGTGTTATTATTACTCTAATATTGCTTTGACAGAGGCCGTATGTACATGTAATCGTAATGTAATGCTAATCGTCCGTCGATGGAAATTAGTTTAGTCTTGTCTTAAATCTATACTATACAATTGGGAAAACACTATATTGGATAATTCCGAACGTTGACTGATCTCTAGTTTGACAGTTATTTTTAGCTATTTCTGTTCATCCAGGGAATCTTTCATAAAACACTATTTTCCTCCAAAGATATCTATACATAGCATGTGCTGCCATAGGAGACCACTCCTTACGAATGGAGGTGGAAGTCTCGCCCCTCTTCCAATGCAGCCATTAGATTCCCTAGAATACACATCGTGGTGCATGAGCGTATATAAAATGTATACCTCTAGAGAAGCGACCAAATGTCAGGGCCCCACTAATTGTCCCCCTGGGTTACATTATCCTCCCTTGTCGCGGTTAATGACACAATTTCACTGCGACCTCTATTCCTGTTAAAGGTGGTCTTTTGATCCTGTCCACAGTAGCACTTTGCCTACAATGAGGAAGACAGGAATTAGCACTAGATTAGCGATCTCTCTCACGCCTAGTGCGAACTAAGACCTTCTAATCCCAAGCTTACCATGTCTCTGGAATAATACCTTTAATGGTTAAATGCTCAAGCAGCAAGGAAGTCTCATTTATAAAGAAAGGGCTGTTACCTAAAAATGGGACAACTAGATAGATAACAGTGTTTGATGTTGTTGATGCATTGAATGTTGCACAGAATCAAAGCATTTCCACTAGTAACACTCTTATAGCCATTCTGTAGGGCAATAGTTACCTCTTTATTACCTGTTCATCAATGGAAGATGGGCTTTGGTATAAGGGCAATGAAAAAAGATTATGTGGTTGTTTAATGACCATTGTTGCACTCAAGTGTTTGATGTGACGGATAAATTGGACGCCAACAATGTAGCACAGCACCAGAGGTCTATTATGAGCTTCAGCTACTACAAATCCTGAATCTAGTCTTTGACAAATGTATTGTAATAGTTATAGGTTATAATTATATCCGGGCACGTATTAGCAGAGCTGTGAACTGTCTCAGTAATACGCCACACTATGTAGTTATATGGTCACAATAAATAGAGAGAATGGAACGAGATAAAATTTAATATTGATTGGACATGGTTCCGCATGGATCAAGGCCAATAAAATATGAAATTGCATTATCAGCAAAGAAGAATAGTGAAATATAAACCTTTTTATTCCCTTTCCCCCATAAAGTATCTACGCCTTAAAAGAAGAACAAATTGGAATTTGTATTGCACATGTACAACGACAAATTATTTGTATGGCACCCTTCAGACAGTATGAATATCTAGCGTGGGCATATGATAAACCATTGATTCGTTCATGGGATTAGTATGTGTGTGTGTTCTCTCCCCAAAACACGTATGCGCTTACATACACATATAAAATTGATGTATACCAACACTATTATATTTTCAGAACATGCATAGCATTATATCATTGTCAATTGAGCTGTGAACTGTCTCAGTAATATGCCACACTATGTAGTTATATGGTCACAATAAATAGAGAGAATGGAACGAGATAAAATTTAATATTGATTGGACATGGTTCCGCATGGATCAAGGCCAATAAAATATGAAATTGCATTATCAGCAAAGAAGAATAGTGAAATATAAACCTTTTTATTCCCTTTCCCCCATAAAGTATCTACGCCTTAAAAGAAGAACAAATTGGAATTTGTATTGCACATGTACAACGACAAATTATTTGTATGGCACCCTTCAGACAGTATGAATATCTAGCGTGGGCATATGATAAACCATTGATTCGTTCATGGGATTAGTATGTGTGTGTGTTCTCTCCCCAAAACACGTATGCGCTTACATACACATATAAAATTAATGTATACCAACACTATTATATTTTCAGAACATGCATAGCATTATATCGTTGTCATTGGAGTCAACTTAATTATGCGACCTAATTATGTAATCTGTGGAATATGTTTAATCCTCCTCCCACGACATAGTCTCCCTTTTCATACTGTCAGACGAATTACTTAGAAACGAAAAGGAATCGATGCATTGAAATTAGATCCGGGGTAAGGTTTCCAAGGAATAACTGGTAATTTGAACTTTTGACAATGAGTTGATTCATTTGGACGTGGCGTCTCGGATTACCTATCAATTGATTTATGTTGCTTTTCTCGAAAGGTGTTACAATCACATATAATATTATATTATACATGTATCCTGTTTCAAATCTAATCCTGTTTACGTGCCATCATACCCATCCACGATTTTTAAAATATACGATAAATCGTAGAATGAAATCGGCCCTGAAATCGTGACTGCATAGGCCTGGAACCCACGATTTAAGTATAAGCACACGTCTGCGATTTGTTGTGGACTCTTTAAAAAATCGTACGACAGATCATAAGCCCCAAATCGGCCCCAAAATTCTGTATATGGATTCGGGCCTTAAGCTTTTCCAATCAATGCTAAACTATTAATGTTGAATTTGTAGATTCTTAGAAAACGATTACTTTCAATGCAATAGTTTTGTAATACACTTTAGCCAAATGCTTTTCCACTTTCATCATTATACACCAGTTGAAATTAAGCTCATAACAAAAATGATTATAATGATGAAAAAAGTGTAATCACCTTTATTTGACAAGACTTTATGGTATCAGCTGGAGGTTTTACCTTCTCAACTAAGAAGATTTGCCCAATGATATAACATTATAGCTGATAAGCTCAGTGATGATGAAGAAGAAGTAATGGATATGAGCCGACCGATCTTCTCAATTATTTAGAGGCCGCACAAGACTAGTTCCCAAACTTTGACATAAATTTGGATTTTGGGCATGGATACTGCAGCACACACAAACTACTTGGTGATACCATGTTACAGACAGTGCCGACACGTGTTAACCATTTTTATCTCTAAGATTGCCACTCTCTTGCACACTCACAGTCTCCTCAATCACTTGCATTTTACCTTGGAGGGGCGTTCATTGAATCCAGCAAATGTTTAATAACGGCTAAAATGTTTTGGAAGTTCTGAACTGCCACTGATTGGGAATTTACTGGACAAGCGTTCCCCAAGTCCTGGGCTATATTACAGGGAAATACTGTGATTTCTTGAAATTTTAATTGCGGCGAGGAACGAGGGAATTGAATACTCCATTTTGTCTTTGATAGACTAGCGTGATGTTGCTGCCCTTGAAGGGAGGGACATCCTCAAGTGTTGCTAAATCAGACCTCCTTCACTATGGATTCCAAACGGTGTGCAAGTCCCATCCTGGCATTGGGCTTAGATAGGCTTCCCCAGTGGCTCAACCCAACTACCAGATCTAAACAAAATTAAACTGTTTTCTCCTCAGTTACCAGGAACGAGTATAACTGATTACAATGGCCTTCGTTGCTGAATGTTTCATCGAACTTGGCCAGAATGAGATCCTCTTCGACGGTTGTGTTTCCGCATTCTTACGTTGCCTTCTACAATATGGTAAGATTTGTGAAAGGTATAAATTCAACAGTGCATCTACATCGTGACGACAATCTATGGAACACATTCAACTAAAGTGGAGTCCATACACCGTGGGGTATGGGACAAGGTTTCGCCGGTTTTTAAAAGCTTCTGAAGAGAGCTGGAAACCATAGTAAGTAGTACATGGAAACGAGCATTTGTATGCACGGTGGCTCAGAAGTTTTCTCAACCTCACCGAGGGCATATCATTCACAGTCTGTCTCATATGTTATCATTGCCATTGCTATCATTATTACCATCATGGCGTATACCCCACGTAATTATGATGATTACAACAGATTCCAGAGCGAAATCGCGGCTATTTTAGTACTGCCTGATGAAAGTAAATGGTAAGAGAGCCTGGTCAGAAGCCTCATGTAACATACATCAACGACTGTACCATGGCCTAAATTCTCACGTTGGTCCTAGCGTTTCACCAAGCATTATTGTGATGACTCCAGTATTTGACTCGGAATATGATTCTTCTTGTGCGACACTGTAATTACATCAGGTCGTAATTGCTAAGCCACTCAGTTGGGGACGAGTTTCTATATCCCTATGTAATCGTATACTAATAATCGCAGCACTCTATCTCTAGCATCCTGTAGATCCTCCACCATTCACATAATAAATACTAATATAAACATTATGGGTCTATGAGAGCATGCGATATACTTCCCATCTGAAATGTAATATAACCATGACTTATTTGTGCATGTGTTTTGAGAGGGTATTTAACACACAAATCTACTTCTATTGCCCACAATGAATTTTGTGGCGCATCTGTCCTAACACACCGACTATATGTGCTGATCCTGAGGGATTTACTTATCATTAATGATTTTTAACTTTGCATATGATAATCTAATCTCCATATGTGTTCAACAATATGTTTGTATATATAATATTACAAAATTATGAGTTACATTGTATTAGTGTATGAGTCATGTAACCCTTACATAAAAGCCCGGCTTCTTGAGGGGGGTGTTATAGTTTATTTGGAGTGAGTTTTTTTCTTGGGGGGGGGGGGGGCGTTTTTACATTTGAAAGGACAAGTATATTTAATAAACGACAAACCAATGAGTTTGGATTTATTGATCTCGTAGTTGTAGTAGTCAAGATGGGTCTCTATGATTGACCGTCAGAATATAAAATCATTCTTCTTGTTTGAAACAGTGACATATACAAATGTATGTTATGCTGAAAGTCTCAGATAACATCATTCCAACATATACTTGTTTTCAGTCCTTTACATAGATTATAGACGTTGTTGTTCTTGACAATAGAAACAAAAAGAATCTCCCTTCCTAATAGTCTTCTGCTGATTTAAACCAGAAACACAGCATTTTCTCTAATAACTTCTTTCGGAACTCCGAAAGAAGGGAACGTCAGCGCTAAAACTTTTTCACCAGTCAGTACAGCCATTCGTCATGATTTACTGTGTTTAAACAAGAAAGGGCTTTAATCCATCGTTTAGGCTCTCCATTAGGAATTATTTTACAACCCCTCACAAGGGATTGGTGACTTGGATCTCGGGTCAGGCCGTGGGAGTCATCATGGATGTGGGGTTGTCACACACAGTGACATTTATGAGCACACGTTGATATAAAGCCGTCCGGGCAAGCAATTTCACAGAATATACAACCACCCATGTCCAACTTACAAAGAGACCACAATGAAAATTTTATCTTCTCTATAAACTTTATGTTTCCAGGGGGATCTTATTGTCTGTGCGCACACGTACGAGAGAACTAAACATCATTTGTTTCCCTTTTTGTCCCATAAAACATTCTTCAAATATTTTCCCTGAGATCCAAAGTGCCTCCTAACTGTATTTGCCATTTCGGCAGCACTGGTTGTTTTTTAGGAGGCTTTACCTTTCACCATAAACCGCGCAGCCATGGTTGCAAATGTGTAATTATTCTGCGGCGCACTACAAATGGAGACATTGACTCCCCAAGGTCATCATATAGGCATTGACTAACGTTCGTAACACAAATAAGTTGTGTTCTGGTATTTCGTGGGAGCCCCGTGCTCCTGAATTAGTTTTTGTGCGTCGATGGTTATGTTATGGTAAGATCATGCAATGGTCATGGAATAAAATGGAAATCACCTTATAAGTTCACCATTGTGTAGCTATGAACTAAGACCCGATAGATCTATAGAATACAGGGCTATGGTTAAGACTCCATTCAATTGGGGCAGCTAGGGTTGCCGTAGTTTGTGGAGAGTTGTGGAAGTTTCTAACCACTCACAATAAGATTATTATCATATGCCATTACTTGTTACCTTTCCATACTGGATGTGATGAATTAATTAACTGCGGACAGAGTTTTCATCTGCTCCACCCAAACAAAAACACATCGGGGTGTCATTTTGTATTGTTTTCCCTTTCTACTTCCGTTTGTTTGCCTCATTTACATATGTATGAAGGCCTAAAGACTAATTTACATACCCTTTGGACATGCGCAATATGACATAAGAAGTTGGCGCGCCATTGTTTTCAATGAGATTATATAGAACAGATTTGCTGACAATAAACCAACCAGTTCTCTATGTCTTGTGCATATATCCTGTCCCAAGAATGTACTGCAAGTATCACAAAATGTTATAGATTTAAGGACACATATTTTCATAAACATCGTTTGAGTATTTTCTCTTGACTAACAAGTGAACTTTGAAGTTCCCCGATTTTACCGAGTCTTGAGGACGACCCTGTATACAATGTTATATATGGGGTCATCTGTGTTGGCTAATCATTGTGATACCGCAATGCCTGAATAATATAATGATTAAAATGGTGGTCATCCGATTGCGATGTTCCTTTTGTCGTCATCGCTAGTGATACCTTCAACATATATATAGGACTTTGAATTGCTCATATCGAATCTAATAGTTAATAACACCGGTGTTCAGGATGTAGGTGCGGATGACCAGTCTACCTGCAATGTAATATAAGAAACAATAACGTCCAAGTTAATTGAAAAACGTGACTTCTTGTAATAGAGCTATTGCATTTGTTTTGACCAATATGTAACCGTCAACATTCCGATTGATAAGCCTTCAAAATGCCTCATAGAAATCGCTCCCTTTTTAAAATACCAGTAGGTGACATTTTCCCCAGTATGATGAAGCATTCATGAGACATCTTAGAACAGTTAACGGTGTCAACACACCAACATTCATTCTCAAACGAATGGTGGTACTAGATGTGGTGCTTGGGCGAATCCCCCACCCCGTCAACAAATTGAATTACCATCTGCATTTTTGTGTCTAAATAACTGTCCACCACTCGGTCCCAATTTTACTGTTGCACAGCTGATGCCCTCACAAATGACTGGAAATTACAAGCCTCGAGCAAAGAACTCTTCTTTTCCACCTGGTCCTCATGCCTATTCGCTACCCATCACCTAAAGCGCTGGTACATTGGGAGTAGCACCCTATGGTAACCTTAACCACCAAGCCTCGACATCGCACCCGACACCAATCATTGGAACCATCGCCATGACAACCGACTATTCGCTGTATAGTGTCGAGTAAATTGCCCTCATTTCAGAACCTCGCCTTATCGCCTGGCCGATAGGCGGCGGGTCGGACCAGGAAATGTTCCGGTGTAGCTAAGGGTGCAATGCACATGTAACAACCAATTTACCTCATCCTTTTTTTAAATGACCGGATACCTTTTTTAGTCAACTAATTAAGACCAATTTTGTACAAATAAATTATTTTTTATATTATCTCATATTTCTTTTGGCCACGGAGGCTGTATTCGTGAAGCTCGGCTTCCACTTACACGTCGGTCGGTACCACGCGGTCACCGTCGAACGGTGCCATGGCACATTTTGACCGACGTGTAAGTGGATACCGAGGCGACCGTCGGACGGTCGCATGGGACCGTTTGACCGTCCATACCTCCCGTTTGACCGTCCATGCTCCGGTCAAAGATGTCAGGGGGTACTTCTTTGACCGGAGGGGCAGCCGTCAAGGGACGGTCAAACGTGACCAAAGCAAAATTTTTTTGTTTTGGGTGTTTGTGGCCATAACGAAGTTAGTTATTATCTTGGATGCCTCTGCTTGATACATGTGAACAATTTGCAGTGCATTTGTACATTTATTTTAAGTTTATTTTTATCATTTCATTCGATTTTTATTAATTTAGAGCCATTTTGGGCATATTTTACTGCCTATTTCGATATGTTGGTGTTTTCTTGGTGCCGAATATGCTTATGACCATTTTGGTGAATAGTTTGGAGTTCATCTGTACATTTATTTTCATCATTTCTATTGATTTAAGATAAATTATTGGTATTTTAATGACTATTTCGACTTAAAAAGTGGAAATATGTATGAATATTTGTTAGTATTACCTAATATTTTGTATTATTGCCCCCTGTGACGACGATGTAATAATGTCTAAGAATTGTCTAGGCCTAGGCTATATTAAATCAGTTTCCAACATGTGAGTACTACCAGGGATAACTCTTGCAAGTAAGAAAGAGATGGACGGGAAAGGAGAGGAAGAGCAGGGAATATTTTTTTTCAGGAATATATATATTGAATATATCCAGATATATGTGTCACAAGTCTAAAAAGAATAAAAAAAATATTGCTTTCTGCTTTAGATAGCTCATAGCTTCCTCAAAATAATTCCGATCTAAACATAAAAATTACCCAAGAACCCTTTGGATGTCAGGAAGACAGCCCTGCTTTCAGATCTAAAATCGCATCGTTAGTTCCTCCGTAACAAATTATTTTTGTTGGCCGCATCAAGTCGTTCGAAACGATATAAATCACTCGATTTTTTGATTTTTTAAAAAACCTTTATTCAAACATAACCTGCCTTCAGGTAACTTAGTTGTACAGGCATCACAAACAATGCATTTGAATTAGACACAATTGATTTGCTCTATCAACCTTAATATAATACCTTCATATTTTACTTCATTCTTAATTTTGCCTTGATTCTCTTCATTTTATTTTCCTCATTTTTCCCTGGCACAACAGGCTTTGTTAAGAAATGTTTACTTGCCTCCAGGCTCAAACTGTACACAGATAAAACGAATGGCTTTATTATTAGGCAAATAGATAACTCTACTATCGATCATGGAATATAGAATAATGAAATAATTATCAATAATGAATAATGAATAATGAATAATGAAATAATTTGATATAATTCCTGGTAGGATATTCTTCAATTTTCATAATTTTACATTACATTACATACATACATACCCTTCCACACCAGACACCTATTTCATGCAACAATGCTACAAGGGAATATGGATTCATATTCGCACCTAGTTATATATAGCTACTAGATCTACAACTGCACAATTCTGAGGTTAGGGAGGGAAATCGTTTTCCTCTGTCTATGAATGACCACCTTATACCATATTTACCTTATTTCTAGACATGACATTATTCCTATAATAGAGTCGATTCCATATCTCAAATATATCATTATACAAATCATTCTAACACTTGTTAGGCTTATTTCTATAAGCTTTTATTCTATATTGAAAGATTATTTATTGAGAACCTGTAAGGCATATTCGAACAAATGTATTGCATGTATTTTAGTTATGTTTTTGAGTCGTTTAGACCTGCCTTATATTAATTTATGAATCAAAAGTCTGGTGGTCCCGTCCGACAGTTACCATTCTGGCACTTTTTGACGTGTATGTGTATACCGAGGACGGTCAAGAGCGACGGTCAAAAATGGCCATGGGTGGTCACCGTTCGACCGTCGCCACTGGCCACAACCGACGGTGGCCACAACCGACGTGTAAGTGGAAGCCCTATTTTATAGATGAAGGCAACTACAAACCTCTAAGTATAATTATGTGTGTTTTGTTTATCAAAGCACATAATTATTTCCACTGGGTTCAGGAGCTTTGTCTGTTTGCTTTAAGGTCTGTGTAGAGATACTCTACAGTTTCAGGACTATCTTTAAAGTTGACACTCATGAGATAATGGAAATGTTGCACAGGCGTGTCCCTTAAACCTCATAATGACATTTCCTTCTGAAGAAATACATGTAATTGATACTGTATTTGTGGGACTGAAATTAGGTTAATGAAATATTTAAATATCAACTAAATCGAATGCATTATACCTCTTTGTTCTGTTACACAGGCTTAAAGATTTTGACAAAGACAATCTCTGCTGTATTCATTATTATGATCAGGACGTTTCATTTACCGCAAGGCGCGGATGGATATGTGCATAGTTTTAGTTTTTAGAACCCATCACTGTCGTTGCTAAGGGCAATCGACGTTCTAAACCAACCGAATTGGGCTTTGTACTTTAGAAGGGGACGTGATCAGGGCTGGAAATGTGGAATTACCCGTGGACTCAACCGCACAAAATTATAAAATACGCTGCGTTATCTCTAATGTTTTAATCTTTTGAACTCAGTGATTGTTTAAATCGTCTCTTTCAACTGTCCCAGGTGCCTATGACTTAAGAAAAGGTTGTTGTACGACCAACATTTATATTCCCAGCTTAGTTAGAAAGCTTAAGGAATTGAATGACTAGTCCTACTCCTTAATTGAAGAATTCAATATAATAGGAATAGCACTCATTATGATATGATGACCTATTGTTTATTGACTTCTGAAATGATTGAATAATATGGTTATGACACTAATATATTATGTAAACATGATATGATTATACATCAACATTCATTAAGCCACTATCGTTTAACAATATCATATAATTGGCGACGGTTTGTGATATGTTTAATCATTTAAAGAAGAAAACCAAGGGCCGCGCCTTTGCACGGATTGTCAATATTGTTTAAGGGCTTTCTTACTTTGGTCTGCTTTGGTCTTAAATTAGTGGCTAATTATATAACGCCAGGACTAGTTCAACCGATAGATACAGCTGTTCTCTCACTAGTACCAGGAGGGATGAGGGGAATGTGCAGTTACTTTAGGGTTTGAATCCCAAACATTCCCCAGCCACTGCATATGAGCCGACCGATGCAGTGCTGGAGTGTGGAAGACCATTATACACAATGCCCCTAGCTGTTGTATAACAATCTGCTAGCTCAAAATTAACACTGAAAAAACGACTCGCAGATTGTTATGCAACGGGGGCAATGTCCATGTGGGGTCTATTTCGATTAGTCAACTTAAAATATAAGAACGTATGTAAATTTCCGGGTAGAGTTGGTTACATATGCCCGGAAAATGAGCCAGACGTTGACATATATATATATACAATTTTGAATATTCATAATTACGTGCGTGTATTTGAGTGCCTTGCTTGCCTTTCTTGTGACATTACTGAACCGGTCATAATTGAACCAAAGGAATAATAATATTATAGGGTATATCCGAATGTAGGGTAAGGTATGGAAAACGTTATATAGAGTAGACCTTGCGCCCAGGCCTCGGTAAAGGTGTAACTTCACCAAGAGATTTTTCATTACGGCCCATCCGGTTTTCACCTTATGGCTAATGGTAAACCAATGGTGCCGGATTAGAGAACCGTATCTGCCGCAAGGACGAAAACCTTGGTGTAGCCCTAGCATAAGTAGTATATGAAAATGAATAATTGCGGACGGCTCACCTTAACCTTTATAGAAGGCGCCCAACTACAAACCGGGGGATTCTTGTACGCACGTTTAAGTAGTAAATTAGTTTACGTAATGGTATAAGGATTTGGGAAGACATAAGATGTCCGCATAGATCATCACCCCTCCGCTTTCCCCTAATAAAGCCACAACCTATAACTTATTCAAGACCATTCAATGCTTCTGTCAATTACTACGTCAATCGCCTGCTTTGCAGAATCTCCCGCTTAATCTAATGAATTTCATGAAATGCTTTGATGTGGACAATCTTCCATGGGGTAGATTGGGATAGGGAGATGAACAAGGTAAATAAAAATATACCATTGACCATGGGTTATCATGACCGACCACATACATCAACCCCACAAAAGTGTTAGGCCTAACGGACATGCGTTTAATTGTTTGTCTGTTTGTAAACATTGTTATGTCAATGTGAGTCAATTATAGCTAGGATTTTCGTGGATATAGTTCCCAATCAAATCCCTATTAAATCTTTTTTCACCTTTAATATGCTGATAGCACTCAGTAGATATGTACATGTATATATAGGCCCTCAATACTGTGAAGTTGGATGGTCACTGTCACGTGCGATAGTAAACTCGGGCAAATTGCATACATTTCTAGCGTTTCGATTGGTTGACGAAGCGGAAGTAGCCAACAGATAAACACAAAAACTACGGCGGCTCGATCCCGAGGCGTGTTTTGATATTTATTTTTGCATTGTAGCGTCATATTTAATTTGAAAACTCGCGATTAAATAAATCGTGAAGGTTAATCTTTCAATAATGTTTTTTCAGAGGAGGTGAAGCAATCAACACAGACCAACCTTTAAGCCGTCGGCGTCGCGATATCCAATACATTGCTAGTATTGAATACCACTCATGCCTTTGACCGCAGATAATCATGTCCATGGATTTATTGCCTCATGTTTATTTGATCATCAAAGCAAACTCGAGATTATACACATATTCACCTCACATGCTATCAATATCTTCTTAGCTATTCCCATTGAGATTAAATGAGTATAGATCAAACAAAGGGTGCCCCCTCATAAACAGTTGGACTAATAAAACAAGGCAAGATCGGTCTATAGGCTCGCTATAGGCTCGCCTGAAAAGGCCCGGTCATATATAAGGTGATGCGATTGTAAATAAGTGGTTATGGGAAGAGAGGCCAGAGTGTCAGTCATTACTAGCGGCACTTTTTCACCCAAGGCAATCACCCGAAGGACCGTCCTCGTCTCCATTCCCTTCATCCTGACACGCCTACATTCCGTACCCAGATTTACCTCCTTTAACATGACTTATATTCCAAGGCACTTTCAACGTCCCTATCCTTCTCCCATTAACCAACACACAAGCATATGGGGGAAAGAGTTAAACCTGATTTATGGATTAAGGTCTGCAGCTTTGTTCTAGTAGAAGGTCGGGTCTTCCCCATTCACCCACGTCGTAAAACGAGATGGTTCTGAAGTGAGAATAACGTGCGATATAATGAGGTCCCTACGTTCCATGAATGACACCGGCGTATTAATTGATTACAATCATGCTTTGTGTGTTTTATGTGGCTTTAAAAACACAACCAAGTGTAATATGTGGAATATAAGGATTCTTTCCCATATATATTAGTAATGTTGGTTATGCTGTGCATCAGCTATGTTGGCTTTGCTGTCACAAAAAGTCTCAGGGACAGTAATTCTGTGCATTGTTATGCAACATTTGTCACGCAGATGGCCGTCCATTATCTAGTCCATTATTATTTTTGCGAGGTTGTTTTTCGTAGTATTTAGGATATTGATATAGGCAATGACACTATATTGCATATATACTATCTCCTATTGCATTATATGGAAATAGTTGTAAACATCTTAAGGAAGATGGTGACTAATCAGAAAGGCATGTTCCTACTCATATTGAAAGTGCATGTGATATGATGGAATGTTTGCTGGTTCCAAGTTATCATATTTTTGTTCATAATCAAGTTCTTCCCAGCTTGGCTGTTTATCATTTGCGAATGATTTTCCCTGTAGAATATCGCAGTTGTGTATATCATACAATTTTATTATGATATTTTTAAAAACAATTTTTAAATCTTCATTGTTATCTTTCTATTCATATATTTTTGCACTAATATCAACCATGATTTAGTTAAAGGTTTTGAATGATTTTTTTTATATTGTCGACAGTATTTTATTGGCAGCTAAAATATATTGGTCTCTATAGACCTACATTTTTAATGTTTACGATTCTTAGTGGTCAATATATATACAGACTGTTGTAATTTTATATCATGTAGTATCCAATTAATATGTTTTCTTTACTTAGCGTTGGTATCTTTTACTTGCCTATCAATAGTAAATGATGATTAATACCAGATAATTGTGTAAAACTAATTGATGAATTTATCTATTTAACTATAAGACGAAGGGTATGGAGCCCTCCTTTTAATACCCTTCGTTTTTTGTTATACAGCATCATCATGACTTACACAATTAGGCTCGTTATAACCTTTTTCAATTTACCAAAAGTAAAGCTGAATAGATTGGCCAAATTGTTATTCTCGTTGTGCTTTTATCTTAACAAGTATGCTTACTTTTGCTTCCATGTTGACCTAACCATGCATCACTGGCGATTCGTGAATATAAAGGCGGTAAGATAAAACCAAAGCACATTGCATAACCACTGACTAAAACCCATATTTGATACTGCGTAGCAAGCAATTCTAATTAAATGCATATTAATTAGGGATGCTTATTCAAATAGAGTTATTTTGTGCTGAATACGCCAACACATTCCCCTGGAATGTGAATTGTTAACCATTTTTTTCTTACTTACTCATGCTAGTGACGTTGAAGAAATCTATATTTGGATTGCCTACTTATGTGGCTACTCTACTACGTCAAACGATTATTCGCGTGTGGCGATTTATTCGCAGGAATATCCGATGATTTGAATATTCTTGCAATTGAAACGCCGCTCGCAAACAATCGCTAGGCATTATGACGTAGTGGATGAGCATTGGGATCCTCTACTAGGTTGCAAGGCCTAGTCTGGACGAATAATCACAAACATTTGCTTTCTCCTTGCGACCTAGTGGAAGAGCCACATTATTAGAGTTTTGAATATTTGCATAGAGGACACAGTTGCTTTATCAAATTACCTGCTTGTATTATAGTATTCTATTACACGCGCGTGTACAGGTAATTCCAAGGTGAGAAGTCACCCAGCAAGTTAAAATAATGACTTTATTGCTTCACAACTTGAATATTATTTTGACTTGGGCTGGGCTTTCACTTCACCTGGGTCTGACGCTATACAAAGTGCTAATCATCTCCTTTCTTTCCAGATTGACACACTCTCTTTGACTGTCCATATATTTAAGCTATTTTGATTTTTTCATCGATAATATTATGAAAAGTTATAGTTTGAGTGACTCGAGTTTTCTGTGACTCTGATGAGTGACCATATATTCCGTAAGAAAAACTATGTAAAAAGAACCATCGATCAAAATTCAAAGACTGACACTCAAAATCGATTGAAATTATATGCATGCAACTCCTTCAATATGTTTCCAGTATTTTGTCCCTGTATTTAATCAAACTTTCGGGTGTGTTTCAGGTTATTTCCCTCTCAATGCTGGCGTGTGTGTGATGTGGGCCACATTTGATGTCCTCATGTGTACTGCTTCAATATGGCACATGTGTACCATGTCCATGGATCGCTATTTTACCTTGAAGTATCCCATGAAGTACGGCAGGAACAAAACTCGCACAATGGTAGCCCTCAAGATTCTATTTGTGTGGGTGATATCCATCTCCATATCATGCCCCGTATGCATCCTCGGGTTTCTAGACTACCAGAATGTATTCAACACACACAGCGGTGCTTGCGTTCCAACGATACGGAGCTTCATAATTTACGGTTCTTTATTTGCTTTTTATATACCGCTTTGCATCATGATCCTCACTTATGTTCTGACGATCAAGATCTTATGCGATAATCAAAAGTTAATGAAGTCACTTGCCAAGCAGCAGGGAGATAGAAGGGGGAAGAAGGATAAAAATGGGGCTTATGCCATGGCGTATCTATCACCGAACATGTACGTGCCTCGGTACATGGATAGGGGATCCATTGATACAACAGTGAGTGGAATTACCATCAATGAGACCAGTTTGATCAATGATAACCTATCAAGTGCCAAGGACGAAGAACTGAGCCTAGATCCACCCCTTGTTCCAGAGCCGAGCCCAGATTGGACTCAGAGAAAGAAACCGGCCAGTGATGAATGTAGTCTTCCAGTGGTGGGTTGGGGAAGTAGGAACGGGCAGGCCTCTGCTACCACGCCCACTCTTGAAGGAGTCGATTGGGGATTGACAAATGAAAAGACGGGGAATAAGCAACGCCCCAATGAGCTACAAGTGACTCCACCAAATTATGTCCCTTGTGACGGTGCTGCCTTACTAGGTGGCCGGACAAATGGTGCTTTCTCCTCTGCGTTTGATCCAGAAACTACAGGGCTTTGCTGTGATGACAATGAAAGGCCCAGTCTGAGCCAAATGGGTTATTTCCCCAACAATTTGTCCGACCCTCTCTCTCATATCACCTCTCCATCCGACCTAATGCTCTCGTCGTCTCAACCACACCTCCCAAGTGCTCTAAGTTCTCCCATGTCGTCCATTAGAATGAGATCAAGACTGACAAGCGCACCCTCTTGTGGAATTAGGCTAAACCATAGCAATACAGAAGGTAGTGGTTCGAGGAACAGCAGTAATGGCCAATGCAGCAGCACAGGACATCTATGTATACTTTCTCCCCACCTAAACAATGGATCAGGTTTAGACCAGCACCTTACAACTTCGCCTGCCTCCTCTTATGGCAGTGTTCACAGTCGAAACCACTGGGGAAGCAATTCGGGTCTGGCCGACTTCGAGCACTCAGAGCTTCAAGAAAAGCTTAGCATGATAGAACAAGAAATGGATGAATGCTTAAGACGAGGTCCAAATGAAGATAAGCTAGCGAATGCATCACAATCGAGTCTTGTTGGGGAGGAGACTGATGAAGCGTGTATTGATGAGGGGGAGTACGAAGAGGATGAGGATGAAGAGGGTGAGGCCGCAGAAGTATACGCCAGTGAAGAGGATCCAGCTACAGAAAGCCTTTGCAGACAAGATTATGATGGAGAAGGTAGCAACAGGTTAAATCTCCCGCCCTCGGTGCTTGTCTCCTCTCCGCCCCATGTTTCCTCTGACGAAACACCAAACGAATCTGATTCTGAAAAGTCTAATCTGATAACAATCCATCTGAAAGCCAGTGGGTGCTACCTTTACCAAATTGATCCAGTCAAATCCGGTTTTGCCACTAATGCCAGAAGGGATGAGCCTTGTGGCCGTCTGACGACACAGCCGCTTCCACATTCTTTGCGCAATGTGCCAAGAAATGACTTTTCTGCAGATGACTCAGAACGAGAAAGAACCCATGAGATGTACTATATGAACGACACTGAAGAGTCATGTTCAGAATCCGGTAATACTAAGATGATTGTACGAAAGATTTACCCAAATAAAAAGAAAAAGAAATTAAACTCTAGAATAAGAAGCTGCGCGAGTGGTTGGCGGGCCCTCATGAAACGGAAGAAAAATGACATGCCTATCTGCAAAGTAAATGGAGTCACCCCCGTGACAGTAATCTCGAAACGAACCGCCAATAACGAGAGAAAAGCGTCTAAAGTTCTAGGTATTATATTCGGCGTGTTTGTGGTCCTCTGGACTCCATTTTTCATGATGAATATCGTGTCAGTGGTTTGTGAGAAATGCATGGATAGAATCACCCCAGCAATGATGGCCTGTATTGTATGGTTTGGGTATATGTCTTCGTTGGCCAATCCAATTATCTATACAATGTTCAACACTGCGTTCAGGAAGACGTTCTATCGCATCCTGACGTGCAAATATCCAAGGAAATACCCGACGCAGGCGCAAGAAAACATGATGATGATGACCACTGCTACCAATTGGGGTAGTGACAGGCGTAACACATTGACCATAACTTTGAGGGAATAGGTGATGATAAATAAAGCCATCCATGATAATCCTTGTCAATGGACAGGTATGCTACCACCACCACAGATTTGTATAAACACTTTTTGGGGGTAAACGACTACACTACACAAATGGCTTATTTTAATATGAATGCAGATATCGTGTATACATGTATTTATCCGATTGTGAGTCTGGAAGATTTTAGGATGGGGAGATATTGAGTAATGAATTGGGCAAAGTGACTGATCGACAAGAATGTGATACGCCAATGCTACTTCGATGAATAATTTAATAAAAGCAAGTAAATATCATAGAATACACATTGCAGAGAGCTCTTGCTATGATAATAAAGTACGACCAGCATGAAGATAAACATTCTTGTTAACGACATATGTAATAAGTCAGTACGAGTTACTTCCAGCATAACCTATTCATGGGACCATTGAGACTACATCCAAAGTTTAACTCTAGTACTTTATGGTAGGCCCCAACACCCATTCTACCTAATATAATGAGGTATTGACTCAAATGAAGTCAAGTCTATTTGTATGTCCTCATGCCTGGTCCTTTCCATATCATTGCTGGACAATACATTATGTATATAATTCCTTATCACGGGCTTCTATTTTCCCAAACCTGACTATGATTGCTGATCGGTATTCAGCGACTATTTTTGCTGAGAAATATTATATTTTTCCAGCATGTTGTGATGAAATCAATGTGGGCATATTTTGATAAAGATGACTGTACGTAGAGTGGGAATTAGTGCGCATCAACTCTAATATGAAGAAGAGTTATATGTGTTAGATGTATTTCAATGAAAAAATACGCGAGTACGCTAATTGAATACTGATGGAAGTTGTATCAAGATTCGGCCACCTTCCTTCCAATTGATTCATTTTTACCGGCGGTCATGTAAAACCATTTGTAAATCTACTCATATTCAGAGTTAAACTGTCGTGAGATTATCCCAGCACGCAATAGACGGGATTTCCTCTTTTAAAAACTGTGTACAATTTATAGATATATGACAACAGTATTAGAAAGAATAATGAATGCATACAGCGCTTTACCTGAGCCAATAAACCAACATATAGCATTAACATACACTTGAGAAGGATTTACTCCATGCACCTCTACATATGGATCAATCCCCATTCCAATTATACCTAAAAGAAACGTGGGTCACCAAAAGTAATGTTTACATATAAACATTTTCAGCATTTACACTTTGTAGCACATGATCATCAGATGATGTACTATATCAAAATGTCCATCTCGGTTAAAGTTATTTACGTCCAAATTGACTGTTTCGATCAAAAGAATCATTACAAGATTATCTAAAATGTCATCTTCATTAATTGTATGAACTCTCCCACCACCACTGTGCTTACTGTAAATAGACACATATGTGACTTGTATAAACAGGTGTTTGTCATCAATACATGTTTGAAGTATGTACCATGTTTGATAAATCACACATTTCAACGGGCAGTTTATTGCAAACCTTATATGGAATTTACAGTGTTAACCTACTTTCATTTCTTTAGGATAGAGTATACACAGCTATGTAGCGACTTATGAAATGTTGTCAACTAATGGTTCTATTATGAATCAGTCATCCCAATACATATTGTTTCAGCCGAGATCCACTATAGAGATACAACAAGTGATGTATATAACAATACCTTGATGGTCATTATCAACAGTGTCAAGGTGTGATTACGAAACATTACTGTCAAACATGTGAATACTTCCAGCTTGGTTTTATCCTTTTGCACCACAATGATATGAGATAATTGTTATCACTGTTGTAATATTTCTTGCACCTGCTGAGCCTTTCATGTATCTGCCGATATATTTGTGAATAACAATGATTTGAATAACTTAAGTTACATTATCATATCATTATTGATCAGGGCATGATAATATTATTTTACAAAAGAAATACAGTGGATAACCGGTGATGAAAAATAACTTCATTACGATTTCTTTACATTATTTTACTAGGCTCTTTCTAGGTCCGCCCATGATGCTGTTCTTCTAGCATCTGAGGGAAAAGGTGACAATTGAAGCCTCAATTTAAGAGGGCTAAGCTACAACATCCTTGCTACGCAACTCCAATTATTACGATTCAAAATGTTTAGTCATTTGAGCCAATGCTCAAAAATAAAATTGTTCGTCGAACCGGGCATATATATGATAATTATGTTACTTAGTTGATGACTGGCCATCGCTCCCGAAAGTATGCTTCTTGCTTTTCTCTATATGTATGCATATGGAGAAATACTTTATTCCGTGGAAAATAATTCATGACTGGTCCCCATAATTATGTTGATATTATGTAAACAAAGATTACTGTCCATTGCTGGCATTTTCCTTACCTATATGAAAATAATTTAATCCGCCGGTTGATCTATATCGTATACCGTGAAATATTGTATTCAGAGGAACATACTGCATGTAATGTATATGATAATTCACCAGGTAAACATTCGGAAATTGATCAAGCGTCTCTGTACAAACATGTATCGATGTAGTCACTTGTGCATCAGTGAGTTTCTAATAACTTTTGGCTGGAACCAAAAGTCTCTGATGTATCTTATCTAGACTATACTACGAATCATTGTATGATAATAACCACGCCCCAACAACCGTGAGGAGAAGGTACTTTTTTCATCAGAATCAATCATATATCTATAATGAAATGATATTATAATGAAACTACTGTAGGTGATATGTTCATGATTTGCATGCCCATGGGGCTAAACTTCATTTTAAAGTAAACTGGATTTCAGTGTAGTGGTGAAAAAATAACAAATAATTATAATTATTTTATTCCAATGATAACTTTATTTGCTTCTCATCACATTCGGTATCTCTATAAACTGCCCTTGTAAAATATCCATGTTTGTCATGAATGAATAAAACTCTCATTATAGGAATTGTCAGTATTATTGAATTGAATTATGTCTCTGAATGTGTTTTCATAGAAAGGGTGCATGCACAAGCTTCCACTTCTATATAGTATACATGTATTGTTAGCCTCTGTCGAAGTGCTGCCATTTGTCATGCCATTTGTCCAGTGGGCCAACGTCAACTCTGAGGGGGCCAACGTCAAAGACAAATGGTCATGCGCCAGCCGCGTGCCCTGGTCTCAGATCTGCCACCCGCTCCAACCCTGGAGGGGCTAATCGACTGCCACTGTCAGCATCAGGGGTGGAGAGGGAGGCCCAACTGGTTGGACAAGACGCTAACTCTAACCCCAATGGTAATAATCCTGGCAATGCTCTGAGGGAGTATGGAAAAGGAATCTTGAATATGAATATTGCCTCTAACTTCAAGGTCTGACAATATCTGGCAAGATGGATGCTATAACTTAGAAAAGGGAGTGTTTATATTATTAGCTATAATTACTATGAAAATGGCCATCTAGGGTAACTTCAAAATAAGGGGGGGGGTATTATTATATAAATGGCTATCTAGGTTGGTTCTGCATCATAGGTCCCAAATATGGAAGGGGGGAACTGCAGGCCCCGCTGACAGGTGCTCCTCCTCCACAGGCCATATTGACCTTGGGGTCATTCCAAGGTTTGCAAAAACAGGTAAACTATGGACTTTGTCAACCAAATTCAATATTGTTTGTGCTAATTTGAGCTGCAGTAAATCAGAAATGTTACTGAAGTGCGCTTCCCGAGTGGAAATCAATTTGAGTGAATCTGAACCAATCACAAAGTCGATTTGCTGTTAATTCTCCATATGTATGTAAATATCTCATGGGTGAAGGAGTGATCAAGGCAATTTAAACGGCCGACACTCCCACGCTTCGAATTTTTAAGGGCCAATTTAAGCATCTTAATGGATGAATACCCACAAATAAAAGCATCAATGCTTGGATTATTTAATTTGACGGCCACGGTCGTAGAAAAACAATGCCCCCGTTGCATAACAATCTGCGCGTAGCTTTTTCAGTGTTAATATTGAGCTCGCAGATTGTTATGCAACGGGGGCAATAATGCCCTCGTGTCAGAATTAGCAGCATCCCTAATTAATGCGCAGAACTTAATGGTAGAATAGGTCGCAGAACGTCGAATTCCTACAATGCTAGAATAGGTCAGAGCCAAGCCTACACGCAAGGTATAGGTACTATAGTAACTAACCCATCCTTCATGCTTTATGCTTTCCACTAGAGAAAACATAATGTCTTTCGTTCTGAAATTAATTAACCTAGTTAAGTGGCATATGATGCCATACTAAAATCAACTAAACGTGGGACGTAAACATATATATTAAAGGCCGACTTTAATACAGATTGTGTGTAATACACTGATTGTATATATTGGATAATCGCAAGGCACAAGTTGCTAAGCTTTTAAAAACACTGTACTGCCAGTTATTTATTATTTATAACCTGATTTTCTCTGCCTGGTTCGTTTGATTGCCACAATATGACACTCTTATTATTAATCATCTGAGGGAGAAACCACATGGGTTAAGAATAAAGAAATGCTATCAAGAGAAGAGAAGATGGGTTAAAATCTATCCAAGAGTTCTGTCCATCGCGGCACATATTATAATTATGTGTAGTCAATTTGTAGCGTATACATTATAATACTGCACGTGTCCGTTATCTACAAAGCCTGTGACTCCGACTGTGAGAAGATTGCGTCATCAATAATCCAAGCTCCTGATATGGGTTCACCTAGAAGCATGCAAACTGTAACTTGTTTGAAAGAACACAAATATTTACTCCAATCGCGTCGTTATATATATACCTAGTATACTATCACCGTGCGACGGAACGTATGTTCATGCATGTGGAAACACGACACGATTCTAACGTTCAATACTGAACGGGTCGACGATCGAGCAACACTGAGAGCTCATAGCCCGTAAGGTAAAGCATTTGATGCCATCCAGAGAACTTATTTGATTTTACTTTCAATTATAGGCGGAAAATTATGAATCATATTATAAGGAAAATATTTTGTGTACTATTTGGAATATTCCTTTTACTGCTCTTACATGGATATGTTACACGACGTGAAATAACCATCACAGAGAAAGAGCAGCAGACCGAATCCCACATCATTGATAGTAGGCCTTCGACCAGGTTATCTCCAAAAACAACGACTGAATCTAAATTGGGTGTGACAACATCATCTCCAAAAAAGGATACTAATACTAGAAAATACACTGCAACTTCTGCACCAGCTAAAATTGCAAATCCTACCGATAAGTCGGTCGTTGGATCTGGGGTTGTGGATTGTCTAAATAATAGAACGATATATCGACCGAAGGAGTTCAGTTCTAAACCAATAAGCCTGCCAACGGATACAATTATTGAAAAGGATAAAACGAGGAAAGACGCTTTCATGAATATATTTAGGAAAAGGGCATGGGGAGGATTAGCAAACAAGGAATATAAGGATGTGCAATCGTCTGGGCCTGGCTCCCTTATCAAATCGACAAGGGGTGCAGTGAAGGTTCTTTCAGCAGCTATAGATCGCGTTAAACGCAAACTGGGAAAGCAAAAAATTAAACTATTGGATGTCCCTTGTGGGGATATGGTTTGGATGAACCAGTTCTTGAAATCAAGGACTGATGTAGAGTACACCGGCGTTGATATAGTGCAGGATATTATCAAGAAACATCAAGTAAGATACCAAAACTATAGCCATTGGACCTTCCATCAACATGATATCGTTAATACCCGTCTCTCGGACTCTTATGATTTGGTATTTTCTAGACACATGATGCAACATTTGTCTGCCATGGATACTATCAGAACACTGAGGCATATCTCTTCCAGTGGAAGTGCTTATTTGTTAATGACTGAGTATCCATCTATTACCAACAGTAAATTAAACACTAGGACCATTTATCGCTACAGACCACAGAATATGGATCTGCCACCTTATCAGTTAGCTCCTCCGGTGTGTACGAGTCTTGATGGACCAAATAATTGTTGGTTGTCCCTCTACCAGTTGCCTCTTCACCAGGTTGCTACATGTCGTTATTCAGAATCGATATACAACTCGATTAAATTCAAAAGGTGCATTTGAGGAAGTGAAATGATAATCGAATAAAGATGGATAAATGTTGTACCTGTTTATTTGTAAATTAATAATGAGGAACCGATATTTGTGTATAGATACCTCATTATCATGTTGTGCATTTTATGCTCAGTCCCTAGCTGCCACCATACAACATTGATAACATGCCATTGCTCAGTGCATATATAGTGGACGACTAGTTTAAGTTGCACGGTCAACATCGGGATAGTGCAATATTGATTCTATTCATTTTAATCTATAGTGTCATAAGGACTTTTGTTATCCATATATTCAAATGAAGAACATTCATTTATCAATCAGTCTCTGCGATTTCCAGTGTTCGCTGACAGGGCAGTAAGACTGGAAATCGCAGAGACTGACACAATGAGAATAAAAACACAGATTATTAGATGTTAATAGTACGAAATCCGTCGAAGCAAGTAAGTCCTGGTTTATTATTTGTATTTTATTCCGCACCTGTTTCGACCAAATCATATTAGTATTTAATAAACCAGTGTAAAATAGCACATGTAGAAATCTATAAGAAGGGCATCGGTAAATACTAGACAAGCGGAAGTACCAAACTTGGGAAACTTTAATCCAAAAAACAATAAGGACCTGAAATCCCAAGTAAACTCAGTCCGAATGAGCTGGAATAATCTTCTAGCTAACATCATAGGCGATTCATAGGCGATTTCGAACTATTTAATAGAACATCAGCTGATGGGTAATCAAAATCTTATTCAATTATTGGTGGTTCATTTGTACATTTTCCTATTTTATCTGATTCTACCACCCAAGTCTCGTACCATAATTATATAATGTTATGTCAATAGAAGGGCAAACCTGTTACTATAATGTGTATACATACATATGTGGGTTTGTATACGCAGCTAAGTCACTACACTCTGTCTAGAAAAGCGTACGGCACCAGTAAGATGTCTGTTCTAACTTCTATGCTTCCTAGGCTGTCATTGTTTATATAGCTGTGGCTTATCTGTCCCCCCCCCCACCACCACCCACCCCCTCACCACATTTGTTGTTGTTGCTACTTTTATTTGCCTGGTTAAAATATTGACACTATCGGCGGGTACTGAGCTCCCTACATAGGAAGAATTTCAAGCCCTACCATCTAAACCTTTAGTATTATTTGAGCAAAGGTAACAATGCTCCCTAGGATTGATGACACTAGGGAAGCCTTCGCAACGATTGGTTTGCAAAATTTTATAACTTTTGGTGCAAGTAGCACCATGCACAAGATGGAATACAATACAACTATATACAATCCATATTAATATACTTTACAATTAATGTAAATTTAGTAAGTATAAATACTAGATATATGTATACATCATGCTAGCAAGTTGAAGGAAATATAACCTATAATACATATACATTTGACAGGTAAACCATATGTGGGTAAAGAAGTCTGATTCGAGTGAGGAACCAAAGTTGAGAAGGAGGAGTTAGGGGCCGGGAGAACGATTGAGGAATGCTACATTGTATTAAGAAGAAGAGAAGAAGCTGACTCAATATAGGAAATTACCATCGGCCCAAATGGCAGATTTCCTAGCTAGTTTTGCCAATTTAGGTGCAGTATCAGGGTGTTGTTTCATAATGATGGAGACATAGAAAGATTTATTTGGAACTTCTGCGAATTGTGTTCAAATGTTACAAATAATGTCCCTGCCTGGTGTTTCATAATGTAACACATTCGCGGGAATATTAGTATTTGTGGGAACATTTCGCGGGAACATTCGGTGATGGGACTGGCCATGCATGTTGTCTTATTATGTAATAACCATACACTCAGACAGGGAGGCATACACTCAGACAGAGAGGCGCCATGGGCTGAGAGGGATAGAGAGTGTACTCCAAGTCGCTACAAATTTTTCTCCAAGTCGCTACAAATTTTTCTCAAGTCTTCAACTTATGAAACAGAATTTGTCCCAAATGGGATGTTTTTCTACTTAATTCCTATGTCCCTGATTTTGAAACAGGCCCCAGCAGAATGCCTTGTCTTTTATCTACTACTTCTTTCACGCATAGCCGTTAGGACGTCACGGCTCTGCGCTGTCAAAGCTTGATTCATTGGTGGGTCCTGTGTATCATATAGAGGGTGAGGCTGTTAGCTTGCAGAGTTAGCTTGCAGAGTTAGCTTGCAGTGTTAGCTTGCAGAGTCATGAAAGATATCAGACTGGTCAAATAGTGGATGAATGGAGTGCAGAGCCATGAGAACGTCACAGCTCTGCACTGTCGAAGCTTGATTCATTGGAAAGTGGGTTCTGTGTAGAGTGAGGCTGATAACATAATGACCAAATAATAACATGATCATTGTACAGATGTTTGCAGACAATCTACATGATAATCCCTCTAAACTCAAAGCTTCTTTAGGTTGTTGTGAGTGCCTGCACAAAGTAATGTGGGAGGTCCACAGGAGGAATTTCCTAGTTAGTTGAATCTCATTCTTTTCCAGTGGAGCACTAGGTGGTATGTAGGGTGACCCATCTTTTGTTGTCATGTGTTGGTCCTCCGGCCCAGGGGCCTGTTTGGGTTGCCTAGTCTAGAAAAGCGTACGGCACCAGTGAGATGTCTGTTCTAACTTCTATGCTTCCTAGGCTGTCATTGTTTATGTAGTTGTGGCTTATCTGTCCCACCACCCACCCACCCTCACCACCCCCTCACCACACTTAATAATAATACTAATAATAGATTTTTATTTCCATAAGACATCTACAAATGTAAATATAACTGTGGACTAGAGGTTTAATATGAAGAGGTGGAAAAAGGAGCATTTTAAGTAATGTGTACTGACTGGTCTTCCTAGTATCCCTGAATTTGGAAAAAGATCTAGACTAGATAATATACATACATATAGAACATACAAATACAACACATTTAGGTAAATAAAGGAAAGATACATGAATCATAAATCATAAGTGTGTGTTAACAAGATGCACTTTAAAAAGCAGTCCCCCAGCTCACCATTGCAGTGGTATTCTTCTGAGCCCTGAGTCAGCAAAATGGTATAATTAGCTATAATATATAGCTATGATGTTTTATCTAAGGAAATTATATGCGGACCAGCGGTGAATTTTATTTATATCATTATTAAGCCCGGTAATTGCGGTGTCTATAGGCTAGGACTCTTTAGCTATGCAAGAGGCTGATATGCCTGATCAAATGCCAAGGGTCCTGAAAAAACTTTGCTATGTTTTCTAAATAATTTTTCTACATTTCACCACATTTTCGCGCATAGCCGTGAGAAAGTCACGGCTCTGCGCTGTGAAAGCTTGATTCATTAGAAAGTGGGTTCTGTGTATCATCTGTTAAGGTGTTTGCACTGACTGGCACCCGCAAAAACGGTGATAAAAAAGAGAGATTATTGCTAATGTAGGGTATAAGTTAGCTTGCAGCGTTAGCTTGCAGAGTTAGCTTGCAGTGTTAGCTTGCAGTGTTTGACCAAGTTTCAACATTTGGGCCACAGTACTGTTTGGTAGTTTGTTTGTAGTATAGCGCATAGCCGTGAGGACTTCACGGCTATACGCTGTCAAAGCTTGATTCATTGGTGGGTCCTGTGTATCATATAGAGGGGGAGGCTCACAAAACTAATAACGAAATAATAACAAGGTTATTGTACAGATGTCAGACAATTTACATGATAATCCCTCTAAACTCAAAGCTTCTTTAGGTTGTTGTGAGTGCCTGCACAAAGTTATAAGGGAGGTCCACAGGAGGAATTTCCCAGTTAGTTGAATCTCATTCTTTTCCCCATACCAGTAGAGAGCACTAGGTGGAAGAAAGGGGACCCGTCATTTGTTGTTATGGGTTGGTCCTCCGGCCCTACGGTCCGCATTGGGTCGCCTAGTCCAGAAAAGCGTACGGCACCAGTAAGATGTCTGTTCTAACTTCTATGCTTCCTAGGCTGTCATTGTTTATATAGCTGTGGCTTATTTGTCCAATCCCCCCTGCCCCCACCACCCACCCCCCTCACCAATTGTTGTTCTTGTTGCAACTTTTATTTGCACCAAAAATTCTAAAATTTTGCAAACCAATCATTGTGAAGGCCTCCTTAGTGTTGTTGATCCTAGGGAGCATTGTTACCTTTACGCAAATAATACTTCAAGTTTATATGGTAGGGCTTGAAATCCTTCCTATGTAGGGAGCTCAGTACCTGCTGATAGGTAATCAATAATTTAACCAGGCATTCTGAATCTGCATGTCCTGCTGAGTCAATAACCGAAAAAGATTGTTGTAAATTCCCAGAATTTGCTAAGATATGGGCTTTTTTGTAAAGTTATGTCAGTTTTCAGTAGATGATCTCAAATAGGTTGGGGGAGTGACACATTTTCCTGTGACACATCACATGTACAAAAAATAAATATCAATTTAAAAAAAATAAAAAAATGACAGGGATGTACAGGAGGGGAAATGAGCGTTATAAAAGTGAAAGATAATGACAGTGATGTACAGGAGGGGAAATGAGCGTTATAAAAATGAAAGAATTGCGTTGATACTCCAAAAATTAGTGAAGTTACAGACTTTCAAAGTTACCTGCTTCTCAGAATTCCTAATATAAACATTTGTGTGATGTGACTCCTAGCGGGAACACCCGGAACTATTGCTAATGTAAGGTATAAGTTAGCTTGCAGAGTTAGCTTGCAGAGTTAGCTTGCAGTGTTAGCTTGCAGAGTCATGAAAGATATCAGACTGGTCAAATGGTGGATGAATGGAGCGCAGAGCCATGAGAACGTCACAGCTCTGCACTGTCAAAGCTTGATTCATTGGAAAGTGGGTTCTGTGTAGAGTGAGGCTGACAACATAATAACAAAATAATAACATGATCATTGTACAGATGTTTGCAGACAATTTACATGATAATCCCTCTCAACTCAAAGCTTCTTTAGGTTGTTGTGAGTGCCTGCACAAAGTCATGTGGGAGGTCCACAGGAGGAATTTCCTAGTTAGTTGAATCTCATTCTTTTCCAGTGGAGCACTAGGTGGTATGTAGGGGTGACCCATCTTTTGTTGTCATGTGTTGGTCCTCCGGCCCAGGGGCCTGTTTGGGTCGCCTAGTCTAGAGAAGCGTACAGGCACCAGTGAGATGTTTGTTCTAACTTCTATGCTTCCTAGGTTGTCATTGTTCATATAGCTATGGTTTATCTGTCCCATCCCCCGCTCCCCCCCCCCCCCTCCCCTCACAACATTTTGTTTTTAATTTGTTTTCATTCAGGTATGAGCTATCATACACCATTTTTAACAAGATAAACTGTAAAAAGCAGCCCCTTAGCTCACCATTGCAGTGGTATTCTTCTGAGCCCTGATCCAGCAAAATGGTATAATTAGCTATAATATAGTTGTATTTACCAAGCCTCAACATTTGGGCCACAGTACTGTTTGGTAGTTTGTTTGTGGTATTGCTGGGAGAACAGGCTCCCGCGCTTATTGTCTGTTGCATCCATGCTCAGTTGCACGGTGGCCATATTGGCGAATGCTAGAAAAATTTTGTCTTTGTTTTCTGTTTATTGGGGCAATAAAAAGTATAAGTTAGCTTGCAGAGTTAGCTTGCAGTGTTAGCTTGCTGGAGTGCAGAGCCATAAGAATGTCACAGCTCTGCACTGTCAAAGCTTGATTCATTGGAAAGTGGGTTCTGTGTAGAGTGAGGCTGACAACATAATAACAAAATAATAACAAGATTATTGTACAGATGTCTGCAGACAATTTACATGATAATCCCTGTAAATTCAAAGCTTCTTTAGGTTGTTATGAGTACCTGCACAAAGTTACGAGGGAGGTCCACAGGAGGAATTTCTGAGTTAGTTGAATCTCATTCTTTTCCCCAAACCAGTAAAGAGCACTAGGTGGAAGAAAGGTGACCCGTTATTTGTTGTTATGGTTTGGTCCTCCGGCCCTACGGTCCGCATTGGGTCGCCTAGTCTAGAAAAGCGTACGGCACCAGTGAGATGTCTGTTCTAACTTCTATGCTTCCTAGGCTGTTATTGTTTATATAGCTGTGGCTTATCTGTCCCATCCCCCCTGCCCCTCCCCCCTCACCAGACTTTCGCGCATAGCCGCGGAATGCCTTGTCTTTTATTTATTACTACTTTCGCGCATAGCCGTTCGGACGTCACAGCTCTGCGCTGTCAAAGCTTGATTCATTGGTGGTTAGCTTGCAGAGTTAGCTTGCAGAGTTAGCTTGCAGTGTTAGCTTCCAGAGTCAGTGAGGCTGACAACATAATAACAAAATAATAACAAGATTTTTGTACAGATATCTGCAGACAATTTACATGATAATCCCTGTAAACTCAAAGCTTCTTTAGGTTGTTGTGAGTGCCTGCACAAAGTTACGAGGGAGGTCCACAGGAGGAATTTCCGAGTTAGTTGAATCTCATTCTTTTCCGTATACCAGTAAAGAGCACTAGGTGGAAGAAAGGTGACCCGTCATTTGTTGTTATGGATTGGTCCTCCGGCCCTACGGTCCGCATTGGGTCGCCTAGTCTAGAGAAGCGTACAGGCACCAGTGCGATGTTTGTTCTAACTTCTATGCTTCCTAGGCTGTCATTTTTCATATAGCTGTGGCTTATCTGTCCCATCCCCCCCACCCCATCCCACCCCTACCCCTCACCATAATGCGTGGGAAACAGAACACAAACAACGGAGTGGCATGATAGCCGGCTGCCATGAAGACCACCCTTTAGTTTAATAAAAGTTTTCTTTCCCGGTTGGGACCAACAAAAACCAATGTGTGACCCGTGTGTTGGTGAAGTGAAGTGACCACAATGAGAGAGGGGTTAGTTAGTGAAACAAACTGAGGAGAGCGCCAGCGCTGCAACCCTTCCCTGGTAATTTATATGAACATATATCAAGTAATATATATATGAGCAATTCCACCAATTCGTCAACATTTGGCTGAAAATTCATAATTTTTTTAAATTGCTTCTATTGATTTATTATGTTTTGTACATAAACTACACATATAACTGATAATATAGACAAAATTGGGAAAGTTAATAATAAATATTGTAGTCAGGACAGCTTTGTGTAGTCTGTGATGGGAACTAGCTGATAAGGACACAGAAGAGTGTACATATTTCTACATAAATTCGAAATTAATAAAAAGAAATATGCACATAATGTTTTTAATTATTGTGTACTTCATAGGTCTCGACATAAGGGTCATAATGCTTTTTAATTTGTGAAAATATTCTAACTAGAAGAAAAGTTACAGCCAAATAACGAAATAATAATGGTTAAACTTTAAAAAGGGATTCAGGGAGATGGAGAAAAATTATTGCTAATGTAAGGTATAAGTTAGCTTGCAGAGTTAGCTTGCAGAGTTAGCTTGCGGTGTTAGCTTGCAGAGTTTTAAAAGTTTGAGCACTCAGATTTACATTCAGGTTGTTCCTGAGGTGCCTTTCGCGCATAGCAGTGAGAATGTCACAGCTATGCGCTGTCAAAGCTTGATTCATTGGAAAGTTGGTGCTGTGTAGAGTGAGTCTGACAAAATTAATAACGAAATAATAACGAGGTTATTGTACAGACGTCAGACAATTTACACAATAATGCATCTAAACTCAAAGCTTCTTTAGGTTGTTGTGAGTGCCTGCACAAAGTTACTAGGGAGGTCCACAGGAGGAATTACCAAGTTAGTTGATCGTCATTTGTTGTTATGGGTTGGTCCTCCGGCCCTACGGTCCGCATTGGGTCGCCTAGTCCAGCCTCTAAAGAACAGAAACTTCAAAGAAGGATACAATTACAGGGTCACATCTGGGAATGTCTTTAGCGATGGTGTGAGGGCCTAGAACATGTCAATGCCAAAACAGCTTTAAAAGTAATGTTCTCCCTTCAAATTGCAAGGGAGAAATGAGAAAAGTTTTAACCCTGGAGATGGGGACCAAATTTAAAAGCCATAAATGGCGAGGACCATGACATATTTGAGAGACAGGAACAGGAAAGTGGCAGCACACCCACCAACTAATTCGTAAATCAGTGCTGTCAAAGTCAGTGCCCCATTGTGACCCCTGAACCCCACCATCCTTGCCACGCTCTTTAGAGGCTGGACAGAGTGTACATGTATAAGGTTACACACTGTCGAACTCACTACACCGTGACAAACTCACTACATTAAACCGCGTAGTGAGTTTGCTACTGATATAAATCTTGCTTGACAGACTTAAGCTGTCTCTACACCAGTCCCAATTCTGTCTCACGATACTTACGATACTAGCCGATAGCAAAAGTTCCCGATGGTAGCGATGCAACCAGGTATCGTCGCCATCTGTCCTGAGTATCGGCAATGCCTCTACACTGGCGATTACGACGCACATATAAATTCAAACATGTTTGAAATTGTCGGCGACAGTTGCCGATAGCTACAAGTGTCGGGAAGCCATCCCGACAGTTGGCAACTGTCGGTGATGCACAATCGGGACTGGTGTAGAGACAGCTTTAGATCTATCCATTTTCTATCAAACTATTCATGTGTGGGTTGGTAGCTCAAACATCAATGTCTAGTGAGTTTGCTACTGATATGAATCTACTTAACATACTTAGTTTTATCCATTTTCTATCAAATTATTCATGTGTGGGTTGGTAGCTCCAACAACGTAATGTAAACGCTTTCACACGCATTTCAAAAGTCAAATTTCAAGCTAAGCACACTTTTATAGGGGAAAATTTTGTTGAAATTCTTTATAGGGGAAACACTTACCCACTGTATAACCAGCTGAATTTTAGGTTTTTTTATGTAGAGTGATATTCTTACACTGACCACAGTGTAAATTCTGTTTGTTCTATGTAGTGAGTTTCCTGTGTTATAACTATTGTTGTAGTGACTTTGCATGGAAATTTCATGTTGAGAAAAAAAGAAATATGAAGATTTCCAGTTAATTACAGCCATATTGAAAGTAAATGAAACAAGAAAAACAAATAGAAATATCTCTAGAAGCCTTAATTCATAGTGTAGTGATTTCCAGGTGTAGAGTCATGTGTAGTGACTTGGCAGCGAAGACGTATATATATGCGCGCTTGACAATATTGATTGTGGCATTGTTTGTCTATATAAGATGTCCTTGATAAAGGCCCTCGCAAGCCTAAACCCCGAAGATAAAACATTTCGTCGATTGTGTCTATATATTGTTATATTATGTTGCAAACCTCACATAGCTTATAAACTTATATCGTCTTCAAGTTTGTATATTTATTCAGTGCACTACGACTTGATTGTGTGGATTGTCCACCTTCTCCTACCTCTACATATGAGCAGCAAAGTACTGGATAGACTGGAACTATCAGATCATAACATCACCAACCATCTCATTATTCTAATAATCACTCATTAATGATAATTCAAATAGTTAAGTTATCACCCTGTCTGTCAACCATACTCTTGAAACACGAAATATAATAAAGTGACTATGATAAGGTAATTGCAAAATGTCTATGTTGTAACACTGTTGATTAAATCAATAATAAAACTCCTTTTCAACCACTAGACAATGTAATTCAGGGCGCAACGAAAAACACTCCCGGTGTGAGAGCGCAATTTATTGTTGATAACTACCTGAATAAAAAAAATTTAAACAAATATTGACAACTACATGTATGTTTATTGCTGATAAATAGGGTCTTATGTCCAGAGGTTTATTTGTTTTTCCAGTAAAACCAACATTAATTACAAAGTAAATAATGCATACAGAACTAATTTACCAGTGGTTGGGATTAATGATTGTTTCATACTTCCTTGTTGTACACTCGACTGATTGCTGACAGTGAGCCACCTTCATCTTCATGATCTTGGAACCGTTCATCTTCACTGACCTGACTGTTTCTCCCGACTGACGCACTTAAGAAATGACATTCAAGCGGCAAAAACTGGGAACATATAGCCTCGCATGCCTTTAAGATATCCCTTATTACATACCCTACATCTAAATGAAGTGAAGGCCAAATTATTAATCATTTACCAAGGTAGTACAACAAAATAATAACAATATGGTTTTGGCGATTGTTTCTGCTGAATATTTAAAAAACATGAGCGTAGATATTCAGACATTGATCTCGGACCAAAATCAATATTACAGAAAGCTCAAACTAGGCCATTGAAAATTATTTCTGGACCAAGAAATAGGCATATTGACTTGTAACAGTTACATAATACCACTTGATCTCCGGAAATCCGGTTACTATTACTTCATCATAGGGCTAGAGTGATAATTAATGATTAATTCTAATAATAGATTTAATTTGAGGCGTAACCAGATCAGGAAAACACAAGAGATAGGATGGAAGAAAAGCCAACTTTTAAGATCTAGGCTGGGAAGGCTGGCAAACCTCTGGAATAGGATGGAAGATGGTACAGATAGATTGAGGACATCAACACTTCCAAGATATCCATCAAGAAATTATATTAAAATAGAGTTTTAAATAATAGGGAATGATTTACTGATTTATTGAGCATATTATGATCAGTGATGACGAGGGGTTTGCCAGCATTCCATTCTATTAATATTACACTCTTTGAATATCTCAGTGGGAATGATCTGATGTTTAATTTCGACTATGTCATGTCATATACAAGCTTTTTACTTTTTTTCATATTTCCACATTTTCTTTCCTTTAAATATGCTCCTTATATTAATATTAAAGATATATTCTTTGTCATCTTTTATAGTTCGTAACTATAATTACTTTATTTATAGTTTCTATTACCAAAACAAATGGTGTATCAGTGCCTTTTAAATATATGCATGAAATCGACAAAAGATTTGCACGAACCTGTTATAGGACTAACTGATCCTGTATTTCTCTCGACTTGAATGTGGGGTTATTTTAGGGAACCTCGATTTATCACTTAAATTTATGTATAAAGTTAGTGATACAAAGTATACTAACAAAGTTAAGAGAAAGATTTGGCGCCGTACACATCACATAAAATAATATATCTTTTTAAAACGTTATAATTATTCCTAGTGATACATGCAATTCATATACAGTCCAATCCAATGACTCAGTCTAATTCAAACTTGCGTAATTTCGTTTTAGATACAAATAAATGCATTTGTGTGTGACATAGTATAATAAACCTATACTTGGTGGTCTTGTGAGAAAAATGTTACCCAAACAAAGAAATACTATTTTATTAATCTAGATTGAAGTAACTTAAAATAAGTACCGTAAAGTTAATATGAAAGTATAACATTACACAAATGTATGCCTTTTAAGTATTGTATCGCTAGTTATAAAACTTCTCAGCTGGCAAAAGCAATTTACTGTAGAACTGAAATCATTGTATTCTAGGCTTGTGTTAGACTGATTGTTTTTGTTTAAAAAACGAAATCATATTAGAGTCACTACTGTCTCGACTGAGGAATCAGAAATAATGTGAGGCCAGCGAGGCCCAAGCATTCATGAGTGAGGCTCAGGCTGTGCTCATAGAGATGGACGGAGGGACTTGGTGCCACTCAAGCAACGACTGTAAATATATGGCAAATATGTGAAATGAATAAGAAGTTTCTTAAGAAAATCATAGAAATGGACGTGTCTCATAGGCAGCTAGAAAATCGTTGATCTTGATAGGAGCGAAATCTGTATCATACTTTCCTAATCGGTTTTCTTTTCATCTCCAGCGTTGAAATCTAATTAGGCATATATCTTGGTGGTTAGAGGAAGAATGATAAGAACACAACATATAAATAAACGCCTTCAACACACCATAAATGAACAGATTCCTACTGCCTTTCGGCTTCTTTCACCAAAATACTTTCTTAGCTGTACTTAGATATGAAGTACACAATAGTAACTAAATGGACATAATCTTTTTGTCCTTTACTTTTTTTATTATTATTACACAAAGTACAGTACTTTCCCAACCATACATACTACTTGTATGAGAATACCTTTCGCCTTCTAACATAATTACTTCCCTAGTCCATGAGCACCCCTTTGTGATGTCACCAACAATATCACCAAGGGCACAGTGAGGTATACATATATTGGATGGCCACTGCTGAGAAACGTTCCTAGAATTCTCAGTATCATGGTAGCAACCCAAGAAAAAGCACATCGCTTCGTCCATTCATAATTACTTTCCTAACTATACCCATTGAGGATAGGCAACAGTAATACAACAGACATGATATCCTTTGGTTTCTTACATAAAAGTAATTTCCTAACTACCAGTATACATATTTACTTATCATGTGTGCTCCAAATAAAGGAGGCTTTTGGTACACTGAAAATCTGTACTAAAATCTGAAGTGATTAAAATATTGTTCTAGAGAAAATTAAAAGAAATGCATTTTAGTTTTTAAACATTGACTGGTGGTGATGATATATCAAGCTTAAAACCCGCAGTGGATAGATAGATCTTCAGTACGTCCGAAATCAGAGCACCCAAGCAAAATTATAGTGCACTTATTTCAGCGAATTCTTTGCCTTTCCTCGTGCGTCGACGATTATGCCACACTTTTTAAGGCAACAAAGTTCCAACTGGAAGTTCCACTAAACATTCAATTACTAGCACCGAGTTCCAGTCTCTCTTTATGCTCTGCTTATTAGTGTTCTATTTTAGGTTTAACACTCGTGCACGTCAATACCCTCTATTTAAATAGAAAATAAAAAGTCTTAAAGATTATGGATCCCACCAGCTGTACCATTGGGGACGCACATCACAGCAAACAAGGATGTTTTATGTTTTAAGTGGATTCAAATAATACAAAATACAGATATAGCTTTTGGACATAGCATAGGCCTACTTGAAACATCGTTTTGAGATTTTGTGATAATTCTTGTACATTACATAAGATAATCTTATCTGATTGGAAATTCCGAATTAATATATTCTGGTATCACAATTATGTTTAAACTTACCATATTGGCTGAACTCATAAAACTGGCGAGGCATACCTTTAATAGGTATTTGGATCAGCGATCTATTCGTGGCGAGGGTTCTGAATGCTGTCAGAGATCTCAAGGCGCTTACGCCGAGAGATCTCTAACAGCTTGAAGACCCGAGCCACAAATAGGTCGAGGATCACTAACTACTTTAGGAAGAGATTTCGCTCATTTAATATCCTGTCACAGCATGGACAATCTCCATGCAAATTCAATGTTCTCAATGGCACTCAAACAGGTGTCCAATCTCAGGGGCAACAACATCAAAGAGGGAGGAAGGATCTTGGCGGGCTTCAATGCCTATGTATCTTTCCGCAATCATAGGGAGTCTGTCACCCCTTGGTCAAGGTCACATGTCACAATACCTAAGTGTGTTTCTAACAGTATGCTTCACCGACTTTACTCTTACAGTGACTCTGTACTCAGTTAGAACATGAATATCCCAGAGAAAAATACCCCCTTATGAGCGAAATCTCTTCCTAACAGATGTTAGCAAAGCTCCCCGCCCTGAGTATATATACAATGCAAAAAATTGTGATCAAACTCAGTTTACACAAAATATATCAGCTAAACAAAATTTGATAATAGAATTATATGCATAAATGAACTGCAGGCAATACAAATTCACAAATCAATGACCATAGCCTACGCTATGGCGATTGTGGCTGAACACCTGTACCCTTCTCGGCAGTAAAGCCATCTTTAGAAGCCACAGGTTCGTACCATACTCGTCAAACTTGCCATGATTCATCTCCGGTGGCAACATCTCTATTCACAATAGTTTCAATCACAACAGTACAATAGCATAGAGAGAATCATATGGTTCGACCTATCGGCATCTGCTCAATTATTAGCTTAAATAAAAAAATCCATAACCCTCTAAGAGTTTTCCTTTTTGTCAAAATGGCCTTTCTCCCAGAGATCTTCATTGTAATCACACAACTGTTGTAAAAAGCCATCATTGGGCCCGACCTCTCGGCAATGACGTACGTGACGAAGGGCATCCTGCACTGTCATGCAGTATGACGTCATGATGAATGCTATGGCGATTGTGGCTGAACGACTGTACCCTTCTCGACAGTGAACCAGCACTTTCCCTAGAAATATGCGGTATGTTTGTTGAGCTTTTTTGTTTTGTTTTTGAAAAGAGCGAGATGAAAACGAGCGCATGATATCAGAAAGATTAAATTATTTCATATTTATAAATAAAAATAATAGAGCATACAAATATAAAGATTCCCATGTATGAGAATACAATAATCATATTCCTAGAGTTACCTTGCTTGTCCAACGCTTGCTTGATGAAAGATGTTGTCTCAGCGAAGAATGGTGTGAGATTAAAATTCATTATATCAGTAGCTTCTATACCTTTCCATGTTAGACCTGATTGTTTGTAGTACTCGGGGCCGAGCTGCACATGGTATGGGGTATTCCCAACTGCAGTATTTAACACATGAGTTATACCTTTCCTCTTTAGGAAGTAGGGGTTCTTCGCAGCAGATCTATTAAAACAATAAATAAGTGCGTGAAATATTGATCAAAATATGGAAGTGACAGGTATCTACCTTATTGAGAATGGAAAAGGCTAATAACATATATTAATAAAAATAACATGTACGGACTGCCTTCAATGATAAAAGCAGGGTTTACTCAAGGTATACACCTTGAACAAACCATGCTAGTCAATTATAGCCTATCCATTTAACCTAAAAACGATAAAAAAGAAAACTAAAAAAGATAATAGATATTGTCATATAGCTATTGCCATACAATGAGGCAATATTTAAATATGATGCGGCAGCCATATTCAACTACAGAAGGAAACTGCATGTATACATCAAAACCTGTCTCAAGAACGGAATATATGATATTATAAGAATATTGCATATAGAGTAAGAATACACCTTACAAAACAGCCTTTATTAACTTACTCATCGCCCACATAGACACCCGGCCAGACTTCGTCCATGTCCCTGGAGGGCATCATATGTAAACCTCCAGCAGGGAAGGTAATAATGTCGCTCAGTTCTTCGGCTGTACAACGAGGCGACCCTTTTGCGGTGTTCATGGTGGCAACGTTATCACCTAGCGGGCCATAAATAGCGTGACATATATTAATTAGAATGTAGATCTATCCTTATGTTACCGTTTTTGTTTTGTAACGAAGTGTTTTCGTTTTTGTTAACAAAAATAAAGAAAAAAAAGAAGAAAGGGCCTTGCCTTTTCCAGAGATCTTGTCATTTGTAATCACACAAATGCTGTAAAAAGCCATCATATGGTTCGACCTATCGACAATTTCATACTACACTGTTAACTTACCCCTCTCCCTTTGCTCAATGTGTATCTATTTTGGTGTGCCCCTTCATAGACACGCACAGGATATCTGTGGTTATTTTATATACATGTTACGCGCAAATAATCATATAATGTATAATATAGTGTGGATCATAACACTGTTTCTTCCTAGATCTATCGATTCATCGATTTAGAAACTCGTAGCCGAGGTGAATAATTCATTGAATTAGTTGAAGGTAAAACGTTTGACGAGATGAGAACATCCTCATGAACTGACGTTAGTGATAAGAAAATCTATTCGTATACAGCGTGTAAACCATCCAAGCTTTTGAAAACTGATAAAAGTAGTTGTATCATCTGCAGCGCCAATGGCAAGCACTGACCGATACTAAAGGTCTTCTCGCGCTCAGTGTATACATACATCCTCATCTGGGACCCGTGTCTATTCAGATAAACACTAATCATTCTCTAGGTATTTTCTCATTGAATCACTAGTAATACTAATGTAATCAAAGGAATTCACATGTATAGACAAGATGGATTGCATTACATGTACATTGCAAAAGCAAAATGGCTGAAATTTGTTTTGATGGTCAGTCCACATCTTCGGAATTATAACAACTGACAGGTTTCAAATTATCTTTATTACACGGGGCTATTATAATAACTGGTATCATCAATATTATATATTATAGTCCCTGATGATGCGTAATAGGGTCCTGATATTTGAGGTGGATTGGGAAGTCTGTTGAAGACTGTTGTGAAAAACACTTACATTATCATGCATACTTTCTGCGTTTAATATAATGAAATACATTATTTATGCATCATTTTTAACATTTTTATTTTCATAGACAAAACAGAAAAATTTGCAGAAGTAACCGCCGCTGACAATAAGCATTTTTATAGGATATCTGCGCTCGTCTCTTTTAATAGTGAAAGATAATTTTGAAAAAATGAATTAAATTACATATAGTTTGATATATGTAACGTGTTTTATATTAAAGATGAATAAGTTTGGAGCAAATGGATGGTATGGCTATAGGTAAAGGAAAATAAATATAACTAAGAGTTTGTGAGGCCCTTACGGTGGGGGTGACAGGAAAAATATATCATAAGCTATGGAATACACCACCAATAAAACTACCATCTAGCTCAATTACCAACCAGAATAACAAGCACGGGTAATAGTGCCAGCTGCACCAGCAGAATTTGGCAAGCGGTATGTCATAATTATTAGACTTATTTTTCCGTCAGTTCGTAATACATAACATATATGTCCCTGTGAGTGGGTATGCATTAACACATGAGTCATATCTTAATTTCCTTCATGAATTCATGAATCGGTGTGTATGTCTGCATGTAAGGGGGTGTTGAAATATATTTGTATTAATCGCATAGGATCGATTTTAATAATTTTAAGTCACCTTGGCTAGTGAAAACGACCAAATCTAATCATGGGTTTCTGACAAGAGTACTTGAAATGCTTACTTATACGGAGGTAGAGCTGTAGCAATCACCTTGCAAATCAGGCGATTTCATTCAGTGGGCCTATATATAGGTATTGGGAATGCGTTATGAATAAATAAACATACACGTATGTGTATTTATTTATACGTATACACACATACACAACATGTGTACGCTTGCACACCATACTAAGTCTGCCTCTTAATTGAAAATGAGCATTTACCAGTTATCATAAAAGTAAAATGAATATACGGAACAATCAGCTGGCAGTTGAGCATTATTTCATGCAGTATGACTCAAAATGTTAAAATGAGTAGTCATCAAACCTCGTGAAACTGTTTCTGTGTAATCATATATGATAGGTATAGCAGTATCTGAAGTTTTACTCAATTTTCTGGTATCTGAAAATTGATTTTAACTATCGTAGCCACTTTAAAACATTTTGAGTCCTACTGCATGAAATAATGCTCAACTGCAAGCTGATTGTTCAGCATATTTACTTTATTTTCATTCAATGATTATTGAATATGTGTAATGAATGGATCAAAAGCCTCTACTCATTTCAAATCCCAGAGGGAATGGTCTAGCCACCATAAGGCGCTGTCCCCATGCCCCAAGGCGACTGGAAAGAAACTAATTTCCATTTTATTGACGATTCACCACCCTGTATCAGTGACCACATCCCAGTGACATGGGGCTCCGACCTGGGGTTACATAACCCCAGATATCAACCCCACTGGCACTTTGGATTTTGGCTGGCCATCCAAAAGGAATTTACTCAAGTGCTATTTTGACCAAATATCTCATACTATGGATTACATATTTTTTATATAACCAGGGATTAGTTAGGAAGGTTAAGAAGTACCAGATACCAGAAAATTGAGTAGAAATTCCGTTACTCGTGAATGAAGGCCTGAACAGTGAGAAGTGTCACTTTAAAACCAGTATTGCCATAGTAAATGGTTTGATTTAAGTAATATTTGAGCAATGTCAAAACATTAAATAAGGTTTTGTTACTCATAATGATTTAAGAGAAATGATGGTGTGTAACATGTGCACAATGCATGTACCTCAATTTAGTTTTAATAGAAACTATCATTTTGCTGATATTTGATGAAAATACTTTCGTTGTATAACATTTTCGATACCTATTGCATGAAATAATGCTGAACTGCCAGCTAAGTGTACCAGTAGGCCTAGACAAAAAATTTTTGTGTTAGGATCCCATTAAATAGTGTCTCAAGAGCCAGGTCGACTTAAAATTCTGAAAATCGGTACATATATCATATATACATATATATACATACTACATACATGAATACATGCATAGTTACATGAGTGTGACTGTAAGTAACGTCATGCGGTGTATGTGCATGTATGTATGCATGTCTATCCTAGATCTGTTAGTGTTAAATCAGGTCCCATTATGATTAAGAGCGGTAGAACCTGAAGAGAATTAAGATACATTTCATGGGGTCTTTAATTTCTATTAAAAACATGCATACATGTATATATATAACTGGAAAGATAAATGAGGATAAGTTACAGTTACTATATATTCTGCCATTGGAAGGAGTAGCTGTACTGTGTGTGTGGCCATGGACCGTTTGAAAGGCATTCAGAAAATGTTCGAAATTCCAAATTCCAAATTCATGGTCCCCGACGTAAAGCTGTAATTGTAAAGGCCTATGGCCTTATATCCACGAATAGTGGTGTGCCAGCGTCGTTAAAACAAATGCCTTCCAGGCCATATATTATATTATATTATATTATATAAAAGAGTGGTAGGGGCTAGTAATAATTATAATTGATTGGCGGGACATCCCCATAATTGCATGTATACAATTATATAATAACGTGACCCTCTCCAAGTTCTCCTATTATAAAGCGGCCTGACATTAGCTATAAGGTGGGGTATAGGCCTATATTCAAACTCGTACGTTATCCCGTAAAAACTGGGGCGACGTGACCTACTTGTTAGGACAATGCTGGCAAGTACTCCTAGATGACGCTTCCCTAAAGTTGGGGCCAGTGCAGGAAGTCACTCTGCATACCCTCGTGTTAAGGAATTAATGCTGCAATATCGTAAGTACTGAACCCCTATCTGTTTCCTAAGTAAACGTTACTTCCAATATGATGATGTGAGGGATTTCAATTCATCTATCTTCAGCAAAAGACATGAATTGGGCGCCACTTAAACTTGGTATGATTTCATGGACTGTCTGCTTGAAGACGGTGCTGGTGTGTAGCGGGGAGTCTAAGAAACTCTTTACTTCCTTTCTAAGTATGCTTCTCCCAGCACCTTTTCAATGATAAGCCCGTGATAAGCTAATGATAATAAATAAAAACTGTAGGAATATAAAGAATGCTGTCATCTACTTAAACATCGGATTTAACTTCCAATTCATATAACTTATACTTATTATGATTGAACAGAATAGGAGATCATAGATCAAAAAATATATATGAAACAATTAAAAAAGTTAATGAAATACTTATATGTTGACAGTATATGATATCTCTACATGAACAATTTATTAGGCATGACAAAATTATGACTCTGTCGTGATAAATCAAATTGTTAAAACAGAAATTTCCAATGATGCTGCATGAAGGGTGTCGCAGAATGTCGCAAAGTTAATTGTCTATTTGGATAATCACTGATGTATGGGGAAGTACCATTTGTAACTGCAGTATATATTGACCGGAATAAATTGGTTGTACAATGAACATAATACGCATTTGAAGTGAGAGGGATTGGCTTCGACAGCCGAAGTAACAATTCATTTTATTTTTTAATTATTATGTAGGCCTATATAGTAGTAATTAAGGGGCTTGGGGCTTGGGGCTTTGGTCACAGTCTCGATCAACTTCTAGAACAACGTTCCAACCTTTACCTTCGTTTGTGAAATTGATATGTGTCTACGTTTAGCTACGTTTATCTATAACTGCTATAGTGATCTATTGACTCGCTCCATTTATGTAACAATAATACACAAAAACACCCGCATATACATGATAAGGAACAGCTTAATATAGATATTGGCGGACAGGCCTGATATCAAATCATATTGATCAGTACAGAATTCCTCCCCTTGATTAGGCCACCAGGATGGCTGGGATACCGATAGTCGATTTACAACCGCTTCTGAATTCTGACAGTGGTGGAAAGGATATTCTATGTGCTTATGATCCTCAATCTGAAATAACTCTACGTGTTGCCAAGCAAGTCACTGATGCATTCAAACGGATAGGATTTGTGTACCTCGTCAACCATGGGATACATCCTAATGTTGTAAGAACTAGTTCATATGTTTGTGTTCTGTACATCATATAGTACACCTTACCTTTACATACCACTGAGTTTTCCACTGGTAAAATGATATACTCTCCGTTCAATAATAATTTGAAATACATTTAGTATTATATTTTATGTGATGGGTCCTTACTGTTTCATATATATGCTCAGTTTGAGAAGGTTAACGCCGTCACCAGAGCCTTTTTCGAGCTTCCTGTAGACGTGAAGGAGAAATATCGTCGGACGGAGGATAACCATGGCTGGGTAGGATTACAAGTAGAAAGGTAGCCTATACTAAGGGCCACTGAAGTATTCTAGGCCCATTATAATTATACCATTATGAACGATATTTTTACACCAGTTTCTTGAGTGATAATTGTTTGTTGCTTCAACTGTACTAATATGCACAATAACACTTTTTATTATGCATTTGATTTTGGAGGCATTTTGATTTTTACTACTGTGTTATCAAATTTTATTATTTAAAAACTAAATATCACAATATTGCCAGAAGTCATAGGATTCCTCTACAATTCTAAGAATTATCTGTTTTACTTTTCAAAGGGCTGAATCGACATCCATAATTGCAATTCCCAACTGTTTCCTGAGTTTTACCCTGTTGACTACAATTCTAATCTCCCTGAGTTTTACCCTGTCATGTGTAATAATGATTCCAGTCTTGATCCTACTAAACCGGGGGATTATAAAGAGGCCTACAATGTGACGCCCTACTATAAACCTGTAAGTGGAGTTTCAATTCAAGTTACCAGTCTATTGCAATTGCTGGGGGACGAAGGGGATATAAATAAATATATGATTCAGGAATCATGTGATAGTTACAGGTGGTGGTTCATTATTACCTACCAGCTGTGCACAACTGCAATTTAATATTTGTGGTGTTGCTGTTATGGATTATTTTGCTTAGATTAACATCCAGAAGTTTTTTCTCTTTTTCTCGAAAGTTTTTCTCATTACATATCTCAAGAATATAAACATATGTACTGGATGATATGAAGCATTGTATTCTTTAAATGAGCGCACTCATATCAAGTTGAGACCTTCATTTAATTTCGAGAGACACAATTATATTGTATGACCTGAAATAGAAATTTCCTCCAGCTCTGGCCCAATTCAGAGATAGCAAGCTTCGAAGGGACACTCCGGGAACTCTATGGGAAGCAGCGAGAGTTATCCCTGGTTATTCTCAAATTAATGGGTCTTGGACTTGGACTCAAGGTAGCGTCCTCTATTTCATTGCAATATTGAGTTTAGTGAACACAAATTTACAATTTGTTAGTTTACACTTCAAAGTGACCATCAAATAATATAATTATAAAGATCAATTTGGCTTGGCATGGACTAAAGCGGACATATATGGCATACATTACACTAACGCCCTCAGAAATACTATTCTGAAGATGTAAGTTATTACGATATCTCCTACCTTTCCCCTACATAGGATCCGGACTTCTTCGCAAAGTGCCATAACACTGACACAAAACCAAGTTGTACTACACTTCGCTGTCTTCAATATCCACCAATCCCTTCTAATATAGGTTTGCCCTTTGTTCAAATAAAATTCAGAGATGAAATGAGAATATGTGACAGCTGAAAATGACTTTTAACTTGGCACATTGAAGTAAAGTGCATGAAGAAGAATTTGCGACCTCAGATATTTTATTGTTAGAGGCATAGAAGGCAATACTTTTACATTGATTCCATGTTGATCTACTAGACCAAATTGTCAGCAATTCTCTGTCCACGAAAGCAAATGGGTATATTAAATTATCCCATTCTTTCAGATCTGGCTCCTGGAACTATCAGATGTGGGGAACATTCTGATTACGGCTCTATAACACTACTCTGGCAGGATCAGAGTGGAGGTCTTGAGGTAACTAGCGATCTTTCATAAAGATATGTAGAATGTTCCACTGGCCGGTCGTTATGACTCTTGATAACTTACCCCACTTATAATACACCTATGCTGTGAGTTGTGCAATAAAAATGTTTTTTGTACATGTGGGATATGAATTTATTTCTTTTTCTTTTAACTTTTAGATAGCTTAATGGTGATTCCGATTGAAAATGCAACGGTTTATCTTTTTAATATTTCTCTTTGTTAAGGGCATATATAAATATAGTGAATGGAATTCGGGGCAGGTAATTGACTGTCGGATTCTCGTCCAATGAATATTCAATAACTAGCTCCGCGTTCCATTCTCTCCATACTGTAACCATTACAACGATCCTTCACTTTCATAGCTTACGATTGTATCTCTGAGAATTATTGAAATTGGAAGAACACGATAGCTACCAGCACACTGATAAGTAATATGACAACATGGTCGACTGAAAATCGAAAATAAAGTTGGCAAACTGCCACACAAATCTACAACCCTTGTATATTATTGGATTCCCCACCACCGTACACTAAATATTCATGATTATTACAGGTGAAAAATCGTAGTGACGAATTTTGTTCGGCAGTGCCTGTCGAAGGCTCACTACTGGTAAATGTTGGAGATTTGATGCAGAGATGGACGAGTGACATACTAGTTTCAACAGTGAGGCCTATCAATTTTATAACATTTTTATTCTCACATACACACCATTATATTACATCATATCATGATCGATTTCAGTGGTTTGAGAGGTCTCTGGCTACCCACTGTATACTTGTTGGGCTATCCAATCAAAACTGCAATTTCATAACTTAGGGTCTCCTCATAAACGTTTTACTGTACAACTGTGATGTAACAACCATAAACAATGGTAGTAGCGGAGTCAACCTTATAACATTGAGAAAATGGCCTGGTACCACTCTTTTTAAATAATATCCACTTTTCATCCGTTCCGGGAGTTAAGCTTTTCTAATAGAGATAATTCAGAGCGAGTTATCTCAAATACTTGAATACAAATATATTCCAGTGAGACGCCAAATGTTGCACTGACTGGGTACTTTATTTCAAACAGAGACACCGAGTGTTGATACCAGAAGAGGAGATAAAGGTGAGGCAATACAGGCGATCAATCGCATTCTTCGTGCACCCAGATGATGAGGCAATCATCACCTGTATAGATGAAACAAACAAGTACCCTCCAATCTCTGCCATTGATTACGTCAATGAAAGATTTGCAAAAACCTACTGAGCTTTCCAAAAGGACCAACGATGTGTATTATATGGGATATCATCTAAAGACCTGCACATTCCTTAGACTATGACTATCGGGGCTACTGATAAAATAATGGTGCAGACAGACCCAATAAAGTTTAAAGCTTGCCGAGTTTTAATTTATTTCGAGTTTTAAAAGTTTTGGATATTATATCTATCCTAAACCAGGCTTAATGAAAAGGTGTTTTTCAAATCCAATTAGATAAATGTTGGTTCATTATCAGCAGATGAGTTTCAGTCCAGGTTCACAATCTTCGCTAATAAATATGCAATCAGTACTGGTGGTGTTGGTCATTCTCGATTTAATGTATCAATATTGATAAAATAATTACTACAAATGTATAACAAATGCGATTAGCATTATCCAGCATATACTGAGGAGAACAGTAGTTTTTCTGTATAATACTAAACTATAAGATATCCAAACAATCCTAGAACATTAATGTGAGAAATAAGTGTGTTTGAAACATTTAAGGGTTTAAAACTCCCAGATTATTGTGTGTATAGTATAGTTGCTGACATCAGGCCACCTAAATGGGACTTGAGCTGGCTGAACTACTACCCAGCACTCAATTGTACAGCTAGCATCGTCAGATTTGAAGTGACCCAGTGACTCCATCCAAACTATATTACAAATTATCATATAATATAATATAATGAATACATGATAGCAGTGGTAATCACACAAATAGCCGAATTTCAACATTTCAACCTCACCTCTCTCAAAAACACATGTAAAATGTAATAGATATATCTAGTCATCATCTTCATCTGATGCCCTCCTTCGTCTCATTCCCTTCTTTGAGGAAAACTTTTTAAATTTTACCTCAGCCTTCGGCATATCCCCACTTTCCGTTTTCTGGTCAAGTGCCTCTTCAGGCAGAGTCAATTTAATTGTTTCTGGAGCTGACTTTCCCTCTTTGCTGCCCTTTTTTGTGACCTTTTTAAGAATAATGTCACTATCGTGCTCCTCGTCTTCTAAATAATCCAAATTTACCACAGCATTAGCTGCAGATGACGTATGTGTTGAACTAGCCACTTTTTTCTTTGGTTTTGTCTGACTTTGACCAACAACATACTCAGACATAACCCTTGTACTTCCACTGAACTTCTTGTCTCCTTTGGGTCCACATTCATCGCTTGTAGAAGCTGATGGGCCACACTCAGAAATTTTAACCCTAGGAGCTTTGGAATGAGGTCTGGCAAACTGTACCTTTTCCTCAAGGTCAGCTGGTTTCTCTTCCTCCCCGCCTGCTTTCAGTTTTTTCCTTTCTTGGAGGAACTGAAAAGCAGCAGCTGAATTTGATCTCTCCGACAGCTGATCTCTAGATACATCAGACAAATCATATGAGGTCCATTTGCCTGGGTTGCGTTTGTGATCGGACCCAAATCTTGGTCGACGGGATCGCTGAGGTGGCCTGAACCGATTGTGGCGGGGACGGGGGTCTGTAGGATCAACTTTGGGATCTGATATTTGTAAACTCTCCCTCTCAGAACTTGTTTTTGTTTCTGACTGCACTTTGACAATAGCACTATGCTTCTGTTCAAGGGTTGCTAACCCAGCAAAGATGTCTGAGGATCGAGATTTGAAGCCTGTAATGGCTGTATCAGCTGTTTTAATAGTAAAAGGATCCTCTGCACCTTCCGACGACTCATCATCCCTCTTTCTTTTCCTGCTGGCATCATAACCTGGAGGTGGCATCCCCGGCATCGTGGTACCTTGAAGAAGAAAAGATTGTGATCTAGTAACACGCCTGTAATTTAGTAACCTAAAAAAACAGGCACGGATAGGTTAGCCATGATACCCAGCCCCTGATGCCATGTGTGGTTTATTTCCGGTGGAAAATGAATGCTTTGTCCAGGATAGGCTTATATTAAAATTTACGCCTCCCTATTTATATACTATGGCAGATGGCTATATGCTATATTTGACGTAAAAAGCCTCCCTGGTTTTACTTATATAGCATGTTGAACAGTAGCCTGCTTAGCTGGCCTTGATTCCCCGTCCCCTTGATCCCAGAGGCAGAGTATAGGGGAGTTGCATAGCCGCCATTTTGAATCTTGATTCGCATGGAATTATGGGAGTAATGGTACAGTATAAAATCTATAGAAAACATGTTATCTTTAGCTTGGAATATTTATCAGTGGTCCAATATCAATATCCATATGTTTTAGATGTTTCTATAACACACAATTTCATCTTTCCCATCATGCATTTGGTTTCTACAGATCATTTACACAAGCTATGATATTGTTGAAAATATTCTTGCAATTTTCCATAAAATTGTTACTAAATATTTGTATGTCAGATTTGAACTGAATCTATCCCAGCATGCACTGTCATAGACATGCGCAGTGAGACATGCAAATCCCCTATTGGGGAATGGCGATTCAAGGCCAGGCTAAGGCTAAGCAGGCTACGGGTACTGTAACTTATAAGACACATTTTATCGCATTTTACACATACCCCACATTTTACACTTGGTATAGGAAATTAAAATATCTTGAATTTTAATATATTTATTTCTTCCGGAAAACTCATTAATCGCAGGTTCTCATGATGTTGTTTTATTAATTGAATGTTTTTAAGGCTATCAGTTGCGAGTTGACTAGAAGATGTGTTCCTCTTCCCAGTGCGACCTTTGCTAGATAAACAGTTTGTGTATTCTCTAAATTGACTACATATTAATTGTCAGATGTTTTTCTACGCGTATCATTTCATTTCAAGGCAAATACAATACTATTATAGTATGTATTTAGTGATGGTGTCATCATGTCTTGGTGTCACCGTTAATTAACACTATTATTTAACAGAATGAACTCCTTTCTCTAGTCCACCCCCATCTAAAAAAAATGAAAAAGAGAGGGGTCTAAAGCGCTGGGTCGGCTCACTGGCATGTGTTTTGTCCCCAAACTGTCAGGATAGAAATGTGTCATAGAGAATATCCAACATTTTTCTTTTTCAAATAGCATTTTCCTTTTTTAAGATATTCCAACACATAATCAACATGACTTATGGATATCCTAATATCTGAAGAGATACTTTCTTTTCTTTCTCTTACAGAGATATACACATATCCATCTTTCTTATGCCAGCGTCAGTTGCTCATTTTCATATACTACTATGAGGTGTCTGAATAGTGGCTAGTAGACTAGCACTGAGTCCCTTAGGCTATTCTCATAGACCAGAAATCCAACCAAAGTAAAGTTGGTTATTCTGCAAATTATTAATCAAGGTGCGCAAGTATATCCATGATGCTTAAAGGTGCCAAAAAGGAAGAAATCCTCAGTCATATTTTAAAAGGACCAACTCCAATGTGTCATAGCAGCAGATGACACAGGTCATAGGTAATAGGGGAGTGGTAATAGTAAAAAGACTTCTTGTAATGGGAGAAAAGATCTCAGTAATGAAGAAATAGTCGGTGCCATGAAACTATTTGTTCCAGGAATAGGAATATCTGGTCAGCAATAGGAAAAGGTATCTTAGTAATGTGTTTTGGCTATGCGTAATATGTGCAAAAATGAGAGAAAAAGTCTGTAATATTACATAATATATCGTACAGATGACAACCCTGATTTCCCGCCCCCCCCCCCCCCCCCAACCTTCCACCGATCCTGACCCCCGACCCCACTCCCAACTAAGCCGTAGTAGAACAAACCAGTCAGTGAGCCTACAGTATGGTACGTTAATAAAGCACACTGAGACTGAGAACTTATATATATATGTGTAGTCTCTCCATGCACAGACCTAGCCTACTATCCGCAGGTAGGGTCCGTCGCATGGACTATTCTTTATGGTGTCAGGACAGCTGCCCACCGGACGGACATATCCCCCCCGACTTTTACCCCCTGGACAATTACCATCCTGGACATTTCCCCACTAGGACATTTACCATCCAGGACATTTACCATCCTAGGACATTTACCCGCCTTACCTGAAGTTTTAAGTGTATTTTGGTACATGGATTATATGGAATATATCTCTCTTTTATTAAGGGATGTGGAGAGGAATGGGGTAGGGATTGGATGACATTTCAAGGATTAGATACAGTATCATGTTAAGTTAGTTAAGGGTAGATAAAAGCTATTTATGTTGCATCGATTTAAACGTTTAAATAGTAGTAATGTTCCTTAGTCTAGGGGATAATCCATTGATGTATTTGTTGTTGCTGTACTTGCTCATAGTATTCTGTCCATGGTATTTGTAATCAAAAGCTGTATTTAATTAATTTAATATAATATTCTTGATGTTTATGACAAAGCAAACATTTGTCACTAGATTATATATATAAGAAACTTTATTTCCATTTTGTTATACAGCCAGTGATAAAAGCTTTCTACATGGAAATCGGTTTTTGTTCTCTGTCCCAGACAGCTCTTCCGAACAAACCTTCTGTAACTACATCTAGTGTAGTTTTTTTAAGACTACCTGTAATGAAATCCCGCTCATCTTGTACTCTTTCCCTTAATTCAATGTTGTTCTTGATCATTCATGTTAACATGCCTAATTAAGCCAGCTTCTGTAAAGATACACTTTCCCCATGTTCATTCAGGAGGAATGAAATGGCCTTTAAACTATCACAAAAGCAATATGTAAAAAGTGGATAAATAGGGGCCTATCCTAAAAATTCTGATAAGGCGGGTAATGTCCTAGGATGGTAGATGTCCTGGATGGTAAATGTCCTAGCGGGGAAATGTCCAGGATGGTAATTGTCCAGGGGGTAAAAGTCGGGGGGGATATGTCCGGCGGGTACATGTCCGGCGGGTAGCTGTCCTAGAACCATTATTTATATGTGTTGACTCTTGGTAGGTTAGATCAGAGTCAGTCAGCCATACATTTAAAGTTATGACTTAAGGGCCGCCCACACCTGAGCGCCCGCCGATTTAACTTCTCCCGATCCGATTTAACTTCTCCCGATCCGATTTAACTGCTCCCGATCAAGAATTCTAAGGAATAAACTTTTAAAACTGTCCATTTGTGGAGACCCACACCAGGGACGTTGACCCACACCTACCCAAATTCTCCCCGATTTGTGTCCCGATGTCTCCGATTTGTGTCCCGATTTAGGTATTAAAAGAGTATATCTTATTTATTTAGGAATTAAAAAATATTTTTTAACTTTTTTTTTCCAAATGGTCATAACTTTTTTTGCCCAAAGGTTACATTGTTGCGCCTGGCAGATCTGAAATCAGGAGATTCAGGAGATATAGAATCACTCAAAAAACGTCGTTTGGACGCCAAACCAAAATTCACCCTCCCGATTTTCCATTTTTTGGATAATCGGGAGAGCCCTCCTGACGGCTCTGGAAGGCCCCCCGATGCATTGGGACAGTTCCAGATGCATCGGGCAGAGACCCACACTAGGAAGGGATTATAAAAATTCAAAGCCAAAATCGGGACAAATCTATAATCGGGCAAAAATAGGAATTAACTAGTCCCGATTGATGAAAATTACTTCAATCGGCGGTGATTTTGCAATCAGGAGTATAAAATTCGTCCCGATTGAACTCCCAATTGATCGGGATGGAAAGTTAAATCCTAAAATGGATCGGTAGCAGTTAAATCGGATCGGGACAAGTTAAATCGGCGCAAATTTGCTCAGGTGTGTGTGTGTGTGGGGGGGGGGGTTAATATGTATCATGCTGTATGGCTCTGGTTCAGTGGTTAGATCAACGATCCTATAGCTACACACGAAGCTATAGGATCGTTGGTTAGATACTGAGTGGACGGCGCTTATTTAACTTACAGAGCAAATAAATTAGGCAGGCCGTATACGTACCGTATACCGTACGATAACATTTGCGTCTCGCTGGGTGGGCGATAATAGGAATCTTAAGAAATTGTTATCAAATTTCACCTAATTACAAGCATAACTATGAATTATTTTAGGACCAAAGAGAACTCTTTAACGTTCAATACCTCTTAGTGTGACTGGAAGCTTCCAAAAAGGATTTAATCGTCTTCAAATTGAGTATCAAAATCAATCCAAGTTGCGCAAATAGGGCCCTCCTGAAAAGCTGCAGACTTCTCACACAATAGCCTACTCGGAGTACGCAGGGCGGCCTATTGGCGGTACAAGCCCCTTCGGTACTCGAGAGGTAACCAACTGGGCAGGGGTGAGCCGGGCTGGAACCAACGATCCCCCATACATGGAAGATCGTTGCTGGAACATTCACATACCGGTACGTGTACTGTTTCAAACCTATCAATAGATATCAATAGTGTTTCCTTTCTACTTTCAAATTTACTTTTCATACTCCAATTTAATATTTGCAATAGGCCTACGGATCTATACTATAGGTACCGTATAGGCCTATAGGCCTAGGCCAATTGACTTAAAATATAATTAGGCTATAGTAGCCTATACTCGTAGCCCAGGGGGGGGGGGGCACTCGGAACCAAAGTTGACACCTATCATAGTTTTCCAGTTTCGAAATTGGACCCTTTTTCAAGGATTTTTTCTTGAAGAAGGACCTTTTTTCTTTAAAATCAAGGAGATTTTCCCGGGTTCAAAGTAGGCCTACTCCTTTTTTAAGGGAACATTTATTTGAACACCTATAGTAGTATACAGTGCCAAAAGAAATCCTATTTGAATGATTTGACCTCAATGAACCATCAATGAACAGACCCAATACTTAATTATAGATTGATTAGTGTTCTCTGATTCAGTTATAGTAAAATTTAGCAGGATATGAGGAGTCACTTGATGTCAGTCACATTGGTAATCTCAAGGCTGATCTGTGTGAGTGTTCCATGCTCACCTGCTTTTTTTTTGCTTTTTCCCCAAGGATCCCTTCTATTTTATTTATTGTACTAGCAAAATACCCGTCCTCCGCATGGTCACCCTCTCTCCCCATGCACACTTCCCCCTCTCCCTTGTTTCCCTCCCCTTCTTCTCTGTCTTTCATACCTGTTTTTCTCTCCCAACCCCATCTCTGATTCCCCCCCTCTCCCTCCCCTCTTCCTCATGCTCCCCCTCCCCTCTCTCCCTTCCCCTACATCCTCTCCCTCACCTCTTTCCCCCTCTTCTTGGATGGTCACCCTCTCTCCCCCCACGTCCCCCTCTCCGTCTTTTGCCTCCTCCTCTTCTCTGTCTTTCATACCTGTTTATCTCTCCCAACCCCATCTCCAATTCCCCCCTGTCTCCCTCCCCTCTTCCTCATGCTCCCCCCTCCCCTCTCTCCCTTCCCCTACATCCTCTCCCTCACCTCTTTCCCCCTGTTCTTTCCCTCCCCCTCGATCCCCCTCTCCTATTTCCCCACCCTCCCTTTTCTTAACTCGATCTCCCCCTCCTACACCCTCTCCATCCCCTCCGTCTCTCCAATACCCCAACCCTCTCCCTCCCCTCTTCTTTACTCTCCCACTCCTCATGTAGTTAGGTCCCAGTGAAATGTTGTGGGACATGACAGAGTGTCTCACAGGGGCTTTCCCAGGCTATAAATAGAGTGTAGAGATCACAATTTAAAAAAGCTTCAAAATCACATTTTCACCCCAGATACCTTCATAAACCACATATAATGACCTCCAGACAGGGTCGACGGACCTGTAGAGACCAACAATGTAGTTTGGGAGGCCCCAGATTCCGAGAACATATATATGTGACACAAAGAAACCCCTCTTTTCTACCTCTTTTTGTAGAAATCACTCTACCCGTATATTATATGGATTTGTGATTTGTTAACTATCCACCTATCTGTAGCACATGCGTTGCAGTCCATTTCAGTTTAAGAGATATGACAAGGTCACCCCGCTGTCTCTTTTTTGCAAGCTGGGTGCAACCAGGCAAGTTTTTCCCCATGCTGGCAGCACCCAGTCATCCTACATTAACTGGGCCCCAGCAAGGCTGGACCTTGTGAAGCCTTATCTCTAGAAGTTGTTCCACAAATCCGGGCATACAATTTACACTCATATTAGAGTGTTTCACAGTTATGTGAGTGTTAACCTTCTCATTGTGCATACAAACGTGCACGCTGGGTAGGGGGCCATCATAAAAAGTATATCCTTGGTGGGGCTCGTCAGGAGGTTGATACATTGCTACATTGAGTTAAATTCCCTAAAATCTCTTAGGTGTAAAGAGATTGCCCCACTGCCCAGCCAATCAACCTTCAGTTGCCTTGTCATTTTGAAAATAGACATACAGGCACAGTGAACTTTTTATTAGAAGCCATGGCCTTATATGATTCAGTATGAGAAACGATTAATCATGTGAGTAATGGGCCATGAACTCAGTATCCTCAAGTGGCAAAGTTAATGAAATTCCTACATGTATGGGAGCATATTATACAATTTTTGGTGTACTCTTTACAGTGTTTTGAACTGCCAATGTACTGCGCTTTTATTACAGAAGTTACACACACTATACAGATTTTGTGGGAACATTTATTTCTGATGTATATACTATTTCTTCCATTGTTACTATAATGTTCTACACATTTAGTGAAAAGGACTTACATGGATTTAGTTTGTCCTCACAAAAATATCCTTTTATCATAAAAACTATCATTGGTGTCAACTTTGGTTCCGAGTGCCGCTCCCACCCCTGCCCCGGGACATAGCCCTCCTGTTGAACTTTGCTCCATTGGTGGCTAATTCACAAGAAACTAGTTAAGCTGGAACTTTAGTATAAGAGAGAGGAAAACAATCAAAGACAATTAAGGACCGTATAAGCTGTACTCTAGAATTTGAATATATGATATTTCCATGTTTCCATTGGGGGGGGGGGGGGAGCATTAACTTCAATGGGAAAAGCCAAGTGTAAAGTGTTTAGGTGAAAAGGGGAATTCAGGGGAAAATAAAATGAAATGAACTGTAGTAATTTATAATACATTCCACATAAAATCAGTGTTCTAAATTCAATTTAATCCATCAATACAACAAGCACCACGTCTCAGACCACCTAAAGAGTTTTGTCTATAGTTTGATATAGTATGACATCGGAAATCATGTAAGATATAGAATAAATTCCCAATTATTCCAGGCCCTAAATCCACTTGGCCGACAAAACCAGGCGGCAGCACCGTTCTAAACAGCTTCCCTGCACATTTCTATATATATCCTTGATACATATCAACAGTTTTTAGCATTCTTTTTGAAGATTTCATTTGGCCTATAGTATTTCGTTCCATTTTCGAATTTCCACAAGCAGCTAATCCACTAGTCGTGAAGAGCCTCTTGATGCTGTATGTGTTTATTTTCGAGTTGTTTTCGTTTTCGTTATGAACACTATCTTCCACCCATTTATCAAGGGACATCCAAAAAAGTTCATCATATTATTAATTGACAGTTGAAGAAGAAATATATAGTTCATCTTTTTCGTTACAAAAGGAGCAAGATTCCGTTTCTCTAATCATGTTAGCTAAATATACATTGGTTGGATTGATTCTTGACAAAACCCTAAAAATGAATGGTAATTGTATTTGTAAAGATTTCATGAGCAGTGTTTCCAGTATTGAACAATAAAAATTAAATCATCCTCGGTTTCCGAATTTCTTGTCCAGCTTGTCTACATTAATTATAAGATGGTGTTGTAGAGGGTTCTCCACCAATATGTTATAAAGGAGTGAAGATTCGGTAGAGTATGAACTTGTGCTTTATTGCCTTGTAAAGATGATAATACCAGATGTTAATGGTAATGGCAAGTGTGTGGTACCTGTGTGTGTGTGGTGCGTATGTGGCACCTTCAGGTAATCCTCTCATGGTAATTGGCAGGTGTGCCATGACCAATCAGGGTGCAGTATAAATCAGTATACCGGTACCTGGCTAGCCTTCATAGGGGAAGAAGCTAGCATGCATAAATTGAAAATTATTTGTATGACACAATGAGGTATAACAATGGCATGTCCAACTTTCTATATAAATTAAATACAGGTCCTTTGCAGATAAATCAAATAAATCCACTTCATGGTCTAAGTTTTTTTTTATGAAAACAGTCGTTTCAATGGCATTTACAAGACCTGTGATGCGGTCCTAAGTGAACTTTGATAAAGCTTTCACAATCCCATTATATTGAAGCCATGTTATATTCCTTCCCAACTTATGAACAAGTCGATTATATGAGATAACTTCATCAGAATTATACAAGTCTACAACAGAGGTAATCTCTCTGTTTACGAACATATAGCTGCTGTACTTAAATCAGTTCTACCTGGGATGTCAATAAACTTGTTATACCATGATTGTTCTTGAATGAGTGCTTTTTCAGTTTCTACTGGAAAAAAAGTAAAGTCACGTGACCCCATATGTTATAAAGCTTATTGTCTCTATTGTACATTATGTATACATATTCTTTTTTATTGCTAAAAGGATAATGAAATGGATTTCTATGTCAAATGTTGTAAATAAATTTTGTTATAAATTAATGTAATTGGTTAGATTGCTTAAGAAACAAACCTGTATTAGTACGAATGTCATAAGTCAGCCAACAAAATTCGTTCTTGAGATAATTTATTTGTCATCGTTCATATTACTCATATGTTGTAAAGGCTACAAGTCTTTGTTGCATACATACATAAACTCGAATATATTAGAGAAATATTTCATCTAAAGTTGAGTCCAGTAATATTTCATTTCCGAATATGCCAAACAATATTTGATGGGTCTCAGCCTAAACCAAAAAGAAATAATTTATTATAGTTAAAGGGAAAAGACCCGAAGGAGACCACCATTTTTCACCAATGAGTTTTCTTAATAACAAATACGAGCCTGATGTCATCAAATACATTTTTGATATGTTGTGCTTTTGCGTTGATTTAGCTATACAAAAAATACCTGAATAATTCCCTGTCCCGGTACATATGAGTATGTTCTACCGAAGAAACAACGAAACATTGAAGGCCACAAACCAGAATAATTCTTTAACGTGAAGGTGTAATTGATAATACGGGTCTATATTAGTAATTTCTCATTATGATCTATAATCGAGGACCTATATGTATTTCTTTCACAATAATCATATCACACAGCAGAACTGCACAATAAATTATTTGAACTAGATATCAGCCATAACAATGACCCTCCTAAACAGTGTAGGCGATATGCATAAATTACAAAACAAATAGAATCATGCAAAATAGACTTGATTGATTTAAAATGCTAATTATTCATCCATTTCTTCTCGCATGAGAACAAGTCACAACAAATTTTAAACATTGCAAGGATATTGTCTTTATGTATGATCAATCAAATTTGTAGAAATTATTCAGGCAAATATCGATGTCTGCTCTATTATTGTAAGAAACTGCCTTCACTTTGTTTTCATACAGGTGTGCTCACATATATAAATACTGCAATAATATACGCAAAAGCATGGCTTCTTATCAATTTGTTGCAAAAAGAGGAATTGCTTTATAATGGATGAGGGGAATACAAACACCATAATATAAAGAAGATTGTGCATTTCCAGTTTAATTGTTAAAATCTTAACATTTTTATATCATTTCATGTGTAGCCCCGGTGTCCAGATGCTACAGCGCGAGATGTTTAATGCATACCAAGTACATAAATGGCGATTATTTCCTCCTTGTGAGTCAGAACAAATACTTAAGAGATTATATCAAGACCAAGCTTCCACCCCAAAATCAATTATTTGATACCTTATCTCAGTGGAATATTTTCACAATGAGAAGAGAAATGCATTGTCTTGAATACATCCAACCAAAAACCTAATTCAATGAGCTAATTCAATACTCAAACGTCAATATTAATCGTTTTGGCGGATTCGTTGCACCCCGGATAATGGAAGAATCAAGTAAATCTATCACTTCGCTTGTACATGATCTCAGCTGAGATTAAGACAGTTTGGCTTCAATTTCTTTGATAAACGAGGGAGATTTTCGCAAAATGCTCTTATGGTATGGACGTACTATAAAACTGCGTCGATATTGCGTGCTTACAATGTATATAATGGACTGCTTTGATAAAAACAAATCAAAAGGGACCATAAACAAAATCGATAAAGGCATAACGTAGGGGCACTTCAACAACCAGGCAAACGTGAAGCTTGCTTCCAGGATCATAATTAATAAAAATGAGAATGAACTACGAAGTTTTCTGTCTTCATCTTGTATTGTTATCCTGAAAATACTATAACCTTCATGTATACTTGCAAGCAATTGTATGACTCTCCAAGAATAATGAATTATCACGATAAAAAATAGTTCAGTGAACAAAAGGCCTATCATAGCCGCACTTCTTCTATATACCTTCTTTTCTCAATAAAAAATACATCACATCAATTAAACCTTATCAGTCTCATACTCAATGTCGTGTCTACCTTGATTTATTAATGTATGTTGCGTTGCTACGCTAAAGTGAAATAATATACATATCCTTTCAGTTCATCTATACTTAATAGAAATAGCTTTTATAAAGGGAAATTTTGCAAAGGTGTTGGATCACACGATCTTTAACTACACGTTTTCATAAGGATTAATTCTCAAAGCTAATGAAATTCCTCAAACGATAGGCTGGCAGCTGGGAGGTTCCAAGGTCCACGAACCATCTATCTGTCACGTAGCTATGGTATGAGACCCCTTTAGCTAGAAGTTCAAAATTGTATTCACAATACTCCATTGTTCACCAATCTTGGACTTTCACCGAGCATAATATACGGAGAATCAACTGAATGCTTATACCCTTGGATCTATATAACTATCCCTGGTGGGGACATTTGTTCTACCGAAAGAAGCCATCTGTCTATTGTGCGTACAATTTATAACTTTACACGACTTTTACACGATTAAATCATCCAGCCATCTCAATCGTATCCACATCGTTTGGATACATGGGTGTTGGCTACAATAATGTTGCAACACATTGGCATTATAGTAATTATAAGCATATGAATGTCACAGCTGCAGCAAAGAATCCATATGAAAATATAGCATGCACTTGGCATGTGTGTATGTATACATGTATGTATGAATTCAGTATACTCTGTTTTAATTGTTTGTAGCATCACAATATGTGAAAATTACAACGGCAGTATGAAACGTTTATAGGTATCACCCTGAATCTTAGAAGGGATAATATGTTCAATTATAAACTGCAAAAATATGCAGTATCCACTGTAGTATATATATATAATAATAATACTACTGCCATAACATGTATTCATATATGACCTCTCTGAACTAAGTTCCAGAGCCATAGGTAGCATTTAAAACGATGTATACGCGTTATCGTGAATAAAAACTACACCCACTCTATTAACATAGACCTATATAATTGGCGTATATATAGATACAATTGGTATGGGAAATGATCTGTTTATGTGACTATACGCTGATAAAAATGAAGTTACCACTCACACTACACCCACGAGCATGTAAAACATGTTTCAGACAACAAAAAGTTAAACTTAATTCCCATTCACACATGTATGTATACATTTATATCCAAACCTGAAGCTGTCTGATGTAAACAATCACTTAAAATATCAATCGTGTCGGTTGAATGTTTAGTGGACTTGAAGCAATCAAATCATGCAAGATCAATTAAGCTTCATTGACAGGCACAGTGGGAGTCATGTAGGCACCATCAGAAACCACTCGACCCATGTCCATGTCATGTTGTGTGACTGTAGCATTACGCTCCTGATAGCGTTGGACACATGGGATAAAGAACAGCATCAAACCGCTCACGGCAATAATCGCTCCCATTATGTAGAATGGGATATCATAATCTCCGGTAGCATCGAATATCGACCCTAGAAAGTGCCAAAAGTAATCTCATGTTATTTGGATATATATATTAAAAAATACGAGTTAAATCAGTTAAAGCTTACATGAAAAAAAGATTAATGAGGGCTATTCATGCACTCAAATGTGAAACATTCAAAAGTAGAAATGTGAAAAATAAATAAATTAATTCATAAATGTTTAGATAAAAGACCACCAATCTCCGCTGGGATTTACATGGGGTCTATATAAGTATAGTATAAGTATAAACGGTTGGTATTATATGTTTTGATCTATAATCATGGTATCGATAGGATACTGTAACTAATTAATGAGTTTCTGTTATCATATCCTAACATTACATGAATTAATCAATTACCTGCAATTGGTGGCCCAATCACTCCCGCAACACCTTGGAAGAGAAGTGTAAGGCCGAAAGAACTCGTAAGGCACTCAAGTCCGAGAAGATCCACCAAGACCACAGAAGTGAGGGACACGTATACTCCTGAAAAGTTTGTTGAAGACATTTTGTCATATGTATACATTATATCACATGAACACTTAAATTTATAGCAGTTCGATCAATATTTGCTGTGTTTTAACATTTATTTCCCTAAATGATATCGAACACCATCAATAAACATCTTCATAGAACGATAGATTCAGATTATACATTATGCATGTCGATCCTATAAAAACATGGCACATAATGGGAGGATGGACTTACCTAGAAATATGCCGAATATGGCAGCGTAAGCAATAAGTAATTCATAAGTTGTACAGAAAGCACTCAGAGATGTAAATACGCCACATATTGTCAGTGCTATGTTGTATAAGTAAAGGCGGTTGATGAACTTTCTATCAGATAAAAAGCCAAAGACCACTCTGCCAATTGTGTTTGCCATACCGATCACGGAAATCAGGAATGCTGCTCTGTTTTTGTCTATACCTTTCAGGATTGCTCTGTCGGGAAGGAACATATACGGGATGCAGAAGCCAATACTCGTTAGGAAATTTGAAATAGCAAACATCAGGAAAAGCGGGTCCTTTAAAAGGCTTACATCCATCATTTGTTTGAGTGTTTGCTTCATGTCCCCAGAACAACATTCTGTAAGTTTAGATTTGGATTCGTCTTCTCCTACCTCCTTGGGAATAGACATGATACTCTGGGTATAGAGTCCTGGATTTGACCTGTACATGGGTATGTTCTGAAGGCTTCCTGCATAAAAGATATCTTTTCTTGCCATTGGGGACTTAGTAGATTTACTCTCTGACATTTTCCTCTCACGCCTGTGAAGGAGGTGGTCGCTTGCATAGCTCCTGAGGCCATGATCCTCGTAGGATGCTTGATCTATTGCTTGCATAGAACGGAAGGAATTATCACTGGATTTCTGTACTTTTGTGATTGTAATATCAGGCAACAAACCCCCATTTATCACAGGTTTGCCAGGCTCGCCGTTCACATCCTTCTTTTGAGCATGTCCATTGAGCTGTACTTTCTTCTCGGGTGCGGGTAAGGGCAGTTCGGCATCAATATCGCTTACTGGGGCATTACTTGATTCCAAAGGTCGGAACAATGCACCACATAAGATGCAATTTAGAATAAGGCCGGCCAAAATGAGGACTGCACCTTTCCAGGTATATTCTTCGACCAGAAATTTGGTGAGCGGTGCAAAGATGAATGTGCCAACGCCTGAGCCACAGACTGCTAATCCAGTAGCGAACGAACGCCGCTTTTCAAAGTAATATGTTACGCTGACAATTGCAGGTAGGTAGATGAGTCCCAGTCCGATACCTGCAAGAGGAAACAACATATGTTTTAATTGACTTGCCTCTAATTAGCACCAATGATTACCTTTATCACTCGGTGAAAAGTATACACACATTGCTTATCAGTTCGACCATATGTAGAACTCAATCAATCGGCTCAGAGGACTATTACAATCAGTGATGTTATGTATGTGACGGATAAAAATAATCCTCTCAGTTGCACAACTATCCGGTGCCAATTGTAAACTATGGTTGATTATTATACACGCATTCAATACTGAGGCCCCGACAGCCGCACATTACTTGTAACGTGGTATTGGACTAGTACATTACCAGCTCGTTGTCATGGCGACGCAAGTTTGGTGGCGCAAGATTGCCGACGCAAGGTTGCCGACGCAATCAACTTACTATAAGGCATGTATAATAATCAACTTATAGGACTCGTTGCCGCACGATGCGTAAATAAAGGACTTGACCTGCGGTCTCGTCCTTTATTTACGCGCCGTGCGGCAACTCGTCCTATAAGTGCTAAATAATGGTTGATTCAGTTGAAAATTTAGAAATGAAAATGTAAGGAAGAAGGGGGTTTTGCTGTTTTATTAAGAGGTTATTATGGAGAGCCTGGTGTAGGTAAAACTGGTTTGACTCGTTGCCGCACGACGCGTAAATAAAGGACTCGACCTGCGGTCTCGTCCTTTATTTACACGCCGTGCGGCAACTCGTCCTATAAGTGCTAAATAATGGTTGATTCAGTTGAAAATTTAGAAATGAAAATGTAAGGAAGAAGGGGGTTTTGCTGTTTTATTAAGAGGTTATTATGGAGAGCCTGGTGTAGGTAAAACTGGTTTGAAGGAGTAAGTAGTATATAAATAGGGGGTGATTATGTATTTGTAGCTATACATATTTGTATTGAAAATGTATTTGTATTAAATGTATTTATAGACCATCCGCCTAGGGTCTTGTCTAGCGATATGCACTCTTCGAGGATAAGTCTATCTGAGATTTCAATTTTTATATACCTATTTACAAATTTTCACATTTCTATTCTTAAATTATCATTTTAAAATCTAATTACGTAATATTGCACTAATATTACACCTGCATAATGTTGCGTGATGTATATATGGTCCATGTGCTATATATGGCATTAGATAATCATATTATTAACCATATCTAACCATCTTATGGATCCACGCGTGACCGTTTAAGATTAAACAACTACTAGGTTCGATCGAGTAAGCCAGGTTGCTATGCAACTGCACTCACCTAGGCAGCCATCATACTTTTGCCACGCGCGGACCCAAAGCAACGCGCCCCCTTAGCGACGCGACTTTCCTCATTTTCACCCGCGTTATGCGAGCTAAGCCCTACAGGTGCGGTTCATCCCTATGCGGGCATGGGTCAATGTATAGACTTTATTCCATGATTTGGCCGTGAGCGTACAATATAATCGATATACTTGCCGCTCACAAGGTGTACAATATAAACTCACTGTATTGTACAGTGACGTCACAACCGTTCGAGAGTATAAGGATAACACAGTTTGATGAAATTAATGCAAATAAAGTTGTTTTAGGGTAAGAATCATGGAATAAAAGCAAGAATAGCAAAGTATCGCGTCTTTGGGGGCCTATATTCTCCTCGTATGGCCGAAAAACAACTCGGCCTACGGCCTCGTTGTTTTCGGCCATACTCGGAGAATATAGCCCCCCTCATACGCGATACTATGCTGTTCTTGCTATAATATGCGGGCTAGATCATTTCATTTTCATTAAAAATTGTCGATATAATATATATTCCATTATTCCATCACATCAACATCTAATGTGAACTTTGTAATGCGGTACGTAATATTGTGTAACTTATTGCATTATTATTGCGAATATTTAACTTTTCCATAACTTCACAAATCCCTGATTATTTCATTTTATTGATTGTAATGTTATGGGATAATACTTTCAATTACAAAACCATGTAATATTACGTGGCAGCATGGCTACTTCATTTTATCTTTTTACTTTTAATAATTTCTTATATTGCGTAACTATTACGTATTGTAATTGTATATCTCTGATTTTATATTTATCGATCATGTAATTATTTCAGGGCATTATGTAAGGTAATGTAATGCTACCGCTGTTTAATATATAATTGTATTCAATAATGTTTCTTTAGTGTTACTGCAAATGTAAGTTTCCCTCTACTGATATGGTAAAACGAAGCCTGTTGCTCATACCAATAGTGTTATACCCTGGGGGTATAATCTTCCTAATTGTATATTCTAATAATAATTTAAAAGTTTTAAAGATGGAGTCCCAATGAAGACACACGTAGTCTGGATAACGTTGATAAAGGGAGTGCCTGCCACAGGCCTGCGGTATAACAATAGCTATAGATGTAATACTGAGCGGTCATATGTACCTGCGCATTCCTGATAGGAATTGAACGCATTAGACTGAGAAGTAGTTTGTTTGTTCCCACAATAACTTTCAGAACTCGACTACGGGCAGTACGATGAGTTCGGGGAAACCCCTATTGTACCATTGTTGTGTCACATTATTATACTGAAATTTTTCACAATTAATTTGCTGATTAATGTTCTTAAATATGATAACATATGATTACGCAATATGATGTAATCGATTATAAAATATGAATTTACTATGTCACAGGAAAACATAGTGGATCGTACATGAATTTTGTTATCATGTTCAATATACATATCGATATATTACTGTTCTGGTTGATCTAAACTACATTGAAAAACATTATGATATTTATTATTACCTAACAATTGAACAATGATCAAGAAGACTCAGATTACTGTCGAAAGGCCTAGGCCACTAAGCCGATTCTCATGCATTGTCACGGAACTTCGTGGAAAAGGGTCCTCTGTGGCCCAAAATCGTATGAAATTCGGTTTGGTGGACTAGGGCCTGAAGACCTGTGTTTTCTTTAAACTTGCTAAATATATCTTGGTTGATTTCTTGTGATAAACCATTATCGCAATTTCGACCCACTGAGATAAGTATAGGCTCTGTGGACCGCAGATCTTATATATGTACACAATGCATTGGTATCGATGTACGTACCGGTAATTTGTAATCATCTCATCGGAAGTTAAAAAAACACATAACCATTGAATAAACCAATAGGAGGGAGTATCCAGGCTATATTTGCTGATAGACATTTTTTCTGTGTTTTCCTAAAGATACTTCGCCTATTATGAAATAACTGTAGATAAGCGTAAGTATGCCCCAAGTATAGATATACAACATGTCACATGCATAATCAATGAAGCATTGACATGCATCTACTTCTGTTTCTTTTTTAAGTAATATATGGGCGTACTATCAATCTAAATATGGACAGTAATTGTCAGATAGTACCTCACATAATGAAGATAACATTCTCTTTATTTCATCACTGCCACGTATCATCCATCAGGAGCATCGTATAGATCTTTCTTTCTACTACCTTACCTAATAAATACCTCGGTGAGTGTTTGCTTTACTAATCGTCTATGTTGACCTATCTTGGTATTCATAAAGTGTCTTATCGTAACGAATAATACAGGAGATACTATGACATAAGACGCATTTCGTTATCTATCGCCCAATATACTGATTCTAGAAATGTTAAATAAAAAAAGAGAGAGATGATTAATTTTGCCTGTACGAGTGTTTATAATATGAACAGACAGACTTATGAACCAGAAATATATTTAGGCATGTTTTGCCAGGACTTGATACAAACACATTTGTAATCCACTGTTACCTAAATAGCTCTAACCTATAAGAGAGAGTTATAAAGTATAAAGTACGACCAAGGCCTTACAGTTACACTATCGATGTCTGAATGTTTCAATCACTGAAACAACGAGATAAATAAACTATAATGTTTGTTCTTGATTTTGGACACTTTAATACTTGTGCCACTCCTCTCTCGTAAACCTCAAAATTGATAATCCTAAATCTAAAACAAAAATTGGATTTAATAATTAGAGTCCCATAATCAATGTGAATCCCTTATCATATTTAAATTTTAAAGCCAGGTGTCTAGGTTTATCATTAATATGCTTACATAACTGATATATTTATCAATTGGGAGTTGGAGTCCCGGTGTAACAGTTCTAAATTACCCCCCGATCTAATGTACCTCCCCCCCCCCTCCGGTAATTTAGACCTTAGGTTTAAATTACCCCCTACCTCCCTTAGTTTCATTGATAATTGTACACCAACAATTCTTGAGCAAACTTGAATCAAACAAGATCAATTCAAGGGTCTAAAATGAGATAGTCTATAATTATTATAGTTTAAGTTTAAGCTTTATATATTCAGCAAAAGCTTTAAAACGAAAAGGTTGCTGTTCTCAGCAAATCCTAAACTGTTATTGGTTCTCCGAATGAAATTTCAAATTATATTATATATTTATATTATATTATACTTGTTGATTGTTCAATGAATTTAGTAAATTCCCTTATTTTTCTCGTTGGAAATTCGTCGTCAATCCCACATTCAAAATATGTTTGGTATCCATTTTCCTTGATATATTTCAATGTTTAATTTTCGACTGCTTAATACACTAATATAGTAATAGTATTTTATGAATATATATAACATGACGGAAATTGTCATTAAATATCATTGCTCTCTTTTTCCGTCTCTCCGGCTCTCTTTCTAAATCTCCCGTCCCTACCCCCTCCTATCTCCCCCTCCCTCTCTTTCTACCTCTCTCTATCTCTCTCCCGCCCCTACCCTCCATTCTCTACCTCTCTCTTTCTCTGATTTCCCTTCACATGCCATGGCATGGTGGGTAACATTTTGGTTTCACCCTGTTAAATCACACGTACTCTAAATCTATTCGGTTCTTTCTATTAGGTCTATGCTGTATTCATTCTCAATCTTACTGTGTGGATATAGTTACCCTTGGTATGACTGTTTTGTGGATTATATTGGGTGAATCACATGAGAAATGTGCCTTGAGTTATTACTTGTATGGTCATAATGTAGAGAATTAATCTTGGGGGTATATTAGGCCTAGTTTAGCCCCCCTCCCCCCCTTGTATTGGGGGTACTTTAAAACTGGCGGGTGTATATTCGACATAGGTCTAGGGCCCAGGTTAAATGTACCCCTGGTATGTTAGACCTAGGTTAGTTATACCGGGGGGTAAACATAGTATTCACTGACGTCATGGCGCTGGCCGCGGCTCGCCATACTGTGGGTCAAGCTTTGTAAACGTTAGCTGGACATGTGTGCTCCAAGCCTCGAAAATGCTGTTTTCACCTCTGGAAGTTTTAGCGAATGTAATATAAAGTATGCTGATAGGTTCGATTGTAATTTTTTAGTGTGTCATGATGGAATAATGAGTATAATCGCCATTATCAAACATTTGAAACGGGAAAGCCTGTCGATCTGGTGCCTCCCGCTCTGTCTGTAGCCACACAGTATGGCTGCCAGTGAGGATAGCCGCTGACTGGGGTGACGTCATGTGAATACTATGTATACCTGATGAGGGTTACATTAGAACTGCTACCCACACAAAATCAAGTAAAAAAGTCATAGTGAAATGGAACTGTTATGTCTATACGTAACGGTCATTTCACCATAAAAAATTGTAAAAGTTCCACACAAAAAAGATTGTCACTTTTCATTAACACAATGTAGGCTCTCAGATCAGATAAGAATGGTTGCCAGTGATTGGTCGCCTACAGGGCTATAATGGCTTTCCTGGCCCTAGACTAGGCGTCTTAATCAATGGGATTCTAATGGTACTTTGCTGTTTGGAGCGAGAGGCTTTCCTCAGTTTGGACTCTGAGCTAATGACTGGGTGCGGCAGGAGTAGCATACTACGTATATTCATGTTATAACAAGGTCTAGATTTACCATTTAAGTTTAACAATTGCAGACAACTATACACCGAAGAACAATTAACTTTACCTGTATCAGTTCACTTTGGTAAATATGACTTCTTACATAATAATGGATAATGTTTGGGGAACAATGCCTCCTTTACGCGGAATGGGATAAAGAGGATAATCCCACCGATGAATGTAACAACTGTGAATTGTGCCCTTTGTATTGTTCAGGGAGAAATAGATTTTGACGCTTAACAAGTTTAATTGATTTTATTTTCATATTTGATTAGAGAATCCACGTGTCAAAAGTCTTATATTTCTTTTTATGAACACTCCTAAAACCACAGTATTGGCATATTCTAGGCATTAGTATAATCATACTAATGTTCTTTCTGCAGACAGAAAGGCACTGCCATCGTTGACATGTGGTCAACTTGAAGATTAATTGAAATGGTTCAATGAGAGTTCTCAAGAGCCATATATACACTCACAATTGCTTGGTTGTGTATGGTATCTGCATGCTATATACGAACCTATGTTCTCTCAACTTGCCTTATCTTCTTATCGTCCCATCACGTCATCCTCTTAAGATAAAAAAATCAAAGGAACTCTTTGTGATAGAATTTGTCTGGCGAATGAAGTTTAGGTGGGTCAATTGCACCTCACTATATCCCTCTACTGTGTATTAAAATAAAACAATGAAGAACTGAACTTTCCATTGATTATGCACAGTATTGTCTGTTAAATGCGTTGTCTAACACCGAATGTTACCAACTTCTATCAGTAAGAAGTCATTCAATGGGCATTCAAAAAGTAAGTATAGCTGAGTATCCATATCAGGTAATTACATGTCGTTTTACACTCACTGATTGTGTTACCTTCTGAGGATTTCCTTATAATTATACTTTTAATAGGTTTCCACTATTCCTGTCTCACCAAAGCTAAGCGATGAATAATTTACATTTTCCTATGGATTCTAACCAAAAATCTATAAATCTTTATCCCTTTCTCACGAAGAAGTGAAGTGGAGATGAATCCGATTCGTTGAGGACGGAGGTGTGTCAGCTGATTGATTGACCGGCTTATCCAACCAGTGGAATGTACTCCTCAATAGTCAATGGGTGCAGTTTTACTGATACACCCACTCAATCGGTATTAGTGATTGTGTGATATTTTTAGGCATTTGGTCAGGCCTCGACAATGTTATAGGCTTATCTTGGAGATAGCAGGTCATCCTTGCTGACCAGTGGTCAATAACGGTAACGAGATGTGTGAAGTGGATTGATCGAAGTGAACTGGACTCCTTTTTTTCCAAGATCAAGATCCCAAAATGTTGGTGTGAGGTCGCACCAGGGCTTTGGTTTATTTAATGATTTAAAACAAAAATATCTGGAAATTCCCCCTGTTCAGAAATGATGCTTGTGAGAAACTCTTTAATTGTAATGCTGTATATATTTAAATGGTCCATCTTTACTTACCTCCTACGATACCAAAACTGAAGTACAGAAACCAAATGTTGGGAGCCCATATGCTTATGATGAAGCCTATGGAAGCAATGATGGACCCAGCTACGGTGACTGCTCGACATCCGTATTTGTTGGTGAGGGCACTTGCCAATGGACCTGCAGATATTGTTCAGTAAATAATTGATGTAAATACATTGATGTAAACATTACATTGATGTAAATAAAGCTAAAACTGAAACTTGTCCTATGAGTATTATTCTTATTATTCTTTTTATTTCAGCTTTAGACAATTGAAGTGAAACTTGGAGGATGTGGCATAGATCTGTTTTTGTCCTGCCACTGCACCTTTGTTAATTGGAAGAACGATAGAAATAGCAGTCCTAATTGAATATCAGGGATGCAAGTTGGACAAAGGAGAGTTGATTCTTCTTAATGAGGGACTCCATTACCTAGCTGTACCAAGTATTTTAAACTGATTTAAAGACAAACACTTTGACGATCAAAGAAATAAGAATATTTTTTTTTTCAAAATGCATACGAAACTTGGCCGATCAGATTTTTGAGATTTTTTTTTTCAAAATGTGGACACTATTTGGTTATAAACGGTGAAATTTGGAGAGAGATTTTACACTTTTTGGAAGTTTTCAACATCACTTATAATTACTTATAATAGATCTTAGTACAAATATTGTATGTAGACTTGCAGCTCTGGCATAACATTACGTGCTGATATTAAATAAATTGTTCATGTATACAAGATGATAGTCGGTCAGAATAGGTTTTTCGTATTTGCTTTGATATACTGTTAACAAAAGAGACAATACCTGATCCCCACGTTATCCCAACCATGAGGGATCCGATCCATCCTGTCTCACCACGTCCACCTTTGAAGAAGTCCAAAAATTCAATGTAAAAGATTCCAAATGAATAGGCAACTCCGTCGGCGATGACATGGATCATGAAAGATCCAAATACAACGACCCACCCCCATCCCCCATCGGGGGGAATGGGCAATACTTCAGTCTGTTCTTTCCTTTTGTTTCCTTTCTCAGACGACATTTCCACGAGTTGATGTGTGAGTAGTACGGTAAGTACTGCTGAGTATGATAAAACCACGTCCACGGTCCACAAATGTATCCAACTCCGCGACAGATGCCTTGTCACTATGCGTCGTCCCTTATACTTTTTTGTATATATAATGCACTTTTTTATGTGAGGGACTTCAAGAGAGGGAAAACACTTGGTGAGTGTTATGTAACAACTTGAAAAAAAGCGCAAGTTTAAATCCAACCGCGTTCTAGTTTGCTAATCTTGATTCGCACTGGCTTATTTCAAATACATGCCGTGACATAAACTTGTATAGAACGTCTTGTGAACCCTCCGCACTTCTCTCTCGTGGAAAAAAGACTGAGGCCGTCCCTATACTCCCAGCAGTCCGTGGGTTACAGTTAAGAGTATGATTAACAGATTCACTCAGTGGTTGTGCATTGGGATGCCATGATATGCCATGAGCTGTATAGCGAGTCTCAGCTGCTGGCTGGAAAACCCCACTTGCCCACGTCGCAGTAGAAAAGCGTCCCCTCAATTAGTGGATCCTCTCTCTCATATGGTGGTGGTATTGGTGGTGGAGGTGGTGGATGTCGGCAGTGGATGTATCTATCTCCTGATACCCTTGAAATGACATAAAGGTACATATTGTAGATAAGACACGGATTGAATGAAGAGGAGGAAGAACAGTAGCGTGTTAATATCATTATGAATATATTTTATGGCACGCATGTCCGTGCATTATATTTTTACTATCCGGAGTAGATAACATTATCCGCAGTCTGGGATAATTTGATTTGATTTGAATTACACGAATTCTTATTTTACAATAACGGATATTAAGATATAGCCCACTTGACTGTAATAATCAGGTCTTTCAGTGCTTGTAATATATCAAAATGTTATTCCAGATATGATTAGACTAGGTCCTTTTTTAAAAAAAGATTCATATCTATGTATATGTTACCTTCTATCATATTTCAACATTGATTTCAAACAGGTATTGGAAATAAATGACATCAACATGATGTTGATACATGTTTTTTTCTATTAGATAAAAATTGGATATAAAGAATTTGATGAAATTTACAAGAATACATTCAGGTCAAAATTGCCACTTCCGTTGGGCAATATGCATGATATATGTCGACAGAAGGCAAAATGCCTCGCACCGTGTACAAATAGTGCATACAGGTGTGCATATTGTATTCAGATTGAAAAGGCCTTAAAGGGGTATATCAATGTATAATTGATATTATTGCCTGATAATTCTGCCTGACATAGCAGAAATGAACTGGCATTGGAATATCAAATACCGGGAGGCTATATATGCCCTCATCGGTATGGTAGGCCTACATTATCCTGAACTCAAATTATGTTGCCAAGATATATTATAGGCCTATTACAGATATTGACATTGGCTTAGGTTTGTCCTTTGACCCAGTAGATAGGCCTATTAATTTATTTAGGCCTACTCTTGTCCAGATACAAATAAATACACATGGACAATATAACCGCTTTCAGGCACAATAAAGTATAGCTCGATGGGATTGATCCCCAATTAATGTTCGCAGGAACCCTTTGATGTGAGTCATATTTCGCTGGTTTATTTTAAAACCTTATATCACTTACTTGAAGAAAATAACGATACCGTTCCAATCTAAGACACCGCCAATACATCCCATGAATTTATGACGGTCGTATAAAGCATATGAACCTTGATTTTAATTCGATAAAAGCCCATGTTTGACCTACGTGAACTATGAAATGAATGTTATTTGCATTGTTCGAGAGATCTCTTTGAAGTCCCCATCCCTGTGCTCCTCTCTGACTGTTGTCAGCAAACATGTTCATGTGTCACCAGGATGTAAAATCTGAATATCTACCTCCTGTTGTGGTTTTGTGCCCTTTTTTGGCGGGGGGGGGGGGGGGGGCGTCTACCACGTTTTTCTCTATATTGTAATCTTGAGTCAGTAGACCTAAAAATAAAACTATATCTATAATGCCTGATATTGCTGGATGGTTAATCTGGATATGACGATGTTCCAATGTTCCATATAGGCCTATTAGTATTGTAGAAAATGGAATATTTTCTGGGAGAGAGAAACATTTATCGTAATTGGGGTGGGAGGGGAGCTGAACTGTCCGTCAGTGCTCTATTGAGCATGAATATACTGATAGTCGGATACTTCACAATATTAACGCCACAAGCTGGCCTTGGTTCCCTGGAAACGTGATTAAAGTACCGTAACTAAGTGATCGAGTGATGATACGTAGGCCTATGCCATCAATCATATGAATTCATAATATCTTTGCGGTACTCCAATCTGCTAAGTTTCCCCTAGATCTAGACTAATTGATGAATTAACAAATTAGATAAAGGATGCTAATTAATGATTTGTGGGAGAGAAAAATGAGAAAGAAGAATCAGAACCTGACAGGCGATCCACCTCTGCACCGTAGTGAGAACGACGTTGCAATTACGTAATGACGTTATGTCACAAAATGTAAACGTTATCATGGTGATATCCCTATGGCTACACTCGAGTTGCCCTGATAAGTTTTATGTAGGCCTACGGTACACTTTTTGCTCTCTGGACTCTGGTCTGGTAAACTTGCATGTCTTCTTTTCTCCCGTCAATTTGCATGAAAAGGGAATTTAGTAACTTGACCAGAGTGTAGAAACCTAATCTGCTTCAATCCTTGAGTGTCCCCAAAGTGGCCAAAGAATTCCTGCGTGTAATTTGACAGGATCGCACTTAGATGTAACCATCCCATGGCACTCTATGATCTATCGATCCACATTCAGGGTAATCAAGTCTACTCTACGCAGTGTACACCCGAGTTTTTCCATGTTTCTCCCACACACCAACATTTAGATGCTGCATGGCAAAATGCCAGACTTGCTGAGGGAAGTCAAGGCCCTGGACATTTGCCACCAACTTTTTCCTCTTCTTTTCCCTTTCACAGGGGAGAAGCAAACAAACAAACGCGAGTAAATACCTAGATGGTATCCCTGAAACGAAAACAAAACGACGAGGAAATTCAAGTCAGTATGCCGTAAACACGATTGCTAACGGCATCGGGTTTCAAGAATTCTTCGCAGTTCCTGGTTCTAGTATTCATATACCGTTATTGTACCGTATTGCAGAACTGATTGACGATAAGTCATCACGAGTATCACGGTTGGTTCTATACAGATACTTTACATATGAAATCCCTATCTTAGTTTATTTTAGTTGGTATACCTTAGTTGCCATCCTCAATTAGCCCAATTAAACAATAAATGAATATATAAATTTATATAATATTATCCAACCTTATTTACATTGTTAAAACCAACATTATTGTTCACGAATAACCCTCTTGCCTATCATATTTACCTAGTCTCTGTGAGTGTAGGACTCCTGTAAACTCACATACGGATCTCGTCCTCAGGGGATCAACCGTTGTCACCGATACACGGACCTAGGAATTATATAACTCAATCGCCAAGCTTCAGCAACTCGCTCGAATGTAAAAGTAAGCTCAGTCTTAGAGCAGAACCTATTGTTTGGGTTTCTTTGTTCGGTGGGATAAGCATACTATTTTGAGAAAACTTCTATTTGTTTTCACTCCTCTAAATCTGGACTGATGTTCTTTACTCGGACAAGCTTTATACTGCTTTTTTTTTGTCAAGTTATATCTTGGATTCCACGCGAAAGAAAGTGATGACCTTACTTTGGAGCAATACTGAACCATGGGTTTAATAATACCTCAGTTATGGTATCAAATGACATCAAGTCTTCATGGCCTTCGATAACAAGCGGTAAATGTTGTTCAATACGCCCCCTGGCTATATTATCTTGATTTAGAAATTGTTAAGTAAAGTATAGTTTATTGTTCGTGATCGTGGTTATCACGATACACAGATGTGTCCTATCTTTGTAGATGTGTAATACATCGTTCATACATGTATGAAATGCTATTGATATGCCCACATTAAAACTTGAATCACCTGATTTAGTGATTAGATGTCTTCTATACAAACCTAAATGAATGGCCAATAAAATAATAGAACACAACTTTTAATGCCTAGACATTGGTTCTATATCATGCATGTTTGGATCATGTCAGGATGATGGATATATTCATTTTAATAAACAACATGTTGAATGAAGATCATTTCACTTTTTTTTTTACATATATTGATCTAGATCATAATATTTCATAATATCATAATATTTCTGCGTCAGTGAGTTTGGAGAATTGAAAAAAACCACTGAAAATTCTCTCATATTCACTCTATTTTAAAGTCCTAGATGGATGTGTATTGGAGACAATACGTATCAGTCATTTCTGGGTCTACCTTTTAATTCAAAGAATCCGTACTTCCCATCGCATGCATAGGATGAAACATGGTGCATATTCGATGTCTGAAAACCTTTGACATATTGAACAATGACTCATGCCATGAAGGACAATTTAATTCCGGGAATGTGTCTGTATAGACAGACCAATCGCAAATCTAATCCGTCTATAATGAATTAAACTTAAATAGTGTAAGATATGTGTTTATGGGCGTACATTTAATTACAATAAAATACACAAATCAATCGTGCGTAGGCCTTCCAAAAGAACCCAGCGAATAACTTTATCTGGAATGTGTTGTTTAATAATACAAATTAAATGATTGTCAACTGTATATTGACCGACACTATATCATGAATATTGTATATGCGCCATTTGCGTGAGTATAGGCATTGTATTTATTTGTGCAATTTCCGTGAGAACCCTGAAGGTTCAACATCCCACAAGAGTGCGAGATAATGACCAACATGACAATTGTTGATAGAGGCCGATTCATTATAACATTTCATATGAACAGACTCGAGTATTATTTGCATAGTTCCGAAAAGGTAAACTATAAATAGTAATAATGCGTAATATCAGTAATACGACGTTACAGCCGCGTGACATGCACGCGGTGCGGTTATCCGGTTGTGACCGCATCATTTCGTTGTCCGGTTGAATCCGTAGCTATCCGTCTGTAAATGAACCATACAAACCCAGAAAGAGTAACCATATATATATTATATATATATACAGTACCGGGAGGTATAGCGATATGCTGTGTGAGTGGCTTAAGTCCGTAAACACGACCACCCGCACATGCTTCGTGTGAAAAATATACCATGTTGCGCGCATGTAATACTCGCTCTAACCCAATTGGCAATGTTTGATGACTAATACACGCAGCCTCTGACCGACCATGTGGATTAATTTCCTGAAGTATCCTGTCGCTTAGTTGTGTAACCCTGGTAACCAGATATGAACTGTAGTACCACCAAAAGCAGGGTTTGGTTAATACTATAGAGGTTATGACCCCTCCAACGCCGCTCGATGGCAAATCTATCGGTTCAAATTGATTAGTAAATCATGTAGTATAAACCAATCATAACAAATACTGTTGATTTAGCACAGTTACAACTTTAATCTAAAGCTATATGCCATATGCTGTTTATCACAATTGAACTACCGAAACTAAGAAAGTTTCGGATTAGTTTTATAATCGCAGGCTAAGATATAGCTAGACCGTGCAAACTCAAGGGAAATATTTGAATGGCTTTCCAAAATATTTTTTCTCTTGATCCAAATATGTAGAGCTCTAAGCAATTGCTATTTGCAGTAGATCTATGTTCTAGCATCTAGGATGAAAAGATCCCCATTGAGTCTATTATGCAAGTTTGAAGGTTGTTCTAAGGCCGGTTCTAAGGTCTGACCGGACCCGAAGCCAATCTTGAGGCGTCCAAAGACATGAGATGTTCACTTCTGTAACATGCATTGAGCACGTGATACGTGGGGTTTAGAAAGATCATGCGAAGGATTGATCGAGGTATAGATATATACGGTATTCTTTCCCGCCTAGGCTCAGAGCCTATCAGATTCCTCCAAACTAAGGGAAACTGACCGCAAAATCCCATTAGGATGATAGTGATGGGCCTATTCCAGGGCGGGGAAAGCCATGAGCAAACGGATCTTATTCCATCTGATAGGTTCTGAACTTGGACTATTTTATTTATTTTTGTTATAAAAGTCCCCTGCCTGTTAATTTATCACATTATTGGTTTTTCATCTCATGGTGATGAATTCATTCTGACGTATTTTCTGCTCATTCCCATCATAAATTCAGTCCATCTCTTAATTGTTAATGATTCCTTAATTTTAAAAATGATTTTCAATGAAAGACATCGAGCCATGCAGAGTGTGTGACCACATAGACTGCATCTATAAGCAACCGTCCTTCAGAATCCGAGGATACAAATACACGGCCATTTATGTATTTGTTTAAATTAAGCCTACCTCAGTACCTGGGAACTTCGCGATGCCCCTAAAGAAAGGCCGTATTGCGTGCTGAAACACGATTTTGCCGTGCTATCCCATTTTCTGCATGGAGCTCCTGCGCTTCAATGCCTTTCTGGTTCAGTTATCTAAAATGTGTAAATCATGTGTAAGATATAGAAAGTCTCAGTGGAATAAAATCGAATAACATAACACCTTAGAAGTAATAGGAATTATATTACTTCTAAGATAATACTAAGAGCAAATACTGGACATGGCTATTGCAGTCAGATATGCTGACCATAATATTCTCTATGCATTGCTTATTGGCAATAACAGCATTCAAATAAAATAAACACATACGTATATATAGGCCTATCACAAATATAAATGGCGTTGTACGAATTATAAAGGGTCGATCGGGGATGGTTATTCAAGAATGAACGAAGACAAATGGCAATGTTTTTTTACTTGGAATGAACTTTTTGCAAGGACACACTATAAACGGTGAGAGGTACAACTTAACGTTGTCCTTTTACAATGCTTAATATGTTCAGTCCCTCATGTATTTGTTATTTCCCAAGCCAATTAATCTATTGGGAGAGTGTAAAATGCACAGGAACCCATGTGCACCATATATATTTATTGATTTAGTAGGCTATCCCAGTGTTAAATCATACGGGATAATTTGTAGAATGCTAAATCTGTTTCTGCAAGAACTCAAAATGTTATGCTTGAATTATATTTTCAAATGATGCATTGTTTTATTTCAATTATCATTAAAGGTTATTCATCGCGATAGTAATATAACATCTTGTCAGTTGTGTTCGAAGAAAACTGATCCAGCCGTCAGTAGCAAGAGATACAAATTGAGAACTGACAATACTGTTTTATTTGCACCTGAAGCACAGTCTTTTGCATCCATGAACATCTCTATATTGATCGTATGCAGAATAGCATATAATGTATATATGAGGCATATCGCCAATATCGTCTTCAGCGCTGGCAAGGGTTGAATATCGAGACTCTCTTACTCAACTCACCATCGTTTATTAAAACAATGCACAAACTAAGATCTAGTGAACTGTACCTATTTTGGGTGTTTAATACACTTGAGCGATTGCCTAGAACCGGACCGGTGTATACGCCCGGTGTATCGCTCTTTCCAGGCACGCTTTGTGTAAACAGCCGAGTCATGGTCAGCAACTAATTGCATGGATACCAAGCTCCGCTAGCGTTAGGCAGGCTGGTCGGGCTGGTCGCCGATGACGAGGCTTCATGCAGCGACACAAAAGGCACAAAAGCCTTCTAACTTCGCGGAAAGATTTTAAGACCTGAATGAAAACATGTTGGTTGGAGTCCGATTGCCCTGCTTAATCGGATCCCACTTCACTGGTTTCCCAAATTCAGTGGTTATTTCCATTTTCTTCACCCGGTTACAGTCAGGGTCCGTGGCTGAGTGATGCGAATACATCATCGATAGGTACAGCCCAGCGCTTGCATCAGCAGCTGCCCTAAACCAAGTGAAAACCGGCGGATACAATTATAATATGCTTTCCTTGGCGCATGAATATTCATATCATAAAACTATTGAATAAAGAAAAAGGTCCTACCATTTGCAAGATGCTTTCCAGTATAAATCCTGTGCTGTGATTCCAGCTCTGCGCATTATATATTACGTTTGCGTTAAATCGCAAGGAGACAATGGTGAACCCAGTAGCCTTCTGCTGCTCTGTCTGTCCCAACACTATCCGTACTCACGACGCTACTGCTACCTCGAACAGCTGATCGCTATGTGGTAATCGGGTCAAATTCGGTCACGTGACGCTCTGACGTTAGGGCGTTCCTAGAAATTGTCCCAAGCGTTGTGCAATGGAAAAGGGTGGGGTGAGAGCGGACAGGAATATTAAGTGCGGATTAAGGTATTATATTTATATGACGAGTAATTCAAAATTAAATCATAATATACAGTATGTATGTATGACACTTTTATAATACATTCCTTATTGTAATTTTACAATGTTGAAATGATTGTCCATGATTGCCTATGCGAACAATTTCCACCACTGTCGCTGTTGGTACATACAATTTATTTATGTAGAGAGAGGTCTAATTTCATTTATTGTGAAAAAAAATCTACGTTATCACAAAAATATAATTGCAAAATCCATTGCCAAATAAAATATATTAAATCATAGATTATTGTGCAATTCAACTAATAGCGGAGAACAATTGCAGATGCAAAAACACACAATTAGTATCGTCTTGTTCTCCATACCATGTATAGTCAAACATGCTGGCTGCCTATATGCCAAAGTGAGCAAAGCACATCGAGATTGACATTTCAAGATAAGCTTCCGCATGCGGACCCCAGACAAAGGGCAACACATTAAAGTAATTAAGTCACCCAGATCTAAGTATGAAAAACTCAAGCTCACACATATATGTACTGACTGAGTGTTACATTTTGTATTATATATGCATGGCCTTAGATGCTCGAGGTCCAAGCCGGAACTGTAGTCTAAGTGAAGCAAACATTACATGAGTTAGCCCAAAGAGGCCATGATTCATATCATTGTGACATGTTGTGATGGATTTGGTTACCAAGGGGCTGACACTGTTTGTACGTCTGGCTTTAGTCAAGAGACGTCAGGCATGGTGCCTGTGACAATATAGGGAGACCCATAGAAGGGTTTAGATGAGACTTCATGCATTTATAATGTCGAGGATTTAGGTATATATAGTCAATTTTATACACAAAAATCCTCATGTAAAATGTATTATTCATTGAAGTTGGGATTGTCAGTGTTGGTCATTCTCATTTAGTATGGCAAACTTAAGATGAATTATGAAATTATATAATGTAAGATTTATTCACGGATCCACCGCTCCAGGCCTCATTTTTCACGCTCCTCCTCACACACAAAAAGAAATGTCTGCATCCGCTCCTTACAATACCTCGAGATCTAAGCAAAGCTCAAGATTAATAAGAAGCTACCGGGTATAGGCCCGTAACCAGGGGGTGTCAGGGGTGTTCGAACGAACACCCCCCCCTGCCACCCGTTGGGTCAGTGGTCTCCCCATAGAAGGTAATTAATTTTTTTTAAAAAATTAAAAAAAAAAAAAAAAAAAAAAAATTAAACTTTGACTAATTATTTAGGCACCCATCCTTTGTGAGTCTCTGGAGTTCTCTCTAGAGGATTGGCAACATTCCTGAGCCCTGAAATCAGATGGATCCGCTCATCTTACAATTGATTCTCTTTGATATGGAGTCGAAGACATGCCATGTGTGAGGGTGTGTGTGAGTGGGTGTGTGGGTATGGGTGGGGGTGGGGGTGGGGGGGTTTGGGGTGGTTGTTTTGGGGGTGTTTGGGGGTGTTCGCCCCCCCCTTGCCCCAAACCCCAATTCACCATCTCCACCTCACTTAACAATACTCAGCTGTAGAGAGGGGGTGTTCGACCCCCCCCCCCCCCCCCCCCCCCCACCATCTCAACATACTCAGCTACAGGGCTTTTGTTAAGGTTTTGAGTATGGGATATTTTTGTGGAAGTAGGGGGGACCACATTTTCTGAGACTGAGCCCGTGCCCAGCACAGAGGTGGGTGCGGGGGCTATCCTGGGGGGAGGCACCCCAGAAGATTTTAGATTTCTGCATGAAGAATGGGGGAGGGACTTCTGGTGTTCAAATTTTATCCAAGCACAGTGCTGGGGGAGGGTGCGGGAGGGGATGACCCCTCCTGGTGAGAAAATTTTGAATTTTGCACAAAGAGTTGTGGCTTCTGGTGTATTTCTAGCATAGTATTTATAGAGATTTCAGTGTTCAAATTGTATACATAAATTTTCCTCTTTATGTGTATGGTCGATTCTTACAAAATTGGGGCAAGCAGCGCTTGTAATTAAGGATATATTTACAGAATCAAGCTCTAAATCTACCAATGTCTGTCATGATAAAATTCAAAGATTTCTAGACCTAAAATACAGTTTTTCCAGGCATGACAAATAAACCAAAAGAATAAAAATGTAAGCTCAGTGAACCTTGGAATTCAAAAACACTGACTGTCCCCATTTTGTGAGAATTGACTATAATGCCTTGAAAATCATAATACAATTTCACGACTTTCAAGGAACTCAAGGCCATGTAATAACTAATAATCTCAGGGATGCAAGTCTTCAGTCCTTAATATACTGAAATAAGTATTTTTGAGAACATCCCAAATTCCACAATTTCTATTACCAAATTTTGTCAAATTATAAACAAATATCAAAAACTAGTGTCAAACCTTAAATTATCTTTTTGTTAAAGGGTCAGTTAACGGGTTCATGGTCACTTTTAGGACAATAAACTTCATGGAGCCATAAATACACCACCCAAGTCTCGATTTTTTTACTTCCATTTATGTCTAACTTATAGTCACTTACAGGCATAAATTGAGAAATCCTAGTTGAAAAAGTCTGTTTAGCACAAGAGGGCACTGAGAGTGCTGTGTGACATCATAAAGGTGCACCAGAAATGAACATAATATCTCTACCTTCCCCCTCCAATCTCCCAGCAATTGAAACAGTTTGTTTTGGTATGCACACCTGTGTTGTTCAATATCCTTCTGCCCACCCCACCCTCCTTCTTTCTAGCAGCAATTATGAGAGTTGTTTATTATGTTCATTGCATGTACATTTCAAGATTGGCGCACCTTTATGACGTAGGCAAACAGTGGCGCCTTGAATGGAGTGTTAAACTGTGTAACTACTTTTTCACTCCTTTAAATGGGTAAAACTCACTAAATAATAAGTTGAATTAATTAAAACCGGGGTGGTTACATTTCAATAATAGCAAGGAAATGGATTTGCTCATAATATTTTGGGGTTTACTGACACTTTAAACTGATCTTTGATCAGGTAAATTTATTACACTCTCACTCTTATAACTTATAACACTCTCACTCTTAAGTGGTTTTCGTAGTGTCTTGAAAGCATATACAAATTCGTCAGTGAGCATTGAGATATATTAGATTAGAAGATACTCACACCAAACTATAAACAAAATTACCAGAGAAAAAACATTAAAGATTGAATAACAATGGGAAAGATGAAAGATGAAGGCACCTGACTCATGCATACAGTGTATCTATAAATCAATTCATTAACATAAATCCTGAGGTCATCCTTGAAGGATAGAGCTTTATTATTAAATATCGGCCTGATTGAAATAAGAATAAAAAAGAAATTGTCTAATTTTGTGTACCTACTATATGTATTTCAAATATTCAAGACTTGCATACCAATAAAAGGTATGAGAAAAGGAGCAAGCCTAGTGTTGTTGGTGATACAATTAATACAAAAAAGAATTATGAAAAGTCATTAATTGAAATAAAGTGTATATAATTATTGATTGATTGTTTCAGTTAATGCTCTCAGATTCCTTAAATATTATGGAGAAATGCCCTCAGAATGCACCATTTCACTACTCAATATCATTTTTTTCCCGGGGGGGGCCCCCCCGACCCCCCTAGTCACGCTTCACGCCTTCGGCGCTTGCACCAGCAGCAAAGCTGCTGGAGTTATACAGTCACCCTTTGCCTCATTTAAGAACACCCCCCCTTGGAAGGCTGGTTACGGCCCTGCCGGGGCCGGGGTATATGGACGTAGGATCCGGGTTTTTTTCGAAGAGGGTGCGATTGGGTTGTGCTATGTCTTTGTAGAGGCATTCACGTTGTAACTTGGGGCAATATGACGAGCAACTATATGGGTCAGATTTTCAGAAAATGTACAATTCAACTTCGCCAATCCTCTCAGATAACCCAAATTTCGGACGAAAATAAAGTTCAAAATACAGTTCAACCTAACCAAACAGATTGCTAGAATCAATGCAATGCCGAATATACTCGAATATACCTAGTATTAGCCAAATTGAATTGAATCTAATTTTGTAGAATTTACTAAATGTGTACAGCTGCCAATTGTACATTTTCTGAAAATCTGACCCATATAACGATACCTATATGCACTGGGTACACACTACAACAGGACATAACCTGCACATAAAACAGTCCACTGAACCATTCCAGGTACTGATGTTGTGAATACCTATAGATATAAGGGATGGATTTGTGATTCAAGTACTGCAAGATGCTAAAGCACAGTGCATATATATAATGGAAAGGGGTACTTTCTCAACGGAACCCCTTTCTCATTGGGCAAATCTGCATACAGAAATAGCCGGAGGATGGATGACCTGATACATGCCTATACCTCAATGGGCATATATCAAGCTTCCCTTTTTAAACAAATATTCTTGTTGGTCTTTGGGGTCGTGAACCTTCACTAAAAGCATTCTTGGTATAGCTTGGGTTCCTGGAAAAAACGTATCAGAAATATCGGCATTATTGAAAATTTTGGAAAGTATTATATGAAGATATTAGACCTACAATATGAAGACAAGTTGGATGTTAAACTCAGATCTATGGATTAATATGTAATATGGAGAATAATGTAAATATTCAATATTCAAATTTGGGGTGTAGCGTTGGCTTAAATGAAACCGCTCTACGCGACTAGCTCTGTGCGATACTATTCTCTAAATTATATCTTTTACTGGAATCAATGAACAAAGGATGTTTTCCTTGACCTGTTAGCATTGAATATGAGATGATAATGCCGAATGTGCCGCTGCATCTGGTGCGCCTGTTTTTCCCCCGAACAGTAAACATAAAACAGGTGATAGATTAATAAGCTTTAGTATTATCCGCTATGGTATTATTGTATGAGGTTTAGTTGTAAGTGATAATAACTTGATGTTTAAATGAGAAATTTTTTAGGGTATCCGATGTGTTATTTCCCCCATTCTCCGAATGAGGGCGCATTGAGCACTAGCGGGAGTGAGAGCACACAACCCCTCCTCGGCCTCACTCCAGCTTCAACCGCCGCAGGGGAAACATCGCTCTACTCTAAGCTCCACTCTACCCAACCCTGTCCCTCTTCTGTTCACAATGCCTATTAACACCAGACGCTCAGGAGCACCTCTTCCACCAACTGGCCCTGAAACTAATAATCCAAAGAAGAAAGGTTGTGGCAGAAAGAAGACACAGGGGCAGGGAGAGGGCCAACAGCAAAATGATACAGTCAACCCACCACGTGGAGACCTGACTGACAGCACCGCGTCCCCTCCAGGGGCCCGGGTGGACCGCTTGGAGCAGAAGGTTGACAAGCTAATGGACATGTTGACACAAGACCGCATACGCCGAGATGCATTCTCGAATCAAGACACCTTTCGAGATGATTCCAACGTTCACCAAAATAAGGCACCACCTACGGATCATTCACACCGCAGATCCGTCAGCCAGCCTCCATTCGGCCGGGCTGGAGCCTCAAATAGGAAAGATGATGTAGATGACATGTGCTCGAGGAACGGGGCCCCTTACGTGCCTACCCCTCAGGCTATGGCATCGCACCCAGAGGCGGACAGGCAATATCAGAAGGCCCTCCAAGACATCACTCTCCAAATAGTCAAGCGTGGAGGTAAGGCAATAAAAGACCTAGACAGTGATGGAGTGGGTAAGCTTGGCAAGGCATTACTGAAACCATTCCTCCCTAGAAGTGTCAAGATCCGTAGTCAGGAAGCCGAATACACCCTTACGGTCCCCAAACATGTCACTGGCATGGCGGGCCTGGCCCTCGACGAGAAAGACCACTGCACCACCCGGTTGATCCTCACCCACATCAAGGAGGTGGCTGAGGACGCTATCAAATACCCCTGGAATAATGTTAACGAATGGTCAATGACCATCCTAGATCTGATTGCTGACGACAGATTGGACTGGTTCGATTCAGATCTCATAAAGGATGAGCGTATGAAGCTCTTGTGGTCAAGCGCTACACACTCAGCCATGGAGGCACCTACAGTGCTATGCCAGCCATTCAACAGGGGTGAATGTGAGAAAAAGAAACCCACGCACACCGTTGCAGGAGCAACTGTGAACCATTGGTGTGCCGTGTGCTATATTCTATGCATTTGATAAAAGGAATCCCCACCCCGTTAAGAAGTGCAACTCCCTTCGCCAAAACAACAACAACCCAGAGCGGGGGAGAGACCAACAGAAAGGAGACAGGTCACGTGACAACCAGAATAAAGGTAAACAGTGGGGAGGCCAGAAAAAGAAGCAGTCTAGGGACGATGACAGCAAGGAGGAATCCTATTCAAAAAACGAGTAGCATTGCATGGGGGGTCGGACAAGGGAGCCACGTCTGCCCCACCCCATGCTAACTCCAAGCAAAGTGGCCCACAAGTAGGTAGTCATCGTAGACATAGCTCTCCCCCTCCCCAGGTCGACGTTCCCCTGGAATCTGTTAAAGCAGTTGAGGTTCACGCTCATACAGACACATTACACAGGATTGATGTTTCTCCTGACACTAGCCATTGGATTGATTATAAACAGGACCCACTGGATGAATATTCCGACGACACATACCAACACGACTACACAGGCCCTGGCACACAGCCTAACCCGGAAGTGAATCACTCAGCCAATGGGAGCACCCCGCTCAGCGGGTCACGCCCCCTCCCTGTGTTAGTAAACAATCTCATGTGCTTGGCGGCTACAGGCACTGTCACAAGCAGCGACTGCCTCTGCCACCTCCCCGACTTTCAGGACATTCTGTGCACGCACAACACAGGTAACCCTGAACCAAAAACACACGACTGGCCTAACTCAACTATGGTAGGTGAATATTGTCACAGATTTAACATCATATCATGTGCTGACTTAAGATTGAAAACATTTCCGCATTGGGCTCGCACCGCCGCTGCTGGCCCCCTGGCAGCAGTATACACGGCGGTTAGAGCTTCAGGCCTCCCTAACGTGGTTGGTGCTCAGATCCTGGTTAGTTCTCTTAACATCCCCCACTGGGAAACGATTGCTACTGGGCATGAGGAAGACCACTGGCTACTGAAATGCATTCAATTTGGTTTCCCACTGCAGTACTCGGGCCCCAGTCTGGGTGCTACTTATCTCAAAAACCATCCATCGGCGGTATACAATACAGCCCATGTCGAGGACTATATTAAAACTGAACTTAACAACAATGCATTGATAGGTCCTTTCGATGAACCCCCATTCACGCCTTGGGCACAGGTCAGCCCAATAATGACGAGGGACAAATCAGACTCCAATAAGAAGAGGATCATAGTTGACCTATCATTTCCACAAGGTGCATCTGTTAATGACTTCATACCAAAAAATACAGTGTTCGGATGGAAGTTCACACACACACTCCCAACTATCTCCATGGCTGTTGAGAAAGCTAGGGAGCAGGGTTTCAAAGTGAAACTAGCCACCATTGACCTACAAGGGCCTACCGCAACTTCTCGATTTGCCCAGCTGACTGGCCCCTCCTACTCATGGGATTTGGAGATAAATACTACATCGACCGCTCCCTCCCATTTGGGACAAGGATCTCCTCGCTATACATGCAGAGGATAGCGAACTTCATTATGAGATTTCTACACACACAGGGCATTGTGGGCCTGTTTTACCTGGATGACCTACTTCTCATCCACCCGGAGGAATCAGACCCATTCGCTCAGTTTGCTTTGGCTTATACCACCTTCAGAAGCCTAGGCCTCCCTATCAGCTATGGAAAGCTGGTCGACCCAGCCCCTTCACTAACCTGGCTGGGAATAACATTCAATATCCCATCAAAATCTATCTTCATCCCAAGGAGCAAACTGGAGGCAATTCTACTTGACGTTAGGAGGTTTCTGTCCTGCGAGACCCTCTCGATTAAAGAATTTAGGTGCTTGGCTGGGAGGATAAATCACGTCTCACAGGTCATTAAACCGGCCCGGCTGTTCATGTGCAGGCTGCTAGACGCCTACCGCCTAGCACTCAGTAACAACACAGAGGTCACACTTACACACCGCGTCAAAGCTGATCTCTCATGGATCAACCGTTACGCAACCAAGTGCAACAAGTGGGTCATGATGGCCCCGCGCCCTCCAACAGTGGTGATCTATGCAGACTCATGCCTACAAGGGGGTGGTGGCCACACTTCGACCCACTTCTTCTCTACACCATACACACAAAAGATGACAGGGAAGGAGATGATCCTCTCAGACGCACTCTCCAGGTCCCACATCAACCAAGACATGAAAGCCCTTGCTCGCTCCATCACTGTGGATAAAAATATGAGCAAAATTAATGTCTCCCTTTCATACTATGACTATTCACGTTTTCTGTGACTTGTTTAATCATGGCCTGTTCTATTCCAGAGCCAGCATTTGACTTCCTCGCTGACAGGGCCTCAGCTAGGCAACAACTAGCGGTCAGGCCTGGTTCCGCTGCGAATAGACATACTGCCATTAAACTCTTCATTGGATTCTGTGCTCATTTCAACCTACTCTACCGCCTCCCTGCTCCAGAGGATATATGTATGTTTATAGAATATATGGCCCTCTATTACACCTCCCCAGCATCCATTGCTAACTACGTGGGCTCTATTAAGGCCACCCTAACTTGTTTAGGGTCTGACGTATCCGTGTTCTCAGACCATAAGGTCAAAGATGCGCTCAGGGCCATTTCACACAACCTCAGGCATGTTCCCTCTCAGGCCCCACCAGTGTCACTCGAAAGCCTGGAGAGGATAATATCATTCCTACAACATGACCAAGAGGGCACCACACTAGTTTGTGCTATAGCTATCATGTTCCTCACTCTTATGCGTCAATCCAACATAGCACTGCAGAGAGGCTCCACCTTCGACCGGTCACGCCACCTGACGAGGAACGACCTCATCATCAAGGACCATCAGGCGAGCGTGGCACACAAGTGGGCGAAGAACCACCAGGGGGCAGCACAAGCGCAATGGTTCAACCTACCTGCGCTCCCTGGCTCACCATTCTGCCCATTAGCTACCACCTCTGCCATGCTAAACCATCACCCAGCTCCTGGCTTTGCTCCACTCTTCATGCTGGGAAACTCATACCTCAACAACGCCTGGCACGCGGCTATCACAGCTGCGGGACTGGCGTCAGAGAACCTGACCCTTCACAGTATCAGAAGAGGGGCCGCCTGTGCTCTACAAGAACACACAAACCTGGACGCTATCAGAATACATGGAAAGTGGAAATCCCATGCGTTTCTGGCTTACACCAGAGACAAAACCTCTGAAACCATTTCCCAGGCATTCAGAGACATTACTGCTAATAAGTAACTATAGACTTTGGAGATTCATTACATGCCTCTTTACCATTCCTGCTAAATGTCATTTATGTTTTGTCATATCTATGTACCATCACAGTATTACCACGCCAAACAACAGACAGTAATAAAAGGTCGGAAATCTTCTCCACTCCTGCGTCGGTGTGTTAATGTTTCCCCCATTCTCCGAATGAGGGCGCATTGAGCGCTAGCGGGAGTGAGAGCACACAACCCCTCCTCGGCCTCACTCCAGCTTCAACCGCCGCAGGGGAAACATCGCTCTACCCACCCACCCTCGCCTCTTTACCATCAGAGAGCAGGGGCTACTCTGACACTTTCACACCTTTCAGGTGTTACAGATTCATTACATGCCTCTTTACCATTCCTGCTAAATGTCATTTATGTTTTGTCATATCTATGTACCATCACAGTATTACCATGTCAAACAACAGACAGTAATAAAAGGTCGGAAATCTTCTCCACTCCTGCGTCGGTGTCTTAATGTAATTGTTATTCCGTTATAAAACATACAGAATAGGGCTGGCACTTCTACAGTGTAGATATTCCAGTGTGCCCCAAATAAAAAAATAATACATTGAGGTTAAAACTTATTTCAAGTTGTTAATTATCTCTTTTTTTTCAATGTTTACCTCCGACTTCCAGCAATATGTGTTTAAAATGTTCCTTTTCAGATGTTTAAAAGCATTATAATACGATGTAATAAAACGCGTTAGATGCAGTCGCTTAGAATATCGCACATGAATGCTTCTTTTTTTAAAGCATTTATTCAAGATATCCTGCCATCTGGGCATCTAGGCTACAATACTAAGACATGGTAATATTTCTTCATCAACTAAATCGTTAATAATAAGGATCCATAATCTATAATAAGGATTCATTCTTACTCTAACATTATATATCAATTTCAACATTAAGATTGAAAAAAGTTAGTTAAATATGTTCTGCACAGTACAGGTCTTCAAACTATAATATTGAATTATAATATATATCATTGCATCATTGTATGACGCGTGGTTTATCACATTGTGTGCCATCCCGCGTATGCAACAAACATAAACTGCATGTATCCTTTGTCCCTCACGATCAGCTGACTACGACTGAGGTGAGTAGCTAGGCCTGTAAATATGATCCTTTTTTGTGTGATGCTGTTAAGTCAAACCTAAAATCCGGTTCACTGTAAACATGTTAATAATTTACTCAAGAAAAATGCTCTTTTTGTCCTTATCTATCCGGTTTTGAGGTCACCCGTTTGTCATGTGATTGCAGCATAAATGTAGCAATGTTTCCCCATCCCCAACCCATCAAAGTTTCAATTTCCCAAATTTGGTGTCACTTACTTGACCTCGTTTGACAACTGTGTCATTCATCGCTGACAACATGGTCAAAACAATATCCGCCAAATGATGGCAATTATAGGGAATTATATACTAGGCAAACCATCGTTGGCCATCCTCATTCACTCATATAATGGATGTTAAAGGCGTCATTAAATCTATTTTTAATTTCAGGCATATTTATTACATATAGATCTATGCATACTGTGCTTCGGAAATGCAAGGGCATTTTCAGCAGCCCATCTCGGTTCTGGATTGCCATTCTATAAATCAACTAATCTATCCATGCTGTTTATCATCATTGTTTTTGTGTGGGTCTATTTGTCTGCATAAATTTCTTTTTAAAAGAAACTCTGCCTATTGTTGGATTAAATGTCCCCATTGATTTCCTCTGTAGCTGTTATAAGGCTTTCCTTTCCGCATTAGTTAAATGACATCGAGTTTTTTTTTAAAAAAATCTATTTCTCCTTTATATAAAATCTAACGAATTTGGCGCCGAATTGAGATACCATTGAAACGTAATGTAATGAGAATTGTATCGTGGATATTACTCTGTTAAAGAAGAAATAAAGGGAGTCCATTGACTCCACTGAACAAGGAACGAACAAATCATGTAAAAAAGGAATGCTTTGTCAGTAAACTAGCTTACAAGAATTTAAAGGATACACACGTACACTAACTATACTGGTATATTTATCTGGTGATTTGGAATTCCATGTGAGTGGATATGTATGCGCAACCCTGGAATCTATTTCTTTAGCGTACATTCACAAAATGATAATAAAAGCAATAATAATTATTATGGCTTTGTGTATTGAGTTTTTTTGTGTGATTTAATGCATTGTTGAAGGCTAAGGTTATCCATGCGGCGAGGTTTTTCATAGCCATAAACAAGAATTACATTTGTGACGCATTTAAATTGTTGGTGTCGGGGAAAATTGTGCAATAAGAATCATTGTCTTGTTCGATCCTCGGTGTATTATAGTAAGCATATCCATTTAAGGCGCTTCTGACAAAACGTTCACAGACAAATCCAGCTAGTTACCGTATTCTCCTTTCAAGGGAGCTTTGAATAAAATAAAATAAAATATATAATCATGTATAATCCAATAACACGAGGGGATTAAAAGTTATTGTTCAATCTTGTCGCTGTCACAAAAGGCGAAATATTTCAGTCCACGATTTATATTTGATTGAGTGAATCTGTCGAGCCTGTACATCTGATATTAGTCATCATCGGTCGACTACTCTCATTATGCTGTTGGGAGAATTTAAGTGCATATATGGCAGAAGTGCTATATTTTATTTTCGGACCGGTACAAGTGGATAATCTGACAGTGTTAACAATTTTTGTAGATATAATTAAAGGGGAAATATTCGCCCGAGCCGCGCCCTGTGCAGGACACATACATTAATTGGAGATGGCATCGTCTACAATAGGAGACTTGCATGTACGCCATCTTGAATTACGATTTTTGCATGGAATAATGCGAGTAAATTGTATGCTAGAGAAAATAGTGAAAAAACATTCCATGTTAAGTATGGACTCCTTGTAAATGTAAATGGTTATTATAACGATAAATGATAACGAACTCCCTCGTTATTATAGCGAAACTGGTGTCCAACTGAAATGTATCTATTTACAGTAGAACTTCCCTATTCTGAACACCCTTTTGGGTGGATACCTCAAAATCGGAGACTGAAAACTCAATACTTTAAAAAATCATCTCAAGTTCATTCAGAATGCTGAGTGATAGTGTCAGTATCATAGTTAAAATGAAGATGTCTCTGATAATCTAAATTCACTATATTCATGTATATTGTTACTCGATAATCCTACGGAATTATGCGTCTTTAGTTAACGAGGGTGTTATTGCTATTCCTATATCAAGGTGGCGTGGATCGTCGCCTGTATCTCTATAACCGTGCAACATCACTAGTGTAGCGACCTCTTATCTCACCTTGGGAAGTGTATTTTGTCAATATGTTAACTTTTGTATTGATTCCTACCTATGTATTGTATTATATACATGCTTGTATTTACCAGCAATGAATATCATCATAACATTACCGGTTGCTTTTTTTCCACGCCATTTGTACCAATTCAATTGGAAAGAGAGAATATTTATTCTCACCCACTGTGTACAAGATACTAAACCCGCCTTCCCTCTCCCCCACCGTGATCCCCTCACACTAAACCAGCCTCCTCCCCTCTGCCAACCATTACATATATATGTCCAATCATTACATCAGATGACTGCAGTAACACGACACACATAACTGAACAAAATAATTTTAAAATACAGATTATTCTTACATATTTATTGAAAGGTACATCGTTACCATAATTGCCAATTCCTATCGCTGTTTTGCACTGTTGTATTTTTTCTCCACTACCGATGAAAGTATCAAATGTATTAGATGATTAAAAAATAACTGTTAGCTAGATGAGAAGCTGATGTTTACCGGTTTTTTTTTACTATAAACTACTTCTCCCCTCAGCCAAACATTATTAGTTTGGATATCTAGACAAATAATCCTCAAATCTGTTTTTGGCATAATAATGTTAATCAAACTGTATTCTACAAGTCTCAACTATTTAGCAACCCACTGGAAGACCTGGACTTAACTTTCAGATGCGGGTCTCCTTTTTGTAAAACGTTTGTATAAATAAAAAAACATCGAATTGAATTGAATTATTACGCTACTTACCACTGTAAATGTGTAGTAGGTAATGATGGAGGGCATTATCGTGCCACTGGCGAAAACATACTGAATTTTCAGCATTACATGTATACGCATTGAAGATAAATATCAACAAATCAAATCATGGTATCATCTGGCCATGATTCACTAAAAACGGCTGAGAAAGAATAAATGCGAACACTGAATTCTGTGAATTGTTTTATTTGTTCTCTGTGGTTGAGATCAACATGATATTTACAACACTGCCATGCATGATGGATATAATCCCTAGTAGACTTCACGTAACCAGGTAAGCTACATAAAATATATATGTATGTGTAAACACCTTCATTCACATGTTCTCTACGTTTGGCCACTGAAGCTGAGGACACATACGTGTTGCCCTCATGTTTACTATCCATCTACCACTAAAACCTGACCAGAACAGCAGGTGCTTCACTCTGAATTCAAATAGAACTTTTTGATAAGGAATTTTCGTTTCTGTGCATGTGAGAGCTCTCTTTAAATCACTCTCCCAGGCATCTACATGAGGTTCATTGGGTAGATCCATAAAATGCCACAAGCTTTTTTTCTTTATCAATGTGAGCAATGGACAATATAAGTGGTACATGAAAATAAAAATTCCCTTCAGGAGCATTTGAACAAAATATACAAATCATCCTTTGAAATATGAGCAAAATGATAAATGTTAAATACAAATAATTTGTTTAGAGTATTCTGACTAGAGCACAGCTTATTATTCTATGGGAGACCAAGTCTTTCAATTGATAAGTCAAATGTCATTAGTATAACGGGGGATTGATAAGTTCCACAATACATTCCAAAGGATGAATCATAAATACAAAATTCCAAATAATAACAATGATATTTATATTAACCAAATTGATCCTCTTGTTATCAATCTCAGAGAGCTGCAGATTCGGCAACTCAATGATCCCAATCTATATCATACAATCATATATATATTGATATTTTTACTGTGCATATCGTTTGATTTAAACAAAACTGGTGTTTTTATATTGTTAACTCCGTGTTACATACTGGAATGGAGTAGCATATTATGCAGACAATGTTTTAGTCCCTATCTTCCTGAAATAATAAAGAACTTGAAAGGTAATCATTCAATCATGTGATTAGATGGTCCCCTGTCGGTGCCTGAAATATTAGTATCCCTAAACCGCAAACCTTACACGCAGAGACACTTTCATTTAACATTATTAACTTAAATTAAGTTTAACATTTTTATTTTTATAGTTTGGCATTATAGTATTAACACTGTTCAAATAAACCTAGTGAAAGAATCCATATTAGATGCATGCAAAGCAAACACTGAAAACCCCGCCTACATTATAACCGGGGTGCGGGGATTTGGGGGGGGGGGGGTACATACCTCTAGTGTACATCAAAACATACGTCATAGCCAGAGCCTTGTAATGAATACTCAGTGACAGTGCATAAAAGCATTCGCTGGGTTATTATAATATATGTTACACGAAATGATACAATGGGACTATTTAAAGTATGTGGTTGGGAATTATACTGTTAAATATGCACAGGGTTTTATCCATAGATATCATTAGACCGTTACATTGCAATGAACAGTTTTAGTCACCATTAACCTTGAATTAAAATTAATTCACATGATTAAAATTAATTAACATGATTTTGTATAGCGATTACTCGGTAATATCATTTATATTCTGCAATCTAAATTTTAACTACAATAGCTTCGAAGCAAGTTAAATCGACAAGTTATGTTGAATGAACACCTGAGCCAGCTGTTCATCCCAGTGTACTAACAGTATTTTTATTTGTAGCATTACCTCAATATTTAAAGCCGGATATGATCTAGAGCTAAAGACTGCAAATACTGGTAGGCAAAGCGGTTTTATCCAAGGTTATTAAATCAAGTGATAGCGATGTGATTCTATTAAGCGGGTTAGCATTGCTTTGTGTGCCATGTGTTGCTTAGTCACTCATTTTAGGCCAATAACTTGAAAGAAACACCGGTATTGATCCACGAGGCCTTTGGTAATATATCAATATGTGCATAAATTGATTCAACGCTATGATAGTATTCACCTAAATGGAAGGAAACATCCTATCACATTCAAACACTGACCAATAGTAAAGGAGCTTTATAGACTTTATATCAAGCGTGCTCCTTTGGATATGCATGCATGTGTTGTTTAGCACCCCGACCCCCACCCCAAACCTATTTTCCGACTGGGAAAAATATCAACATATTTTAGGCGATAGCTTCGAAATTAGATAAAAATACAATGTAACACGATTTATCATACGTTTTATCAAAATAAAATACTGCTGAACCAATATTCCAAAAACTACATCTTACCATATCCATTGAGAAATTAAGACATGCATACAGATTCCAATACATAAGGGTGAGCACCGTCGGTCGACACCTAAATTATACATAGTTTCCCATTCGGGAAACGTATGAGACTAAACAACTGTAACATAAAACATTAACGAATTATTGTTGCTGCTCGAATAATAATGCAGAAGAGCCTATACATTAGATTAAATCATACAAAGAACAATACCTAGCCTAAACATAAATTGCACATTATGTCGTTCAACAGTGAGTTGGCTTCAGAAAGTGTGGGTAGGATCACGTAACTAGCGGTGTCACTTGTGTCCTCAGCTTTTCGATGAGCGATCGAGGGAATGAACCTGGTTCCTTGAAAATACTCTGAAATGAGATGAGAGGAACTGTTCCGTCAACATAATCTGATACCAGTACCTAGTTTCCATTTTTCAAAATGAACTTTTTAGTACTTATACCACGGTCAGTCTAATGACATCGTGTTACTGCCTGAAATATAGCACGAGGTACGAGTGCTATATTTCAAAGGCAGCAACACGATGTCATTAGACTGACCGTGGTATAAGTACTTTATAGCATGTAAGGTCGTCTGATTTCTGATTGAACCGTCATCAATCGGCAAACACACAATCCCTCTCTGTACTCAGGTATTCTTCCCTCATTCCCTCAAAGACAGTTAGGGGCTTTGTGTGACATCATCTTTGAGAAGGCCCCCATCATGCCCAGGCTCTGGAGGAGGGTTTATCATCCTTCATCAGTGGCAATAAACCCCCTGCACTTTCCCAAACCCTTGCCCTCTTTCTCTCCCGCCCCCTCTGTCTATGATGATCTACCTCAACGATATGAATAAACGTTTAGAATAGTATTTCCTCTCATCGTCCTTATTTTATGCTCTCTTTTCTTGAATTTGCTTCACAGATTTAAAAGACAATTAAAAGGCTATCGTATATCTTAAACCGTTAATTAACTGTAGACGAATCTCTTAAAAAGCATAGAAAGAGTGATTTGTTTCTCAGATAAAGCTATTAAAAGATATTCACTATCAAACTTTGGTTGTCAAATGTCGTCAAATACATAATCTCCGTCACATAGCCTCCCCACGCCAAATGAAAAGGTTGGGAATGTTGTTAATTGGGCAGAAATGTACAACGTCACCACCTGAATTGGACTACGTTGTCAATTTGACATCTTCTGTTGATTGGAAGGCAGCATATGCTATGTTCATTGTCGGTCAAACAATTGAGATGCGTTATCGGCGTCACTTTCCTAAACAACCTTGTTTGATTTCTTGCTAATTAGTAATGGGATATGTATATATATTAATGGTTTTCTGATACTTAGGAAGTTAAAATGTGATAATATAATAGCTAAACGCAATCCATGCCAGCTATTTACTACCTTTATTGGGAATGTTTTTGGTCGGAAATCACCTTTGACATGTCAATTTTATTTTCGTTATCTCCGTCACTTTTTTTACATTGGCAAAAGAAAAGACTTGCAACGTGTTTAAGGATGAAATTCTTAATTCATTTTCAGATAACAATGTTTAACTTCCTGGAAATATAGTTTTGGCTGTAATAACTGGCCAGTAGGTTAGCCAAATAAGGTGAAATCAAGTTACCCCTCTTAATTGCCAGTACGGTACCATTGCCTGATTTACCATTTTCAGATTTTGTCTCTCTTTCCCATCATCTCCGGGACTCTCTCTTTCGTCTCTCTCCCTCCTGTGCTCACTTTTAGTGTCCCATCTCAGGGGTGCTCTATTTCCCCCTGAAACATGCTCTATCATTTCTAGCGTGCAGGTAATAAATGATTGTTGTGGGTTTGTGCCGTCTTAAATGACAGTTGCTTTGATGACAGCAGAGACCCACCATGGGGTATTTGAAGTACTGACTTAATATACCCAAGAAAGGGTGCATATATCCGATCTAAGACATTGCCGTTTATGACTGTTTAATTAGAATCGGACGACCTGAGTGCTATAACTGCGTATAAATCACACCTGAACTTTGCAGTAATAAAGATTGTCTGTCACTACAGCTTTTGTGACATCAGCAAAAAGAGTATGCAAATTAGTAATATAATATAAATATTATAACACATTGTTGACATTAATCCTAATAAATCTCTTGGATTCAATGGCTAATACCCGTACAATGAAAGTTAGAGAAAGCTCCATTCTTGTGGAAACATTCTAAAGGAAAATCTAGAATACCCTTTATTTTTCAACGGTTTAAAATGATCAATAAATTAAGAGGGTCTTGAGGACGTCCACAAATCGAGAAGAGAATTGAGAGATGAGGAGCATAATCTATATGGCAAATTCTGAGTACCATACATGTAAGATATTTCGGAAAAGTAGGCTATATCATTTTTTACCGTTCAAGCAAGAAAGTACACTGGTTCAACGGAGCTTTCTATAAGAGCTGATAGCCATTAACATTTACAACCATGGTTGAAGACATTAAACCCAGACAACAATCAGACGAATGGCGTCGCTCGGAAGTTCTCAATTACCGGTAGTTTTATGTGACACTCAACAATGATTGATAATAGAGCACTCAGGACAGTTTGTATTTGGATTGTGATGCCCCCTTTTAGACACCATCAGTACTAATGATGAGCCAGGGCGCCACCAAGTAAACAGAACCGAGAGGGCAGCATTACAAGGACCAGAGTCCTTGCCTTATCATTAGATGATTGTCAGGTCTATGTTGTCACAGGAGGATTACCAGGATATCCGCTTGTCAAAGGACAGAGGCCCAAGATCAGACCAATGTATCAGACAATAGACTATATACAATCGGATTAGCTACAGGAGCAATGAAATGTGTAAGTTGATCACGCAGTTAACTATTCAGTTATAAACCCTCCTAGAGATACAACCAGCTTTAGGCCCCAAAAGTCAGCGTTTGGATGAAAACGATCACACAGGCAGAATAGGTAGTAGATGCCAGATGAGGAGTAAGAGAATTAACTAACTTAAGAAATAAAGGTAGAACTAACTAACATAAGAAATAAAGCTAAGTGAAAAAGTAACTAATAGAATAACGTCAATTGAAACCAGTTTCTTACCTGCATAAACTCGTGACAATGTATGACCATTCTTTCTCCTGTGAGAACTTTACAAGCGCTTATTATATCAGGGAAATTTTTACAGCTCAGTAGTTTCTCTTCGTTTCGTTTGATCAAGGTTATGGCAACCCTGAAGAGTATTTTGGTTCCTTCATTGAATAAGCAGTCCCAAATACGTAACACAGTCTGAAAAAAAGCACATGGTTGATGATTAGATTAATTGGTAATTGATTACTAGACAAATGCCCTGTAAAGAGCTGTGAACAAAATGGGTTTGCCAGTTAACTACGGTACGGCAAATATTTTATCATTTTTATTTCTTTTCGAGATTATTGACTTATCATCTGTTTTCACACAGACAGGAACATTAAATCTTATGTGGTTCTTCCACTAAGTCGCAAGGCACAAGTGATTGCATCTGTGCGAGTGATTCGATTGCATCAATAGTATATATCAATATAAAATGGTTATGATATTCTTGCGATCTAATCGCAGCTCACAAGCAATCGCAAGACTTTGCGACCTAGTGGAGTAGTTGTGTAGGCACCCCAACTAAGTCGTCAGGCCTAACCTAACCATGATAACCTGGAAGCAAATCACTTGTTCCTCGTGGAGAAATAAGGAAGAAAATCTCCATGAAACTTAAAGTAATTTCAAGTAGAGGATATTAAAATATTATTTGATAAACTTACTTCAACAGGAAGAACATCACTCATGAGACAGATAAACCATTTAGCACTAATAAGTGTCCATGTAATACCCTCTCGGTCAAACAAAGCAGCTACTTTGGGAACTTTTAATCTGGAATTAGAAATAGGTATTATTATATATCTTAGACCTAGGATAGTAATGAAGTAAGCAAATGATACAAAGAAGATGCATCCATGTAAACACTCATGAAAACCGCGGAATGTTATCAGGGATAATAAAATAAGTCCGCTTGCCATTGCGGCCAGACTACGATTAATCAATTTAAAAATACACATGGCATACTGTTATATTAATCAGATCATTAGGTAGGTCCGATTCTACTACGTACCAAACTTGAAGAACACTCAAGAGAAATTCAAGAGAAGAGCATATCCTTGAAGAAGACTTACTTTACTAATTCTCCTAGAACTTCCTGGTCCACTTTACAACCATTCATATCAGGCGTATAATAACCTAAACATATTTGTAACAGATCAATGACTACAAATGATATAATGTATTCGATATACAATGTAATCGAATATGATTCATCAAGTATTTAGTGTTTAGTTTCTAGATCAAGACAAAATAATCATGATGTATTGGGTATTATTAAAACATTCAAAACTTATTAACTTACCGGGAAATAATTCTGTAGTGATAATATCCATTAGCCAAAATGTTTTCTCTTCATTTTTAACGACTAATAACAGTATTCCAGCAACAAAGTTCATCCCCTGGAAAAAATATAAAACTTTGCTAAAACAAGACTTGAAATCTTTACTTCGATTGAAACTGAAAATAAATAAGGCTCTGAACATGAATGAATAAAATGTACATTATTGAAAACGTGACAATTGAGATACGGCAATGACATACGACGGTTGTTTTTATAATGATTAAATGGACAGGAAAATAGCCAAATCGGAAATTAGATATTTTCCAGTAAGACAATTTATGAATTATTAGACATGGAAGGGAAGCATTACCTGGCAGTAACCGACAGTGGGGTTGTTGTGAGCTAAAGCTAGCAGCACGTTAAAAAGCGGTCTCCGCTTGCCATTGGGGTCAGAAGGTGTGTCTTGGAAGTAAATGTTTTCAGGGAATGTTCTAGGAACATCTAGAATAAAGAATATTGCAACAATATGTAATCGGTTCCAGGGGTTTAAATCTCTTTCGTATTAATAGTAATTAATTTGAGGTATTTAGAAAAGATATAAAACATAGGTCAGTAAGGCATAACAAAATAAGATTATATTTAAAAGAAATAAAATATTTAAAATATGTCATGTCAAATTTAAAAGTAAGCGCAGCGAGGGTGTAAAACAGTGGCATAATTAATCTGTGTGAGGGGTGAATAATATGCGATTAATAAATAAATACACAAGTTTTAAGAGGGCTCTTGTTAAAGATCGCGGCCATAATGCCAATAAAATGCAGTATTAACTATTTAATCGAAAAATGTCAATTCTTGCCCCGATCCTATGTTTAGGGTTACAAAGAGCAATTATTACTTCAGCAACAGCAACAGCAACGGCACATTTATCTTGTCTGAATATTGTATCCTTATTTTATCATCTCCGTAAATGTGTGTCTAGTGCCAGTCAGGGATATGATCCCAACAGACAAAGTTACCTAGAAGCATGGACATTAACTCTGTTTGATACCACTTAGATAAGGCCTACTGTAAAACTGATTACACTAATCACTCATTATCAGTAGCTATTGTTATGATTGACCCATCTCAACACGAAACTTCTGTGAGGGTGGGGTAGACTAAAAAACATACTCAGTTAGAAGTCTCTACAAAGAAGATGATCTGCGCATTATCTTGTCAGAATTTCTGATCGTACAACTGCCATCAATCAATACATTTCATGATCGTATACATAGAAAATATACGGAACCTTACCTTTTTCTATCAATTCAACAAGAAGGGGTTCTTGTTCCTGTTCTAGCAGACGTTTGTACAGGCCAGGGTTCGCCTCCATTTTCGCCTGGGCACCACTCATACGCATCCATACCTGCGGGAGAGAGCAAACCTTTTTTTTTACCGAGAAAAGCACGTACTGGAGTTGGGTTCATACAAAGACGTCAAATAAAGTAGCACCAGGAAAAGGAAATCTGTTTCCTTCTAGACAAGAATTGGGGAAGCTAGAGACAGTAGAAAAGTCTTACTTCCGCACGATGTTCGGATGGTATGCCCTTCCTGATATACCGTTTGACTGAAAAATAAACGTGACAATTACACAAGGGGAAACCTGAATGAGAGGTCACAAATCTCTAAGTAGTTAACTCTAAGAATATTTTTCGAATCTATCAGTGACGAAAAAGTTAAAGCATGTTCCTGATTATAATTAGATTATTACCCAACTCCCTCGTTCATTTCGTTTCCAGTGGAACTTCTTGAAGTCATCCAATGAATTTAATTTTATTATAAAAAAAAACAGATCATGTGCAACCCCGAAACTAGTTAAACTTACTTTTGCTTGATTTCTGCAGCGGGTCGGTTCCTCCATTGACAACGGTGCCCTCGACCACAGTGGACCATTTCATGGCCCTCCTGGCCAGGACGACCATATAGTCAGACATGAACTCTTCGTAAGTGCCATAGTCGAAATCTTCTGGTCGCTCAAACCCATACGCATCTACAGTACTGAAAATATAAAAATATAACGTACAGGTATAAGGTTACTGGTACAAATAATGTCATGTACATGTAATTCAATTACTGCATAATATCCACTGTTAAGTTTTCGATCTGGGCAAGGTTAGTCTAGACTGAGCATTCAGGAGGGACGTGCATATATATACCCCCAAGATATTATAGTAATACAAGTTGGTATCTTATGGAGAGAAGATTCTCTTAAACTATGGAGGGTCTACCAGTGACAGTATAAAAGAGGATCCACACAAGTACTTCATATTAACTGTGCAGCTACCCAAACCGATATGGAAGTTTTGAAACTGCTCTAACATATATATAACAGCAGTGTTGTTCGGGCGGAGCAACACATGTGTTTGTTCAGGAATCAATGAAGCGTACAATGGTGGTACACATCCCAATGACTAAATTTACCATTTGATGCCGATTCAAATCAATATTATGTTTTTATTACAATTGAGCTGGAGTTATATTGACATAAACACAATCCATCATTCAGTAGTGGACATGCTACTTGGTGCACTCCAGCAGAAGCTGTGGTGCAGGTGAATAGAATTAGAGATCACACACATGCAGGGCAATTCTGGTATTACTAATTTTACTTTATATACAAATAAATAGTAATACAATTTAATCAAAATTGTAAGCGTACAGCAAAATATGGAACTAGGCTCAAGTGGGGTTGCATGGACTATACTTCCAGAAGCTCTTTTTTCAATGACTTCAAATCAATTTAGAATAAATCACTGCCAAAAAGTTTGGTGAGACAAACAGCACTTTGGCCCCTAGGTCAGCCGAATAAATCAACGAGGTAATAAGTAAGTGTAGTTCAAGTTGGTTTGGACAACTGGAGAGATATTGAACAAAACGGAGTTATAGCTAAAGAGAAATATACGTTTTTGTATCGGATAGATTAATATGAGATAGCTTAATTACTCTTTTGATGCAGATTCGCATGGTAGCAGTAGTTTGAACCTCAGGTCATGAATAGAAATTATGAAAGTTATGCATAGAAAATATCAGAGCGTCTCACTCCCCACAGCAGGTGTGTAAAATCAGTGTAAACATTTGGGCAACCAACGAAAAAAATCCATTATTTCGATTCAGACACAGCTGTGTAAATGATCCATTATGCTCTCAGGACAGTTAACTCTTTCACTGAGGCATGATTATAGAAAGTATAATATATAGCTCCCTGTTTCTATCGACCACTACCACATTATATGACAGTATTCTAGCATTAGTAGAGACAATGAAGAGCTGACCTTATGAACATGTTCCCCATCAATATTACTAAATCAATAATTACATTGGCAACTAAATCGGATCCTCAATTGGGGGACTATGGTACGGTACGTGAAGACCAATATTGAAGACGATGTATACATAAAGACCTGATAAACTGATGAAGGATCGACTTGTATCCGAAATGGTTTTGGTGTAAAATCTACTTAATACAGTTTATTGTATTATAGGTCTAATGGCATCGATCTTAGATCTTCAGCATCGGAAACACTTTTTTGGGCCTTATATAGGCTATAAATTTGATTTGCCCCAGGAATTTATATCTCTGAAATTTCATTTCAAATGAACTCAAGTATGACAAGACACACATGCGTATTACAACTTGTTCGGCTGGTCACTTGACAGCTTTAAACCTAGCTACTTCGACCACTGCAATAAGACAAATTATGACTCACAATATGAGAGTATTATGACTATGAGTTGCCTATACGTACGGTACTCCGTTCCGCCTGATGGTTTTAATTCAATAAGTAGTCCAAACTTGTGATTAGTCAAATCTTCAACTCGAATGAATTACTCACAAGATTATGAATATGAAGATAGATTCACCTGTTATATTATTACTTAGTACCACAGCCCACAGGTAAACGCATCAGAAATAGATATTCCCAAAAGTCATTTCAACCATTATCACTGTTACTATTATCAATAAAGAAGGTATGGTGTACCATATTCATAATCTATCAAAGACCAAGTCCAAGGGCAAGGACTTATCATGACTCCCAGTATTCAGTAAGGCGTAAGAAAATTGTCCATGTCTGACTAATAGCCTACATCGTCACGACACTGATCAATATTTTGTTATTAATCAAAGATATTCTAATTTATGGTCTGAGGTATAATAGTCGGTAACAAAGTCTAAAGAGAACATACACAATTCCGAGAGCCCATTCCAAATAAAGACTGTCAGTGGTCAACCCTTTGTCAATATTTAACTTTCTCTGACTCTTGTCTCTGTCTTGCCTGCGTTCAACAAGTCTCGTTCAATTTAAATACAAACTTGTTAGCAAAGCAATAGTAACACAAAAGTTAAACCATCGACACATCATGTAACCAGGCCACATTCATGAACCCATCCTGCTCCGTGAATCTTAAAATAGTTACAAAACATGAAATCATCGCAGACTTCCATGATTCGGGTCATGAGCGTCAGATATCACCTGAGAGTGAGAATGAACCGAAGAGATTTAGGGGGAGGCGCCTTGGCCGCCACCCTGTGTGGGTCACGATCAACTCGGCTCTCCGAGCACAAGGAGGAACATCTCAGAGGTTGGGGGCGCCAGAAAGAGGGATAAATTATCTAATGGGTCACATTTACTAGAATAGAACAAGAACTAACTCACCTGCTGAGAGAACTGGATGCCGATCCAGCACTCATTTTCTTGGTCCGTGTGTTCCTTTCTGCAGAAGCACTTGCACACCGGAAGTGAGTAATTTAGACGACGGAAGCGACATCTAGGAATAGTTTGCTAAACATCCACAGCGCGGCGCCCCTCTTTGACGCGCGTTTATTAATTCATTATTTTTTCAAACTTTTATAGGACCTAAGTATTTGTGTTACCATACTAAGATTGTTTTATGAATTATAAAGTATTGAATTAATTCACAAAATTCGTTACTTATATTATATACCAGTACATAACTTTTACAACATACACATTTTTATTATTGAAACCACAGAATTAGACCCATTTCTGTGTTGAAACGAGAAACCTTATGAATATTTCAAATAAAAATTAATTTGATGGCCATTAAAAATTTAAACTTAAGTCAAGGTTACGGTACATGTATAAAACTGCGTTTTGCCCCCACAGATGAAATCCCCAGTTTTGCCCTCACAGGTGAAATCAAATCAGGCCAGACCCTTTTATTCACTTATATTTTTAAAAGTTCATTTTCCCGTCTGTGCCTTTCCACCGCTCGTTCAGCCATCAAAACATGCGAGTGGTAAGGCGTATAAATAACGTGATATTAATAATATAGATGCCATATATGCTTGACGAAATAAGTTAGGATCAATTTAAGTTATATCGATATAAGGAAGGAAATTTGCCAAAGAAAACAGTAAGCCGATGACGCCCCAACCTCACACACAAAAATATCAGTCTGTCAGTTTACTCAGGCCAGGCGGGTGCTACCGTACACAAGAAATATCACTACATGTACATGTACCGGTATATTGATAGCACTGTTAATTTGGATAAAGTGTAACAATGAACCCAAATTATATTTAAAAGCACATAACTAGTATGTCCAGTTATATCATAATCTTATTATAACTATGTTCGGATGATGGGAGTACATTGACATGGAAAAAAACAATGCCCCCGGGCAGGATACATTTATTTTTTGTCAGGTTTCAATTAATAATTAAAATATAAGACATTATTATTATAAGATATTTTTTATTATTGTAGAATATATCATAATTATTAACACATTGTCTCTCTTGTTATCGCCTTCCACCTCGTCCCCGAGATCGATCATCATACCTGTCTCGTCCATCCGACCGTTCCCTATCATGTCTAGAATAGTCCTTATCATATCTATCTCTGTCTCTAGTATTACTACTTTGTCCTTCGCGAGACGTGGTATCTCTGTCTCGTCTCCTATCATCGTAGCGGTCTCTCCCAGAGTCTTTAAATCTGTGGTTTCCAGAAGGATGTGTCCTATCTTCTCTAGACCTTGAAGGGCTTGGGTCTCTCTCTCTTTTGATCACAGTGCCCCTGGCACCCCTGGAATCACGGTCACGATCCCTTTCAGGGTATGAGGAAACTCTGGAATCCCTCGCTGTGTCTCTTTCTTGCTTGACGCGAACTCCACTGTCGGGTCGTTCTTGTTTGATCCGCATTTTGGGGGTTGGGGAATCCCCGGAACTTGCAGAATCTGAGCTGGAAGACTTCCTTTTGCTTTTCTTTTTCTTCTTTTTTTTGTCTGCAAAAAACACATACAATACCCTCCATGACTTTAAAGGCAAACGCTACTAATCACTGCCACGCCCCCCTTTTCCCTATACCAAATCTACGGGCATTTTACTCACTATTCCTTTAGCATTGAAGTCTATGAGGAAACGGCCCATTTTTTCACATTTTATAGGATAAAACAAACAATTAATGGCTACTCCTACTGTCCCAAAATTTTCTACACATACAGTTCAGGTTATATACTACAGATAAAAAGGGAAATAAATATATGTCATCGCGTTAGATTTTTTTTTATAGCTGCCTGAAATGGACATATTTGGAAAACAGAGCTATAGGTATGGGTACCCACTTAACATGCAAGTCCATTGGGAAATGCTGCATTTTCCTTTCACGGTTTTGGGAATAAAACAAAAGTGGATACTCCAAATGTCCCAAAACTTTCTACATATATAGTGCAGGTAATATTCTACACATATATAGGGAAAAAAACGTATGTCATCACATTAAAAAAATAATTGTAGCTGTCTGAAATAGACATGTTTAGGAAACATAGAACACTTTGAAAGCTGCAGATTTTTGGGTTGTCAGCCATGTTTCAAAGCCCCATAATTCAGAAACTAGCATGGTGACCAATTAATTTTTTTTCCGTTTTAAGAACACACATACTTCAAAAATCATATACTAAAGAATCAGAAAAATGACATTTATTTTCACTGGGGAGAAAAAAAAATTGTTTTTATAAAAATGGTGAAAAATAGTGAGTTTTTTCGAGTTTTTAATTTAAAATCCACATTATGTGTTTGTTGTTTTCAAAATAAAAATAACAATGCACCCTATAGAAAAGAGGCATAGAATTATTGGCCAAATAATACTCTCTCTAAAACTGTTAATTTTACTTAAATTGATTGAATATAAATAGCAAATATGAACTATGAAGTCGAGGTACTGCAAAATGGGCCCCCATTTTGGTCGTCATTGGTACTTTTGAGATGCCAAATTTTGAAGCACTGTAATTCAAAAATGAGCACGGCGACCCAATGATTTTTTTCCATCCTTATGACCAGAAACACTTCAAGAATCAAATACCAAAGTTTCAGAAAAATGACATTTATTTTCATTTTCCACTAGAAAGTAGCGTTTGCCTTTAAAGTAAACAAAGGTAAAACAGCGATCAACATATACATATCTAGTAAAACATTTTCCAACGCTACATTGAGAATTGGATCTGGGTTTAAGTATTTAGAATACATTTTTTTTAAATGTCAAGGACACTTTTAAAAGTTCACCGTCAATCATATAATATGATTTATATAGGGGCAGCGCAAAGCCATCAATCAAACATATCGAAAGAACATTCGAGTATTCAGAGAATCGTTCTCACCTTTTTTAAGTTTCTTTTTCGGGACAGTTTCTTCCTCCGATGATTCGTCGCTGGTGGCGGGAGCCGTAGGTGCCACGCCTTCTGACCTGATCTTTTGTGTGATTTCATCCTCATCCCCCGTTTCCTTTGGTGGCTTGTAGTTTTTAACATGGTCCACTCTTACTGTTCGGCCAAGCACCTTGTTTAAGATAGAAATACACAAGATGTATACCCGAGATTACATTCAAAACAGGAGGGGTAATTTCGAAGATGTACTTTCAAGTAAAGTTCAAATACGTTGGGATAGAGAAATCATACCAAAGCTAGAAATAATAACTCAATGTTGGATTTATATTTGCTTGTGTATTTTATTTATCAATTTCTAAAGTTCTCCATCTGAATTATTATGGAACATTATAGCTTCAGTCATAGAAATACCATTTACTTATAGGAACTTCTTTGCTACATGCTTTGTGAAAGGTGTCTATACTATAGTCGGTTAGACAAGTATCAAAATCATCAACTTCTATCTCACAGGCTTCGTTTCAAGGAACAAATTATATAGGAACATAAAACCTTACCTATATTGCAATGTTTAAGGGACTACCAAATCTAATAGCTGACTAACAAATTTAATCTGTTATTGTATGGTATGCATTTCTCTTTCAAGTTTTAGGATACTCACTTCAATTCCATTCAAATTATCAACAGCCAAAATGGTGGATCTCTGGTCTTCATAGCATATGAAACAAAATCCTTTTGATTTCCCAGTTTTCTGGTCACGGACAAGGTTGATGTTAACAATTTCCCCGTATCTGTAATGTAAAATAAACTGTTAGGGAGCCCCATTTGTGATCACCCCACCCAATTAAGAAACACGTTTTTTTTTATCGAGAATCTCTGCCTTTCTATTTTTGGAGCTTTTGTTTTCCGTTTCCCGTCTGTCTAGCTGTGGACCTTCCCAAATGGTTTAACGTTTCATCATGCAAAGTTGTTTGATTAAAATAGATAAATTACATTATCATATTTTGCCACGACTACCGTACTACGTTTCTTCAATGAGTTAACACATCTAGGACGGAATGACACGCGTGTAGAATTCTACACACTATATTCATCATCAGAACTTTATACTGTACTATGAATTTTATACTTATACTGGCAACCTCATAGATACATCTCCATGTATCCAAGAGGTATCTAAGTTGGATGGGATCCAGCGTGACGTCATGTTGGAGTGACGTCATTAGCATGGTAGCAACGACTTGAGGAGGAGTGCTGTTTTTGCTCGTATAATATGAATTTTATACTTAGTATGAGTATACCACCTTCGGAGTTTATAAAGTACAGACAAAAGAACCAGACTTCTTAGGTACTGTACATCAAATTAGCCCCTGCTTCCATGGAGTTGGCAAAGCAAGGTGGTCTTTACGGCAAGTACGGTACCACTAGTTTAACTAGCTTAAAACTTACTGCGAAAAAACACAGAGGATATCCCCCTCGCTGAGATCATAGGGTAAGCCACCGATGAATATCCAGGCGCTATCTTTATAGTCCATGTGCCATGAAGTTTTTGTACCAGCAATGCCCAACTCCAGCTCACGCTGGTTCATTTTGTTCACATTTCGTATGTTTCTGAAATAGAAAGTAGAAAATAACAAATCGTACTATATAATAGGTTAACATTAAAAAGACCAAAACATTACCGGATCTCTAACTAGATAAACAAAGATCCCCGACAGATGGAGGTATTAAAGTGAACAGTCCTCAAGCCTCTGTAAAAAAATAAATAAAACACAGGTGAATTCTTGTCCTGTCACAGTGTGACCTTTTCTGTCACTGTTTCAGCAATTTCGTTCATAATTAAGTCACAAAAAATAATTCATTTGTGACGTGACCCGATCAGTACGGATTGGGCCCTGGGACGTTATAGGGCCCCGCCCCTGTGAAAGCAGTCTCTGTATGGTAGGAGGTTCTACCTCCTCCCACATAGCCTATACTAGGCCTCGACTTCCCAGCGAGGCCTATCATTTAAAGACCAAATCACCCCGGACTTTTTTGGGGCACAACGGTGCACCCCCACACCTTCACCAAGTCTTTAATGAATATCAATAAAAGTGAAATGCGCTTAATTTACTATAACATGTCCGTCCATGCCGTGCCCTTTAAATCCACGTTTTTGTATGCCGAATGGAGGCACTGGCGGCCTCCGCATGCATGTAGCCATGTTGACCCTGTGGTCAGATTCCCGTGATTTTATAAGGGTTAACTGTCCGTCCCCGCTCCGGGGTGCGGGAGGATACGGGGACGGAAACTCTGTCTACCTCCCACATAAACACAATGTCCATGGAAATTTTGGTATAACAGCTGTAGTAGTCGTCGGGCAAGTGGAAAAAAAGAGGGGCGCTTTCTGTAGCTAAATGACGGGCGCGTTTTGCTAGGGGCGCTAACCACCGTATACAATAGGCCCTATCCCTAGGACGGTAGGGCCCCGGCCTTGGACGGAAGTATTCTACTTATCTCCGAAAATGGGCGTTATTTTGTGTTAAATTTGATGTGAGATTGTTAAAAAAACACCATGGCATAGTATAGACAGAGTTTCCGTCCCCGTATCCTCCCGCACCCCGGAGCGGGGACGGACAGTTAACCCTCATAAAAACACGGGAATCTGGCCCACAGGGTCAACATGGCTACATGCATGCGGAGGCCGCCAGTGCCTCATTCGTCTTACAAAAACGTGGATTTAAAGGGCACGGCATGGACGGACATAATAAATTAAGCGCATTTCACTTTTATTTATATTCATTAAAGACTTGCTGAAGGTGTGGGGGTGCACCGTTGTGCCCCCAAAAAGTCCGGGGTGATTTGCTGTTTAAATGATAGGCCTCGCTGGGAGTCGAGGCCTAGTATAGGCTAGGCATAGTAGAGCAGAGAGGAACGGAGCGGACATACTACCATGTCCATGATATGGAGGATGAACTATAATAAGCATAGCCATAGACATAGTCGTAGAATACTGTCCCGCGAATACTGAACACTGTTCCGCGATCTCTGCGACAGGCCAGGGTTGGGTAAGATATGCAGGCTAACCTATGTAGCCTAAGGCTAAGCTTATAGTAGGCCTAAGTCAAAATTATACGACACTACGCTAATGGATGAAGTGAAAATTGAGAACATTACTTACGTTAGAGGATTCATTTTGTCGATATGTCGATCAGTGACCACCTTAAAAATATTTCCCTTCGTCGGCGCCGCGTTTTTATTTTCTGGGGAACCCCTTGGCCATAAACCAGCTAGGCCTAGAATATGTCGTTAACAGTACGCTGCGCTAACAGGGCATACCTAATCTCAAAAGAACATAATCTGGCACTAAAATCAGAAGAAATTACAGTTTCTAACTAAAGATATATGGTATTTACTCATTTTGATCGACAAGTTTACGACAAACATGACCGAATGGTGGCAATAATGGGGATTTCCCCAACAGCCAATAGGAACCCAAGGAACCTGTCATGTGATCGTCACCATCACAGCCACCCAAACAAACCGAGTGAGGTAAGAGATTGAAACTTAAATTATCACTAAATTCTCATATATTGTTTTATACATCATTGGCCACCTTATAGATTCATGTAACTGAGTTAATTTTCAGTGTCATCATCTATTTTTCACGACACTTTATGGACTTAAATCGAAATGAAAGGCAAAAAGCATGGCCACGGCACGCTCCGCGGGCGTGGACACGGTCATGCCTTGGCTTGGCCTTGGGCACATCGGGGGCACATCATGTAGTCGGCCTACTGTCTATGTCATACTATGTCTACTATGACTACCGTATGTACCTACATACATACTTACCAGTCTATTGTAATAGTACTGTCTGAATACTAGTCATGCAATAGGTTTCCCGATGTCATTCAATTTCATAAAAGTGTGTCAGTCAATATGAATCCCATGTTTACCCCGTATTAAACCATTCCCCATATGGCCATGGCCATACCGCCCATTAATTTATTAATGGCCATATGGCCCATGCACGGGATTGAGATGTGCAATAATTATTTTAATCTTAGACTTAGCCTTACTACAAACCATAGGCCCTAGCTCAGAGCTAAGTTACATGAAGTTAGACTTATAGCCTCTTAGTACTTTTAAGGCTAAGACAAGAAGTATAGGCCCACTACTATAGTATTAGTAGGCGCCAGGATATTTTAATATAACTTTGCAATTTTACAAATCTCTTATAATATATATTTACACTAATTCTTAAACTTAAAGTTATATCATAGGCTAAACCCCTTTCCCTATATTTAATAATATACGCAAAAATGCATGATAAAATCTAAAGAAAACTATAACCACGTACCCGATCTTTCAAGATTTGGACTTCCAGACTTAATCTTATATATACTATAGTAGGCTATATATTTTATTATAATATAGATAGTGTTGAAACCTAAACATAAGTGTTAATCATTTATCATAAATAATGGATCGGATGATATAAACTATTATAAGGCTTCTTTTCAGCAGGATAAATACCAGGAATGACGAGCTGATTTGCAGATTGTGGGAACTTTGTGCTCCGATCCGAAATCACAATGAAAAGAGAATAAGGGTTTGAACATTGAATTACCAAAACAATGTCTGACACTGGAAATGCCAGACCATCGAGTGTGCCACCGCCCACCGATCCTGACGGATCTTTTCATCAACATTCGGAAGAAATAGAAAGAAGCAGGGCACGCTCTGGATCCGAGCGCCCTGAATCAGGGAGTTTACCTCCAGTTGGATTACGATCGGGGAGAAGTACACCTGGATATGACGGTCGTCCAGGTACAGCATCTAGGCCTCCCAGCAGCAGACCAGGCTCTGGGAGGTCTGTCAGGGCCACTGTATCTGAGGAAATAACCCCTCTGGAGCGAGTAAAGAAAGACCCCCTACCTCCTATTGGTGGGAAAGATGAACAAAATGACGAAACTTCTGAGAACGTGGATCTCGTTGAAGTTGACAGTGCTACAATAGGTACGGTACTAGTGCATAGTATTAAACCACTTATACTACCAACCACCATATTATTGAGCAAACTCAACTTTCTACAGTGACTAATACATTTCTCTCGGAATACTTATGAAAATGTGTACTGTCCGTTCTCAAATATGAAATCGAGTCATATTTCCATCAGTTAATTGTAATGTTTTTCAAGTTGAGATAACACCAAAACTAGATCCTCAGCAGCTTGGTATGTTCGAATTATTATTAATGTTTGATGGTTTTTATAAGTGATTCCGACGTTTCGGATCTATTGGTTGATCCTTCCTAATTACATTAACGTTTCTTTGGGGTATATCAAAATTGTGCAGATTTGGTTATCATACTTAATTCTAATGTTTCAGCTGGCACTATGGCCGGTGGATCGATGGGTTCAAGAAAAAACGGCAGATTTCCTCGAGTTGTCTCATATCGACCTGAAATTGACCCTTCTGAGTACACGCGGACACCTGATAACTCGGGAAGAGCAGCGTAAGTCATGTCACATGAGTTGAATTATAAATATATGTTTGAATTAAATTCATGTAAATGAGGTACAACCGTGCACCGCTTATAATCCTTCAATCGCCAACGCTTGATCTTCGATCTCCAATAACTTAGGTTAAATTTTATAATCATTTTAATTATTGATTTAGTTCATGATTATTCCAAGTCAAAATTTGTCAGCATTTACTGTTTGGACCGAATGATACATTCATTTATACATTCATTTCCAGGAGATCTGTCGCAACTGCAGAAGAGAAGACTATTACTGGAAAAGACGGTGCTGACATGGTAGTTAAATCCATCGACTGCCAGACTGAATGGAGCTGGCTGAAGGATATGGAAATGGTTCAACGAATGTCCGCTACACCTGGTGGTAAATTCAGTAGACAATCTACAGTTAGGGCACCAACCCAGAGTGAGTTACCAAAAGTTATTTTTCCCTTTTAAAGTTGCATCTTTATAAATGATTACCCCAACCTTGGAATTACTCCATATTACAGGGAACTCAATTCAATGAAGAGGGGCTATTTGAAGAGGAGCTATTTTCCAGACAATTTTAATGTTAATAACGTCTGCTGCATGTTAATTTATGAACGGTGTTGGATTATTTACTTTGATTAATTTTTTTTCGGAGGTAAATATGCTCTCGTTTTTCTCGCATGAATTTTGAGAGCAAAGACACTAACTATTTCCATGAAAAACTTTTGTTATAACCTACTGAAAACAAATAACTCTCTAGCACCTGGGGATGTAAATGAGGAGGAAGAAGAGGATGCAGATATGAATGAGGATCCATTCGATCTCCCTAAAACTGGTAATTAACGTTAATATTTAACCATTTCCCACTCCCTAGTACCACTAACTTTGTTAAAAATATACTTATTACATAATCAATTAATATACCCTCAGTTGCTGTGGAATATATTGTGTAAATACCGATGTTGATGTGCTGTGCCTTAAACTAATCACACTTCTGTCCCATTTATACGTATGCATACGTGTGCGCTCCTGTAGTGAATTTATACCCGTGTTATCCATTTCAAATTTCTCTGTACTTCTTCACTTAATTAATTAATGTTTAGGGCAAGATAACGATATCCTAGCTTTATATCTTTATTGAGATAGATGGATGATGCTAAAGTGATCCCTTGTGTTGCTACCATGCTAATAAAAGTTAAAAAATATGTATTTATTCTTATCACATGACTATATCCACTTCTTTCAGGTCCCAATTGGTAATAGATACTATAGATTTCTTATTTATTAATATTCCATTACATGTCGTACATAACGTGTTTTAATTTTGCGTGATTGCCCACTAGTCAAATCTCCCAATCTCCATTGTCATCTTCTATGATTCAGCGAAACATGAAGCGCGTGTTTTGCGAATTGTACTAATACCTATTCTAAAGAATCATTCTGTATCATTCTACTATGTATTTTTTACAACATATACCCATTTCTTGCACTTCTCTCTAGCACTATATTCCTTTGATTAGGAATATTTCATATGCCTTGGAGATCTCGGTGATTTTCTTAATATTAATTGCCATTCTATGCACATCAATGTGAGACAAGGGTTGCGAATGTTTCTGAATGTGCACCACCAAATCCGTTTGCTGCACATTTATTATATATAAGGGAGTGTATCTGGCAAAATGTATTTCAATACATGTATGTGGTTAACGGCCCAGTTTAAAACTAATATTCAAGATGTAAAGCTTACACTTCTCTATCCTGAAATGTGCCAATTGTTATCTTACGGAGTCCATGCATTAGCAGTAAAATTCTCTTACATATATATGCACATGATATATAACTTTATAACCGTTCATTATCATATAGGAGCTTCCAGGGCCTCGGAAAGAAAGTCCTCTCGTGCCTCTGATCAATCAGCACCGTCCAGGTCTTCCAAGTCGCAGAAAAGTAAAGCAGATACAGCACCTACAGAAGAGACACCTGGAGTACAACCCGGGTATCACGATGATACGTATGGCATCCCTATTTTAGAGCTGTCGTCAGACTCTGATGTAAGAATCCGTCCGATCAGTTTATATTTATCATTATATATTATTCCAGTTAATATACAGTTCAAGAATAGTTTGTTCATTCATATATTATGTTGAAACGTGCAGATTTCATGCTTAGAATAACTTGTAATCTGGTTTATGGATAAATGCGAACGTTTTAGAATTTAGTTGATTTAATAGAATTATTTAAAAAGAACTCCTGCATCCTCGAATACTGCTTTATGTCAGTCCTCAGACGAAGAGATGTTCACCGAAGATAAATACAAAGGTCCCCCAGACTCGAATATGGAGGCTAACACAATACCTAGTGTTGGCCCACCCCTCATATTACAGGTACCAAGCATGTTTATATGTTTCTATCTGACAGATTGGTGTGGTGGTGTTGGTGGAGGAGGTGGTGGTGATGGTCTAGTCCTACTTATCCTCCTAATGCCCTAGATGTATGCATACTTTGCTAGTTCTAACAGGACACTTGAGGCTTGTTTCTAATTAATTTCCTTTCCTTCGCACTTAATTCTTCCCCTTCACGTCAAGTGGAATTAACACCGAAGCAAGCCACACAACATTATCTTAGATCCGATATAATTCTCCACTAACGGTACTCGAAAAACTCAGTGAAGGCTTGATTTAACTGAGAAATTACTAACATAATTTTAAGATGTACATAGACAGTTTTTCCATTAACAGAAAACTATTCTTTTAACTAAACCTAAAATAAACCTATTTCTTTTCTCGGTATTTCAAAGAGAAAGGGAAACATGTCAAAGAGATTTTTTAAACAAATATTTTACGTGCAAAATAGTCCATGAAACATAGCAAAAAAACGTGCGATTGTTAACATTCTTTTACTGTATAAAATTAAAAATTCTAATCGAACTTTGGACATGAGTTTTGAATATATATATATTTTGAATTTACGTGGATACAAAAGTAGTGTTTCTTTGTTTTGGAACTAGAGGTTTCTTAACAAAAGATGAAAACATCAAATTAATGATAGGTGAGAGTACTTTGATTATATTTTGACAGTATCAACGAGAATCTGAAAAGAAAGCAGAGGCAGAAGCCGAAGAAAAGAAAGGAACCCCAGGCCCGAATGAAACCGTATTCGAGGTAAGAATTCTTTACTTTGTAAAGAGAATTATAATTTACTGTTAAAATCATCAACCCTGAGTTGATGTGATCTATAGGTGTTGTTGTCTTTCCATGTTCTTTTTTTCAATCAATACAATTTTCACAAGTCTATATCTCGGAAAGAAAGATATTTTCCTCCTGTAATTTGTCACCATTTGTGTTTAGTCCCCATTAGAATCAAGTAAGATGCGAGCATTTTCCAAAAGCTTTTTCGTGAGTAATACAATACCATGTTCAATGTTTGAGAGTTTTGTTTATTATGTTATAAAGATATTATATGTTATTCTTGGTAACATTTTGTGTTACATTTTTATCATGGGACACCCGTGGTGGGAGCTGCTATCCCCGAGATACCATGCAACTGTCTTTTTAAAAAAGTATATCAACGAAAATGTTACTTTAAAACTAACGGTTTGGGGGGGGGGGGGGGGTTCGTGTTTTTTTAAAAAAAATGAAGATAGATGTGTGTAACTATGAGTCAGGGGATCTTCTTTTCGCTATCGCTATTGCTATTGCTGTGATCTCTTAATTGCTCATCAAATTTCTGTCATCACCAGGGCCAATGCGAATTCTGTGGAGCCTCTATCAAACCATTCCCCAGTATGGAAGACCAGAAGGTGATGGCCCCTGAGGAACTGTATTGCTGTGATGAATACAGGGAGTTCCTCGGGCTCATGCTCTCAAGTAATCTACCTCCACCAGAGTCTAAACTCATCGACATAACGCCCCATGCCCCGCATGGCAGCAAGCAAGCGCGGAGAGCTGCCAAGGAGAGAGCAGCACAAAGGTAGATTCAATCTTTCTTACATTGCATCTCGCACTCTTTACAGTCATATAACTCTTTTACATTGCGTGTTGTGTGGTTTGCACTCCTATGACACGCTACCCCATGGCTTTTCTTGTAGTTGTACTGTGTATTTGTAACATATAAAGAGAGACATCTGGAACCGTGACACCATTTGGGCTGTGTCTAGATAAATGGGATCTTCCCCGCCTTGGGTAACAAATCAAAATGTTCAGGTCATCTATTATATAATCTTTGTCTTACATAATTTATTATTATCAAATTGAAATCATTCAGTTTCTCACTGATATCATTTCCCAAATTTCCATCTACCGGACCATCTTATCCTCTTCATCAATCACCCAACCTATATGAATTAATGTAACTGTTATGAGAAAATTTGAAGAGCTGAAAAAAGGATCCTTACCTCCTGATGTTTTCAGAAAAATTGAATAATACAAAAAATGTTTGCTAAGACATACTGTAAAATGACCCGTTATTCTCCTTTACGTTTTCCATCCTATTGAATAATATCGCACCTATTTATAAGTTTATATTCTTTCATGTCCATGTCCCTTTACTAAAAAAACAACAAAAAAAAACAAACAAAAAAACATGTCCCTTTACTAAGTATCTTAGACAAAGAAGCTTCTCTGCTTGGGGTGACCCCATGATTAATTCCTGAACATATATGCTTTAACCCGTGGGCATATTGTAATGTTGCCTGTGTTTGATTCCAGTAACTTTATTTGTCCCCTTTGACCTCACTAACATTGCCCCCTTGTCCTGATCCTGATGACTAGAAAATTCTTAATGCGACAAAAAACAATTGCCGCCGTGGTAGAAGAAGTGCGCTACCCCGACCATGAAAAAGTTTCTGAAAATCAAACATTGGATGTCAATGTCAGGAATCCCGCGAAAGCCAGTCCTGTTACAAAAACAGCTAATCCTGCGGCCGCAACGTAAGAACTTACCCATGCCTGTATTAGAGTGCATATGTTTATCAGTATTTTACAGATGGTTGGTGTTATTTGTTGTTAGGTTATGTTTCAATGCTATAGACGCTAAATGCGTTGGAGAGTTGCCAGATGCATTTGATTTATTTTTGAATTCCCAATGTAGATGAATGAATGAACGAATAAGTTGACTGCTCACACACGCGTACGTACATATCTACGTTGTGTGAATGTATGTATATGCTGGTAAAATAATAGGATTAACTGGGGAATTTGCCCATTTTTTGGCTTTCGGTTCCTGCCTATCTTGCTATATCCATTTGTAACTTGATATATGTAGGGAATACGATGTAAAGAACATATATTATTTAATATAAAGTTTCTACTGCATATCAATAACTGAAATGAGATATCGAATAATCCATCAATATAGGCCCATGTCCTTGTTATTAAAATGGTAATTCTCTGGATCAGAGAAAGGATTATACATGTACAGAAATTTTGGTATAATTTTATGTTGGCACCAGACACGAGACTCACGCTAATCTTTATAATCCTCTTACAATAGGATGCGAGAACGCGAAATACAAAGACAACAAGCTGCCATCACAGGAGCCAGTGGTTTTGGTGGCGGAGGAGGTGGAGCCAGTAACTTCTATCACCGTAAGTATTATGTGTTATGTGGGTTTCCCATACACATTGTTTGCATGGCGCTTAGTATTCCTGTTGTATGAACATTATACAAATTAAACAAGCATGTATATATAAACCTCCTATAACATCTTATAACATGGTTAAACACGTGTGGATTATATCGTGTCATGTCCTATATGTATCTATGTTCATTTGATGTGATTATATTTCATTTGTGTATGATCTTTACTGAATTATTTACGCCAACTTTTCTAACTAATTATCTTTTATGATTATACACTTCCACAAAAAAAATCATCCATGCAATTATTTTATATATGGTTTATTTACTGATTTATTTATTTGATTCATTCGTTTTATTCCCTTTCCAGTTCCATTGTAAAATTATTGACATAATTTATCAAATGTTTTTACCGAGTACGTGGGCGATTTGGAGTCGTACAAGATTGAAATATGTCCACATTTCCCTTTGTTTTAAATTCCATATCGTAAGTAAAAATGCGATTCGATTTTAATCGAATTCTTTTATTTTGTGGGGGATGAATCACTGATACTTTGAGGATTTTCCAATCAGCATCTGTAGGTCCTCAAGGCCACAAAATCTCCCATGTTTACTCGAGACTTCTCGATCGTAAGGAAGAACAAAATTCTGACTCTGCACTGGCTCAAACGCATCGTAACTACACGCTATTTTATAATCATGGCTAGCTTACTAAGGGAAAGGAGGTGTGGTTTGGGAATGGCCGTCCGCTCTCATAGAATACTATTATGCACACAACTACATTATACTGATCGATACATGTATGTAAGTAACCACAAATAATAAGTTTTAAAAAACCCATGAGACAACACATTAATGATATTCATCCCTGTGCTTAATCAAGACAGCTATTTAAATCAATTTTAATCTTATTAATTAATGTTTTGATTTAAACATCAATTTGATCATTTTTGAGACATGTATCATATTTCCATTCTATTCTAGTGGTAGAAAGAAAATGTGCTTGTTTCATTAGTTTGCTCGTACGTTCAAGAAAGTTTTACCTGTTTGTTTTCTTTCCTTTACTTCTGCATAGAATGTACAAATGTTGTTCTAGTTTGACTCCCCTTCATCTGATTATGATTTTACAGCCAAGGTTAATTATTCTGCGGTCCCATGAATGATGTACACATATTAGAATAGCTAGACAATTTACACAAATAACCATACAATTGCACCCACGAATAACATTTAGTGCTTCAATCGAACCTAGTATTAAACATAAATGTCGTATCGACAATGTTACTTTTAGAAAGAAGAAGCACATTCCAGAACATCCAAGGTGAATTATGAGGCAACCTTTGCACACTTAGAAGTTAATGGTACCTTAAGAAAACAGGTTTATGGTATATCAATGCATTATGTTATATAATGGATAATTTTGATTTTTACAAGTAACAGAATTGTTGAAGTGTGCAGGTACATCATAGTATGTCTGAACTTGGTTTATGATCTGCTCCAAACTGACATAAACGTCAGAACGCCAAGAAACTTTCTCTTTTATTTTTCTATTTAAAAGAAAGAATGAGAGAAAAAATAGAAGAAAGCCTCTGAGAACTAGTCCATGTGTATGTATTGGAAGAAATCCTAGATACTTTAAAGCCTTATGTCCACCGCATGGGTGGAGTCGACAGCCTCATGGAAGACGGCCTGACGATTGGATTCATCCAATTTGGACGGGAGGCAGTTGGCTGACGGCCAACTACCTTCATCTTTCATGCATCTCCTCTGGTCTAACTGCCCCTTTTCTCATCCAACTGACACTCCCCCCCCTCCCACATACACCCTCCCCCATGTTTTAATAATCGGCTCATGTGGTTGGATTAAAAGAATATTCATGAAATATTTGACACATGGTAATTAACATTCTCGGGGTCCTATAATATGTATACAGTGCAATTGATACCATAGAAGTTATACAAAAATGACTACAAAAGGAAATAAAAGTTAAAAATCCAGAAAAGTTTCTTGGCGTTACTGTACGCACCCTCAGTGTTCACCCCAAGTGAGAGAGTTAAGGCTATTAAAGAGTGAGTATAGATAATTTTACCATGTACATACATGTGTACCAACTTCCAACTTGCTCATTGGCAGTAAGACACGTTCATCAAATAAACTGAACATTGGTGAGTGGTTGTCGATATGAATATAGTGATATCTATCGCAATCTTGAAGTATTTGGAGTTAAAGTATTATGTCTGCATGATGGAGTGAAACATTTGCCTCGGAGGCAACACAAGCCCAGATACAGCCTAAATCTATAATTGCTAATCTGAATGAACTCAGTCTCTGCCTTGCAAGCACTCATAGAGTTCACTTCGTTCCTTATTCCAACCTCTTCTCCATATAAGCTATTCTTTTGAATATTACATACTTATTATGCTACAAGGAAACAAAAAAAATATTATGCTACAATAGACATAACACTGGTGAACAACCCTAATAAGGTTTTCAAGAGGCTACACTGCTGTGTGAGGTAATTGGTTTCTGAGAAGAAGAATTGAAGTGACTTATCCTCATGCTTCCTGATGAAAGATATCTGTATAAAATAAGCTGTGTTATGTAGTAGTGCTCCTTGTTTCCAGAAGGGGACACCATTGTCGAGCACCCAACCCGAGGGCCCCGATCAAGACGGGCCTCCGTGGCTACCACCTTTTCTAGCTATGCTATGGCATCCCTAGGTATAGGAAACTTTCCAAGCATAAATCACAAAATAATCGTGCACATGAGGATCATTAGAATATTTACATTAAAATACTTAAGTGCACACTAAAAGTAAGCTAGCTGACTGTCAGAACGAATTTACTACAAAGATAATAATAGGTGTCATCGATCGTTTCTTTCACTACTTAATATTAGAAATTGAAGAAGCCAAATAAATATAACAATCGGAGTAAATCAATACCTGTGATATCTATTTGTAGGAAAAAGTAAAATTAAATGCAAAATTAACATGTAGTTAAACCCAAATAGTCATTCAGTCTGCACTTAAATTAAGAACTCGGTAGGACCAACCCGCATTTTATATAAAATGATACATTGTAAGCTTCAATGCCTAAGCCTAAACCTTCAATGCAGAAAGTTTTTCACCCTGACATTACTTTAGCCGATTACTTGGTGGCACATGTGATCCGAAATGATTGATGTTAATTAACCACAGGATGAAATATCTAATAAATATTGAGATCTTAAATCGCCTGATCGATCACTCGATCATCGTCGGTCATTGAATTACACGATATGAACCCACTTAAGTATTGAGTTCATCTGAAAGTGTGGCTCAATACTGTATTTTCTTTATTATATTTCCTTTATTATATGTTAATTATTTATATTTTGATCTTAATGTTTTTCCTCTTGAAAAAATGTTCTTTCCCGTGGTCATGATTATGCGCACCAATATGTAAGCTTATTTGTCCTTTTTTTACAGTGATGCTCAACCAGGATTTGCGATTATTAGATAATGTTTGTACCCATGAAAGATAATATGATTTGTCAACCATTTTACCCGCGACAAAATTAGGTTCATCAGATTCAATTGAAGACAGCAATTTATGCTTTATTGTGAATGTTGTCATGAATAAAGATGAATGAAAATAAATGTAATATATGATCTGTACGAACCGCCATCTACCCTTTTGTGCCGAATCATATTCTTGCGGCGCTCGGGAGATAGTGTGTGTATATGTGTAGCCTTCAATATACTGTTTATGAAGGATCTAGGTCCAATCACGTAGCCCATGTCTAGTCTCATCTGTGTCTTAAAACAATTTACGGAAGAGACATCCTTCTCTTTGAGCCATTACCGCCCTATCATGTATATATATATCAAGGGTCTAGTTTACCTTCCCTTTTCCAGGTCCCTCAATCATCTATCAATTTATAAGCCTCTTATTTCAATATCGGTGTGAAATATTACCCCGAAGGCTCGCAATTCAGAGTAGAGGTAGGCAGGTTGAGTTGATTGAACGCCTAATAAGACGCTTGGTCTAATTATAGAACAGGCCGACTACCTCTAACCATTTGACATTGAAAAATGTCATTCTGTGGTTAAGCATTCATGGAAAACGTTCCGATGACCAGATCTGTTACCATTGATAGATCGATGGTTCATTAAATTCTAGATTCTGCTTATTATAATTGATATCCTGTCTCATTGAGTTTATTTTGAAAGGAGAAAGAGGGATAACACAAAGTAATGGGCGGAGATATATTCATAATCTTGAACAATCACTTTTCTTTGGTCGATGGTTTTGGTAAATGAATTTTATTGTACAAATTGTGTATGATATATTCGGAAGATTAGAATCTACGTGGTGGGGCAGAGGTGAGTGGGGGAATGGGTTGGGCGCGGAGAGAGGGGCAGGGTCAGGATGAATACATTCTCTTCGATCTCATATCAACATTTTTTTTCTCTGTGATCATTTAAAAGAATGTGTGTCAAATTTCCGATCTATTGTGTGCTGCATTATTTAAGCCCTTTTCTATTTTTTTAGTCGAATTCTATTCTTTTCTCTTCTAGCCGTATTGTAGCGTCTTGTTGTGTATGAATTAAGCTTGTGTTATTGCGTATGTGTCTATGTTCTATTCAGTATGTTCAACTGCATAACTCCTTTGGATCAACGACTTCAAAAGTGTTGCTATATCTATGTGTTTTAATATATTCGAGTCTGGTACTTACATTTACCTCTCAAGAATATATATGTGAGTGTGCTTGGTTTGTTTTGAAGAAAGAATGGATTTGCTTCTATACAAACACTTGTAACACATTTGCGCGATATGTTAGCATATGTCAGCATTTGCAGTAACACACTTAGAATTATATTTAGATGGAATATATGCGTGATAGGAACAAGTAAGCTGTAGGTCCTATCAATGTACTCAAGACAGACATTTTTGTATCCATGTACGTACCTCAAGTATTTGAAAACATGTTCTTGTTTGATGTCAAAATGATTGGACATTGTTACGATGTCGAAAACGTAGTTTTAACTTTTAAAAAAATCCGACTTAGCATCATCACCTTTCACCACTGTACCTCATTAAAGGCTTTTCTCTAAAACTAAATTTGCAGTTGCACAAAAGATGAAGACCATAAATTATCAGCTATCTTCCCAAAAATGCTTGGAGGAGGGCTGGACACTAAGACCACCCAGTCCGTTACTGGAACAAGAACCAGACAATGAAGTGTTCGAACCCCAACCGCTCCTACCACCTTGGGCGGAGGACGGACTGAAGGTACGTCCTATTAAAATGTTATGAATTGTCTTCTTATCAAAACTAATTTTATTCTGATGCGTATTGTCTTGTTACTTTGTCTTGTTACTTTGTATTTCCCTATACAAAAATACATTTTATATTCCAATTCAAATGGATTTCCTTTTCTTACAACACTGGACTGTGATGATTATAATTGGCTTCGATCCAACCAATGTGTAAGCAGAAAGTTTCTGTTAAAAATGTGGTTTTGTTTTTCTTGGGTGTACCAACGAATCATAATAGTGTATTTGCTCGATTTCACACAAAGCCTATTCCGAGGATTCCGGTAAAGTACCTGACGCCTAAATCTCTCCTACTTAGATAAATCCTTTTTAGCTAGACCTACAAACCCGAGTGTTTATTTTTCCTTGTCCTAGTAGCACATAGAGGCACAGCGAGTGTGAGGGGAAGGTGGGTTTGTGTGATTTGTAGGCCTTAATACTTTGGCATTTACCCAAATGAAATGCACATTATATGCCAGATTTATGTCTGAAACACAATATTGTCCCTAAGCCATATAGCTTCTGGCTTTGCTGGACATATCTTTCAGCTTATAATGATACCACATATGTATGTATACCTGTTTGATACCCTGGAACCTCTGCCATTTTCCTTTCATAAGGTTCTTATTTCGCTTCAATGAACAATCTTATTTGGATTGTTATGGACTCGTACTATGGTTGTAGCAAGATACATACGGAGGTTTGACTCGGGTGTATGGTTGTGATACTATTGGTTCTGACACTTCCCTCTGAGCTTATTCATCTTCCTATTGTTTTCGCTTATTTGTGGGGGCTGTTCAGTAGAGAATTTTCCAGTATGATGGTTCTTCCTGTACAAATTTTGTGAATGTTATAGACTGTTCATAGCACATACCGTATTCACTGATTATTTTGATTAATTAATGTAATCATTATTTTCATCACGATCGTCATTTTACAAAAGATATATGAAGATTTTAAAAATTATATAACGGGAAATGATTGGCCTCCTTTTCCTGCACATTCACAGTTTTCAGATAGGCGTTTTTCTGCACTCCCATGTCCATGCAGTATGATGATAAGCATACAAGAATCTCTTGCTGTGGATATTACCAATGATTTTCTTACTGAGTTACGAGGATGAAACGCAAACCTCCGATGACGTATCAAGTTACATATAATATCCAGTTATACGAGTATACGAACAGTTTCATCGCCCACAAAACATAATACAGATTTAAAGTAGATGGTAAATTATGATAATGCTCACGCCTCTCATATTTTACATTGATTGATTTGTTACTTTTTTTACATTCATTCGTTGCTATACATCAGCAACATCTCTTGCCCTGCCCTTTAAACAGCATTACCAGTTAATATCCGGTAACAATTTAAATTTTCTATTTTGATGAATTCATTCCCGACTCATTCAAACGTCACCAAGATTCAATATTAAAGGATGTTTTACTGTTCTTGGTGCAAAAAGAAATTATACATTTCATTTCGGTAAACACTACCTGTGTTTTCAATATGGCTTCTAGTATATAGCGCTGCCTACTTAGGAATATCAAGAGGCTAATAAATCGTGTTATTACAATTAATTTAAAAAGAGAGAAGAGAAACTCGGTATAGCTTTGACCCCGGTCAATTATAGCTTTTGTTTCGCACAGAAACATTCATAGGAGTGACAAATTCCATACGTGGAAGCTGTCATTTCTGACTTGTAATCTCTAACGTACATTTTGCAAATGTTCTTAAAAGTCCAATAAACTTGAGTTACACCTGAAATAATCTGATATAACTTGCATAATGTAATACCGCACTTCTCTCTTGTACATATGATAAAATCCATTAAAGTGTTAAACTCTCCGTTAAAGACAAAGTTTATATCAAGTCTTTATGATATATTTACGCCGTCGATTTCTTTTCAGAAAGATCCTCGAGGGGTAAATAAATACGTGCATATACAAATTAGAGAGTAGCCAGAGGAAAGATTAAAAACCTGATGCATTTAAAGTTTTCTCATCCAATCTCTGCATAATAGTATCTTTTACTCGGCTTAGGAAGTGTGTTCTATTTGAGAAGATTGTAGGGATACACATCCTGGTAGCAATTACATTTTTTATGTAATATTTGTTATGTTGTATCGTAGGACTTACCAAGAATTAAATCGTCCTCACTGCCCTATAGCATAGATTACATATCGCTCCTTATTAAATGTTCATGTCGATAAATTTGAATCCAATAGCCCAAAGCCTGGTACGTACGTTTCTTTCTTATTAAATTACTAAGTAATGAAACTGATATAGAACATTATTTTATGATTCTCCCGTTTTAATGAAATGTGACCACAGAAGCCATCAAACCACATTGATACCGGTGTGCAGTTTTGGAAAAATGGTTGCTCGGCAGAAGTTACCTTGATATCATGCTGGGTATAGTCTGTCATTCTTCCTCCCTCATAAACTTTGGCTTCCTTGTCTGTCACGAGGTAATTTCAGACCTCATATCCAGACTACGTGGAAAGTTAAGTGTACGTGTGTGATAGCCTCAAGGATATGGGTCATCTTTTGCATGATGTGTGGATGGTTTCATCTATCTCTGCCATTTGTTTGCAGAACCCGCGTTCATTACAAAACGTGGAAAGTGGAGTTTGTTGTTACTAATGATATTGTAATTAATACAATATTTTAGTGATGAATCGTCTTGCTCCCCAGCTGCTTTTATTTCTGCCTTAATTCTTGATGATTGATGCACTTACACAAAGTCGTTACAGAGATTTCTAAAAATAAAAAGATGTCTAGTAAAAAAAGAAAGATGGATTATTACATTTAAATGTAAACGCGCAGCATTGTGCTTCTCATGATAGGTTGTCAAATTTGTTTGAGCTTTTATAAGCAGGTGACTACGCCTAATGTTTTATGATAATCTCATTAGTCTGTGGACATGGGCCCTTCGTAGACCTATGTATCTGTTATATACATTTCTTTTGAAATGCAAACATCGCCTCAATTGATCGTGAGATACATGGGACATGCTAATGCACTCACTGCATATTAAAATCTGAAGTATTAGAATGTTTTTGCACCCCCCCCCCCCCCAAATTGGATGTGTCTGGAGAAAAATTATGGTCTATTCTGAATGTGGGGATTTCATTTTTAACCTGAAATGGAGGGGGAAAAGTTATGTGGGAGAAACAGCAAAAAAGAGATCGCGAAATAGTGGGTTTAATTTCTGCGTTGGAATGTTTTCAAAAGGTTGCATCCGGGGTCATCTTTTGCATGATATGGAGGTGGTTGACCTCTTTATGTTCTTTTTTTAAGTTTAAATAATTCAGTCGCGAATCTTTTGGAAAATTGACTATATTGGTTTGCAAGGTATGATTTGCGATACTGAGATTAAATAAAAGAGTGATTGCCTCTTCAGTATACTTAAACATATCCTTATTCAATTACGTACTCATGTATTTCATTTGATATTGCAGGACAAAAAAGAAAGAGGGCTCGTGCAGAAATACTACCCTGACGGATCTCCTTTTGTCATTTTATTCCCCGATGGCACCGGCAATGCTTTGTATCCTTTTGCTTAAAGCTTTCGTGAATATTTAAGCCTCCTCTCTGTCAAGAATAAATCTGAGGCAATGAATCACCCGCTGAGGGATTCTATATAATAAGAAGCAACAGGTAAGATAGAACTAAACGCGAGCGGCATATGTGACAACGTATTCACCAAACGCGAGTGGCTTTTAGCCACAAGCATTTTGTGAATGCGTTGTTGCATATGCAGCTCAAGTTTAGTTCTATTTTTATGCCATGATATATATTTAAGCATTATTTAATCATTATTTACCCTCTATTAATGCCTCGCAACCCTCCGACTCAGCGAAAGCAAGCACCTACAGCCTTGCGTCATTAAATGAGCGTCATAAAATGAGCGTCATTTATTGGCGCAGCTAGATTTACGTAACCAATCATATTTTTTTTTATTTATTTTTTTTTCAAAATAGCGAAGTAAATTGGCTGTATTCAAAAGGCGGATTTCGCTAGTGAAATCTATGCATGCATCTGGCCATGTTTTTGTGGATAGGCACACCTATCATGGCATAATATATCTTCAGTGCCCTCAAACACTGTATGACAGTCATAGTTTTTATACTTTACATGAATATGCTCCTACGTATATATAGGCATAGATAAATGAAATATATGGAACCAAGCAAACTAAATGACCTCATTAACTTAGATATAACACTTATGATGATCGTAAGCATAGAAAAATCAAATATGGAACCAAGGAAAGTAAACTACCTCACTAACTTAGATAACACTTATGATGAAGTTCTTCACTTGCTTTTCATAAGTAAAAGCTGATAAAAGGTATAGTGGTTCTTAAAATCCTAGCACTTACGATTTCTTACTTTGCGTCAAATTCTGCATGGAAAGAGATCGGTTCACAAAATTTTAAAAAAATACTAGTAAATAAAAGGAAAAAAATGTTGTAATAGCTATGAAGCTAAAGAAAAAAGATTAAAATCATTGCATGGAATTCAATTGGCCTGAAACTTACATCGTGATTTAGCAGCTAAGGATAATAGTCTACTTCTTTTACTACTTCTACCTTAACTGAATAAAGCTACCCCTCAGGACGCGTTGCTATTAGCATCTCCAGTATTGAACAGGGACTTTTTACGTACCTCGCCCACGCCGACAGCAATGAGAATCCTAACGTTTTGGCTGTATTCGATCCGGATGGACACGCCACCTCATATTACACTCACGGCGGAGTCAGGTGAGGAAAAAAATGAATTTCAGATTACTAAAGTCTGTATGTCTACACAGAGTGGGGTATCAGAGATTTAAGATGGATTTTTAGAGCAGTAAAACTCCGAAAGAGTAGACCTGCACGCCCATTATATTGATATATATCTGGAGTGGTGTCGAATTGAATTTATCATTTAAGCTAGCGTTTTTGGAATCGTCCTTTTTGAAGATTAAAATATGTTATATGATATAACTGCGGTTTACGGTTTGGAGAAAGCTCCTTGCCTTGGCCGTTTATTTCTGAATCATACCAACATCATAGAATTTAATTTCGCCAAACAGTATTAACATGATTTAAGCAACTTTACTGGATATTTTTTTCTGGTAAGCTTGTCCTATATTTTTTTTATCTTTATCTTTAAAGTCTACATTCACCTTCGTGCGATATACCTGATGCTCAGTGAATGCAATACATATGGCGTTCATGTTCTGTGAAGGTAGAGTCATATATATGTTTATATACACGCGTTACAAAACGTGATGCGCTAAATCCCGCGCCGACTAAACGCTATTTACGTGACAACTCACGCGACAATTTAATTTCCCATTGGCAAGGCTTTGTCTCCGAGATTCCATCTCCTGGAAGAACGGAAAAATTCATAGGGAGGAATAGGAGAGTCATATCATGATATAATCTCCGTCGGTGGGGATTTCTTTTGAGGCATTTTGAGGTGCCATTCAACGAAAACACCGTCAGTGTTGAAAGCTTAAGCGGGAAAAGAGTCAAAGCAAGATTAATTATTACAAATATCTTTCTCTGAACTAGAAAAAGCAATTTTGGACATATAAGAATCCCTACCTTATCATGATCCTATACTATATAGAATAAATCACTACAGTTCGTGCAACCTCCAAAAGGGTGCTTCAGGACCAAGTGAGAGCAGGATATTTCAGTGGGCTCGAGACAGTCACATCTAACTATTAATCTAGAAATGCAAGTGAGCTAATCTGTCTCTCTGAAAGAACTATATGTGGAGGAGGAGACATAGACGTAGTTGGCGGTCCTCCTGCTTTGGTAGTCTTCTTTGTCTGTTGGCTAATTCTGGTTGTGGTACACGAACCTATTTTTTCCCATTAATGTGTTATTATACCGCAATTTTTCTTTTTATTTCGTTTGACATGAGAACACCGAATCCATGTCTCATCATGATGGAGCCTTGTCATACTTTGAAAAAGTACTGAACCACCTCCGTTGATGGATGATCACATTTTAATCACAAGAATGTCTTTTATTTATAGTTCAAGCAATCAAAGACTCCTCTTTCCCCAATTTGAAAATGAAGAATTATTCTTGTCAAGTCTTTCTTCACTGACATCATCCCACTTCTCTCCACTCCTGCACTTTATTTTTAAGCCCGTGTTCGTCCAGTGTATCCTCTCTCCCCGTTGGAAAAGTCTCCAAGAAAACATTGGTTCATGTCTAGAATAATTTAAGAGGAGGTTCATGTCAATACCTCATCATTACAAAAAAAAATCTTGATGTCTCTCTTCTTCCGCATCTTCGGTTTTTGCTTTATATTTGTTATCCTGGGGCGAGATGTATACCAGTGTATGTGTACGAGAATTGGAATTCTACCCTACTAGTACGAGCCACCCTCTGGGTGAGAGTTGGCATTCACATCTTCACAAAAAAAACCCACATAGCATGCGTCTTTGGCTGAATAGAATGGCTATGCTATTTAGGGGAAGTCAATTGAGTTTGCATCCGTTTTTTCCCCCTTGGGAATCGAAGACTCGTATAATTGTGGAAAGTGTGTTAACGCAGTTATGGTAATTTTTCTATGCAACGTGTTAATCACAACATTTGTCCTTAAGACAATAGAATCATCTGACGAGCTGGAGCAACTAGAATGAGCAAAAGAAAGACGAGGTGATGAGTGATTCGCACACTAAACAAGAAGGATGATTAAATTCAATTAGTCATGGCAGATTCGATTCACACAGATATCAGAGCCAACTATTCGAGTTGCAAATGCAAAAGATTGCATTTGTGAAATTGAGAATGAATCCTTAATGCAAGTCAATAAAAGCGAGGTTTTGCATATGATGCGCCAGGGGATGATTTTATGCCATTCCCGACACATAATCTATCTGGCATGTGTATTTGTATCTAAATAATTTTATTCAGCTGAAACAGTATGTGGTACACATTATTCTCAGTTAAAGCTGGACAATACCTTTCCGAAAAAATAGTACAATAGTTGACGTGAAGTTTTAGACATTAACAAAGAGTACAAATTGCTATAATCGTAAGAGTGAAGCTGTGTGCTTATAATCAAAATTATTATATTCCTCTATTTTTCTCTTCCATAATTGGCGTTAATATTACTCGAGAACATTCTGGAGTATCCTAACCTATTATTATAGCTCGTATAGGATTAACGACCAATATTGAGGAGAGCAAAAGAGGGCTGAAGTAGTTTGGTAATAAAGTTTGAGGCAAAGCCGAGGATGTTATTGACATCAGGGCCTGGTTCCTGTCTGAATGCAGGTCATTAATCAGTGTAGTCTATCTGTCTGAAGAGGAGAGGAAATACTAACTATTTTCATCACAATCTTTTACCTAAAATTTATTGACCAATCATTTTCGGTCTGTGCTTTCCCCTGTATGGAAGGGCTATGGAAAGAACAGTTGGTTAAACTGGCTGTTTCATGTGTTAACAGTGTTGAGTGTTGAGTGTTGAGGCAACGCATGAAAACACCTGAGTAGGGTGCTTTGCGTCTTTTCTTTTTTCTCATGTATAATGAAATAAATCTCCCAACAGTGTTTGGGCAAAGGAAGTTATTGCACAAAAACCCTCAAGGCCAGTATATTGTCACATGACCACTTGATATTACCATGTCCCACATGCCTTGAGAGAGGTAATGTCTGGGAGAACTGGATCTGATCTAGAAGTCTGTATACCTATTTGTCTGTATTTGTCTTTTTTCGTAACTTAATAATGTACTGTGTGAGTTGGATAAATAAAGTAGTATCTTATCTTATCCTATTCCTACTCCCTCTTCTTCACTCTCCCATGCATGTAGTTAGGTCCCCCTGGACGTAGGTTGTGGGAAATGACGTAGTATCTCACAGGGGCGTTCCCAGGCTATAAATAGAGTGTAGAGATCGCAATTTAAGAAAGGCTTCAAAATCACATTTTCACCCCAGATACCTTCACAAATCACATATATAAGCCTCCAGAAAGGGGGTGGACAGAACTCTACAGATGAATAAGATGACCTCCTTTCATAGAAATCGCTCTACCCGTATATTATATGGATTAACATTTGCATATATCAATCAGTTAGTAATTATTCTGTCTGTTTCAATATTCCTGTCGAGGGGTGGAGGGGTGTGGATACCAGAGGGGTGTGAAATTAGTCTATTTTATTCGAATTCCAATATCATTATTCGATCTATTAAAACCCATATATTAACTAATCAGCTACTGGTTCTCCTTCACCAAATCCTCCTGTACATGGTGCTAAAGTTACTTTCATAGGTGCTTGCTAATTATAAAAATCGTGGCGAATAGTATTAGTCGGAATAGTTTACCAGTGTCAATTAAACGATGAGAGCGTATACATATAAAGTCTGTTAGCAGAGATTCTAATCAGATATCCTAATTACAACCCACCCGGTTAGGTTCGTCTCATATGAAGACCACATTTTACGGTGATTACGTAATCACATGCAGCCATTTCTATATTGTTTCCAACTGGTCAAAATAGATTTTCCAAAAAGGTTTAGTGTTGCATATCTTGGATATTCACAATTACAGTGTTGATATCCTTGCCGATTCGCGACAAATCATTCTCTCGGGGCCTCAAACTTTGGCGATCCTGACGTTCCATATTAGACACAAATCTTATCATTATCATTATAATTACAAGTTGAACCGTTCTAAGATCTCTCCTTAGCCCCTTTAATTACGCCTCCCCCACCCATGCACACACCTATTAGCGCGGGGAAAAGTGTTGTTATTTTAGAGCTCCTTTTCTAAGCTTTCTGAATTTCTACCTTATTTTGATGTATTTTATATTGAAATCTGCCAATCCGCTTAGTTAAAGAAGGCCTAATTTCGCCCGGCCAAACTGTCAATTTCAATCTCGCTGAAAATGTTGTGCTTTCTCATGGTGTGTATGAAATATTTGTGTGAATGAGCTGTGTGACCGATTAAAGGTGATCGTAATTACGTGTAGGCGGCGCATAGGCCTAACACAATTTGAGCGGCACTGTCAAGCATTTTGGCGATGGAAGTAGTTCCTAAATCAAAATGCTACCCGGGAATTTCAAAACTTTCGGCAAAAGATTTCTGTATTTTCATTGATGTTTCGTCATCAAAATCAATTTTCATCAGTTAATAATTTACAGAGTTTTTAGTTTAGGTTTAAAACGGATTTAGTTTTCCGAATAACTTCCGTAGTTATCACTTTTTTAACAACTCTGACAATTATTAAGATCTTAGCAAATTATGCCCTTAGAAAAGGAGTACATTAAAAAAACCTTCTTTATTCTGATTCCCCATGAAGTATAAAAGTTAAAAGAAAAACAAATTCAAATATATATAATTATATAATCCATATCATATATATTGCTTAGTCCCCTAGCGTTCAAACTCAAATCTATCTATAAAACCCATATTATGTAATTCCTTATACTTAGAATGAAATTAAAGTGAAGATAATGCAGGATGGTACAGGGAACAATACAGGGATCAAGCAGGGACTATTTGCTCAGTGTATTACACTGTAAACTGTCCCATGCATATTTAAAGTATTTTCATACCTTTTTCATTTGTCGCTTCATTGTGCTCCGACTCTAATGAAGGACTGCTGATATGTGTTTTTGCCTTTTGTGTTATTATGAGAACAGATTGATGAAACCTATATGTGTACTTCTTAAATCGTGTATTAGTTCGTGTTTTTGCCTTTTGTGTTATTATGAGAACAGATTGATGAAACCTATATGTGTACTTCTTAAATCGTGTATTAGTTCGAAGTTAAGCTGATAAAATATCTCATGATATTAGACTCTCCCATCCACTGTAATTAATATTTGGTTGATTTGATGGCAATTACTTGTCTTTAGACGATGGTACAATTGTTCAACCCATTTACGTGACTACCTATTCACGCGTACGCAGTAAGATATAGGTTTGATATGGGGAAATTTTAATAACTTCACTTCATTATTAGAAACCTGATCTCTTAATTGAATATGGTGGTTGAGTATTAAAGCTATAGATCTAGTGAAAGGTGGAAATAAACTGGGGATTGAAGGGATATTTATGAATGCAAGAACTTCGTTATCCCGAATTGAGCTCTAACCCACTTATTGACGGTAAAAAAAAACTCTCCCTCCGTCCGTTCAGGATTCGTTGAGCAAACTGTCTATCGTATTTGGTTACCAGCTATGCGCGGGAAATTGTCATTCTGGTCGACACCTGGGTCATATTCATGAAAAATGAAAAAGATTTATCACAGAAATAGATCTACAATCTAAAAACTTATTCCGAATTGAATTACATTTTTAATTAAAATCGTGTTATCCTTGATATGTAGGGTTTGCCTGGACCCTTTCGGGGGAATGGAGCTGGATACCCGAGGTTGTAAGAAGCGCAAATGGACGTGGAAGGAGCAGGTTCAGCACGTGCACGCGCCACCCATTCAACCCATCACATTCGCCATCACCCCTCACATCTCTCTCCGCATCATGAGTCAAGATAATGTCTCACTCACGTTCACACACAGTGCCAAAAGCTGCCGGTTCCAAGTGGGGGCAAGACTCAAGGTAGCGTATCAAACTACTGCCTCTTTTAAAGATGCATTCTCAGTGATTATTATTTTTTATTTTTTGTATTTCTTTTACGGCCAAGATTATGACAAAGATCGAGTATCTGACCAAATCTACTCAGTGTATGTTGCTGTTGTTATATATGTTCATGCTAGAATTTGGAATCGAATCTACCTGGGAAAACGAGCGCCGGTGAGCAATAAGAGACCATCAATACGAAGGTTTTTCGGCGGGCCACCGAAATAGAAATGTGCACTCTTATGAAGCCTTGCAGCAAAAACAACCGAATGAAAAGTAGAAATCATTAGTTTTTGAGCGATGTTAACTGGGGATGTTGCTTTAATATGAGATATCTACCTTATTCAAATAACCAAAGAGATTCTTTCCTTTCAGGCTGTTCAGCTAAAAATTGTAAAACTTATTCACTTCTTATTCAAATAACACAAAAGCTGGGTTTTCAGTCAGTTATCCCAACAGATGCCTTAGGGGCTTAGTTTCACAGAGTGAGTTTCTTCATGGAAAACTTTCCCTGGTGGCGAAAAACGCCCAGATTAGATGATCACAACTTATTTTGACGTGATTTTTACTTCATAAACGCTGCTTTATATTTAAGAACGTCAATTGGGGAGAATAGTTCCTATTGTTTCACCCTTGATACTTTCTCTATTGGGAATTTAGTACAGATCATTTTGTCATCATTGTCATACCATAACTTCAGTACATAATTTACATACGATAATTAAGAATTGTCACTCGTCAATGAGATGCTATTAAATTCTTCCACTCATGTTCTCAAAGGGGTATCTAATATTATAAAAGGTTATTCCACTCCGTACTTAATATGTGCACTGATGTATTTCATTTATTGTATTGTTTGTTTGATTTCTTAACGACTACTGAATTTGGATGAAGAATATATATTGATTTCCCCGTGGGCCCCAAATCTATTACGAACTAAATTGTCTTGCACTAAACATAGCACGGTGGGAATATTGAATGGTTCAAATCTCTTCTTAACTATTCTCTCTGGTCTTGCTACAGAAGCTCCCTCGTGGGCTTGTTCCCTCGGTTGCTTCTCTTCAGATGTGATGGTCCGAATCCGCGGGTGTGAATTCCCCTAGAGTTCTTTCCTTATTCAAAATGTAAATTGAAATTCGGACCTCCTTGAAATGCTTACGGAGGGATTGCAATCTCTGCCATGAATTACCCGAATACTCAACGCCTTTCACATGCCCCCCTTTGAAATAGAAGTGCCGGTTGTGGCTTCGCATGAATCAATTATTTCGGGAAGGACAACGAGACATTCTTTGAATTATCAAATTTCAAATTCCATCAAGAGCGCGCATTTATTACTGAGCCGGGTCAGTTCGTGCGGTCCACATTTAAATCTGAGGTTTCCGATGTCCAACTCAAGTTTCATAAGGAGAAAGGATAGCTGGAGTGGTTGAGTTTCAAGCCAGTGATTGGCACCTTCACATTCGCCTGTGTATGCAAATCGCACCCTTTGCGAGGAATGTGAGGCTTTGCTTCTCACCCAACGTCCGTCATATTTCCTGAAGGTCTTTTCAATCTTGCTAATGATTTCGTGTTCTGAAATCATATCTATTGCTTTTCTTCAATGTTACAATGATTAGTCACCAATATACACGTAGTAATCGGCTATCCTTGGACGCTCATTTAGGGAAATCTATCATTCATGGCTATAGCACAATTAACTGGCAGTATAGACCACCTTTCGTGCAAGTTTTCTTTAGTCATAGAAGTTGCAGGTGCATTGTAGCTGTTAGCTGTACAATTATGTAATAATTTCATTGGAAATGATTTGCTTTACCCGGGTGCAAGTTCTTCGTAGGGATCTGGGTCCCTGTGACTATACTATCACATCACAAACAGACAGTGTAGGCTCATTTTCGTGTGGGAACTATTGCAGGTCGGTTTTGAAATAGATTTACATGACTCCGTCTTAGAACTCAACCATATATTATAGGATTAATGAACGACATTGAGGGGCTGCGGGTGTACTGTGTTCCTCTCGGGATTATATACACAAACGGTGCACTAGTAGGTCCAGGGGGGTGTGTGGCACCAGATTAGAACTATCGTCACAATTTGATGGGAATGAAGGGATGTCTTGGGCTATTTACTTTCATAAGTATGGAATGTTTTTGTACATTGACATTGCCCACCATCCCGCCCATCAACAAACGCATTAAAATCGTTTGGTTTGTGTTTAATTAAATGTGCAAAACGATCGCCGCGATGACGGGCGATGTTTTGCACATCATACGGTGGCTGCTATGACGTCACTACGAGCATGTTACCGAGTACGGCCAAGTGCAAGGAAGAAGGCTTAAGCACTGCAGATAGCTAGACATGCGTTGGGAAATCAGGGTATGTGCATTATGAGTACAATATAGACACTATGAACCCCGACGTTTTGCTTCTTAAAAATGTTGAGGATATCATATCTGGCATTGGTTTTTCACCTGGATGACGAAAACATAGGATATCGGGACATCGAGCCAACTTTGCTAGACTAAATTCGTCGCTCCAGGGGGCTGGTGGCGCGCTCTTGTGCCTATGGGAGAATCAGGATTCCCAATTAAGGGAATGCCACTGCGCCATTTCGTCTAGTCAATTCCCCTTTTAGTATTGAATAGTACCAGGTTTTTAGGAATATCTAATAAACTTACTATATTTCCCTGAATTAACGCCTCCCGGCGCTTAGTAACTCAAGAAATTTATACCCGGCGGTAATTCAAGATCCGGCGGTAATTCAAATATAGAGCTTAATGCATTTCCACTGAAAAATACGGTGGACGAGAATGGTACATACCGAACACTACTTCTTCGGTACGGGTTCGGCACGGGTGACGGGAGGGAGCGGGGCGGGAGCGGGCGGGAACGGGGCGGGAGCGGGCAGGGGGGGGGGGCGGGGCGGAACGGGACGGAACGGGCCGCACAGACTAATATATTGTTGTCGCTGTCTATGGTTTCAGAGGATCGATTAAATAAATGTGAAGAGAACATGGTTGTCGTCTTGTATGTGGTAGTTCGGCTCGTCTCTGTCTCTTGGCTCGTCTCGGCTCGTCTCCAAGTATCTTACTAGGTTACCTTTAGTTACTTATAAATAATTGAGGGGTTGGGACAATAGCAGAGGTTGTATCCTCCCAGGATGGGGATCGCACCACCTGGGACCTCTGGGTTTCTAATTACTCGAGTTGGTGAGGGAATTCTGCCCGGCAGGGCCGTCAAGCGTTTAGCGTCGCAAGAAGGTGACTCCAAGTCAAAAGTACAGTAGCGATCAGTCTGTTTATTCTTTCCTTGGATGTTCTGGGGAGCTCTACTCTATTCCCTGCCCGGGCGCCAACTGGCTTTACCCCTGTTTCCCTCCCCTATTTATAGTCCCTCCCCCCATGGTCCCACGCTCACTCACAATGTGAGACCCTCAGTGCCCCCAGGCAGGAGACGAATGTACCCCAATACATCACTCGTCCCCCGCCTCCCAACCCCGACTACAACAATATTACAAATTATACTATAGCATATAGATATATGCCTATACTCAATACTCCTTTAGTTAATACTACATTGGATTCAAATACTCCCATTGCATTTTCGGACTTTCTCCCCCTCTCTCTTCTCTCCTCTCTCCCTCCTTCTCTCCCCCCCCCCCCAACCTCTCTTCCCTTTCTCGCCCTCCCTCCCTCCCTTCCTTCCTTCCTCTCTCTATCCTTGTGTATTTGTGCATCCATTGGTCGTGGGTATGACCATAAAGTGCCTGTGTGTCTCTTTTTCTCTGTCTCCATCTCCCTTCTTCTCTATCTCTATTTCCTGGGTATGATAAAAAACTGTCTTCCTCTCAGCTCTCCCGCCCTTGATATAACCATCTTAAATGTGTTGATAAGGGCGTAAAAACAACCAATCTCACTCACTCTGTATACATCTGCATACATATTATGCATACATGCATGAATTTATGTACACATATATATGCATAGATGTATATCTATGCACACATACATACATACATTATGTATACATGTACATACTTATGTATACACATTATGCATATATTTTATATGTATACATTATATATGCATACATTGTATATGTATTGTATATGTATATACATGCATATATATACGTATATATATATGTACATACATTTGGATACATACCTGTATACTTATATACATGTATACATACATAATGTATGCATAAATTTGAGGGGAGGGGGAGAGAGGGCATGGGAGGGTGAGATGGATCATAGAGACAGGAAAGGGGACAGGATGGGGTGGGGGGGGGGGGGACAGAGAGATGAAGGCAGAGTGAGAAGGAGAAATATCAAGAGATGAGGGACAAGAGGTGAGAGATGAGGGACAAGAGATGCGGGATGAGCGACACAAACATGGTCCTTACAAAAATCGTCACCATAAATTTAAAAATGCAAAATATACCAACGCACCCAAACAGAAATATAGAGTACCTTCTAAGGATTGTGGAAAATTTTTAATTTTCACACCCCTCCACAAGGCCCCACACACTTAGTCCAGGCAATCTGTGAGAAATAGTGGCCTGACCCAAAACAAATTGCAAAAATATTTATTTTTGCGGGATCCTCTTCCTTATGCATACCCTTTTAATGTGTCCAAAGTTTACCAAAGTTTGCCATGGGGAAAGTTCCCAAATTCGCCACTAGGGGAACCGACTTTTACATTTTAGCCTATAACTCAAAAAATACTTTTCATGCAACTTAACTCTTATTAAACCAATAAAACTAGACAATATTTCCTATTTTTTGACTTAAATATATATGCCGCTACGACAAATAGCCGCAGAGATATAGCGATTTTAAAATTCGCATAATTTTGCAGATTACAAAATTGCTATCTTATATGACCTACCTTTATGATAGCATGCAAACATAGAGCTTAGTTTATATTAAATTGATTAAAGCCCATAAAATCTACTTTCAGATGATATCAATAACATAGATCTGTCATAAATATTCAATTTATTATGATTTTGTTACTGATATAATGTGTAATGTTTTTTTTGACAAATTGTCAAACCACAGATTGCCTGGACTAACTTAGAGTTGACTGGGCCTTGGCGACCTGGCCTCCGTTCCGTTCCGTTCCGTTCCGTTCCGTTCCGTTCCGTTCCGTTCCGTTCCGTTCCGTTCCGTTCCGTTCCGTTCCGTCCCGTCCCGCCGTGAAAAAAATGTAATGTGCAGGACGGGATGTGTTAGCGGTTCGGCACGGAACGGTAATTGTCGCCGAACTTTAGGAGGCCGTCCCATCCCGCCACCGATACAAGTGGCCCCGTTATGAATATTTCTATAGTAAATGTATGACGACATCCATTTTTATTTTTTTTCGGGCGGGCACGGGACGGGACGGAACGGAGCTGAACGGAACGGGCCGCGATGTACCATTCTCGTCCACCGTAGAAAAAGCATGTTCAACCTCGGCGCTATTTCAAGGCTAGGCGGTTATTTAAGGCCCAGCGGTATTTCAAAGAAATACGGTACTTATAAGTGGCCATGAAAATCCACTCTCAGGGATGCAAGTTTCAATGCACTACCAAACAAATACATTCATAATAATTTCTTCATTAGCCCAGAATTATTCTTTTGTATTTGTCTTATATAGGTGGCACATCTTTTGCATGTGCACATACACATATTTAAACCATCAGCGTGTTTTATCCTTTATTTTTTTTATCCTAAAAACCCAATTGCAAGTGAATGAGAATAGTATTCTATCCATTTTAAACCACAGCGACCTACATTAATTTCAGCACCGGTTTTCAAATCAAAATAAACATGAAAAAAATGTACAACTATCTCTTTCCTAATAAAAATCAACCACATGCATCCACGAAGTCTGTAAAAAAAGATTTAGTGTCCCACCAGTTGATAGAACATCCCACAACATCGTATATATCATTTAAGTAGTTTTATTTGCTCTTTCCCAATTACTGGTTCTCAGGGTTTACATGAAGGAACTAGGGTTTACAACATCTACTAGAATAGTTTCGCCAGGATGTTCTTGGTTATTGGATTGGCTTATGAATTACCTACTGTAACATTAACGTTATCAACCTTTACAAATCTTTGGCCACATAACACAGCTAATTGCATAGGGTATAGTTTTCATGTATAGAAATTGTTATAGTATTTCTCCATCGACTCAAGTTCATAGGAAACTGTAAATATTCAAAGCGCACGTCGCAAGCAAAATATGGCGGCAGGAAGAGACCATCCCCTTCTTCTTGTCTATCTGCCGCTGTCCTGACTGAATACTGAATCTACATATGCCATATTACATGTATTTATGGCTAGCATAAATTACGGTAGAATAGTATTTCTTTTTCTTGCAACTTTTCCACCGTACACTTCATAGTTTATTTCATGTTAGAACCGGAAACTTGGTAAGGAAATGCTCCTTAATTATAAAAAGGAATATTTTTCGACGTCATTAAAGGGGCATTATACTCTGCTGGCTTTTTTCTTTAAATCATCCGTTTACTACATCTGATCTTTTGTATTATTCAAATTGTTTTGCATTATCACGAGAGAATTTAATCAAAAGGAGACCACGTTCAGATTCGGTTTATAGTTTTCTTTTCATGCCGAACATAAACAAACTATACCCCTTTAATAGTCTCGGGATGGTTAGCATGATTAAAACTGAGAATGATGTTATGCTCATTATTTATGAGAATGATGTTATGCTTGATGGGGACTTCTTTTTTTCCTATTTCTTGTGGAACGTTCGAACTATAATATATGCTAAGCCCTCCACATGAGAATATACTTTCATGAAAATATTTAATTAAATTAAAAAGACAAAAGTTCTGAATCAGTACATGAATATTTATAAAGCCATAATGTGTTGAAGAATGTACTAATCGTGTTAGTACGATTAAAAAAACACATGTTTTGCTTCAAATTCGATGAACAAAATATATCGATTAGAAATACTCACTTGTGTCGAGTAAGGATTAAACTAGCAACAATACACTTTCAGTTTCAAATTGTTGACTGTTTCTTTGTCTTTGATTATTCCTTAGCTTATTAAAGTTACAGTTTATTTAAAACCTCGGCCAGTTTCTTTATGATAATTATTGTTGATCTGCCAAGACATATCACCTCATTACTTACTACCTTTTTTGTTATCTGGAAAAAATATAAGTAAATTGCACTCCTCGACCGTGTCAGACCCGCCATACCTACATGTACCACGTGACGTATGGCGTCGTTCCCTTTATGTGTCGCCATTTTAGGCACATAATAGGAAAGTTTACTGCCGTTGGCTCAAATGATTTAAAGCAAGCGTCAGAGTCGGAATCTTAGGGGTTCTGGTAAAGGACACATACGGCCCCAGGTGGTTTGGCATATGTGGTCGCCTAAGGTTACGACCCTTGACATGGAAAACAAATAGACCCCTCTCTTAACTACAATGTATGAGCAATATAACAGGGCTTTATATTCTGATAAATGTTTCGTGTGGGCTCTCCTTATCAACACCTCCTCATTCGTACCATGCATGGTAGCATCATGTTTTGCACTACGAAATAGAAGTCTCGGGGAGGAAATCTTCATATAGATGATAAAAGGGAACTTAAGGATTTCCCTATATATATGGTATTAAAAAATCGCATCAATTTACATTCTATATGTGACGCAATTCTGTATGTCCGAATATTATATACAACCGCTCTGTAGGTTCTTTATGATAAAAACACTGTTAAACTGGTTGAAATAACCAAAAGGTACATTAACCTGATTTTCAACGTATATAGCATGATCATCGTTGAGGAAATTTGGTCTTATTATGGTAATTATAAAACAATGTATAAACAACATCGATTTCTACTGGTTTGTATCTTTCAATCTTTCATTTTTCAGTTGGTGTCCAAGGAAAATGTCCCTCCCCCAGAGCTTGATGATGATATGTTATTCAGAGACGAGGTGAAAAACAGGATAGAGTAAGTAAATTCCGCTCTTGTGTGTTCTTTAATTAAGACTACTCGTGTCCAAGCATTCCCTCTCTTGTCCAATTGGCTGAGACAGAAGTTTTTTTCCCTATATTATTCGCAGGTAAGCATCTTCCAATTTAGATGGATTCGTAATAGATCTCCTACATTCAAGTCCCCTCTTTTCCCTTCAGTCCAACGTCTCATCAATTACAGTTTCGCATGTCCATCTGCGTATCCTCCCAACACCACCTGTGCTCTTTGCCCTTCATTTCAACTGAAGTAGAAAAAGAAAGCTTCTCTAAGAATGTAAATTGTAATAAAATAGACACATATGTAAGATAATGACGCAAGTGTCTGATTCGATGGTCTACCTTGTTGTGGGTTGGTGCCTTCTTAAATGACCATGGCTTTGATTACAGCATATGCCCTCCAGGGGGTGTTTGAAGTATAGCGACTTCAGACACCCAAGAAAGGTGCATATATATTCGATCTAAGACATTGCCGTTTATGGCGGTTTAATTATAGATTCTGACGACCTGCGTGCTATATCGGAACGTAGGAAATACTCAAACAGCTACAGCATTCACGTTTTAATCAGGCTTGAAATGTCCATGTTTTTTTCTTTCAGGACCCTTTTTTCCAAGGTATCCAATTTACTCAAGTTCCCTAAATGCCCCAAGCTCGACAAGCTGCCTGGTCCTGCACATGTCAGCTCTCGTGAAGAGAAGACGCAAAAACTTAGACAGTCGTTTGGTCGCAGTGCTAAGAGCGAGAAAGATAAGAAAGAATCGCTACCAGTGATAAGTGTGAACTAGTCAGGGTTATAACCAGCTTGATTAATTAATTTAAAAATTGATTATTCATTATTATTCATATTATTAAGTCGATGCTCAGAAAAAATATCATATAATATATAATGTATTGGGTCTTGTGCTATGATGACGGATGATTTATCTTCTTAGGGCTGGTGGTATCTTTTGACATTAATGTCTCTTGTTGAAGGACTTTCTTGGTCTGAATGTTATTCGTTTTGCCGCAGTCCTATATTCGTCTATATTTATTATTGGATACTAATGTCTCTTGCTAACATTCTGCCTTGAAGACCTCAAGGATGGGTGTTTTGTCTATTCCTAAATGATCACATACTATTCTAATTATCAGCTCACACGTGAAATCAGTATTAGATTATCTTATCTAATTATATGAAGCCGTATTTCCTTTTCGTATCATGAAAGCTGCAGTAAATTTGCACGGTCTCATCTAATGGACGGTGAGATGTATGTATGTGATCGAAAGAGGCACATGCTTGAATCAGAACCAAGTAATAGATAATGGTGCGGGAAGTGTTAACAAGATCTCGAAGTCAATCTGTGGGATAAACTTAAAAATCTAATTTAATTTTCCTGGTATACATGCCAAGGTACCTCTTCATTTACGATGGAAATTGTAGATAAATAACTGTTGTAGATCCTAATTACTCTGCCTGATAAGATGGTGGTATCATTTGGTTGTGGAAGTAATTAATAATGCGAAAAATACAACCAATCATTTTATTTTACTTATTCTATGTTTCATACTGATGTGATTTACGGTCGTTTCCATTATCTGTGATAAGACACGTCGGTGTCTCGACTAATTATTTGTAATATTTAATAAAACCATGCATATTTTAAATGGTCTTTTCTTAATTATGTCTTGCTCTTACTGCAATAGCTATAGACAAATCTACAGTATACTCCTTAGTACCCTTACTATAGTCTGTCGTGGGGGCATTTAAGCATAGATATATATTTTGAACGATTATATTATATGAACAAGTATTAATAATAACATGAAGGAGCAGTTTGGCGAACATAGAATATTTATTCCACCATAATAAAGACATAAAGTTCAAAATTTCCAATGTTGACACATGCAAATAGGTCTGATCGACCCGAGCGTGGAAGAAGGTGTGGCAGTTATACAAAATGTTCTAACTTTCCTGCGCTCCTATTGGTCGAGCCTGTCACGTGGTTGACGACCGTACACAAACAACAAGTGGGCGTGGCCTCGTCGCAGCTATATGGCGGCAAGGTCTTGCCTATACATAGTCTGTCGTGGAGGCATTTAAGCATAGATATATATTTTGAACGATTATATTATATGAACAAGTATTAATAATAACATGAAGGAGCAGTTTGGCGAACATAGAATATTTATTCCACCAAAAACCATGCCAAACCCACCGAAATAAGTTATTATAATTGAGACGACGTCTGAGCATCAATATTTAACATTCGTAAATGTGAAGGAGTTAAATACTGGAATACTACAGATGATTTCCAATTACCTCTCGATTTAATATCAAGAATTGAGGCTCCTGAAGCAGCCATAAAGCTAGCCCCACCTCTACGAAGGGCATGGGAGGAAAAATTACCCTTGAGGTCTGCTCTAATAATCAAATGATTAAAACAGACATGAATCTATCATAGGTAAGAGGAGGGCAAGCAGGGCATGAGAAGAGAGGGACATTGGGAGGAGATTTGTGTGAGAAATATAATTTCCTCAGCCAACGTACAGCACATAAAGCTCTACAGCTAGTATTAGCAATAGGAAGGATAAAGGGAACATCAGAAGTCTTTGAGGACATACCTTAACCTCCAGACCCCATTCGTAAAATTCGATATGGGATCTAAGTAGAGTGTGCCTAGATAAAATAACATGAGAGACCCTTAAAAGGGACCTAAACATTAGAACAATAGCAGACCATACTACTATCTCCAATGGTGAAGATCTATCCACCACCAGGTACATTCTCTTTAAATGGTTGGGTAAGAGAGGATCAGAGGGAGATGGGGCCGACCCTGGAATTTTAAAAATACCCTGGATCACAGCTTTAATAGCAGGACTAGATAGGGACACAGTCGGAAGGCCCATCATTTTAAGATGAAAAATTACCCCACATAGGTAGGATACCACTGAAGAGGCTTTCATAAAGGTAGATAAATATGCAGCATACATACAAATTTTTTCCTCACTAACAGGTAAGATTTGAATGTCAATGGAAGACATGAAGTCTTGGTAAAACCTCCATTGATGCTGCCTTTGCTTCAGGGTAGAGGGGCACACAGAAGACTGGCGAAGGTATAATACCCTATTTTTCCAGACCTGGGTTCCTATAATCAGAGAAAATATAAGATGCACAACATAAGTGAGCAGCCCCTAATATAACATTAGCTTCCTTGTAGGTGGCTGGGTAAGGAAGCCTGGAAATAGTGTCAGCCACGATATTACTCTTGGTGTTAATATATACTGGGACCAAGTGAATATCATATATAAAACAGACCCAAAAAATCTCATACATAAGTTCCATGTATACATATAGGGCTCCTACGGCAGCCATTTCTGATCATATATGTATAACCTGGGTATTATCTATAAGGCAGGTAACATCATACCCCCTAAGTCTATCACACCAACGCTTCAACCCAATTAATACTGGGAATATTTCTAAGACATTGATGCTATCTTCACTATCCAAAAATTCAGAAGTTGGGCCTAAGTGGGTACATTCGGTGTCAACAAAAGGGTTTTCTACCCCTCTCCAGGTCCCACCAACCCAATCCTGATCAAGGACAGCACCATACCCTCTTTTGGAGGAATCTGTAATAAGGGGGTGGGGAAAGCTAGGTCTATCCAAATGGTGAACTCCATTAAAAATACTAGCAAAAGCCCTCCACCAGTCTAAATCTTTCTTGAAACCATCGTCAATAGCTAGAGATTTTACTTTTCTATCCAACATATTTTTGTACAAATCGAAAAATCGACGACAAAAAGTCCTACCTCCAGGGTAGACAGTCGCACAATGTGCCATATAACCATTCATTCTTTCTAAATCTTTTTTAGAAATGTATGTGAATTTGCTAACTTTGTGTATTAAGTCCCTAAGCTTAGCCAGTTTACCAGGAGGAAGAGATAGGGTCATATCATCAGCATTGATTTCTATGCCCAGAAATACACATTCACGAGCAGGGGGAGAAACCTTTTTCCATGCTATATAAAATCCAAGGTATCTAAGCAAGCTAATTACTAGATTCTGACGAGCAACACAACCTTCATATGAGTAGTAATTGATAAAAAAATCATCCAAATAATTTACCACTGTAATTCCATATAAGGATTTGCATACATCTGCAATAAAGTTAGATATTTTCGTCGAAATAGCAAGGCCCAGTTCTAAGACCAAAACACAACCTGTTGTCACAAAAATATCTCTCCACACCATTAACATCCCATATAAATCCACATAATTCTCTATGCTCAGGGGCAATGGGAACAGCTCTATAAGCCGATTTAATATCAATAGTGGCCATATAGTCACCTCTATCTAGCAAATCCACTACATCATCTAAACCTTTGTAGCTAAATTCTCTTACCAAAGAGCCACAAAAATAATTGACTGAAATATCCAAAGGTAAACTACAGTCAGTGATGGGCCTAATATTACCATCGGGCTTGGGCACCGCCCCTAAAGCATGAATACAACGAGGTTTACTATCCACCATAGAAATCATTCCTTCAGCAAATTCTTCATTAATAATAATGTCCATTTTCTCACGAGCCCCAGGTTGTAGGATAGAGGAATAATTATCGCAATGGTAACCGGGTGGGAGGGAATCTACGATTGGGAAACCATCTGTAATTCCTACAAACACTTTCTGGTGAGCGTTACCATCAGTGTCACACACAATGCTATTAATATAGGCAAATCTGCAAGGTTTAAGTTGAGAAGCAATACCGTCTAGCATAAATACACAATCACAACAACCAAGACTGCAGCATTCGTACACATCAATGACATGACCAGCTGGCGTACGAGCCGTGGTAAAAAGTAGTTTTTTGTCGGAACAAACATGTGACAAATCGTTATCAACATCAAAATCATTCAATACATGTACAAAATCACAATTTTCACCAGAATTGTCATTTAAATATCTTTCATTGTCCTCCGTGAGAGTAAAGTTGCCTTGCGAACACTCTGTAGACTTCACACGTGAATCCATGTCCGCCATATTGGTTCCGTTGTCAGATACATATGTCTCCGTAAGCACAGGAGAGTTCTCATCTTCGGAGTCAGCCGAAGCAACAGTTTCGAATTCACCATGGCAACCGCCATGAACACAAGAATTCATATTGTTAATTTCACCATCCGGAACCACACAACTTGTATCAATATTCTCACGAAGAGCCTCATCCTATTTAGAATTTGATGATTTGCTCGAACAAGATTTAGAACCATGTTCGAATGCACCACACTTTTGACATTTATGTACATAACGACAACTCTGCATGGAGCAGCCATTTTCAGAGTTGAAATTAAAACAGATCCCTTTCTTCACAACTTTAGCTTTAGAATCAACTTTTGCTGAACGCTTTGAATTTTCAAAGGAGAAATATCTGAGTATATCATCTTGACGAATGTCTTCAAACGCGGACAGTCCTACCCTGTTTGCATGTTCACGAACAGAAGTGTCATAATCCAGGCTCGCTTTTAGGGAATAGACACCACTTGCTGCCTTGTCAGACAATAATAAAGCATGTCGGAGAACACCCTCGATTTCTTCCGGACGATTATCATCGAGCAATTTGATAGCAAGTCTAATGGTAATCGACAAGAGTTTCTCTATACAATCCACAGTCTCACCTTTAGGAACCTCACGACTACGATCGAAAGGTTTAGATGCACGGTCTCTTCCCCGGCTGTACGACCTGATTCTCCGGGGAGGTCCCCGCCCATCGCTAATTCGGTAAATATCACTGTCAACCGAAGAAGAACGTGATTGGTCCGACTCGGATTTATGGTTGCCGCCCCCAGACTCATGAGACTTCTTCTCGTTGGATGATATGAAAGCCTTCACAATATCTTCCAATGCAGTCATTCGTACGGCCATGTCGTCACCGCCCACCGCTCCATCAGAGCCAGAGGCAGACCCGCCCCCTTCCTTCTCACTGCCTTTGCCGTCAACTTTAGTTCCTTTACATTTCTTGCCAGTCGGCGGATCATGGAACTGCCCACACGTCTTGCAATTCCTAGGATTCATCACGAAGAAAATAAGGTTAGAACAACCAAAGTTCAAAATTTCCAATGTTGACACATGCAAATAGGTCTGATCGACCCGAGCGTGGAAGAAGGTGTGGCAGTTATACAAAATGTTCTAACTTTCCTGCGCTCCTATTGGTCGAGCCTGTCACGTGGTTGATGACCGTACACAAACAACAAGTGGGCGTGGCCTCGTCGCAGCTATATGGCGGCGAGGTCTTGCCTATACATAAATTGTGCTTAGTAACCTGATAGATAACCATCAATTATGGAACTAGTAGACGTTCTGTAGTAATATAATAAATAATTCAAACTTTTTCATATTCAAAATAACAGCAGTTTTAAGCACAAGTCATAATACTCCTACACAGAGGCGACTGGCCTGGAATCAAAGCTTTTCCTTTGGTCAATACATTTGTCTATATACTATTGTTTTTATTTTACATATTCTTTACTTAGCCTTTAGGTTGTTCTCGATCGATATATCTGTACGAATCTAATGTACTTAACACATCTATTTTTAATAGATAAGACTGTTAATGTAAAAAGATCATTGCTGGTGCCATTTTACTTAAGCTGTCAGGCAAATAGATACAAGCCTTTCTTCCCACGACTTTAACATACGTAACGCTATCTCTGTTGATATAAATCAGAATCAGCAATATATAGTGCAGATGTATTCTCAATAGTTTTTGGCCACATCTGAATAAAACAAATCTGGTAACATTTTGCCTGAATAGTCAGGATATTTGCTCCAATATCATAACTTATTCAAAATGATGTCTGAAATCTAAATGCACGATGGGAAACAAGAAAACACTTGTATTATCATATCAACGCATGGCTATATTTACATGCGATCTACATAATGTTCTTGCTGAATATTTGAACTGTAAATAAATAACATAATTTATACCATCTATGAAATATGCAGGGGGGGGGGGGGGGCGTTGGACGTGTCAATTCCCATCTTAGGCCAGTCGGTCTTTTTTACCTAGGGTCACAACAATATAGTTACATGTGGAAATTACTTTTTCTTCAATCAGATAATCCCAAGAAATTATCCAGGAAATACTTAAAACGTATTCCTCCTTTTGATCCCCGTTTCATTCATAAGAGGACTTTCTAACTGTGCAACACTTATAAGGAAACACTAACTCTGTATAGTAACTCTTTAAAAATAGGTAGAGCTCTGCATTAACAGAGACAGTCCTTGCATTCAGAGAGATCCGTTTCTAGGTCACACCTATTGCCATCTAAATGGTAATCCACTTTGGGAAATGTAGATACCCTTTTTAAATCTGAAGTGATTTAATCCCATTATTTGATGCATATTCTAGATTTCAATATTGAAAAAAGGTATGGTCTATTTGCCTTTAAAAACAAGAAACTATACCCTCATTACCTTGTATCCTGACAACCCACATTTACAAGATATGTCGATCACACTAAGGAACACTTTCAAATGGCATTTATGAAGGATTTTTTTTCAGACGTCTCTTCCGGGGCGAAAGTTCACCACATACTTCTTAGAGGTATTAAAGGTGGCACAGATAAGATTTCTTATGAAACGGAATCCAAGACTACTATTTGCAGAGATGATCGGAGGGAAAATCTGGCATCTTGATATTATATATATGATGGGACACTATCGTGGTAACAAGTAGCGCAAGACAGACCATAACATATCATGGTTCCCGCGGTCCTTGAAAAGTCATTAAAAGTCATTAATTTTGAGTTTGGGGTTTTAAGGGCCTTAAAAGTCATTAATTTTCGCTGTGAGTCCTTAAAAAGTCATTAAAAACTATCTGAGCACCAGCCCGGGTAAGCCATAATTAAAGCAAGACGTTATTATTGAAATGTTCTGAATTTTGCAGGGTTTCAGACAGGCATTAATTATATGCTGGCTTTTAAATGTCTTCGTATGGAATATATTTAGTTACTTTAATGGTAATTGCAAACTTTTTTTTTTCAACAATGAAAATCTCAAACTTAGAATATAGAAATACTTATTAAATGTCCCAATGTTTACTATCATTGGAATCTGCTTGATCTCATCTTTTCAAATATGATGATATCTCAAAATCCATTTTTTGCGACTTGTGACTCATTTCCTTGTAACACATCCCTGATGCTACATCAATGGCAAATGCTCTGGGTATTGATAAGTGCATGGGACTTTCAGTATTTTATGCTCTGACTGGGTGTGATGTAACAACTTCATTTGCTGGGTGAGGCAAACATACAGCCTGGTCTGCATGGAATGCCTTCAATGATGCCACCCAAGCTATGTGTACACTGACTGATAGACCCACCAGCAAGGATGTCATGCATGTTCTTCCCACAATTGAGAGATTAATAGTGATGATGTGGGAGTTGTGAGAGGATTTTGAACAAGGAAAGGGAGATCCTTTTCACTCAAAAAGGCAGGGAGTTTGAGAACATACCCCCAACGCAAGATGCACTAGCTCAGCACCTATTGTGATTAGGCTACCAGGCAGGAAATATATGGGGGCAAGCTCTGTGCAAATCGCCACCGTTACCAAGTCCAGAAGACTTTGCCTGGATTTTGGATCCAACCACATCACAATGGAATCCCAGATGGACGACACTTCCATCTGCTGGTAAAGGCTGTTGGGAAGTCATTAAAGATGGTTGCATCAAAGGCTGCTGGAGGCAATGTAAATGTAAAAAGTCTAAAATGCACCAGTCTTTGCATATGTGGGGGATGTGATTCAGATTAGGCATCCCAATACTCAAGCAGACCTATATCTACTACCAATTTTACATTTTATTTGAGTTGTATGCTGTTTGAATTAGGACCAGCGAAACAGGGTATCAGGGGTATCATTGGGGTAAAAGTGTTTACTTAGATGGTAATTAGCTATCAATTCTTGGTTACTTTGTTTGTTAACTCAATTTGTTTGTACAGTATGGAGTATTTATTTACCCTTGTTAACCCTGAGTATCTTTACCGTGTGAGATGCTATGGATTGTTTTCATATTATGTAATACACCTCACTTCTATTTCTATGGGAGTGTAAGAGTAAGATATTACATTGAGTTTCAGATTAGATGAAGCATTATGCTTGTTGATTATAAATATTCTTTTAATATCTATTATATCTATATCTATCACCATAACTATGTTCGAGTGTCTTAAGCATTGAGTGTTGCATGAGTCGGTTCATACTTAAGTAAGATTCAATCCAATAATGGATGGCTTTATATAAGTAAACCATCCACATTTGAATTGAACTGGAACAAGAGGCGGCTTTTTCTCTGTTGAAATTCTTACCTTTAGAAATTGATTGGTTGATTGAGTGGTTGCTATGAAAACATCAATTCTTCTAAAGTATTTCCCAAACTGGAATAATAATCATAAAAATGATATCTATGCCCATGAAAACCCCAGTATAGTGGTATCACACCTGAACATCAGACAAAACCTAGGGATTTCGAAAAAACAAGGCTGACACAAAGAAATAAAAAAATATTGCCATATTTGGGTTTCTTGCCATTGAATACATAAGTATAGACACCAAAATTTCTGTCTTTATTATTAGCCAAGATATGATACATTGAATAATCAGATGGTGCCATTTTGGAAAATGGCCGCCACAGCTGCAACACGCCAAATCCAGTCGGGGTCTCGTTTTGAAATGAACTGTAATGGGTCAAAGTACCTGTGTGCCAAATCTCTTAGCTTTATCACAAAATGAACAATTTTTCCCTTATCCTCCCTACTATGACTGTCGGTCGTCCGCCAAGTGCCTCCCATCCAATCGTCAGGCCATTTTTCCATCAGTCATTCAGCTGACTGCCCCCATTAGAGAATCAGCTCAGTGGACACGGGGTTTAACCTGAGGTACACCGATATCATTTATAACTGGCAAGCTGAGGTGTAAATATTATGATCAACATAACAAATAAACTGTACGCCTCCAATATCAATCATACTTATATAAAGAATCGCTAATTAGTAATGGATGGTGACGTCCATCCTCTCCATATTATCTGGACTTACCGACACGTTTAATTTACACTGCCCACGTACCTGTTAGGTCGCGTTACACGAAGGAACGGGTCATTGAGGAACCATTCTTCTGAGATAAAGGAACTAACAATGTGTTTTATAAATACATGTCACTTATATCCTGCCCTTATTTGGTAGGGAGCGATTTGCACCATTTTAAAAGTTTGGCGTAGGATGGGTTAATATTTTCTAACCAATTGTGTTCTGGATTTTCATAATTTTAATAAGAAATAATAATAATTCTTACAAGGCGTGTATATGTGTGTGTGTGTGTGTGTGTGAAGGGGAGGTTTGGTCCAACCCACTTGAGTATATAGATGAAATACGCTTCCTCAATTTTGGTACCTAAATGAGAAAACATTTCCAGAAGCTAACAAAACTGATATATTGGATTTTGATTTATGGTGCCTATTATTATTATATGCACCTCCCCCACCACCACTCCCGCCCCGAATAAGCCACGGATGTAAGAGGCGTTAAGCTATGAGGCGGTGTTTGTACATTCTTGCTCACCAGCTCGATAGGACATTAAAGGTAAATGCCAGTGTTTAATCAAAAAATGAATGAATCATGGAATTTTTTTTAAACTTTGGATTTAGAAAGAAGATGGCTGTGAGAACCCAAAAAGCCCCCCAAAAACACGTGTCATTGGATTAGTTTTTATTTCAGGGACCGCTGAAATTTACTACGGTTCACTATAGAAGTCTATGGGAAAAACGGATATTTTCTGCATTTTCCCCAATAGCAGACGATTAAATCATATGATTTTTTAAAAAAATCTGCATATACATAGCTGACATGGCATTCTACCCTCCCAATTAAAAAAAAAAGGGGTCATTGAACTAGAAAAAAATTATTCAGCTGAACTTGCATCACGATGAGTTTCCCCCATTGAAATCAATAGTGAATGGAAGTAAACTTCACTCATCCCTAAAACACAAAATAATATGATAACATCCTGGGTTTTTTTTTACTTTTTTGTATTCCCCCAACCATGTTCCTTCTCAAGACGAAGTTTGGAAACAATATTGTGACTTCTATTATTTCATGCATAAGTTCCTTGAATTCCCGCCTGCTGCAGGGCTGATGACGCTGGTATTTACCTTTAAGTCCTCGAGTTGTCTACCGGGCTATAGAACGGTCAGAGACCGCCACAAAAGGCCTCATTAGAATGGTCTCTTCTGGGAAGGATTGCCCCGCAACCTTGTTTTCAGCACGCCCAGAATTTCCTAATTAGAGACAGAGATTAAAAGGACAAACCAACAACATTCTCCTTGACGAGTCAATAAGATATGGGAACGGTTTTAAAACAAGGGGCGTCTAGGATTTTCCCAATAGAAGTGGGGGAGACACCATGGGACATTGGGACATTTAACAATTTTCGGTGGAATGAACATATTACATATTTGATAGTATAACAATTAATTCAAGTGTATGAAATGTATTATACGTCACAATCCAAAATAACCATTTTTTCTGAGGATTTGGTTCTTTTAGGAAATGTGTATCTTATAATATATTAGCAGCAAATTTCTGGGACGGGAGTGCACGGGCTTCAACCCCCTAACAACACCTATACCCCCCTCTAAATTTGTCACTGGACATAAGAAGATCAGTGGCTACACCAGGCTACCCCCCATCTCGCCGATTAACGAATGTCATATAAACATTTGACTAGTGACAGGTGCGTGAAAGCGCTGAACGGGTGCACTGTGATCTCTACCTCTCAAACGGGCCTTTTCTGGCATTGAGACGAGCAGGAAGTCTCAAACCAGGCGAGTGAGTGGCTCGACCAAGACGCCCGCGCCACTAGCACCCAGCCACTCTGCACGTACAGCAACTCGAAAAACCTCGCGAACAAGGCCCTGCTCTATTTAGTTAGTTGTCAGGAGAGGTCGGCGAGCGAATGTTGCCTTTTTAGGGATGGGTGGAGTTTACAGAAGAAACTTCTGCTCCCCTTTGTGACCGTGGTCAAAAGATACTTTCTCAATAGTAATTCACTGTGAAAGGACTGAAATATATAGTTTATCCCGCTTAGACTCATTGGATCTAACTGCAACTTCCTATTGCCAGGTTAATTTAGTGAGAACCAAACAAGACCCGTGGAATCGTCATACACATGCTATATGTGCACATAGTTACAGATACCATATAGCACTCTTTAAAGGAAATGGGAAGGAGGTTCATTCAAAACTTGCGAGGCGTTTCTCATTCTTCTTTTCATCGCTTGTAGTGTTGGTTTGAAGCACCTAGGCTTCAGATGGAAAATGAACTGCCTGTTCGGACTGGTATTGCTGCTATGTGGTAAGTCAAAAATTAGAAAAACCTTTACCAACATAATTATTTGATACTTTTTTCACATTCCAGCGTTTACATTGCATTTTAGCGGTATTCGTGTTTACTCGCGCATATATCTTCGGTTCACTTGCTACACAGATTTGTCGTAGGTCTTTTTCGTATACACTTCAATTAGATATGGCATCGAAGGATTATTTGACTACCTGCATTGTTTGTTTGAAGTTCAGGCAACCCTATACTTTAAATAAAATTAATGAATTATATTTATAGCCACACACTCACGAAAAAAGACAATCTTCGACCAGTTAGTTTTCCGGTAAAATGATATGCTCACCCAAACTCTTCATTATGAATTCGTTAATGTATGTAATCTATATCACCTATAATTGACATGTGGAGGGGGAAAGATCTCTTACTTATGGAGATGCTTAAAGCTGGAAATCCACATAGGTCGAAACATACAGGGCAAAACGCACAATCTTGGGAAAGGATAAGTTGCTATAATTATGCTGATGCTTGGTATGGGTATGGACCACTATAGTGGAAATCATTATAGAAATAACACCTTTGGTCGTTTTGTGTATGGACGACTCGTCATAATCGCCCGTTTCTTGGACACTGGAACATGTTTATATTGGGCGTCTAGATTTTTCTATGAATCGTCCAAGAAACAGGGTATGGAATAACAGCCCCCCCCCCCGCCCCCGCCCTCCACCCTTGAATCCCGTTTTGTACGAACCTCATTTCCAGAATCCCGCAGGCTTTCAATTTGCAATCCCTGCCAGGAAAAATTAAATCCGACTCTGAATCGCTTTCCTGAATCCCCAAATACACCCCAATCCTTGTTCCCGAAAAGGTATTCCCTACCCTGAAGAATCGCCAAAGAGATCGCCAAAGTAAGTATCTTGGTCGCCAAAGCAAAACACCATCACATTCATCCATCAGCATCCAAATACATTGGCGATCTGTGGGCGATTCTAACGGCGATTACGAAGATGGCTCACGTAAATCAAATCCCACTCCTATCAAATACTTATTTAAGAAAATGTATAGCCATGAATGCGTGAATAACTTTGAATATATAATTATACTGAACTCGGAATTATTCTAGCTCCAACCTTATTTAATCACTATAATACATAGTCTATAGGTCATTTTTCTGGTACAAAGTTAACACAATATAGATACCATATTTTGGTCATACGATCGATGTGGCATTCAACAGGAAGGTGAAATTTGGACATGTATATATACGCATATTGGTGAGACGTGGCTTTTTGAAAACTCTATTACTCTAGGTCCGGGATTTGAACCCGATGTCCCCAACATCAGGCGAGAATTCTTATAATCAATACCGATGAGCGTGTGAGGTAATTGAGATTCTTCAGGTGAAATTTCAGCTCGTAGCTTCACGAATATTGATCTGTCACATGAAATATCATGTAATATCATAGTTTTTCATTAATTCCCATCTTGATTAATCGTTTTTTTTGTGTTTTTTTTTAATCTTTATGTGACATTATTCTTAATTAATTTTTTAATTAATGGTCAGAGCCCCACCCACTCTCAGATAGGCCTCGGTCCCTGTATGAAAGCTGTGGCTATCTCAACGCAAACAGAGTATTTCGGAAGTTGCCTATTCAACAAAACCTTTCCCCAAAACGTCCAAATTAAACAATGTTACTATATAATCTATGCTTTGAATGGAATAGCCTATACCAGCAGAGATGCGAAATATCACGGATTTTAAATAATTTAAATTAGAAACGAAAAGCCATGATGAACTATAATTCTTGGATCGGACAGAGGACCCGAATATCTGTATTCATACATCAGTTACTCCCCACCGTATTGAAAGACTTATAACGTCTGTACAGGGTTTATTATCTATCACTACTCTTTATAATGGTCCATCTATTGGCCTGTATTGCCAATCGGCCTTGAGAATATTACAGATAAGCTTGCCATAAATTTATATTACCCACTCTCCGTCATTTTCATTATTTTTTTTATGGAAGCTTCCAACTGCCGTTTATTAATCCAAGATAGAATGCATATAACATGCAATGGAAATATTGATCCGAAGTACATTGCCATAAGGATTACTTCTTTGCTTATTTAGCATCGCAGTCCAATTACATATCACAGTATTTAGGGGCTGAGTATATAATATAACAGTCATGTCACCCCGCGGTTTAATAAGAGGGAGTCCAGGTTCCATATGATATATTGGAAAAGATATATAATAAGGAAGAAAGGGGGTGAAGTATGAAAAGTGAAAGGAGAAAGAGATACGTTGATAGAAACGAGGCTAGCTATTTGTCTAAGCACTAATTAACCTGTTTTTTAAAAAAATTAATTAGTGGTGCTACATTGTGGACCCGGTATACCATTAAAGTAAATCTCCAACCTGAATCAATTACAGGTTAAAACCGCAATAATATGGTTATAACAGGCGTTTCTGAAAAAGAATGATGGACTCTTGGGTGCTGCCATATTGCAGGCTTGATGACGTATGAGCGGGCCAAAGAGAGTCGTTATTTTTGTCAGCTGGGGTGACGGTCTACTGAGAGAGTGGACTGTAAGTACATGTATATTGTTGTAGCCTACGACGATGATTACTCACATACTCAGTGCTGGCCCTTGAACTAGAGTGGAACTTTGAATAAAAAGACACCTGGTATCTTTCGAGTGCCACTTATTCTTGTTTTCCAACCATATGTTTCACAGATTGGCATTGCTAAAGTCCAAGCTAACATCAATTTTGGTGAATATTTTGGTCGGTTCTTTTTACATTTACTGCTGTTCGAACGGAAGTGTAGCAGTATTATATAACGTGACATTTGTGGATGGAATTCTGGGAAGATGCATGGTGCTTTCTATCAACCGGACAACAGTCAATTTTTACCTTACGAATTCCCTCCAAATAACGCCAGAATTCTCTCAACGTTTGAAAGGAGAATATAACTACCTCTGTACTTTACTTGACACGGTGCTCTCTCTTTATCATGTCGCACGCAAAACCCTCATAGCCATCAGGTGCTGGAAGAAGGCCGATCTGGAGATCCTATTATATGGTGCAGTTCCGACGTGATGTGGCTTCTTCAAAATGCCTAAAAAGGTGATTTTTCAGAGAACAAATTTAGGCACCAAGAAATCATGGGCCACACTATTAAATATTCTGTGACATATTTCTGCAAAATTTAAGAAATCACTTTTATTCAAAATGTGTACTAAACGGCACTACTATGCGATTTAAAACATTTAAGCCATGGATTAAAGTTATTCAGAAGGATTTCCAAATGAAGGATTGAAAACAGCAGATACTTGTATCAACTAATTGCAGATTTATACAGAGGCTGTCCATGGGAAGAATTATTACATTGTCTCACGTCTCACCTTCAAAGAGAGCAGATCAGCTACCAAGGGGAGACCCTGGGGTAGCTACGACATTATTTCTTTTCCAACGCCGAATCTCTAATCGTGTACATGGTTGTATTAACAATGGCCTTTACAACATTACAATGACTCTCATATTAACTATATATCTGCATGCTCTGTCTCAATGTTAATTACGACTCTTTAGATTATATTATTTTTTGTCATGGGAAAATACCGATGGGAAAATACTATACCTTACCCGAATAAAGAATTGAACACAAAATTTAGGTAGTCAATTTTCAAGGATTATTCTTTAGTAAAATACGGAAGGAAATGGTGGAAGGCCATGTATTGAGATTGAGCATTTCCGACAGTGAATAATGGAATGGGGATGTGGGGAATTCAATTTGATAACCTGCAGGTCTTGTAGCGATTCTTACAGCGAACACTTAACCAGCGACTAGCTTTCTCCATCACAGTATGATTCAGGAAGCTTTTCCTTAGTAATTGTATTAGACTAGGTTGTTTGCCTTTGAAGTTGCATTCCCAATCGACCAAAAAAAGTATTTCTCGCATTCTTTCTTTCCTTGAGGTTTGAATACTTAATATGAAGGGTGCCGGTATTTCACGGAAATATTTTCATTTTATTTGACTATTTTACAGTGGTAATCTCGGATAGAAGGGACTAATAGCAACGATCCTATAGCTTTACATCGTTGCAAATAGTGCAGTTCTATTGGCTTCTAGATAGACATATCTTGGCAGTGATAGCTTAACACTTATCATTTAATCGAATATGCTGATAATGCAGAGCTCTTCAACTTCACTATACCAAACAATATCCACTTTAGACTGCCTACATGGGGGTATCGGTGATTAATCACTAATAAGATAATATAAGGAATTCTTTCATTGAACTGTTTTAAGAATAGAAATTTGTAGTGCAAATCTGACGACTTGTCAGGCCATTAAAACTAATCACTAATGAACATGAGTGAAAGTAAGTAGGCTAACTTGAGGAGAGATATTTATTGCATCCCATTTGCTTTGATTGGTACCCAATATGCGGAGAAAAGGTTCTCCTTAATAGAGTTAACTAATTTACTGATCTTACCGAGACTAATGAAACGTAAATTTGCCTTCAATTTAAAAATTCCTTACACTCTCGCTAGTTTCCTGATCTGAAGCTCTTTAATTTGATGAATTTGATGACGCTCGTCAAGAATATCACGAGGCGGGACACAACATGATCAAAAGTGTCCAAAATAATCATAAAGCTTGAATTACTGCCACTCTTGGCCGTTTCAATTCATCAGGACTGATCAAGATAACACCGCCGTATCGTTCGGTATGTTGTTGAAACAAATCATCATCCAATCGCTGCGCAACAAAAGTATGGAATTCCCATGCGATCCGGAAGCTCGTGTCACGTAAATCGCCTATTTACTGTCATGTCCACGCTTTATTGACGTTATCTTTGAATTGGTTGCCTAATATGGAGCATATTGTTTGGTGCCTCGCGTCTCGTGTAACGCACTTTTGATCGAGCAGACTAAACGAGGAAAGTTTTTACTTCGAGCCCATGTCCCTTTATACAGCAGCCCCCCGGAATCCATTCACTGATCCTTATCTTTTATGTTTAGAAGCATTTATGAAATGGTATTATAGGATAAAATAGAAGAAGAACTTGGCGTAGATCTCATTATATGGTGCACCTAAAGTTAGTCACACGGCACTTCGGTATGTTTTTTGCAATATTCATAGAGTTATAGGGGCGGTTTCGTGCAGTAGGTAAGGATCGCAAACAAGCCAATGTATCATCATTTGTTCTTGTATTATGAACAGTGGGCATTGTGATGGTCTTACTATGTTTGTGTTCCGTGCAATATCTGGGTTCTAAAAGAAAGCTGCTTTTATCGTATTTCATAGAACTCTTAAAGCTTCACACCCAGTTACTCTGAGATGAAATATAAATGTTACATTTTCTTGATTTCTCTTATTATCACTCACTTTCGTTCGTCTTTCTTCTGCAATTTCCTATAAAAGCATATGATAGCCGCAACATATCAAAGATATCAGTATAGGTTAAACAGTGACTGGGCTTAGAAATATTATTATTTGGTCAATATAGTCATGAGTGCATCTTTAACAATTCACTTTCCACAAAGTTTTCACTTTGGGGGACCTTTGCAAGAACCTAAACTATGCGTTAGATCATTATGTTACTAATAAATAACTAAGAGTATTAGTATAATGAATTAATGGAATTAAAGGCATTAAGCACTTCAAATTATTTTAGTTTTGAGAACTGAAAAGCCCTCCCAGAGATGACAGTTGCAAGCCAAATGTGCTGCTCTCCTCGTGCGTCTAATTAAAGTCGCTTGCACCACCCCACCTGAATGGGACTGGGGATGTCCAGACATCGGAATAATGTTTCTCCAGGCAATCTTTATTACTCAGCCCTCCACAGTGTTCTGAGCGCTGAACTTTATTATAAAGTTATAATTAGCTTCATTCCTCAGATTTTAATTGACTCAGGAATTGTTCTCCCCTCAAGCTTAATTCAAGAAATTGAAATGAAGTAATATATTTATAATGAATGCCACAAAAAGGTTGGTTTTGTTAGTCTTGCTGTCACACAAGGGATGATGATGGGTACAATTTCACTCTGGGTGTGATAGCAAAACTCGAGTAAAACCAACTTTGAGTTTATTCCATATCTATATCACAACTACCCTGTTCATATTATGAAATTACTTCATTACATTGATGGTTCACCAATTTCATTGCCAAATGCCGGATGATGGAACTAAATCTCATTGGATAATAAGTCGATTTCAGAATGATACTGATCGCCCACCATCCAATCAGATGCAAGATAAACAGGAACACACACATATTTTCTTGTAACAAAATACGCAGATTTGCATGATACCGATGTGGTAACAAGGTAAGTTGTGATATATAAAGCTCTATTATTCCACCCATGGGTGGAATCCTAGAGCTTTATATATCCTGCAAATACCTCTCCTTAGCACGTAATGGAGATTTATGGATACTACATTACCAAAGGAACTACCAACCTTAGGATAAGTGACCAGACACAAGCCATACATACTCCATGCTTATTATATTGATCATGTTATTATGGAACTTACGCTGTTCAACACAGTCAATCCTTAGGTTCATCTTTTTTCACGTCATGGCACTGCATTTCATCATTGGAGCAGTTTTGCAGATGATTTTGGACATTTTTGCACATAACCTGACGCTCCTTGGACATCTGTATCACTATTTAATAGATGAAGAATTCCCTAGATTATTGACATTAATGCCAATGCTAAGCGACAATAAACATGTATCACCTTGTTCATACCCTACATCCATTAGCTCCATCCAGAGAAGCGTGCAGAGCTAGATATTCCTCCATTAGCATGTCATAGAAATAGATTGCAGATGCAAGATCTACTTTTATGGTAATTTGAATCATTAAATCGCCTGCGGCTAACACAGCAGACTTCATAGATAATTTACTTTCCACATTCTCCTCAACCACCATGAGGAGAATGGGGGATTAAAGTACACGGTCTAAAATGAGATGAATCCATGGGTATGGCTAGTGTTTATATGCATGTTCTCAATAGCCAGTCTTATTGGTCAAGCGGTTAGCCTGTTAGAATTCCAAACTGGACATTGTGAGGTCGAGACCCAGAGCAGACAGTCTTTTTACATTTGTCTCATTTTCGAGGCATTTTACTTTTCAAATTCACTAATATCTTCACACCTGGGGCACAGTTTTCTTTTAAACTCACACATTCAGTTATTGATGTCATTCCCTTTTGATTGGTCAAAGAATTAGAGAGGCTAAGATCGAATTAAGCAAGAAAAGTGAGTTAAATGGGGTTCTGGGATATTAGGTTCTCTGGACCAGAGGCACTATTTAAGCTTGTGTTTATTTTCAGCAAAAAAGGTTTTCGTACAGGGCCGCGACTCGTCTAGGGACAGAACCTGGAAAACGTCACAAATTCAAGCACCTAATAATTAGAGTTTATTTAACAAAGGTGATCCATTGACAGACAAGGAGAAATTAACCACCCAGATTCCAATTCCATCAAAACAATAACCTATTTCTAAGCCCAAACTTCTGGCTCACTATCCTGATCAAATTCCTGGCAAACCTTGTAAGATCAACACCTTGCTCATATATTTATATATGATGGACCTTGACATAGCAGCAGGAGACAAAAATCAATGTAGGGTACAATGGAAGTAGGAAAGATGACGACTTTGACATGGATATCAACCTTTTTGGCTAGAATTAGGTCATAATATGCTTTTGCATTAGTCAGAAATACATACACTATTCGCACGTGGCGCAACGATGGAGAATTGTTGCTTGGCGTCATTGCTTGGCGTTATTATTATGGTATTTATCACAGCATAGAAGAGACAACCTGCGTTTCTCTATATTTTACAAAATGAAAATATTCTTTAACATGTTTTCTTTGACATGCATCGTCGCGTCGTCAAACATTTTCAGATAAGTTAAATCTAAATCATATTAAATTAGTTGAAGATTTTCAGAGCTTTAGGTCATATTTACTATTTAGTATTCAATATCAGACATTTGCATTAGCTCATATCGATAGAATTATTTTTCATATACTTTGAATTCAAATTTTGAAATTGGATTTGTAGGATGGTTTTGCCATAATTGAACGTCTAAGGTCATGAAATTTCTTGGAGGAGGGGTCTTTTGCAAATTTGCAACTCATGTACAGATTGTGCAATCGACTTCTTTCCTTTAAGTTAGGATTTGATTTGATTGTTTTCGACCGCTGTCATAAAACATATCAGGGCATCAGATCAGAGAGCAATCAGAGAGTTAATGTAATATCACTATTTTATAAGAATTGTTTTGGATTGCTTACGTTATTAAATACTTAGATTTTCACAGTAGTCCTAACCTTATTTCCATAATTATTACTTGAAGGAATAAACCACCGTCGTACGCACTGCCACAGGCGGGAGTTCAAGGAACTGCAATACATGAAAAAAGAAGGAGCCAGAATTATTTTTAAAACGTTAACTTGAAAATATAACATTGTTGGGAGAAACAAAACGCCAATAAAATAGCCTGGGCAACAGATGAGAAATTCTCCATCCAAGGGGCATTCTTCAGTACAAAGGTACACTAGCACTTTCCTAACTAACTTGGGTGTGCTGAACACGAAAATCTGACTCTTCCATGTCAAAAATCAAAAACAAAAATTCATTTTTGAGAAAAGTTATAAAACACACATATATTGTCATGTGATACCTCAAAATGATTGGAATTGCGAGGACAATTAATTTCAACCACTTACATGGATGCCACAGCAAGGTGGTTACCATGACAACCAAATATAGTCACATAGTATGTATTTTTCATTTGTTCATGTGATACCTCAAACGGATGGTAATGCAGAGGGAAATCCATTTTTGACATTCTCATTGTTGTAAGGACTTGTCATAGCTTATCAGGGCATATCATAGCAACAAAATCTGAATAAAAAATAAATTAAGAAATCGTTACAAACCTACCTTTATATGGTATTGTGTCTATTCCTTTATGTGCTGCAGACCCCTGCATTTTTATCTCACTGACTGTTTGAAGTGCATGGTAGATTGGCTTTCCTGCAACCACAACATTGATTTGCACACCCGGTCTTGCATTGACGCAATATCAGGGATATGCAAGCATCAGGTACAGTGTCTTTGGTCATAAGGATGGGCACAGGTTGCTGGTCCTTTCGTTTCCACCCAAGTGTTGTAGGGTCAGGAATATTAGGATAAGCCATATGGGCTGGCATAGTGAAGGCCTGGTTTGAGAGTGGCATCTTAGGACAAGGTACAACAGAGCATATACTCACAGGAAAGGACAACAAGTTAGTTAAGGCGTACTCACAAAGTCACGCACCAAGCCCTTTGGATGATTCTGCCCCCTGATTTCTTGGAGGATTAAGAACGATGTTTAGGTGGATTTTGCCTTGTCAAAAAGCAATATTTCAAGGACCACTGAAGTTTAATATGGTTCACTATAATTATATAAATGTTAGTGTCGGGGTTACTGTGTGAGTGTGTGTATGTGTGTGTGGGGGGGGGGATGGTTACTTACTCAGTTGTTCCACTATTAAGTGTAGTTTCGATAATACCCCCAAATACTTATGGTGGATACTATACATTTTCTTGAAAGACATTATCTTGATAAAGGCTAAATTAATCTGCCTCCTCGATCTGATTACCGCAGTGCGACTACATTTACTTCAGGAAATGAATAGATTGTTATCCTGCAAACATTTGAATGTTACACTTCTATAACATTCTATAAGATGAAATATAAATGTTCATCAGTTATGAGATCTGATCGCTCAAATTCTCGAGCAAGGATTTTAATCCCTTTAACACTTGGAATATTATGATTGACCGATACATTCACGCCGGCTCCGGTAAACCTGATCGTGCTGAATATTTCGTCAGCGTATGAATCATTCATTTTTCAATTAGATATTAACTTTGGCAAGATTCAATGTCCCAGGTTTTAATTTAAAAGTTGAATTAAACCAGGATATAAAACCTTGGACATGATCAAGTGTGAAACACTCGTCTTCCTTCTTTGATTAACGATGACAATGGATTTATCAATTTCAAAAAAAATATTTACAACCTCCCCCCCCCCCCGTAATTAAATGGTCAGAGAGTTTATTGTGCCCATGCACGCAGCGCAAGAACAAAACCTTCTGGATGGGGTTGATCTATTTACAGGTGTAAAATGGTGGCATTTTGTTGTTGCTAACTGCCTATCGAGAGAACACACTAAACTTGGTTGTGGCCAATACATAAATGTAAATGTTGGGTGGAGGCGGGGTGGTTGGGGGGGGGGAGGGTGAACTTGTTAATAAAAACAGTAAAATATTGACTGGTGAGGGTAAATCATTATGCAATTTTTTCAGATAAAATGGGAATGGACAAGGCACTTTAAAATATTAGATTTGGTTTGTTAAAATCCCAAATTTATTGCCGTTTTGAAAAAGATTGAACAGGGAAAATCATCAGAGGAAGACGCTTCCCAAGTACCACTCGAGAAGATGCGATATTTTCTTTTTCCAACAATTAATCATTGTTATGGAAATGTTTTCCACCTTTGTTTTTAGGTAATACTCAAAACAGGGCATTTACTAAATGGTCTCAATAAGCAAGTCAACTGTTAGTCCTTTTCAAGAGTGAATGTTTTCCACACTGATTGATGGGATGGCCGTCCCTATTTACAAACATGATTGGAACCTGATTTAGTTCACATTTACCTCACCATGTCTGCACCGAACCCACAGGACAAGCTCGAGAAAACCAGATAATCCCATTTCCCAATTTCCCATCCTGTCTCTGTTCAATTGTTAAGAAAATGTGAGTGAAAATGATTGCGAATTAAAAAGTATAAAATCTCCACAAACAAACGTGTCCACACGCCACAGTCCTGTTTAAAGGATAGTGGCCTGTACAGTGGAACCTCTCTATTGAGACCACCCTTGAGACTGAACGATTTGTGGTCTCATAGTGAGGTGGTCTCAATAAAGGGGCTAATCTAATAAGAGGGAATCAATTCGGGACTGAGAGAAACTGGTCTTAATAGAGGGGTGGTCTCTATAGAGCGGTAGTCTTGTGATGTTCCACTGTTCATGAGAAGCGCTATATTTTCCTGCATACATATTTCCCCCCCAAATGTGTTATCACTTCAATTACTAGAACAGTGCACCCTAAGGGGTTAGGGGCATTTGTACGCTCAGATGCGTACGTATTATATGAATTGTGCTATAAATGCAATATACTTGGACACTCATGGGAAAATCACTGACGATGCACATGTTCTTAATGGGTGAGGATCAACGAAGTCCCATAAAAGCAGTTCATGAGTATAAGAGGATGTTTTATTACGATATTGATGTCTTAATAGTGGCGGCTTTGCTTCCCTTGGGTGAAAGATATTTGCTAGAATAAAAGTACGCTGGAGACCGAGAGGAAAATTGCCTTGACATAATTGAAATACAACAGAGTATGATGCGCCCGCTGAGTTCCGTGCTATAGTATAATTGTATTTGGTTGATGGGCATACTTGTATTTACCTGCATTTAGAAGATGTTGGATACAAAATACTGCGCCTATACATGGCACACATCATCTTTAGGAAATTCCTCTTCTTTAATGCCAAGCACACAAAGAAGCGAACTATCCCCCAAGACATAGATTTCTTGCTTCGAATATCATCATCCGTCCCATAACCTGTGAGGTCATAGGGGCACCACTGACGAACTGGCCACAAAGGAGATTGCAAAGGCTAGACCTGCCCATTCTTTCCCATGTTATTTTCCCATATTGTCTTTGATCTTTCTCTCTTCCTTTGGCCGTTAACTGTTTGCCTTGAAAAATTGTATTTGCGAGTCCATGGGAACGTAATTTATTTTGTATTTATTCAATTTTGTTATACAGCGTATCAACAGAAAATGACAGTAATATTACGTGCAGTGTACGTGCAGTGTACAATAACAGTGATAATAAAATGAAGCCATTAATATATTGAGATATGGGCTCTTGGGAGATATTGTGCAATATTGACTAGCCATGGTATTCTGCTCACTGCTGTGTCAAGCTAAGTCTAACCGTAAAAAGTAAAGTTCTTACTTTAACTACTGGATCGATGCAAGGTTGATGACATAATGAGGCAAATGAGATGAAGTGGTTGGTGGTTTGATGTTAGGTAATTGATTTGTGAGTGGCGATTGTATATGATACATGTCCACGTATCATTTTAATTTTCTTCTGGCCACAGTTGTTATTAGTATGTCAAGATGTTGTCCTATTGCTTGATACGTCCTTGTACTTCCTCATTGGCTTATATGATATGCTAAGGATCTTTTCTTTAGGATCTCATCTCAAAGGCCAATGTTCAGGTCTCACAGGCATACACGAAAATCGAGTGCCAGTGTTCTCATGCGTTGGTTCTTGTGTTTGTGTTAATGTGGATGGGGAGTTGGGCGTCGAATGTATACAAATGAGACTATTGCGTTGAAGTCGAAGTCAAATCGTAATCCAAGTCAAATGAATGCTATGTAATTATAAATGAATCAACTTTGAGATTGACGTTCCCTGATCTTTCTTTTAAATGAGTGTAACTAAGACATTTCTTGAAATTTTAGTTGGTACTTATATAATTATACAAAAGCACATGTGCATGCATTATCAGTGAAGGAATTTAACAGATTGTCTAATGAAATAGCCATCGACCCTATAGATAAGAGATGCGTAAAATGTACATCGCGTCGGGAACAAGCTGGGCCCTTTGGCAATAGCCAACTTAAATTTCAAAGCACAGGAAGGATCCCGATTAGGGAAAATCCATCTTATAAATTTATACCACCATAATCCATGCTTAGCTCTCCAGCATTGGCTTATTGAAGAAATACCCAGGGTTATCCTGCTAGGATTACATGCTTAAGCTGTCCTCGGGCTTGCTTTTTTCTAAAAATATCATTGAGCTTGGGGCCATAACCAGCCGGACACACTTGTTGCATATTTGTGAAGCGGTGATGCTTATCACGTCGGTCGATCTATCTTAGGGCCATTCTGCCTGTCGAGATGGACTTACAGTCTCCTTCTCTGATGACCAGATTATCGCCTTCCTCTCGTGATCTTACTCACAAGGAGACCTCGTACAGGCAGCCTATCGTTAGCTTAGCAAAGTCATTATATCTAGGCTTTGGTCTGGGATAGAGATCCAAAAGCAATCATTCCGTGAAACAATAGGCTACAATTAAAGGCATTTCTATGCCCATCTTTAAATATCTTGACCTCGTACGGAGTGTACAGGTTGATAGTTAATGAGTAATAAAGGTAATACCAATAGGCTAATTAACTGTGCCTGTTCCATGATTTATGGCTATGTATAAAATAATATTTTATGTAAAGCTATGTAAGTATTGTTTTATTTCCTTGCTGAATTAAAGAAATAGTTTATAGCAGGGCCTTTACACGACAAATTTGTTTGTTGATGTGTTTTGTTGACATCAAAAGAACACAACCATGGCAAGTTCGGGACTGCCTGAAAAGCAGTGCATCAAGCCGAGGGCGCAAATAGGTCCTTGGCGTATCTATATCCTACCTATTTGGCCTTGATGCTTGTAAGAAGGTCCTTCTTTGTGTTCCCGATACTATGCTTCCAACCAGTGTGCTGTAGCTAAGCTCAAACTGAAGCACTCTTTTTTCTTAATACAAGGCAACCTATATATATATAACCACTGAAAAATTACAATTGATGCCTAAATGCCAGGATTGTCACTTGCTTGAAAAGGTCCTTTTAGACTCTAATACCTCTGGAAATCCCGATTTTGCCTCTCTATATACGTAAACGTTAACGTATCCTTTAGGTAGCCTTTTAGAATAAGGTTTCCTCTAAGCTGTTTCTCAGGCTAAGGGATCTAAGTCCATCAGGACACATGGGCATCGAGACGTCAGTTTCTGTTGGAGAGTCCACTCATAGTGCCTCTCCAGTGGGAGGATTTCTTTTTCCCCTCGCGAGAGGATTCGACATTTGGTGGTGATGGAGCTTCATGGCAATTGCAGTTTACGCGGTTGGAGCGTTGTATATAAAGCTTGCAGTCAAGAATCTGTTTGGCCACATATTGCTGAGGTAGTGCATGGCAATCATATTGCCACACACTATATAATGGTGTTTGATTGTGTTTTCTGGTAGCGTTGATACATAAGATATTGCTCAATGTCCATATATATTGGGGAACAGAAATAATATTATATTGTTTGTACGAATAAACATATATTGTTCCATGGGCGATGGGTCGGAGTGACAGGCAATGCGGTGCGCCAGTCTGATAATCCTTTCCCTGCTTTGCATGTATTTAAAGGAAGTGGAAGAAAATGACTGTTTTGGTAAGAGAAATGGACATGTAAAGGGTCCGGTTATTCATTCCTGACCAAAATATTTTAATGCTTGATGTTAAAATACTATATTTTGGTTGCATAGGTAGCTCCCTCCTCCCAGTTATTATAAGGGCGCATTCTGATCAATTACTCCAGAAAATATAAAGAGTCTCCTGTTGGTTGCTCAGACTGTCTATTTCGGGCCACACTACATGATTCTCGGTGAAATATTTACCTATTTCTGTCTAAGTGACATCTTATATAGGAGCTCACTGCATGTCAAATATAATTCCTCGACGAATACAACTCTGAAGTCAAACATAGAGTAAATGGCAAAACACAGACAAGGCAACTCATTGTTAGAATATGTTTGGGCTCTTTTGGACCGGTACGGGTCAATAATTACTGGTCGATGACCTGCCTGTAGTAGATTGTAGGTACAGAAGCAATATAGTGACCAGTTTCCTGAAACAGGTAAACTACTTTACCAATGCCAATGCGACAGGACCCCTTCATTCATGCTAAATAATAGTCAATTTGCAGAAAGTGTGATTTCCATACATGAATTAGAACGCCATGCAAAAGATGAGATGTTCTTTTTTAAATATTGTTTGTACTAATTTGAGCTGCAGCTAATCAGAAGTTGTTATTAAGGAGTGCTTCTCTCATGGCAATCAAACTTGGTAAATTTTTAATTTCAACCAATCAGAAAGTCAAAATTGTGGCTGCTAATTGCCAATACGTATTGTAAACAGTGTCCCAAGCCCTGAGATTTCATTGTCATTTTATGGTTTTGGAATGTTAGCTCATTTTTTGTAGTATAGGACAAACAGAATATTTGGTTTTTTAGCTGTCGGCACTCCAAGCCGTATAGACGAGCCAATCATGTATGTGGATATAAGGACACAACAGCCCAGTGGTCAACTGAGGTAGGAGCCTATATGAACTCAGAGATTGCCAGTTAAGTAGCGGAGATAAGGTATTATTAAGTCAAGAGCTTCAGATTGATGTATCGTTCTGTAGTCTGTCTTCAGATCAGCATGCAGTCGACTTTTACCATTTACTCTGTTGTTCCCATTTCCTCCATCAACTAACCCTACCAAGTGTATTTTCACCATACATTCAGGTGTAACGTCCTACAATGTTATACTGTGTTAACAACAAGCCCGAAATGGAGGTTACTAATCATTTTAGTCTCTGCCTTAGGTTTGTATAGCCCTTGTACAGCTCATGGCGCTGACTAACTTGTATTAAAGTGACCCTTCTCACCACTGTACAGGGCTAGAATCATGAGTAACGGAATTTCTTCCACATATTCTAGTATGTTGTGTGTCTGAACCTACCTAACAAATCTGTGGAAATGCGGAATTTATATATTTCATACTTTAACAGATATTTTACCATAAAGAGAGTGAATTTATTTATAGCTGCCATCGCAAATTCGGGTGAGCGACCATTGTGGTTAGTGAGGTTGTCATGCGCAGTAGGTCACTGGAGAGTTTCCTCCAGTCAGTGTCAAGCTGACCCAGTTTGGCCAGTGTAACCACAACATGACTGGGAAACTGACAAGGTTTTGTAACACATTTTTCAAAGTTAGGAAGAAAGTCCAAATAATACATTTATTATAAAAGTGAATCAGGAAGGGAGAGAGCTAAGTTAGAGCAAAAAAGTAGGTATGACACTGGCCATTTTGCAATTTAAGCTAGATTGACAGTTCTCCTCAACCACATTGTGACCCAGTTCTATGAATTCAAACTGTCATGGGGGCAGCGCAAAGAGGAGCAGGCAACAGTTACAAAAGAATTGTATTTCCACATCAAATGGGAAAGCTAAAAGAAAAATAAGATTGTGATAGGACTAAGAAGGTTTGATTTAGTTGTTAGGGGAATTTTCAAGGTGATTCTTGACTACTCCCTAACTGTTTTTAACTATCTTAGCCACTTTAACCTGTGGGTTGCCGTTATACCTCGCTCTAATTGATAACAATTATACTGACATAAAACATAAAACATCGGTGTTAATGGTACAATATTAAACAGAAATTTTAAATTTCATTGGTCTCACTTTCAATAATCTCTACAGTATAATGACAATCAGCATAACCCCTTGTCTAACTTTGTGCAGTGAACAATCTATACAGTAAAGAGTAAATATCTGAGGTTATTCTAATGAGTTTATTTAACTACTTTCCTAGAGGGAATGACCATCAAGAAGTATCGCTAAATTTCCATGCATGAAAAATATAGAAGTACTTATAATTCCCGGGGGAAAAAACCATGAAAAATAAGCCATGGTCGCCCCCTCCTTGTGTGATATAACCCTTTATTAATACGTCTCCCTGAATACAAAATTTAGTGGAAGGTCCACAATTTTCTATTCTCAGAACTAGGTGTTTGTTTCTCAGACATGCAATGCATATGTTATCATGCTCGTGCAATATTATAGTCACTAATACCTCAGCATGCCGATCCAAAGATCTAATAATTAATGCTCAGGTAAAAGAGCTCACTCTGGGAGAGTCATTCATTTCGTTCAAGGGGATACATTGTACACTGCCCAACTATCGGAGCCCATATATGTGCTCATTTTTTAAACATAAACCGCTGAGGTCCATCAGATTCCCTGTTGTGCAGAATCAATGAATCTGCATTAGATGATCTTTTCGTTGTTAATCTTCCATTATGGTCACAATGCACTTTGACATTCCAGATTTGTATTGTAAATATAGTCTAGTTAGCGAGACAATAGGCAGTCATTTAGCTGTCGCACGACTAGCCGCCATGTATTTTAAAGGACACATTGATAAATTTCACACAGGGCGAAATCTTCCATCAAAAAATATCAGAAGCGGAGGGAAGTGTTTTAGAAATGTGCTACATGGATGTTTCCGTTAATGCTGTCTGAGGCTTAAGCTATCTACCGTGGAAGCTTTGTATAGGTATATGTAAATGTTTCTTGCTGTTTGGAATTGCCTCTAAATCAGTGTATAAAAACGTTTGTAAGACCTGGGGCGATTTACAAAACTTCGCGAGAGCCAGAACTGTTACCATGAATCTATCTGTTACTAAGCGTATGCATACATGTCCGATTCAGAATATGCTTGTTTAAAATAAAATACGTGAAAAAGTTTTCGATCGTACTTCTTATTTACTTTAAAATTACACAAAGAATGAAGACACGTATTATAACAGCAATTTCACACTGTCATCTCTGAACAAGAAATCATGAATGGTTGACCGACTCTGCAAAAATAAAATAGGATAATCCTTTGTCTATGGTTCTTGATTTGACAAAATACATGTATATATAATACATGTATGATTCTGAAAAAGTTTCAGCTCTTCCATCACAAGTCGATCTAGATAACGTAATAGAAGATAATGAATCTTCTCTGAAAACCACATATAGCTTTAAGCAATCGCTGCAGTGCCCGGACAAAACACTCATTTCCCCATATCCAAATTCAAAGAAAAACATATGCATTGCAAAGCCTTAGACTTTGGCTATGCGCATGGTGTATGTTTTCATGCAAAGCATCGAGGCAGAGCTCACATTGATTGTACGTATTTCATGCTGACTGCCTGACAATCGTCTGTGTGTTAGGTAATTGTTAGCAGAGAGTGGAATGCGTGCCGACATCAATGACAGCCACAATGCCTTATTTATGTCCACATAATACAAATCCATTGTACCATAAAATGGAGTCAAAGCATCTCCAACTGACAGGCATACAAATATTGAATGACGCAGATCCGTGTTGGAAGAAATGTTTTCTATTATTAATGTGGTGTGCACCCTTTTCCGTCTCCTGCAAATATTCTTCTGTTTTACCATTTCTTTCTTTCTCCTCTTGTAAAAGTACAAAAGATGACGGAGCAGTGTATATTGTAAAAGATATATTTACAATGTGTATATATATATTAACTGTAAACACGTCTTCAAATTATTTTACTTTGAGATACTGGCTATCATGAAAATAACGGCAACGAATGATTTTCGATAAGAACAGTTTTGGAATATAAGACTAGAATTCTGAAGCTCACCAGTACATTTGGTTTAACACGACATGTTTGGATATAATTATACAGTTTTCCTATTGTAAATCTATACAACACATTTTTCTAACACCTGGACTCATAACTAGCGGAACCATTTCTTATTGATTGATTGATTTCTATTAGGTCATCTTGGTTGATTGATTATATGTACCCTACTTCTCAAAATGAAAATTTATTACTCATTTCTGACAAGTGGGATCCAGTTTAGATACACGGTTACCCAAAGACTCATGTCATTATCCTCATTCGGTCTGGTCCGCTTCAAATCGTCCTGAGAGTAATTCAATCATGCTGACCAAAAGCTTCCTTTACGGAAGCCTGATTCTATTTTTATCAGTCAAGGTTCATAGCTGCCAATACCAATGACAGGCCATCGGCTAATAATGATCATCCTGATCCGATCTTCTCTCCCTGCGATGGACCTATAACCTCTGTTGAAACAGTAAATAGATAGAAAATACTTAGGGTTGATTCTCTCCAATGGTTATATATACTAGCAAAGTACCCGTCCTCCAGACGGTCCCACTCTCTCCCTCTTTTCCCTCCGCCTCTTCTCTGTCTCTCATACCTGTTTTTCTCTCCCAACCCCATCTCCGAGTCTCTGTCTCTCATACCTGTTTTTCTTTCCCAACCCCATCTCCGATTCCCCCCTCTCCCCCCCCCCTCTTCCTCATACTCCCCCTCCTCCCTTTCTCTCTCTCCCTTCCCCTACAACCTCTCCCTCCCCTCTCCTTCTTCTCTCCCTCCCCCTCCCCCTCTCCTATTTTCCAAAACTCTCCCTTTTCCTCACTCTCCCTTCCTACAACTCTCCCTCCCCTTCCCCTCTCCAATACCCCCAACCTCTCCCATTCCTCTGCATGTAGTGGCAAATGATGTAGTATCTCACATGGGCTTTTCCAGGCTATAAATAGAGTGTGTAGATCCCAATTTAAAAAAGGCTTCAAAATGACATTTTCACCCCAGATACCTTCAGAAACCACATACGACATCCTCTAGAGAGGGTGGATAGAACTCTACAGATGAGTAAAACGGTTTGTAAAACAACAACTTCCGAGAACATGGGAGACAATGAAACCCCTCTTTTCTACCTTCTTTCATAGAAATCGCTCTTCCCATATATTATATGGTGTTATTACATAACAATATGCATCGAGGTTGCAGGGAGACAAGGGGCAGAGCGCATAACCTTTGGAGAGAATATCCCGTGATACATTCTTTATTTATTATACCCCTTTTTTATTTTTTCATAAATAAAAAAATATGAATTCAAATAAAAGAAGTAATATTGGTTTTCACCTATTTTGTATCCATTTTGCGAAACATGAAGACAAATAGTCCCTCCACCGTGATGATCTAGTGAGTCATGCTATTTGTCAGTCAGAGCTCTGCCTCTGGTCAGACCAACAGCAGATGGTTATTTCTTTGTCTGTTTACTTCACAAAACGGTCTGAATCGTTCAAAATGCCAAGAATAGGCCCTTCCCATACTAACAACTTATGTTGGGATACTTTCAAAGGAATTGAATCTTATGAAAAAGATTAAATTATTATACAGTGTTTGTAAGGGTTCAACTCGCCGCTCGTTTATGGCCTCCCTATTTTTGCTCATTTGTAGGCCACGCACTTAGTGTGTCATCGAAGAACAGACAATTTGCTATCAAACAAAAGTTTTCCAGCATTCAGATTAAAATCTTTGATTTTGAAAAAGTATATTGATGTGGAATGGGAATAAATGAAGCCTGAAGGCCCGACCCCTGATGCAAGATGTTTGTTATTGTACACTGGGCCTGCTGACCGACAGCACCACGTTCAAAACCCCACGTTCAATTGAAAATGTTGTCCTGAGTTGTTTCTGAACTTTTCATTTTGAAGCCTTATAGCGGAACTCCACTATAGGTAAAAAACGGCGCCAACAGGCAAAATTCGTCGCCAACATTTCTAAAAATTCAGAAAATTCGACAAGACCGTTCGTCGCAAAAAATTCGTTGCAGCCGTTTTTGCCTGTTGGCGCCGCAGAACTCCACTATAGGTAAAAAGCGGCGCCAACAGGCACGACAAATTTTTTGCGACGAAATATCTAATCAAGTTAGATATTTTGCAATTGTTGGCAACAAATAAATGTGTTGCCAACAACCTATTTTACCCCCTCATCCACTAAAATTTTTAGTCATGTCGAATTTTCCGAATTTTCCGAATTTTCCGAAATGTCGGCAACGAATTTTGCCTGTTGGCGCCGTTTTTTACCTATAGTGGAGTTCCACTATTAGCAAAAATAGGTTGAACGATTGACGATTCACTGAGTGGGTGATAATACAGATTTCGCAAAAATCAAAACACAGCTTAGTACGAGCACTTGGGACAGCCTAGGTGAAGTATAGACTCTTTGTTCATGGCGGGTGTACATCAATATACTTTATCAAAATTAAGTTTTTAAATATCATTAGTGAGTAGAACGTTTCATTTTTAAGCTTTATATCAGTATTTCCAGAGAAATTAGGGGGAACAATAGACGATTCCATCGGCAGAAGAGGTGGCCCATGAATACAGAAATTGACTCCCGGTGATCAGGCTTAGCTTCTGGACCTACTTGTTGTATGCGCCAAGGGTGGCATAATTTACATGTTATGCACCACCTTGACCAAGTGCGGCATACAATGCTGAAGGTATAGGCAACTACAGCACAGGGGTGTAATAAACGCGCAGCTCAATTCTCTGTGAACTTCTAACAGAACCAAGTTTTATGGTCCAAAATAAATATAAATGCTTTACTATTATGGCTATGATTTTGATGGAAAAGAAAACACTTTGAATAACAACTCAGGAGGCAGTCTTAGTGTTGAGATACAAATGCATGGTAGCATGGTTGAACATCAAGAACATAATAATTCAATGTGTACACCATTGAATATCCTTCAATAATACCCTGGGCTACCATATCTATGTACAATATAAATAGAACTGCATTTCAAGCAGTTTGAATTTTTGGCTAAATTTTGGTAAATTCTTTCCAGTGGTAGAATTGACCTCACATTTCACCTTTTACTTGTTCCCAAACTGTAATTGGCTCTACTCAGCCCACACATACCCGATTTGAAGCCCAATTTGGACTCCCAAAGAGTAGGCCTACCAGGATTTCATTTTGAAATCGGGGATGTGTTTATTAGTCTGCCTTATATTTTGTTTAGTAGAAAGAATAGAATACCTTCCTTCATTCCATTGATCACTGTGTCAGTACAAATTATGCAATTCCTTTCATTTTTATTTCATTATATATGCGCGGGGGGGGGGGGGGCATGGACCCATATGACAATGTCTAGAGTTATGAAATATGATGCTTATATTTGATATGAAGAATAAGCTGAGGCAGTAGTGCTGTTTGGGCATGCACAAGCACTTTATTAGTACCCTATACAGTTACATAAAGCAAAAGAAAAATTTTTTCACAATGAAGCGGCAATGTGCGATGTATCGCTGCAGAGTTCAAAGTGGCTGGAATCGAAGGCGTGGCAAAGGTGGGTGGGGCACAACGCTTGTGATTGGTCACACCCGCCGTGATGTCATAGGTGGGAAGTAAACAGACCCACGTGCCGCGATATGGGCGTTGATGTGAAAAAAACAAATTCCTCTTCCAAGAAATGTATACTTTCTATACCTATCTCCATTATTTCAAATCTGATGGTATCTCAAAATCGATCTTTTGTGACTTATGACTCATCTTCCTGTGACACATCACATTTTTCAACAACAATAAATATTTACAAAAAACATAACAAGTTTGGCATGTGCAGAGAGAGAATGGGCAGGCTTTTACTCGGCAGCTCAGGCTCTGCTTAGTTCAGCCATTCAGCTATTGTCTACATTGCATATATCAGGTCTAGTTCAAGTGTGATGATGGCCCAACACCACTAAAACCCTGTCATGTTCAAGGTTGACACTTTGGGTGTATGTATAGGGGGAGGCTCTGCTTAGTTCAGCCATTCAGCTATTGTCTACATTGCATATATCAGGTCTAGTTCAAGTGTGATGACGACCCCACACCACTAAAGCCCTGTCATGTTCAAGGTTGAAACTTTTGGTGTATATATAGAGGGAGGCTTGCAACTTTAGACCGTACTGCCCAGCCAAGCCCATGCCCGCTGAAAATCACCAAAACTCTCTTGGGAACAGAGGTTTATCTAGGGATAGGTCCAAGACACTGTATAAGATAGCAACACCTCTGCTGTAGAGTGGGCACTGGCAGACATACCCCCACCCTCCAGCTGATATTGCTGTAAACTAAGGGAAATCTCCGCCTGGGTGGGGGAATGTTTTCTCAGACATTCCCCTACCATTCCCCTACGTACCCGGGGGTGGGGGTTTCAATTGACAAGTGCATTACCATAACGAATGATTGCTGTGTTCGATATGAAACGGACCAAAGACTCGCTAATAATGAAGCTTTTATTTCTTCTACACATGTGTGACATGTGCTTTTACTATACCTTTTACCTCGGACATTTACCTTTAACCAAATGACATGATTTTGAAGTCTTATTACGAAGGACTGAATGACAGATATTATCCCCATGTACTTTCTACTTCATGGAAAGGAATCCAATGATTGAAGTTCGGATGAAAGCTCAAGATAAGGCTCTAAACCCGTATTTGCCATGATCCCCAGTTGATGAAGGCGGCTTAAGACTGGCTTTTATCTAGGGGGAAAAATATCTTCGTTCAGATGAGATTTGAGGTTGCAAAAGCATTCGTCTGCATGGGAAGCTTTGAAGAACACCGCAAAATATTGGGTTCTGAGAACGATTGCCCCTTCAGTGTATGGCAATGTCCTCAATTTCTTCATATTTTGTCCTGGGGCTGATCGATGAATATATTTATTCTGGGGGTGATTCACAGCATGTTGGCCAGCTCAACTCAAGTAGAAGCGGCATCCTTTCAATCATCCTTGCATATCAGTTCCATCCTCAGTCTATAAGAGGGTGACAAGCATCAACTATTGGGCTTGCTCTAGATGAAAGACAGGCATCTTGGGTTTCTTCCTTGAAATCCCTATGGGTTGGTTATCATCTCTATGTCAATTGACATGAGCTGTTGCACTTTCACCTGCAGGTTCATTATGAAATAATAAGTCGAACGCAATTATTATGATTGGATTAATTGTGTGGATTCCATGTTTCCATTTTTTGTGGAAAAGCTTAAACATTATCTATAATATTTTTAGAACGAAGACTTGCTCTAAATTAACAGAGAACCAAACCACACCAACATAATATGGTCCACAACATTGTCCTTCATGCATGCAGGATATATCCTGCCATCGAGGCGCATACAATTCTAACAGTTGATGACTTCACCTGTGGATAGAATAAATAAAGTGTGTTTAATTAAATTGTACAGAAGATTTTCTTCAAGTTTTATCATTTTGATTTGGTTTTCTTCAGGTTTCTTCCCCTTCATGCCGAGTTGGGGAAAACCGATCGGCCCACTGAAACTTTTACATTCGACAAAGAGTTGCCTCAAGGATAAAACAAAGGTGCCTTGAACAATGTGATCTACGGAGTTTTCTCCACTACACATATAAACTTTTTGCTTCTTGTATATATACTTCTTCCACTGTTCGCTCTTACAATTAACTTTACACGTTACTTTTCCACCGTACTGAATCGTTCTAAATTTCTGAATGATTTCTTTGAAAAAGGGCACAAACGATACATCATTTTCATAAAATAACCGTTGTCTGTGGATATATTTCTTGGTTTTGATAAATAACCAGCTAACGGAATCGAAAACCTTGCCCCCTTCCACAGATCCCAAAAGAATCTGAGTAGGGGTCGACGAAACAGATTGTAACGTTTGGCTGACATCAAACCAAGACTTCACCTCATTCCAGAAAAACATCTCAATTTCTTGGACAATTTAATTAAGTTGTGAAATTGGGTGACTTGAGGGATGCATTGCATATACAAGATACTATGCTCGTGCCGATATGACTAGCACCCTTAATGACTACCTCTGGACTTATTTAATGGCGATTAGTTCATTTATTTTTCATATTTGATACAGTTCAGATTGGCATACACAGCTGCTGCCTCTATTGGAATATGTTAGACGGGCATACCGTACTTTTCGTTAATTGTGGGTTGTCACTTCCACTTTTGAACGAGATTATGTGTGTGGATCATACAACGTTATTATCAACATGATGTGTGCATTGGATAATGTATAATGCAACAGGCTTATTGATGGAGACAGCTCCTGTACCAATCCTAATAATATACTCATATCCTACCCTATATTTGCCTTTTTCCTCTGCATATATTATAAGCCCCTCCTCATACCCACACGTGCCCTTTTGCTTCCAACATCTCATCCAACATTCACCCACCCACCTTCAACCGTAATTCATATCATTCATTCCTTAACTCAACTATTTTACCAAATTTATTCAATCTTTTTCACCTGTTTTTACATATTCTATCCACAATATTACACAGAAATCAAATTCAAATTTGATCCATTTTTAAAAAATCAAATTTACAAAATCAAATAAAGCTTTTATCAGCCCAGGGTATGGGATGCGGGGTGGACGAGCTGGGTCGACTGAGTGGTATGAGTCTCGTTTAACTGCGCTGTCACCTCCCCGAGGCACCAGTGGAAGAACAGCTGTATGAGCTAAATTAGTCCTGGTAAAACAACGTCAAAAACGTTAAGCTGTCTGGTTGTTCTTATTCAATAATGAAATATTATCATCCAGAGATTTCTGCCAAATGTGAAAAATAACGCTTGGGGGAATTATGCAATTATTATTCAACTTTTGAAAACTCAGAAATGTACATGTCTCCAAATCAAGGTAGAGTCCACTAAAACAATAATGTTTATGTTATGTTCAAATTAGACGTAACTTTATGTATATAGCATGCAGAACATATGCAACACATAATACTCATAGGCGTAATGTTGTCAATTTATATGCATTTGATCTGAAATATAACGTATCCGGCGTGAAATGCGTCGCATACGTATCCCACTGAGGGATATATGCAACCCACCACCTGTGAACCACATGATCGAAGTACTTTGGGAGACAGAAAAGTCCACAAAATGGCTTTTACATAGTCTTCTTTAGATCATCATAGTCATACATATTGAATTCACTCGCTTAGAATGTCCACAGAACTAGATAAAGAACTATGTTCTAGTTCTGTGGAATATCGCACTCGTTGCTAGGCAGCTGCTGTGATATGCATGTTCTTTCAACCTCGTAGTTAAACCGTAGCCTACACATCTCTCTTTCCTGTCACACGCTCTAATCATAAACTACTTATTCTTGTTTGCGCTAGGTAGATGCACATGCAGTAATTCAGGGACTGAATACTCAAAAGTAAACATACAGACTGAGAACAATTAATGACATTTCAATTAATCTATGTTTCAGACACAATTATTTGTGTTATAGATGTCTCTGCTTGTACACTAGTTATGGGGACGACACATTGGTGATATATAAAAGTGCGGCCCTCCATCATATGAAACTAAGCTAAACTATGATTCCCATGATGTATTAGTGGTAAAAGCAGCATACGATTCACAGATTAAGTGCTAATGCTATCAATATTTTCATAAAATCTGACTAGACAGGGACAGGAAGTGAATTCCGCCTACAGACAATGCATTAGCGAAATAAATATCCTCTATCTCCATCGCCCCAGCAATGTCCCGACGTTTCTGGTCACCATATATGGAATAATCTGACCCTATATATATATATGGCTATTTAGTGGTCAGGGGCCCGTTGCTCCGTTTCTCGCTAACTATTTCCCCATTGAAAGTGTATGGGAAAATAGTTAGCGAGAAACGGAGCAACGGCCCCCAGTGTGGGCTGTGTCCCGATCAGTCTTAGCTCTTACTATAATGGTCTACGACTGATTGGGAGAGGTCCTACGACTTTCCATTTAATGGAAAGTCGTGGCCAGACCCCCGATTTATTTAAAATATGCTCTTTTTGTTTGGGAAAAATAATTTCCGACACAATATTTTTTTTTACCGAAAACTCAAAATTCTGTAACTTCTAAGATACTGAGAGTACAATAATGTGTTATACATCAAATGAAAGATAATTTTATTGTCTACAAATAATTTAATGTGCACAAACGTGTAGGATTGATATTTTGGTCCGTATTCAAGAAAATGTGAGATATCATATTAAATATATATTACTCTATACACATTCCAGCAAAAATAAATTCTGTTTCAATTGGTGGTGGATTCAGCCAAAACAGATGCATAGGTACTCTAAAATTGCTTTGTGAACTGATTTCTTAAAAAGAAGCTAGTTAAATCGTGGTGAAATCTACCCAGTGTGGGTTGATATCACCACGATTTCACATTTCCCCTGAATCGTTTCAGATTTTGGGTCTGTGTGGGTCGAAAAAAGTCATCCGATTCTGTTTTTTTACCACGATTTGGGATACATTTGGTGCCACGATCAATCTTAGACCTTGAAATCGTACGATTTCGCAAACCGATCCAGTGTGCGTACCCCTTTAAGCGGTGAATACACAGTCACGATTTGGGAATCAGACACGATTTCAGGATCTACGATTAATCGTGGGTGCTTATTTGCCTGAAATTGTGCCTATTTTGGGACCTACACATGCACGATATGGAGAAAAAAGTGAAATCGTGGGTAAAAAGTGAGATCGTGAGTGGGTTCAATGGCAGTCAAGATTTGATCTGAGATTCTGAAATATAGAGCTGAGAAAATTGTTTAAAAAAACAACCCTAGAAGCAAACACGAAAGTAAAAAACTGTAAAAATAAAATAAAATATAACATTACTCATTTTCCTGTGACACATCACCTATTTTCTGGTGGGTTTTTTTCTCTTTTTAATTGTCGAATAAAATAAAATAAAATATGAGAAGAATGAGACCTAATGGCAACATGTGTAGAAGGAAAATTCTGCATTATAAAAGTGAAAAAATTGTGTTGATACTCCAAAAATTAGTGAAGTTATAGCATTTCAAAGTAAAATTATAAATAATTCATTTCTTTTATATTGCCAGATCGCAGATAGACCCATGATTTTTGAATAAATCCGAAAATCGTAGAAGCACCTACGATTTATCGTAGACCTCATTATAAAGGTCTACGATAAATCCCAGCACTCTCTACACATCGACGATTAATTGTAGAAGCAGCGGCGATTTGATTTGAAATTGCAGAAGACACTTTTTTTCCCTACGATGAATTGTACATCCAAATCGGTGCTGAATCGTGCATGTGTAGGGCATTTGGCACGATTTGGGACCCACGATCTGATGTACGATCTCAAATGGACAATTACAAATTGTACGACAGATCGTGGATGCCAAATCAGCTCCCAAATCTTGACTGTGTATTCAGGGCTTTAGTCGTCAGAATGAGGGTTTTCACGCCGATCCTTTAACACCTTTGTATAATATGTGTTTCAAAATGGGTAGCAATCACACAATATATCAATCAACCAATGTTTATCAGTCTAGCTCGATTGCTGTGAATCATCATTAGGCTTGCCTCATTTGCCTTCATCAGCTAACTAAACGGAACCTCTCAGACAAGTAAAAAGCATTACATAAAGATAATAGCTATAGGGGCATTGAAGCCCGAAACGTCGGATCCCCAATAACAATCCCAAACCCATTCCCCCAGCTTCTTCCCTCATAGCTTTTGCGCTTATATAGGCCTACCCTCCTCTCTTAAATATAAGTAAGCTTGAAGGGAGTAATAGGTCTTTATAATTAAATTATATAAGTCTGATAATGTCATCAATCTAACAGAGTCACATGCAAGTATATCATCAATTATCTGAGTTGCTCAGCCCTGACCCACTAAAATTGTTAAAGCTGCATCCTCAGTTAACAGCGATAAAAAAACTAAAGGTTTTTTTAAAAATTTGTGTTCTTTCTTACTCATCTGAAAGCCATTTGATCAATTTTTTAGACGATTTTTCTCTTTTGTTTTTATGCAGGGCTTCATAAAAGCCCGTCCTTATTTTCCGATGGCGATGAAATTTTGGAACAAACTACCATTATAACCTAAGAAAAAATCCGGATATCACCCAATTCAAAATTATACTTAAAGGAAATTCACCTAGAATTCATACTGAACAACCCCAATGAAATGTGTCACTTTATTCATTTTTTGAACTAAATAAATATTGAGATGCCAACAACTTGTGCTATTTGTTATGTAACCATCAATCATTCACCGACATCATTAAGAAAATATACAATAATAAGTCTGTCAGCATCCATTATTAAGCATTCTCATATCCATCCTCATCATTCATGATATATTATGTTAAACTAATGCAAAGGGATATTCTTTCCCTCCTACTTCGATGTAAAACCCCACAACAATAGAATTAGTTCTGGGCACAACCAAAATTCGCTCCTCAGAGTGAGAGTGCTTTGGAAAACATAATAAAATCAGTTGAAATAACATTATTATGTGGATTTGGCCTTCCCAAGGGTGCATTCTGATTGATGACAAAATTCCCACGATGTCCTATGCCCGAGGCATACTGAGTTGTCTAATGGTTTTAATACACATTTTAGTACCAAAAACAACCTTAGATCATTCCAGGTCTCTACTAATCGTATCTGCAATCCACTTCTGTTTCTTTTACCTTTCGATATTATGTTTGTCCTATGTTTGAAATATCCATGCGACGTGAAGGGGGACAGTAGTAAGTAGTACAACAATATGCCCGTCGGTTCAGACTATTTATCACAGTGTTCTACCAGTAACCTGACTGGAAACTTACGGACCCGTGGTTATTGCCTTGTTATTAAATACTGTTAAGGTGCTGTTCCACTGGATCGCTTATATATAATATATATAAGTGATCCATGAGCACATATTATGTGCTCATGGCTCGCTCTTGCTTCGCTTATTTATAATTATTGTTAATTATTAATTATTGTGTCTTTCATTCGCTCTTTGTCCGCTTTTATTATTAGCGCAAGACAAGCACAGAGCAATTCTACTAGTTCGCTTGTTTCCTTATTATATGAAATCAATAGCAAGTGCGTTGGTCCGCTCTCACTGCGCTCTTAGACCGTTACTAAAAGACATGGAAAGAGCGTCATGTACTTGCGCTCAAATCAAACACGTCAGATATTAGCGCAGTGTAAAAAAGAAGCGCCAACGTCAAATTTTAGGAGCCCATAGAAAGCGCAATAACCAATTATATTGGACCGCTCTGGGTTCGCTCTGTCTTCGCTTGTTAGGCACTTGGGGAAATAAAAAGAGCAGGCCATGAGCGGACCAAAAGAGCGAGCCAGTGGAATCGCAGCCTTGTTCTTGGCTAACTGGACAAACTGCATGTGCGCACAAGTGTGAAATTGTTTCTCCTATTTGATGGTGAAGTAGAAATTGTTTCTCTTATTTGATGGTGAAGTAATGCTACTATAAATTGATTTACCATTTAGACTCTAGTCTTTTGACCACAAACACATTTCAATTACATATATGCTACAGATGGTGTGTAATTAGGTTGTTAAACATTGATTATTGAGAACGAGGTATGAATTCACAAGGAATGAGAATACCTTCCTCTGAAAATGCCCACCCCGCCCCACCAACTCAACCTACCCCCAAACATATTTACAAATATCATTATAGGACTTGACGAGGTCTGGGAATCCATCCTAAATTATCAAATCTCGAGATCATGAGACATTCTCATTTGTTCCATCAGAATGAACAATCGCTTGGTAAACACTGCTAAATAAATCGCCAATAGTGGCAGTTAGGGCAACTTGTTGGCCGAATTGTAGAACTACAGCCCAGTCCTACTTCGTTGGATATCTGCTTCGTTGGACATCTGCTAGATTAGTAGATATTTGTTGATGAATGTGGCAGGGATTCCAATTGGGAATTTACATCTGAGAGAGGCAAGTAACTTGACACTAGAGTGCTGCCCTCAGAGCATGGTGGAGGGGTGTGAAGTAAGAGCGAGTCAGGAGGTACATAGTCACATATCTACCCTGTCCCAACCAGTTGATAATACTCAATTAATTAAGATAAGATGCATACTGGTGGCGGGGACCTCTTCCAACTGCCATGTCCGAGAGACTACATTGAGCTGGCGGGATGGTAGATATTTGGAGTTTTAAACTCCAATATACTCCAAATACCTGTTTTTCATACATTAATGATCCCGAGTATGGGTTACTGATAATGATCTAGCACATGGTTGAAATTCAAACAATTTTCGACAAAATCAGGAACTCAGTGGCAAGTGGCATTTTAATACAATACAATACAATATTTTAGGACGAGCACAGATGAAAAAAAAACGTTTTTGGCTTTCCACTGGTTTCTTTTGCTTTGAAATCAGTTTTAATCTGTTGTTAATGTGAATTCGCCCTGTCTGCGACTAAAAATATTAAATTGGTCCATGTTTGGTCTTAGGCCGGGGGATGCCAAGGGCCTCTCTCCCAAAACATGGTAGACCAATCGAATAGCCTGGCCTATAGATTGATGTGTCCTTGCCTGGAGTAGAACTCTTGTCAGGGTAAGCGCCAGAGGTCAGCTGCTAGAACAGTATATATGTTGTCACGTCCACATGTTTGCCCCTGCCCAAGTGGACAATTGACATACTGCCTTAGCATGAATCCCATTCACCTGACGACGACCACGTTCCCCATACATGCTGTCCCCCCTGTACACACCAAAAGAGATACATCAGCTAAGACCATATTATATAAGCATTGGATATGAAATATGTAGCGTGCGTATCCCACGATGCATTATTTACCCGGTTTACCGACGAAATCCAACTACCATATATATATGACGTTAAAATGGTACTTTGTAGACCATTAAAAGTAGGTATAATTAAACAGTAAACTCAAACTAGTTGATGTCAGTCCCTTAGAACATCGCACTCGATCGGTCCTTCGCCCTATGCATCATATATTAGTCCTATAAGTACTGCATCCCAATGATTATTATTTTCTGTTATAGATAAGCTCTCATAAAAATCGATTTGATTGCCATTGCTCCGAGCCTCATCTATACATCTTTTTTCCTGGCTATTGCCAAGGCACAAATACTCCAGATTTGGGTACCTATATATGACTAGCATGGTAATGAACTACCTCCGTCTTCAATACATGTCAAGGGTCATGAGTCTCATACCAAATAGCTTCTATCTTGTTTTTCCAGTCATGTTTGCAGGCCAGCCCTCAGGCAGGAATGAGGCTCCATATTGATCAGATGATCTACATATATTTGGATCGCCTTACTTCCATGGGCATTCCGCATTTCTCAACTGCCTTGCACCCAACTGTTGCAGGAATATATGGTTGCATTCTCATGTATTTTCGTATTACTGTGTAAAGGGTCGCCTAATCATACTCTTGACATTTAAGAAGTGACTATAGTAACTATAGTTTTATATTCAGAAGAACGAATAATAGATATCAACATATGTACTACAAACGAGTTTCAGGAATCTGCATCTTAATACATTATCTGGGGCTCGACAGACGTATACTAATAACAATTATTAGTTTTTTATTTAATTATTTCAGGTCTTCCTTCATGCGCCTGTGGTTGTGTAATTTTAAAAATATTTGCTTGACCAAGCTTACGCCTTCCAATTGATCTCGACTTCTGGGATCTTTGAAACTCTCTAAGGGGAAGGCCTTTCTTAGGTAGGCTACAAGGGATTTAAAAAGTCTGAATACAGCTTTCTTCCTCAGCCTTTGCAACCTCTCGTCATTAAGACCGTCAGATGATGTTAAAAGCATCCCGAAATACCGGTCAGCTTTGTGAAGAATCCCATAAGTCTATTGAACATGGACACCATCTTGGAAGGAAGGTTAACAAATGAAAAGTTCCAAATGGACACAGGTTAAAACTGAGCCGAAAGTTTAAAGGAGTCTGCCGGGAAGGCAAAACGAAAAGGGCACCGAACCTTTAGTGTTGAGATTGGTCCGCATATTTGTCTAAACGAGGATCTTCATATCTCCCCATGTGGTCTCTGTACTGTGAGCAGGATGATTGGACCCCCACAATAAATTACCAAAATTGGGCTCTGCATGTGGGTGATATAGCTTTACCATTTGCTGGGGCACGTTCCCATTCAACATGAATAATTATAAAAAGGAGAGTGGTGTAAGTTAAAACCCACCCACACATACCCGATTTGAAGCCCGATTTGGGCTCCCAACGAGTCCCAGGATTTCATTTTGAAATCGGGGATGCGTTGATTAGTCGGGCGAATCTACTAGTAGTCAGGGGACTAATTGGTTTACTTTTTATGGCCCGATATGGCAAATTTCCACCCACACATGGCCGATTCCAGACCCGATTTCAGGATTCCAGACCCGATTTCAGGACATAGGATTTCGTTTTACAGAATTGCCGAATTGCCAAAGTCGAGGGGGCCTTCCCGACTAATCGGGAGTGCAAACCCCCTGATTTGTCATAAAAATAATGTTAGTAGTTCTAACAGACAGGTAACTTTGAAAGACTATAACTTTACTAATATTTGGAGTATCAAAACAATTTTTTTTCACTTTTATATATACTGCTCCTTTTACACCGGCCGACATTTTAATTTTTTTTGTAAACATTTTTTGTTGTTGACAAATGTGATGTGTCACAGGAAGATGAGTCATAAGTCAAAAAGATGGATTTTGAGATACCACCAGATTGAAATAATGGAGATAGGTATAGAAAAGTACATGTATACATGTCCTACAAGAGGAATTTGTTTTCTTCATAATGAAACAAAAATGAAAGGAATCGCATAATTTGTACAGACACAGCGAACAATGGAATAAAGGAAGGTACTCTATTCTTTCTACTAAACAAAATATGAGGCAGACTAATAAACACATCCCCGATTTGACAAAATGAAATCCTGCAACTCTTCCGAAGCCCAAATCGGGCTTCAAATCAGGTATGTGTGGGCCAAGTACAGCTGATTTCAGTTTGGGGAGAGGTCGGGGCACAAAATACTATAATCGGGTATCAAATCGGCTCTGTGTGGGCCAAAAAATCGACCTATTTTTGAGAGAAGCCCTATATGCCCCAAAATCGACCTATTTTTTAAATTGGGTTTTGTGTATGCAGGCTTTTAGTTTCCCAATTCCCGGAAGCTCATGAGAAACAGAGCCTGATTAAAAACTTTTACAATGATAAAATACTGATTATTGGAATTTGAATAGCAGAAGAGTTACAATACACTGGCCTGTCCCTGGTATATAGGACTTGAACCCAATACCCTCAATTGGACTTGTTTGGTTCTCTTACCACCTGACAGGACTGCCTTATACCCATGCCCAGCCAAACCGTGGTTATATACTCATCAGTCATGGGTACTGTACAGTCTGTGGATTTCCGGTCTTATATGTGACTGCACAAGTTTACGTGCAATAGAACAGCAAACTGGAAATGAAACGTAAAGATGAAGTCTAAATTTCCCCCACTTTTAATATGAAGTGGACAAATAATAGTACGTAGGTGTAATCACCATCTAGGTCCTGCAGCATGGTCCAGTGTGCTACGGAAACGGCGCCATTAAAGAAGTGTGGAATAAGTTGAGCCTTTGTCTCGAGAGGTCTTTATCGACGATTAATGTTTTCCTCGGGAAATCAGGAGGAAGGAGTTAGGACCGGAAACCGTGGGGATATCATTATCTATATGTGTACTTCGCAATACACTTTAATTCCTTATATTCCTCGATAAGAGGGGGGGGGGGTAAAATCCTTTTGGGTATTTTCTCAGATATATATAATATGACCACTTCATGGAATTCCATTATAACAAAATAGCTGAGAGAAGCCCTATATGCCCCATATATATTTTACGGAAGACGGTAGAGACCAAACCAAGTTGTATTTTAAACGGGTCGGGCACCACACTTGACGAATGTCAGTAATATCGAGAGCTTTTAACCCCGAGGAAAAGCAACAGCATCATTGTTGAAAACAACACTAAACAATTAATGTACTATAAATAATTATTCTGTACAGGAACATTTTCGTAACTTATTTAGCCACTCTATTCGTACAGCTTCGAGAATCGTGGAAGAAGGAAACATCAGACCAAGAAAAAAGGCTCTTACATCTTGGTCCAAGAACGCCTCTGGGGTGAGAATAGCTGATCACAATGTAACACAGATAAACTCTTTGGTTTACATTGTTAGTGGTTGATGCTAACGCCACTCCTCGTAGAACTATCCAGTTGTATGACTACGATAGACAGACTCCAAGAGTCCCGAAGTCTGTCACGGAAGCCATCATGCTCACTAGTGTCTGATTCAATTGGCTTTTCATATTTGCCACCAAACCTTCAGGCTTCAGGAAAACACACTCCTCTTGTCAGGGTCAAATGGAATCATGGAGATTCTCATAACAAATCTCCGCATCAAGGAACCAAGTTGACTTCCACTTTCCCTGTAACCATGCACCAGGTTTTCGGTGCATTTCTTCCATTATTATTACCATGACCATGTTGGTTTTCATGGGCACCAAAGCCAACATACAGTTGTTCTATGGAATTTGCATTGGGAGGCGGAGACACCTTACTCCTGACTAATATGTTATGTGTACGCTATCAGTATCAGATTAGGGTCGTTAGTCAAACAGATTAGGGTCGTTAGTCAAACAGGATTATGAGCATCTTCCAGATATATGCCATAACCAAATGCTGACAAATCTTAAAGAGAAAGGTAAACATCTCCAATTATTTATCATTTTTCTAACATCTTTATTAAATTGGATGTTAATGACCAGGTCATATGGGTGTTTATTGTTTCGTTATTATGTGCCATCGCCTGTGTGGATGATAAAGTCAAGTGTAATGTTACGATTTGACCCAAACACTAGGGATTAGGACACGTACCCTGAAGGTCGGGGTTTCCTTATTAATCTCATCTATAATAAGTAGAATTAATGGGTAGATAGTGATGGATGCAACAGGATGGAGGAGATGAAGTCATTTTAGAATGCTGGAGCCTAGAATGTTGACAGAGAGGGTTATTCAGGGGAGGGATGCGTGCAAATGGTGATCTGTTCAGCTCATCCATATCGCTCCCTTTATACCTCCCACTCCTCAATACATGTAGTACACAGAGAGCATTCATTCCAGGGTCATTTGGTGTTGTCTGCCTTTGAATCAGGGGCATTGAACATCTATCAGACCCTTTGCTAAAGTGAAGGATCCCTACGGGTATTCATTTCTTAGGCTCTTTGAATCTTGGTAATGCTCTCTCCAATGATCAGGAGTCGATGGCATTAGAAGCTTAGTAATTATGGTCCTATTCTATTACAAATGCACCTCCAGAAGCTCTCCCCAGATGTGGAGGTTTTTGACAGATTTGTTGTTATTTATATGATATCTTATTAGATGGGAAAATGTAAACGCCCGTACGATGTATATCTTATCAATACGTCGGCCATAGGCGTTTCGACCTCGCATGGTCTTCTTCACCAGGGGATATTGTATTTGATTCTCACGTAAAAAATACACCTCCAGGTCTAATGGGCTGACAGTGAAATAGATGGCATGGAGACGCGTTAGCCATTGCAGGTAGCAAGCAGGATTTGTAGAGAGTGCATAAGATACTAAAATGAGAGGTCCTTGCAGATGGCACCCAGTCTTATCCAAGTGCTCCTCTGTAGCCACACTTAATGTAGACTCACCAAAACACGAAAATCTTTGATAACTATACCATCCTCCTCCAATAAATATACCAGGGGGAACAATAATAATATTATATCCACAAAGAGCAAACAGATTGTCCCACATTCTTTGAGAAGCACCTATATTCAATGGGCTTAACCTGGCGCTCAATAATGAAAAAGATATATTGAACCTAATAAATTAGGTTTCCGTCGAGCTCCATCAAATTCCCTTTATCAATTTTTCAGTAACATCCCCATCAACCATAAGGTTTTCCCTTTGAATAAGGGTGACAGCTAACATCTTAAACAGTCGTTGAAACACTATTTCTTTCAATAAAGGTTATATCCGATATAATCCGTTTTAGTAGAACAGAATAAGAATAAATATTATTGATATTTATTTGTCTTTAAAATACGAAAATATTTACAATAAATCGTGTAATCGAAAAAGTACCGGATGTAATCCCATATCGGATTTGATTCATATTTTTCATATGCCCTTAGCAATGACGAGTATTGAAATATAAACCTAATTTGATTCTAAATCGCCACAAAGCATCAACATAAAAGGAAAAGGAAAACAAATACAAACTCAAAATGTCCGAAATGAATATTCTTATTGCTTTCCCATTATTGTACCTCGCATACAGCGTGGGCGTATAATAAGAACGATATTGGAACATGTTGCCCTAGCAAACAAGTAAACACCTATTATTTGAAATCCCCTGAACTGTGGAAGCAAGGCAGGCGATACGAGCCAGATAGAATTTAGCTTTGTAGCTAAGTGTTAACCGGATATGTGCTCAACGGATAAGAGCTTAGAGGACATCACCAAGTGATAGTTTACTTCGATATTCTCTTCAAACCTTGCAGTTGGGAATCAGGGATATACCGTAAAGAAAGGCGTTTTTAATCTGGGTGGTCAGGCAGAGTTGGGGGAAGAGAATTCCCGGATTAGCCTGGCTGTCTTTTAACGTGTTAGGTATGAGTATTGATGAGGGAGAGTTGGGTGTCAAGTCAATAGATCTCCGCTATTTGGCACGTGCACGGCGTGTGGCCATTATACCTTCAGGGTCAGACACCCACCTGGCCTAATCCTTCATTTACTACAAGATTTAGATAGAGAACCATCTGCAGCAACCCTACACATATTGGTATTTCCAGATAGTCGCTATGTATTATGTAAAACAAAACGAAAATAAAATAATAATAATAATAATAATAATAATGCGAGTTGCTTCTACTGTATTTAATTAAGTGAAGTTTCATGTACTATATGCCATAGTGGTTAAAATGGTGTAACGGTATAATTAAGCTATAGTCGGAATTTGAGGATAACGGATGATTAAATCGCCAGCTATAGCTATATGCCTTGTAGTACTGCAGGAAATTGATCCTTAAGTGCCATGCACATTGTGCTCTGCGGTTCTCAGATCTGAAACCAAATACCCTATAGTGTTGAATGCCAGCCTGTCTCATGTTATGTTTGCCTGGAATGAGTGTATGGGGTGGGTGTCATTCCACACAATGCCATACCATTATCTTAGGACTTCTTAAGGCAGCATTTCTAGAGGAGACAAACACTGACTGCTCTTCAGATTGAGAAGTAGATCCCGAAGGACTGGAAACCTGTAGACATTGTGTAATATACTATTCCCGAGTAAGGGGTCCATTCTTTAGTCAACTTCAAGCTGCACTCTCAGTTAACATTGGTCAAAATCTAAAAATGTTTGTTCCGTTCTTTTCAACCCTTCTAAAGGCCATTTGACCCAAATTTTGGAGGATTTTGTCCAGTTTGCTTTTGCTACAGGGCTTTTAAAACGTGCACATTTGTATTTGTAGGACGCGCCCAAATCCTTTCCTACGATGACTTCATATATTATTGCTCGTCGACGACCGTTTTCTCTCGGTCGATTCCCCTTCCAATTCTTGTGTACACATATAACAGCAGCAGAATAGTGATACATGCAGTCCTATAAGTCATAAAATGTGAACATTCTGTAAGATTTCTTATGATGCAGTAGCTGATAATGCAGCTTTAGGTAATGTGGGTATCTAGACATTTTAAAATATATCATATAGTTATATATTCCTGGAAAACTAGCCAGGCACTGACTAAACGGGATTGACACAAACTCAGAATCAAATAAGAATCAATTACTTCAGTAATGGATATGCTAGAAGCGATCGCTGCTTTTAAAGTACCCAGTGTCCCACAAATATGGGTCTTATATGTGTTTAAATCTTATTTTTCATTTGGCTTGATTCAGATTTTGTTTTGTGCATCTCTGATGAAATTTGATGTTTTTCATTTACTCCGATTCCCCTCCTAGTATTGAAGAGTTAGTGGTCAAATATCTAGTGGAACCTTGTGGGTTGAAATCGCACCCGTGGGTGGTATTCTCCTGGTTTATATACTCACAGGTCAGTTGTTGTGCACCTTGCACATTACACATAGGATGCCTAATATAATAAACGTCAGCAAAAATGCTACCATGGTACATTTATTCATATATTTGTTTATGACCTTGCGAAGGTCCCAGCGTGGAGGCAAATCAATTCTCGATTACTGAGTGTTCACCCAACAGAACGTTATTGTTTAAATACACAAATGATCCATCACCATGTCACCGTTAAACAACCTCTTGGCAACTCTTCCGGCTTCGCATGGTCTATCTTTGATAGAATGAGATTGCCAATTTGCACAAGGGTAAGGCAATGGGATTCGGCATGATATATTTACAGTTAACCGTTTTTATAACTACAAACTAACTTCGGGACCTTTATAGTTTGAAGGGTGTTTTGTCAGGTTTCATATAATTTTCACGGTGTTAATCGTGAAATTACAGATAATGATGAAATTCAACTCTATATGGTGCCTTTTGAATGGGTGGTTTTCCAAGAATCTGTACATTCCTCCCCACGACATTACCCCTTCAGCACGATGACAAACATCACGAAAGACCAACCTTTTATTTTCACAAAATCTTCCCATTTCCTTTATATTATATCAAAAAGAATTTCATCTAATTGGATGATGAATGCTTCTTGAAGTGTCTTTAATACAAGGTGCAGAAACTGAATGGTGCAACACATTTTAAACCTTCTAAACATTTATAGAAAGAGAGTCAATTACATCAAAACCTTAATATAAATTATATAGAACGCAGGCAATGAATGATATCATGGCAATGAAGATAGGGAGAGTATTGTACAGATATTGCATTCCTCATGTTTGATTAAATTAATTCAGAATTTAAAAAATATGAAGGAAAAAAGCTGCCATCATATAATGCATACACAATGACACCAGGTGTTGGTGACACAACAATATGGAACGTTGGCATTTTGAATTTGACAGTTATTGCCTCAGTATGAGTGACAACGCCGTCACTATTGCAATGGTACCCCCATAATTTCCCTTTTAACGAGTATAGTGAGACTTTTGAAAGAGCCGGATTTGATGGAGGTGGGAAGATATAGCTTTTATAGCCCTACAGCTTTTGTAAGTACTTTAACTAATGACATCTAAATGTCAAGTTTTAGTGAATTGTTAACACCATAGTATACCTTTGGTGTGATACAGGTATGATGGTAATTAGATCGTGAGTAAGTAATGAGGGGTCAGAGGGACCCTTATATGCGAGGGGGGGCCTGCCCTGAGGCGAAGCCGTCCAATCACAGATGATAAGTAATCAGTGCACCTTTAGTCATCGGACAGGTAAGGGCTAATGAAAATGAAATTTTAGAGGTACATAGTCATTGCATGCCAAAGGCCTTTTCGTGGTTTGTCTGTATCACGAGAAGGCCTCCGATTTAGATAACTACTCATGGCTGCTAAAGCCCCGAATACACAGTCACGATTTGAGGGCCGATTTGGCATCCACGATCCGTCATACGATTTCAAATTGTCCATTTGAGATCGCACATCAGATCGTAGGTCCCAAATCGTGCCAAAACTCCTACACATGCACGATTTCAGGGCCGATTTAGCGCCGATTCAGCGCCGATTTGGATGTACGATTCATCGTAGGGGGAAAAAAGGGTCTTCTGCGATTTCAAATCAAATCGCCGCTGCTTCTACGATTAATCGTCCATGTGTAGATGGTGCTGCGATTTATCGTAGACTTCTATAATGAGGTCTACGACAAATCGTAGGTGCTTTTACGATTTTCGGATTTATTCGAAAATCTTAGGTCCATCTGCGATCTGGCAATATAAAAGAATTTAATTATTAATAATTTTACTTTCAACTGCTATAACTTCCCTAATTTTTGGAGTATCAACATAATTCTTTCACTTTTATAATGCAGAGTTTCCCCTCTAGACAGGTCGACATTAGGTCTCATTCTTCTCATATTTTATTTTATTTTATTCAACAATTAAAAAGAGAAAAAAACACACCAAAAAATAGGTGATGTGTCACAGAAAAATGAGTAATGTTATATTTTATTTTATTTTTACAGTTTAATAATTTCTTGTTGGCTTCTAGGGTAGTTTTTTAAAACAATTTTCTCACCTCTATATTTCAGAATTGCAGATCAAATCTTGACTGCCAACCCACCCACGATTTCACTTTTTACCAACGATTTCACTTTTTTCACAATATCGTGCATGTGTAGGTCTAAAAATAGGCACGATTTCAGGCAAATAAGCACCCACGATTAATCGTAGATCCTGAAATCGTGTCTGATTCCCAAATCGTGACTGTGTATTCGGGGCTTAAGCCTTGGCACCTGAGTTGTACGTTATACAACCTACACCTATCCTGTTAAATAGATTTAATGTACGGTATCACATTAGTGATCATCGGTAGAACAGGCCAGCTTTCTTCAGGTCGGATTCGAACCTGCACCCTGCATATTGCATTAAGATGCTAAGCATTTGAGCTAACAGGACTATACCTGGTCTTTACCACGGTTCCTCAAACCCATTATCTCAGATCCTGTATTTCTTTGCCGGGATTTCGGATATATTTGTTTTAGGCAGCCTCCTGTACCATGGCTCGTAGAGCAGGATTTTGTCCTGGCCTCGACGGATTTTGAGATGAGCAGCTGCAGTCTGAAAGCCTTCATTAGCTGGCTCAACTTTTTCTTGATTTAATTTCCCTAAAGACTTGTGATTTGTAATTAGAAATAATGCACGGTCACAAGTCTTGACCAGAGGTGCAAAAACTTGGCACAATAAGCCTATCCGCGATGGATCACTTCGCAAACTCTGATCGAGGCTTCATTACATTGTGGCCTTAGGACAATTAAAAGGATGGTCAGGCTTCTTCCCCCTCTGAGAAAGTTCATGGAAAGACCTTCCATTTTCTCTCACTGCAGTGAGGGCCTATAGGTATTTTATGGGTTCAAATGCATTAAACTATGTTGGGGGAAGCGAAGGACTTTGAGAAACTGTACAAGACATCACATACGTTGGGCCTGGGAGTGGTTCTGATTGTTATCAATGCCCTTTGAGTCAGTTTTTCCAACAAGATGAAGGCGGGAAAATGCTCAAAAGCGTCATAAGCATAGTGTGCAAATGAAATCGCTGAGTCAGGACATATTTGGCCAGGGGTTCATATATATATACTGGGTATTCACAACTGATTTTCGCAAACTCACACATAAATAACCAACATCATGGAGTTTACGATGAGGAAAGTCTCTACGAATTGCCAATGTCAATAATATATGATATGTATAGCGCCTGACGGTGGGTAACAAATGATGGGACAGACCATATTGAATTTAGTATACATAATGGGATATATTGGTTTGTCTCAAATTGTATGACTTTCTTTGTATATGGTTTTACAACTATTTATCTAAATTGTCTATATTCGTGGAATCTAAAGAGATTGTAATCTCGCAGGTTATATAAATAAAATACTCAAAGTTACCCAATAAAAAAATATTTTAACTAAAAAGAAACAGTGTCACGTCATGAGGTCTCAGCCCGCTTTCCTATTTGAAAAAGAGAAGCAACACATTATACCAGAAAGTCAACGGTTCTAGGCGAATTGCCACCCGATGGCAATTCGCCCGACACCAAGTCAACAAGCTACAAGCTGGGAGTCGTGGCATACATAATTATGACAACGACTCGCAGCTCGTGGCAAGCGTTGCTTAATGCGATTCATTTCTACAATTGTGGCTTGATGACTAACAACCAGCTTGCTGGAGTTCAATAACCTTTGAAATAAATGGACAGACAGTGGTGCTGTTTTAATTTCCTCAGTAATTCTCCATTTCCAAGAAATCATAGTAACGCTTTGCCACCTTGTTCACCAGATATGCATTAAGCGTCTGTGTTGATTACTGCCTACTGCCTCCCTACTGCCTAGAGCTAAAGCTGCATTCACAACAACTGAACATGTTCTACTTTTTGTTCCATTATTTTCCAAACCGGACTGGATTTTGTCCAGTTGCTTTTGCGACAGGGCTTCTAAACGTCCCCTTTTGTATTTGGACAACCCGCCAAAATCCTTTCCAGTGAAGACTTCACTTATTATCACTCACAGATGGCCATTATTGCTCGGCTAATTCGGCATCAAATTCTTATATAAGCATAAACCACCACCACCATATTGATAAATTCAGTCTTATAAGTCATATTAGGCTATGTGTAAATTTTGTAAGATTTAGAATTTAAGAATTAGACATCAATGAATATTGTTGCCTTAATGAAATATCTGCCACAATATAGGAGATGCTTCCACCGGTATCCACCAATATTAGTAGTGGTAACAGAGTGGCGGTTACATCAGGTCACAATAACAAGGCTGGAGCAACAGGGGCCTGTTGCATAAGAAATCCTTCCTTAAAATATTCCTTGCTTAGGCTGGACATTTCTACTGTAGAATGACAATTAGTAGGCCTACTGTCTGTGTATCAATGTCCTTCTTTCAAAATTCCTTACCAACTGCTTAGCCAGGTAAAGTAGCTAAGGATTGAAAAATCTTAAGTAGGGTCAGCTTTTGCAACGAGCCCCAATGGCTTTGACGCTGTAGCTCACAGGAAAACTTTCTTATAGTCATTTCTATCAAAATAAAGACAATTCAGAATATGAACCAAACTACTCAACAACCGTGGTCATATAAAGAGTAAGATGAGATTCTAAAGTGTTTCCAAATCCCACAGAGTCTCCCGTTGTCGTCCAAACGGAAAACGTCTGCATCAGCATGTCGACTTGTAGTTAGTTATAGGTTAATGGTGATAGATAAGCAGGTAAAATGCTCATGGATCTCGGTGACACAGTTTTAAAATTGTTGTTTATAAAAAGTACCTGTTCCGTCATTCTTTGTCTGCCATTAGCACCTTTATGTAAAATGGTCTGTGGTTGCCAGATTGAATGGCCACAGTAACAGTTGAAATAAAGTTATATAAATAGCAGGGAGACGACACTCTAGTAGGACACTTCTGGCGAACGCCATGCCAACCCCGGGGATGATTTTACTGAAAAAAGCCAGAAATATTAAAGTTTGAATGTCCCTAGACTATGCCCTTCAGTTTATATGACCGTCTATCTAGGAGTTATTGCTGGAGAGAATGTCTCATTTTCCATGGGTTTTTTTCTAATCTCTGGTAACAGTCTATGATACCCAATGAGTGATACGGCCCCTACTCAAAGTTATAAAGCATAAAGTTGGTACTTCTGTAATATGTACCATATATAATATTCTGCCATTCATTATATTTTTTTATTATTGCATTTCAGGCCATTGTAATTTAATATTAAAGTTGGAAAAGACGCATATCGACAAAGCCAATGTTTTCATGCGTTACCTCATAATATGTCCGCTCCTACCTAGGCCTTGCTTAATTGCCAAATATCACGCTGCTTTAGAATAACTGCACACACAACCGAGATAAGTCATAACTCAGATGAATCTTCGAATAGAAATATATTCCATAACTGCTTTTTGATTTGAAAAAGCCTTTACTACAGCAAGCGACATTATATCAAGTAAGATGCTATTCTCAGACATGCCTGATTTCGATAGAACGATGAATTGATATAAGCCGATTCTCATGCAATTCTCACATAATTTAGTGCAAAAGAGTCCTCTGCGGTGCAAAATCGCATGAGAATCGGCTTGGTGGACTGGGCCCTATACAAGACCAAATTAATCATAAGATGTCAGATAATAAACCATTTAAGTAAATATATTGACACCTGTAATTCAGGTCTGATTGGATCTGTCATAATGACTCAGCGTCCATCGATCAATCAATCAACTAGAAAAATGAAGGTTAGAAAAAAATATCATATCAAGGGCCTGGTCCACTAAGCTGATTCTCATGCGATTCTCACAGAATCTAGTGTAAAAGAGTCCTCTGCGGCGCAAAATCGCTTGAGAATCGGCTTAGTGGACCAGGCCCTTAATGTAATTCCTAGATGGAATATAACCACCTGATACGTGCTGAAGCAATCTGCCTTTATGGTAAACATTCTACTCGTGGTATTTCCGTGATCCTCCCATATCATATATACTGCTCGCTCTATAAGAAGGACACCTTTCTCAATCGGGCTTTAATGTTGTTCAGTCGAAGCAAATTCGATTACTCTTCTCCCTAAAAGGCAATCTCCCTAAAGACCACTGGTATGAATGAATGTATTTTTATGCGACATTCATGCCACCCCAAGTTTGTACGACTAGCGCTTGAGGAATAGGACAATCTTGGGAAATGACTCTAGTCATTGACCTTCCTGGTTGCCTTATGGAGTCTCCAGCAACATACTATCCAATATCAAGCATTGAGGTTGAGAGGGTTATGTGATGGCTTAAGCCATTGCGTGACGACCATGAAAGGAATCGGAATATATCTTGGTCGAGGGGGTGTAGGAAATACGATGACATGGGAAGTGTCGGAGTGTAATAGACAACGTTCCATAATATGCCAAGGCGAATCGTGATGGCAAACCATTGTAATACGTAAATGTTATTATCCATCAGTCTATCGAGTCCTGAACAGAAGTCCCCATTTTCAGTCATAGACAAAGCAATATCGAACAGCGAATGCTCGGTCCCTTTTCGACATTGCATTGTCTTCCCCAAGAGCAAATGAGATCTATCTTTTAATTGCACATCCATGTTTTGTAAGGTTCGATTGACTGATAAAGACATATTTTTTACATCTCGATAGCCGAGAGCAAAAGTTTATGGTACCAATTGTAGAATATTATAGCCTGAGGAACGCCAAGATGAATAGCCGATAGCTTGATAAATATCCCGGAGTCAGTTAGCATTGGCATAAATGTGACCCGCCGAGGGGAAAGGAGGCTCCGCGCGGGAATTATAGTTCCTGGTATTCCCGCTAGGAGTCACAACATGTTCATGACGTCACTGTCAGAAATGTTTATATTAGTAATTCTGAGGGGGAGGTAACTTTGAAAGTCTGTAACTTCACTAATTTTTGAAGTATCAACAAAATTCTTTCATTTTTATGATGCTCATTTCCCCTTCTGTACATCCCTGTCATTTAAAAAAAATATTTTTAATATTTATTTTTTGGCCATGTGATGTGTCACAGGAGAATGAGTCACTCCCCCAACCTATTTGAGGTCATCTACTGAAAACTGACATAACTTTACAAAAAAAACCATATCTTGGCAAATTCTGGGAATTTTCAACTATTTTTTTTTGGTTATTGACTCAGGAGGACATGCAGATTCAGAATCTATAATAAACCCAAATTCGATAATTTGGCCCTGGAGCCTCCTTTCCCCTCCGCGGGTCACAAATGGGCGCGACTCCGAAAGTGAGCGCATCATGAGATTGTTAGGAATATTATGCTTGTATATCGATGCCTGTATTCTCTCCTTTTTCTATGTTTATATATAATATAATAACTGTCCATTCGTTCCCTTGGATGAACTAGTTGTGTAAGGTTTATGAGCATTAGTATAATCTAAGTCTATTAAAATGAGCACTGAAGCTACACGTAAACAAGAAGGACTTCTCAAATTGCGTAAGCCAGGTTGTGGCTGCAGAAACCCAAGGGTTCCGATGGCAATGATGTTCTCAGAGAAAATATGTGATTGAGGTTGAAAAGGTCATTGTGAAATCATATAGAGTATCAGACATTATGGCGGGTACCGCGACAAAAGCTGAAAGCAGCAATCAATTAAAAATAATGTTTTACTTGTAGTAGGGTTGAAATATTCAAAATTGTAGAATATAAACCTTGAGATTATATGTATCAACTTGATGTATGGGAAGGTGAGTGCAAGTTATAGAGATGGTTTACTTATTGCACCGAGGGCACTCAAAGTTCTCTATGTACCTTTATTGTGATTGGTTATCTGGATGCATTTTCTTGCATTCTCCCTTATGAATGTTTGTTTTATGAGTGCATGCATTCGGATGGTTACAGAACTAGTGATGGAACCTTCCCCATAATAATCTCAAAGGTCCTCTGAACATTCTGATATCTGTAGAATTGGTGTGCACGACTAGGTTCTATTAATAGCGTCAATTCGACTGACTATCAACGAATAAAGATACCGAGTGGAGACTTCAAACGCAAGATACTGCGTGCAAGAGAATATATTCTTCTCATTCGCTGGATTTGAATACTGATTCCTAGCAATCAATTTCCCGTGGCAACCGCAATCCAAACTCTGCCGATGAGTAGAATAAACTTGCCAACGTTGCCGCCAGTCTTTTTGCCCCGTCATCAACGAAACCCACGTTTTTCCTGTTTTCCTTTACAATATACGAGGGACAGAGGAACATTATAGGCAACTTCATGTCAGAATTAAATCCCTCATATATTTATGTAATGCGTAACGCAAACAACACTTGGGAAGTTTTTATGGTGATTGGATTGTCTTGTTCTTGCACAGAATACAAGCCATTGGTCTGTTTACAATTGGTAGAAAAATGCGCGAGCTATTCTGCTTTCCTGTCGGACCCGGCATTGGATATATTTGCGCAGCCTGCTCTTGATATGTGCATGCAATCGCATGTGATAGAACCTTGTGCCAAGAGAGGAAATCCTTCAAGAGAGGATTAATCTAAGGACCATCTGAATGAGTAAGGCATCCATCCTACGAGTAAGAGAGACATCTATCAATTTGCAACATTGCTGCCGCTAACTCTGGCGAGCAATTGTGAAAGGCCTGTAGAAATCTATGGATGAGCCACTTATCTGGTGGATGTTCCACGGCCTACAATGAGGGATACTTGAAAGTAACATTCAGTTATACATTGGAAATGAGGCGTTACTTGCAAAGAGAGATATCATTCCAAAGTACAGCAATCGAATCATTGCCAGCAAACTTTTCTTGAAACTCCTTCCAACTTCTTCCCATTTTCTATGCGATTGCAGGTAAGGTTGTTATACGGATAAGAAATGGGTCATATATTTATTACTAAAAATAACTTTAGGCAATTGAAAATTTATCATTTTGCGGGCACATAATTAATTATATGAATGTATTTACTTGCAAAATGTATGTATTGTCTCCCACGCCCCTCATGATTCCATGAAGCCATGATTGCTACAAACAGCATGCACTGTTCACTTAAGAACACAGCATCCTTGGGGCTACAGCTCCTCGGTATCTATTACCTAAATAATATATATGTTGAAGATGAATTACACCTATTTCTGAAATCAATGAACGATGGTGCGAGAAGAGGATCTACATGTAGACCAGTAATGCGATAATGTCTCGCCCAGAATCTGGCAGTGGCCAATGTAAGCCTCAGGGATAATGATTTTAACTAACAATTGGTAATGGATAATATCATATTCTAATTACTCGCCATAATTCATGCTGTACATTTTCCAGAAACCTCTTAAGTGCATTAGGAACAACATTTCATTAATTGATTACCATGGTTTCCGAATAAAGAGCATTATCTGGCATCGGATAGTACCATTTTATACAGTATATAACTATTTCTCATAGAGGATAAAACAAATGTAGAAGTAACAAACTTTATATTCAGGTGGTTGGCACAGGAAACTTCATACGGCCATACATAATATATGGCTCAGAGACATCGTATTTTCCCCACAGTATCAACTATGCAGATATGCCTTTTAAATGTACACAGATCTGTATTTCCATTGAAGCTCTACTCAAAATATATGCACGTTATCTTCTTTGTAATGTGTCTTTTGTCCTCAAACACTATGAGCTATCTATCAGCAAACCTAATAGATTGTACTTTCCCTTCAAGAAATAGTTCTCCTGCGGCTTTATTATTTTCCATCAGTGACGAACTCAACATCATGTCATAGAAAGATTCTTTTTGAAATGAACGAAGAGATAACAGTTTCAAGCAAATTTCACGAAGCGCAGCCATCAGTTATAATTAGATAAGTTGTGGCTCTTCTCCCCTTTCCCCAGAATTCTGTCCGGTAAATCAAGGAAAATGCCCCAATGCCACAAATTTGCCACCGTCCAGGAAGCGTGCAGACCTAGGAGTTCCGCATTCGTATATTATAGAAATAGATTGCAGATGCAAGATATATTCAAATTAATCATAAAAATATATATATTTTATGATTAATTTGAATCATTAAATTGCCTGCAGCGAACACAGGGACCTTCAAAATGTATTTCCCCATGCTCCTCAATCACCATGAGGAGAATGGGGGGATTAAAGTAAACCTAAAATGTGATGGATCAATGTAAGTGTTTATATATGCATGTGCCCTTCTATATTCCCCTATAGCCAAGTGGTTAAAGCTTTGGACTTTCAAGCAGGATTGTGAGTTCCAGCCCCAGAGCAGGCAGCCTTTTTACATTTGTTTCATTTTTGAGTCATTTTATTCTTTAATTTCAATAATATCTTCACATCTGGGGCTCGGTTTTGTTTTAAACTTACAGATTTAGTTTTTGATGACATTCCCTTTCGATTGAAGAAAGAATAAGAGAGTCTAAGATCGAAGTAAGTGAGAAAAGTGAGTTGGATAGGGTTTGGGAATACATAGGTTCTCTGTTATAGAGGTATGGGTGGCAGTCATTAGCTGTGTTTATTTTCGGCGAAAATCGTCATGGTGAACGTCAAGTTATGTGTTTTAGATCACAAGAACAGTTCGAATGTGTATAGCTCTGTCTAATACACTTGCGGTTCCTTGGTTTATGGACCACCTTTCACAAGTTTCAGTGAAATCCCGACATCTCCGCTTATTCATGAAATACCCATAGGGCTTACTCCTGAGCATGGGGAACTCCACTAACCTTTTGTATTTTGAGAGTGTGTACCATGGACATTCATCAACAAAAGGGAAGAAAAGAAAAAAGAACCACCTTTCTCCCATCTATGCTATATGCATAAATTACCGGTATTGCCTTTTGGAACATTACATTGGGAAAGCTGTTCAAAGTATATTTCATTTGTTTTGTATTCAAACTTGCCTACTCTTATACGATATTCATGTTGAATGGCGAAGGTTGAGCCAAAATATATTTTTATTGAGTCATGTTCGCCATTATTTACCATCGTATAGCACCATGTTTTTAGCATTGTAAAATCCCAGTAAAGTTGGCTATAATTAAAGACCCAACTATATGCACATATTCCGTAACAATCATATTAGTCGGTTTCACTTTCAATCAACCCTATTTCCACCCATCTAGCGGAGAAAGAGTAAGGTCAAGTGCAATGTAAGAAGCGTTTACCTAGGCCCCATTGCAGTATATAGACAATCGAGATATAGAAAGTGGTCTAGGAATAAAGAAAACCAACACACAGCAGCGGAACTGGAGGTAATTTACTTGACCCGCGTGCAAGAAAGAAACATCCTTAGGTTAACCAGACAAGAAGCAAGCTCTCGATCGGTTTTTATTTTTGTTTAGATTTCAGATTTAGGTTGTTTTTGTAAACCGAGGTAATACTCTCAGTTTTACAACTGACAATAGTGATAAAGCGTGATTAATTCAGCACATCATCTCTTTTTTGTGTCTTCTCACGACTAATGTGTGAATTTTCTAAAGATGGTCATATTCATATTAAGTTCCATAATCAGTTACGACTAAACCACATTCAAATAATAAGGCATTATACATAATAAGATATATCTTTGAATTAAGATTTGTCAAGAATGGTCTGATACAAATCAATGTCCGTAATTTACACAGTGCTTTTGAGTACAACATAGAAATAACAAACACTTTCATGCTGAGATTCCAGTCTAGGGATGGTCCCAAGTACGTTAAAGGCGCTTCCTTCTCTATATCCTTATTCCCCATGTGTATATTAATGGGGTTGATATTGTTTTTCACCCTTTATATTCTGCGTTATATATTCTTGGTTACATTACAAGAAGGACCTTTATGGTTACATTCTTAATAAATAATGTAAATGCCATATATACTAAGTATTTTACAAGTCAGGACTACTGGGAAAAGTAAAAGTATATGGGACATGTAAATCTGTTACGACATTCCTAAAACAGTTGTGAACGCTTTTCTTTATCCCTTAGGCATTTGTAACATGTGCCTCTTCATCCTCGATGTAATTATCAGCAACTAGGGCTAGCCCGATTCATATTCTTTAAGGATCTAATTTCCTCAGATGTGTGATTACCTTCAGTGTTTTTGATTACGCAGTATATTTGTGCATGAATGCTAATGAGAAAAGTTATGGTCCCAGCTTCAGCAATAAATCTGCAGGATGTTGCAATTACATGTTATATACGAGTCACCATGCAAAGTTTTTTCGGTTGGAGTATTTATCTGTTGCACTAATAACTTTTTCTCAGAGAAATTAAGCAATTTCTATCTTTGTCTACCTTATGTCCTATATAGTACTGTCGCCGTTTAAAATGTCAACTTTCCATATACTACTCACATACCAGTATACGTTTTTTACCAATGTTGCAGTCCGCTATACCGCCATTAATTCACAATTTGATTCACGGTTTGAATGATGTTTCTAAGGATTATTCTGAAAACAGAGATACCAATGGAAAAACAGCGATATCCTCTTTGGTTGTCTGCATAGAGCTAACACAATAATTGGTTTCTTTTCATAATAATATAAAAAGCAGTTGCTTTTAATATTGCCACGACTAATTATCTCGTCCGCTTATTTATGATGTACTTTCACAACCTTTTTTAAACTATGGTAGCAAGAGCCTTCCTGTTTTTTTCATCATTCTGTCTTAAAGATGGAATTAGTATCCACTTAGTGACAGCATAGCAATCGAAATGTTTTCCGACCTATGTTTTACCAGGCACATTACATTAATTTAATGAACTATGTAGGAGTTTAAGATTTAGTATTGGTAAATTATATAAGACGCTACATTCTTTGAGACAGGAATCCGGGTATTTCCAGGTGGCGCTATGATCGGCAACGCGTCCGCTGCAGCTGTGTTGGTGAATACAACAGCCGAGGCCCATTGAACCCTATGTTAAAATACCTGTTTACAACCCCTTTGAAACCATACATAAACGGGTCAAAATGCTATGATCTTACATGGATCTATCAAGTATATTGTTCATAGATTGCAGTCACTTGTTCCGTTATGACGACAATTGTGTATAACTTAAGAAATGGGAGGAGGGAAAAGGGGAGGGGGAAACTTGGAGATTCTAACCTTGGTTGCTATGGTCCTTAAGGGTTGTTGTGACCAATGGCCCGCGAAAGTAAACAATGTGTCACGACTATAAATAGCTCATCTTCATTATTATGTAAGATTAGGTAATCCCATGTAATCATATCATATATCATAAATGCATCTGTTTAATATTAATATCTCATGTTCAATGTAAGGTATGTAGTTATGTAGCCTGACCACAGGGGGGAGCCATCATTACTCACAGAAAAAGTCCACATTCCATTAAACCTTTTTACAGTATTTGTGATAAAACATAATCTGCACATCTACTCGAACACATACATAATGTTTATCAATGCATCAACATCCCCAGTCGTGTTGGCAACCATATACTGTCTTGTGACGTCCCCACAGACTAAGTCGCACATGGCTTAGAGAGGCTTCCCCATATTAATCACAAAATCTTTCAAAGTGGCGAGAAACTCTGAGCGGCGCCAGGGATGCGAATTAGGGATGCTAAATGCGGACTGGTCATTGGCCCGTCCGTAGGATGAAGGTGTGCTGCATCATGATTGGATGTTGCGTCACCAAAATAGAATCACCGATTTGTCGTTTCCATATAGCCCTCGAGACAGTGTCTTCATGAGAAATTATGGTACAACATGTTCAAATATTTCAACAAGCAGACAAACTTATGTTCGGGTTTGAGACCATTAGAGTAGAAAAGAGTGTTGAACAAAGTAAACTTTCTATTCCACCAAGCGTTAGCTCCTCAATACTTCAGTCTCTATCATACTTATGTCCCGGTTCAGGGTCTGACTTAATTACTAGCTGAGAACTGTAGTTAATTACTACCTATTTATTGTACCTACACGTACCATAGGCAATCTAGTTGGGCATCTGATCCAAATTTAGCTTGTTCCTGTCTATGTCAACATGATCACCTGTTATGATCCTATTCTATCTCTTCTGGGCATGTATTTATCAATAGCATCATCTGTTTTACTTACCGATAGATCCTATATTTCTACTTTAAAAATATACTATATAATTCACCCGATTCAGGGATAATTTATACCATTTTCTCAGGTGAGTTGTCATCATAGCCGTTTACTATAACTCTAGTTAATTTAGATATGTCTTATATTCTGTAACGGCTCAGATGTTGCTCTATCAAAAACATTGACTATCAGGCATGGTATCTTAATAGCGATGCAATTCTGGTTTGACCATGGTGAGAGTTTGTATCTTGATGATGAGAGTTTGTATCTTGATGAGATATTTGGGTGTGCACTTACGTCCAGTATTAACTGATACACTAATTTATTCAGATCTTTGCATAAGGAGTACTTGCATACGGAGTACTTGCCTTGTCAGGCTTTTAGATACGTATAGGAGTGTCATTTCGTTGTCAGTTGCTTTCATTCATAGCCATTCTATTATCGTTCTGAGTTAGTGTATCCTCAGCTTCCATGATTGTATCAGTCGTGGCTATCATTAAAATATGGATGCCGTCATTCATATCATAGCGAATATTCAAAATGGCAGTCGCATTTTGCTATAGAGCCTAGATAGTTGGAGTATTCGGGTCGTACAGAGGGTTCCACCGATTCAGACCAAGTCTTGAAGAGACTAACAGTTGTGATTAACGATCAGGATTGCTTGTATGGACTTTTAGTGCAGGATTGTGCTTTTGATCGGATAATAGACTGACTTTTTGTCTGACGTGAATGAATGGTGTGAGCGAAAATAGGGGAGCTATGGCGGACATGGATAAACAAGGTGAAGCTAGGGCTGACATAGGTATGGCTTCGGCTTGTAGTACACCCAGGACGCCAAGGGAGTCAGTTAAAAGGAACTCTGAGCACATTTCCCCGATCGATAATGATACCGGGAAGAAATGCAGACCTACATTGGATAAAATGGAGTCAGACATAGTAAAACTGGCCGAGGATGGTGTGCACTTTGATACGGACATTGAAAACATATACGACCGCATTAATACGATGTCACTTACCAGTAATGAGCAAACCAGAATCATAAAGTCACTGCTTACAACGCAGCAGGAACTAAGGAAGGAGGTTAGTAGTATGAAAAGCCAAATGTGTAAGAAAGAAGATCTACTTACAACTGAGAATAAGTGCAAATCTGGCTTCGCGGAGATGGGCCAGCAAGTCGGAGTACAATATCGTAAGTCACTTTATCTGAAGGCTCAGGTCGATAAGATCAGGGATGACTTGGAAGTGACGAAACAACAGCACAGGGAAACATATCTTGTTTTAGAAGGATGTGTGAGTTCCAGAGGTGAGAATACTGTTGCACTGGTTAAGAAGATATTTCGCGGTATCTTTCCTAAGATTTGGGATGGAACTGTTGATACGGCGTACCGTGAAATTAAACCTGCACATCATAGAGGACCTAGTCCCATTGTCATCAGACTAATCCATAAAGGGGTGAAAGAGGAGCTCATTAGAAAAAGGGATCCTTTCGCGGATGAGAGGGCTTTCCCTAGCCAAATGTGGCCTAACAAAGGTAGCATGTACTTCCGAGAACATGACACAGTCGAAATCAAAAAAAGGAAAAACACTATGAGGTTACTTGCTAAGAATGCATTGAAGGTCGGTGCAAATCCTGATACGACACGTCCTAAAGGCGACCAGGTGCAGATAGATGGAGTTGTGTACAGTAGCAGGCAGCTACATCTACTGGAGGATAAGTACTCGGTAGAGAAAATCAAGATCATCGATGTAAAAGGCGGATTGGCATTCCAAGGGGAGAGTGCCTATTTGAGCAACTTTTCGCCAAGTGTAATCCAGTATGAGGACTTGATGTACAGTACTGCGGAACAGGCATTTCAACACAAGAAATGTATGGTCCTAAGTAAGATGTCTGTGGCCAAGTCGATTATCGAAAATGAAGATCCCAGAGAAATAAAGAGCATGGGGGATAGAGTTGCTACCAATACCGCCTGGACGAATATGGAGGAGGAGATAATGCTCAATATTCTCCGCTGCAAGTTCTACCAGAACCCGGCACTGGCTGAGAGACTGGCAAATACAGGTACTGCAGACCTTATAGAGGCGACAACCAACCGCAAATGGGGCTCTGGGTGTATTCTCGGAGACCAACATCTTGCGAATGGAACCTGGAAGAACAAGGGAAAGAATATACTGGGACAGTTGCTTAAAAAGGTCAGGAAAGAAGTAACTGATACTCATAGTGCGAATAAATTCAACGAGCTAATCAGTAAGAGGCATAAGGCCCAACACAAGGAGAAAGCGACTACAGATACACAGGGGTTCGTACACCCAGCCGCTGCTGATGTGAACAAGGTAACAAGTGCCACGCCCACTACGGAGACTGTGACCACGGCAAACCGGTATGCGGCGTTAGAATCAAATGAACTAACACAAGTACAGCATGATAAGGGAGAAGAAAGCATGGAAGTTACCGAAGTGACAAGGGACTTCTTACCTATATTGAGAAGGTCCAGGGTTGGACACACGGGTAGTTCTGACGTGTTGAACTCGTCTAGTCTAGATCGCTCCTCACGTGCGAATAAGACACTTAGGAACTTCGTGCAACTGGATACCGATCAATTAAACGAAGTATCGGCACTACACATGTCGGTAACCGAGGTGAAGCAGAAATAACATACTAGAGGTACATTATGACCAAGTTAAATTGTATATATGGTGTGAAATGAAGTTGTACGACTGTTTTTTGTCTTGTGTAAACTCGTATTGTCGTTGATTCAGTAGTGTTGTACGCCATGTTGTTATCTGAAGTGGGTACTGAAGGTGTCGTTAAGCGATGTCGTAAAAGTGTTGTCGCAACTGTATATTGATCGAGGGTGGGATAGACGTCTTATCAATGATAATTATTGAACTGGTTTATGAAATTTATATGCAAGATATAATTTAAAGTAGATATTGGCGTTCCGGACATTAGAGCAAGTGGTTGGTAAATATATATGTTTACGACATTCAACCGGAAGGAGCGGAAGTAGTTAAAATCAAAATGGCGTCTGGGGATGAAATGGCGAGAATAGGTATGTAATAAATTGTGTTGTCTGACTAATATTGGGATGGTGGGATATGGTGGTTCACTCCTGTTGACCTGAATGTTTTTTCGCCGCAAGACTCAAAGTATATATGGAAGTTTTTGTGGCGAGGAAAAGTTTTGTTTGTGTATTATTCCGTTTTTATATTGCGCGCTCGGCCGAATGTATGTTTATGAGGCACCATAGTGTGTGACAGTAATGTTGATATATCGACGGGCAGTGGTTTTAAGGTGATTTGTTTCAATGTATGTAGTTTATTTAACAAGCTGGATTATATGAAGATGGAGTATTTAAATGGCATGTATGACATCGTTGCTATTGTGGAGAGTTGGTTATGTGAAGATATAGCTGATAGCATGTTGTATGTGAAAGGTTTCAAGTTTATGCGCCAAGACAGATTGGGTAAACGAGGTGGAGGTATCATACTATACTATAGGGATAACTATACGATTAGTGAGGTTACTAACATGACTCATCTAGACCCAGATTTAGAAGTGCTGACTTGTAAAATTAAACCAGGCATGAACAAAACAACAGTAATATCGGTACTGTATAGACCACCTATGGGATCCTTAGCTGGGTTCTTCACGAAGTATGGTAATTTATTGTCATGTAGTGATAACAGAATATTTAGGAGGAGTAGGCTGGTGTTATGTGGCGATGTTAACATTGACATTAAGAAAAGTAGCTCGAATAGTAAAAGGTTTTTAGCCTTGTTGGAAAAATACAATCTTATTCAGCATGTTGAAGTGGATACCCGAATAACACTGAATGGTAGGAGCAGAATAGATTTTATAGCCTCCAATTGTAGATACGTGAAGAGATGTGGGACGATCCTGGAAAACATTAGCGATCACCAGCCAGTTTACCTGATCATTAAGAAGGAAAGAGGGAGAGAATGTGTTATAGAAGGCGGAGATGACAGATTTATGGCACGCCCAACTAGTAATATGAGATATGATGACATAAAGGCTGGGCTGGAGGAATTAGATCAGCAATACTGGATTGAGGATGATGTTGACATGATATGTGGACAGTTTCTGGAGAATCTTAATAGTGTTCAGAATAAATTGTATCCTCTGGTAGAAGTAAAAGTTCGATCAAATGGAAAGCTGTATGATAGGGACTTGAAGCGATTGATAAGGAGGAAGAATAAGTTATTTAGGAAAGCAGTAAAATCTAACAATCAGGGGGACTGGCAGGAGGCTAGAATAGTTAGAAACCAGGTAAAAAGCAAAATTGTAAAGGTCAGAAATGAGGTTGTGAGTGATATCTGCAGGCGCTATTCTAGGAATGATAAGAAATTTTGGGTGAAGATCTCAAGTCTATTCGGTATTAATAAGGGTAGGTGTGGGGGTAATGATCGTGTAGTTACAGTAGATAATGAATGTATTGATGGTACGGATGCGGTGAACTATATAAATAAATATTTCTGTAGCATAAATCCTAGTTCGACACCTGATAATATTGTGGATAGCAACAATGACTACCCCGAACTTCACTGGAATGAGGTAATCACGGTGAATGAAGTTGTTAAAATTGTAGATGATATCGATGTAACTAAATCTTCTGGAATGTTGGGGTTGAACACAACTTTTGTGAAGCATTCAACCCTAGCTTGCATTAACGGATTTGTACATTTGTTGAATACTATAAGATTAAAAGGATACTTCCCAAGATTATGGAAAATCGCTATGTGCGCTGTTATTCCGAAAAAGAAAAACTCTAGACATATAGACGACTTAAGGGTTATTTCAATCAGCCCGATCTTTGGTAAGATTCTCGAGAAATTAGTTTCGAGACGAATAGAGGATCACTTGTGTAGGATAGATTATTTGTATTGTCACCAGTACGGTTTCAGGCCTGGTAAGGGTATAGATAATGCTATGAAATACTTTATCGATGTTGTATTTAGAAATAAGGATGAAGGATATGATACTATCGCTGTATATTTCGACTTGACTAAAGCCTTCAATTCTATAAATATAAATATTCTATTGAAGAAACTAAGAATGATAGGAATAGCCGGTCAGTTGTTAGAGCTGCTGACGACTTACTCTACTGATAGAGAACAGTTCGTAAAAAATGGAGAATTTGTTTCTAGCATCTTGCCTTTAAAAGCTGGCGTGGCTCAAGGAAGTGTCCTTGGGCCATTATTGTTCGTCTTATATATAAACGATGTATGTAAAATTGAATTCACTGGTAACATCATACTCTACGCTGACGATTGCGTACTGTTGCATACTATGAGAGATGACAGCGATCTGCGAGAAATACAGAGTGATGTGTGCAAGTTCAATGATTGGGTGAAGATAAATGGATTGAGTATAAATAACAGGAAGACCAAGATGCAAAATTTTATTGGGCGAAGGGGAAATAGAAAAAATTTAATCATATATAACGAGGGTATTCCGATAGATTGCGTTGATGAATTTAAATACTTGGGATACTTATTGGATTATCACCTAAACATGAAACAACACATAAACTCTGTATGTATCAAAGCTGGTGTTTTAAAAAACAGGTTGAGACGAATACGACACTATATATCAAAGGATCTGGCCTGTCTAATTTATAAGACCTACATTTTACCAATAATGGAGTTTGGTAGCATTACAATTGATTTAGCTTGTAGAGAACAGTCTCGTAGGTTGCAACTAATACAAAACAGTTGTTTAAGGGTTGTATGTAATATACGGTTGAGAGAAAACCAGAGACTAACTACTGTGGACCTGCATAACCGATGTGGGGTAATACCGCTATGTTATCGCAGATTGTGTCGTTGCTTATGTTTATTCTGGTCCGAAAAGAATCAGGTAGAAGGACAATTAATACATGAATATAACATGCGCGATCCGACCAGAGTACGTGTGAAACAATGGAGAAAGGAGAGTATCAGGAAAAGCGTGATAGGCAGAATAGAATCAATATGGAATGTAGTACCTAGAAACATAAGAAGGATAGATGATAAATCTGCCTTTTCTGAAAGTATCAAAAAATTGTGTTTGGAATCTTTCAGAACCACTGAGGGTGTATGGGTTATCCCAGATCCCATGGTCTTCTGAGAATATGTAGATAGTTATATGATTTGTCGTCAACTCTGCTCGTGCGAATACATTTGTTGGATTATCAGAATTATATATAATGGATTTGTAAAATATGTAGGAATGTCATGAATTTGAACAACGCGCTCGTGTTTGTTTTTATGTGTCTATATATTTTATTGAATTTTACCTTCCATTTCCATTTCTTTTTGTTAGAGATAACTTTTGTGAATATAAATTAGCAAACTATGTGAGAACAACATCATCACTCTTATTATGTAATTATTTGTTAAATTAGATCAGCAAACTCTGAGAATAATGTAATCTCGTTGCACAATGTTTTTGACTGAATAAAAATCTTTAAATACAAATATAGGTGGTTTCAAGCAAGGTTCATTAGAACCGTTTTGGCAAGATTGTGCACAATAATCCCTGTCTTAACGCTATCAGGTCTTATGGGAAAGAAGGATGACACTCCCATTACATTTAGCAAGGTCTTGTGTGAAAATTCAAAGGGATTTTAGTCCATAGAAAGTACAAAGACGAGGTAAATACAGACATTTGGGAAATGCCAGGACCAATTAGCTCGAATTGGGGTGACGGTTAGTGGCCGTTGTGATCGTTAGTGGCAGTTGTGGATATTGAAGTCCATTGAAGCACTGAAGCTAACTAAAAAAGAGATCTCACATAGTGGTATGTAAGAGCAGGATCGGAAGCCATTTGTGTGAGTTCCCGACATGATGGTACAATATATAATGTGTTGTCATGCTTTTAATGCAACGCCGGGAGATTACCCGCTATAATTTAAATGGGGTTTGTTGTGGTCCATCACATATATCATTGCTTTTGTAATGTTTTTATTTCTATTTTCACGAGATCCTTTAAATTTAAAGCATTATTCCGCTCTATTTTTTTAATTTCATTCAGGCCGATACCATATATAATAAGTTACATAAAAGCACTTTATCCCTCAAGGATGATCTCAGCTAGGTGTTGCCTCAATTGTGAATAGCATATCCTTGCATAAAGTTTAGTTTAGTTCGGGGGAATTTTGGGTTAGTGTATCGTCAATTGTAAATAGCATATCCTTGCATAAAGTTTAGTTGAAACAAAACCCAATACAGTACCGTCATGTACCGTCATGTTCAGGGGAATTTTCCAAATTACTCTGAGGCTCTCGAAACGTATGGTCCAAGCTGGCCGCCATGACGGGACTTCCACTGCGTTAGTCTTTGAGGTTATTATACAAGGTTCTCATGATTCGAAGTTTGGAACGTCATGTATTCTCAATCTATCAACCTGAGAAATGTGACTCGATAATTAAGTCATTTCAGGAGCTCCGCAAGGGATGCTCATGAGGAATGGTCTAATTGGCGTCAGGAATATTGATAGCTATTACTATAGGCTACATGTGAACTTCAGCCATGAATAGGCACGTCTCACTGGCTTTGTGCTTCAAGCCTCTTCGTGACTTTTATATTCATCCACCCCTGCGTCTATCATCTAACGATTTCTCATTCTACTGAATGAGTATTCCATTTGTGAAAGCATTCGTGAAGATTAAAGAAATAATATCGGCCACCGTAGCAGGCCTTCCGTGAATTAATTGTCTGATTATGAAGTATCTCAAAGCGGCAGTTCCATCTGCATGCTCCTTTAGATCTGATTCTGCCCTTTCTAAAGTAAAGGGCCAAGATGAAAGAATATCTTGGATTATATAAATGGGAAGGAATTCTTCAAGTAATCAGGGAAATTTAAATATATGTCGGGAATTTGCACAGGCGCATGGTGGTGATGCTACACCAGTTCTGACACATGATTGCCTTGCCTTGCTCTTCTTACATAATGCCTAAAAAAGGAGTCAATCTTATTTCATTGACGATCTTATACTTCGATGGTCTATGGCCTAATCGCAAGCGATTTTAGAATTCGTATGTTCAATAAATAATGGACTAAATGAATGTAATGAGACCATTGTATTTGTACAGAAATCTGCCAGCTGAAAAACACTTTAAATACAAATACAAATTAAAACACATGCATGAGTATATCCTCTGATTGTTTTTCTCTCCCAATATATATATTCCCTTGTAGAAATCAACAATCACTATATAAGACTTTTAACTCGGTGATGTCACGCATATTAAATGAGGTAGTGCGTGCGCAACCCTGAGGCAAGAGGGAAATGTAAACAACTGGCCGCCCATGTGTGTGTATGGCGAGGTAGGCGACGACGCACATTTCTAGGTATTCTGGAGTATTTTTAGGCACCTTTCATTTAGGATATACACGTCTGCGGCTATATACTGGGCGACTAGATCATGAGGTTGTGTTGCTGAGGCCAGTCCATGGAACAAGACCGAGGCGAAGCCAATTGTTGTTCCATGGGCCAGTAGACTGGCTTTAGCCGCCATTTGTTGGGATGTTAACAACAGCAAATATAAATGATTTCGAAGCAAAATGAACTAGTGGAAAGCCGTTTTGAGCAGTAAATATTAAGATAGAACTCAATGAGAGATGGATATAGGACAACGCATTCACAAAACACGAGTGCGTTGTTTTTCTGTTTTTCCCGAGTGGCAACGCACAAGTGTTTTGTGAATGCGTCATCCTATATCCATCTCGAGTTGGCTTCTATTTTTATGCCATGATATATATATTTTAGTCTTATTTAATCATTATTTACCTTCATTTCATCTCTCGCAACTCTCTGACTCGGCAAAAACAAGCGCCTACAACATTGTGTCATGAAATGAGCATCATAAAATGAGCGTCATTGATTGGTGCAGCTAGATTTACATAACCAATCAAAATAGTGGAGGAAATTGGCTGCATTCGAAAAGCGGATTCCGCTAGTGCAATCGTATGAGGAACTTCTCGCGTCCTTGATTACCTAAAAAAAAGGGGTCTTTTTTCTGGAAAAAAGGGGTCTCCAATGGACTGTTGAAGAGAAAAGTTTGTCTTAGACTTCAAGGCTAGGGAAATGAATAATGGAGAAAGTTCGCTCTACTGCATGGGTCGATCATTGCTCTTGGTCATTTAGTACCATTTGCTATTAACTACTCTTATAACAGGAAACTAGGAACTGCTATTACAAGATGCAACCGATTTTGTTCTTTCTCCATGTGGGTCAGCCAATTGTTTTAAGTACTATTAATTAGTAGGGTCAGTTTTAGGACAAGTATGGTTAGGACCTGCCAATAATCTGATGGTATAATAACATTGTATCTAAAAATTGATGCAATAGCCAAGATTCGGAATGGGACATGCTGACTGGTAGACTGGGGCCAGAGTAGAGTAATTTTGACCGGAAGAGGGGTCCAGATATAGAACCGCTGCGAGATAGATTTGTATATGATTTGTATGGTTGGCTATGGTTGCGTTGGGAAAGAAAAACATGAAGTACCGATGAAGTACCCAGCCGCCCAGCCGCCCGCCCGACCCTACCCCGGCCTAGGCGCTGTTCACTCAGTCAGTGAACAGCGCCCCTGGTGTCAGTTGATGTAAGTACGGAGGTGTTGCGACGGTACCGCCGGAGCGGCTTGACGAGGAACTAAAATGCGTCGAACATGCCGTGAACGATGGCGCCGATTGTATGCCTACCGTAAAACACCCAATGGATTATTACAGACTGTGTAAGTGTTGAGAACAGATTACAAAATTGGAGTAAACTGAAGTGTACAGAACTGGTATCTAGGACGATTTGAATAAGTGAAAATGTTTGTCACTGGGAAAAACAAGGAGAACGAGCCAATAAGTATAGGAGTCAGTAGACGCTAAGCATACAGTTATTATGGGGGTTGCAACGGGTATTGAGATCGATAAGAAGTCTTCGACTTTTTCCCTGGGAAAAAGCGGAAAGGTTGCCGTTCGTCAAGCCACCTGTGTTTACATTATGAGGGTGCAGGTTCCAATGGAGCCAGAGAGGGCCCTTCATTAAATGTAATTTTAAAGACAGAAAAACATTTAATATTGCCACGAAACTTTAGGATATATGAGACAACACCATGCCCTATATTCATCTTACTTAATGTTCCTTTAATAGTTATGGAAAACAAATAACAGAACAAATGTTGTGTGTAGGTGCAGGTTGAGTGCATGATGCATGCACCTGCACTGTGTTTGAGCAACGAGTCTGGAACAGAAGAGTTGGAACTATGTCCGATGCTATACCCGAGCTTGTTTGATCCTGCTGTGAACCACAGTAAGGGGTCTGGGGGAGAAAATCGGGGAAAGGACCATAAAAGGCCATAAAATGCCATAAAACCCACATGTTCTGGCAAATTTCAACTCATTAATTTATACAGAGAAATGGAAATATCACCACATCAGGAAATTTCCTGGAGAAATCAGTAGGCTACACATTGATATGTTTTATGTGCTTCAAATCAAATCGGAAGATATGATCAAATGGAAAAAACTGATTGAAAATTAGTCAACAAATGAATTACTTCATGATACTTGCTCAGTTTTATTTTATTTTCACAAATTAGGTGTACAGGTCCCGAGCTATAGATGTTCTGAACCTGATTGTAAACTTATAAATCAGATTTATGCAATATTTAAACAATAATGAAAGAAACTTCACTTGCACCTCCAAAACGGAAAATGAGAGGGGAGACTGAAGGCCCTTTAAGAACTTACAAACAACCTCGGATGAAAGGGGTGACCGCCTGGGCAATCAGATTCACGAAAAAAAAGGGGTGTTTTTCGGAAAGTCAGCGTTTTCATGAAAAAAAGGGGTCCTTTTCCAGCTCAAAGCTCGTGAAAAAGGGTCTATTTTCTGGCAGGTGGAACCAGCATATATAATGTGCTATTATTTCGATATGAGTGCGGGGGCACTAAAGTATGAGAACAAGCATTCATGACTGTGAGAAATGTCAATAGTCATAATATCATAATAGCCTCATGCGGACAATATGGATCTATTTTCCGATAAACTGTAATGTTCCTTTATGTATTTTGACTATCATTTATTTAGGGAGCACCGTGCAGGATAATCTCTTTGTCTAACATGGACAGCAGTTGCGCGTGTGAAACGATTAGATTGTATGGTCCTTGTGTCTGCACGCCATTTGTTAAATCCCAGCTGGAAAAACATTGCCTCGGAGAAGAATAAAATATAGAATGCGGTTTATCAAGAAAAAGGTCTCATATCATACATCAAAGTAGAGATGTAGGGATAGAGATATTAATGGATTTTTTTATCTGTTATAATAATAACGATAGTTGGAATTTATAGTTGGTCTTCTTAACAGATCCGTTTTCCATTTTGATTTGGTCAGTATCTTAATATAATATGATAGAACCTCAGGAGCATGCAGTTTGAACCAACATATTTAAAGAATCAGTTACCAACAGGGAAGTGTCTAGTCTATGACACTTGTAACGTTCATCATTCTGTGAAAATTAATTCCAGTTAGTTTACTAATCGTACATGTAGAATAGTCAATAGATCTATAACTATACTTTGCTAAGATTGTGCATCCAAGAAACGGTTATTCAAAAATCTCTTCCTCCGATGTGCCAGTAAAAAACAGGTTACAGTATGGCAAGTGGAAGTTTGTTTTACACGAGATCCCCAAAGCTTTACCGTAAAGCATGGATCATATTCACTCCCTGCCATAGCCTACAATCAACAGTGGATGATCAATCATCGTGGAGTAATAACTTGTATTGAATACAAGAATACATGATTCAAACCTTTCAATGCCACTTTATGCTGTCCACATTCCTCCCTCTCTAAATGCCATTGAACATCCCAGGTACATTTCAATAGATAACTGCCTACGCTCTCTCCTCCATAACTCCTGCATTGTAACACGAGACAATATAAATAGGAGCTTGTCTGATGAGGGACAAGGCCAATCGTTACGACATGAGTCGCTCATTTTCCACCTAACGTGGAGATTAGCAGCCCTAGATTGTGAACATCGCAACTCTAGTCTAATGAAGAAAGGAGGGAGGCTACTGCTCGCTCACTTGAATATCAAAAGCCTTAGTACAAGGATTCTCTTTTAAGCATCATTAAACACAAACGTCACAATTTGTATCATAAGTTTTATTCAGCGAATATGGGGAAATTTTAGATATACTGTAGGTTTATTACATGTCGAGATTGACAGTCTCTGGGTACCAGGAGCGTTGTGGATTGAATACACTCACAGCAGGTCGAGGGGGAGCCTGCAAGAGGGCACCGAAAGAAGGTCAACACCACCCCTTTGGGTTTATATTGTCTTTTGGATATTTAATTGTTTATATATAGGGTGGTGGGTGGGTTTTTAAAGCAGGGAACACGCGTCCGACGTAGCAGAAGGACCGAGGAGAAGTGGACGAGGTGAAGATGGTCAGGAGGAATGTCCAGGGACTTCCGGGCAAGGGACTTCCGGTCACCCGAGGTGGAGAGGTCCCGCAGCAAATGTTCCTAGTCCAATGAGAGGGAATTGACCCAAAAGGGCCAATTCCACCCCCATTAAACACAAACGTCACAATTTGTATCATAAGTTTTATTCAGCGAATATGGGGAAATTTTAGATATACTGTAGGTTTATTACATGTCGAGATTGACAGTCTCTGGGTACCAGGAGCGTTGTGGATTGAATACACTCACAGCAGGTCGAGGGGGAGCCTGCAAGAGGGCACTGAAAGAAGGTCAACACCACCCCAAGCCGGGATCACAGGGCCTGGAGGGCACGGTGGACTGAAGTGTTGGTTGACTTGAGGGGCCTTATATACGACCGCACCGCATCAGAGGACCAGGTTCCGTGGGCCATGATGTCAGTGAGGTTAGCGCCCGCTTCATGATAGGCATAAGAGGCTCCCCCCCTCCTGAGGCTGTGCATTGAGTGTTGTGAGGGTTGGAACCCAGCTGCCTTAACTATTCGGGCCCAGTGCTTCCTCATGTAGGGAATGGTGATCGGGTTGTCATCGTCGTATCTAAATAGCGGGGCAGACCGAGGCAACCCTTTAGATCGCCCCATTACCTTAGCCAGGGCATGGAGGGGGCAGATGGGGTCCCCATGCTTTGCTGGGAGCTTAATCTCGACAGGCGTTCTTGAAGTTTGCATGGTCTTGGTCCATTTTAGTCGAATGGTGACCTGGTCACTACCCAGGTCTATGTCACCCAGGGTTAGGTGTCTAGTTGGATCAAATGAGGCCACTTTGTTCGGAAATAAGTTTGACTGTCTAAGAAAGCCCATGAACATGACCAGGATGGAGGCCACAACCGCACGATGGTTGGGGAGGACGGAGGCAACCTCAATACACTTCCTGAGCATGTCTTGGCTGACTAGGGCCTTAGGCGATGGCACGTGCCTAACAGCCAGGCGCACGCCGCGCAGGGCCATGTCGACATGGTAGTGGTGCAGAGGGGCGTGGTCGAGGCCTGACATCTTGAAGAAGGTTCTTATGCTGGAGATGTTATTGGTGATAGTGGCCGGGGCCATGTCCTGGGCAGCCAGGTACTCGATGAACCAGCAGACTTGAGGGGCTGATGGCTTTTCGTAGTCGACTCCCAGGGCGAGGCAGAAGGAGATGAAGACCCTCACAGCCGAGTCCCTGTTGGCGTTGGTCCCCGGTCTGTGAGCTTGTTTCCGCCTCTCCCGGGCCCGGCGGTCCAGAGACCTTTGTGCACTGCCTAAAAGAAACGAGAGATGTCATATGAGTCATTGCAGCACTTTATGATGGAGAGGTGAAGTTCAGCAATTATATCATCGGCCTTTTGTCTAAAGGTGGGGGAGTTATGGAGGCGGGATAGAGCATCAGGGAGATCCATCAGCCTCCCCGGGACATGGACATATTCTAGTGCAAATTGGTGGCGGGCTGAGTGGAACCAGAGGGCCCGGGCTGATGCAGCCAGGGTCAGGTCTCTAGGGCGCCCCCCCCTGAAGGCCTCCACCGCAGCCTGGTTGTCACAACAGACCCTGATGGTTTTCCCTTTGTCACATGCTCCAGCAAGTGTCCTGACAGCCGCCACACAATTTAGAGCCTCTAGGTGGTTTATGCTCCTTCCTTGTGTTTGGTTCGAGGTGAATTGGTGTGAGTAGTAGTGGGCCCCATCGGTGGCGCCAGCCCCCGTGAGGCATGCGTCCACCCAAATGGTTCTTGCCACCACGTCCTCGGGAATTATTGAGACACCATTATAATCGCCCATGAACGTGTCGAACCATCTGAGATCGGCCTTGATCATTGGGGAGACCAGTATGGGGCCCCCTTTTGCGTTCCTTAGGGATGTCAACATTCTCTGCATGAACAGAGTGGCCGGGCGGACCGCCCGGGCCAGGTGGGCGATCTTCCCTATTACACTCTGCATCGCTTTCGTGGATAGCACCCTCTTGCTGGCAGTGGCAGCCAAACAGTCCTTTATTTCTGCCAGCTTGTTGGGTGGTATAGAGAAGGTGTTATTGCTGGTATTTATCACGATGCCTAGCCACTGGACTTTTGTAGATGGCTGCTGTGTCTTCTCTTGGGCTACTTTCAGACCCAGCTCCTGCAGGAGGAGCTTAGTCTGGGTGAAGCTGTTAATCATATTTTGTTTGTCGGGGCACATGAGGAGAATGTCATCTAAATACATCAAGGAAATAATTTCTTTTGAGGCTAGGGCTCGGACGATGTATGTCGCAATCATTTGCATCACAAAAGATGACATTCGGGCACCGAAAGGTAATGCACGGTCCAGATAGATTTGGCCTTGGTGATTGATGGTCATGAGGGGCCAGTCCATGGGGCATACCTGAAAGTGGCGATAGGCCCTGGAGAGGTCTAGGACAGACATGATCACGTCCCGCCTCCCGATGCTGTTGATTATCTGGCCCGCCATGGCCACTGTAGGCAGGTTGTGGCAAGCCGGCACTCCGTTATAACAGTTTTTTGCCACCCATTTATTGATGCCCCCTTCGGGGAAGGAGAGATCGACGATTATCCTTCGCTTCCCTGGGTCTGACTTGGGGCGAGTCATCATGGGGCTTGAGTGGCACCAAGGCACAAATGGTGGACTTCTAAAGGGGCCTGCCATGGCCTTAAGCTCACATTCAGAGTCGATGTATTTCTTAATGTGGCCCGGGTATGCCACCGCGGATGGGTGGTTGGTCTTTGTGTTGCTTGATGTTGTGATCGGCCCTCCTGTGTACTGGAGGGGGAAACCGAACTGAATTCCATTGAGAATCAGCTCATCGTCCGGGTGGGCTGTAGAGTGTATCTTCCAGGCTTTTATGTCTAGTGTAGTTGGTAGTGTAGACTTGGCCCCTTTCCAGTTTGGGAGGCCAGCTGCACGTACTGACTCATAAATCTCGGCCATGTCCTGTGGGAGAGTTAGTGAGGGGAACGGCCACGACTGGTATGAGTCAAAGTTGGAGTTAGGTGCAGTCAGATCTTTCACAGTTTGTTGGTTCACATTTATCATGGCTTGCATGACACTAATATGGTCATGGGGCTCGTCAGGCAAGCATAATTCTGCCGTTGGGGCTACTGGTTGGATGGCTGTTTCATCTGTTGGGCTTGTTGCGTGCGGCGTACACCGTTCCACGCCGCGCTGTGTATTGACAGGTTTGTTGTTACTCGGGACTATGCGATTAGAGCCTTGTCTGCTGTCCGTGGCAGCGTCAGCAATAGTAATTTGTTTAATGCGGATGGCAGATTGATCATTCAGTTCATTTTTACTTACAGTTTTTGCAGTTGGGCCTGGTTGTGGGCCTTGAGAATCGTTGGTAGAGTTGACTTTGATGCTGTTTCGCCGACCTGACTTGCTAGAAAGTGTCATGGCGGCGGTCACTTCCGGGCCTCGTAGTTGAGGTTTTGCGGTAAGACAGTCCTTGTGTTTAGCCGTAGCTGGTAGGATGTGCGGCGTACGCCGTTCCACGTCCTTGTATTTGTTAAGTTGTTCACTAGTCATACTTGTGTGTTGTTGAAAGAGCCGAGATCGGTCTATCTCGTGTGTAGGAGTGGCATTCACATCTGCAGAAGGTTGCTGTAAGAGCTGGGCGGAAGTGGGGCAGCCATTTTTCTTGTTTACATCCGGGGCACTTGTAGCGTGGAGGGTGCTTCCGGTGTAATGGCCGCCACATTCGAAATGTGAATGTTGTTGGTCTGTGATGATGTCGTTTTGGGCTGAGTTGCGTTGGTAAGTCAACTCAGGGGCAGTTTCGCCCCGGTACAAGGTACCGGAGCGAGCTAGTGGTTTTTTGAAGGCTTGTCGGAGGCGGAGGAGCCCGTATCGCGTGGCTTTTGGGTATTCCAGTCACGCCTGCCTCCTCTGTTAGCCGAGTTGTTACCCGATGTCTCCGATCTTTCTGAGAAGCGCTTTCTGTTATTGCAATTCTTAGCGGTATGATAATATTGCTTCTGCTTTTGGTGGTAGTAGCACCACCCACAACAGTGCAGTAACGATACAGGGCCTTCAGAGTGATTTTCGGCTGATACACATTCCTCTGAGTTAAACATCGGGCAGGGGCACACAATAGCAGAGGATTTTTTCTTTGTAGGGATGGCTGAGGGGCGGTAGTTCCAGCTAATCCTTGCCCTCTGTTGCTGAATGTATTGAAAATCCTTCCATCTGATTCGCTTATCAACAACATGGTCTACTATGGTCTGAGACCATAGCATGGGGCCACTCCATTGCTGCACTGCCCCGTCCTCTCCAAGGTCGGCCATATGTTGGAGGAAACAGTGTAAGCGAGAGCCTGGCTCTGCCATGCCAGTGCCCATATATGAGAGGCCGCAGAAGTACTCTGGGATAGTCATGTCCCGCTTTTCTGATTTAATCCTGGCTGCCATATCAGGAGGGAGGGAAGTTTCAGGGGTGAGTAAGATTTGGGTTTTACCTTTGGGATCGCCTTTGGTGCCGTATTGCTTGACCAGGGCCTTAGCTGCGATTTTCCGGTGCTTTTGGACCCGTGTGATGTGTCGTGATGAAGGTAAGTCCTCAGACGCGTCAGTGTCTGTTGACGATGAGGCGTCCCTATCTCTATAGGGATGCCGGGTGTTCATGGTGCACCGTAGTTTCTTGGCGGCAGCTCTCTTTTTCCTCCTTTTCTTTTTCTTGGTAGATGTAGAGTCATAGCTGTCGGTTGACGAGCTGGAAGAGGAGGAAGAGTCAACGGAGGTGGTCGAGTCAGCACGCCGCCTCTTTCTACTCAAGCGGGACGGTGTCCGCGGCCGTTTGGGGCCACGAGGTGGAGATGGAGAAGATCGACGGCTGTAACGGCCAACTTTGTTCAGAACCCGGGCCTGGGTCTTGGACACCCTGACTAGTGTATCACAAAGCTTTTCAACGACATTCCTCGTACTTTTAGCCTTCTTTGGAGTCTTTGGAGGCTTTAGATCATACTCCTCTTCGTTCTCGCCACGTGGAGGAGGAGAGTCGTCACCTCCATCCTCACCTTCCATGTGTATCTCGTCCCCTTGATCTTCATGTTTGTGGTGTTTCTTCGACTTTTTAACCGACTTGGGGGTATCTTGGTTCTTCATACCAGCGAGCTGCTCGTAGTCTACTCTTTTCTGGTCTCTGGTTCTCCATCCACCTGCCATAGGTTTTTAAAGCAGGGAACACGCGTCCGACGTAGCAGAAGGACCGAGGAGAAGTGGACGAGGTGAAGATGGTCAGGAGGAATGTCCAGGGACTTCCGGGCAAGGGACTTCCGGTCACCCGAGGTGGAGAGGTCCCGCAGCAAATGTTCCTAGTCCAATGAGAGGGAATTGACCCAAAAGGGCCAATTCCACCCCATATAACTTAATATAAAGCACAATTCCAACTGATAGTTCTTCTCTTTGAGCCGAGGTCTCTTGTTTTGGGGCAAATACCCCGAGTGACTCGAAAAAAACGTAATGGTCAGTTGTTTTATTAAATATGGTCGAATGAATATCTAGCCATTTAGTGGTTTATGTGTTTCTGGCCACTTTGCGATAATGGACCCTGTTCATTACTGAGCGAATAAAAAAAATGGGGATGTTTTTATCATTTTTTTTGTTTCAATCATTTTTTTCAAGCGTGGTTATATTTACATCGGTTTTTAAAAATTCATGTGTACAATATCCGCAGCTCACCTTGCGGTGTTCTTCCGCCGTTCCTGAGTTTGACGACCAGACAGAACTAAACTTTACTAGTGTAACGATCATATGAAGTGTTTATGACGACTCTATGAAGCCTCTATGGAGCCTCCAAAGGATCTACCTGGATCTCCGGAATACCTCCGGGAATCTCCGCGTAGTTCCCTCGGCCGCCACTAGGGCCTGCATCTCCATGACTCCTGCTATTTCCTGACTATACTAGTTCATTATTTTATAACTAATTATTGGCTTATGCTAGAGCTTCCAGACTTAGAATAGAATAGAATAGAAATATCTTTTATTCATCATCACTGAGTTTTTACATTAATTTTTGTACGATGAACAGGTCTACAGGTTTCTAGGTACCTTATAGGATTTACACCTAGGTCTTCCTACCGTTCCCTTTATCTACACATAAAAGCCTAATATATATTACAGTTTGCTTGGGTAAAACCATACGTCGAGTTTTAAAACCCATGTCTAATAGCTAGTGAGTGAATCCAGTACAGGATTATTTACAGGCTGGCAAGTTTTGCTCTCAACCTAGTGTACATAGGAAATACAGTAAAACAAGAGTAAGTTAAATAAAGTGAGATATGTATGTCTCAACCAAAATATCATATGGCAGACTAATAGTTCCACATATTGTTCGATATCATATATAGTACATAATATAACCCTTCTTCATTAGGAGAGGGGCCCATTCACTATAGGCCTTATTATTTTAATGTGTTTTCTATTGTTTTTCTTAAATGTTTTTTTGATTCTATTGCCTGTTTCTCAGTGGGTAGGGAGTTCCAGGCTATCTTAGCTTATTATAGGAAGCTGTTTTTGTAGATTGTTGTTTTTGGTCGATTAATTTTCAAATTTTTCCTGTTTTTTGCATGGCTTCTGGTTGGTATTTTTCTTTTATCTAATTTGGAGTCTGATTGTGCTAGGTAGTATGCAGCTTCTAGTGTGTGACCTCTCTCCTTACATGGTTTGGTAGTATTCTTAAGGTTGCTGTTTCCCTATCAACATTAGTTCTTTTTTTCACATTAAATGTGGACCGAACTGCTGAGTTGAGTAGGGAATCTAATCGTTTTAACAATCGCTTGTTCGTGACAGAATAAAAGATATCTCCCTGGTCTATATTAGGGATTATGACTGATTTAACAATATCAGTTTTTACTTTTTTAGTCAAAGTATGTCGGGCATTTGATAGTAGCCTCACCTTCCATTTGAGCTTGTCAATTAGCTTATAAACATGAGTTTTGTAAGTCAAATCTTTGTCAATGACAAGGCCTAGATAATTATATTCGTCAACTTCAGACAATGTTTCACTACCCAGGGCAAGGCTCATGTTAAATTTTGAATTTTTCTCTTGTTTTGGGGTTTTCTTTTTAAAGGTTATATATTTAGTTTTTGATACATTCATTGATATTTTGTTGGTCCTACACCAGGTGTCGACACAGTCTAAATCTGTTTGTAATCATTCGGATATCTTTTCTTCTGTTTTGTTGCTATAAAAGAGGACTGTATCATCCGCATAGTGCTGGATGGTAGAATTTTGAACAACCTGGTGTAGGTCGTTGATATATATTGTGAAGAGGATCGGGCCTAATACAGTTCCCTGGGGTACGCCATGAGTGATCTTGCCCTGGGTCGATATCTGACCGTTTGTCCTTACACACTGGTACCTGTTTGTTAAATAATTATCAAACCATCTGTTTTCATTGTGTTTCACTCCTATGTTTTCTAATTTCATAAGCAGTTTTGCATGATCCACAGTGTCAAACGCTTTTTTGAAATCCAAAAAAACAGCAGTTGTTATGTTGGCCTCATTTAGATTATCATAGATAATCTCCATGAGGTCAACATGTGCTTGGTTGACTGAGTGTCCCCTATGAAACCCATATTGTTTTTGGTAGTATAATTCATTCTCTTCTAAGTATGATAGTAGTTGGTCTTGGACCACTTTTTCAAGTATTTTAGCAGGCATTTGAATTCCTGAGATGGGTCTGTAATCATTCGTCAATTTTTTTGGTCCACTTTTGTGGAGGGGGGTAACTGTTGATGCTTTAAATGACTCAGGCACTATGGCGCTGAATAGGGATAGATTGACTATATGTGCAATCTGTGGGGCCAGAATTCTCAGACAAGGTATTTTGCTGGGGATGTTTTCTATGCCCGATTTTTTTACATTTTACATTACAAGGAGATACTTCGACCATCTATTATGTTAATTATTACTCTAATTAATGATGAAGTTTGTACTCATTCTTTCATTATATGTATTTATATAGTCCTGCATGATTTATGTTACAAATACCTTGATGTATCTGTTCATTATTTCATAAGGTCTCTGTCAGACCTTCGTATGGTCAGGTTGGAAACAAGAATCCCAACCTTAGCAAAGGAGCTCAGGAATAAAGACTGGATTTGCAAATGTAATTTCTCTATGTTCTTATTTAACTCGAATGACCTGTTAAAACATATTACCCACCCTTTTCCCTTGATTCGGAGATTTTTTCTTACCCCTACTATCCTTATTAAATATATTCATAATATATTCTCGCAGAAGTAACCTATACGATCACAAGCATATTAGTAATGAATATTGGTAGTGTTTAAGCCCGGAAGAGATCCGGAGGCGAGATCACAGACATGCAGCCCTGGCTCATCAACTCAATGGAAAGAACATAGGCTACAGCAGTCATAGCAGTCACAAAGTTACAAATCAAAATGTACCTAGAATACCATAATTAAGATAGATAATTGACAATTCGGATAGCTAGCAGTTAAGAATTCCCTCCACTTCAAATTGACTCTATAGATTAATACAGCGTCCATTATCACATAGTGAAAAATCTCTTAGCTTTGGCCTTAAATGAAGGAAAATCGTCCAGGGTATACATATCCCTTGGCAAGTCATTCCATTTTTGGCAGATATTGTACAGTAATGGTTTCTTGAATTTGTTATTTTGTGGTCAGGGAATGTAAAACATAGGAGCTCCATCCCGCCTATTGCTATCTTGGTTTTTTCCTACTGGTTTCAACAGGAGTAATGATCAGTCAGACGCAGCCATGCAGTGAACATGACTTGACATTATTTGATTATTGTAAAGGAAGTGTAAGTACAGTAGAAGCCTTGGATCAATGCAAGCGTGAGTAAAAAAAGCTTTACAATAGAAGGCATAATAAGAGAATGAGGAGTCAAATATGCAGAAGTCCCATCCATATGGTAACCAACTATTAACTTAACTATCAATTATCAGGCAAATAGGTGACCAGACTCTTTTTAAAGTGGCTAAGATCACTATTTTGACAATATGCCATTTAGAAATATGTTTGTAGTTTTCAATGGCATGCATAAGGAAGAACATGTGTTTGGAACACCAACGCTATATATATATATTCAAATCTGACAGGGCTTGACAATAGAATGCTGCCCTCAGTGCCTGAGGAAGGGATGTGAAGTAGGAGTGAGGCAGGCTAGGAAAAGCTGGTAATTAAGAAATGAAGGTTTGACTTAAAATTCCTTGAGAGAACTCAGATTTCTTGGTACATGTGATATAGATATATTAACATGGTACATAGTGACATATATATATACCCTGTCCCATCAAGCTGGTATCACAGTGAAATAATTTCTAATTACCGAAAATAGTCCATATGGCCACTTTACTACACTTTACCTCAGTATGATTTATTGAACCATTCTCACCAGCAACACAGTCAGTTGTAACTCATTGGCCAATTTTCAGTAGGCATCTTATACATCGCCATCGCGATTAGCCGCACCATTCTTCCTAGACCAACATAGTTCATGGTCGAGACACCAGGACTGCCGGGATATGGTTTCTCCCGATACCGCACGAAAACGGCTGTCAATTCGGCCCCCAAAGCCCTACCTTTGAGGCTTTGTGAGTGACAGGGTGGGAAGGAGGCTACATATTCCGTTACCAACTATTTTTCTTTTACCAGTATTTACTTTCACTGAGGACTTACTCTTCTAACCTAACCATAGCTAACCATAACCACCATACATATCTTGCAGCGGTATACTTTTCCGGACTCTGTGTCTGGGGTGTCTGTAACTGCTGTGTCTGGGGGAAACATTGATGATACAGATTGGAGTTTTAAACTCTTAAATACTCGAAATACATGTATTTCATACATTATTACTACCAGGTATTCATCACTAATATATTAATCTAGAACATAGTTGAAATACAAACAAATTTCGCCAAAATGAGGAACTCAGTTGCAAGTGTCACTCTAAAGTGGCTAAGATAGTTAAAATGAGTCTTCAAAACTCGTAAAACTTTTTCTGTGTAATCATATATGATAGGTATAGCAGTATCTGAAGTAGTGAGTACCAACATTGTGTTTTCATTCAATGATTATTGAATATATGTAATGAATGGGTCACAAGCCTCTTTCAAATCCCAGAGGAAATGGTCTAGCCACCATAAGGTGCTGCCCCCCTGCCCCAAGTGGACAGGAAAGAAACTAATTTCCATTTGATTGACCAATCACCACCCTGTATCAGTGACCACATCCCAGTGACATGGGGCTCCGACCTGGGGTTGCATAACTCCAGATGTCAACCCAACTGGCACTTTGGATTTTGGCTGGCCATCCGAAATGAATTTACTCACTATTCTGACCAAATATCTCATATACTATGGATTACATAGTTTTGATACCACCAGGGATTATTTAGGAAGGTTAGGAAGTATCAGACACCAGAAAATTGAGTAGAAATTCCGTTACTCGTGAGGCTAGAACAATGAGAAGTGTCACTTTAAGATGTGCCTCAAAAGGTATCTAACTGACAAACAAAATGTTACTGTTTGATGTTGTATTATTATGATGACTATTTTTAGGTATTTTCTTGCCAATTCGACTATCTATGGTACCACAAATGCTGCATCCTCGGTGTTTAATAGGGATGATGAAGCTAATCCTCTATGGAGTACAAATGTGCAATGTGTAAAAATGTGTACAGTAACTGTGGCTTACTTGCTCACACTCTGGCTTTGTGCCTACGTTCCTTTAGCCTTGATAACTCGTCAAATCGATCTCACAACGTCTATCTTATGTTAGTCTTGTATTCTCAGTTTGTGTATGTTTATAAGACTAATATTATGACTCGCTCACTATACTCCACTTTTCCTTTTTACTAAAAGCACGTCACCTGAGAGTATGCAAATGTAAATCTAATATGTACGGATGGAACCGACTAAACCTGACTCATCCTTCTACTTCAATTTTTACTGATTCTCACTGGGCTGTAATAGTATTCACCCATCTCATCACATCTTAATAATTGCATTCACTACCACATTTCAGTTCTGTTACTTTATTTTTTTTTATTTCTTTTGTAAAATTGTTTTATTTCGTTTATCCTGCCTACGTGGCATACTCTGTTATATTAACTACTGTAAATCTCTTTCACACAAGCATGTACATGTGTATATTAGAACATTATTATGTAGGCCTATGTGCTACGAGAAATTGTTATAAGAAAACCATCCTTTGTTTAAATAGGTGCAAAATGCTTTTCATGGCACTAAACCCTCGGTATCAGAATGTTCTACATGTAATTATCTAACTGAATAAAAAAAATGTTAAAAAAACTTCATGTCTGTCCTAATCACCAGCGCTCAGACCCCTTTCACCTTTCCTTATTAATCATGCTCACAACAATGCTAGGCAGAAGATCAATCTACGATTGATAGTGCCCCATGACCCATGTACATCTTTGAAAACCACTTTATTAATTAATTGACTCCTTATATTGTTCTGATGAATTCATTTAGGACTTAAGTGCTCCAGGGTATGGATTACTGACATACTGATCTAGCCGATGGTTGGGATTTGGGGAGAACGTAACAAATAGGAAGTGTAGTGCTGCATTTATTCTCTTTTTACATTCTACGGTATTTTTTTTAAAAAAAATTCGTGAATGTTAGTGAATTGGGTACCATTCTGTCAATCATCCTGAGTAGCAAGTTCATGTGATACATTTTGAGGTGTTGGTTGAGGATTGGTGTGAGGAGTGTGGACACTTATCTGGGAGGATATCTGGATGCCCATCTCTGTGTGATGTAATTCACGCCAACACTACTAACTTTGCACTTATGCAAGGACTGCTTGATTGACAACCTTCTACCATCTCTGCAGTAAATCCCTGAAGGCCAGTGTGACATCCTATTGGTTGACATTTGTTGTATTCTATTGGCTATCTTGGTTTGAATGACAAGTTGCCACTTAAGGCCACTGTATAGGTTTTGAGAGGAACCCATTTAGAGAGGACCACCCATGACTGAATCTGAGTGATCTACACCTACTACACCCTTTGGGATTTCTGGGTTTCAAGTCTTGGAGACAGACAAGCTCGGAATTGCAAAGACTAAAAGACAATTGTGTATTATTAGATTACAATTATTATGTTGTTTGATGTCTTATGTCTAATTCCCTTGCATTGTACTTTCATGTTTATCCAACTGCCTTTGTAAACAGGGAGCGTGCAACTTTCCTAGTTGTTAATAAACTGAATTTTACTTCCACTCCTGTGTTCTTCTAATACAGACATTCGAGGCATTTCAGATTACAGTACGTCTGATATTCATAATCTAGCCATTGCGCACAAATAGTTGACCATAGAATTCGTTTCCTTTGGAAATGCACAATATATACATTAACTTAAACTGATTATAAAGTTAAACAGAAAAATAGTTCATTAAATGATTGATTAACTTAATAAACTTATAACTTGTTTAGCTAGTAAATTGTACATATTGGAAGCCTGCATTCGAAGAAGCGGATATTCTTGACGAAATTGAACGCAATGAGGCCGGAAATTGCGAAAGAAAGTGTAGGATGAATCCGCGTGTTGACAGCTCCAATTTAAGGTCGCTTGCTAGTAGGTTCCGTGGAATTATAAATTAACTCTTTAAGCAAGCAGGCAGATACGAGCACTGACACGGCCCTTGGGACAGCTAGATCTTCCTGGCAATCCTTTTAGAAATTCAGAGCAAATTCAACTCCATCCCAAAATGCTTCCAAGTCCAGCCACCTTGCTGTGAGGATGCTTTACGTCTGGTAGTGTTGCTGCCATTGGTTGTCACGAAACTCCACATGGTACTTGCTTTGGCTAAATTAAGGCCATCACTTTCCCCAAAGTCTCCGGTGAGATGGGGAGAACGATGACGCTTTTGAATGCTTGTTTGTGTTCTTTCGTAAGCGTTATTGATTATAGTTGTATTGGTTCCGTTCAAGCGTTGAGGAGTAAAAGCATTAAAAAGTACTGTGCTGAGTCCATTGGAAGAAATGTTTACCTCCCCAATGGGTCTGTGATTTATTTCCATTAGGCATCGGAACCGGGAAGAATGATAATTTGTATCCATGTTGCCAAGGGCTTTATACATTTTTCTTTATATATCCTATGTGGTCTTGCTGTAATCTAGAATTAACTTCCTTGTAACATTTCTCTTGACTGTGATCAGTGTCAATATGTACAATATTAAGACGACAAAAAAATGTATTTTTCACAAATACAACTCAAGTAATACACTACGTTTTAACAACGGACTTTCAGCTCTCCTCTACGTGTTCTCATATTGAGTTCAACCGAAATTGATTGTGAAAAAGAACTTGTTCAATTGACCATGTGCCATGAACCACAACCAATGCTATTTTCGGGATTATATCGACTGTATATTCACAAAATTAGATATAAATTTCATGGTCTGTCCTTTTCATCAAGTATACTATCCGATCCAAGCTCCTGTAATCAAAACCCATTACTTGAAATGTGGACAAAGTAGTCCCGGAAATTGGGCGAGCACGTATCTTCACTTCCGAGTGATTTGTATTGACCCTAGAATAAATCAACATCCATCAATCAATTAAAGCAATGTTATCCTCACAGACGAAGAAACTTGGTATCTGCATCGTCTTAAATCAGTATTTGAATGACATTTTAACACCAAGGCCTTTTACACCTATTACAAAAAGCTCTGGAACATTTCCTCCTCGTTGAAAGTAGGTCGCAGATTCAAAGAGTTTCCTGTTCTTTACACTATGGGCAAACCAATCAAACAATTTCTTTGGACACATCCTTTCAAGAACACTTTTGGAAATCCATACGACTGCCTTGTTACCCGCAATTAAACCATACTATACAATCAAGTTTCGCATGAATTGTCAAAGTTGGATCTGATTTGTTTTCTCCGAAAGAGGTGAACAGGTAATAGTACTGGTAATGTATAAAAGAATACACCAATGGATTATGCAAATGGGGGTATGAATCAATTTCGAGGAGGAACTGTTCAGAGGCTGTAGAACTTTCGAAACTCATCTGACGAAACCTTTGAGAACTCTTCGCAATTGAACTCCTCATATAGTTTCGGTGTGTACGGGTTTGGATAGCAGCACATATTTTCACATTGAATGACTTGATTTCATAATATAATTATGTTGATGTAATTCAACGAATATATAGCTGTTACCTCATAACACTTATTATATATCCTATCTGCCGAGGGAAGGGAAGGAAGTAAATGTTGATGCTGAAGAAATACATAGAATTTCAAAGTAGTTCACTTCACAAGACGTCCACTCCTTGAAAATAGATTTTTTTTCTTAAAACCATCTGTGTAAGGTCGATGAAAAAATTCCATGTCTCTTGAAAACGCAGTATCTTTGCTGAAAGGTGAAATGACACTTTTTCGATTAGTTATTTTAAGTGCATTTCAAGAAAGACTTTATTGTCTGCGACCTTCCCGCTGATGAAAGCCTGTATTGGAGAGCACTGAAAAGATGGTTTTAATGATAATTTGAGCAGTGTTAGGAACGAGAATACAATACTTGTCAGTCTCATCCGTCCAAAAAGGTCATAAAAGTAGTTCAGGTGGAAGCATTATCATCCCCGAAGTGCATCGCGATTACTAACCAAATCATAGACACAAAAACACAATATTCGGGAATATCGGTACGAGTGGGATATAAGCTAAGGCCTAAGCCGGCCTGTAAGTGATTGAAACCAATGAGTTAGTTAACTAATTTATCATATGTTCAATAATATCTTCACATCTGGGGCTTGGTTTTGTTTTGAACTCACAGATTTAGCTTTTGATGTCATTCCCTTCCGATTGGTTAAAGAATTAGAGAGTCTAAGATCGAATTAAGTGAGAAAAGTGATTTGGATGGGGTTTGGGGATACATAGGTTCTCTGTTATAGAGGTCTGGGTGGCAGTCGTAAGCTTGTGTTTATTTTTGGCGAAAATTGTTTTCCCACAGGCCATGATATGTCTAGAAACAACCACTAGATTGGGTTGTGTGGGGATCTTACTCTTAGGCTAGTTGCTTGTATAAATGTGGATTGTTCTCATTTTCAATGACAAGCACACTGCCCACCACCCGCCCGCTCTCCCTCCTCTCCTATGGTACTGTACCTTGAAATGCTTTTGTTTAAGTGTCTAATTATATATACACTTGTTGGTCTGCTAAGGCATGACCAACTGCGGTGCTAGCAGTAGTGGGTGAGAGTGGACCAGGGTGGACATAGGCAGTGCATGCAGTGGTATAGGTATAGGCACAGGTATGTATACGGTGCATGAATGGCGGTGCATTCAGAAGTTCAACTTCAATTTATGAAGGCTAAACCTTACTCTAGCATCGTTTGTGTGCGTTAATGTTACATCAATTCCTGATGAAATTGAGAGGACAATGTCCATAGATGGGATTGCGGTGGGTTTCATTGCCGATTCCTATACAGTGATGTTGAAAAGTGGACAATAAATGGCGTTTCTCTTTCTATTGCATTCTTTGATGTATCGTGTATGACGTAATTGGTGCTGAGAAAGTAGCCTGTTGGCTTTTTCACGGAAAATGCGGTAGTCATATCTCATCCAGTACAGGATATTTAGTAATAAACCAACGTCCATGGGATGGGTATACCTAGGGAAGTGGTAGCGGAGGAGAATGAAAAGCAGAAAACCATGTGTTCATATATTTCATTGTGTCATACATATGTATACCAATACTAGCATATTCAATTTTAATCTTTCATAGCATACATGTTGTCCCTTAGGCAGTCCCCAGCCAGCTAAGCAGGTGCAGGCCACTGATTGGCTAGACCGCACCTGTCCAATCACAAGTAGGGCTAATGAACCATTGTTCATTAGCCCCACATAAGGGCCTACCCCACCTTTGTTATTCAGTAGCTTATCGTATACGAACTAGGTTAGAACATCATATTACCTCGAATAAACATCACCGTTAAATCTATAAACTTTGTTAACATAACATATTGGTAGAGAACCCTCAAGACCCGGTCAAAGACAGTAGAAGGCATCTGTTACGTGATCTCTTAGCCAATGGGTGTCCCCAATTCCAGCATACAATTCCAGTCAGAAAGGACTTTCTCCCTGCCCAACCAACTCCATCCCAATAAATTTGACCAGTCAATTTAAAATTTGACCATTATTCATGAAGTGATCATGAATGTAATTTAGTGCTATGGTTACATCAGAACATGGTCGTCAAGACAGCCAAACCGTATAGTGGTATCATATCCCACGAAAAGGATCGTCATATGTACCTTTCATTACACATTTACAAATCAGATTAGATTTACACGCAAATAGAGTCTGATGATAATTGACAAAAAGTTTCATTAGTAAATCAAGTAGGCCCTGTTATATCATCTCTAAATGAGACTGGGAGATTATCCCCTCTGCAAGCGAAGACCTCATACATTGGATGAGATTTAATTTCGATGCAAATCAGACAATTTCTTCCTGATTTTATGCCCCACAATCATCTATCTATTATAATGTAACCTATACATCGACATTATAGATCCCGTACTTGTTCAATATCCCTTTCATTTTAATTCTATTCTATAGACATGAGCCTAACGAGTTGGAGTATGAATCGACAAGCATTTCATCATCATTCTGGTTGTGGTAGTTGTGGTTCTATATGTAATATATGAATAGGAGCAACACGTATGATCTTGTGAATAAATGAGTAGACTAGCACTAAATCCCTCAGCGTATACCCACGGGTGCATCAGGCTTGGGCTAAGGTCAGTCGAGGCAGATTATGGTGACTCGAATATTTTTCTTCGAGATTTCTTACTTCAAATACAGAAAATCGAAGACATACACAAGTCTAATAAACGAGATTTAGTTTAATTTAAGCCATATCTATTCAGTGAAAAGCATTACAACATTGATTGCCATGTGGGTGCCAAAGAATTTAAGTGAGACAAGAAACGCTTTGATGTATAGTTCAGTGTAACTGACTATCCTAGAGTTAAAGTTCCATTGGATCCATAGCACATTTGCATTGACAAGTAAACATGTACAATTCTACTTAAGACAAGTCTCAAGCTTCAAAGCGACCAATTCTGACTGTACATTAGATGCACGGGACGTCTTTGAAATTCCCGTGCTTCTATTAGTTCTTAAATCTTGTGATAGGCCCTGGGTACTTTGCTGTTTCCAAGAGCAAATTGCGTCTATCCACAGTCCAAATTTGCTGGAGTGAATGACCTCGGGAAAGTATACGTTTGCTCTCAAGGAACACAATAACCTGAGAATTTCATCTATTATAAAGGCTTCAATATCAAAGGTTAAAGTTATTAAAAATATTATAATTGAAATTATTTTGCAAATCGACCTCTGTGATCAATATATTATATAAAAGCAAACCATTCTGAAGAGTAGCCATTATAGATATCAATTCAACCAGGGAGAACACATTTTGATTTTCTTCCTGTTCGTCAACAAATTGGTCTTTGGGGAGATCAGTCTCAGGGGTCAAATGGATTTGTTATGCATAAGCCGATTCCTTTCGATTAACTTAGTGGGTTGGGGACCACTTTTGGTACAACAAAGTTCATGGATTGAGCATATCCCCAAAGTCCCGGTTTCCTATTTTCATTCATCAAGGGGTGTTTCCGGTTTACCCTCCCTCCACCTCTATACCTAGAAAAACCTTACACGACCTAAAGTTTCTTTGATCCTGCCAACATTTTTACCCAAAAGGTTCATGAAAGCAGGAACAAAAACGTCCTTACAAGTAAATGGCTCCCGTAAATGGCTCCAGAAACATGTTGTATTGAATCTCAGCATTCCTTTGTCTGAGAAATATGTATAGCATATACCAAGATAATATCCTTTAATTAAGACTTACTTATGAGTCGTTTTCTTCTCTTTCAAGCCTAAATGCATTTTCTATTTTCTTTTTTGATTATTTTTCACCATTTGTGGACACGTTTACGTAGTATTGGATACAGGGTAATGTAAACGGGGCCTGGTCCCGTTTATTGTCCCGTTTTTGCGGTTCCAATTTACTTGTAAGTGGATACCCCACTTTAGGCTTTGGAACTACCCCACTTCCCTTCCACACATACACTTTGGGTTGATTTCATCATAATATTTCAGGGCTACCTAGCTCATAACATTTTAGAATTTTAGTGGGTTTGTTTATAAACTCGGAATAAAAAGCACAATTTGGGCGATCCATTGATTTCTATTCAGCTGGTGGGGGGGGGGGGGGCATAAGAATCTGCAAGATTAGTTTGCCAACACATGTAATCAACTTAAAACTGACTCATACATATATATAAGATCATTATTCTCAAGAAACAATTTATATGGGCAGTGTAAACTAGAGTACGTGACACTATGCTGTGCAACAGATACTTCGATCCCGCTGGTGTTTAAGAACAGCAGATTGACGTTGATGGAGTATCTTGCCAAAGGAAAATCTCACATAATATTCTTTCCAATACCTACCGCCTGGCCCTCCTGGAATATCTGTGCAGTTTCCATCAAAACGTTGACGGTAAAAAGCCTTTAATAGAAGGGCAAGTTTGACCATGCATCTCAGACAAAGGATTGAGGTACCCGAAACTTGGACTCTTACCAACGAAAACTAACTTGTTATTCTCAACCTTCCTGCCCAAGCTGTAATCGCCTCAGGCTTAAAGATGACAATACCGATACAATAGGAGTCGATCCTAACTTCTCCTTATGTATAGCATGGGTAAGAGAACGTTAAAAATGTATCGACCAATGTTACCTTTCTTAGATGATTTAATTTGCCTAAAGACTATTTTAACACACTGACTTCACATGTATGACTTAATCACACTCCGAAACCTTGATCTGGGTGAGACTGGAAGTTCCATCTATCGAGGATTGCCGCTATAGCATACGACCAAATGGATAGGGACAAGGAGAGAAGAACAAGACTAGGATCCGCCAGACACTGCCCTCTATATCAGCTTTTATTTCCGGGCCTTTAATCGTCAGGCTAATATATCCACTATTTGTCCTTGGCAAGCGTGGAATCCCAATCCTCCTGCCTCTTTAGAAACACTTTATCGAATTCACTGGCAGAATGGTCGTCGGTGGTTTTGCCTTTTATTGAGTATTCGAACCATATTGCAATATCACAGTCCTGCCTAATGGCTCTTAAGTTTGGTGGATCCCTCGGAATAGGTAGGAGGTATATATATCTTTGCTTGCCCATTTCGTATATATAATTCCCATGGGTTCTTCTCCTCTCCTATAGATATATAGTTTGCGGTTTTGTGGGAGCATTTAACTTATTAATTACTATAATGAGAAGACATGTGCCCGTAAGCTTGAGTATAGTTGATGTGTCATTATAAATTTTTGATAAGATTGGAACAGGAGAAGGGTTCTTCAATAAAAGCTATTGTTTTTATTCAACATTTTCATGCAGCAAGACATGAGTATTTGAAAAAACAGAGCTCACGGGATAAGTACCATGCTATACTATGCTCTATGGAAATATCGATGTTTCGACAGTGAGAGCAAACACAATTCTCTTTTTAAATTCCGTGCTGAGGTGCTGAGTCTACACGAAGTTAATGACATCAAAATAACAGTACATTTATATATCAGAATGCGTGTTGAAAATCTGTCCATCTTCTAATTTAACCCTTTTTCTCGTACTTATCGCAGCATAAAAGTACCATCACTTTGACTTTTGCATTATTAAATTCATACATACCCCGATGATTACAAATCCAACACTCTGACCTTCAACTACCTTTGGTCAGAGGAGATCCAACTTTATGAAGGACCGTCTAGCACTCCCAAGGTGAAAGGTTACAGCCATCAATTTAAATAATAGAATTGCTGCCAGTTTTAGCTAAGGAATACCAGTTAGTCTTATTTAAATCGAGCAGATTGTATAAGGAAAGGTCAAACCTCCAATATTCATTCTATGGAAATGAAGAGCACAGATTTATACATAAACAAGAGTACACATCCTCACATCCCATTTATGACATACACACCAAAGCCTCCTGTGTATCATCATTGTCATTCCTGTGATAAAGGCCACGGGTCATATAGGAAATGATTTGCCAACTAAGAGTGCCCAAGAGATAGACAGCAACAAAAGCCATCAGTATCGTTACACAGGGCATAGCATCAGCGGCGCGCTTGATAAATTGTAAGTCGGGTTCATTATCACCCAATAGAATGTCGCCATCAGTGGGATGGTCTCTCACAAAGCAGCTGTCCTGAACATGTATTTCCCACAACACAAGGCCCTAAATGACTGTCATATAATACCCTCTCAGTCGATCCCTTTCTTTTTCCGATGATCCTTTAACGTTGGGTATCACTTACTCCAGCATTCAGGATGGGACTCATAGCTTTTATCCATGGCCCTTTGAAACATATTGTGTTGTTAGCTAACCTATATCACTTCCCATGCTCTTTGACTACATTAACACTTGTTTTATGGGAGAGTACTTCTATGAATTCGCGATTTAGTCGATGTATAATGTGCACTACTACTTCTGTAAAAAAAAACAATGCGCCTTCTACCCATGAGGTGATTTCGTGCAGTGAATTCAGCTTGCCATTCCCTTCATCTATAGACTCTTCGATGATAACTGCCCTGAATTTGAAACAGGTCGTTGCTGAGGATGGGCATTCATCTCCTATCCATATAGGTGATCTATGCTATGGTTTAAGAGTGGCATCCTCTATTTTATACAGTCTGTATTCCTATCGCTCTGGAAAATATCACATCTAAAAGATGCATCATTATATAATTGGTATATATGAATTGAAGAGTGAGATCCATAAAAAAATGTTTAACAAGTGCATGCAAGGAAATAATAAGTCTATGGTGTAGCAATTCTGCAAGAGTCTAATACAAACTACACATGCAATGTTATCGAGGAAAGCAATCCACATCTGCAAATCCGATTGAGACAGCTTCGTCGCCTTCAGCAAAATCTATTTCAATTGATTTGGAAAGTGATTGAGGAATTTCCAAGATATTGGTCTGAAATCTGAATCATATTTAGAGAGTCCATTCGCGCCGTATCTGGCACCTAGAAAATGCCTCGTTACTTTACATAAATTGGAGTGACATGAATTACTACACTGCAAGGACATCCTCTTAAATTACTCCATGGGACGGGCCTCGTATGTGTCACTCATTGCACTATATATTAAGCGTCAACCTAATTTAAAAACTCATCTTAAGTCCTAACTGCCTTTCATTTTCTGGGATTCGTTTTGGAACAATGTGTTGGCGGGGTATTCTGATGCAGTCATTTAAAAGTCATCAAACTTTTTGGAAAGTGCCTCTCATATTCTGGTTCAGTAGTCAATAACATTAAAGGCTGGACCGTCGAATCAATTGTTAAGTTTTCTTCTTGATTGAATGCACGGCAATATTGGAACATCAGCAAGAGAAATGTCAATTGTATAAATGTGGCACACTACTATTGAATATCACTCTACTATTTCTAAAAACTTCCAATTGGATTGTTCAGAAATATTGCCATGGGTACAGACAATACTTTATTGGCGATAACAATGAATTTGAACTACTTTGTGACGATGCCACTAATACAAAAATCTGATAGCGAGCGTAGGGTGTAGAGTCCCTAACCGAGAATACCGACGTACACTGGAGTTAGTAGTAAACAAAAATATCAACAATATACAGGGTTCCCCCAAAAGAAATGCCATTACTTACTGTACTTATTCAATCGAGCGTTAACAACGTTCTGTCAATCTCCAAGTCCCAGAGATTATCCTTCTATCTCTAAGACCAAGAGATTAAGCTCTATAATATTTCCAGATTCCTTAGAGGAATATAGTAGGAGTCTAACCTGTAGACTATATCTCGCAGCTCGAAATTCAAGACATAAGTCAGTCGTGGTGTTGTAAATGGAAGTGTCTTTACCAGCCAACATGCTGGGCTTTTATTGCAACTATAGCTTCAGCTATACCAAGAATAGTACAATAGATCTAAGTGATAAATGACTCGTTACTACTCAGCCTCCTAAGTATACTGACTACTACGAAGTCTAACCCTCAGGGTCTACTGACAGTTCTAATTATTTACAACTCGTATCATTCTAGATTCTAGACTCAAACTCACCCATACCACTATTGACTAAAAAGTGAATTATTAATTAACCTAGTCAGGACCTATCACTATTTTTTTACCCCAATTATCATCTCATTCACCCACTCATTCTCAATTATGTACGGAATGATGTAAATTGTTTGTTGTGCTATTAATGTAATTGTGTATTGTTGTAGCAAAAATAATTTGATGCAATAGTCGTTCCACATTTTATTAACTTGAATTGGTTGTTCAGGAACCGGACGAAAACCATTGCATACTGTGAGACGGTTGAAATTAATATGCCTGAATAATATATATGTTTGAACAAAAAAACAAAGACAGAGTCTGGTATTGGTGCATTTGCCAGAATAGAAGTAGTTCAGGTGATTTAAGACTTTAACATGGAATTTAACATTGGTGAAGAAAAATGGTTTTACACTCAGTATTTCAATTACGGCAATACACAGAAAGTCCAAAAGTTGCCAAAAGTTACAAGAGGTCCAAAGTGATAATTCAAGTGTGAAGATAATGTGAAGTAAAGTGGCCTTAATACTAGTAAATCTTCTCGTGACAGCTGGCATAAAACCTATGGGCCAGTGTGTGAAACTTGAAAGCAGTTTATTTAGAGACTTTGAATCCGTCAATAATGGTTAAGGCATGCAATCACCAAGAGGACTTCAAGCTGCATTCCCAGTTAACATCGATCAAAAAAAGATTTTCTACTTTTTGTTCAGTTTTATCCTACCTATCCAAATGTTAGCTGACCAACATTTTGGTCACATTTACAATTGTGACCCATGCACCAAAGTTTCCATTCGGCTGTTTCTACTTCAAATCTTTGTCTAAACATATAAGAGCAGCAAATTGTTAATAACCTTTAGCTTGTCATTACTATTAGTTTTCATAACGGGAGTTTATACTCTTGCTCTGTGTGTTTTATGTTACAGTACACAGAAGGGTTCTTACAAAATACTACTAAATCTGAGAATAATACGATGCACCACCATTCGTAGAATTCACTGGCTTCATTCACATTATTGTGAGAGTATACTATAGTTAGGCTACAGTTGTCTTCTATTCTCCCACACATAACAAATTGCCGTAGGGAAATATGAGTTCAAAATCTTGGAACTTACTAATTCGTACTGCTAGAATTCGTGGATGTGTGGGTCAAATTCGTGTCAAAAAATACCCACAAATTGTCGTACCGATTGTCGTGGAATCCTATGAATACTCGCGGCATAACCCACACATTCATCCTACAATTCTGGAAATAGCAAAAACGGATTCGTACGACCATTTGTGAGGCCCAATTCGTTCCTGAATTCGTGAGTGTGTGCAGACCTAGAACTTGTACTTTGTCCGAGGCATGAATATATATGTAACAGTCCTACTTCTACCCATTCGAAGAGGCCATATCACACCTGTCAAAGATTAAGTGACATGCGTGCATCCACGGATATTATGTTGTATGATTTGAAATACATTAGTCTGAATGCAATATTTCACCGAAATGATCTGATTATACTTATAGATGATCCTCTCAGGCTCCTCTTAAGCGTCTTGCGAAACACCAAACCTGAGCAGACAATCGGCCATATGTGAGGGATTATTAATGCTCCTTATGACTGCATCTGTTTAAACCCATTAGCCTAATCAGAGCTTTCTTGAAGTATTCTCCAGATGAACCCCCAGGGAATAATATATTTAAGTTGGAAAAGAGGACATAAATCCGGGATAAAAGCTATTCCACACCTCTAAAACGCATGACGGAAATACGATTGTGGTCGCAGGAGATTGATGTAGTTCTAGTCATCCAAAGAATCACCTTTCATTATTCATGGCATATCATCAGCATTGCGGTATATCAGTCATTACTACAACGCTGTAAGAGAGGAAAAAGCACTGGGCAATGGTCCACAGGGAAAGCTCTATGCCTGTGATAGGCACTGAAAGGAGTGACAAGGCGAAGAGCGCACGTGGGAATCATAAATAAGGTCATATCACACAGATGCGGCTGTGGTGAGAATGGGCGTGCGCTGAGGGATATCCCGCGCCTATGCTAGGGACTTAATGGTGAGGAAGCCTTACAGAATTGGCTGAAGTCTGATACATATAAAAACATCAATTTATGTATATATGTGTATGTGTATTTTATGTGTATTGGGTTTTGGACACCTAGCGGTATAACAAGATGCTGTTTCTTGTATATTTTATATGTTGTGTAATCTTTACTAACTCTCCCACCTTATAAATCTTTACTAACTCTATCAAGAGTATAGATTGACTTAAATCTATGACACAACACATTATTGATACCAACCGATCTACCAGCTCTTTGATAGACCAACACATATCTGCAGTTCTCCCATCGCAAGAATAGGGGTATGTCTTTAGTCATGAAAGTATGATCTATTCTACGTATTTCCAATTCGGGGTCGTCTTTCCACAATAAAGCCAGTGGTATATGTATATAATATCCATATAAGTATATATCGACAGGACTATTCGAGAATGTTATGATATATTTCAGTTTATGATTAGGACACTTTGTAAGTTCATGTGTATAAAGTAAGAAAGCATAATTATGTGTATTTATAAAGTAAGAAAGCATACAGTTTCTTTCAAAGCTATCTGCTCGTGCTTTAGGACTGGCACTGGAACAATGAATGAACTTCAGACTAAAGCAACATATAAAACCTGACTTAAACTTTTCTTAAATATATGAATGTCTAGTAGTAACGTACGACGCAAATAATATCAGATCAATCTTTATGTAATCTGCATGATGAAACTTGTTGAATCGTCACTTTTATTAAGAGACATTGAAAAGGAAAATAGATCCAACCCAGAGTTTATTAACAACGACTTGATGATGAAATTGCGCCACTGGTTAACCTGATATCATATTTCATAATTCGTAAGAAGATAATAATACAATCAGCCCATATCTAACCAAATAGGCATATGAGCTACCGGTACTAAAATTTTATCATTGGGCCCATTTTATCATTGGGCACAAGCCCTGGTAAAAATACCCATGTTCCTATACTACTGACTATACTAGCTTAAGCCGCGTGTTGACAGTATTTGTATTTATTTATTTATTCAGTCGCATTTTATCCTATATAGACAATGTTTCCAGCTGACCTACTCAAAAGATCAATAAAAATAACAATGTACAGTATTTAACATTAAGTAACGCAGTGTATAATCTACTTGACAGAAGTGAAAGTGATCATCTATAAAATATAACAATATACCATTCAGATGTCCTTCAACATACAAGATCTAACATAAGTTATGTATAGTATTGGGTGCACCGTTGTGTAACATATCCTAAACTAACCCTGAAAGTTTGTTAACTGGACTACATAGTCTATACATGTATATAAACCTTGAAAAAGTGCTGTCAACGGCCATTCCTGGTAAATTAAAAAAATTTTAATGTTATTTGTGCAGGTTCACATATTTGGCAATGCGATCATATTTGATGAATGAAATATAATGATCTAAGGAATCTTAGGAAGTTATGAACTATATAACTGAGATGCGTTCCATCTACTGACCAATACCTTTATTTAGCGACTGGTGGGACCATAACCCTTGTTATCCCTTACGGCCATGGTTGTATCTGATCAAAGGGCAGGGGGAATCAGCCTCTAAGAAAGAAACCAATCCCAGACACGTACATGTATTCTAAATGCCACGAATATATAATATATTATTGTGTGTGCAACTAGGTGCAAATACCAGTAATGGTAAAATATCTCCCCGGCGAAAAATAAATTGGAGAATATATCTGGATATGAAAGGGGTAGTAGAAGTATTGAAGGGAAGTATTGAAGGGAAATAGCTTTCCAGGAGATATATTATTCATTAAAATCCCTACGGATGGGTTCCCGATTATGCTTAGATTACATGATATAGTATGCAAAGTATTCTTTTTGTAAATGGCTTGAGCAGACATCACTTCATGAATACGGTAATGACGGTAGCTATAACGATATATTCGCATGGCATATAGAGTAATACCGCAATGGTTTGACAAAGCAGACAATCTGACCAGTTCTGATTGCCTTCCACTCCCTGGTCATTCTGCCTTGTGAATATCTGACACAATAATTATTTTCCGTTTATGTCCGACCCGCGTATCATTTTCCCCTGGGTGCTTAGAGTGATATCGGTAGAATAAAAATGATTAAATTACGTTTACCATAACCAACGATTTATTTCAGTTGGAAAAGGCCTCCGCGTGACCTTCACTCATCAATCTTGTCGTCTGATATCCGTCTAGAACTAGCAACAGCCCGATGGCACTTGTTCTGCTTCACAGACAGCCAATGCTTTTAAAAAATGTTCATGGGATGATGAATGATTTAAAAATTGTTTTTTTATATTCTAGGTGTTAATTTTCCCCTGTGACATTATGCCAAAATGATAATAAATGGACCGTATATATATATATATGTGTGTATTTCTTCTATAGTATTTACCACAACATTGTTTATATGTCCTCATTTCCTCTTAAATTAATAGGTCTGCCTCGTAGATCGTATGTAGGATCAGTTCATGCTTAATAGCAATCATATTGTCATCCCAACTGTAGAAGCAATTTGCTATACCACAGGGATCCTGAACAGATGGTGTTTCTATGGAACAGTGTGTCCGTATGGTTTCTGTAGCGATTACTATCCCAGTTCAGGCCATATGACTCTTTCCCTAGAATGACAATAACCACGAGTGTCTGTTCCAATCGTACTTTACTCAATCAGTGTTCTCTGTGTATTTGACCGGGTCACAGCCTCACTTGATTGACTGTAGTCAAAGGGTTACTTTCCATTTAAAGCTGCATTACCATCTAATCTTTGTCAAAAAGCGAAATCTTCTATGTTATGTTCTAAATCTATTCATTCCCGCCCATCAAATCGTCAGCAAGAATAATAAACCATTTTAGCCTGCGCTTCTGGCATGTTAGTGCAAAATCAAATTATTCATTTCGGCGAACACCAGAATCCCATTATTTTCAATATGAATCTCCTTCATCTTCTCACAATTAGTGATTCATCGATGAATTTGAAAATGGTAGAATAGCACTGCCTAGATAGGTATAGCTGGAGGCAAACAGAACAAATTGGCTTTTACAGTGCTAACGATAACAAAAAGAGAAAAATAGTTTTTGATTGATTTAGGTAGGAATGCAGTATGAGATGTACTAGCAAGTTGTTCTAGCAAAATAATTCCAATGTCGTGAAACTGGCGAAAAGATTTGATTTAATTCCCTACTGGGATCTCATCAGGGATCGATTACCTGGGAATGGGTTCATTACTTATGTGGCTGGAAACGTGTCTGTGTTTGATGATAAGAATGAATAACTGAAGGATGGGAAAATTACCTGACGATTGGATTCTGACGGAAAGCACTTGGCTAACGGCCGGTGTGATATCGAAAAGTGACCCCGTCGAAAAGTGACCCGTGGGTCGATTTTGGACGTCGAAAATCGACCCATGGGTCACTTTTCGGCAATCGAAAAGTGACCCACCCCATCGAAAAATGACCCACCCATTTATGCAGAGATATATAGACATAACTTTTATACCATATTGAGCGTTCATTTGTCAGCAATCATGAAGCTACATGGAGCTAATGTAACAACATGGAATGTGTTTTAGCTCCCGAATATTGTCGCGCTAAATGTTACACCTATTCAATCACCCTAGGTGTTATAATAGGCTGGCTCATTGTAATAATGCCCTCACCGTGTACAAACTGAGGGAGGATAATTGTTACTATTAATAGGTATTATGTATCCAGATTATTTTATTAGATTTTAAAACTAGGAAGCGTCTATAGATGTTATGGTAGAAATTACAGTTACTACGGATATTTATTTCTCACTACTCACTTTACGTTAAACTATCTATCAAACAACTGAATTAATATACAATATCAGGCATCGTAATATATTATTTCAGAACATTAAGTTAGAAAAGAAGAGGGGGTCGCCGGCAGTCAGCAACCTTCATATTACATGCATCCCCACTGGTCAGATTGCCCTCTGTTTCTCCCATGATTGCCTATATTTGCAATGGTTTTAATGATTATATCTAGTGGTAATATGGCGACGACATTAATAGGTAGGATCTGAAAAAGTTGACTGGTGGACTGAGGCCAAAGTAGAGGGTGAATGAGTAATTTTGACCGAAAGAGGGGCCTTGATCACCTGTGTTCACATTATATGGGCATATGCAGTTTCCAATGGACACAGAGAGGGCAAAACTCAATTTAATGAGTTGCTAATAGTTTTATAATTAAATTAAAGGCTTTTAACAATATAGATATATTTTGCCCATCCAATGCGAAAGATAGAAAATTCTTTTGAAATAAGGCTAACAATAATGTAAAAACGCATAATTTGCGTCTCATATATGAAATTGTTTAAAAAGCCTTTAATAAGGTGGTAAATGCTTTATTCATATATATATACATGTGTGTTCACGAAATTTCTGTTGTGAAAAATCTTGTAAGCTTCAGATCTGGACGAAATCAAACCGAGAGCAGCTAGTAGAACAAGAATACACACATGGGACTGTCCTGTCTGATGTTTCATCGTGTAGATAAATAGCTTGGTTAGATCAAACCTTTCAAGGGGAATCGTATGATCTCAGTGGGTCCAATCGTTTGTAACTTTAAAGCCTTCATGACATGGAAGGATCATCTGTGTAATTTGTTTTTCTAAAGCTGGATTGGCATCCCCTATAGGTCTATTTCATCTCACCAAAGAATAATTTGTCTCCGGCTGTGCACATCTCTAGATCTAGACGTTGCCCACGTCTTTACCGTGGTATATTATGATTACTTCTGCTTGGACTACCTTGCTAGCCCGCTAGTGTTTTTCATTGTTGCAGTTGATGTTATTTAAGGAGTGCATCCATGTTTAAATAATTGTTGATTGGGTAAGTGTGATCATGTTCCGTTTGGATGATGTCAAATAATACTTCCTCTAGAAGTAAATGACTTAATGACTCGCTATCCCTCTGGAACTACTTGTGGGGATACCAGTTAGTTGTAATTTTGCGATTGCTCTACACCACTGCTCAAAGCCCTGCAGCTATCCCCGATGGCTGGATACCTTTGCCTAGGAATTTAAAAAGAAAACAAAATCCCCAGTCAAACATTTAGCTTTGAAGGAAAGTAATTACCTGTCATCAGCATCAGCAACTCTCGCCTTTGAATTTAGTGATTTTCTCACAAAAATGTATACATTAGGACAACTGGCACGTCCCGGCATATTAAACACAAATATATTATTCATTTTTTAGACAGCTTATATAGACCCAACCAAGCTAAAAAGAGTTAGAATAATATTAAACAAATGTATCAAGCTATTTCCTAATCTAAGAAATATGAAACTAAAGGAATTAATTTCTTTTTGGGGGTAACGCATTAAAGAATGTTGTGTGATTGATCAACATGAGTGTAACAATAACTGGAAATTGTTATAATCATTATTGATAGTCTTATTGAGAAATGCTGACAAATGGTGTCCTCATCTGTCTGTGGCAGTTGTCTGGCTTCCGCAGAACAGTCATAAACATTCATAGTGACAATCTAATGGGTTTGATGGTAGGATGCACCATGAGTTGGACACGTCAGTAGCTTCTTTAAACAACAATTATTCCGTGAACTAATGGCATTCCTCTTTACAGGCATCGAGAGAGGACTAGGATGTACGAGTGCCAGAATAGAAACATACAAGTGCTTGGCCGACTTTTTTAATGATACAAGTCAACGAGTGCCCCCCGCGCTGGAACGCAAACTTTTACAGGTTGGTGCTCCATTTCCCATCACGAGGACTCATTAATCTTGATGAAAATGCTGCTTATTGTTTTCCCCATGTTTGCTAAGAGTGCATCGATATTACATATGAACTTTAAAGGGCTCTACTAATTACACACCTCTGGTTATCAGTGACTTCTATAGGTGATAATGCATGAGCACAAGGTAGAGATAGGCCATACGTTAGTGCACCTCATTGATGACAATTCGTTCCGCCTTGAAACAACGCTCACTCGGAAATGTGTCATGGGTTATTTAGGGATAAACTTTTAAGCCTGTTAAGAATGTCGGATCATAATGCTCTGAGAAACCAACAGTTTGGACCGTAAAAAATTGAAAGCAAATCCTTTGTCATTTGCAATTCGTTTTCAAACGAATTCACCTTTTTTAGTAATTAATCAATCGAGTGAAATTTGTTCCAACCTCTTGGCTTGATCTTTCGGTGGCAAAATAGTTGATTAAAATCCAATGCAAATATCGTCATGATTCCTTAAGATAAAAAGTTGGTATCCACATTTCAGGCCGAGCCAAGCAGAGTTAAGAGAGATGACTCGACCAGAAGTGCAGAAACAGAAACGGTGGATGATGGTTTTACAACTGCAAAAAACGAAAGTGGAAGGCAAGCAGACCGAAGGCAGTCTCCTCGTTTCAAAAATCACTGGTGTGGGTAAGTCTACTTTTATGTTACAACAACAGACATATATATGTGTTGTTGCCGTCAGTATTCCCAAGTTGCTCGTCTGTAGGTGACGATGTAGATCGATCGGAGAAAGCACCTCAAGCAGTTAAGTAAATAATGAAATAGCCATAATTAACGCCGTCGATGGAGTCCTGGCTTAAGCACTATCGGCATTTCTTCTGAGGAAGCATGCCCTTAACACTAGATTAAACCAGTTTGATCTGTATTGGTAAATGACCAAATGTAGACTGCTGTACACTCAGTGGTCACTCGGCCTTCCTATTCTCTAAGAGTGCTCAGTCGAGACCTTCTATACCTATACTTATCATCGAGTATTAGATAAATATAGACATACCTTTGTATATAGGCTCCAAATGCTTCCCATATTATATATATATATATATATATGCATAGAGTTCTGAGTGGAAGAGGGCCTTGTTCTGGATATCTGAGATTAAGCAAATAACGACTCCATCAGTTCGTTTTGCCACGGGGACCGAGACTTCGATGCAATCACACAATATTGTTCGTCTTGGTTGAAAACCTTTCTACTAGCATCAGGCTTCTGAAAATTCATACTATTTAATTATAGTATTTGAGGGAGCCGGTGAAAATAGAATTAGCGCCTACATCTGTCACCCATATGTTACTGGAAGATTTCTATTTGATTCAATTAGGCAAATAATTGCATTTTAATTACATAATGAGGAAGCTTAATCCCAATGGCCCTGTTTGTTTGTAAACGTTCATGCTAAAGGAAATTTGAATAAATTTGGGTCAAAATTAAACATTGGAAACTGACTGTGTTACATAAAACCCCTTCTTCCCAAGACGTTTCCTAATATAACTACCAAATGACTCCAGATCGATGGGTTGAGGTGAGAAGTGGTGCTTTGGTCTCCCGCCATTCCTGGAAATCGTTCCGAATGGCAAAACGATTTATTACGAAAGAAAATTACCTTTAAATAATGTACAAATCATGTCATCAACCAATCGATGGTTGGAACAATGTTTAAGAATAATGAAAACATGTGGTGGAAGGGCCCCTCTGCAAAAGAAAAAAAGCTTTTTCAGAGGTGGCCACTTTTTTGTCATTTCTGCTCGTGGTAATGTTTAAATCCTTTGTAAATGCACTTTTCAATGCCTCGCTAAGTTTGTTACCCGGGAAATTCTGCATAATGGCAGGATTACCTAGTGCTATCCATAGAATATATCCTTATACATATGGCAGTAAATGTTTTGAACATATCAGGCTTTTCACTGTAACATGAGTCCCTACGCCAATAGTTAAGAAAGGTTGGTGGGACGGGGATATCTCAGTGTTTGTCTCGCTAAACTCCACAATGACGTTTAAGTCCACGATTCTTGTTCCAAATAAAACCTATTTCTTTTCAAAGATTGGGAATTTATTATCGACTTGTGATGCCTTCATCGAGTGAATACAAATTAATATTTTTAGATTTCTAAAAAAAAAATAGCACCAAGGCATTAAGTAACTAAGTATAGTATCAATCAGACTGGTGCCTGTAAGAGTTTATATCCAGAAAATAAGTCAAATAAGATATCTTTTTGACGAAGTTGAAGGATGGTGAATGACAAAAATGGACATTTGTTATTAAAAATACACCATATTAGTCCAGGAGATGGGAGCAAAAAAAGGGCTGAACCTAGGACAAATTGCAACAGAAGGTTTCTCAACGGTTTTGGGTAGTATGAGTGCCCCTTATTAATATACTAAAAGTCCTGGAAAATCTAGGTGGGGGAACATGCCCAAAATCGCAAATAAACAAAATGGCCGCCCTAAAACTTTGGAATACCCTAACTTGGGGTAAAATTAACATACAATCAAGTGTGAATACATTTTTCCTATGTTTTGAGGCATGGAAAATCCATTCAAATATGAATAAAATCAATATAACCAATATTTAGAAAGTTATTCTACTGATACAGCAAAAAAATGAACAAAAAACCTCCATCAAATGCATGCTGTGGAGTAAAAACATCTAATTCAAATTGTGTAAATTCATTCATGACCAAGGCCATTGGATAACATGTTTTTGTAATCCAAACTGTAATGTAAACATGTTCAATACTTATAATTGTCACAGTCAGAAATGGAATAAAGACCAGTGCTATGAAAAATATCAATTTGCCCATTGTCTTATGCAACTGTCATGTCTTTTTAATTTCATTGTTAGCACCTGAGCTCTTTGTATATTCACCATTGCACATTTGTCCACAAGTTGGAGTTTACTCCAAGCTTTTCTTTCTGGAAGAATGTCTCAAACTGTTGTATTTACTCTAACAGTTGCAGTCAATAATTGTGTAATAGTTGTTCATGGGCAGGAGACAATGTTGGTAGATACAGGTAAAAATTGTCCATCTGTGAAGTTCCTTCCCCAGTCTGTACTGGAAGAAGGTGAACAACATTCTAAGTGAATTTGGTGATATACTCTATGGCTGTGGTCCTTATTAGCAGTAGGTGGTAGGATATGTTATAAGTGGATTTGTTGCAAGTACATACGTTGGAGACAGCAAGTGTGTGTATCACAAAGAACAAGTGTTTCTCTAGTATGTCTTACTTCTGAGTTGATCCAGATTTGATTGACATTTTCATTATTCATTTGTTTTTACATTCTTGTGGAAGTTGCATTATTGGAAAACACCTAGGCATTCTTTTGTAATCTAGGCATGTTGGTAAACAGCTTAAAAACTATACTTTTCTGCTGACGGAAAATACTTAATGTGTCTCAACTGGTTATTGCATACCCTTGGATTGCCATAACCCTCACCCTCACAGTAAGTTACCATTGTTTTATTAGCCTGCAATGAACTTGTGCTTGTCTTGTTGCTAAGGGGATATCTAAATCAAAGAATCTCTTATCTAGGACCTAAATGAAAATTGCCTGTTTATCTTTCGCCCCAACCCCTAGTAGATGTCCAAAGGGCCTCTGGCATGCTAAAGTAATTTGCTTCCTGAAACAGTGCATGAGGTTAGTACTTTAGCTCAAAACCCAATGTTGCCACAAAATCTTAAATTTACTTGTGATCCAGAGGTATTGGAACAAATTAGGGTTCATTCAATACTGAGTGACCTTCAATCATTATGCCCTCCATAGGTGCTTGTCCCATTGTCTCTGATCAAAAGTCTGGAACAGTTTTCCCATCCAGAATATCCCTTTTTTTTTTTATTAACTTTGCCTCATCAATATTGATGACCAATGTGTGCTGTTACACCAGTGGCAATATTTCTCAAGGTTTGGTCATTGCTGAAGGGGATCCTGTCCATAAAAAATAATATTCTCTTCATGTTCTCTCTTTACTCTTGTGTGTGAATTTAATGTATAGGCTGTATGCCTTGATGCACTACCACAACTGAGATTGGATCTAAACTCATCTGACAGCAATTGTTGCTAGTTGTTGCTAGGATTTGTGTGGATATCACAATTGTGACATCAAAGTGTTGCTATGCTACCCTCCTGATGAGTAGAGTTAGGAGATTTTATACCAGGGTTTAGTTTGGTATTACCCAAATGAAAAATATATTATATTTCAAGAGTTCTCTCAATATTATTTCGTATTTTAAATACAACCTTATTAATATAGAGATATTGGGTGTGGTCTTGACCTAAAGTCTCTTCAGACATGAGGGTGGCCTCATTTTACTCTTGATTGTGATCATTTCTTAAATTACTCACCTGGATTATTACTATTGAGCAGTGTTCTTGAATGGAATTGTCCATATCCTGAATTGTCCAGTTCCTGAATGGAATTGTCCATATCAACATTTAAAGGGTATGGGCTATACAGTTTTCAGTCATACTTCTTCCTCTTGTCATGCATCCATTGATTTCAATGAACAGATTTAGTGCTTGCTCAACTAAAGCAACAATTGAGAGTACAGACCATGACTGAATACTTTATCATGCATCCATTGATTTCAATGAACAGACTTAGTGCTTACTCAACTACAGCAACAGTTGAGAGTACCAACCATGACTGAATACTTTATCGAACAACATGGAACTTATCATGCACATACATGTATATGAAACTCATTCCTTCATTTTAACTCACTTGTGTTCTGGAGATGCAAATGGATCCTTCTTCATTCACTGAATGGTACAGGAAATATTTCTGATTTGGACTGCAAGCCCTGTTCTCTTTGAGAAATCTGCTAAGCATACTAAATATATTATCATACTATAACAAGATCTTTAAAGTTTGAAAACAAAGTTCTCTTTCTTGGCTACAAGAAGTGCCTCAGAACATCAGAATAATTCTGCTGTGATGGATCTGTCAATGAATTGGTTGTAGGGTTCATGTATGAGTATGATATTATTGCTTTCACATGACTGTGGGTGTAATCAAGGACAATTTAGGCAGAGGTCCTCATTATCTTGCTGCTCATAGATCATTGGAATGGGTGTTTTCAGAGTATCACATATGAACATAGGAGTTAGATCAGTGAGGTGGGGCCTTATATTCTGTTGAATTGGCCTTTTCCTCAACCATGTTCCCTTCAGCATTCAGTGGTGTATTTATGAATTTCTTAGCAACAAAGAGGGTAAAGAATTTGGAATGATGGAAAGAAATATCTAGGAGTTCAAGTCTGCAAAATGTTCTTTATCCATGTGACAGCAGATCATGATATAACATTTGGCATGGAAAAGGCATTCTTTAATAAGATAGCTGTACTACAAAGAAAGTTTAAATGTTTTCCAGTGACAGGACATTCAAAAAGGATATAGCCAAATCTGGAGAAGATTGTATTGGCATTGGTACAATCAAAGTTGCATCAACTTTGGTATAAGAAAATTTGTGAAAAGTACGTAATTATTTTGTATGTTACACCAGTCATACAACTACTCACTGTCAATCTACATATCACATATCCTACCAACTACTTGAATCTTGTTCACCTTCTTCCAGTACAGACTGGGGAAGGAACTTCACAGATGGACAATTTTTACCTGTATCTACCAACATTGTCTCCTGCCCATGAACAACTATTACACAATTATTCACAGCAACTGTTAGAGTGAATACAACAGTTTGAGACATTCTTCCAGAAAGAAAAGCTTGGAGTAAACTCCAACTTGTGGACAAATGTGCAATGGTGAATATACAAAGAGCTCAGGTGCTAACAATGACAATAAAAAGACATGACAGTTGCATTAGATGATGGGCAAATTGATATTTTTTTACAGCACTGGTCTTTATTCCATTTATGACTGTGACAATTATTAGTATTGAACATGTTTGCATTATAGTTTGGAATACAAAAATATGTTATCAAATGGCCTTGGTCATGAATGAATTTACACAACCTAAATTAGATGTTTTACTCCACAGCATGCATTTGATGGAGTTGTTTTGTTCATTTTTTTGCTGTATCAGTAGAATAACTTTCTAAATATTGATTATACTGATTTTATTCATATTTGAATGGATTCTCCATGCCTCAAAACATAGGAAAAATATATTCACACTTGATTGTATGTTAATTTTACCCCAAGTTATGGGGTTTCAAAGGTTTAGGGCGGCCATTTTGTTTTTTTGCGATTTTGGGCATGTTCCCCCACCTAGATTTTCCGGGACTTTTAGTATGTTAATAAGGGGCACTCATACTACCCAAAACCGTTGAGAAACCTTCTGTTGCAATTTGTCCTAGGTCAAACCCCCGATCTCCTGGACTATATGTAGCTGAACCCTGTTTAAGTAGCTGCTAATACATGCGTGTAGTATGTATAGGTGTCTAAGATTTTAAAAAAAGGTAGAATAGCAGTGTCTAAATAATTATGAAGATGTTGAAACCAGGAGATCCGGTGAGAGCAAAGAAAATATTCGATCAATACGTGAAATTTGTACAACAGTAACGAGAGTGTTTCTGGAAAGTAGTCGAGCGAGATAAGAGCTTTGCCGAGGTGTTTTTGATTTTGTAATATACCCCCCTCCCCCCCCCCCCCCCCTCGATGAGCGAGTGATATATGGTACTAACACATGATTTTCTGAAATGAGACCGAACGAAAGGAATGTGTAGTCATAAGTATATAAGCAAGTAAATTATTGCACGGATGAGGCGAGGGAAGGACGGATTGAATTCTCGATGTGTGCCGTCCAGGAAAGTTTGAATAAAATCCGGTTTTTGACAAAAAATACAGCATAAGGGAAAGTAAGTTTTGATTGGAAACTATTATTAAGACGCAGCTCGTATTTTTATGATTGGTAATTACGGTCTGCATAGTACTCTAGTTGGAGGTTAGGATGACATTGTATTGTATAATAAATTACTTGTAAGGTAACAGAACTTAGTTTACCTTGAAATTGATATGCATGTATATAAGCAAAGAGCGTAAATATAACTCTTTGATATAAGAAAGGAAATAATATATAATCATGATACATTTGGCAACGCATGAAAACAGCCATGGGCTTGACGTTGTGTGTTATTTATACTGTTATTCATAACTTAATGTGTATGATCGATATAAATGTATAAAAATGTGTTGCATGTTAATTATATCTACTGTCCTGAAAAAATATGTTTCCTCCTGTAGAAAGAGTCTGCTACATGAGTTGCCAGTGCTTTTAGAATTGCAAAACTCTCATTGTATGTAGGAAAAGCAGTAATGAATCGTAGGTTTTGATACAAATGTATGTTTTATTGATATCAAGGATTCATCAGGGACACCTGACCTTAGATTCTAAGGCAGTTACACCTGTGACATTAAGATGGAAATAGGAGCATTGTAAGACATGGGGAAAGTTTCAACAACACTTCCATTCAGATGTGCCTGCGACTCCGCTGTCGTCGCTGACATTATCAATGCATCCGGTAGACATGAATGCTAGTCTTTCATATCATTCATGATGATTTTTCTTTTCATATTTTATGTAAGTTTCTTGTTATCACATGTAAGTGCACCCTTCGTGTTATATTTCCTTTCGCGCCCAGTATGTATACCACTTCCCATCGCCAATATTAATCACAAGCCAAAATCCATTTTGAGGGATGTCAGCCAGCCACCACTTACGAAATCACATAATTTGAGCACATTCATGTATACATGTATTCATGACATTCAAAATGTAAGAGCGAATGGAATTGATCCCCTGAGCTAAAAGTGTCATTTTTCCTTTACTTTGCAGACCATTTGAAGACTACGTTGACTGCATGGAACGAGCGCGTGTGAAGTGCGAGCGTGCTGCCCCCTACACCTGTACTATTATGACTACATTCTCTCTCATGTACGGCACCTACATTTGTGGCGTCGACATCCAGCCTTGGGTAGCCAGTGACATCAAGTCCTGCCAGGTTTGTCTTCTCTCCTCAACTTTTACATTATGCAAACTAAAGGCGCACATTTTCTATACAATTTCTGGAGGTAGACTGATAACGCAGCTGGCCCGACCCCAAGGGCTGCTGGTGAATTATCCCCCAATGCCCTTTAGGGGAACCTATCTCTTCACATGCATGGATTTAACACTGTGCACACAAGATCGACACAATAGACCCATTCCACATGCATAGCTGGTCCTGCATTATCAAGGACTTGGTTAGTATGGCTGATATTTAGAATATGACAGGTGAATTCATATATCTGACCAGGCTTTAAAGCTGCACTCCCTGCTATTTCCTAAACAAATCGTGAATTTCACTTATTTAGATCACAAATACCCTGCCCCACCTTGACCCAAGAGTTTGGGTCTCTTTCATAATGTTGAAGATAGATATTTGAGTCTCAATAGTCAAATAAATGTATTGGTGGACACCAAGATTTCCAATGATTTCAAAGAGACCTGTTAGATGGCAGTCCAATCGCTATGCACACATGCAAGTCACCACACATACGCGCACTTTGTGCCTCACAGACAAAGAGACTAGGTACACCTCTTGATAGTACAGACACCTTGTGTTTACAAAATGCATCTACAAAACTATGACGAATTTGTCCGCAATTATTTGTGTATGTCTGTGATAGTAAAATCATGGAATTTAGACATTAATTGAACTTTTCATTAACTAAGAGATTGATAATTATTGAGTTTGGAAACTAATTTGAATGTAAATTTCACAGAACCATTCAATATTATTACTAGGGAAGGCAACTTTAATTCATTTTAACATCGTTGTTGTTATTGTTGAGATTGACTCTATCAGTAATGTAGGAAGCAATTTAAACATGGGGGTGCCAAATTGTATCTATATCTATATGTAATACAGTGAGAAGTTAATTTGGGAATAGTTTTCCTATGACTTAAGTTGTAAGATTGTGTGTCATTGTAAGTGGCACGGTTTCACTCTGAGTGTGACAGTTGAGTTTGTATTCCAAATTTAAATCACAATTACCCTGTATGACTGTTTTAAAGGCAAACGCTACTATCTAGTGGAAAATGAAAATAAATGTCATTTTTCTGAAACTTTAGTATTTGATTCCTGAAGTGTTTCTGGTCATAAGGATGGAAAAGAATCATTGGGTCGCCGTGCTCATTTTTTAATTACAGTGCTTCAAAATTTGGCATCTCAAAAGTACCAATGACGACCAAAAGGGGGGCCCATTTTGCAGTACCTCGACTTCATAGTTCATATTTACTATTTATATTCACTCAATTTAAGTAAAATTAACAGTTTTAGAGAGAGTATTATTTGGCCAATAATTCTATGCCTCTTTTCTCTAGGGTGCATTGTTATTTTTATTTTGAAAACAACAAATACATAATGTGAATTTTAAATTAAAAACTCGAAAAAACTCACTATTTTTCACCATTTTTATAAAAAGATTTTTTTTTTCTCCCCAGTGAAAATAAATGTCATTTTTCTGATTCTTTAGTATATGATTTTTGAAGTATGTGTGTTCTTAAAACTGAAAAAAAAATTAATGGGTCACCGTGCTAGTTTCTGAATTATGGAGCTTTGAAACATGGCTGACAACCCAAAAATCTGCTGCTTTCAAAGTGTTCTATGTTTCTTAAACATGTCTATTTCAGACAGCTACAATTATTTTTTCAATGCGATGACATACATTTTTCTCCCTATATATGTGTAGAATATTACCTGCACTATATGTGTAGAAACTTTTGGGACATTTGGAGTATCCATTTTTGTTTTATTCCCAAAACCATGAAAGGAAAATGCAGCATTTCCCAATGGACTTGCATGTTAAGTAGGTACCCATACCTATAGCTCTGTTTCCCAAACATGTCTATTTCAGACAGCTATAAAAAAAAAAAAATTTTCCCTTTTTATCTGTAGTATATAACCTGAACTGTATGTGTAGAAAATTTTGGGACAGTAGGAGTAGCCATTAATTGTTTGTTTTATCCTATAAAATGTGAAAAAATGGGCCGTTTCCTCATAGACTGCAATGCTAAAGGAATAGTGAGTAAAATGCCCGTAGATTTGGTATATGGAAAAGGGGGGCGTGGCAGTGAATAGTAGCGTTTGCCTTTAATGATGAAATTTACTTTTTGGTTGTCCACTTATATTGGCCATTCCCAAATGCCATGTAATGGAACAGAATTACGCTGTATAATGCATCAGTTTCAGCGTGAGACTGATGGTCTGTCAACCTATTGGATATGAGGGAAAATGGATCCAAGTCCATTTTCTCAAAACACAATATGCAAAGTTGCCAACATGATAACAACCTAATTAGTGTCATAGTTTTTCCATGATTAGCAGTGTTAGAAAAACTCCCATCTAGTTTTGCCCTTGTTAGATGATTTATTTGGATCCAATTTTATTAACTGGTTCTGACTTAGAAAAGACAATGAGAAGGAAATGGAATACATAAAGATGGCAAGATAACTTTCAACATTTCAAAAGTTATCCATGCCAAATTATTCCCCCAAAACAAATTCCAAAAAAAAACAATTTTCAGAAGTGTTGGCCAGAAGAATGTCCCTGCCTTATGATGCTGTGATGCTTCAAAATGTCAATCAGATTGCAAATATAATTATTCTCTGTTCTTTAATCATTTTAAGAAATCTAAAGAGTTCTGCTGACTACCAGATATCCATTACCATGCAGGACCAAAATATTTCATTTATCTCCATGACAATCTTTTAATCTCTGATGCAGTGACGTATGGAGTGATTATTTATTGCCCACAATAATAAGTCTATGGGGATTGTCTACCTCGAGCCCACACATCACTATGCAACACATTTAATTGGCACACTGTCACCATAACACTTATGCACCCTATTCAGACCAGGTTTATATTCAGACCCCAGGCTTAGAAATGATCTAGAAAATACAGTAGTTTAGACTAAAAATCATGCCAGAATTATTGGGAAATACAGTCTACAAAATTTAAATTAGAACATGAAATTCCAAAAAATGTCCAATTCTTAAAATGTATTTATATTTGGGGCATATAAAAAATTGAAACTTAAGACTTCATTAATCATTTATAAAGGGAATTTTGGTGAGAAATTTTCGGCAACTATTTGGCAACAAAAGATCTAGGTGTACACAATCAGAGCAAGCTAAGGGCAAATCTGATCTGGACTCTGATATGGGTGACAGGATGTCTCACCTGACAGCTGTACTAGGTGCAACATGACAATATTTGAGGAGAGCTTGGACTATGTCCGATGCTATACCCTAGCTTGTTTGGTTCTTCTGTGACAACAGTAAGGGGTCTGTGGTCCAACCGATTTGAAAGATCATAATGGGACTTGTGAGTAGGAAAATGAGTAGGCTACACATTGATATGTTTTATATGCTTCAAATCAAAGTGTTGGATATGATCAAATCGAAAACGTTTGCCATGTCCCGAGCTACAGATGTTCTGAACTCAATTCTCCAGTTATAAACCAGATAGATATATGCAATATTTAAAGATACAATAGTGAAAGACACTTTACTAGCACCTACAAAACGGATAATGAATTGGGAGACTGTGTTTTCTGGAGGCCCTTTAAGAAGGGCCTAAAACCTCAGATAAAAGGTTGACTGCCAGGACAATAAATCCTTTGATTCTGGCCCATCAGTGCAAATTAGCACTACATAAATTGCATACTATTTACTTTTCAGCACATCTAAGAAAGTAGGTGGATTTCATAGACATGTACTAGCTGCAGAACTTGGCCCCCCGTTTCCTACATCTTCAATGCTCTCAAGAGTTCCTAATCATAGTATTCCCTTTTAAATGGTTGTCACTAATTCGATACGAAATATCTGTACCTACTCTGTCATATTCACTCTCTGAGTCTGACAAGAAATCAGTGAGATAAAACAGGATTCAATCTTCTCGAGTTCCACCTGGTATACGAGGGAGTTAATGGATTAGCATCCGCACAGCTGCAGAAGAATTCTCTTCCACTATATGCAGATATGTATTCGTGTGCTAGCTGCTGATTGGTCAACCATAATGCCTGACTCCATGTGTGTAATCCTTACCCCCAAAGCGGAAGTTGCGCACGCGCCTCCACCCGGCCCAATGCCCAGAACTGTGGGCTTGCCTAAACAGTGTTAGTGGGTCTGGTTCCAACAAAGTTCATCTCTTCCGGGGGAAGTGTCGTAATTCATCGTGGGTTGTGACTACGAGTGGGACGCTGGAATGTCCGTCTGTCTGGCCATATTTGTGCTGGTGTCATCCCTAGAGTGATATATTGCATCTCCGCGCCTTTAATCACTGGTTTGATTTGGAAACGTGCAAAGAATGTATGATAAATAATGGAGAGATAAGGCGGCGTTTGGGACTTTTATCTCATTATATCGATTAAATATATTTATAAGCGTTTGAGACTATTCATACACAATACACATTATTTAAAACGTATTGCCCTATTTTCTCGTTATGATTGTACCTGAAAATATATTTGGGAAATAATGACAACTGAATTAATTCATTTCGATTTTTTTTCATAGGCAATTATAGGTAGATAAATATATTCGCTATGTTGTGTTCTTTTCTTCTCTCAGCATATCACTTCCTACACTTCTTGACAAAAGTCCTTAATGGGTCGCCTACTAATCTCTCCAAAATGGGCACCTGTGGAAAGTGGTAGGACATTGATTTTGGGTCATGTCCAACCACATTGTCTTACCACTCATGTCCTACCACATATGATGACTATTGGAATGGGCACTTCAGTGCCCCCGCCAAATTAACTTAAAAAAACGAATAAAAACAATGATAACATCAACATATCAATCTAATTTGTTTGTATTGAGGTAGATTTACTGTACGGGTAGACCCTTGCAACGTTCCTTGGCTATCCAATGGTTTTTTAATAGTGATGTGTTGCAGGAAGGTGAAAAAAGGCAGAGGGGTATTCTTGCACAATCTTAATTGGCAATATGAGGCATGAAGATCAACAAAAGAAAAGAATGATTCAAGGAGGGGGAAATGTTCATAATTGGCTCCATATAGTGCTTCTTGTCAGATTATTGAAAGCATTGGCGGCAGAACGATATCCACGCTCCTTCAGCTATTACTATCGCCTGGGGGTCCTAACATTGTATTCAGTTAATGTATTAGCTATGAACACAGCCCTTAATTCACTCTATCAGGGCTTTTGTCAAAGGCTCGATTCAAACAATGCAGATGGGGTTGCGGTAGTTTGTGAAGAGTTGTAGAACTTTCTAACTACTCACTATACAATATAATCGATGTTATATATATATTATGTCCCTACTTGTTACCTTAGAATTAGACTATGTTGGCCTAAATTATCGATCCATTAATTACACTGTGATGTTTTCTACCATTAATTGGTAACGTTTGGCTCATAATTAATGACCCTTGGATGCCATTGTTTTAAGAATTAACGATGTTTTTTTGCCTAATTAACTGATTTTGGAAAAAGGTACAAAGGCACTTTTGTGGGATACTTTAAGTGCAAATAGAAATTGTCACTGAGAAGATTCCATATTAATTGGATAAAAAGATCCCTTATGACACAGAGATGGTAATCACAGCACACTAATTAACAACAATTTCTTATGACACTGGTGCATTGTTCCTCTTCGATATAAACATGGAGAGATGTTTAGTCACGGATTACTTATAGGGATCCTAACTGTACATGGTGCATGCATAATTATAACATTTCTCAACATGAGTACACATTTGCTCTGGTTTACGTAGAAGACATGCGTTCCTTGCAGCATAATTTATTGGGGATTACAAACGGTAGTATCACGTTCACATTATTTATGCAAACAAGGCAATTATTGATCAAATATGGCTTTGTGATCATTTCAGTGTGTAATAAATAGCAAATGCTCCTCTGTTCGATTTCACACTAATCTCGACAGTCCGGGTTTCTGACCCATGTCTCGATCTGTTGGAAACCGCCATCGGGCCATTTGCTACGACAATTTCCCCAGAAATACGATTTGTTCCCCAGTTGGAGAGCCTCACAAATAACGGTAGGCTACACTTTTTTTTTAAAAAAAAAAGTGCCACACACTGCTTAAATAATCTTTCTACACAACATTTAAAAAGCGGCATTAAAAGTGAACTATTTGCTGTTGCACGGCACTAGTTTTTTCCCCTCCAAGAATGTCCTTTGGAGGAAAGTATAGATCAGGCGTGATGATGGCGATGGTGATGGAAAGATGGAAGCCTTGGGGAGAGGCAATAGAAAGGTGGTTCCATAAAGACACGCCCCGTCACATCATGGGAATTCCCGCCACAGGGATAGCTCTGGGATCTGCGACTGGAGCACCTTCAAATAAAGGTCATAAATTGACCTTTAATTGAAGGGCGAGTAGTGGGTAGCCACTTAGAAATCCCCATTGATTGAGACTACGTGCTTACACGTGGTTTCAGGCCATCGATGGAAAGAACCTTGACATGCAATGGGATTGGTTAAATTCCATTATATATTCTGGCCGAGTTAAATTAAGGCTTTCTCCATAGACTATTGTATTACACCCTGATGTAATTGCAAAGGAAAGGCCGAACAATGAATTAATTCTGGAGTGAACCTGGTGCGTTCTTTAGATTACAATTGTGGTTGCCCGGCAACATTATAGAGGACATGGAATTACCGAGTCTACTTACAGGGTAGGCTACAATCAGTCGGGAAGATGTTTTGGCACGTCAATAATGAGATGTCGCCTTCAAATCAATTAAACGTGTAAGATATCGTATTTGGTATTTGCTGATTGTTCGATCAAGAAATGTGTCTTATTATTAAATAGTGGTGCTCCCAAGAGGAGAGAGAATGAATAATAGAAAATTAAAACCGCGGACATTGATTTTCATAATGAAAATAGGTTGCTGTGTCATTTTAAAATATTTCCTTCGAAGTGTGTATTGTAGAAACTTGTTCCGAATCTGTTCAAGGGATAACTTAATGATATATACCGGTACCAGTATTTAGATTTGTGTGTGTTTGGGGTTAGGTTTTGTTAAACAAAATTGGAACATAATTATATGCAAGTAATTTTTAGGGCAATGTTGTAAATGTCCTGGTCCTAAAGAGGGAGTTTGTAACACTCAGGGTTCAAGTATATACCGCCTTCTCAATTACCAAACTCTACTTGGTTTCGGAGCAAGGACAATCCTTTAAGTAAAAGCACCGAACTGGAATATTGAATATTCTAGTTCTGCGGTAAAAGACAAGAGTGTCCACCCTTCAAGGTCATCCTCTAAAGGATCAGGCCTAAAGCGCCTCGGGTCTGTGAAATAGACAAGCCCAGAGCAATGTCCCCCTTTGATCACTTTTGCTTTCTCTGAACTGCAAAGGGCTGTGGAATCCCGTTCATCTGATGTGCAATTGACCCTCACATATTGCATTACAATCGTGTTGGAATGTCAAAGCTGGTGGCTGCGCGTCATCTCTGTTTACTGGCGAAAAGATACTGCGGAGGATTTTCATTGTATATTGATAAAAAGGCGAAATTAAGTTGGTGGCGATTAAAGCTTTCATATTCTTGATATTGACATACATATTAAAAGATCGGTAGGGAAAGTACAAGATTAGAATAAACACAACTAATCTAAACATGTAGAGGTTACCTAATGGTAGAAGGGAGCTTTAATATTATGCCTTTAATAATCTAAAAACAATTTAAAGCTGTTTTGTGGACTTTTCCCAAAAGTACTTTAAGTGGATCAGATGGCTCTGAACGTATTCCACTCCAGAAGCATACCGCTGGATTGGGTTGTGTGGGGGTCTGACTTTTAGGCTTATTGCTTGTATAAATAAAGAAAAACAGTTGCCAACGAACCCCCGTCCACCCAACCGTCCCGTGAATATGCCCCCCGTCCCCCCCCCCCCCCCGATCAGTGCCCGTCCCGGGAGACTTGCCGAAGCCTTGAAGGCAAGGCTTCGGCCGTTTTCGTCTGCAAACGTTTTGCTTTGAGCTGTCCGCTATCCATTTCGAATCCCATTTGCCGGTTACGTTGATTACGTTGAAGTGACTTCTGGCTCGTACGGAATGGAACAAGGGATCAGAATGGTCAATGGCGTGGATGTAGCTGTGTGGGTTGAGTGTGGAGGTTGAAACGAAAATGGATTGTGGAAGTGTGAGTGCCTGAATCGACAATCTAAGTATGCTAGGTTGTAGGTATAGGCCTAAACTAAGTATTCCATGCATCAATAGACATTCTCAGCGGGGAAATTATTGAATGCAGGCAGAGAAGTAACCACATGGAGTAAGAGGAAATTCGTTGGACACTAGTAGTCTGTGCACCGTTCAAAATTGTAAATAGAGTCATTCTGACTTCTTCCAAGGAAGAAGCGGGGGTGCCGACCGTCTAGGCATTATGTTGTTTCATATAATATGCATCCATATAATATACGGGTAGAGTGATTTTTACGAAAAGAGGTAGAAAAGAGGGATTTCTTTGTGTCACATTTTCTCGGAATCTGGTGTCTCCCCATTTACTTTGTTGGTCTCTACAGGTCCATTGAGCCTGTCTGGAGGACATTGTGGTTTGTGAAGGTATCTGGGCTGAAAATGTGATCTTGAAGCCTTTTTTAAATTGGGATCTCTACAATCTATTTATAGCCTGGGAAACCTCTGTGAGACACTACGTCATTTGCCACAACCTTTCAGGGGGACCTAACTACATGCAGAGAAGTGGGAGAGTAAAGAAGAGGGGAGGGAGAGGGTGGGGGTATTTGAGAGAGGGATTGGATGTAGAGGGTGTTGGAGGGGGAGAGTTAAGAAAAGGGAGGGTGGGGAAATAGGAGAGGGGGAACGAGGGGGAGGGAACAAACAGGGGGAAAGAGGTAAGGGAGAGGATGTAAGGGAAGGGAGAGAAGGGAGGGGGGCATGAGGAAGAGGGGAGGGAGAGGGGGGAATCAGAGATGGGGTTGGGAGAGAAAAACAGGTATGGAAGACAGAGAAGAGGGGGAGGGAAATAAGAGAGAGGGGGAAGTTTGGGGAGAGAGGGTGACCGTTCGGAGGACGGGTACTTTGCTAGTATATAATAAAGTCATTTATACACAAAGCGATCAGTCAGAAAGTCCTTGCATTTATTTGATTACCTCGATCATCGGGTTTGGTTGGGTTTATTGTGCTAGATTCTTGCTAATTGCTCGGAATATGGATGCACCCATTAGTGATCTAATAGGTATTGTTTTATTGCACATATAGAGTTCATACTGTGACTAAAATAAGATAGACCTAAATGCCAGGTAGATATGGTATGACTTATTGACAACACACAAGTGTTTTGTCAATGCATCATCCCATATACCTATATCTGTACCTATACTTGTATACATATATCTATTGTTGTAATATGCATATATATTTGCAAACGTGTAAGTGCATCGCTGATTGGCTTAACTAAATTTAGGTGGCCAATCAGAAGCATGCCATATATCTGGTGGTATTCAAAAAGCGGCCTGTACTAGTGAAATCTCCTAATGCAAATGCCATGGGCTAATTTGGCCCTTTTTGTGGATATATGCCTACCTATATAGTGGCATGATATACCTTACCCTTACTAAAAGGATCGTTTAATTGAGAGCATTCCCAGTTTATATAGAAAGATTCTTCTGTCTGCCTATGGTGTCCCCATATATTGGTGGATAACTGCTAAAGAAGCTGAGGCTTCCAATGGAATGTTGTTAAGTGAAGGAACAAATGACTGGGTAGAGGTTATTTCTCTTTCCGAAAGGTTTACAACTTTATTATCTGTGTTCATGTTTTCTACGTTCTTCTTGCCTTTGAAGTTCCTTCTGTATAGAGCAGAGTAAATATACGTCAAAGAATCTGACAAGGTTACACCTGAGGAATTCTGCATGATGTAAATATTTTCATATTCAGATGGTTAAATGTTATACATATTATTATATTTGCCAAATATATGGGATAAAACCTACAGAAGTACTTTAGATTGGCGATTTGTCTTTTCTATCCCATCCTCTGCAAGGATATCCAGTGTATGTTAGCTCTTTGCTGTGTGGGGCCTGGAGGAATGGAGGACCTACATATATTTGTGACGGGCATGGTAATGACCTGGCAATGGACTGGGTGTTCAGTTGCTTACTGTTCGAAGAAATAGTCGTATTCCGAGTATAGGGGAAATGCATACATGTCCGCCATCCTGAACCTTGATTCGCATGGAATTATGGGACTCATGGTACAGTGTAAAATCTATATAAAAAATGTATGTATGGAATACTTATTGATGCTCTAATGTTAATATCCATGTGTTATACATGTTTCCATAACACAACCCTCCATCTTTCCCATCATGCATAGATCATTTATACATGCTCAGACATTGGTGAAAACATTCTTGCAATCTTCGATAAAAAACGTTGCTAAATATTTGGATGTCAAACCTAAACTGAATCTATCCCAGCATGCACTGTAACAGACATGCGAAGTGGCACATGCAAATCCCCTATTCAAAAACTGTCATGGCGTCTAACGGAGAGGTTGATGTTGAGGTCTCTGAAATAGGGCCCCATTATTCTTTAACTGAATGCCTTTTTACGTAAGGTCTGTGATGGGTTGTGGTTGGGCACTTGACTAATAATAGACCAAATTATGTTGCTAGTGCTATATATTAATCGGTTCCTTCTCTTTTCTTTCAGGCATTATCAACCTCCACAGGAATACATGCCAGACCTGTACTGATGCGCCATATACTACCAGTGTTATCATGGCTGCTGGCCACGGAGAGAATCTACCATCGAGCTAATTAATGGTAACCAAAGAAAGTATTCTCTAAAGACGGTGCTCCTATATGAAAAGCTTAGGGAGAGTCGCGTTTGATAAAAGAATTATTATTTGGAAAAGCCAGAGATCCTTTTTCATCTCATGTAAGAAGAAATAATCATCTTGTGAATAAGAAAGACCGCTGTTTATTATGGTGGGGGTTTTTTTCGAGGGAATGTAGTTTATGGCTGCGATTTTCTTATCGTTTTGAAATTCACAAAGATGAATAGGAAATGTCAAGAGGGGCGCAGTTTGAAAATGCCTTGATTTCAAGGCTTGGAACATAATTATCCATGGAACTTAACCTAGCATTCAGATTTGAAAAAAATTATAGTTGAGAACGCTCCAGGTTTATGAGGCTGCCTCCGATGGAAATGGCCAGAATATTCAGAATATCGAGAATATGAGATCGTGAATTTAGATCGAAACGTTATTGCAAGCTGTGACATCACCATTACAAGCAAATATCAGAAGTCGGAAAAGTTTTGTCATTTGTACTAGAATGTAAATGGTTTTAAATAGTGTTTAATAACGTGTAGGTATTCATATAAGGTTTTAAACATCTTCTAATCTGTATACCTGGGAAGGTCCCGGACCTTTCATTGTTAATTTTTTATCAGCTGTGTGACAAAATATATTAGGTGAACAAAGTCCTAAATTATTTTTGAGTATCTGAAGAACTACAAAAAGGACGGTGACCTTTTACGGCCACTCATGGACGGAAGGTCACTAAATAATTTGTGTTTTATGCGGTTCTATCCGCTTCTAAACAATGTCTATATATCAGTAATTCTTTGAATTGGAAGCAATGGGTTGAAAACTGAATGCTCAGCAGTTCCATGGTACAAGGTTATGAAGCCTTTGAAAAATAACACCCTTAACGCTTAATTCCACACAATAGAGTACGTTTCCATTTACACGGCCATTTTGTCATGTTTTGATAAGCAAGGCACTATCATTAAATGGATAAAAGTTCCACTATCCTGACAATCTGGAAAATTACAACTACACATTACCAATTACAATCATCAAAATAGTATGATGTTACAGCAAATGTAAAAATGATTTCAGACCAGGTATTCCAAGAAAGAACCATTGTGATAGCCAAGGAGAAAGTCCCTTTATCGGGCCCTTTTATATAGGTGGCTCACATAATTGGCGAGGGGACTAATTCCGACGGGAAACAGAAAGCAATCGGAAAAAACTTGATCTTATAAAAAAGAAGAAGAATTGGTCTTACCATGATATTTTCAACACGGGGATGGGACAAAGGGGAAAGTGGCCTTTGACGGCCCTCGGTCAAACAAGCGTAGGGTGTACGAGTTTGGGGGTGCCACTTCAATGAAATTCTACCTTCTTTTGTGTATACGCTTCGTATGAAAAGCCACAGTCAGTAAGCATCCTCAGATTCCTTAGAGAAACTCTTTATCCGTTATTGACAGTGTCTATCGGCGTTGAGTCAATAATTCAATGTCTCTTTCAAGAAGGCCCGAATGTATACATGCTTATGATATATTTATGGGTGCTTCAGTTTTTGCAGCCGTGGACTGACGTCTTGTGGAGACATAGACATTCTGTAGGACGACTATCATCATTGCATGGGTCCCCATAAAGAGTATAAACAAAAGAAGGAGAAATATAAGATGGTAGTCAAAATGAAGTGGTTGAAACCTACTATTGAAGTACGCCTTTTGGCACGGTCAACGCTTGGTGTGATACGATGCAAAAAACAAGTCATCATACCATGTTGCGGGAGGTTATGAATAAACATTGATATACATGTATACGTACTGATATGAAATAACATATAATGTATAAATATACATGTGTGTATGTTGTATTGACCTAGGTTTCTTAGACAATACATGAATTAATGAAGAAATAAAGAGCACATCCTCCAGGTGGAAATCTGAAACAAAGAAAATTTGGGGAGAATTTGAACAGTATGTATATTTAAAGATACATGCAGTACACCATAAATATATTTGTACCCTTATATGTGCATGCATCCTCCAATATAGTGTGAATATGCATTAATTGAAAGTCGGCACATGCTATACTAAGGATTGTCCAGACGTGTGGTTATAATAATATCCCTAAAGAGAGATTGATTTTTACCCTGTATATTTATTTTGATACAAGTCCCGCATATGGTGGGGATAGGTCCATGTCCATCTTACAATAGAAAGTGTAATTAATTATAAATGTCGTCGGTGTTGTCATAATTTTCGTAATAAATTATCGAAATATACATGATATTGTAGTTACGAGATATATTTAATATCACCCCTCCACCAGATCACAAGAAGCGAGTGATCCACTCGCAATGGCTAGTGATAGTGATCCTTGATCGCAGATCAATCGCTAGTACATACAAGCCAGTGTAGGATCCTTGTGATCAAATACGAGTGCTGATTCCATCGCACGATAATCAAAATAACTATAGATATTTCTGCGATCGAATTGCCGCGCGCAAGCAATCGCGACGCCTTGCGACGTAGTGGAGCAGACCCATAATAACCCTTTGAGTAGTAAGATATATCTATGGGGGCAAGAAAGCCTGCCTCTTTGTTGTCCTAATGAAGCATACAAGTTCTTAAGTAATACGCCGCTATTCCGCCAGTTCTAACCAATGAAGTATTTCCTTCCTGCATATAGACTAGTTTCTAATTTAGTGGAAGTGTGAATCAATTTATTTTCTCAACATACATGTATGAACATATACATTAATAATTTATTTCGGTAACAATCATTCAGGGGTACTATCCATTAATTTTAAAAGACTGGCGACATATTTTCTGTAAATGCGATCATTGTTAAAACAATGTTATGTTATGACATAACGTGCTATGACTTCAATTTGATGAGTCGAATCAAGTGCAAATCATGAAACCTTCTTCTATGAGTTGATATTACCAGTATATCATATATGTTTTTAATATCCTTCAATAAAATGTATATTCATAGAACATACTATAATAACAACATTTCTGTAGGAAGATTTTTAGAAGTAAGTAAAGAACTCTAACTCGGTCTTTCTATGTGGACGGAATTGTTGTACAAGTAAGTTTGTAGTCTATTTTTGTACCAATTGGTGAAGTTATAGCCCTTGAATGGTATCATATATAATCCTTTTAGTTTGTTTCTGCACGAAATCGAAAGAACATAATCGAAAGTCATTGAGGTGTTTTATCAACATGGTGTAAGAACTCTGACGATTTGCGCTGGATGAAGTGACGAATGCCATTGACATCAGACTTACATCGCCTACTGCATGAAACAAGACCATGGGGTCTTGCGCATTGTGCTTATTCACTGCTCTAACATTTAGCTACGTATAATGGTGTGTAATGATTGAGATGCTTACAATCTTAACAAGAATATCTGACTTATAAATATGATTGAATTTCTATCGTTGTTGTTGTAGATGTGTGCATGACGGAGTAGTATTCTTTACTACTATTATTTTTAAACAGGGAGAAAAACGTGTAGTTGTCAAAATCCTGAACCACTGAATAAAATACAAATAATATTGTGTAGGTAAGACATAATACTAAGCTTGTTAACGCTATTTGGTATTCATATTCCTCATGTTTTACTATGTATTGATAAGTCATGTTCCATATTATGACCCCCATGTACTATTGTTGTATTACAAATGCTGATATGTGGGTGCAAATAAAAAAAAATCAGATATAAGCTATCGAGTTTTACTTTCCTTCTATCGACTTTTACTTTTCTTATCAGTATATTTCTAACACCACGACGAATCGAAATTAAGATAGTAAACAAATAAAGTGTTTATAAAATTCCGACATAAAATTGTAGACACCTGAACAGTTCATTACCAGATGGACGTGAAATACAACAAAAATACTCGACCATAGCGATGTCAATGTTTCTGAACGGAAACAGCCAAAATGAATGTGACATCATTTCTGCAGTATGTTTATTACTTCTGACGCCAATTCCATTAAAGTGAAACAATACAATTCTGGGAGAGCATGGTGTACAACATTCATTACACATAGAAAGTCATCTTTGATTACCATGAGTACAAAACTATTCCGAAATACATCAATACCTCAAAAGTTCCTTACAAGCATTGATAATGTTCGTTTGTTGTTTAAGTGTTTTCTTTACATGCATGAAAGGTCAATGCATAGCCATCGCCAGTAAGACAGCCTAAAGCGTCATACTGCATTTCGCTTCAATACAATAATTCATAAAGAAAAGCTCGACATGCAAGGACTTGCAAGGATGTCACTGATTGAATTGAATTGAGAAAATACTTTGTCTGATGTTTTACAAGTATGAGATAGACAAATGGGTAACCAGGCTTCTGGATAAAATCCAGGTCTTCCAGCAGTTACCTTTATAGAAAAAAGATTGATATACTATGAGAGTGACTGTCTAGTAAGTACACAATATAAACAGGATAATAAGACATAAAACAAGTTATAAAACAAGTTATAAAACAAATATTATAAAAACTCACTAATATCATCTTTTATGATAACAAGATATAAGATATAAGATCCTGAGTATTATAGACGTAGCATCGTCAGCTAATTTAAATACTCATAATATTAGAGTTTTCACAATTCAACTCCAACTTTATATGATATTTTAAACATCGATATTTTCTAAATATTTTCTAAGTTCCTTTCTTGTTTCGAATGCATGTGCTTCCGTGGGCGGTGCATTCCAGGCTAATTTGGCTTTGTAGAGAAAACTAATTCTGTATAATGCAGATTTTGTAATATTAAGGATTACATTTTCATGTTCTTTGCATGGTTGGTTGATAATAATCTTTTATCTAGGTGTTTGTCCGAAAGTGATAGGTGGAAGGCACTCCCCAGGGTATATCGTCTGACGGGCGGTTCATTGCCCTGATGTTTCGTGAAACTTGACAGATCAGATAAAATCAGGAGAAGACAGGCATTGCCACTCAACTTCAGTACTTATGACATTCAATATTGCGAGGAAAGCTTTATGTGCTATTTACGGTGCTATCGCGGGTAATTATTCTTACTGAAATGTTGCAAAACAGGTAATATTCAACATTTCTCCCTATAAATTCTCAATCTATCGTTCCATTAAAATGAAATATCGGGGATGATAAGCTTCTATGGTAGCAATTTTAGCCGAAAATGGATTTCTATAATTCATGATCTGGTGTGTCAAAATAGGAGTTGGGAATAATTTAAAAGGGAGAATTCAAAATATCGATTCAACATTTAGAGCTATAGTCCTGACAACTTCTCAAATGTTTAGGGCGGCTTTCTGAACTCAGAGAAAACAATGCCATCACTTCATCGTAATTGGCATTTTTCATAAAACATTGCCAAAATATGTACATATATATGAGAAATTATACCATGCAAACCCTCCCCCATCCCAACATACCCTTCGAGTGTAGAATGTGTACCTGTTTTCGAGGGCCCATTGCATGGCAAAGTAAGATAACCAATTAAATTATAAGATTTCAATGACACAGGGAGAAGAACCCTCATAACCCACACAAATGGCTTGGTACCATCCCTTAGTTGACCAACATTTAAAATTGTCAGAATTTCTCATAATATAGCGTTCGGACAGCGAGTTCTCCTCAAGCCAGCTGACTCCCCGACTATGGAATCTCCTTGTCACGCTTTTCCTACCTTAGAAATTGTCTTAAGCTGGCGATCAAATGCTGTAAAATGGTGCTAGAATGGCAGTGGGCCATCATAAACATTTTCAGCTAAAGACATGAGTGCCACTTTTTGAACACTATCCCTCAGTAACTTTTTGATGTGAAGATGTTTATCATCTTCCCGTGATAGCATTTCCTTGTAGGATGCCCATAAATGGGCGATCACAACCCAATAGCGAATACTTCACAGGTCTTTAGCGTGACCCCGGATCATAAGAGGGCCTGCTGGACTGGTCGTCATTTCTTTCCATCATCAAACAACGATACCATGGTTCTAAACCTAGGTCTATAAAGACCCTGTATATATATATTCTGATACAGGATCTGACTTGATGGTAGGACACTCTGCCGATTCAGTGATACAAAACTACACCGAAGTGCCTGCGCCTGCTCGTTTTGATTTGGCAAAAAATTAACTGCGTATTTTACGACTCGTTATTACTTTGTGCCGAATGGGATAAAGGGCACATAAACTAGACTATAGCCCGACGTCCGATGTTTTCTTTGCCATATTGTGTGTATCGTCAGTTGCAATGCTTCGCATAAATGTTCCAATATTGCAACTACACAAGTACAATTGCGCATGTGTTCATCACGTCCCATATCCCAATATCTATGATATTGAAAGTAACTAAGGTCGACGTAGATATGAATATGGATCTTCCCAACACAGCTTAAATAACCTGAGAATGATTACTGTCATAGGGCTGTTCCAACTACAGAAGTACAATTGCGCATGTGTTCATCACGTCCCATATCCCAATATCTATGATATTGAAAGTAACTAAGGTCGACGTAGATATGAATAATTATGGATCTTCCCAACACAGCTTAAATAACCTGAGAATGATTACTGTCATAGGGCTGTTCCACCGGCCGGAATAACGCATCAGTTTTTGTCATCTTCAGTAAAAAAGAAATCCTTTATTCACCTCTGTGCCACTTTGTTCATTGATGCAGACGACATGTACAGGTAAATGTCCTACAATTCTTCGTTAAAACTATCTTCAGATAGGATCACTCAAATGAACTTGGGGCATAGCTATGTCTCTCCTCTTTCAAATTGGACCATCAATATAACTTTATATAAAATTTAAATTGATGGTCCAATTTGACCACCCACATTGGATCAGTATGCAATGTTTGGTGGCCGGTGAGGAGGCGGGGTGGAGTTTTTTGTAAGTCGTTTTTTAGCTTTGGTTGGGCATAGATTCTTATTATAGTGTTATATGTTCTCCACTATTAAGTCGTTTTTTAGCTTTGGTTGGACATAGATTCTTATTATATTGTTATATGTTCTCAACTATTAAGTCGTTTTTTAGCTTTGGTTGGGCATAGATTCGTATTATAGTGTTTTATGTTCTCAACTATTAACAATGCAACGACAACAATAAATATCGCGAAAAATAGCACGATAAAAAACAGCCGATATCGGATATGATTGGCAGAATTAGCAGGCACCGGAGCCATCTGGTACAACCCGACTGCACTAAATCGTGGTGTCAAACGGATCCAATACAGGTACCAGAACTCTTGCCCAACGCAGACATGGATCCGGTCATAGGAATTCCTTGGGATCATGTCAATTTCATTTTGAGATACTACATGTTAGTACCAGATCCCATAGACTTGGGAATAGTAAAGGAGGTGGACAGTGGTCATCTCCTGTTCACTGGCAGTGTAGCTGAAGGGTTAAACTTGCCTTTCCATGCCAGGTATCGTACCATATATCTATACCATGTATACATGTAGTACACGATCCCATTTCATAATACGCTATACAGACTGCATGGGTGTTTGGCACGAATTACAATATTCTATCCCCAATAGGATTGACAACAAAATGCAAAACAATATAATGTTAATGTGAAGAAATAAGCGTACATTTTATTCGGTAAAATATGAGAGAGTGCTGTGTTGTCGATCACGAGCTACCACGTGATATTCCATGTTAATCCATTTACTGGAAACAAGGAAGTAGTGCATGACCGAAACTGATTCTACGTACATATATAACACTAACAACATCAGTAGCAATATTGCTTATTGGTACTTATTATTTATACCTGTCAGTCTCTATGAATAGCCGTGTCTTTCTTAATTATCATAAGTCCATACAATATCAGATCAATTTTCTCAGGTTGATATTGCTTCTACATGCATTCAACCGTATTTTACAATTTGGATTGCAGCGCCTTAATGATCTTAAGTATTTCATACGGTGATCCAGAGTCACAACTGTCGCTTTAATCATTGAATACAAAATTCTTTGAAATTTGATACAAGAAAATTATGCACACATACAAAACTGAGCAAAAATAGAGTAACATATAAATATAGAGTAAGATATATAGAGCCTCCGCGTAAAATTATTGCTTGTCATATCATTAACAAAAGGGAAACATTTCATGCCATTAATAAAGGATTTCTTTATTAAATTTTATTCAGGGTCACATCAGACATAGATATGATGATGGTCGTAAATGGGTATCACGCCATAGATGTAGAAACCCCAACATGCGACATGGTAAAGCAAATTGGTGGATTGGTGTTTTGGTTCACCTATTCAGATAAACACCCTGGTTACGTCCAGCTGACTGAATGCAAAATAGAAGAGGACAGCAACTTACAGTTATATCCAATGGGAAACGAAATGGTAAATAAACTTATTGCAACTGTCGGGGGCAAGAATGTTCCCCCATCAGCCGCATATCAACATGGGCCAGCTTTCACGGTAATAAGAGACAAATTCAGGGAAGAGCTTCCTGAAGAGTTGAAAAAGCAAGAGATACTGGTGGAAGAAGATTATGTTTTCGCCCTTCCTTGCAAAGAATGGCCGCGCCTTGCTGGGGATTGGGAGGAAAGGGCAAGAGCCAGTTGCTGTCTCCAAGAGGATTTGATCGAGGATATAGTGAGATCAGGCTGTCATATTGTGCCTGTAGGCATAGAGGGATCCGAGAAGCCACTATGGCGGCTTTCCTTTTCTCTGGCTGAGGTGAAGAGAGCACGGAGATTGACACCAGTACAGCGTAGGTGTTACTTACTTCTGAAATCTCTACACACCGTTCACCTTAAAGAACTAAAAGGGACAGTCACTTATCAACTCAAGAATATTTTATTCTGGGAATGTGAAAGGTTACACCCAGACAAGTGGACCATGGATGATTTAGCTGAATGTACATTCAGTTTGTTGGAAGTGCTTAAAAGAGGTCTTGAACAGGGTCGTATTCCTCATTATTTTGTACCGGAAAACAATCTGATTGCGAGAATTGAGGAAGAAACTAGGTTAAGGTCAATCGAAAAGATAAAGTGGATCCGATCTAATGCAATTCAAGCTGTCAGAGAATGTGATGCCTTTTTCAGAAATGATGCGACAAAATTCCAAAGATTTGCTGTCATCGAAAAAGCCATAAATAACAGGGAAGATGATAGATCGTGTTTCTTATCTTTTTATAGCGACATGATTTTCGCTTGTGTGGCTCACAAAGATATAGCAGCAGCTTTGCTATACATAGAAGATTGCATTGAAAGGCTAGTGCCAGATAATGAACTCAGTGTTAACTTACTATATCATATTCTCCATGCCTGCAACGAAGCAGGCGAGTTGGCTGACCTCCAAACTAATATTGTTTGTCTAAGGATTGCAGTGAAGGCCTATGACCGTCTGAAATTGTCTGATCAAAATCTCGCAGTCTGCTTGGTTAATTTAGCTGGCCTTTTACATGCTGATATAGTAGAGAAGGAAGGCAGCGGAGAAATAGATCAGGATCTTCGCTCAGAATGTAAAGAACTGTTTGAGAAATCAATGAGTATGTGCAAAGATGTCGCTCTTCAAGTTTGCACCGCTAACTTTCTACTTTACATTAGAAAATTTAAAAACGCCCTAGACATTCTAATGAATAGGGAAATTTCGACTGACTTTAAAGGCGACTTCGATAATATCGTGACATTTCAGAGAATTGAATTCAGTGTCTTGCCAAAAATCATGTCTCAGGAATCCAAGCAGGGAAATGAAATAGTGATTCCTGCAATTGTGTTTGCCTCTTTTTTACGGGTTCTATGCCATCTTGAGATCAAAAATGAATCTCATGCAACGGAAGAGCTGGAGATTTTAGAAAGACTCGCAGGAGACAGCAACAATACCCATCAAGATGTCTCAAAGCGCCTGATTGCTGATATAAAGAAATATCAGGCCAGACTATCATCGATTTAATTTGCTTTCCAATGGGGCATGCACAAAATAGTTATTAGTTGAAAAAATTATCTATTAAATGCCATATAATATCTACGTTACTGATAGGGTTATCGAATTGATAAAAAATACCATTTAGTCCATTCAAACCCAAATAAGACATTTTGATTCGGAAAATCAATTCTATCATTAAGTAACTGATATACAACAGTCAATATCCATATTGAATGTTGTCATTGGGAGGATATATCTCGATGTTATGGGTTCATTCTTCCTATCCGTGTGTATTATGATATACCAGTCAATATATAATACATTTTGTTTGCTCCAATCATAACGTATATTTTAAGTGGTCGAAGAGCGATTAGGATGTTGTGTTAGGCTTAGGAGTGTATACTAAAGGTAATATATATACGCCAGTCATGTTAGCTTTTTGTGGGTCTATAAGCTAGGCTCATATAGATCAACCTCCATCGACTTTTTTTAAAAAAAAGATTAGATATTCAACCTATTTAAGCAAATGCAAATGATATAAGCAACGACAAAAGATGACTCCCAGTTCTTGACCGAAGAGAAAATTTAATGATCACCTATGACAAGTCAAACTACCTGTTTTCTATAGACTATTAGGTCAGAGACAAAAATAAAGAATGTTCATATAGCCACCTTGACTTACAAATTATTTTGCTTAATTCCTCATACACAGAGAGAATACAATGAAGTGTTACTTATAGAAGACAATCGCCACCTTTTTCACAAATTAATAATACATTTGTAGTTGGTAGAAGAACCCCTTCCACAACCCAAAATCGTTACATCCAACTTTATTGAAGATCGCATTTTATCGAATTTTTAGCAGCCTTCAGAGTAACTTTTAGTTGTTGCCATGAAAGAGTCTCCTTTTGTGAATAAAAAATCTGGCGCACAAGAGAACGAAATCTAACCGTCGTTCGGTGTTCCGCCTCCCCTGAATCCCGAACATAAGATGTGCTACATTCAGATCACTCAACACATCACAAAAGAGCCAATAGATTCCAGTGACGTCACGGCCGTCGCCATTCCTGGGGGCTCGTTAGATGTATATTTATGCTGCGATACTTGAAAATACCGTTTTCTGGCTGTTTTAACCTTTACCAGTTTTAATGTGCATAAACAATCCCTTCTTGATAGGTTAGATTATCTTCCTTTAGTGTAGTATTACTCAAGTAGCCACCATTGTGAGGTTTATCAGCTTTGTTTTGATAATCACGCCATAGACGCAAGGAAAACGCTGACCCCTGTAATGGCGGCTCACAGGGTTTCCCAGCCACCGGGGTGACGTCATGTGAAATCTATGTATTCCCCCTCCAAACCTAATTAACATCTCCAAGAAACTCTGGACCACCGCACAGTCAACAAAGCAATGAAAGGTGTTGTCCACTTCTTCACAAAAGGAACATTTTACAGTTTTTAATTTTCATCTTTTTCAAATATGTATTGCACACTATCAAGCGGTTTAAGACTTAAAATTGGAAGGTGTGTAATCATACATTTCGAGTACATTGTTATGGAATACTATACCAATCTGTTGGCTCTGTGCCCCAAATATCAATACCTGTTCCTTCAAACATGTCTACCCTTTTTCCATTTCTATCTCTGCATTTCAACAGATAAAGTTCAAGTTATAAACCAGACTTATGCAATATTTAAACAATAGTGAAAGAAACTTTACTAGCACCTCCAAAACGGATAATGAAATGGGAGAAGGCCCTTTAAGATAAAAGATAAAAGGTTGACTGCCAGGGCAATAAACCCTTTGATTCTGGCCCATCAGATAACAAGACAAGGTGGGGATACTTGTCAGAACTTTCACCAACTCACAAGGTAAGGCTCTTCCCAATCTTTACCTTTTGCTAAGTGCAAGTTTGTATGTTTCCACATAGGCTTATATAAATGAGTTTAGGATATCAAGAATTGAATTTTGGATATGTAAAATTAGATTGTGGATATCTGAAATGTAATTTGGGATATATAAGATGTTACATATTCATAAGTTAATTGTAAATATCCCGAATTCAATTCTAGATATCCTCAATTAATTCTTGATATCTGAAGAGGTTTTTTGTGGGTTTTTTTTTATAAAACTTTATTCACAAGATATCTGAATTGTTTTTGTTTTGATATCCATAAAAATAATTTAGATATCCACAATTCAGGAATAAATATACAAACAGCTTTCCATAAAGATATCCTACATTCAAATCATTAATGAAATAATTTTCGGAAATTGGTATGAAGCTAAAACAAAGGGGGAGGGGGGCACAACCCCGCTTCCTACATGTTTCCAATAGCAATTGGCGAATTTGAACATTAGATCCTCCATGCCACAAATCAAAATAAAAAATAATTCCATAAATAACATGAACCAAAACTGCTGATGTGGGGACACTCACATATCCCACGCTAATAATTACGAGATACCCGGAGACAAACTCTCTTGAAGTCTCGGAACAGAGGCGCACTCCACGACTGCAAGTGTCGCCATCTAATGAGAATTACAAACAGGAAGCAATATCAGTACTCTACTGAAAGCCTTCGACCAAGGGGTTGTACGTTTAATAAACTGAGAATAACACGTATTGTGTATAATGCCTTCCAGATAAATAACATTTGAAATAATTAATCCGTGGCAGCTATACATGACTCGTTGCACCGCTGCCAATCCCCTTCTCTCCAGGACCAAGAGTAGCAATTGCAAATGTTGCTCAATAGAACCAGGACCATACACCCAAATAGAACTACGCCCCTTTCCTGCAATAGCTAATCCGATGTCAACGTGTCGAACGCAGTGTAACACTGTTTGTTATATTGCTGACTGAAAATGAAGTCGCTGTTGATTCGTCGTTTCAAGGGTGGGAGAATTGCATGACTACAAGAGCCTTTACTAAATAATAGAAAATGTGGGTGCGTACCTATAGATTTTAGAATTTTGAGCGACTTACATGTTAAGTGGTTAAGTTGAATTAAAATTATATTTTCGAGGCAATTCGAGGGGTTGCAGGGAATCAATGTAATGAGAACGCTATCGTTGTGATGAGGGAGATTTTGTTTTAGCAAACGTTCCCGATTCGATTACTCAGTTTGGATTGATAAGGGGCCAATTGATATGTAGGGGAGCTTTATTAATTGATTTTCCCATGTTAAATTCCGGCGCCTCCTCTTATAAAACATAGCCTAACACGATGAAAGTTACAGTGTACCTCTATTCATATATTTTAATATATCGGAGATTCGATCTGTCACCGGACTGGGAAATTGTGCAGGAAAGGGAAAAGAGGGAATTAAAGAAATACGAAACGATGAGTTCCTATATATAAAGATTTCATTTATTTCAAAGTAAAATAATATCTCCCATGTGTGTAATTTGGCCTTCTTCACATTTCCTCGTTTTTAAACCTTAACACAATAATCACATTCAAATACAGTTTTCCTCCTAGACCATTTAGCCTACATTGAAACCAGACTCAGCGCCGCAAAATAATTCCATTCGTCACACGTGAACTGTGCATCTTGACATCAATGAAGAATATCCAAAACAACATATTGGCCACAGAGTTGTATCATACATAGAACAGCCACATGAGGGACCTAATGTACTATAAGTATAGCTTTTGGAGCTTCCCAACGTAGGCCTTGGACTAAGTTTTACTATTCCAATTTAATAACAATTTTCTTTTCAATATACATCGGTAACAAAAGGAGAGAAGACGATAGGTAATTTAATATTAGTTGTTGTCCTTTAAAATAAAACTTTTAACAAGATTTTACACACATCGAGGTAAGGATATTGATAATTGATATAGAGTACTTGGAAAATGATCTCATCTGGCTGTGAAAAAGTAAGAAAAAATGGGCGTTTGTATTAATTCATTTATTTATTTTGATACAACGTATATATGAGGATTCTCTTATATATATAATATACTACACCTAGACAGTTGTGTGAACATATGCTCAATGGGAACTCGATATGAACTAGTTTGGGACATTCCACATGTTATTGGCTGCACTCCACAATTGGGCAGCAGCCCTACGTCCGATGATTGTGATGATGATGTCTAATGACGATGGGCACGAGTAATGGACTTAATGGAACAAGATGGAAGTGAAAGATAATGAGGCGATATGTAGATGATGATAATATGCTATTCACATCAATGTTTTACTCAATGACATACTTCTTCTGCCTTCTTTCGCTTACTCTCCTCCTCTTCTCTCGTGTTAACGTACTGCAACTCCCCTTTACAATGATATTACTAAAAACCAATAAAATTATGTGTGGCCAATGCTGGGCCACTTTCTTCGCTTCTTCCCTTATATCAACAGCCCCCTCCCCGAAAAACCCAGATTTCCAATTCTTTTCTAAGCACCAAGAGAAATTGGATGTAGTCTAGCTCGATTTTGACAGGATATAATGTTATTACTAGCTTTTCTCCCTTATTACTCTTTGTAGGAACTGAAATCAATCATGTCTACCCACTGAAATGCTATATTCATGAGACAACATGGGAGGTTTAAGGTGTTTTTCAAAAATTGGACTGACACCGAATATGCTGAATCAAGTGTACATTGCAAATGGCATGAATATGATCCTAACACTGGACACCGAACACCCCCTTCACCAAACATATCCAGCTTGTAGCCAATGCCACTGGTCACCCATGTTATGTATATTTCACTCTAAAGTGGACCATGTCAGGAGGTCGACGGCCGACCAAATGAACTCGTACTTCCATTCAATGTCATAATTCTCATTACCAATTTACTTAGATTGACATGTAATGATAATAATTACCAAAGAGATAGATGATGAACCATAACTATAGGGATATCATTCAGATAACCCAATTTCAAACGGAAAAGGACATTTAGAATCAGAATTGCTTTGGTGGATAACATTTGAGTGGCACTGGCACAAAATGATAACTGAATGGTAAGTTCAATCGCGATAAATCAGATGTCTATCACCCTCCTGTTAGAAGGATTGCTCATAACAAGGGAGTACCTTGTACTTTCTATACACAGACATCCCTATATGCTCTAAGGCAATAGGGTGCCACAGGAACCGCCTTCCTTATTTACATTATTTTTTTCATTAATGGAAATAAGTTCACAATCTCTATATTATGTTTGTTCCATACGACAACAAAGAGATGACTTGGTGATATTTGTGCAATCTTACATAATATCTGCGACGCTTTGCAGCATACCAGTTCAGAGACGAAATAAAATGAAAACGCGCATCACACAATACTGATGATTATTGCCATGAGAATACCCAAAATACTGCAGTAGATGCGCTGTGGCATAGGGAGCAACACCTCTGGCTTGTTTAAACCTTCCATTACATTTATTTTTAAGTATTTACACAATAAGAGTTCTGATGTATTTCTGTTCGTACCATCACTAACGATTGTCAATGTTCTCCACAAAATAGTTATTTTAGCCCGCTACTAGCAGTAGCAAATCTCTGAACTGTAATGACTAAGATATTTTAAAAGAGTCATTTTTAATTCATTGATAGATGAAGGACTTTCCATGTCAGAAAATAACTTACAACGGGACATGCGAAAGCCATGGAACACGACTACACGATTTGAATATAAGGAGAGGTAATACATAATGAATACCAAAGCCAGAACTCATTTCACAACTGTAAATTCCAGTATTTCCAAGTTATTTCTGCTATTTCCATAGTCAGACCTACACACTAGATATAAAATAAAGATCAGCTAAGTGGTCGCCTAAAATAAAATGTATATAATAGGTAAAATATTAATCTCGATAAAATGTAATTTTCTTTGTAAAATGTCAATAATGAGTGCTATCCTATCATGGGGTACATGTATATATAACCAACATACAACAGAACTGATGGTTAAAATAGTTGAGAATCTTTCTCTGTATACTTCACAATTAGTCAGAAAGATGGGAGCGGTTTTTTTCTAATTTCTCTGAAATGGGGAGCATAGGCCTCTACGAACTGGCAGCCTAAATAGCGGGTAGCAGAAGGTGAGCTATACCCAATACGTATAGCCCCCATTAGTTAACACAGCACATCATATACATAAATAGGACAACTAACGTTACAATAGACTAACAAAAGGAATACAGAAGCCCCTACACTTCTTATTGTTCCCCACCATTATCATTAGCATCATGTCACAAGGGGAAAGTACTAACATAGCAACCAGTTCATTTAACTTCCTTATCTACAATACACTAATGAAGCATCATTATCAAATATCATCATTATTATTAATAGTAGTATTATTGGGGAGGCCGTTCATATAGATACATAGCAGCTGAAATATATGTACAAGTCATAATAACGATGCTCCGCAGTGCTTCGGTCGTTTCAGATAGCAGGGAATAGCGTGACATTAATATGTATTGATTGCAGTAATTCATTGAAAATCAATATTGGAGGATATCTGAATTGCAGATTTTGAGCTTGGAAACAAGGGTCATTGACCCATCTTACTATTTGAAATGTCGAAATTGGAACAATAAGACATAGAATATGATATACATTTATCACGCTAGTCCTTGTAGAGCTAATGAAGTTAAATAAATTAGTCCTGGAAACTAAATACGTTAAGAATCCCGGCAAAGCCCTCGCTTTCTATCATAACACAGAATACAATAAAAATCAGCAAATATATATTCAATATAATAACAAAAAATGTTTTTTTTTCTCTTCAAAATAACCTGTTTTTCTTCCTGCCATAATGACTTAGGTTCAATATTTCTGAGTGGTCGAAGTTATTTCAAAGTCACTGTCGTAGATACATACAAGTATTACTCATCGTCAATTAAATAATATAAGTACAATTCCCCTATTAACTCCGTTATCAAATCATCTAACTTAAAGAAAAACTGTGGCTTTGGTATACATATAGATACACCTTCATGTGGTGTAGGTATAGGTATCTTGTTTTTTTTACATATATAACATTTCTTAATAACTCGTAGCACCCGTGGATACTATCGTCCCAATGGATTGAATGGGGATGCTATAGAAACTACAGCGCCTTTTCTTGGGTCTGTCAGTAGTCCTACGTTCTTGGTATAAAACACTGGCTTGTCCAAGACATAAAAATATGTATAAATATGAAGCAGGATTGTATGTGTGTGTGTTGTAAGAGAGTATAGCGCCCTCGGACCGCCAGGGACCGTGGGATGTCCGCCATTTTGTGTTTTGGGGGTAGATCGACAGGGGGCGTTCACACACACCCTGCCTCAAACTGTCTCCGTTCGCTCCCAGTCAATTAATTCATCTTTATTTAACTCCGAGTTATCACGAGAAAATACCTCTCTCTTCCACTCCTGTGAATCTCTCTCCTGGTAGAAAAACCCAAACTTGGGTTAATGCACCTGATAGGGTAATCTTCCTTGCAGCATCTCCTTACAGACAGATACTTGGCCATCCCAAAGAGGATTTTACTGCCACAATGTGCTACATATTAGTGGCTTCTTCTGGAAATCGCATTTGAAAGAACACACAGGGACTATCATGTATACAGCAACTGCCGAGCTATCACGAAGCGCTTTAAAGTCTCAGCACGATAGCTAGAGAAAGTCTTTTCTTCTCCTTCGTCGTTAAGAACATGGGCTTGTTTCTCTCGCCTTCGCCTTTCCTCGGCAACAGCTGGCCAACTCCATGCGTAAATCTCTAGATGGAGACAAAAAAAGTAGTCCCTCAAAGCTGGCCAACCCTCATGCGTAAATCTCTTGCTGGAGAGAAAATCCAGTCTCTCGAAGTGAATCTGAAATTTAACTTACGTAGGGACAGGCCTGGCACTCCAATTGTTTAGAGTGCAGGCCACACTTCCTCGGTCCAGTACGAGTATAAGCAGTCAGCACTTTGTATACCATGAGTGTGTTACATAAGTCTCAGTTCATGAGCCAACATATGGGATGATATGTCCGAGGCCGACATGAACAATTGCTCATTGAAGAAGGATGGCTAAATGGGGAAACGTTGAGTTATCATTTGGCCCCCATTATTAACTCATTCAGGAGATGTTTCAATCAATCAATAGGATTAAGCATCGTATTAAATTGATAGTCTGAAGATTCCTGGAAATGTTTATCATTCGATGCGAGTTGTAGTAGTAGAAGTAATAGTAAGAGGTGGAGAGGGAATAAAAGGGGGATAGAGAGGAGGCAACTACTGCTTTGCTGATCCAGTCATAAAGATGAGGGGGGCAGTGGTGATGGAGCACAGGATTTGATGACATCAGCAGAACCTGTGTAGGTAGAGTGACGTAGCCAGGCTGAGAAGCAATGTCAATACGAATCCTGTGTGAGAGGAGAAGACCAGGCCTGCGTGAGGCGACGTCGCCGACGACTTGGGTTGCGCCGATTCGCCATACGTGTATTCGTTGTTGTGGTTGTTGACGTGGCTCGGCGGACGTCGCGTCATGACGACCGGTGGCGACCACGTCGACTTGATGAAGGAAATATCGTCCGACGGCCGGAAACCGTCGCCAGAACCGTCGCCTGATCCACTTCCGTCTCCACTACCACTACCGAAACCATCAGCTGGAAGAGAGGAAAGAAACGATCCATCAAATTCATGCATAATTCTATCAAAACAGGGTTGTGCTCTTACTGACCACAGGTACAAGGTTTTTAATAGAAAAGATCGATCTGAGATTACATATCGACAACTATCCAGATATTAATCATATGCAAATATATACACAACCGAGACACTAATCGGGCATGATGAATCACTAATAGCAAGGCAATGATTTATATGATTTTCCAATCCGTGACGAAAAAAGAAATTGGTTATTTAAAAAACTAAAACTGTCTAAGAGTCAATTCTCTCCTTTATACAATTATACATATTGGTGTCAAATGTAACGCAAACGATTCGTATTCTACACTTACTTGTATCGATCCAATCTACATCTAAACCATTGTATGCATTGCGGAGCTTGTTGGTGATGACCTTCAGCTGTAGAATTTGTTGCTCTATTATTAGGTTGGAGTGACGAACATCAACGTCTACTTCGGGGTTACTATTTTGATGGCGGGTTCCATCTCTCATCACCTCGGGCATATATCTAGAATGAAATAAAAAGAACATATGGTATAATAAGAGAAATTGGCAAAAGGATTTAAACTTTGATCATTTATTTACTTAAAATACGTTTTCCTTAAAGGCACATTTACTGAAAGAATTTTTGACTTATTAGTTGAAAGAATTTTTGACTTATGAGTTTACATTTTTATACCAAAATTTTGAAATAAATATACCTGTACAAACAGAGAGGATAAGAATTAAAATGCAATAACTAAGTCAACACAATTGCAACGCTTCCATGTAAACTCCCCAAGATCAAAGAATTTACTTTTTGCAAATGCACAAATGCGGCAATATTGGGACGTAGACGCGACTGGACCAACTCCCAGACCGGATTCAATATTAACTAGGCTTTAAGTTGCCACCCGACATCCACGTGAGACAAGCCTCTTCATCACATACACACTAATAGCCGGCTTCATCTTTTATCCAAGAAGTCGAAGCAAGTCCTTCTTAAGGTGCACCCACACTTTAGCGATTTCACCAGTGTGTGTTTGCCCTTTATTAGCGCAAAAGATGGTCTATTTTATGGTTTGTTAGCGCAAAATTATGGTAACTTTATGGTTTGTTGGTGACAAGTCGCTACTCAGCCAATATTCGCCAGTGGAAATGTTCGCCAGTGGAAATGCCAGTGACGATATTACTGTATCAGTATCGTATCAGAAGCCGCTGAACACAGCGATTTCAGATGGGTTTTGACGCTCAAATCTCTAATGTGTGGGCAGTTTCTGCCTCTTATACCAGCTAGAAGCTCAGGTTTGTCTCTTACCTTCCCCTGGCTATCCCATTCCAGCACTTGTGTTCCTCTGTGATGGGGGCAGCGATATCGTTGCATACAGTATGCGGTAAATCCTTCCAGAAGTCTTTGGCGATCTTGATCTTGCCTTTGATGTCGCGGACAAGCCTGTCGAGGCTGGTACCCAGAGCGGTCGTCGGTCGCGGCTGGTGTTTACGGTCGCTCCTGTAGTTGTTGTGGTTGAAGCCGTCAGCACTTCTCTTCTTCCTACCCATGTAGGGCTGGCCACAACCCGCGAATACCTGCAACCAAACACAAAATATTTATTATCATGAATAGTAGCAGTAATGAGTTTCATCTCAACGTTGTCACTCCGTCAGATAGGTGTTATATCCATCTACATTATTATCATAATTAGTAGCAGTAATTATTTTCATCTCAACGTTCGTTGTCACTCCGTCAGATAGATCCATCTAGGTTATTATCATAAATGATTAATACAATTGTATTGTCTTCATTCCATCGCTTTATTTATCATCGTAATATAACCAGTACAAAAAGAATTAGAGACATCGTTGGGCATTGGAACTCTTCTGAGTCTAAATGTAGCTATTAAACGCAAGCATTAGGCCAGAGGGTTTATATGCCATTCACACCCGATTAATGTGCAGGCAGCGGCCAGAAATGGGTGTTTTTTTCAAGATCCATTTAAGGACAAGACTCCTACAGATAAGATAGCGTCCCAACGCCTGGCCATCAGCGCCTTATCGCCTTTATCTTACACCAGAGGGAGACACGACATGAAATATACACTCAACGGCGGAGAAGCGGTGAGTTCCGTAGGCGGCGGGACCGTCGGTGGTCTGATGTGGGGAACAATATGGAAAACTAATTCCTTGTTCGACTTAGTTTGGCCTCTCTTAGAAATTGATCCAAAGTGCTGGCTAAATTTAGCAGAAAGGACATAATGGTCGAAAGAAAAAAAAAACCCGGTGGAGTGGGTGGGTCGACTAAAGAGTACACTGTATTCCACTCACAAAACCTAATTATTTCCTAAAGTGCGAGCAAATAAAAGACAACCTCAAAGTCAACATATATCGTATATATACAGAAGAAAGTTTCGGGGTGGTATATTATGGATAATGGATGGCTTTGTTAAGCTGGAGCACAGGAACTTGAGAGGGAGTCCATTAAGGACCCATCTGAAGGCACAGGTGAGTGTGTGAACCCATTCCAAGTACATCCTGTAACCGTAGCTCTATGACCCACAACAAATAGAGACAAAACCAATTTCACACTACGTTATCCACACAGTCTCTCCCTCCCATTGGCACCTTCATGTATGGATCCCCGTCTGAAGGATCCAAGCCAGAATGACCTTGTCACGTCAAGAGGAGTACTAAGATGTTGCCCCTTTTATAAACAAACCCATCGTACCCCCATGACCAACCAAAATACCAGTCCCGCTACCCTACTCACCCCGAAACACACCTTGAACCCTAAATATAGAGCAATAGAGCAAAGAGGGCAGAGAGGAGAAGGAGGAGGAGGAGAAAGAGGAGGAGCTGGAGGAAGAGGTGGACCAGAATGCTGCTATACCCGACCAAGGTGTGCTTTATTACTCATTTCTACATGGATGAGTGTGGCTATGAGCGAAAGATCAACTTTCTCCTTGGATGGGTGAACCTTTACAACAACCAGTGTAGCTAGGTTCAATTGAGGCAACATTTTAACATTAAATCCAGCCCGAGGGGAAACAGTAATAAGTCTTACCCTCGCTCCAAATAACCGTTTGAAATTCGAGTTATGTTGTTGATTAACCATAAAAACAAGCACCACAATATATGGGCAATCTGCTGAGTAAAGAAAACATTGGACTGGTAATCTATTTTACTGGCTTGAATCCTGGATGATTTTTATTCAGTCGGGCCAATGACAGGTGCAGAATATATACAAATGGAGTGTTGGTGGGCATTATAATGTAGAGGGGTTTAATGGTATGAGAGAGCATGAACGGATGATGAATGTGGGCATGAATAAATGTTCATTGAGCGAATCATTGATTGGTTTACAGCTGTTGATGATTAAGTTGTAACGCAGGTGACTCTAAAACCAACATGTCACCAGAAATAAGAGCAGAACTGTACACATGTCTAGACTGATACTTCATTACTAGGTGAAATGAAACATCAAAGGCACTGGATCTATTGTATATTTTTCACTGCCCGCATACCTCCCCTTCTTTTGACTTGAGAAGGAAATATTTTTCGAGTTAAGTCACAGATAATATAGGCTGATGGAGCAAAAGACTAGGCTTTATGAACGCATCGGATGTCATCGGGTGGACGGCATACCTCTTAAATACCGATTACCATTCTTTGCCTCTTTGCCCCTTCGGCTCAGAGCGTTTAAAACAGGCGAATATTCCATAAAGAATGATGAGGATTATGTTTGGTCGATAGCAACAAACACTCCACAGGCGCCAAGGTTTTCCACTGATCCAGTCGTTGACTTTAGAATGATCAAACTGCGTTGAGTATCAACACAGGGATAATCCCATATGAGCTGAGTCTCTTTGAAAACCTGATCCCACTGCGTAGAGTCGATAAAGATCACACATTAATCCTGAGCTTTAAATAACAACCCTCATTTGCATTGAATCAACTCAAATTAACAACAGGGAACCCGATATGTTCTAAAGGTCCCGCCGGCAAATCCTTCACATTACCAGTATGCCCGGATCCGAGACAATCCCCAAACCTATCTGGTACAAAATCAAATCCCCCTCACTCTCGATACACAAATCCGGTGTCGAGAAATGTTTTATATAAAAACCAGTTTCCAATGAAAGAACAAAGTTGAACAAAATGCGATTAGGTTTCCAAAAGTATTGTAATGTCGGCTGGCGTTTTTAAGAGAAGCCCTATCGTTTTACCGAGGAATGTGTTTTGCGGAGGGTGAGGACTGAAAGAATAGCAGCAGCACTTATTTCTCATTCGGATACACTTTAATATAAACATAAGTACAGTGTACATACACCACACCTCGGATCGAGGGCTTATCGTGAGGCAAGGGCTTAAGCCCAAGGCAAAGAAAGGTTGTTGGAGAGGTGATGGGTTATTGTTTAAGACAGTGTCTAGACAATTCAATTGTGTATGTTGGAAATATAATCCTTCTTCTATGGTTATGTGAGAGTCTGTGAGATATTTCGACATACATGTCAATGCAGGCTTAGAATGCTGTACATGTAATAAGTGGTCTTTAATATAATATTGAATTTCCACGTTAACGCGTTTGCTACTACAACCACCACCACCCAAGAGCGGCGGGGCTTAAATCCGAGAAGAATGAACATGGCTTGGATCTTTCACAGGGGGTGGGAACCGTACAGTTGTTTCCAAAGGAACAGTTCCCAATGAACCCTAGCAGCATTAAAAGGAACAGTCGGTGGTAAAGTGCAAACTTTCCCAGAACCGATTCCATCTTTGAAGGGCACATAATCTATTTCTTAGCAGTCAATCCCCAAACCAATAAATCTCGTTATTTTAGTCTCTGGCCCATGATGAGTTCCAAAGCAATTAATTTAGATATGGGCCGCATCCAATTTAGTCTGGAAATGTGCAGAATAACATTTATTTTACGTTTAAGCGTCAGCTGCTTTCCAGAAGAAGCGCGAGGGGGCGGTAGAGAAGTGTGAACGCGAGCACGTTTCAACTTCCCATCCTTATGAGAAAGAATGAGAGACGGAATGGGAGGTGTGTAGGGGAAAGAAAGGACTGTAGTTAAGCGACGAGAAAATATTGAAACTTAGACAAGTGGAATGGGAAAGAGTTAGGGGGAGAAGGCCAGTTCTTGGCCTTTTCGCTGGGGGAGAAGTAGACAAATCGGTTTTATTTCTCAGACCCAAGGCCCTGGACGGGGGATTTTCTTGGCGAATCGATGGCCAAACTCTGCGCCCATACAGGGTATAATATCGACGAGCATTACCTTGATTACTCCCACTTGATACACTCTTATGGTAGCAGGCCATATTGGTCAAAAACACATCCACTAAATGTCCTTCTGGTCTCGCCCCCAAGGCCTCACTGGCCAGGAGTTTATTCGGAAGAGGGCTGTATTTACGAGGGGAAACATTGCCAGACTGCAACACGGGCAAACAGTATATGCGATGCAGGGTCGAGGCAATACCATTAAGGCAAAAGTTCATTATGGGAGAAAAAGGGCTTGAAAATGTACCAAGGGCAATATAACACAAAGAGGGCCGTTCCAAAAGCATCCACTGGAATCAGCCAGTCATGCAAAGCCCCAGTTGTCTTACAAGAGGCATTTGTCAGCAATGAAAATGTTTGGCCAACTATTGCAGGCATGCCATCATAAATGGTATCAATAATTCGAGCACATTCAATCATTTCAAGGTCAAAATCTTTGTTCAAGAACAGTGCCAAGCCACAATTGCACGGTCAACAATCTTAACTGTACCAACACGATCCCTGCTGCTGATAACAGAGCTGTCAGTGGAACTAGATTTCTCTCTGACCCAAAAGCTGACCCTCAACTTGCGGGCTATACCAAAGCTAATAGTTGAAACCTCCCCTCAATTTACCACTGCCAGCTTTACTCTGCTATCTGGCCAGCCTAAGCTTGATCTGCACGTGGATCAATTCTTCAAACCGCCTGCACGCGACTTAGTTTACAGAAAACACCCTGAGAAATAAGTCCGCTACAGAACAAGATAGAAGGCTTGCTAAGACGTCTCAGAGGAATGGACTGGTCATCTGAGTCCATTCTCAGATCACGACTCATTCACAGGTCTAATTGATAACGGGGTTACAAGTATATTTATACATGGAGCGCACGAGTGAAATACCCAATCTGATATTGTAACTCTAACACTATATTGTGTACAGAGCGCATTACTACACCCCACCTGGCGGCGTCTTCCTGCCTAGTTACCATGGTGATAGATAAGCTAGCCTTTCCCTCCATCTTCCGGCGTGATTGATTCAACGCAGACGACAATTAATCTGCTGAAACCAATCGGAAGCTGCGGCTGTATTGAGTGGATCACAAGTTGGCGGAAGAGAAAAGAGAAGGCAGGGCAAACGTGGCGGCGGCAGCAGGCCACAATGTACAGACTTTGTTATACGTGAGAAACCCGAGAACTTCCTCGCCCATGTGCACTTAGTATTCCATCAACAGTGTTCTAGCATTTTTGTCAACATTTCTACCCATAGAAATAGTTTTACATATCGATCAGGCAGCACTGGCATGCGTCTTCTCGGATGCGAATCAACAAGAGTTCCATTTTCCATTATTCCTCAGGCTCTGCATCCGCGGCATTTTTTTTAATGCATTGAAGGTGGGGTGATTTGGGTACGGTATTAGTAGCTCAAAATGCGTTCATTTCATGTTGAACTTTATCAAGGGAGGAACGTACTTGGTTTGGTTTATGGATTCTGTAAAGGATCAACAATGACTAAGCTCAAAAATATTACCCCATACCATACAGCTCTCTAGTCGGGCCATTTATCAGACTTTAAGTTGCCCAATAAATCAAAGCAGTCTTATTAAAATCACTGTATAAGTGAAACTTTTTCATTTTCTCTGAATTTCTACCCAGACAGACACAATTACATCGGTCTCGAAATAGTCCACTCATTTTAGCTTCCACATCTCGTGACAACAAAGTCCTTTTTAAAAAGTCCCATGTCCTGCGTCTCTAACCAGCAAATTAGAAACCGGAAGCCATGATCACTCAGCATTGGCGGACATCTATCGGCCGTCTCAAGAACTAATTACTATACTCGAGCCTCTTCTCTTAGGGCATTAGGCTGGTATCGGTTACACTGCAAAAACCCGCCCAGAACACCGCCTGCTTCAAGCTCATAGAACTTAGCACTTCTCACGGAAACTTCTCATACCAAAAATAACCCACAGCATTTTCTCCCATTTTCCACCGGTCCCAGTTAAATCAAAATGGTCCTCTGCTACTTCATCAAAGGCTTCCTTCCACCCAGTGTTTATTTATTACTAGGATGTCAAACACTCGAAAAGGGGGCTCAAATATTTCTCTTTCTTTCTGACATGGACTGTGTCAAATTATCCGCTCCTCAATGAAGACAGGCAGGAGAAAACCTGGCGCGTTTCGAGGGCAATGAGGGTGCTACCCACTCACCTACTGCTATACAAGAGGCACCGTTTCTACGTCCTAGATCCCCGGAGATCTTCTAGTGGGGGGGGGAGATCTGCTAGATCTAGCCACCTGACCCCATTGGCCCTTCAGCCCTGAGGAGGTGGCAGGGAGGTAGAGCAGCAAGCCCAAACCCCCATATCCCACTCCTCGACCTCCACCACCCAATCCCCAATCTCTCTCAAATGCTCTAGCCTGGCCATGTAAACAAACACTTCGGATAGTCAGGGAAATTGGAAAAGGTATGTACATGCACATGTTGGAGTATTTTAACTTACTCCAGCCAACATTCCACCCTTGTGCAGTTCTAAAACCCCCATACATTCCGAAAATATGAGTTTTTAAGTACAAAAATAAATCAGTTCCTAAAAGAAAAGAGGTATTGGACGTAGCTCAAGTGAGGAGGAATGACCGAGGCTAAGTCCCATGCACTGAAGCATGATTTCCACCCAGTAACCACGTTAATACACCCGACGGAGCCTACGGTAAATAAATTTCATAACTTATTTCCGGGAGACGCCCGTCCTCCAGCCAGAGAAGCTGGAACGAGCCATAATCTTATTTTATGAATCTCATTTTAAAAATGTTAATATTCCCCCTTACCTACCGCACGACATGATATATGGTTCGATATCATAATGTAACATTTTTTTATTAAGAGTTTGCCATGTTTATGTTCACCTTCCCCCTGCAGGAGGCCCACGCTACAGGAGGCGGTAAGTCAAGAGTGCTGCCAGCCGAATGGCAAAGTCTTACAACATTAAACCTTGTGTTAAACAAGGCGTGGGAGCTGAGAGTATTAGGGTGTATCTAAGGTAGACCAACCCCCACCCCCCACCCCCACTAAACCCTCCAGTAGCCAGGACATCACCAGCATACGATACACCAAACATCAAACACTATGAACTGGAGTCCTCACACAGTGGCATTCACTATCTCAAAACTGCCACAGTTATGAAATACTCAGCCATCATATCTGGGTTTTGTCCTCATATATAATCACATACCTGACCCCGTGTATCACTGATCCTGTTTCTCTGGCGACCCGGGTAGCTTACCTCAAACATCTGCCGGACTAAGCCACCACCACCCCTTTTCTAAACTCCCTTCTCCCTTCTTGCCCCTCCTCCACCAGACCCCTTTCCTGTTTCAAGTTCAACCCCACACGCCACCGCCTCAGCACGGGTTATACCCATGTTGCAATGTATATAAAGGTTAATAATTTCTGCCTCCCATCTCTAGCACCATGCCAATTTCAATTACACCCATATGCTTGCCCTATCTAGCATAAGCGATCCAGAGAACGGTTGCAGGGTCTATGAGCACTTGCCATAGCATCTTATGATATCCCTCTGCCTCCCTCTCACATGTTCACCAACCCTTTATGACACTATTTAATCGTCATATCTCAACTTGAAAAAGTTCCATAAGAACAGAGGAATAATAAATTCCAGCACGTCAGGAACAAAAAAGGCACAACAAAGTTCTCCCCCCTCGGAGGAAACAACGTCAAGGAAATGGTGACGTTTTATGCGGAGGTAAATTTTTCAAATTTATAAGAGGTGAGTCAGAGATGGCGGCGGCGAGAAAAAGCCTGAAATTGAGAGAGGCACACCTAATATAGGAGTGTGTGGTTGACATGAGCAGGTTAATGAGGCACTCGTTAACTGCTCACCTTCCTCTCCCGCTCTCTCCGCCTCATTAACACGGTCACCGCCCAGGGCGGAATATTCACTTCTCCAGCCGTCTTCTGCCTTTTCCAACCTCTCTACATCTCTACTATTTCTTGTCTCTTCTGTCCATCTTTTCTTCCACTCCAATATCTGTCCATCTCGCTCGTTTCCCTCCTATCTCTGTGTGCCCCTCCCCCTTTCTCTCTGTTCTGTCTCTCTGTGTCGGTGTATCTCTTCGACCCCTCCTTTTTCTGAAGTTACCCCAGTCTCTGCCTGTCCGTCTGTTTCTTCCCCCTCCTTCCCCATTCCATATTGACGAGTTACTCTATTTTAAATCCTCCAGCCACTAGTTTACACACATCACACCCGTACTTATACTGCTCCAACACGTCCAGCAAATAGCATTAGAGCTGGTCCGCAGCAATATTGCCAGAACGTGAGTGGCCTTCATTAGACAGTGCCAATCGAAGGGTCCCCCAGAAATCGGTCGGGCCTTGGATCATTAGAGTATAGGCCTGAACTCTTGACCACTGTAGCAGTAGAACATGGCCCGGAGGCCCTAAGGTCTATAGACATCAGGTATAGCATAAGGCTGCCTGGGGATTGCACATCAAAGGTTCGCCACACCGGTCACTTCACAGGCCATGCCTCGTCAGACCTACTCCACTCGTCAAAGTGGTAGAAATCCGATTTTTCTACTCGTTCCCCAACTCCTTATCAGCTTGTCTTTCTCAGGCCCGCCGGACTTTATGGGTTAATGATTCGTGGGCAACCTCCTTGATCGTCTTTTTTTCTACATGGCTGCCTCTTGGAACTGGCCAATCAGAATGGTTCCGTCGTAATGGCCACTTATTTGTGAGAGTGGTTAGGGAGGGTGGGAGAAAAGACATTGCTAAGCCATTATGAAGGGGTGTAAAACCAATCTGGGTGGCCTCTATGTTCTCACATATGAATGTATATACCCTTCTCCAGGTGGTGCAAAGGGAGAATTTCACCCATACCAGCCCGTACAGGTACCCTCGTTAGCCACCAGTTCATAGCAAGCACTACAATTACAAGCAAGTATGCTGCTGTTGGGCTGAGAAGATGGTGTAAGGGCCAGGAAAGTGGGTGGAGGTGGGGTGGTGTGTAGGTGGGTGGGGGGTGCACAGACATACACACATACATACATACATACTGGAGAGATCTTGGCTGGACGCCTGAGCAAAATGGAAGTAGAATGTAGGTTGGAATAAACAAGTTCTCTTTACATATCATGTTGGTGGAGGTGGCTGGCTTCCAATATACATACACTTGTATAGCAGTGATCAGGTGCTTGGGCCAGGCATAGGGAGTCACTCGTTCAATCTAACCTCAGTTATTAAGGTAGGGTCTGGCTGAAGCATGGTGCAAGTGCTGGGGAGGGGTTGTTGGATTAGGGTCGCCACAACACAACACAACATTCCCCCTATACCTCTACCTCCACCACACATAATATACATCTGCCAGAAGAGAAGTAAAGAGAAGAGCAAGGCTGGCTTATAGGAGGACTGGAGAGAGTAGAAAGTGAAAGGTGCTGGGATCCTAATGAGGAACAACAAACCAGCAGCCAGTGGTGTAAGCATCTCGTTGGTGTAAAGGTAGAGGAGCAGGGTGATTTATGAACTGCCTCCTGCCCCCGCCGACACCTTCGCCATCTCGCGGCACACCTGGGTGATACAGTGATGCGGCGTTCCTTGGGGTGACAGCCACATTCTCCACTCTGACCTCACCTTCACTAGCACCATCAATAAAGTTTGCCTCCTCCTTCAAACTTCTCCCTGTTTTACTCCCCCAAACTCTTCCACCCACCTTTCATTAATTATAGTTTCCTAAAACTCATTCATTTCGCTCTGGCATCCCACTGGCAGAACCTGAGTTTCATTCACAAGGCAAAAGAAGTTTCATTTACAAGGCAAAAGAAGAAAAGAAGGAGGAGGAGGGAGCGGAGGAGGAGGAGGAGGAGATGGTGTGGGTGAGCAAGAGAAGGGAGAGGGGGGAGAAGAAGAGAAAGAGAGAGAGGAGTTATTACACATGTATTGCAACCCCTACCAAAGACGCCAGGCCGCCTATAACCAACAAGCTTTGGAGGGTAAAAAAAATCCCAAGTGTGAATTATGCAGAGAACAATCTTAGTTGTAGCTCGTTGCCCACCTGCTCCCACCCGTCGGCTGGCCCGTGTGAATGTCATTCAATAAGCGAAGATCAATAGTGTATGAGGGACAGTGGTGGTAGACAGTGGAGCCGGTGCAGTGCACTCCGATCACGTTAATATTCACTCTTTGTAAGTATTGTACTGGGAACCGCCCTCAGTCATACTCTCATTTGCATTAGTTTTTATTCCAGATTGCACCCGATGCAGGAATAGAAAGCTATTGAAGGGCGGGCAAGAAGCAATTTCCAGGCAATCGACGCCGAGTCTTCCTCCGCCGTCCCCCGAGGTCAAGTGTTAAGAGTTATTCCAGATGTTTTGACCGTCCTGGGAATGGATATATATTTTTCTGCCAGCGACACTCACAGATGTCCTTGAAAAGGCTTTGCTGCGGCTCAGTCAGTCTGTCCGGTCTCGGGGCTTTTTCCTTCCGCGCAGCCAACAAACAGAAGAAGCTGGTCTCCCATATATACATGAATAACCCGATCCCGGAGACACCCCTTCCCCACCGATCCACCCCATTCAATTTCTCCCCACTCCCTCATTCACACACACTGTCAACACACACTGATGGTGTATTTTTTTACCAGGAACTTCTGGCCGGGGTTGTCACTCAATCCACTGTTATATTGCCTTTTTATCCGTCATTATTCTGGCTGTCTGGACACAAAGGCAATCTACGCAACAGCCGTATTTTCTAATCTGTTCCTGCTATAAACGCACAGGATCCTGTTACTGCGTGCCACCGACAGGTTGAGGTGGAATAATCAGATCCTAGCAATAGATCAGAATTAGGCTAAACCTATCTGTGAATAAATCCAAGGATGCTGGATCAATAGAACATGATCAGGGCGTATAGATCATTAAGTTTTCTCTCTTCAGCACACACTGCCAGTGGCACAACACAGCTAAGGCCAAAAAAAAAATAGGTGTGTTTCCGATTTATCTGGCTGAAAACTAGGTAGGGGGGGGGGTGGTAACTTTTTTTTTTTTGTTAATTTTTTTTGTTTGGAAACCACCTCCCAGGAACTGAAAAAAATGTCTTTTTCATAACAATAGTTGTTTTGAACATGGAAAATGTGCTTTTTGACAGTTTTGGGTTAGGAAAACCCGTTTTCCTGCTTTTATAAGCTTTTTTTGTCAAAAAATCAAAAAAAAGTAAGATATGATGGTGAAAAAATCAGGTATGGTGAAAAAACTTTTAGGTAGGGTAAGGTTTTTCTAGGTAGGGGGGGTAAATCGGAAACACACCTATTTTTTTTTTTGCCTAATAGCATCGCCGTCTGGGGCGGGAGAGAAGGAAGTTTGTGGGAGACAGCTAAAACTAAGGCCATTTCATGGAAGCAAGATAATGTTAAGTAGTACTATAGGTAGGAGAATGAAGGGGTTAAGTTTTCTATACTGAGAGATACCATGGTAACGAGTGCGGGAGGAGTATGGGAGCTGAGTATTGATTAAGATGGTGTACTCTCTTGGGAGTTACATTAATGCAAAGATGCGTGCATGGCAGTCCATAAACTAAGGTAAAACACTATACAAGGTAAAAGCAGAAAAAAGAGACATAGACATTCTCCCCTTCCTCTCTACTCCTCCCATTCTCAGAAAAGGAAGGAGCAGAGAGGAAGGGAAGGACAATTCTGTCCGAGTGTCTGTCTCACTGCCAATCATTTCTTGCCTCTCTCTCTACCTGTCTGTCTGTCGCTCTTGCTTTCTCTATCTTTCTCTATTCTTTCTATCTCACTCTAAGTTCTATCCTTCCTCTCCTTGTAGAAAACCCTACAAGGCTGCCAAAAGTACACACCCACTAACATCCCGCCCCCCCCCCCCCCCCCCATGTGCTCATGGATAGAGAAAAGCCTTTGCCAGCACTTCCCCGAGGAAGAGACTGCGTTCCTCAGGGGACCTCCTTAATATCTCCCAAATCCCCACCCTCCACAAATCCATCTCCAGTTCCTATCGCATCTGCGTATGTACACTAATGTACTCAGCCACGTCGGCGATGAAATCGAGTGGAAAAGCGATATCCTGGCCACTGCCATGGCCCGCCGCCGAAACCGCCTTCTCGCACACCATATTTCCATGAGATCAATAAGCTAACTCTTACGCTCGTATATATATACGCGACGCCCAATCAGACAGGCGCCTTGCCTTTGTTACACATTAATCATCACCTACCTTGTTAGTCACTGTTTCGCCAGTTTCTTGGAAATTCATTATAGCATCCGAGATCTTGACGTCGATTGGATCCACCACCGCTTCTATGTTGAAGGGTCCTTCAAGGCGCTCAGCCACCTTCATCATGGAGGCTGAAAAATGGAAGTAATCGATGGTTTGGTTATTATTTCGTTATATACTGATATACAAGGGCGGCTCACATACTTCAAGGATGGATTATACGATGCCATGAGTTTATGATATAATTAATTTAATTCGTATACATCATGAACGTAACATAAATCTTCAGGCTCTGTAAAATGGGAAGTTTATACTCGTTTTACCAATCTTGAATACACCAACACCTCCGTATTTTTGGATTCATAATGCATGTACTCACTTCATTTAACACATAAACATGATTTACCTCCTAAAAAGAGCTAGTATATAAGAGTATATGTCTAGTATTCTATCTAAATGCTAACATGCTCCCGCCCATTCGCATCCAAGAAACGTGGTCAGTTAACGAATGTGAGACCACATGACCTATAGGCTATTATCTTCACCTGAGGAGTATTCCCCCAATATATATATCTTCCATTAAATCCTTACCATATAACCCACTCAGCAACTATCGTAAATATGCATCACCATATAGATGGATCAACTTTTCCATAGAAGGTTGGGTTACGATGGGGGCTAGGCCCTTTCATTTCAATAAATACAGGGGATAAATATGTTAGTTGCTGATAAAGGTGGTCATAATATGAGAGCGCATATTTCTCGTGATAGGCCCGGGGCGTCAGACACGCTAATACCTTGGATTGGTGATAGGAAACATGTTTCCCTGGACCAGCAGTCCAGGATGCAGTCTTTCAACTCCCTATAGTGAGGTTGTGCAATATTGTACTGGTGGTGTGTTCTTCGCCTCCCCTTCCCTGCCCGCAAATTAAACCTTCTGGTTTCTTCTGGTCTGAGACTCCCTCTTTAATTCAAAAATCATTCGAGACTTGGCTGCAAGTCCTCCAGTTTGGCACTGACGTCCACTTCAATATTTTTTGGAGTGTTGGCTAAGCTCAACAGGCGCTACCAAGCTTCCTACTACTTCTCCAGACACATACACATGCCATCATTGCATTGCTCCTTGAGTCTGTCTCACTATCGCTTCCTTTCGCCAGCTGGTCAGTTTCACCACGAGCAAAGCATACGTGCTCCTTTCTTCCTGGTCGGTGAAAAAGGGATGTATAGTTATAGTAAAGAGTGGGGAGAGTCGTAGAGACTGTTTCTGTGGAGATGGAGGGAGGAGAGAGAGAGAGAGAGGGGGGGGCAGAGAGAAAGAAAGGGGGGGGGGGGCAGAGAGAGACTGGCAGACTGATATAGGAAGAGGAAGGGAGAGAAAACAGACAAGAAAAGAAACAGAAAGGGAGAAAGACAGAGCGATACTATAAAGACCTAAGAATGGAGCGCCGCGCGGCAAAGCGCCTGGAAGTGTTCAATACCAGGTGGAGACGAGCCATATTGCAGGTGGAATGGAAGGCAAGGGATGCCAGACATGGGTGAGGCTGCTAGCCATAGCACCACATGTAGCACACACTGGGTTTGTAGCCACTCACTCCCGAGTCCCTCCAACACCTCTAACTAAGCTGCAACGTCTATGTCTAGCATGCCAGGCCAGGAGTGGGAGGGTTTCCTACAAAAAAAATTATGTTGATCCCTCCATACTTGAGTTGAAACGATCCACATGGATGCAATTTGTGGACATGGATGGGCCTTATCTCCCAATGTCAAATCAAAATAATTGACCGACGGGGAAGGTTCCTTCTCCATAAGGAGAGTGTCAGGAAGGAAAGTATCGAATGTAATCCCTGAATCTATATCTTCATTAGGCACCTGACCTGATTTAAGTATGACTTGAGAGCATACAGTGATTATACATGGTTGTGTGAATAGAGAGATTAACAAGAGTAAAAGGGGATGCCAAATCGCCGGAGGTGCGATGGTTAAAACGTAATACATGAAATAGCGTGGTGAAGGGATGTTCTGTGGGGTAGACGATGGGATCAATCTCAACCACATGTTGGGTAGAGCAGAGAAGGCGAATACTAATACACTGACAAAGAACAGATATTAAAGAACAGAACAGACAGACAAATATAGACCTATTAAATTTTGGAGGCTGAAGAGCGTTTCAAAATGTCATCATAAAGGTTGCTTCCCGTGTTGGCAACGAACAAATATTTAAATATGTGCCGTATAGATAATTTCCCTGTCTTTATTTGGGACGAGGAAAATGTGGGGTAAGCTCTGCACCTAGATCTAATGGTCAACCCCAAAGACATTTCTTAGCACATATTAACCAGATTGTTGCTATTTCAGCTCTTTATTTTTTCTCGCTATTTCTGGAGTTGTTTACTAACATCCATAGCCCTCTAGTAACAGAGATACCCGACTTCTAATCTTTTCTTTTTTTCCTTTGGACAGAGCTGGAATTGAACCAAGAACCTTGGCATTAGTACACAGATGACCCCTTCCTAAGCTACCTCCCACTACTTCTTCAAGAAGAACACACTTATTTTTGGATACAGATGCAGTTACAAAATAGAAACAGACTTAGAGCCAAGGAAATGAGAACCAGCATGTTCCCAATTCAAAAAATAACAAACGGTACCAAGCTGGCAATCAGGGCTGGCAAAAAATGCTGCCCATTTCCTCGCTCCAACAGGCAAGAGTTTATTCATGGAGAAAGGCAGAAGTGGAAAGGTAAGAAGGAAAGAAGCAACTGACATACACAAACATACACACGCCGTCCTCAGGCGTACACACGAGAGCGACGAGTGGGTTTAGGTGGGAGAGGAAAGCTGCTGCTGGGGAGAAACTCTTCTCCTCCACTCACCATCGCCACTCACTGTAGGAAGCTAAGTTACCATGGCAACATAACAGCAACACAATCCCATCCCTTGCTACTTTTCTTTAACCACAAGAAAAAAACAAAGAGACCCCCTCCCCTTCTCCCTATTTTCTAGGATGGATAACCCAAATTGAAGTTGACTTTCATCCCACTCGGTTCCGATGAAACAAATGCATGAGATAATGCGATATCTAGATCACCTGAACACCTTTTGTGATAAATGCCATAGAAGCTGTGTGTATTCACACATGGTCTCGGTAATTCATTCAAGGCATCAACACACTCCTCTAAAATGAATCAGTCATGTCAGGCTCGTGTAGGTATTAGACAATGACACGTTTTTTTCTGACCCGAGACACATTCATAAATATCCCACGGCAGATAGTTATATTCAAGAACTTGTCCGACGGAATGCTCGCCAGCGATATTTTTCTAAAACAATATCATAACATTCAATCTCGATGATCCAAGTATTGCCGTCACAAATAAGACGCTGATGAAACAGATTTCTATTCTTAGGTCATTTCGCCGAATTACCTCTTCCGACGCTATCTTTAACATTGCAAGAATAAATGACCAGGAGAATATTAAAATCAGGCGAAAGGTCTTTAAATAATGACAAAACGCCAAAAATGGTGACGGCATCTGAGTAACGACGAACTGCCTCTGAATACCAATGATGATTACACCTCCTTCTTTTATTTTGAATCATAGTTTATTATTATTTGATAAGTTCTGCAACTGGCAGGCGACTTAATGGCTCCTGTGAATAGATGATGTCACGCCATACGGTCGCTGGTCTCCCACGCTAGGAAGGGCTTCGTGGTGGATCCTATACTTTCCGGCACAATAGTCCCACCGAAAGGTTCAGGTATTAATCTAATCGGAACACACAACAGCCTAAAACTTTAGTCAATCTCCTCGGATAAGGCTAAGCCAATAGAGTAAATGTTAATCAGCAAAATACCAAGGTTGACCTCTGCCTATCACCAGTCTTATCGCACATATCCTTCCGTCTCGGAGCTGATATACAGACAATACGACAGGTCTAGTACCATTGTACGAGCATAGCCAACATCTGATTACACTAAATAGCTGTTGACCTTGATAACTAGGTGCGACCAGGGGATCCCAAACAACATTTATCACATCAATTTACGACGATCTCTGTTTTTCATCCTGTCGTTTGGGGACTTGTTGACAGGGCCAGAACCGATTGCACACAGTATTTCTTTGTGCCACTTAAGCAAGTTGCTGACAGTAGCTTTCTAATGCGAGCCAACTAGTGGAAGTAGTATACTACCGTCGTGAACTTTGAGTTTATCCGATAAGGCGATGGATTCAGTCCATGGTATCTGGGAAGTTAGCGAAGCCATATTTGGATCCAATCCCCCAAGCTCCATTTTATAACCTATCCCACCTATAAAGGCACCAACAATAGTTTCCATTGGGGGGGGGGGGGGGGGGGGGGGGGTAGGGAGGAGGGAGCGGGGCGCAGAAACAAATAAACATAGGAATCTCCAAATATATATACATCCCATCGTGGGCTGATTCACTCAGGCATAGCAGGTCATCGCTGCCTATTCTAGTTGGTAACAAGTCCACCCTTTGCTTTATAGCTAGTGACCTCAGAAAGGTCTGTAACAAATAGATTCATCATCTTTTTCATTTTCATCACCTGTTACTAGTAAAACTGCACTCCCTTAATTTTAACTCATACAAACAATTCGTACATTAAAAGTCCTTTACTCTTTTGTATGATCCTACACCTCCCACATGCAGGGTCCACACCTGTTGATTTACCGATCGCTGAACCCGCCTGGAAGCAGTCAGGAATCAACTTCCAAATAAATATACATTATATATATGTATACAATATAATCCATTTAATACGAGAGGGAGTCTTATTCTGGCACTAAGGCTCCAGGTCTTACAACAATACCTGAGTATTAATCAGACCAATACCAGGAGACTTAACACACATCTTGTTAGGGCCTAGGTGCAGGTTTTACAGGCAAAGTGCCCGTGTTATTGGTGCGGTTATATAATGCTGTACTCCTAAATCATCCAATGCTAACGTTTGTGAAGGTCAAAGGCCTTCTTAACAGACTGAAAATCGTGCACCAGCGCTGCATCGACAAAAGCCGAAGGCCCCCAAGTAGTAGTAGACGGTAGTAGAAATACCTGGCAGAGGGGATCAGCTTTATAATATTATTTATGCAGCAGAGCTACACCTACACCTACAGAACCACTCTATTATTTTATGCAATACCTCCAACTCCCAGCACACTCTTGCCTGCCTACCTGCCTACGTACCTGTGCACACGCCAATAATAGACCATTACTTTCTCCCAACACTCTATTAAGAGGCATCAATTATGCAAATTATGCGCTTACAAATGCTACTTCACATGTGTTGGTCACATTGTGATTTTACGGCCTCGCTGGCATTTTGTGCAGGCAGGGAAGGGGAATATATTGCAATATACATCCAATTTACAATGGTACATTCACTCTCACATCGCATTATTGTGCCAAGCTACGCTCCCCTATACTCCCTCCATACTGATATAAATTGGGTGCAATGTAAACATTAGTCATGCTTATTGCGATTCATTCGTACATGAATTGTTTTTAACAGTTTTTTTCTTTTTTAACCAGTAAACACTATTATGGCTAGGATGGGGAGGGACGGGGGAGAGAGAGTATCGGGCAGAGCAAATGGGAGGCCTACTTTAGGTTATAAGTGGTACACAATTAGTTACATTGTAGCAAGGCCCTGGTCTTGGCGGGCCTTGGTTTCAATGTTATTATTGTACGTACTGATGTAATTGTTCCAGTCCTCGTTGAGGTCGGCCTGGGAGGCGAGGCAGCCCTTCATGACATTCATGCAGTAGTTGTTGCAGGGCTTGACTCCGGGCACACCGCGGCAGTAGGGGCAGTGCAACATCTTCATCTGGGCCTTCACGCACGAGGCGACCGGGTCGATCTGAAATGAAGGAAACGGGGTATTAGTCGGATAATAATTATGGCAGACATATTTTAGAATATATATTATACAATTTAGTTCCAATCTGAGTGAGGATATTTTAAAATATATGTTATACAATTTAGTTCCAATCTGAGGATATCTTGAAATATAAATTATACAGTTTAGCTCCAATCTGAGGATACAAAGTATGGGATCTATTTGCAGGTCTTCGGTTACACAAATAGACAGCCATGAGCATAAGGAAAATAGGAAACGATCATAGGATAAGAACATATTAAAGAGATAAACCACAGTTCAACTGGGAAAAAAAACTGAAAATAACATTTTGTTTAAACTTTGCCTCGTGAAAGAACAAGGTTATGTGAATTCAAAAAGCCAATAAAAACAATATGTCACCGGGTTAGTTTTCATTTTAGGGAGCCTCAAAATTTATGGTTGTTCACTATAGAAGTCTATGAGAAAAGGACAATTTTTTCGTTTTTTCAGTATAAAAAAAAATTGAAAATAACTTTCTCCTAAAAATCTCTATAAACATAGCTAACATATTGCTTTACCCTTTCAAGCAATAAAAAATGGGGGTCACCGACCTTTTAAAAAAGTTATTCAACTGAATCTGCATCCCGGTGAGTTAAAAACAGGAATATTGAAGATTTTCAATGCTAAATAATATATTTCAAAATATGTTGATACCCTGTTCTTTCATACATGAGGGTAAACATCTATAGTAGTTATGTTTAGAAGACATTTCAATTGAAAAATGTTATTTGTCTGTCTGAAATCTTGGAAAAACTGAGAAAATATCCATTTTTCCCACATACTTCAATACTAAACTTTGCTGGTCTCTAGAAAGAAAAAAAATATGCTGAGATCCATTTTTTTTTGCTTTTTGTTATCCTCCAACCATGTACTTTCTCAAGACAAAGTTTGAAAAAATTACTGTCAATCCTTATTTTTCATGCATTAGTTCCTTTAACTCCCGCCTGCAGCAGTGCGTATAACAGTGGTTTATCTCTTTAAACAATGGGGAGGAGGAGGATGAAAGGGTGACATAGGATCAGTAATAGTTGCGTATTCATTAAGTCTGAGTTTTACCTTCTATATTTATAACATGAACATGGGATAGACCTGTTAGACCTGTTTATTGATCATGTTGATTGATCAATTAGAGTATATAGAACTAAATTGGAGGTTTATCTCCTCGTGATTCACGATAGCCTCCGTGATGGTAGCATGAACATAGCTCTAGCCAGAATTGCTATCGTTGTGAGGCTAATTTGTGTTTAACATACCGTATATAATATCATATATCGATTGATCAGTTCAATCCAAGATATGGCCCGAATGAATATATGTGATAACCGTATTCCCTCTTCTAGTCCCAAATTATGAGTTATACATCGCCAATTATCATATATCAAACACTGAATTATTTTGAACAGGATTGGACTCCCTTGGTGTAATTAACGAGAGTGGAATACTGCCAGAGAGGGGTGGAGATGGCAAAGAGTGGAACAAACAAAGATATCCAACAACAGATAGATTATAATAATTAAATTCAATTTGTAGATTAAACTTCATTCTTTCCTATAGACTTATACATATATCATTGATATAATTAAAAGGGAGTTTGAACTTTCATAAGATGAGTGGCTGAGTAAATACCTTTAATAACTGGGAAATATTGCAGGTCAAAAAAATCTGCTTGTTGCGAAAAATTGAAATTGGACACGTCGTATCTTTAATTCTTTGCATAAAAAAAATATATAGTGACACTAGTTATGCGAGATTTTTTAATTGAATAAATTGTTATCATTCGGGCTTAAAGTTAGTTAACAGTAGTGAAATATCCAGAAGTATTTTATGGAAAGAATTATCCACTGAGTGGAAGGAAAATATACTGACGGAGACCCAGTCTAGATTCATAATTCCTCTTTATATAACCAAGAAGAAATATACCGGGAGTCAGGCAGTCAAACATGATACAGAGAATGTACACGGCACATTTTTCCTTAGAAGAGAGGGCGGGGAAGAAACATCAGGAAATTCCATCATCTCTTTTTCTAGTAAATCAATTAGGATCTTCAAGGAATATCTGATTTATGATAAATTGAATGGAGGTATTTTTTGCAACATAGAGGACATATCACGCCGGTTATAAGTCCTAACTGTTTATTGAAGTTGCGTTTTTCTACTTGGTCTGGGGGGATTTTTGGTGTGTTTCACCGGAGTTAGTAGGTTGATGGATATCAGATGCTGAGAATAAAAAAAACGGCTGCCAACGTGACTAAGTTCATTCGAGGAACACAAAGTCCAAGATTTATTTTCTGAGCTGCGACTCAGATTAAATTTACTGACAGGAGCCATAAGTCACCGAGTCATATTACTACCCACTTGACTCAGAGCGTCCCGTTAAAGTATAATTTTCCATAATTTTATTGTGTACAGAAAGTCATTGATTTCCCCAGCCTCTCCTCGTGCTATATAATTTCCGCCATTTTTCTTGCGCTCAGAAAGTCAGTGATTTCCCTGCATCTTTTACAATGAATGCCTCATTGCACGCAAGCATGCATGTCTGTCGCTCAGGCGAGGGAAGTAGCTTCAGTCCATTATTAGCAATCAACTTCATCTCAGCCAATAAGTTTTCCATTGCTATAGTCTGTCTCGAGTGTAGCCGATTTGGTTCATTTTCGGACTTATAAATGTAATCCCAGACTTTTAACAAAATCAGAGTGGACTCGAGACGAGAGTATAGTATATCACCACTTAGAAAAGGTGAGGATAAATGTTCAGCAGAAGCTATAGACGAACAATGGGTCACACTAAGGTGAACCAGTCTAGTAAACGGTGAGTCAAGGCTTTCAGTGACCAGTCTAGGATATCCCAACACAGTAACACTAAGTGCAGGGGGATCTCATGCTTTCATGACAAGAAATCACACACGAAAATATTAAACACTTCCGACTTTATGCACCCGCTCAGAAAAAATAGTCCCAGGAAAAAATATTAACTCGTAAAAAGTTCCTCTGATACATGATAAAAAGTTGAGAGGTGAAATATAGCAATTGTTGACAACAGTTGGTCTGTGTCCATCAAAAGAAGGAGGGCACCTGCACTGGGTTTACAGTTGTCAGGCATGCAACTGATCTTTCACACGATCACCAAGTGCCTACAATGAACGCAACAAAGAAGTAAAAGTGTGTAGCAGCAGTGAATGAGAGCCAGTCAACTAACAGCAGGGGAAACATAATAATAAGTTCGATTCTAAGCCCAAGCACTTCAGCTGCGAGCCAGTGAACCAATTAATCAAAAGCCCTATGTAACAAATTACCCAACAGTGGAAATGCTATCCAAATCCCTGTAACCTAATCAGATGGTTGGTGCATAGCTACATATACACTGAATAGTCGCTATAATTGGTTAATTCGGAGAAGCAGATATCACATCATCAGATGCTTGAATCGTTCATCATCAGCATTCATCATGAAAAGATGATCCTAAGTGGAGGCCACTGACATTTTGTGACACATAAGAACAATGGTTAAGGGGGCGGTATCTGTTTCCTTTCAGAGTCTAGGGTTCTGGCCCACCTCCTCCTTACTCCATACATCCCCAGACTCCAGGCGAGTTTACGACCCTTTCTACACAAAAGCCCACATAGCCTGTTGATCACATCTTGAAAGCTCTGAAATAGAAACCGATCTCAGCCTGTTCCCAACCGGCAATATGTGATTGGGTTTCTTTCTCGATTCAGGCATCCTGCCGGGGTATTTTCTGAGCTCAATCCCTGCATGTCTGGAGGGAGATAAGAATGGACAGAATCGAATCTCATAAGTTGCCTGGCCCTCTCTATCTTCTTCCTTCGCCTCTCGTTTTCTCTCTCTCCTTGGCCGGACCTGTAGGAGGTTAAGCCGCGGGGACTGTCTGGTTCAAGCACTCGAGTGGTCGGGCTTATCAAGTAGCTCAATAAATAGTAATGATGACAGTGTATGTATTTCCACCGGGGGCAGACTTGACAGTTCATATTGACCAGGAGCACGGGACTAAGAGGAGAAAACAGATGCAAAGTGCTGCTAATAGGCCGAGACATCACTGACTCGAGCTACTCTTCTTCCCTATCAGTGCACTCACGTCTACTCAGTATATTAACGTATGAACATCTCTCCTTAAATACATCCTGTCACCACTATCTATATGGGTTTGATCCTTTCAATGTATCTCCTAGAATGCCAGCAAGCTTATTTGAACCCTCTCCAGATTTAGGAGTATTTTTTAAATTAGCTACTCATTGGGATTAAAGCTAAGTCAGGACTGACTACCGCATTGCAAGCACTGGGGTAGTATAGGGAAGTTGGTGTATGGCTGTAGGCCTCTTCCTTCCGATGGCTCCGAGTTTAGAGTAAAACTGCCTCCACCAAACGTGTACGTCACCGATTCATTTCACCAAATGCCTCCTGCCATTGATAACGATATGCTTAATGGGGAATTCAATTTCTCCACCACTGGCTACAATAAAAGGGTCGGGGGATTATCCAAGGACCTCATACATTCGCCGGGGAGGGAGATGAAAGGAGGAGGTGGTTGACATTACAAGGAGGCAATTTTGGATCGTTTCGGATCTGGCAAAGTTCAGACATTCTCCGTGGCCAATCGTTCCAGTCATGAATTGCCAATCCTCGAGTCCCACTGTAGCAGTAAGAGAGAGCCTAGAGGCATTTCCACACATATATAGAGGCAATCTGTGGGGCTATAAAGCGACGGGCTGTAGTCTGCTAAAAGCTTTTTCCCATGAAAAATCAACTAGAATGGTAGGCCCCAAAGAGATAATGAAGGATCGGCCGCAAAGGAGTGGCCAACAGCACCTCCGAGTATTACAAGATTGAAATCAAGGTCGTTATAACAACTCCCAAAGTCTATAGTCTTAAAATCCATTTTATTTGTGCTTTCACTAATGAAAACTGGTTATAATTCATCGCTAAAAAAAATAAGAGGGTTAGCACTGGAGATAAATAAAAGCTCCATCGCTCTTGCTTTTTGCCCGTCTTTCGTGGGATATTCATCAGGATGGGGGCTAGAGACCTTGGTGAGGGCCATTCATCTTGGAAGCGAAAAGCAGCGTTTTATGGCACGTGTCAAAGCTCACACACTTATGCAGCCATCAATTGTCAACTTGCCATACATCTGCATTCACACTCTATGCAATATGGGCTGTGAGATATGACCTGCCATATGCTCAACACCTAGGCTCTATGAGCAGGAGGAGAAGGAGGAGGGGGGAATAGGAGGGGTAGGGTTGGGGACGCAGGCTCTCTCATTAGACAAGAGAGGCCCAGGTAGGGAAACCAATGAAGGGACAAGATGGATCAGCAGTCTCGGGGTTGAGGTATAGCTGACAGATTATGCAGCCCCTGTGAATGGCACCGACAGACAAATAATACATCTCTAATGACGCTACAGTTCCTTGTACCAGAAGCTGAAAGCCTGGGCCTGCTGACGATGTTGAGGGAGTCCACGTCAAACCGGAGACATTACTGATAGCCTCTAATAGCTTGCATTAAGCCTTTCCACATGTGCCTATTCCCTAAGAGAGAGTACCAATAGATAAGTTTTCTTTCAATGCCTCATATAGGAGAGAAAGGAAGAAAAAAACTACTAGGAAGACTGCCAGAGAATATGAGATGTACAATGATAAAACACACCCAACATTTCTATGTTTTCTGCCAGTTCACAAAGAAAAAGTACATGCCTATGATCGATAGGTTCGTGTCTCCATGATACATTGGTCTGGTAGCATTGAATGAAAACATTTCAACACATGAAATACTTGCGGTATATGCATGACATCATGTCTGGGTTTAACATTACATACTAAAACTGGACGGGCGGGGGTAGGGTACCCTCAGAAGCAACTTGGCGTGTTAAGGGGGTCTGAAATCAGACAGGCATTTTCAGCCAACTACCAAGGCAAGAAAACAATACCGAGGCACGTCTATTCTCAAAAGAATCCAGCAAAACACATCGATCGGCATTTTAGCATAAACCATAGAAAAGACAGTGCCAAATACAAGGCATTCTCGCCGCGAAATTAATGCATTAGTGACTGGCATCAGCATCAATAGCTATTAGGTTCTATACATTCTACACCGACGCTCTCAGCTTCACTTCCCATCTTGGAGGCAGCAGGAAACACGGCTGGAGGAAGGCTTTCAGCAGAAACAAGCATCGCTGATATTAAGAAGTAATACGAGTCCCCAGCCTTTCCTATACTATCCTAGCTAGACGTCAGGATGACGGGGGAATCTGGGGACCCAGCCTCAGATCACCGGAGTCTAGGAATCGAGATCTAAAGCTCAGAGACCAGACGGTGGTGAGGGTGGTGCGTGTACTAGTTACAGGACAGATCGACCAGTGTGGTCCCTCGTTCAATAATGGGATTACTACCCATTTCCTGCTCAATAAGTCGATAGGTTTCCATTGTGGTGATGGGTGAATTAGCTTGGGAGATAGGGAGATAGGCACGGAGAGAGATAGGGAGACAGATGCAGCGAGAGGGAGACAGAGATGGTGGTGGTGGGAGGGGGTAGTAGGAGAGGGAAAAGGGGGTGAGGAGTGAGATAACGGGAGGGAGCCAAGGTGGGGAAAGTGAGAAGAAGGGGGATGTTTTTCTTACAATTTTTCACTCATGTGAAACAATAGGGAAAGGAAAATATCCCCAGCTCAGGAACTGAAAAATGGGATTAAAAGATGAGCTACGAATGCTGAAATAGGATCCGATTCGCAAACTGTTACAACCAGTTTCTCTGGCCTCATGGCCAGGCCCAGGGATCACGTTAAAATGTTCCGCCCACGGAAAGACGCAAAGCTGAAAGGTTTCCCCTGTTGCCTTCCAAAAGTACACCCATTTTGCATGGGTGTTTAGACCAGTATCAAACAGGGCGCTGATATACACAAGTATTTACCAAGTTATTTATTAAACTTGCTCAGTAAAAGTGTTAGGAGTTGTTTGTACAGAGATAGGGCAGATTGGTTAGTGCTAAGGAAGGGTCGGATAGACGCCCGGAGAGAAGGAGTAGGTATACGAGGAGCGGACAGGTAAGGGGGAAGATGGTGCGAGACACTTCACTGGTGGTCGCGGAAAGGTGAGCTCAGGTGGGTGAGTGAGGCTGGGGAGAGAGCATTATGTCCAGCGGGTGTCTGATAATGGCCAAGGCCAGCACTGTGGGATAGCTCTTCTATCTATCCTCGGCTAAACATCAATATCTGGTGACACCTCACCACTCATACTATTTACTCAGTACTCGGAAGGAAAAATAGTCTAAGATCGAGAGTACCCCTGTCTAGTTCTAAAGGTGTTTCGTACAACAAGTATTTGGAGGTTTGATAATAAATCACATAACAATGAAATTTCAAATATATTTAAGCTTCCATAAAAAAATAACATTTGAAGAATAAGACCCTTATCGATTGGTATGGTATACAATGTAGTTTGTTAGGGACATTCACATTCATAAATTGACTGCTACGGAAAGGAAAGTGGTTTTATCATTAGTGATATCATTGAAATTGACTTGAATTAAACTTGCATGCATATGTCAGCGTAGGCCAAGAGAAACTATTACTCATAGACATAGTACAGTAGTCTTACATACTAGAAAGTACAGCCACAAAAGCGAGCCGATACTATACAGTAGTCAAGCAGACAGATGAATCATTGAATGAATGGATGGCTGATCAGAGTGGTACAAACACAACCCAGCTTAATGGTACAATGAGATAATGCCTCAGAGATGGGCGGCCATATGCTATAATGAGACCGAAGATGTGGAGCAGCAAAAATAACTCTCTCTCCCCAAGTCACGGTTATTTTTCTTTTAAGCGGCTCCTTCTGGTTAATGATGACCTTTTACGCACAGCATCCATCTTTTTCTAGTGGCCCTGCGTCAGAAAATAACCACAACTTATATAAGCGTTTTCTCTGATGGCGATGGGGGGCGGAGAGGAGGACAATGGGTAGAAAGGGGAAGGACCCCGAGCTTGGATCTTCAATACACTTGGTATGTTGTTCAAACAAAGGCTAGGTTAAAGCACTGACAACCTGTTACACATCACCCCGGCCCAGTCATAACCTATTCACTTTTATTAGGCCTTTCTCAGAATCGATCATTCCATTATTTGCTCTCTTTCTGCTGATAAATAATTCAGGATGTTGTATATAGATGCGCTAGCGGTTATGGTGACTTAAACATTTATCAAGCGGATACAGTGAGATTCGTCCCACCAACTCTGATGTATATACTTCAGAAGGTACATTGTATACACACAGATCCTCTTCCTGAATGTTTTCCCCTACATATCTGTGGCCACATCGTAACTGTCAGTCGTTCTCCGAATGGGATGTGGTAAATGTCTAACCACAGATCTATTTATCTTAACAACAAACTCCATTATACCATACCATATTAATAAGCCATGAATGGGTCTGGCGCTGACATCACGTCCACTGATTGCGGGGCAAAACGCTGATATGTTGAGTGATGGTAGAAGATCGTTCCCGCCAGGGGCTAACAGGTAGGATAAGGTAGGATGAATACAAGCCTGCCAAGTCAATCCCCTTCCTGTATATACATGTTAAAGTAGGACCCCATAACTCAGCCTGGATAATACCTCCAGGGCGTGAGAGGTTGACCCTCTGGAGTGAACTCCTCCACGGACTGGAGCACCACACCTAAATCCAGCCCTCCTTTCAGAGGTAAAAACATAAATCGTGACAAGGGCTAAACGTGCTGGTGATCCAAGGCTTTGGTCGGGGATTAGAGCGCTGTGGTGGAGACTGACATTGATTTACCCCGGCGCAGCGTACTCAGGTGGAATGAACTGATCAATGGGGCCGTCACAATGATCTTCTACGGCCGGGGTAATGATGGCTGGAGAGCAGGTGAGGCAGTGGCCCCCGGTCTCCAGGATGACAACACTGAAACTCCCACACCTATCACTCAGGCCCAATAGACCAAGGTGCTCATCCCACCTAACCTCCAACCTAACGTCTACCTGCCCAGGTGAGCGCCATCTTCAAAGAGAAAGTCCTTTCAGGAGATCCACCCCTCTAGGCGATGTCTTTATCAGGACCATGCTAAGCAGGGCGAGATATAAAGGCCGATATCATTGCCTGTTAATGGCCATTAAGGGACTTGACATTTATAAGTGTCCTATTCATAGAAAACAGAATGGGCGAATACATTCATTCTACCAGTTGAGCTTTCGCAGCATTTTACACAAACAAAAACTCAGCCATTGGTGTCAGTTTTACGCAGTGCAAGTGTACACCAAATCAAGTTCTATTTTTAGCCTTGAAAACAAGTTTGTAGGTTGGACCTGCTTATATGCACTCAAAAAGATCCCACACACAAGCCCTTAGAAGAAGGGGCCTATTACGCCTGCATTTGGCTGATAATTGGCATTTTTTTCACCAGGTAATGAACGATGTTGAATGGTAAGGTCATGTAAACTCACAGGTGTCACGATATGAACGCATGAGTGATTCGCTATCTCTGGATTACCTCAATGTCTCAATTGATTCACGAGACACAGGGCGGAGATGATAGAGATAAGTGATAGTTTCCTGATGGTCCTCGTTCCCACGATATCTGCCCCAAGTATATTCATCAGAATAGATAAGATCGAGATCCTCCTCCCATCGGAAAAAAAAGTGGAGATTCAAACAAAGTAGCCTATAATCAGATTACAAGCTACATTGTGCTTGGATTGATTGGCATGGGCCATCATTATGCATGTTATTTTATGAAGACGCAGTGTATTGAAAGTGCTGGGTATTCAGCAGAAGGTATTCAGTGAGATGTTTATAGCCTGCATATTGAATACTTCCCTTAGTCAGGACCCCATCACCCACCAGCAGAGACTATCTAAATGAAGGCACATTATATTTCTTATTATTCAAGACGCACGAACAACAAAAGGGAAATGCCCCCATAGATCTAGATTTAGAGAGCACCTGGATCGTTTGCAGATACTGAAAGGGGAGACACTAGACTACCCTTCAGCCCCGGGTATCAAGAATCTCGAGAAACACTCGCTTCATTTAGGCCCTTTAGGCTCTCTAAGGCCCTTAAGCAGGGACAGGCTCTCCAAGGGGCTTCCTGTAACACCCTACCCCCCACCCCCCCCCCCAAAAAAACAAAAAAAACTTTGAAGGTAAAATTGGAACAACACGAATGAAAAGTATTCATTTGCCTTAAAAACATATTAAGTTGATATTTATATCAATTATGGAATTGTCCTCGAGGACAGGACAACAGCTGTCTCTCTCCCTTAGCCATCCACTCCATAAGACCTAAGGCTGAAAGACATAACTGGATCCTCTCATCGTGAAGTCTAAAATTAACCACAGATCCCTGACATAAATTGGAATTACCTATGATATCCAATACTCACAAAAAGCATACAGTTTCAAGCGGAATAACAGTGAAGTGAACCATGATTTGATATGGGGAACAGGTAAGCTTTCCTCCTCCCTGGTATGTTGAGCCAGGGACCCATTCAGTGCACTGACTTAAAGAAAGAGGCATCGATATCATTTCACGACGGTTAGATGACACTGGTGTGGTGGATGCACAACACTTGTTCAGCATTAGGGCAACATGGAGCCACAGTAGGTTTTCCCAATAAGTAAAACAAGCACCTGATTTGTCCAGGAGCCACACTAGAATAATAACACGGAGATATTCCCCATATGGCGGTAAAAAGACGTATGGCGTTTCCTTTTATTTATTTATTCCTTGTCCTTTTTTTGTTTGGGAACACATCGATTGTTGCCTCGGGCCCCACAAGTTGGATCTGCAGTCTACTGGGGAAAAAGTCGCCCAGGGTGTGAGCAAAATACCAAGTACAATGAAGACCTGACATGCGAACCGGCGTTCAGTCTAAAATCTCATGCCTAAGTATATTTGACTGGTTCCACCTCGCGCTTTTATACTCAATATATCATATTGCCATCTATACTGTCCATAATGCATTTCAAAGCTGGCCGGACTTCCTGCCAAGCGCGTGGCCCGGCGAGTGGGATCTTTGAATGACAATAGAAAAGCCTCGGGGTACTATAGAGTGTATGGAGACCATTTCCAATATTCCTTGCTGTTTTCCTAGGCCCGCTTTGGTGTTTTAGATTAATACATAAATACTTTCACAGCTGACGATTGTGAAAGGAAATGTTGGGCTAAGATCAGAGCCAAATGGCCGTGTGACATGCTCAAAAACTGATAGAGACATATTAGCAGGTTCAGTGGTTTAAGTCCTAGTCGTACTAGAGGTTGAACATATAGATTAGAAGTGTATGGGCCACGGTCTAACTCTCAGAAAAAAATACCCCAAAAGGGTGAAAATAAATCAGAGACTGAAGAGAGAGGGGCATTTATTTTATTTTTCTCACACTTCCGGGATGGTTTTCCCAGCTTCAAATATGAAAAGCTTCTGTCACTGGCGCAGACCCTGGGGCGTGCAGGATGTTGTACATTTCATTTTCAATGTCCTTTCCAAAGATATTTCCAGATCCTTATAACACAGGTTAATATACAAGATTATCATATATGATATTTAACAGATATTTTAACTACTTCAAAGCTGAGAAAAAGTTCCTATATGAATTTCTACAGCATTAATCACCAGTGCTCAAGATGCAAGTAGCCAGGTGTTGTAAAATCATTTTGTGCCCAAGTGGATATATTATCAGATATGACAATTATATTTTTTTAGACCAGAAAAATTAAATCAGATTGGAATATATGGTACAGCATTGGTACCCCTGGGAACAATACTTTCAGCAGGTGATAAGGTAATAGGATATAAATCAAGAACTGCCCTTGAATACTTTGACATAGGTATGCTCCAACTCTTCATACATGTCATCTTCAGTCGAGAAGGCAACTCCCCTATTGCGTGAGTAGATTATAGAGAGATCGGTATGTGGAATGACGGGACTATTACCTCCACTCCCTGAATAAGATTTATCATAAATACGTTCATCCGAATCAACTCCCTCCCATTCATCATACCAAGAATGGACCTGCATCTCTCTTTTAGATGTCTCCCAGTGAGAAAATGTAAACATCGCCTATAAATCAACCACAGGCAACACTTAAGTTTCTATACATGCTTCTATAGCAAATGAAACTGTTACGTTGGAGTATTATCTATTGCATTTATAGCCATGTGATTAAGTAGCAAATATGTAGCCCATACATTCAAATAGACCCGTTTACGTTGTACTGCGGGCAATAATGTAACTGTCCATCTCTACCATGTGCTTACCCTCCTAGAAACTCAGTAGGGTGGAAACAAATATTCCCCTATCCCATTCACAAGGTATTCAGGCTCGAATAGTGGCGATTTTTTTTAAGCCACAATCTTCTTCTTCCCTTGAACTGCGCTCCGAGCCATCTTGTATTAATGTAATACTGCTTGAAGCTGGCCTCTTTGCGCACATACATGCACACTGTTACAGCCACCTTCCCCACGTTACCCTTACCTCAACTGTGCACCCCCAACATTTCATCTTCATAAAACGAGGTCGGACATATATTTCAGTCATGAAGAAGACATATTGAGGTAACAACTCAGTGTGCTTCCCCCGCACGCCCACGTCCTATTCATACCTGAGTCTCCCGAGACGGGTTTAAGATTTAAATCCCTTCATCATGATCCTGTATTATATCTCCGCTTCATCATCCTACACCACATAACTTAACCCATTAAAAAGTTAAACAAGCGTTTTACGACACATCTTTCCTAACATTTATGAGCGAATAATAAGACTACATTCAATAATTGCCTACGCCTAGATTGTCTCTTGTACTGACACCAGGCGGCGTGGGCGGTCGGAAAAGGACGGCAGGGTCGACATAAAAATGCCGTAGCGTATGCATACCGAGTATGTATACCATCGGTAAACATTATACATGAACGTCATCCTATTAAAAGCAGCTTAATCATCAAGAAAAACATTCACATTATGTTACTAGGTAGACAAAATTATTCCCAAGATGAAATGTTCATACTTCAAGGCCGTTGAAGAATCGCTTCCATAGAGATTGGCCTGGCCGAGTTGTTATTGTGTCGACGAAAATGGCAAAAGTATATAAGAAAACCGTTGATACGCCTTATACTAGGTGGCGCGATCGGCATTCAATTACAAGCGAATTGACAGCCACCCCCCCAATACATAGGGATAGGGAGAGTGGTATAGGGCCATGACATAGATATTGGTAACTTTGGCGTCACAGTTGAGGGTTGTACACACAGAGGCAATGAGAACATGGTGACTATTATATGGCGGACTTTCTCCGCCAGCATAAGTCATCCTCCCCACAAGTGGGTGTGTAATTTCAATGCAAAGAAACCTTCATGCTCAATTACACACCCCACGCCATCTTACGCAGGCCTTCCTCCCGCCATCGTTTAATCACACACATAAATGCATTATTAAAGCTCCGTCCGAAATTTTACCGCGCTGCAATTTACTCCCAAAGCAGTTTTACGCCTCTGAATGAGGCCCTTTTCCGGGAATGAATCGCGACTTAAAGAAATAAGGGATAAATGCCTTCTGTAAGTAGTGGACATAACTTGGGAGCTCTTTTGGATCGAGAGCAGCTGAGGAGGAATTACTACGGTGGGTTGAAGGCAATAACTCCCACCCTCCCACTCATAACGAGAGGCGAGTGGGAAAGTGGTGCCAGTAAAAGGTTGAGAAATGCCTATTGAAAATAATAGGCGGCATGTAAAACCTGAAGCTGCCTGTCTATTTTTCCTCCATGAATCCAGCCCCCCACCCGCCATAAATTTATATCTTCTTCATAAAAATCGCTCGAGGGGGGGGGAGGGTGTTGCGTAAGCCGTTCATGGCAATTCCTTCCTTCCAAATGACGGCTTAAAAATAGAAATTAATTGTGAGAGTATGGTAGGAAAGTTGAGTAGTGAGACAGCACTGGTTTTAAAAAATATCCTGTGCAAGTAAGTGCCCAAGGACACAAGGAAGGCCTACCAAGGCACTGCGTCCAGGCTGCTCAAGACTACATGTAAGTTGTAGGTTGGGAGGGGGGGGGGGGGGGGCGCTCGGGAAGAGATGCAAGTGAAATGGTCACTGGCCTTATTCTCAGGCAAGACTATGGAAGTAGTTTCTAAAATTATCCTGAAAAAGAAGTTGAATCTCATTGAAAGTCACTAGCCTATTTTTTCCAATTTTTGTAATTATCATTGATATCTATTACTAGAGAGGACCCTTTGAAGCGGTTCTCAATGCAGTTAAAGCTCATAGCTTTGCGACATTTTGCGACATGATAACGACAAGGCAATGAAGGCAAATAAAGGTGCTGACTTCAGAGAAAACAGCTCGCTCTTCTCCTTTTTGATGTTACTTAACCGGCGTCAATGGCGGAAGATCAGCTGGGTCTTTCAGAGGTGTCACGCAATGTTGTCTGTCAGGATGGGGCCAAATGGCAGGCCTCAATGTAACCTATCAATGTAGTCTATAAAAGGTCTCCATTGAGGCACAGGGAGAAAGAGAGCGCGAGGGCCATCTCAAACATCGCCCTCCAAGACAGATCCATCTTGCTTTTTGGACCTGCTTCTAGTGCCCAAGTTGACAGGCGATGTAGCATGCCAAGTTCCTAAGTCAGGATATTGGATAAAACCTGCCAACACCACCAGTAATATCTTCCCTCCTTCTTTAGACTTTCAATCCCCTTTCCTCTCTCTATCTTCTATGGACTCGTTTTATATTTCTCGTTCTCTGTAATAGTGACTAAACATCTCGTAAGCTGACTGACGGAAAGTGCATGTTAAAGATTATCTCTCCATTTGATAACCTTCCAAAGGAGTTAGTCCTGTGGCATACATGAAAATAAGACTAGCCATCACGGAGCAGTAAATTAGAGATGAGCTTTTCATACACACAATACTCATAGATCGGCTCTCACGAATGATTGGCAGGACTCTCATGCGACCCAGAGACCGAAAAGATATTTTTCTACCTCCCTGCCCACAAAATACATTTCATGTATTCATCATATGTCGAGCAAAGTGGGGGACAATAGTTGCATCCAACCACTGTATACACGGCAGAGCATTAATAATGTATTGAGGAATTACATGCGTTACATTGTTGGTAAGTCTGAATTGGCAGTAGTGGTACCTATTATATTCAGCACCGGTTCCATATTGTTCTACTCCTCGTACGGTGGTGGTCAGAAGATGGGTGGAATCAGACAAGTAGCCTTCTGCTTAAACACACAAGCCTGGAATCGGAGTTGGAATCAAGCCTTCTAGCTCTCTCATTAGGAAATATCTTCCAGAGCCAGTTCTTTGCAACTGTATCGGTTAGGGCGAGGGGGAGAAAGCAGGAGAAGTTGGTTCGAGTTGGCAAAGGCAATGGGCAAGGCTTCCAACCAACCTGTCCGCTACAATGACTGCCTCTCATGTGCATAGCATGACCTAACAATGTTGGCTGGGGTGTGTGTCTGAGTCTGTGTGGATCTGGCGCGCCAGGTTCCATCGAGCACCTGATGGAAGAGGATGGGCATGGGAAGAAGATTGGTGAGAGTGGGAGGGGGAGGGCGGGGTGATGTAACTCCTATAGCTTCACGTGTCCACATCATGAATAGTGGACGCGTGCAGGACCTCAGTTCCATGGACTGAACGAGCCTTGTGAGACCTTTTACTGAAAAGGTGTGTCAGGCAGGCAAGATGTGGACGTTGCCAATGCAACGGCTCATGTTATGTGTACATTAATATGTATACTGTGTGTCTTGTGTGATGCATTGGCTTTCTAAAAGACTCCAAGGAAAGGGGTGGATAGCTGGGGAGTACTGACTGGGCATGAAGACCCGATGTCAGTGTCATTGTGCCAACTGGAGAACTAGTGTATAGAATGGGCACAATAGTTCAACAGAGAGCATGGCAAGGGAGGATGGGGAAAGTCGGGACATAAGGTTGACAATATGATTTATCTAATGAAGAGGTGAATGTGGGTGGTGGGGTTCTCTGAAAGACCCGGCAGACACGCACACAGTACAATGGTAAAGAATAAATACAGTCATTACTACATAATTTATCGAGGTTATTCACACTAACTCCGCCCATTGCGGCCCAGTATCATGCGCCCAGGGATTATTTGCAAGCTATATTAGACAATAAACACAGTTTAAACATGTTGGGGCAATATTTTACATTTCAATTACATGGGAAATGACCATCGGAGCAGTTTCCATTTCCCTGTCTATAAAGTTTGCGACAGTCAAGTAGAAAGTACATGTTGATTGTGCCCAAGCGCGTGACAGAGTGAATCAAGTTAATCTGCAATATAAAACTATTCTTTCTTCACCAACAAAATGGCTTCCTCTAGGAAGTATTGTCCGTCTCACGCCTCCACTTGAGCCAGTCTTTTGGATCGCCATTATAAACTCCGCCTACCTGAAGGTGTTGGATGTAGACAGAGGGAAAGCCCCTTATTTCTAGAGCTCGAGCCACTTTGATTGACAGGCAAGAGGCAGCCAACCAATAATTGATAAATGGGCCAAGCAAAACTATTTCTTTTTCCAATTCTAACCGGATCTCCCCTGAAGGACCCCTAATCAATCTCTTACAAAAACGATGGCTTTTTAAATTGAAAGAATCCGCTGGTGAGGCATGGAAGGCTACCTCGCGATGACTCAGAGATATTGAACGAGCATTGTGTCCGTGAAATCAAGAGGAATATTTTTGCAGGGTGTATTTGACAACTATTGTGTGGCTTAAAGAAAGGTTCTTCAGGGCACCCAGTGGGCCACTATGAGGGCGGTGTGTGGAAAGCTTAGCAAGGTGGAATATCCCTCAAAGGGAAGCGTTTCAAGGCGGACCACTTTACAGATGCGTATGGGATATATATAAATGCATACAATACAAACTATTGTCCAATCTATGGTACCCCCTGCTAGTGATATGACCCAGTCATCATCGAGTACTAAACGTCCACACATTGAATACCTTTAATGCTGCACGACCGAGTGGAGAGAGGGCGACAAGATGAGATTGCCCAAGTCCTAGCATGAAAACAACCCCAAGGCCTTCTAACATAGCCCCAAAATAACAAATACCAACACGATCACTGGTTGTGGACTTTGATTTGGGCGGAGGCTGCCCACACCTCTAGGAAACAGTGATAGATGTAACATTGGCGCATCGGTTCATGTTGTTTTGATTCCCCTCCCATGGGTGGTATTAATATAATTTCACGCTGTACACTTCAAAGTGTGATAAATATCCGAAGGGCAGACTTCTCAACGAGGACCGCTTTGTGGTGCCGTGGAGGTGTCAAATCACTTTTAATCTTTTCTCCTGTCTCCATATTAATAATGTAGACACACGAAGCTTCACAGACATTATTCATGACAATGGAGACCGTGGTGAAGTCTGTCTATTAGAAGGTAATTTTTCAGTTAGCGCCTTGGCAACACAATGTAAATTATTCACTAAATCTTCAAAGCAGAAAATTAATCTGGATGAAAGAGCCAACTGATACTAGGAGTAGAACTATAAAACTGGGCTGGTTCGTATAATATCACATGATAAATATAGAAAGATGAACCTGAATGGGATCAGAGAGGAGAAGACATCAACTTAAAAGAGGTGTTTAAAAAGGAATTAACACTTACTTTGGATACCGCCAAGATGACATCCCGACCTATAGCCAGCCCTTGAACGAAGGTACGAGCTGCTATGAAGGCCCGTTTCACTTGCATGCTCAGTTTCTGCGGTACATCCCCGAAAGGTTTGAGGTCGTCCATTCGCTCAGTAACGCACTGGAGGTACTCCTGGTCAAACGTGTACTGGGCGTTCATCAGTTGGAACATCCTCTGCATGAGCGTGGAGAAAAAGTTATCCAGAGCGTCGAGGAGATTGATATCATGGCCCTTGTAGTAACCTCTCAAGTCTCTAAATAGGTCTGTGAACACGGCCGAGTTCTGCTGGTAGAGCAGCCCATACGTCCTCACAAACATCTCGTGTAAGTCTTGCTTCGAGTTGTCCAGCAGCTCGGTGAAAAAAGCTGAAATATGCCAAGCGTATTTCTCGTGAGACAGGGACAATATAAACAAGAGGTGTGTGTAGAATAACACCGCGCTAATAAATTACCCGGAGATACCCACATTCTATACACCATTCCCTACAGGCAAGATAAGCATATATGATATACTATATTACCCCTCAGTGCTTTACTTTAACTTTAGCTTTTACTTCATAATAACTTTCTTCCACTCTCGTTGATAATAAGCACAGTTGTTATTCACTTAGTTCCGCTATAAATTATGTACCAAGTATCAAACGTTTTTCTTTGCCAAGTAGTTGTAAATAGTTTTTACTTCAGAAAGCTTTGACGGGGATGGTGGTTAATCTGATTTTTTTTTAAATTCACCGATGTTATCTACAACAAGCGGTGGCGATTTATATCCTCGGTATTTATAACGTCGCTACCGTTTAACTGTTTATTCTTAAAAACCCAGACAAATAAGACTTTGGTATGAGGATATAAGTAACCATAAAATCATCATAATAATGGGCAAATGGGCTGTCGCCCCAACCACTGTTTTGATTAGAGACGGACTCCACTAATCATAAGGTCGTTCACGATCAGACAGTGAATCGTCAATTACGCGACAGATTGAATGCCTACAGCATTGCTGTCTAAGGGATTTGCATATCTTCTTATTCTTTCAAGAGGTGACTCAGGCCCGGGCCCACCAACCAGGCGCAATAATGTCGAGGAGACCTAAAAGGTTTTTAATGACCTTGCCTTGCTAAGAAAACTCTGGACTTGGGAGGTTGCGGGGCCTTATGTCTGCGCTACAGAAGGGTGTCAGTGTGTGAGGGTCTGAGAAAAGAGAGTACAAAAGCAACACACCCAATTAGTTGAGTTATCCTAGTTTCGTGTCAGGTCTAAAAACATTAGGAAAAGGAATGGCTATACGCTGACAGGTGACAATAGCACTGAATGAAGAGCACTGGGTCGGTCCCTAATAACAATGAGGTGAGGTAGGACCTAGTGGTCGGACACCTGAACAGACGTACAAGCCCCCCCCCCCCCCCCCCCATTTCAGTTTCGTGACCACAAACAAAATACTCATTGCCCCCAGCCTAGATATGGACAGTTGGGGGTGATTGAATCTTGTTGGCGAAGTTTGAACTGGTAATTTACAATCAGATATCACACCAAGTTGGCCCAAGAGTGGGGTTTCACAGTCACTCGTGATATGGTTAGTAAATTAGGTAAATAATGACACATTCCCGAAGGCAACCGAAAGCAGGGCCTGGAAAATCGGTTAAACACTGCGGACAATTGGGTTTGATCTAATGCTGATTGAAGGGATTCACTTGAGAGGGATCTAGATATGGAAACAGGTTTTACAAAGTTGGTACAGTGTTATTGGATCCAACACAGACAGATGGTACTGCTAGGAAGTACAAAGTAGCCGAGGATCAGACCCTGCTTCTTCGCTCAATAGACAACTTGGTCCTTGTGGTTCACACACAAACACTTATGTGAAATTCACCGATTAAGAGCTCAGGCCCGTCCCCCTCGTTCTATATCTCACATTTCTAATGTTTGCCGCTCCTGACACGAGAGGTGGAATAGCACACTCGCCGTGCGAGCCAAGGAATCATCAGTGAGCGGATATTGACTATTGTCCTCCTGGGACATTGTTGTCCCCTATGGCTGACTTTGGTAGGGAAGGGAAGGAATGGGGAAACGGGGGAGGGCGAGAAAGCTGACGCCAGATTCCAAACTGGCCACCACTGCCTCCACCACCGTGGTCACTACCACCACAACCTCCCTCCCTCCCACTCTGCAACCCCCGGCCCAACACAACCACAACTTCCGAGGGATGACTGTGATAATTTACTGTTCGTTCAGTGACTTCAATAAGTGTCGGAAGGTATTCGTGGTATGCAGACTGGCCTCGGGGGTTTTAACTCGGCGGTAAAGCAAAGACTGCGCGCGGGGTGTTAGAGTGGGGCACATGTTGAAGGGCACCTCTCTCTCCCCTACACTGGTAGTCTGAGGGCCTTGACCCGTGAATGCTACCCCCGCTTTGTACCTCAGACAAACCAGCTTTCCACCAAGCAGATGTCTATCGCGAACCTTTCTCGCTCTCAACAGCTAGGCGAGGAAGAGAGCGCACCGAGAAGGTCTTCATCAATGATGAAAAATAAGGGCTGTAGACAGAGAAAAGGGCCTAAGCTATCATCAGTTTAAATACCTACAATTGGGGCCTACCTTTGGGGCTGGGGCAGATATGGATAGGCTGCCATAGCAAGCGCCTTAACCGAGCAGCCGCTTGCCCGTAGTCTCTTTGATCAGAGCAAAGAGGGAATGTATCAATAAAGGCCTGGGTCATCTGTCATTGCGATAATTTATACTCGTTAGCTCGATGTGCATCTTTTCCCAGCTCCTCCGCCTCTCATTTCTATATTCTGGTCAGAGAGGGGAGGCTGAGCAGTTTGCCAAGGACGACGAGGTCCATCGACGCTGCTTTGATCGCCTATGAGTTCACTTTTTCTCACACAAGCAAAACATAAGATACTACACACACACTTGGCCCTGTGGAACTTTGGCCCATCTATCACTAAGCACTATGGGAGGAAGGTCGAAGGGTGGGTCTGCATTAGGGCCATCACAAGACCCGGCATTCCCCCCTTCACTGTGACTCAGATGTTTACAATCAGGTGTGATTTATACGCAGCTAGATTATACACGGGCGGCGAGAATAGTGCTGCCAAATTGTTCCATTTAATTCGGATCTTTCCAGTTCACCATGTTTCCTATGTCTAGACAATATATGAGCTAGGCAGCAAGATAAAAATGGGGTGGTATAAACATGGGTGTACCCTCCCTATCCTCCTCGCACTTGTGATTTATGGGCAAGGGACACTGAGCTGGGATGAAAAATGGGCGTTTAATTGGGGGTCACCAAATATACAAGTTTGAAATTGGTCGAGTGGGCAATATATAGGGTGGCAGCATGGAACAACCAAGGGCTTCAACAAACACACCCTCTCTGACTCCAACAAGGACTCATTGGGTCTGAAAGTGGATAATTCATGATTACACATGTCCATCATTTGACCTAGTATGAATCTGGGTGACACCAGTCATGTAACATATAACATGCTACACATGTCACGTCATTTGCCCACGACACAAGCCATTGCGGATATATATATCCATTGTATATATATGCATCGCCTTTACCATACATGGTATTAAACTCACTATGCGTATCACCACCTTGGCAATGCTACAAGCGACAGTGGTAAAAATAGTAATTCACAAGCATTCTTCGTTTTATCTCCTTTCAATCAGAGCCAATTACAATTACAAGTCAGTGGATTTAAGGGATCCGAGCACTGTTTCTACTCTACTCCAAACACATGAGATTGACTCTAATTTCACGCTGGTTTATCCAGTGCCAACAGCCACTACACAATCAATGGCCAGCATGTAAAAAAGTCAAGCGATAACTTCTGCCATATCAGACCGAGGGTTTGTCACCAGGAAAGATCAATGCGATTACTTCTTGCCAGGTTTTAACTCAATACTTTTTGTAATAAAATCTTGAGTAAAAAGGCAAGGATGGAAACAGATGCTTCGATCGATGGCTACAAAGAAATACTTCTTCTCTTTGTGTGGGTCTTGTTGGTGCAGATATTTTCTGACGGTCGATTGGACCTCTTAAAAAGTTAAATATGATACATATCTACAATCACATCGTTGGGACAACTAGCCAATATTGATCACTTGAGTTAAGCAGGGGACCAACCTGGATTCATTTTAAGTCGCAGTTTACGGTATTCCCGACACAGTATACAATGTATACACACAGGGATCTATTTCAAACACACAACACAGCCTCACCCAAGCGTTGCTTTTCAAAACAGAATCCAATCCCACTACGCGTTGTACAAATTTAGCAAATAATTGAAAAGGCCTTATGAAGGATGGATGTTGAGATATACATAAGTGAGGAGAGTGTCTTATGCTGAAGTGGGGAGAGAGAGAAAGCTTTGCTGGGGGTGCATCCGATTTCCCACTTAGGCTGCGGCTAAAGGAGGGCAGCAAGGCGGGATAACTACACTAGAGGGACCCATTATTGATCCCTAGCCACTCACCACTAGCCCAGGCCGGCATAAAACTCCATCGATCCTTTATTGACTTATGTCACTCAGAGCACTGCTAGAACAAACCACGAATGGCCAACTTTTACTGACTGGACATCATACTCAGCTAGTCTTGGCTCAGCTCATAATATTTGACGACCACTAAGTTCTAAGATCAATCGATAGGTACCCCACAAACATTACAATTATGAGTACTGCCTGGCTGACTACTAATACCCTGGAAAGCTCTCGGTTGTTCACTCCCACTAGCCTACCTTTAATTGCCTTTGGGATTTATAATATTTTAATAACTCCCAAATCAAGGCTTATACCCGAATACATATATCTCTCTCGCTGGGACAAGGCGGGCGCTTTCATTTAATATGATTAAATGAGAGGATTTACTCAACGCATGGTGAAACCCATGGGACTGGATGGCGTGCATTTTGTATGTTACAGTTCTGTGTGAGCTAAAAGCAATTCACCTGGGGGTAGTGCCTCAGGTATGGATTACACACCCCGACTGACCGCTGACATGCATGTGTATAATTATAATTATCGGTCAGTCATTGTCTATTCTCTTATGTCACATGTCAGCCCAACTCCATGGACACCATCTACCATTGGGTAATTGGTATTAATGGACAGAGAGGAGGGGAATCGATATCGCCATTTGAGTGGAATGATGGACCCAATACTAAGCCCATGGGTATGTCCAGGAGGGTCAGTTGGATTAAAACAATATGTGACAGGTACTTGTGGTGAGGAAACCTTGTTTCTGCCATCCCCATTCTCAAACACTAATAAATGGCCAATGCGGGTGGTGGTACATAGATCTCGGTAATTACACGTTGCACCGATACCATTATAATAATATCGATGCGTAAGTGACAGTCTCAATACCTAATAACAATACAATGTAGCATGTTTGAAGCCAATTAAGTCAAGGCAACTTGACATTCCTGGGCCATTTTTTTTCTGCCTTCAAAGGGAGGCGAGTGATATATATGAATGCAAAACAGACACAGCTGGCCATCAATACTTGTCTAGTTAGCCGCCCTGTCTGAAGCAAAATAAAGATTCTTTCCAAGAGGTAATATGTAGGGGCGAGTGTCAAATAACAACAACGGGGGTTCATGGAAACGTATGATACATGCTTCAAGGAAATGTACAGTTTCTCTAGACTTGAGTGCTGTTTTCCTTTCCCTCTGCTTTATGCCCACGTGGATACGAGTAAATCTCATACAACCTATGTCAACAGGTATCCTATATATATACGTGACTACACCTTGATTTAGAGCCAAGTTAATTTCCAAGATCGGTCCTGTGTCGCTGAGATAATTCAATAATGGCCAACTCCATTAGACATTATTATGTCTCATCTTCTTCAGCCATATCTCCTAGCATATCTGATTTCTTCATAAGCATCACCCCGAATAGATAGTTTAATTTCAGAATTCAAGAACCGGCTCGCACGTTTTTTTTCCAGCTCCCTCGCAACACGAAGGGTGATTTACGAGCAGAGACACGATCTTCTTGACAATTCCATTTAATAGGCAGAATTCAATTTTTAAACAACTATTACAGTCGGTAATAAAACGAGAGTCCCGGCCACTGTTTTAACTGATAATTGGACGAGGCTCCGCCAATAATTTCTTTAATGCAGTTTTATATTCTAATAGAGCGAGGATACGCTGTGGCTAATTGAAAGCCATTCTGATGTCTTTACATCATTATGTGCACTCACTAAGGGCATAAAGCTGAAAGGCTAACATCTTGGAGGACTTTCCCTCTGAGCTAACAAATAGGAACCCAAGGTGTGGACATATATTTGCGCACCACCAACACGCCTCATATACTTAATGCACGTCTCCGGAAGATGTAATAATTACCCCATGGTTAATGACACACTGTTTAAATAGGTATGCCTCGGTAATCCTTAAAACTGCTTCCTCTAGGTTTAATTAGGACAACATGTTATATATAGGTTCACCTGCGCCAGAAAGGCTTCGTTAGCCACATCATCAGAAATAGCAAATTGCAACTAGTGAGTGCGCACCCCATGATTTACCAACTATGGAATATTGATAAGTAGGCTGGCGTTACTAGATATGGTAGATGAGACTTGTGCATCTCAGTGGCAGTGTGAAATATCCGTAAACCTCATCATCATCGTGACTAGTTTAAATAATATCCTTTTCATATATCGAGTAACAATTTTATTAAACTAACGAGACTATATAATGTCCAATATAGATAATTATAGTCTCATTTATTAAACTAAACGAATATACTCAGAATACTTGGAAGGGCAAGCAGTAAAGCCACATGGTGTGGACCCGGGTCTACAAGGGGATTCAATGCAAGGGCACAAAAGAAAAATTACAGTGATAACAATAATGGTGATAATGGTGACTAGTATGGGATATCTCCTGGGGGTCATTTTTGGCGTGCGTCAAAGACTAGAGCCAGGGAAGTCAGCACCACAAAGGAAAAAAGATACACATCCCCATGTTCTCTTACTGCCATTGGACAGCCGACCCCTGACACCCCAAGAACGACCACCGAGGAAGGGCCCTGGGGGGAAATTGGTCCCTTCCAGGGCCTGGAGGGGTCAAGGCAATTTGGGCCAGATTGACAGATGCAAGTGCGCAAGCAGCCCCTATGTCACCTGTCCCCTTTGAAAAAGTATACCTAACCACACCTCCACTAGTGCCCCGTGCGTGTAATAGAATTTGGCATTTAGAATATTTCTCTGATGCATGTGTCCGACAGGGGGACCAGAGGGGGAAAAGGTCGTTAGGGTAAATTAAGTTTCAAATTCCGGAAGTGGATATATATGTTTCAAAGTAAATCACCGATGCATGAAATCACACATGCTCGTGTTAAGATTTCATGTAAGGTGGAACTGTCGCTAAGAAAGTAAGCCATGGGTAAAATATGGTAAACACGAGGAGCAGGAGAAAAAAACCCTAAAATATGCAACCTCTCCGACCACACCACTTATCTATTCTTTTATTATTAGACTGGCAACTAGACTTGATGACAGATAAAAACCACACTGGTTTCAAATAAGTCACTTCAATCACTTGAGGCATTTCTGAAACAGGGGTCTCCTGGGGACTATCTGTCATTTGTACCAATACATCAGACGCAGCCGTGACATGTGACTTGAGAGGACATTTTGTACGCTTGAAACCTTTATATTTAGCTTGGCTCAAGCGAAACTCAACAAGACTCTCCAACAAGGGATATTCATGCATTATTATTGTATCCGACGTCTTGAGAATCGTCCACATAATTTACCAGGCTGCTCCAGGAGTGGAGTGGGTCTTATTGCTGGGCTTAAGCCCAAGTACTATTATACCTCCATCCTTTGTTTGGTAGACACTTGTCAGATATGCCAGGACCAACCCCCAACTCCTTCCATATATCCACCTGGGTTCTTTTGTTCAAGTGGGACAGAAATCCAATATGCCCTAAGCCTTTAATGAGCCAAGGACCATTGACATTCTAGGAAGAGCGAATATTCTTGTCCTTTGGCAGTTCGGGTTTTGAATCCAGAAGACCAAATATTTTCTCCAGGTGATCGGTACACAATCTGACAAAAATTATTAATTAACCATGATCACCTCATCATATTCTGTTATACAGTACATGTCATATTTTTCCAGAGTTTGTAATACTAATTGAGTTCCATATATGGTCATTTAATAACTACTGGGAGAGTATACCACAATCAATTCCTGAGAGGAAACATGCTAAGGGGTGGTGCTATAACCCTATTCTTTTCCAATATTAGCAAATCACTATGTAATGTACCGTACCTAGTGCTACCTCAATGATTACTCTGTAGCGCCACATATAGCCATACAAATACACAAATAGGTTCACCGGTCTTACTACGAGAGATATACATATATCTGACTATGCGGAACTTTAATATGACGCAGTACTTATTTGATCGCTGGTGAGGGGAGGAGAAGAACCAACCGTGTGACAAAACTTACCATCAAATTTGGCAGCTCGTGAAACAAATGTGTTCCTGACGAGACTAATTTTTTCTGCCATGATTTTATCATATTCAGCCCTGCTCTCTGTGCTCAGCTGATGCTCCATCTCAGTTGTGCAACATGTAAATCCTTGAGGGCATATCCTCAGGTGAACACCTAAAAGAGAAACAAGGAAATGATTTATTAACATTTTATTAGAGTAATTTTCGAATCATGTTCATTAGGTAGGTAGTGCAATATTTAACAATGAGCACTGCATATTTGCGGAAATCTTTAAATAATTAACCTGTCATAGGTGTAATAAGCATTAATGTCAATCATAGTATAGTATACACGTGTGCCAAATGGATACGTAGGATTCATGTATACATATGAGATACAATAGTTATACAAATGGCTAGAAACCATACCAATCAAGGCTGAGATATACTACAATAATGGCATAGCTAGGAACCATAGGTTCATATACAAAGGACTTGACTGCCATGACTTAAGAAATACTTAACCACTCGGAAATCGGACAATGTCAAAATGAAAAACTCCAATCGTCCTTACACGAGGATGTGTATTGAAATAACAAAGGAATGTAACAGAGTATGGGCCAGTGTTGAAACCATATATCATTGACTTAACACAGAGTATATGAGACAGAGCGACAGGTACAACCCTTTGATCACCACCAAATCCTACCAAATTTTTTAAAATGAATTCTGATGACATGACTGGTCTAAATACCATTTACAAAGGCAGTGACTGGACCGGACTGAATAACAATTCTTTGAAGGCAGAGAAGATGACTTTAGACTTTGATAGATCAATAATTTACACCAAAAGCGCTCTTCAATTTATCCCAAGATCCGACAAAGGGCCGCTGCAATCAGATCTTCCAAGCCGTCGTACGTAGACATATAATTTGGTGCATGTGGGTCCATTAGATGCTCATAAAATAGGAGCGACACGTTTCCAGGTGAATCGCAACAACAAACACCGACTTGTTTGTAGGTAGAAGTAGGTAAAATGACTCACTATTATCCCATATATGTCTCACTGACTCTTGAAATACATCATGTCAAAGAGTAAACGGTAAATTTGAAGCATATAATACATCCACCAAGCAATGGGATCTAGACTACCCCATTGCCTTCATAGTACCTTAAACTTGGCCTATTATATCACAGAGTTTCAATCAGTTTCATTATCCCCCTGTCTGAGTGATTCCTCTGTTAAAATCCTCTGATAAAAGAGTTGATTTGAACTTCCCTAATTAGGTTTCTATCCATTAGCCATAAAGACACGCATTAATAAGGAGAGATTCTACAAATCGATACACGAATAGGACATTCCCTCAGGAGAGAAGTAAGTGGACGCCGCAGTCCAGAGAGATGAATAAAGCTAGAGATAATGGCAGGAATACTACCGAATAGCATCGCCCCATCATCTATCATTCTTTCAAGCGGGTATTGTTAAATCCATGTAATCACGCCACATATAAATTTGCAAGATTTAATCTTGATCGCAGCCAGCCTGGTGAACCAACTCCAATACCCCAGATGAACATTTACCCATCAACACTGTTTTTATTAATTTCAAATTGTCTCCGAGATAACTTCATTCGGAAAGAATAAGCTCCATAATCAGGAGGGGGAAACTGTCTGGCCCATTAAGTTATACGTCTCAGATAAGACGAGGCTGAAAGTGATACATATTTTTCTCCTATCCCATTCAGAGCAGCACTCATCTCTCTCCTGTAATGAATGAGCAAAGATAAATAGCGAGAGGAACTACGCAATAGTATAGGGGCGAGGGTGATAGTGACCATTCCTGACCCGAGCGTGCAGCCAATACTTGCCATTGAAAATGATGATAATAGTGATAACCTAGGCCAATTTCTGGTGTTACATTCAGTCTACTACAATGTATATAATATGTAACAAAATTCCCAGTTCATAAGAGCAAAGGTTAAGGAGATCGTATTAACTCATAAAGGGTTCACCAAGCGGACACAACGTTCCCACAAAAATCATCTTGAAATATTCTTTCCTAATCCAAACGTATTGTTCGTTTAATATAAAGCCTTAATACAAAGCACACATATAAAGAATGATTAAACCGTTTGGGTATGGCAACCAAATATGCAAACCCACCAAAGAAGGTCAAGTCCTAACTCTCTTTTACTCTATTATTTACTCCCATTCTTTCAAGTTCAAAGCCATCACTTTCGCTAACCAAATGCATTTTTTTCCAAGACCGAGCAACGATTGACTTAATACTGTCAGGTCTCTACAGGCTCGTGATTATATTGCAAATCTGTTTTAGCCAGCAGAACCGGGTTTCTCAGAACCTGGGATGACAGTCTTTTCAAGTCATGCTGGACACCCAATGCCGTCGTAACCAACATGGTTACCTTTCCCCAGAGGACTGGAGATTCCCGGCCTCGAGTAGCTTTTAAATAGTTTAGCATTGGAAAATAGAGAAGCACTCGTGTCCTGGCACAGGATTAGAAGGAACATTGATAACAAATGGATTTTTACTCAATAAAAATGCAGCGCCTTGGAAATAAAGGTTCCCAATCGGGTTTAATAGTCCACCCGTATTCTCTTCTACCAGACGTATTAAAACTATTAAACCAATTGCTTTCAATTATGGGGAGAATGAACAGAATAAAAGAATGAGTCTCTCCTTAGCTTTTCAATACTATTGCCAATCCAATAGTAGGGTTCCAGCTAATAGGCTCTGCAGCTTTTGATATAATATTTTGTCAAGTGTATTCATGTCTAGAGGTTGTTAACAATAGATTTAATTCTCAAATCCACTGCCAAATAATCGCTTTGATTCGGGATGTCGGACTGCAGCTTTTGGTGTTGTATTGTATACAGCGCGGAAAGTTCATATAGCGATCATCTTATCGGCCTCAATGTACAGTATATTGTTATCCACGGTCACAAACCAACAACCAGTGACTGTGAGTACTACACTATACATATGTGTAACAACAGGTGGAGCAGGCATTCAATAGCCTCCTCACAGAGTTGAGTATTTAAAAGGTAAGGTAATACATGGCATGTGTAACTCTGTCTAGATAATACACAGGATGTGAATTATCATTCTGTGACGATTAACCTGGGAGAGCAAGGTCTATCAATGGCATTCTGTAGACACAGTACACACTCTCCTAATCCTTATGTACATATCCTCAATAGTCAGACGATAATAGCTCCAGTAATTAGCAGAACGATTAGTACATGATCTAACGTGGTATTAATCATGTTTTGTGAACATTTCATATTAGCACGAACACGAGAACGTGCAAGTTGGTTCTTGGTGCCTTGATGCACAAACAACCCTTCAGAAGAGTCTCAAATTCCTTTCAAGTAAACCACTCATTCGTTTTTAAGACACCACAACAATTGATGGTTCTGGCGATATATTCTAACCAGCACTTAAATTTTTTTTGCTGAGGGATCCCTACCAAGTGGACATATTTAAGTAAATAACTAGAAGTGTGGCATGATAATGGGCAGCCCAGGGAGAACAATGCGTCCGTTAATGGTACTCGTGTTTAGGTTGGTGGACACCATGTCACAAACTGTGCTAAATCAAGCAGGGTCACCACAGGCTGCAAGGACACCACCTAACCATCCCCTGCCAACCTCGCGCATACCAGTCAGTGTCAAACATGATTATTTCATTTCCAGATAAATAAGAGAGTGTTTGGTTTAAACTAAGTATACAGTGAGTTTATAGCCCTGTCACTCGTGTGTCACTCCTTGGGTATAAGCAAACGTCAGTGACTAAGCATTAGGAAAGGGTACAAAGATGAGCAGTCAAGCAGTTAGCATAATCAGGAGACGGGGAAAGGCCACGCCTTTTATTTTAAAGGATTTGCTCTCCTCAGTGCATACAATAACAAGCTCCGCAAGCTACGAGAATGGACTGAAATTCAATAGGTTATTGTAATACATGACGTTTGTTTTCATTGAAGATGAGCCTTATAATATCGGATTTCAATTTTGATAACATGGTCACAAACGCTGAAGCGATTTGTTTTCAATGTCAAGTGCATTTTACAGCTGTTGATCGAGTTCTGGCAGGGATTATTATATTTATAAGTGCAATAATTATATAATATTGTGTGGGGTTGGGAAGGCTGATCTATACCATGGTTTATACATGTGTACAAACATGGACACATTCTATCAGGTCGTCTTGAGTTCAATGATCACTGGACGCCTGCTTCACAGACCATATCTAGAGGCCGAGGTTGGTTGACCAAAACAATGCCAAAACGAATTTCAAGAATTAAATCTTGTATTTATTTTTCAGCTCATGAAGAATATTTCAATTTCAAAATTTATTTGGCATGAATAAAGTGAGCATGGATGGAGAAGTCCTATTGCAATTTCATTGATACAATATTGAGTTCCCCTCTGAGTCTGAGCCTGTTTCAGCAAACTGCTTTTAATGCTTCTCACCTCCAGCCAATCACGGGCAGGTCATCAGTAAAGTAAAGTATTAACGACCAGGCGACAGGGTCAATAAAGACCAAAACATATCCTAATGTAGGCAGGGTTTGTGTTAGTAGCCGGGACCCGAGGAAAAATCCTCGCCTACTTTCCTCAGCTGCCCGGCTACTCTGTGACCATTTAAAAAAAATAAAATGAGTATATTTGATGTGTTTCACGGAAATGAGCCACAAGTTGCAAAAGTGGTATTTTTCAAAGTGTTTATTTTACAAGATTACTTTATTGGAATGTTCTGATTTTTGGAGTGTTTATCACTCATAGTCATAGCGATCGATGTATTAAATCTCAGGACAATGTATGTAATATATCCTTTCTTTTTTAAGGTCCTCGTATAGACCTACATTTAATAACTTTACTGTTTATTGCACCCCACCCAAAAATATTGGAAACTTTCAAATATAAAATATCAAACATAAAATCTAGAAATACTTATTAGATTATTAGACTGTTTACTATCATTGAAATCAGCTTGATCTCATCTTTTCAAATATAATGGTATCTCAAAATCTATTTTTGGCGACTTATAAATGACTCATTTTCCTGAAACACATAACATATAGCGTCTGGACCTCTCTGAACTTACATGTGTCCGTTCATGAAGTACCGTATATAGTCTGCTAATGAGATATCATTACATAAATTGTCTTTTATTCTTGCCTTTAAACTCATTTCTGAAAACACTTGTAAGGTGAATCAGAGAGCTATTATACGCTCTATGTGTAATTTAAATGAACGATTCCTTCTGTTTTCCTCCCTCTGGTGCCAATCTCGTTTCAAAATATGAGGAAAAGGTCTTTGTCCTCATTGAAATAAATGTCTTGAAATTTAGTACATGTATGCATGCTACGAAAAAAAGCGTTAAGCACCCCAAAAATGAAAACATGAAAGACATCTTGGGGAAAAAACACTTTGAAAAATATCAATTTTGGGACTTGTGGCTCATTTTCCTGAAACACTATTTTTTCCCCCATTTCTATGACCAGAAACAGTCCATATACTAAAGTTTCAGAAACATTATATTTTTACTTATGATTGCCCTTTAGTTTTAACAGGTCACTGAGGTGACAAATAGTTTGAAAAAGCGCAGATATACTATCATAATCATTTGGCACTTCCCTTTCAGGAAATTATGTATACTTTTCTGACCAATCTTACAGCAATAATCAGCTCAAAAGTAATTAAAATTGGCTTCAGACTTCACCAATTTGCTTCTAATTTTTCTAAATTTCCTGGGGGAGGCCCCCCAGACCCCCACCATCAAGGGGGACACCCCCTCTTGCACTCTCCAACTTTTTAAATTCGCCATTCTGACAGCAATTGTACATTTCTGGCCGACCTTACCTAGGCCTACATGAAGTGGAAAATGTATAAAATGTTAACCCTGAAATCTTTATGGAAATTATGATGATAATAACCAGAAGTCATCATTCTTCATGTAAAATTGAAATTTTTTCTGGGGGGGCCCCCCCATACCCCCCTGCAGGAGGGGTCTCCCCTCCCACACCCTCCCCTGCGCTGCGCAAAGTGCAGCGCTGTGAGGCCCAGAGGGCCTCAAAACAGATATGGCCCCCCTACTACCATGCAATTCCCCCCTACTCCAAACCTTAACAAAAACCCTGGTAGGGTACTGTAGGAGGAGGAGAAACAGTCACCTGGCTATGAGAGGCAAGGGAGGGGGAAAGAGGGAAAGATATAGCGCCGAGACGTGATCAATATTGTTCTTGTTCGGGGCGGCCAGCCGATCTGTAATGGAGCAATCGGGCGAGATCTTATGTGTGGAGAGGGATCCTCAGCCTGTTCAGCTTAATTAAACATTGAACAGGCCCAGCGGCGAGTATGTAATGGGAACTTGCTGATTATAAACGCTCTGATCGCTATGATTAAACACTGTTGGATACTCCCATCATCTGGTCTGGCCATATAGATCCATACAGAGTTATAACACATAGGTAAACCCATATAAAGCATCAAATGATATCGAGAAAAACATCCTAGTTGGGGGGACTGCTTCTCTATATATATTATTATTGGATCGGAAACGATGAAAGGGAAATCATCTCTTCTAGGAAGGGGGATTATTGGCAGACAAAAACAAATGCTGAGATGAAACAAGTTGAGAAATACATATACCGGTATATATGTAGAGGGACCTGGGTAGTTTAGATGTTACATATATATGATATAGTATAGGCTAGATGCATGGAAATGCATAGATAAGCAGCCTTCGGTCTCTATGGCTAGGCTATGGCGAGGTGACCGGGGCACTGGGGAATAAGCCTCAGAAAACATGCTGAGTGTTGACCTTGGAATGTATGCCTCCATCGCAACCATCGCCAGGTTTTCTTCCAAAACCGCTCGGCAAACAAACCCGGCCCAGGGGAAGCAGGGATTTTAAATATTGAAACAGGTCTTGTCGCTTTGAACACCTATGCTCGAGATCCCATTGTTTCTTTGTACCTGAGGAATTTTGTCAACTTTGAGAAGGGACATCTTAGAGGAAGAGTTATGCTCGGAATGACCAGTTTAAACAAGCTCTTGAGCCAACACAGGACATCCCTTTTACCCTCCCACACATCCAAGTACATCCATAGTTATATTTGCTTTTCAACACAGTCTCTATGCAAGAGACTTGGGGTCTTACTGAATAGAAACACAGGGCTCAACAAGTTAGATGCTCTACCTGTTTATATACTTGGCTTTCCCACTACTAAAGGCTATCCGTTATAATGCTATTTCAACGGAAGCTGCCATTTGTGAAGGCTTTCTCTTGGAAACAAGAAAGCTTTTGTTGAAAAAACATTCAGGCAAAGGTAAGAGTTTCCTCCAATTTGGACCCATTTTACTGCGGGCTATGGGTAGGCTGTTGCACAAATGTTATGTTACGGTAACAGTTAAAGCATTCTAGTCAAAATCTGAATACATTTTTGACTGGAGGCATGGTTCTCTAAGATTTCTCTCAAACCGCTCTCTTTTTATGTCCAAATCTCTGGGGGCCATATTGCTTTCTGTTCTCAAGCATCAGTCGTTCAGCTCTTATCTTAACAACCTTCTCTGCGGAGGTCACGCCGTGGACTTTTTCCCAATATCCGACACAATGGCTTCCAATCAAGGCAAAATTTGTTTTAACATGGGTTCCATTAACGGTCAAGATGTTTCCTTTGGATGTGATGGCCCCTCGAACTACTTAATTTTGAACAGGAAATTTCTTGGAAATTCGGATGCTGGGTCTGAGCAACCAGTATAGAATTCAGTACTCGTGGGCCAGACAGTGAGTAAGAATTCTGAAAACAATAACATAGAAATTATGGGTAATCCGGTCCTACATGAAAGAAGCTTCATGCCCGGATAAATACTAACGAATCGAAGATGAGATAAGCCTTTTAGAAACATTGTATCAATAGAGTTCCATTACCAGTGCCAATAAAGTCTATGAGGGAGTCACACAAAATCGTATCTAGCGTATATCTAAATGATTTACAAGAGATTTCAGTTCAAAGTCATTCAGTCCATCAGGTATGGACCAGTGCACATGAATGGATTCATCAGACCATCATAGTGCCATAATATTTACATAAAATTGTCACGAGATTTCAATAAATTGTTCATAATAGCCTCAATTGAACCCAACGTTCGTGATATGAGAGGAACAGCGACGATAAATCTATGTTAACTGCACATACAAGAAGCATGATTGTTTGATCTATTTTACATGTTAGTGATTTAGAAACTAGATCAGTCACACCAGTTGCGTTTGGAAACATGCCCTGACCGACTGGGCCTCAGCCAAACAAAACCCTCAAAAACTATCTTTACAAATGATAGCCAATTGGTCCGGACTCTCTCCCTTGTATTCTTTACCCAGTCATCCCTACTACAAGCCTCAGGGTTAAAATACATGTATTGTAGGGGGTATTAAGGGTGGATAAAAAGTATCCCATCAAGGGTAATGTATTAATGCATGTTTGTAGAGCACTCAAGCGTAGGACAATATACATGTGTGCGTTACATCATACTTTGCTCAAGTCATTTATCATACCTTTAATTGAAGGTTTGCTGTTAAGAAACGGTGAATCGAGTTTTTTTTGGCAGGGGATATTCAACAGCCCATACACTTCTCAATGCAGGCCAAGGGGTCCTGAATATGAAAGGGGAATCAATACATATTGTGTGGCGAATAAGATATCTCGGCATATTGTATCATAATATAGGTTATTAGGAGCTGGTTGAATGTAATGTAGGGTCGGTGGTTACATCGATCGGGCTGAGTTTTTTTCATCTAGTTCCCTGCCCTCTCCTCCTATACATTTCCTCGTTATGGAAATTTTCGATGAACAAGATGTCATCTCCCAAAGTGAGAAGGCAGGATCTCTGGCCCTGCCATCGCATGGTCTGGGATAGAAGGGCGTGATCCCGACTCAGGCCTCTCCAGCCCCAAATGTGCCAACTCTGCCACGGAGTCATCTCCGCGAAGAGGTCCTCGTCCACAGTCCGGCTTGACCACTGGAGGGAATCGTGAGCCTGATAAATGGCCGCCCGAATGAAAGATAGACTTGTCCTGAGCCCCCACATAAAATTTGGTAATTGGGTATTTGCCCTTATAGCTTCCATACGCTCCACGTCGTCTTGCCCCTCATCTATTGCTTATAAATAATGCATGAAAATTGCGTCGCGCATTCCATTGAAAGTGAGGATATATCATTTCAAAATTATGAAGCCCTCAGGGCAGTGTGAGATTGCATGGCAAATAGAGGGGGCTTACATGGTAAGACGCCACACGCGATTTTGATCCTTGAAACCATAGAAAGCAATTATACAAAAAGCTTCCCAACCAAGGGGCAATGGCTTTATGAATGATCCAGGGGAATAGAAGGAAGAGGGGTAACTCAAGGCAGGACAGAGGAGAGGCTGAGCAAATAGAAGAGCGGGGAGGGGATGAGGTGGTGATGGGGAAGCTGAGGCAGCAGCCTCCGTCTAGACCCCAACAGCGGTGGTCAGCCTGACCTACTTAATCTCACCCCAAAAATAAGGCTAGCTAGACCTGCTCCATCAGCACAAGCCAGCCACAGCGACAGAAACCATCTGAGTATATTTTTGCACTGATAACAATCGGATATTATAGTTTGCAGTAGAAGCAAGGCAGCCTATTCGCAGAAGCGTAGGTCATATTCACAGAAATTCTACTCTTAGACACTTTTATGCCCTTGCTTTTGCCAGGAAGGGAGGATCGTATGGTCTTGGGTTATTTTGTGCAGTAGACATGCGATTTACGGTGGTACAAAGCCTTCAAAGGGAGGAAAACATGGAGCAGGGCTCAAAGACACATGAGATAGATGCATGTGACATGTAATGGCGCGCTCCTTGCGATTGTTTATCACTCTGTTATTGGAAACACTGGGATTGGTTAGGGCCTTATCAGGATGCACAAATAATAGGAAAGATAATTATGGCCGTTCGTGCAGCGGGATGTTGGTTAACATTCAAAAGTAACGGGTCGATCGATACCCCAATCTATCTATAAGGATCATTCACTGGTATTATATCTACCAAATCCCTGAGAGCGTAAGCGAGGAGAATGTGGGAAATATTTGAGGGGAACTCCCACGCCGACCACGTACACGGTTGGTGTGGAGGGTGGTCATGTCGAGGTGGTGTTGCACATGGCCCAGGCTAAACTCGAACTACATGATTCATGTCCAAGGCGGCCCGATAAGATGCCAGAGCTTGCAGAAAATGTGACAAGAATTTCATTGCCATTGTTCACGCCGATGTCCGGGATAGGAACAAATGAACTCAGAATCCGGCGTGTGTATTTCCCAAAATAATAAACACAAAAGGTCGATTCAATGAGCCCCTCACAAAAATATGAATTGATACATGTATACATGACACATTTATTCATGATTTCTTCATAACCTGCTGCCTGTTTTTGTCGTGACTGGGCACTTAAATACAGGCCAAGCAACCGGTTAGGGCAAACTCTGCTATTTTCGAGTTCTTAATAATATGTTGGGTGAAAACATATCGTCACACGTCATGGGGTATATATTTCAAACTAGAGCCTTTCTTACATGTGCTACGAATCAGATATTTTTCTACCTTTGTATCACAAAGACAAGAACATCTGCAGGACCACTCAGATAAAAGGTTACGTTTTGCGCCCAATTTCCCATTGAGGAAACTTTATATCATCCCCATCACAATACTTGCATCACGAAGAATGGGTAGCATAATATATCATGACAAAGGCCAAGACCAACGTAAATTACATGTGGAAAAACAACACTGGTGCAAATGAAATACAGCACACACAACGACACAAATAGAACCATCTGTATGTATGTTGTATACATGGGAATTAATTATTGGCGAATCCCAGTCGGAGGGTAATCCAACATGAAATCCTATTGATTTCGAGTAGCACTTCTGTGTAGATAGTAAAATGTCTCTTTTTGACATGCACTTAGCAAAAAATAGCAAAGAGAGCTTTTTAAAAAATTGCTTTGCTTTTCTTTTGATGCGAGCGTTGTGTATATAATGAATCACGGCATCAAAATATGTAGAACTGACATTTACAAAAAATGATACCAAAATAGCGACAACAAAATATGACTCCATGTAATTTGATTGTATTAAATTACATTAAATATTGAGATACAAGATGCATACGAACAATCCCAAATCTTTCGTAAGGAAATTCGAGATCGAGGAGAAGGCGCTTCACCATGCTAATACCGACCATATACGTGGGGCCTTTCATGATTCGGAAGATAGTAATTAAGATTTATTCGCCCTAGCATGCAATGGTATCCTGATTTTTACAGTTGCCTCATGTGCAGTCTAGACATATTGCCAATGAATGGGTAATCTTCCCCCTCACTACTATAAGCACCTACCAACTGTGTGCTAGGCCATAAGCGGGTATCATTTCTAATACAGATACTGATACTGTGATAGGAAATAACTAGAAACCATAGAAACATAAATTATTGATGGTTCAGGATTGCGTGAAGAGCGACATAAATAGTATAATACTCTACTGTAGTCAACCGTTGATATACCATATATAGGATTGGGAATATTTATCAAAACTCAGATATATATATATAGCAATTTTGATGACGGAATTATTTGTTTTGGTGGTAAACCAGTATTCAAAACGGGATAATAATGGTACCGTACTTAAAGGGACGGTAAAGATCTAGAGAGAACTATATAGGCCTAATAGGCATACTTAAACTTATACTATTTTAACTTGTGATCTCCCCAATGGCAATGAAACTTTGATGGAGGAGACTTTAGCTATATACAAAAGTTATACAAAATGGTATCTATTTTACCATAGAAAAGAGTGGCACTATAAGCAGGAAAGCGGGGTATAGGTTTTTTAGCGCTGATCGTGTAGTAGATCACGAAATCTCCACTGAATGACAGAAAATATATCAACTTACGACTACGGTACCAAATCCAACACTTGTAACCCCGTTAAGTTAGGACTTAGGATAGTGGTTGTGTATAGTTCTATAATAAATATAAGAGGTGGTTGAGAAGCATAGCCAAGGAGGCAAAATAGAGGAGAGGAGGTGCAGGAAGAGTGAGTTTCGCCAGACAGATTTCCATCATTCATTTCACCTGAAATGATTCATGGGGTTATCAGAACAGTTAGAATGAGCCAGACATACTAGCTCCTGAAGTTGGAGAGATGGAGGGCAGCTTGGCGGTTTCTTTCCCCTACGTATAAGCCAAGCTAGTCTGTCAATCAACAAACCCACACGCCCCGACTTACTACTACAGACCTAGACTAGAGGAAAGAGGGAGAGCAAAGAGAGGAGAGAGCGTTTACCGATTAGCTATGAGAACTCCACAACTCCCAACTCACCTGAAATCATTTTCACTGGTACATTATGAGAATTAAATCCTTTGGCCATGTAGGCAGCTTTTACTGCGGTGCACACGTGTGATTCGTTAAATCCTACATTTAGTGAAGCTTTGACGGGTGATAACCAAAGTAAAAGCAAGACAAAGCAAGGCCAAATCGGCCCGTATGTCCAAGTGACAGTAGCGGCGGCCATTTTTCCAGTTGCCAGAGAAATCTGACAGACAAAAGCGAAACGCCCAGCTCGGCTCCTTCCCGTCACTACTCCTCGCTGGTCCGCCTTCCCAATCGTATGGATATTCGGAATTTAGAGGACATTAACGATGGTTCCTGTTAGGTCTAACCGTGCTCCTCGATCATGGATGTTATGGTCCTGAGTCTCTTGTTTCCTTCGGTCCACGCTTAGGGGATTAATATTAGAGCCTCTGCACTGTTTATGGTAATAGGCTCTTGCGTTCACCTCCCGGTTACGAAAATATGTGCAGAAATTCTAAGCGCAAACGTATTTATAGTTGATTATTCTACAACAGTCCACTACAGAAGAATGGCAATAAAGGTGTGATTCCGTTTGAAGGCGAGAAATGTTTTTCGCAGTGCGAATGTTTGCTATTTTGTGGCATTCCTCCAAGCCGGGCGGAGGGAGTTAGTGTAAAAGCCAACTCAATCAGCGAACTGGGCGCTGATTGGCTGAAGGTTGACCTAGTTTAGATGTTGGCAGGACTGGCCGCCCCCTCGAGAGTGAGAGCCTCGTACTACCAGACTGTGAAAGATGTCCTGTCTTGTTTACTCAGCACTTCATTTAGCATATTTTAAGAGACCTAATCGACTCTATTAAAACTACATAGTGACACACAATGCTTAAAACTAGGAAGCGCCTAAAAGAAACAACTTGTCACCTTTCATGCCATGTAGTTATTCATGACAAAGCACACAGTCTAATGCTAATAGCTATAGGTTTTATAGTACTAGAGATATCGGTAGATTTATGTTCTACATACCCCGCCCATTCTTATTTTATGAGGGTATTGTACTTCCTCTGCTATACATGTATACCAAAGACTTCGCTGAAAAGATGGTGTAGTTACCCAACGTGCATTAATGAAAAGTTTATAATCAAACTCCAATAGTTCAAATACATTTGTTGTTGTTTTTCTTAAATCACTTTTTTTTTTAAATATTTTTATTGACCATACATTTAACTTGGTCCATTATCACTATTATATCCGTCGGGATAATTTCGGAATTCTGCTAGAAATTAGTAGTGATATCTACGTACCGTACACAGTACAGAAATTCAAGAATGTTATCCATGTATGTTTAGTGGAATTGATAACATCTATAAACGTTCAGTGCTGTTGCATTTGATTTTGATACAGCTAGATAAGGATTCACATAATATACAGACATTCTTTATTTTTATTTCACCAAGGGCATTACTGAGCGAACATTTTGCTTAGACAGTAAAGGAACACTCTTCATGAAATTTGGCAGCATCAATGAAAGGAAAGATAACAAAATTGAAAGATAAGCTTAGATATTTATTCAATACTTTGATGACTGACAGAGAAGAAATTTGTATCATGCGTTTCATTGATATGAGAAAACAGAAAATTAGAACAACGTCACTTAAATGAATGAATGAACATGTTGAATTTTTGTGCTAATCGTTACATGTATGATAACCTCCTTTGTAATTCAGGAATATGCCAGTGACAACTGCATACTTTTAAGAGTACAAAATACCATATAAATTCAGGGGTTAGATTATTTTCCTTTTGGTAATATCCCATAAATGATAACCTCTTCACACTCTCCTACTACTATCCGAATCCAAGAATTGAATGGCGAATGTACAGGTTTGTTTATAATGTACAACCATCTCCACATTTGCCTCTGACTATTCCCGAAAAACCAGACAAGACATGTAGAAATCAACATTATACCTCCTCATGAAACACTGGTGTGAGTAAAATGAAAGTCCCACTAGTGTCGCGTATAAAAAAAGGTTGTCAATCATTGTTTACTTTATACAACTACTTCTGAGGCATAGGGCTTCACCAACAGACATTAAAGGTTGATATGGAATGAATACCTTAGACTAGGTACGTATGTATTTATCACTCGAGACGGATTCAACACACTGAACTATTTCATATGATAACCAATGCATTTTCCAAATAATGATAACAAAAATCATGTTTTAGAAGAGAGCTTCGGAGAGGGAAAAAACAAATAGCAAATTTGAAATTTGAAATTTTTAGCTGTTCATTCACGATTTCATTGGGAGAAGCCCGAAATTAACATAGCAGTTAAATAAAGAGACAATAATAATAATAATGTTATTTGCGTTATTTTAATCCACCTTAAAGGAAAGCGGACAAGCTCGTGTGAACTGGAAGCCGCATTATCGGTTGTATAAAAATACAGATTATACTAACAAGAAATCGACATTCAGAATATTAATTCATACTATATATCATCATTGTATCCTCAATAGGACTGATGGAAAATGTAACATCAAAGATGCACTTTATTTTTTTTTCAGTGGGATGGTGACTTGTGATTTTTCATGATGACATCAAAATGTCTTTAAAATCACATGGATTTTCTTTACTTTTGTATGTCGATGATGGGGTTATTTCGTGAATATTTACATGACAGGGATATCTAATTACACATTAAGATGAACAATGCAGTATGAATTGGGTATGAGCCTACTTTGTTTCGAAAATAACACACTTTCAATAATCCTAGTCAGTAATACATATATATATATTATATATGTCATAAGTACTATATAATATTTGATCGTGATATTGTTGTCGTCTTGTTGAAGCAGGTATAACTAGTTTATATACTCGTGCAGTAAACCAAAAAGGGAAACTTTGGATATAGGTGTATGAACACTACATGATATTTCATATCATTAATATATCGTTCTGTACACACATATGATTCAACTTTTAAGTTTTTTTGTATACGCGTAACAATCACATCCAGTTAGGAAAATTTGATAGGAATACACAGCAGAGATTTTTCATGATATATCATACATTGTCCGAACACACCTCCGCCTCGCATTGAGATTTGAAGACAAAACAATCTAGGGCAGTGTAACATATATATATTATTTGATGTAGTTTATCAGTTATTTGCGCCATTGACCACACATCAGGCGTGTTATTGGTTAATTTGATATGCATAGGTATTCTATCAATCAACAACCATTACAAACAGTTTGGTACTTCACTGTAAGCTTTAGATGGATGAAATAATACAAAAATGGACTGTGCCTTGTATTCCTATCAGTATTCTACAGATGACAGTGACAACGCATTTAGTATATTAATATCTAGTCTACAGTTTACATTGTATAAAGTCAATGTCATCACACCACGTCCCCCATTTTTCATATATTATGAATCAAATGTCTCCTGTCGATGGATCGTTCACAGGCTTGCAAAGATAGCATACATATTTCAGCACGATTAAAGAGATACATCGATGAAGTGTGGGAGGGTCTATACATGGTTAAACGAAACTCAATAATTAATAACGAAATGTATTGCTGTAAGTTTGAAAGTAAGTGTACTTAGGATGTTATGATAAAAGATGTATCTCTTTGATTGTTACCCATTGTATGCATCGTCCACACACGAGACAACTATAAACCCAATAAGCCCTACATTTAGCCTAGCACACGACAGATGAAGCATCCAGACCACCATCAAATATCAATATAATTCATGTAATGCAATGGCAATATCAACAGAACCAAAGAATTACAAGGTCATAACACACATGTCCAAACCGTAGTAGTTTAATCGGGCACTTTTTCAGTTCTATATCAAAGAATGAAATGATGTGCACCTCGTTTGAGAAGATAATAGATACAAACAATAGCATTTGACCATTTCCATATTTTGTATTTCAAATTTCTTTTCGATTTATCTCGAGGTGGTCGAGGGGAACTGACTACAATATATTCCATTTTCGAAGATTTACAATTAATGGACTTATTCCACTCTCTAACTGATGGTCTAGATTAATCGTTACTCGTTGCTTTTAATGAATGAGATGTTCAACCCTACAGCTAATTGTATTTCCCTACAAAAGAAATGATGCTAGAAGTCCACCGTTTGCACTTAAAACTTTGAGGAGATATATATACATTCCTGCTCGCTATTCGCACTTCATTCAATCGTCAACCAGGCAGCTAGGATTCTCTGGTTACCTAGAAAACTCCCAAGTATACATAAAATACAATATTCGCAGACATTATATATATTCATTATACAATACACACACACACGCACCCGTCTCTTACTGGATTTTTGGGACCATCTTGTAATATTTCATATAAGGGACGTCAAAGCACACATTTATACAGAGTGCAACACGATGGATTTAAGGGTGTGTGTGGACAGCAATTCCGGTAAGCGTTGGATATACTGTACAAGCCATAATGTTTATTACAAACGGCAATAATACATGTTGCAGGACTGCTTGACAATGATGCAGGACTGCTCTTGACATCTCAAAAATACCAAGTACAACATTTTTTTCGGGCTCCTGTTAAGCGTCGTGAAATTAATATGGAAGCTACTACATGCATGGCGTCAATAGATGGTATCTATAACAACATGATATTTCGACCAAACGAAACAAAGAAAAAAAATGAAAGAATTCTTAACAAATGTAATACACGGTAAGACCACCTGCTCACCTTAAACAAAATGTCGGTAAAATCAAGGTGCATTAATTTACAGAGACACTGTATTGAGTGCGATATTATCGAGTACAGGAAAAATCTCTCGATGAAACAAATCAAAGGTTTGGGAATAGTCCTATCAGAGTAGGACATTGAACAAAAGCATCTTAATTTAAAAAAAGAAGTCTACGAAAAAATGAAGAATCACTCTAATAAATCACAGCCACGAATGTCCAGCATTTGTGTGCATAACCCCTACGTCCATTGTCCGCAGACCAAGTCAATAAGCCCATCCCTCTATTCTCTTCCACAAACTTCACAGACCAATGTTCTCTTTCAAAAACACTGGAGATCTCCCTCTCATGAATGAGGCAACTACCCATTAACCTTTGTCACACTCAATTAACCTATATCATGAAGACCAAAACTAACGAGCTTTAAAAAAAGTTTAACTTCTTTTAGAATCTCCCGATGATTAAATAACTACTTCAGCTGCTGTGGATGCTCTCTGAAACCCTTTCACTGCCATTGGGGTACAATTGCGTGTGATGTTACTTTCTATTTCATGCAGTTTTAGACTTGCTTAGTTGATAAAAATGTATTTTAGTTTTCATTTTGCGTGGACGCACCCCCTTAATTTTATTGATAAAACTGAAACTAAAGTTCCAATACAACAACGGAAACAAAACGTCGGAAAACTATGATCTCAGACTAGAAATAAACCTACATCTGGAAAGGACTCCCAGTAAACCATAACAAGAGACCCATACAACATCCCAGGTCATAAACCGATAAGAACGCCCCATGATCATGATCATGTGATCAAATACAAGCAATGGGTTTAAAATGGGATTTTGAAATACGTTCTGGTTTTACACCATTACAAAAATGTCCACATTAATTTCCTAAAAATAAGTTTCCTTCTCAGCATGAACTTCAAAATTTGAAAATTTCTTCAGGATATTACCGGTACCTGATCTCATGGTAACATTTGAGAACCAACTTATATGACGTTGGCTTGCAACCCTAAAGGACAGCAATCGTTGTCAATATCAATCGGCCCCTTTAATCAGTAGAACACAGCAACACCGAATTCTTGTGTTTCCAACCCAGGGTTCAGTGATTAAATCTTAGATACAAAAGAATCCGGTTCGGAACACTTACATTAAAGAAAACATGTTCATGTGGGGCGAGGATATTTTCAGAAAAGGTAAACAAATGTCATGCGCAATACGTCCGCTTAGAGAGAAAATGGGGTGACGTGAGTACAGTAGTCCAAAGTACTTGGGTGGTGTATGGTATCTCTTGTAGATTTACTCCAGTTTACACACAGAACAGTATAACGTAATCAAAAAGAAGTGTAATAAATGAACTTAATATTAAAATGGTATAAATATTTGGAACGTCTCACGCGCTTGGTATTTTGCTCTACACAGGTAAACCTTAGCTATATTGTACATTATTGTTCTCATTCGGTAGTAGGGTTAACTTTTATTATTTAGTTACATTTGCACTATGACAACACGTTTGTTCGAACTTGGGCGCACAAGACACAATGCATCTCATACGTATACGGCTTAGAACACCAACACTACTAGTTCTTTGTACAGGTGGGCGAAGTATTTAAAAAAGAAACAGATTTTCTAAATGCATAAAATTTGGTCCTCTGTTAGTTTATTCTTAGAATCAAGCCACCAAGATCAAGTGAGATTTGACGAATTAGAAAAAAGACAAAAAAGATTGACTAAGTGTATTTGCATATGTTTTTGTGATGGAACACGTACGTTGGCCAACACCTATTTTTAGTTATTATGAGTGGTCCACCCATGAATAACGGGAGCATGTTTTGTTACGTCTCAATAAAAAAAATCCCCATTTTTTTTCATTCTACAGCACGCCTGAGGATTTCTCGTTTGGTAGAAACTTTAAATCATTACCCCTAACTATAAAAAAAAATGATACAGAAACATTTATCCACATACCAAAACCCCAGTGAGTGCCTTTTTTGGGTGTTCAGTTAAGCACATAATCTTGCTTTGTCCTGATGTACAGAGAAATGTTAATTGTTTTAACTGCACCCTGCATGATCTAAACTTGTGCTAAACATTAGTAAAATATAATATTCATCCATTGAACCACAAGCTGAGGCCTGTAAACGTCAGCAACGACGTGATGAGCACCACTGACGTAGGGTAGACAGTAGATGACCTTCCGGATGCGTACTCTGCTGATCCCGGGGGTTGTCTTGTGACCTTTACTGGGGGTCCTTGTGAAGGCTCTTCAATGTAAATATCTGTATCAGGGCCTTCGCCCTTTGCTGCTGTAAGATATAAAAAAGGTAATGGTTAGTGAAACATGTCTTATAGTGAAATTATTGCATCTTGATTGTCACTCTATCCCTCATTTATGATCTATGCATCCATATTATAATTTAGGTTGCGATATCATCATATCACCACATTGATATTAATAACGAAAAGAAGTCATCTATGGGGTGGTGGTTTATTGACCGTCTGAAGGTAGCTAACATAATGATAGGTGGAGATCTGTTGAGAACACAAGATTAATATTGACATGACAAGATTGCAAATTTTCTAAACTCATAAAACGAAATGGAATCCCAAGTAGCGATTACAAGTACCATACCACTTTGTAACTTGATGGCATATCTTATGACAGAAAACAGATATATAAAAACACATGACTAAGAACTATGAATCAATTGTTTTCCGGAGCCACAGCAAATTGTTCCATCCCAAACAGACCCAGTTCTTAGAACGAGATCCATGTTACAGACGGGAAAACAGGCTGCCAAATATTACTCACTATTACAGGAATTACATGTAACATACAAAGCCTACCCAGGACCCCAAAGGAAATAGAGAGAGAATAGTGTGTATGCAGTTTCATCCCAATCACTAACTACTACGCCACAACCCCCCGGAGACTTGATCAATATTACAATGGATGACGCAGGCAAGATTAATTATGACTCATAGTCCAATCAACACCACGTATAGTGCATAAACACAACTGCCACATACAGAGTCTAACCTCATGTCGCCTTCTTAATCTTTTTTAAATATAGAATGTACCTGGTGGTATTAAGTAAATATTTACCACCCTAACAATCTTAGTTTTAATATGGATTTAAGTGTATTCGATGTGCAGAACGCGGGAGTCATAGGTTCCGTTACTAATCACGGTGTTTTCATACCGTGTTTGTATTTGAGTATAATCTATAGCGGGATTAGCAGATTCTATTGCAATTACAATCAGGGTTAGTATGTTTTCCCATCATCCTCGTCAATTCACAGGGTGACTTTGTCCTTGTTTCGCCCCGTAGAACAATAGACCCGCGCCAAACAGGACGCGGCAAAAAGCTGCCATAGACATTTCTTAGCGCCAAGGGGAACACGGATTAGAACGGAAGGTCACATAAACCGAGAAAGCAATGAACGAATAAACAACAACAACCAGTTCAAAGCTGTTTAATCTAACAACCTTCGGGCTCCTTTTCCTACATACAGTATAACTATAAGTAATCTAAGCTCAAACGTGTACGTGCGTTAAACCCCAGCAATAGTACTATCTAAAACTGTTATATGCATTTATCTTAGACCCCAGTTTAAAGGCACTGCATATGTGATATGGGAAAGGATCGCGTGTATTCCACAGATAGTGTATTTCTTGCGTAATATATCCATTCTAGAAATATCCCCAATATGTAACCAGACATGTTATAATCTAGGATGGACACACGCCAAATAGTGCACGGTTGATAAGATACTGAATATCCTTATTATTTCCCAAGCCACGAATCGAACGATTGATCTATTCTCGGTAGCACTATGGACTGCCCTATCCATCAAATCGGTTACACAACGTCTGCGCAATGATCGAAGACGTTACACAATGTATTTATAATGATGAATTCAGATCCACAGTTATTGGAGATAATGATCAGTATTGAATGTTCACGTCTATCCATTGACAGTCAATCCCCAATGCCTTATCATAAGAGAAAACGAGATAAGGCACAAATATAATCAATATTTTGAGGGAATTATAGAAAATGCTTCAATGCAATCGCCTATATTATGTTCTGTGATAGAGTTCAGCATACTGAACGAGAGTCAGAGTTACAGAACTACAGATATGGCTATGGAGTTTAGCTATACTAGATATGGCTATGGAGTTTAGCTATACTCGGGAATATTATGATTATATATGCCTCTTGCCTACCAAATGTATACTTGTATAGACTTGCCAGATGACATTTAAACGAGATATAGGGTTAAGTAACCGGGCAAAGAGTACATACCAAAAAGTCATTTCACTTTCAAAATGTAGGTGGAAAAGAAGAAACTGACTTCAAATCCCCCAAATTGATGCGCAGTGATAAATACTTTTCAACAAACAAATAAAAAAATACTCAGAATCAAGGCATCTGGGACCAGGAACGTCGGTCGGCTGCATGCCTGAATAACTTCGACATTTAATACAGATTCACTCAAATTCGATGAATGCCCAGCGGTATAATTAAGCCATCAGATATTAATTAATTATTTGAGAAACTTTAAGAAGAACTCTTTCGCTTGGATAATGGGGCAGACTTTCATGTATGGGATTCGTCAATCCGGATGCATCTCAGACCGGTACTTAGATTGAAATATGAATGTAGACTTATAAGCACTTTATAGAGCTAAAAACCATAGCATGGGAAAAATGAAATTTGGCCTATAGGGATATCGCAGCCCATACACGAGTTAGGATACATTTTGCTACGAGTATATTGTTTCTAGTTCATTCCACTAAGTTTCCTATAAACATTGGCTGATACAGAACGATTATGTTTAGTATACATCGGTGCAAATATGATGTATATTCACTAAAAGAGTACTATATTGGTGATTATCTAAATAGTAATTGTATGAAATGATTATATAGTTTATGGTGTTTACGACAAGCACTTGTTTGGAATATTCAGCATACGAGACTCGGCGTTTGTATGGCAATAAGGTTAGTCCAAATAATCCAGTAATTATGTCTCCCCGTCATCAGACATAACAACATTATGTCGTACCAAGGTATTGACCAATCACACCCTTGCCAAACATGTTACATACAAGTGAGTACATATATTTTGTTAGCGTTAGCATGCAACAAGTTGGATACAATAATGCATTAGGCTTGATAAAGCTTATTCAAGACTCTGCTCACCTAGCACAGTCGGTCATTTAAATGCAATTAAATGTATATATCTTTAACAAATGCAATTATAAACTAACTCGGAAATAGATACAATAGAATTAATCGCACTGGCAATGTGTACGACGGTGTCAAATGTGAGGAATGCGAGGGTAATGAGAAAATGTCAAAAACAAATAAATTTGAAAAAAAAATCATTTCAATGACGAGCAATTTTAATTTAAACATATAAGTGTTGCTAATTATACCAGGTCGACTGATTAAATACTTATCATTTGGGGGAAAAAATCAGAAAGAGCAAATTAGATTTAATCATGTAAGTGTTGCTTGATATGTACATGTATTAGGTCGACCTCACTGACTTAATTAAATGGCAACGTGTGTTGCAAAATACTATATATATTCTTGTCAAGGGATGGGATTGTCGGTCATTCGGTCAGTGTGGATTGCAATGGGTAAAGGCCAACTCCCACTGACATGATATATCAGAAAGCCTACTTGGATAATTGGTATATTGTTGTAGGGCATGCACCATAACGGGGGTGGGGGGGATGAGTGGGACGCTTTCTAATATACATCCGTTCTTACACAGCAACCAGGTGGGCAGTTTCTCCAGCCATGGCATGACAATGGTCATTGGCCCACCCATGAAAGGGTCACACTTATAGTATTTATCATGCATTAACCGGAATTATGTATCGCCCTGTGTCTCAACCCACAAAGACCAGCTTCCCAATGGTCACTTTGATGTCCAGCGGGAGGCCTCCTTAATACCAGAGGTGTCCAAATCTCAAGCACGCACAACTATGCAATTGGGAAAGAACTTATATGAGAATGCAACCTTTAACATGTATGTGTCTCACCTTCAAATACTTTAATTGAGGAATGTAATTATATACATGTCCACCAGTCTTACACGTTCCTGGTCGCAAAGGAGGGTATTATGATGCAAACAAAAAAGAAGAGACAATGAATCAAAGAGAGGGAAGGAATTCGGGTGTCTAGATTTTGCCTTTGTTGACGTATCTCATAAGATCATCAAGAAATCCCCAGCACAGTGTACAGTCTGCATAATATCATGATCAGATTGAGCGTGCTTTCGACACAAGAGGAATTAAAAAACGGAACTTAAAATCGTACATTTTTTTAAAAAAAAACGTAGCTGGTGATTTGTTAATTATTAAGTAATGGCCGACCAATATGATATATATTCACTGCACAATCAATTGAATCAGCAACGCATTTGTTTGAATCGTTTTAAAATATTAGCTGCGTCTCTAAGGATATTAAGCCCCATAGACATAGAGGTTATTTCTGAACAGACGATTTCCCTGTTCTTTGATAAGAAACCTTTTCTTCACCCAGGAGAATTTATGGGTGCCATCAAAGATTCGACAAGCCAGGAGAGCGACTTCCAGATCACGTCTAGCTTGAGTTTCTTTACTCAGCCTTCCCTTTTTCCGGCCTCCTCGTCTGGCACATGTCTCTGCATCTCGGACTAGTGTTTGTTTTCTACATTTTCCCATTCGAGAAGAGTTGGCTGGGAAGCTCTTGTCCGTATGCCAATCAGAAACCAATTTCTATTGGGTATATTCAATCACATTTTAGGTCAGTGTCTGGTCTGTATGTTTGGGGATGGCTACCTTTTGCGAGATCAAATAGTTAAGAATGTTCATGCTGTCTCTACATGGCAGGTGCTGTCATAGGATTGAGAAATAAAGTAATCAGTTTAAATAGCTGTAAAGGATTATATGTGTGCTATATTCCTTCTCTTGGTATCTATCACATGCATGCAGTCAGTCGGGACTTCCAGATGAATGGGATGTCGACGTCCACACTGCCAACATAAATTAAGTTAGTACAAGAAAAAATATACCATGGCATAGTAAGAATTTGTCGTTCCGCATAAAATACTACATGTAATAAATTTTGAGAATCGAGTGAATGTATTTGTGTGAATGGTGATATTTCAGTATACTATACTGTTACATAAGTATGTACTAGTATACATGTATTGAGAAGGCGCATACATTACGTATGTCAAAGTTTGGATCTTCGCGTCTTAAACAACTCTTTACATCATATCCATCTTTGATGTATTGAAGAAATGTAAAGAGGTTATTATTATTGGCGACAAAATTAGATTCCTATGTGAATACCGAAACGGATTAAACAGGTATTCTATTCAACACAACACAGCATTAAGAGTCCATGGAAAAGTGGCTTTGAGAAGTCCGCCAATGTGTATCGAGATGTGCCGAGGTTATTGGCTTTCAAACGGTATATTTTTAAGTGACATGAATAGAGTGGCAATCTCAACTATTTCACTGTATTGATATTCAAGTAGGCACACATGAGTGAACGCTGGAGATGAGAGAGTGATTAAAACGATGACCATGACCATATCTGTCCACTTTGTCAGAATGACTATCCCCCAAGGCTAAAAACAGATGGAAGCTAAGAGCAGGACAGGTCAACTGAAGGTCATTATAAATACAAACTTGTCAGCTAAGCTCAATCGGAACGCAGCCACACAATCGGCTCTCTGTATTATAGGTCTCGATCACTGGAAGATTCCATCTCCACAGTTATAAAAATACCGCTATACAACAGGCTATAATGATGTAATACCATTGCGAGTTGGCCAAGTGGAAACTAATACAAGCCTGCGATAACGATACAAAGATCGAGCTCACAAGGCATGTTAAAATATACATTCAGAAAGATTTACAACTGGTTGTGTTAAAGAAAATTTAAAAGATGTCCCTCCATAAGATATGGTGGGGATCAAGGAGAATCACAGTACAAACATGTACATGTTAAAAATACATTGATTATTTGATATACTTATTATCTGGACAATTCGGAATATAAACAGAGTCAAGGTTAAAAAGAGGGACATCTATTTTACCTTTGAAAAAAAGGGTTCATATTCAATCCCACATAAACCATGTCTGCAATAGTAACCATTTCCTTTGCCTGGGACTGGTGGCTACCACCCTGAAGCTCAGAATCCTCATCCTTCACTTCCAAACTAAGTCCAGGATTTATTGGTTCCCTATTGTTGTCTCGCGGACGGGATTATCAGAATTCCCCTTACAATCCAAAAACAAGAACATGCCTGGGGCAAGGATCTCTCCTTCTCTACCAAACCCAAACTCATCCATTCACAAACAACTTTTAAAATGGAAGTCCTTCAGGCGAAGGATAAATTATTGAGGTCAAAGCAACTTGCTTCATTAAATCCAACAAAAACATCCTTCCCCCGGGACAGGACATCTTCATCTGGGGAGAGGCTGCATGGCAAGAATACGATTTCTTCTCCCGAAATAATTAATTATAAGGCGTGTACATGATATGTATCTCAAGATGAACAGTTAAGCCTGATACAAACGATATAACAACAATATTGACAGACATTCTATAACTGGTCTTTAATCGGGGAGAGCGACATGGGAACTTCCCCAACTACCACCCATTTCAAGACCCACGTTGCCAAGAGCCAATTTGAACAGTTCGAGTAAGGTCAACAGCGATTCAAGATGTCTCATCAGAGTTACGAACTCTTGTACTATTATTGATCACTTATAACAACTATTGGAGCGGTGCCCGGAGAAGGGGAATTGATGGACCCCGACTTCATTATATCAGCATACGTAAGAAAAATATCTCGTTTCCCCAGCTATATCTTTGGGCTATGGTGGGGCAAATTTCTTATTTCCTCCGTCGGAACATCCCCAATGAATTTCGGTCTTATTCAGTCGGCAATTATTGGTTCTTGTGTCATCGCTTTAACCCGTCTGAGGCTGACGCCGTCTCTGCATCCATCAACTATCCTGCAATTTAATCGTGGCTTGAGTTGAGCTGGCCGGGTGATTCATTAGACCCCTACTTCCATACAGTAGCAGGGTAACTGGGCCCTGTGTCATCTATCATCCACATTGATCCCAACTTCTATAATGGCGCGAGATGAAGAGAAGCTATTTACACCAGCAAGTGGCATTCATCACTCTAATTTACTTTTAAGAAACAGGATTTCCTCATACAGTCTGGAATGCGATCCAGTGAGAAAAACGGACCCTTGTCTAAAATGAATGGCTCGAGATGCTAAAAAGGGTAATAACTTTGTGTTTGGGAGAACAACTACGTTTAGTCGTCAATGTCAAAGTTTTACGTTGCCTAGCCAAAAGGAACCAAACATAGCTTACAAATCAGAATATTGTCTGGTTGACATTGGATTGGTAACCTCTTAAAACAAAAGCTATTTCCCGATGGGGATGGACTCGTCAGTCAGAAGACGAGTGTAGGAAGTGACTAGAGCGGCTAGAGGGGATAGGAGCAATTTAATTAATAATATAATGGTTTTCCTTATTTCAAATCACAAGTGAAGACGTTTAAATGGTATTAAAGATCAGGCAACAGCGTCATTTCCCCTTCACAATGCACGGCCGACCGACCCATTATGATTTGACTCTGTGGAGATAAAATCTGAGCAGAAAATCTTATGACTACTATTGTATTGGCTAAATTGGCAATATTGGACCAGCGCCCGGTCTAAGTGATCTTCCTCGGCCAAAGAAAAAGCTAAATAAGAAAACTGAATTCAGAACGAGCTGATGATTTGGAAGAGCTCCATAATGGAGGACGAATATTTATGAAATGTTGGAATGGAATTTTGTTGGCTTTCACCATAAACGCCATTCCGACTAAAAGGGAACTAAAAGAGCACTTAGTAACCGACTTCAATATGTATCAACAACATTCAAATAAAGTGCTCACCAGGGTGTATATTCAAACCATGTTAAATTGATCGTCCAAATCCCTTATGTCAATCAATGGCGAGGTCTACGGTTAGAGGAATTCTGTACGGCCCATACTGATAAGAGTAAAATTGAATTTGGAACTATGAAATCATAATAGGAAAAGAAATCATCATAAGGCCGACCGCGTATTTTAACATGTAAAAATGCTTTATTCGGCAATAGAAATGGCATATAAACAAGGCATATATTCGTCAGCCATTCGCTAGACTTAATTGCTATGAAGGCTGACGAGCCTGTCAGTAATCTATTGTCACTGCATGTGCAACAAGATCCCGATTTGGTCATTAAATCCGGGGAAAGCCAGCAAGCGCATGACGTCATTTCAGAGGAAACGCCAGTCCATGGCTTCCGAGCAGTTTTTCAAAGGCTTGATAACGTTTGAATGTCAAAGAAGGCTTCTCAGTTCTAATACCTTCGGATCTGATGCGCAGGACATGTCTCCATGGTTTTTATTAATCTATCTCCTCGATTAAGCAATAGGAAACGTAATCATAGTTGAAATTGAATGAGTAAATCACAGGAAATTGTTAAATAGAGTGTCATAAGGAAAGATACGAAGCCATTCCAGTCCCTAGAAGGATAGACCCGTCCTTGATTATAGATCTCGGTTATCCATATTGCGGATACAATTGATCCTGACCTCATTGTAAATACAATATCTGAAAGTCACATAGCCGTGAACTAATCAAAAGACCCTGGTCCATAAAAAACAATATCTGTCCACGTCTTGAGCGACCGGCCTCGGCCCCCGAAGTCCCCTGATAGCAATACAGGGTGAATTACATGGAGATAGTCGCTATGATTCTGACCATGTACCACAGGGCTATCGGAATCAAACTGTCCATGATATCATCTCCTCGTCCCAGCCATCTCAGACCGCCTGCACATATAGCCAAACGGGGATATGTTTAATTCGCCTCGAGTCTCTCAAGGCTCTTTCCACTCAGTCGATGCCATCCTTTTATGTTGCCATTATTCCAGACTATATACGTGCGATATGACCCCCCTCCCAACCAATTCCTCACTGCGCCGCAATTGCCTTCTCCATCGAAGACATCACAAGCGGAAAGCGTAAGCCAAAGATTCCAAGAGAAATTGGATCAGCAGCTTGCACTTCGGAAAAGCGTTGTCTGAACATATTTGCCACTTCATCCCTTAATGGCGTAAGTGAGAGACACCGTGCGATACTGAAAAGAACATTCATTAATCAAGTATGGAGTTGCGCTGCGTGTCGGATGAAATTCCCAATTTTAACTTGGATGCACTACATGTATAGAAAACTGTACAACAAAGTTTAAATTCTATAAAGATAACACAACAAAGAGCACTTTCACTGGGCGTGGCTCGATCAAAAAGATCGTGCAAGGAATGTAGCCTTTTAGTTCTAGAGCCACACGCCCCAAAATATTGATGGCAAGTATACACTGTATAAATATTAACTACCCCTCGTTGGCGTACCGAGACAACTAAAAGCAGTACATTCAGACTGGCTGACTCTTTCATAAAAACATCCCAGCATTTATCCTCCCAGTTAGATGTCAAAGGTTCGGAGGGTCTATTCAATGGCTAGAGATGTACCCAGTCCCCCATCCCGTTTTGTAAACATTTATTCTGAGGAGGGTGAGAAGTATTCACAAGCTGGACACCCCACAAAGCCGGGTGAAAGACCACGCAGCGGACACTAATGTCCACGTTGGCGCCTGAGGTGTTCCTCCTGACACCCTCGTCAATGTAAAGGCTTAAATGACACAGAACATCTTTTGTTCTCGCGTCCTTTATCAAAGCCTATGTAAAGAATAGGCACCAGATTCCCCGGAGTGCCCTACAGCTACGTTCTAATGAATCTATACATTGTAATCAGAATTCACACGCGTGTGCATTAAATATAGCACATTATAAAGTGTATGGTGAAGACTTCAACCCTCCATTATTATTTCAGATAAACCCAAAGGAATAATTCCAAGATTCTGCTGACATAAAAATCTACACTTTTAGAATACTTTTGAGGTAGTCAGCAAAAGTGAAACTACATGAGATCCCGATATCTATAGCGAATACTTAGTAATATATACAGTACACATGGAAGCACATTGGTGCATGAAACCCCTGGTAAAAATTCAGGGGTGGGTGGGTGTGGGTGATTATAGCAGTGGCTTGAGATTGCATAGGGGATAATGACATTGGTATGTGGACTTCTCCATTCTGGTAACTAGTGCTGTCACCAAAACTGCACCATCTGTGCCAAGTCTGCCTGCCTATGCGAGGCAGTTCAGCAAAGACCTCCTGTCGTTCCCATATAGATAACTACTTATGGGCCCTTCGGCAAACACGTTGGTCGTGACGAGAAGAGGCAACTGCATCAGGCTAATTGCGGGTGATCAAATATGCACAGAATCAGACGCATAACTGCAGCGGACATAGCGCCAAGGGTGAAACTTCCGTAGGCATGATATATAGAAGACCTTAACAATCATTCGAATGTTAGCAGTATAAATACCAGGTGTGAAAATCGTTGAGATAATCTTGAAAATCAATTACATGGAGGTATTTGCATGTAAATTACATAATGCAGTATGAATACCATCTAATATTTGTTTAATTAAAAAGAAGTCAGAATGCAAAAATAGACGATAATCATTTTAATTAAATCAGTAAATTCTTTATCGGAATTTATGTCAAGGCATATTGAAAGTAACCTAGTTCTTTATAATTATAAAAGCTCTGCACTAATACCACACATTTTTCAATTTATGTCACGTAAAAACAGAAGTACACCTTTCAAAACGGAAATATTTTCAATAATTAAAATCTCAAAAGATAAAAAAAATAATGAAAGTATTACGGTAATCTTAATTAGAATGTGTGAGGAGGAGCCAAATCCTGTGGAAGCCTGTATGAGTGTTTGCGGACAAAGTGGCACTCGTTAGGGCAAATGAATCGCAAATAGAGAAATAAGAAAAGCCTCTTGGATTGGCCTTTTATCATTGGATAAGTTGGGAACAGAGTAAATTTAGCTCCGTCCCATGGCACCAATAGCATTCAATCCCAACTAATGCCAGGAAAGTTTACCCGTTCTTAAAGACGTTTGTAAAACAAAACCTTCATTTACATTACTTTTTAAAAAGCCTCATGAAATCCAATCCGGTTATGAAAAGAGCCACCGTCTGCATAACATCCTATTTTCAATCAGATGAATACGACTAAAGCCACGAAAGCCAATTTCACCGGTAATTATTTCCTTATCATCACAACAAAATCAAAAGAGGGTTTCGCTTGAAGTATAGACTGAGTGTCTGAAAGACGGTGGCAATATGATCCGACAGCGCCGTATTGGATTTATCTTTTTACCAGGGAACTAAAAGTAAAAGAAAGCAAGGAAAACAGAAACTAATTGCAAGGGCGGAAACAAAACGACAACGACCTTTTACCGTATTGGTTGTATTGTAACACATGGACAAGAGAAGGGAGGCCGCCATCTAACCGCTTAGAGTACCACAGGTCAATTGCTATGTATACATAGATCTATTGGCGTCCTAATTAGCTGAAAATGGGTTGTAGAATGGCAGTTAAAAAGGGATGGTAAACGCCAATGGTAATGAGGCCATTGCATGCCTTGCTATACTGGCGAATAGATTTAATCAGAATCAGAAGGAATTACCACTGCGATGCATGGATTCCGTCCTCTGGTTCTTTCCTCTTTTTCTCTCCAGTCGATGTTCACCACCCCAGGCCCGAGCCACTATATGACTAGGGCCATTCGATCTTCAAGTCAATGCCCTAAGATGATCCCCAATAGCTTTCCTCCCTGAATGGCGGCAGTGATCCAATAGCAAATGATAGGTACACACGCGAGAGTCTATTCAATCTTTAGCTTTATATCATATGGCACATTTGCTACAGTAAAAACTGCATTCAGATTTCAGATTGCCTGCACGTAACGCTACCAAAAGCGAATGATAGACAACACTGCGTACCATCCGTGTAGACGCTTAAATCAAAGTCATAATGTATCACATAACGATTTAACCACTTGGCAACAGATAGCATACTCTCTATATAAACCACTCTACTTCACCGATCATATACTCCATACTGTAAGAAGCATTCTCCCATGCCGCTATCCTATATATACATGTACTAATATTCTATCAGCTATACATATAAATCCCAAAGTAAGTAGCGACAAGGAAAGGAAATATTATAGCTTGGGGACATAGGGGAATATTTGCCCTATATTGAATGATGGATTACAAATCGGCCATATCCCTTGCTAGCCTTGATATCAGCTCTTGCCATTTGCCTAATGCCACAATTTGGTCCCTATTCTCGCACGACCTTCAGGTATTATGTAACAACAACGAGTACCTCGCCGTATACAGCCTGGGTGAAATAACCAGTTTCGTATACTACTAACAACCTCCCCAACACGCACCCATGCATGAGTGGGGTGCGTGTAAAAGAAACCTTTCCGCTTCCACAGAACTCATATCATTTTAAACAAACCCTTGTATGCATGGTATAAGAAACTTAAAATATCAACCTACTAGTAAAAGATGTATTTATATTTTTCTATGGATATGCTTGAATGATGGGGTCCTTTTTTCCCCAGATGCAGATAAAAAGAGGATCACAGACGGGGTAGGTTTGCGTGCTATTTACTAACAAATGATAGATCATTCCGCAGTGCACTAAAGATGATTAAGCCCTTCCATGGGGTTTCACATGAGTGACTACAACCAAAAGACCAGCTGGAAGTTGCGGTGGAAGGCGGAGAGTCCTAACAGTATCCCCAGGACACTAAACAGGTCGTCACAGGCGGGGGAGGAAAGGGGAAAAGGAAAAGAGGATGTCCCCAGGTCCCATCCTTGCATGTCGACCATGGCAACTATGACTCAGAGCTCTGGGAGCAGACGATGAAGAGCCTGAAGAGAGAATCTCAAAGCCAGAGCACAAACTTAACGCGCAGCTGTGCAATCATTTGCGACAGCAGCCATGCATTCATGATATCTGCCAGCGTATATGTTGTGCATGTATCTTGTGTTGTTACAAACAGCTAATCAATAAGACAAAGCAAGTAAAGATAACAGATCCAGGACCCGTCCACGTGTGGATTTCCTCCATCTATATCATAATAATAGCTCCAGTGTATTGATTGCATAAACCCTATAACCTTGGGGGCTAGTAAGCCCTGGCAGGCAATCGGGGGTTCCGTCAACAATCGCGTTATCTGGGCTTTATTAGGAGCGGCCTTCAAATCTCTACTTGTGGAGAGGTTGGGAGGGGATGAGTCAGCGAAATGGGAGATTGGAGATTGAGGGTAATTGAAACTGGATGACCTGCATGGTGGCTGGAGCATCAAGCGAGGTAACAAAGAGAATAATTGGGATGATTAGCCCAAGAGGCAAGCGGAGGAGAACGTCCATGCTTAAATTCATGGGAATAATATGGACTGATTTTAAAGAGCCTGCGATCTCAGCCTTATGGTAGATATCCCTCAGAGACTACTAGTTAGCTAAATCCCAAGCAAGAAAAATCACTTTCCTAAGACTTTTTTTATTTCCTTAAGGAAGAAGCCATGGGCATGATTGCGCATCGGTTGCTGCTCTTTTACATGGGCAGCAGTGCTCAAATTAAGGATTTCCTGAAATCATTATCATCAACTGAGTTTAAGGGGCACTGGCGGAGCAAAGGCGCATGATGTCTTGCACAAAATATGCGCATATTTTTGTCTGCATGGCGGTAAAATAATGAGCATGTCCTCTTCTCGTTAATTCAGACTGTGAACCCGAAGAATATTCAAAGGATATTGACAATCAGACCTTGTATGGGCAGTATTGCAGGATGATTTTAAGATTGAAGTTATCCCCGACTGTTTAGGATTGCAGCATCACATGCGCCATGGAGGGAGGGGGCTGGAGAGATGAGACTCAGATATAGCTTGATCACATAGCGAACGCGGATATCAATTTATCCATGCGCATTTAATCTAATCCCACTACAACCATCAATTGCTCATAGATCTGCCACGAGACAAGCAGGCAGATATGTTCATGCAGCAAGATTTATAGCACCCCAAAAGTAAACGCAAAAAACATCCCCGAAGCGAATAACAAGAAAATTGTAGAACAAGCCAATGCAAGAATAAAGGAAAACATGGCAATTGGTGGTGTGCATGGGGAGAAAATAAATAGTTCAATATAAAAAAAGTTGGACGTTTAAACATTTGTCCGCCAATGCAGCTGGCATGGTGACTAATGCGCTTGGGTTGAAGACACTTCCTTCCTTCCTTCCCCTCCTAGGGTGACACTTATTTCAGGGCAGACAAACCAATCTCATCTAGTTTGAATATTGAACAGTGACGTGCCCTTGGATATCTGGCATGCATCTTATAGTCCGCCAGCCACAAACCACTTGTTCATTTACGTCATGCTCGAGCAGCATAACCCGATCATTTTTGCTGACTCATGACGCCTCTTCCGCCATTGAGTATCTCCCTCTTCTCCCAGCCAATTAAGTCGGACGTTTCATCCACAGACAATTAAGGCCTTGTAAAACACCCCACAGGCACATACTTTTACAAAAAAAGTAACTTTTCCATCGGATCAAATCACTGTTACCCATTATCAGGGTAATGTGTTTGTTTTATTGTTTCAGAGACAGACATTGTTGGGGAGGATTTTATTGTGCTGCCTCGGCTTATATTGACCTTCCAATAATACGTATTGTAAATATGTTCATGGTAAAGTAAGGTCCAAATACGGCACTCATAAATGTGGTTATATAATGCATTATGCCCTATTCTAAATGCAGCACTATCCAATATTGACAGATGGTCGGTTCGGCAAGTCACTAAAAAGCAAAAGGAAAACAGAATGCATTAACATGACTTTGCCATACACTCATTCCTACAGCGGGTAAGAATGAGTTGGGACAGGGAGGGAAATTGCTGGTAATGGATATTTGAGCAACAGAATAATTACTGTCGGCAATTTGCAAAGCTTGGTATTATTATATTAGACTTGGCTATATGCATCCTCCTAATCACATTGGTGGCAATAAGCGTAATGTGATTTTCCCCTCGCCCTTTCCCTCTCTCACATCTCCCGGGGCAATTTTAGCACATGCTATACCGGCTCGTTACGAGAATAAGAGCCGCTCTGCGCCCAGGTCAAACCAGCAGATGTTGGCTGGGACATCGCTCTTTCAATGGCGCCTGCGAAATACGAAAAAAAACTACATAAATACACCCTCGACTTCTGGCCACAGATTCTAAGCTAGCAGAATTCGCCTGACTGATGAGCGACGAGATCTGTATCCAGGTTGTAAGTAGAAGGAGAAGGATAGCATTGTTGAACTGCCCTCGTCCGTCAAGAATGTGACTGAACAAGGCTCTGTGTATAATGGGTCTGCTGGCAACGAAAGCAAGAATCTTTTTTCCTCATGTAGCTTGCTTGTGGGGAGATGCATGCAAGATAATTTGACCAGAAGACACATTCTTTTCTTTCGCCCCCGGCCGCCATAGTACCCGCTGTTGATTAGACTTGTAATGTGTCATGTCCTCATTTGAAAATTGTCTTCAGAAGTCCTCAAACAAACTATCGAAAGTGGAGGAATCAGACAGCCATTGTTCAACTGACAATTGAGGCAAGTTAGATCTAGCCGGGTACGAGAAGTCAATACTACATAGAGTGGATCATGGCGAGGAGGAGGGGTATAAATGGACAAATTTATCTATCGCAGACAAGGTGCCGGTCTAGGCGTTAGGAGAAACAAGATGAAGGTTGGGGCTTGGCAGATGGAATGATCCATCACCTCATTAATTATAGACATTATTCCCCACAAGGGCGGGTAACACAAGCAATGTATTGTAGGCAGGAGGAGGGGGCTGGCCATGTGTTGCCTCCACACCCAGGCTATAACTGCTCAAGCTCATGTTGCACCCCTCACTCCGAAAAGGGAATTAGGATCAGGCAACTAATGGTTGATTTCCCGTGACTTTGGTACAAGGTGCTTACCGTATATACATGTACACGATTAGAACCCTACGTTGCATTTTTCACTTTGTGTTCTTATCATTGTTTTAACTTTTAGGAGATAGATATGGGAAACACACAGAAGAGAGGAAACACACACGGCATAAAGAATTAAATAGATTTTACACCCAAAATAAGTATGTAATGCAATGTACGTATATTTGAATTAGACCTAACTTGTTGCTAATTGTATTAGATGAGTTTTGTTTAGTAACTAGAGAGGCCTTTAATTCGGATAAAAATCACTCAGAACATATGTGTACACAGTAGAGGTAGGACATGATCGACACATGATCTTAACCACATTCATTTTTTTTTAAATAATTGAATAAGAAATAATGTCAATTAATATATATATATATATATGTGCCGGTATCTGACAAATGAATGTAGAAATAATGATGAATGACAGTCAGTTCATTGACCTTGACGATGTAATATGCATATATATCAGCTATGTATTCCGTTGTACCTGAACGATTGATTTAAAAAGTGATTAATTAGATAAATAATCGATACCCTCTGGTACAGAATTTTGATTTGATGTAGACCCGTGTTAAAACATTCAGGCCAGCCGTGGGGAATGTACATGGGCGCTGTAGCGATTCCACTCGTGACAGGGGTGCAGAACCCTTCGAGGGAGAATTAGCCTTGCATGCAATTCTAAAATAAAAAAGCCACTTTACAGGCCAAGTCCGGTGAGGCCAACTTCCTTGTAAACGAACCCAATATCCAGCTATATCGGTTATATGACAGATAGGTGCAAGGGGAACGATTGTGCCAAATCGTTCCCTTAGGATACATGAATATATTTGTTATATGCGTACATGTATAGTTCTCTCAGGGCATCCAATAACTATACATAGATAAATGTGCCAGTAATCTCTTAGTGTTATATAGCAATTATATATATACTGCATTTATATATGTGTGTACATGTATACATCTGGAGATGGGAAATGGATATGAATATATACTCATATTCGTGCACCTCACAAATAGCTACAAATACGTATAAGCTGTTTGGAATTTCAGACTCACTCTGATTAAAATCCCATTTCAATATTCTATTCTTATAACATGGCCATCTGAAGATTCTTGTGAAAATCAGGGGACATCACTGCTGTCAATGTTTTAACGGGGTCTGTAACTGTTTTTCCTCATAACAACTAGTCCATTAGTTTTGCAGCCTAGAGGCTTCTCTAATATATAGAGAGCACTTTCAGATTTGCAATTTTGGCAGGAGTATTTGTTAGCCCGAGGTTGAGGGAGACTCAATAATAAGAGCACTGTTATTGACACAGGAGGCCTCATCTCTAAATATGACTAGAGTCTGTATCAGACAGGGCAACCAAGGACTTGTTGAGACTTCATATAACGGGCTGGTCTGTTTCCTGGACATGGCTCTTGTGTTAGCGCAAACTGCAGGACAAACATTTGTTCCGTCCACCGCAACTACAGCAGACAATCTATTCAACACACAAATCCTACAGGTTAGCCACCCTACATCCTAGCATTCATTATATGCACAGAGCACACACCCTGCTCCCCCCTGCTCCCTCAAGATTTGTGTATTCGACAAGCGTGAGCGTGAGCGTCCGCAAAGGGTCACATTCCAGCCCACCCGGTCTCTCAAATATTTGACAGCACTGACACTAGACGTCAGCACCAGACTGACCAGAGTTCAGCGCCCCCCCCCCCCCCCCTCCCCCTCCCCGGCCCCTTCCCCCCAAATCCAGTGTATACTGGGAGCAAGCGGACGCGAAAGGTCATCGTATTATAGGGGTGAAATCGCCAGAAAATTTACAATTCGCCTTCACCAATCCTCTCAAATAATCCAGGTTTAAGACAGAAATGAGGTTCAAAATTCAGTTCAACATAACCAAACAGAGTATGACAATTTTTCAGTCTAATTTAGTAGAATTACTCAATGTGTCCATCCGCCGATTGTACATTTTCTGAAGATCTGACCCATATGGGCCCAGACAGGAGGTCTCGTGAGTGTTTTGGACGGAGGCTGAGGGATTTAGAGCTATAAAACCATCACCCCGGGTGAAGGACACAGCTGTTGAAAGGTCCTTCAGATACTTCCGGGAAAGCAATCTGTAATTCATGTGAAAGTTTTTTTCGCCTGTCATTATTTAGGAGCAGGGCAAAAGATTCTAGTAGAAGATTAATGCGTGTGACAATGATCAACGAGCCCCCTAGGAACTACATTTGAACTTAATCCAAGCGGGAATAGATGATAAATGATAAAAAGGCTCATTCAATTTGGTTGCTTCCTTCTATAACAAGATTAGGTTACTGCGCTTATTTGATTCTTCATGCTAGAGAGTGCATAATTAAAATGCTGAGCCCGAGGGCGTTGTACAATTAATTTAGATCTGTTTGCCTAGGAGCAATATGAAGATTCCTCCTGTGAACTAAGGCTAGGGTAATTGTGATCTATGCAAATGCACACTAGCCTGTGAAAAAAAATCGATATTAGATTGACCCTTTAAACTTCAAAGAGGGGAGAAAATATGTTTAAGTTTTCCATTTTTACAATGGGAACTCCGGCTCTTTTACTATGCTGATAAACGTGTGATCAATACAATGAACATATTTTTTTCATAGTTTGAAGACGAGAACATATTTTTTTTCATAGTTTGAAGGCGAATGATCGGGCCAAATAAAAATCGTTATTTCCTCATATCTGACACGACATATCCCCTTCAGTGTTATCTAAACAATATGCAGAACTGATCGCCACAAGCCTTTGAGTATCAAACTCATGTCGATACCCAAGGAGATAGACAGTATTACCAGCCCTTCCTACCCGAAACAGTAGCGATGGATACTCTGTCTAAAGGAGATCGGGCTAACTCTGCAGACCTCAACTAGAAGTTCGGTGGTGAAATATACAATGTATTTACATACACTTTAAATTGATCCTTTAAAAACTCCCATTCCAATACGATATATTTTCCACTACAAATCAAGCCTTCTAATAAAACAGTTGCATCATCAGGTTTTTCCACATAACAACGATCCTGGAAATTGTCGGGATTCATTATAAAACCAACCAGTGGAACAAAAAGTTTCGTCATTGTGTGTAGGCATTGCAAAACAGAGACAGGACTAGGTTTAGGTTGTTCATATATTTGCTTTAGATTTTGGGTATGAGTAGAAAACTGATGTATGCATCATCATAGTACTATACTTACGCCTGCCACCTGTTTGATGAGTGTAGGGTGGCCCAGTGCCACTACCAGCGTAATAAGGATTACTACCATCAATATATCCTCCACTACCGCTGTTGAAATCTTCGTCATCTCTTTGCGCGTAACCATCATCTCCACTGTATCCTGGTCGGTAACGCTCCTTATACTTGTAGGTTTTACGAGAATCTGCCTGCATTACTTCTCGTGATATCTTGGAATTCAATAACTGCAAAGGCAAAGCGCATTTACATTAATGGACTGTTAACAAAGCACAGGGTAATTAAATCCAATGATGACTAATACCTTGATATTAGAAAGCATCCTGGCTAATGTGACTAGCTAGAGGTGGTAGCTAGTATTGCAGATTATCTTTTTTCTCGAAAATTATTGGAACAAAGTCACTAGTGAAAAGGCAATTGTAATAAGTGTACATGGGGCTAAATTAGATTAGGTGACAATTTATTTTTTCATTCAGATTAACGATCCATATGGGGGATAATATTGCATTCATCACCTACTTCTATCAAGAATTTGTCTGATCAGTATTTACATTGTTGTTTTTGTTATAACAACGAGTCTCACTGGTTACAATATTCAATAAGAAATATAGTTTGAAGGATAGTATATAACCATACAAACCAGCATATATTTTAATATACATAAAAAGATATATAAGAACTATAGTCCTACATTGTGCATATGAAAAACGAGATTGTTAAATATGTTATGAGATGAAAATTGAAAGAAAAAAATGACAATCATGGGTCGGGTAACCAGACATTCATATTGAAAAGGGACCCAGTCCCACAGACCTTAGAGTAACTCCCTTTTACTCTAAGCACAGACTGACTGGTGGGCTACTGTGTTTGGGATGGGTACGACTCAGCATCCCAGAGAGGAAGCAGGGAGGTGCTGCACTCTAGCGAGAACACCAGTAACTAAAGTGAAGGTTGCTCTAGGAGACTAACGGGTGCTGCAGGAACTTGATCAGATCATCCCAGGCCTGTCCGAGGACTGAAACATTCCCTCCCTCTGTACTAAGCACTCAACATGACTCCCATGACTTTTCAATGAGAAAATCACATGTCCTGACATATTTGGCTTTTGAAGAGTATTTGAGACACATGACATATGTGACACAACGCAGGTTCCCGCAGTTAATGCTTTCATGTTGTATGAACTGATAACATACAAAACGAACACACAGAAATTATTTTTTCAGAAAAGAGTTTTCCTATGAGAACGCCCATCCCATTTTCTTCTGGCGGTCAGCAAGACATCGACCGACCAGTGACAAACTATTAATATTAGACGACAGATCATTGGAAACCGTTGTTCGCTTCCCGTCGTACCCGTTGATATTTTTATTGGGGATAAAGTGCACCACTAATTGATCTGGTTCAAAAACCAAGTACTCTGACATTCTTTTCTTTACCACCAGACATACCCAAATGCGGACACAATTATTGACAGCCAAAATAAAGGACAAGGAATTACCATGGTACATTTGGTACATGTACATATTGACTCCAGTGGAACAAATAATATGTTCACCATTACGTATGTACATGTAGTCCCTAGATCTAAGAGAAATGGTCTGGAGACGTTAGTGCGGAGTTCCGTTATTAACATTATTATAAATAATTAGTATGCACTAGGTATAGACCAGATAGATTTCTTTACTCCAAGATGTACAATTAAAGGTGTCCGTTGGAGTCTAGGCCCAAAGTTGAGGAAGTCCCTTCCACTCAAACCGCAAAGTGCCATTATAATTCCATTAAGACCGCAAAATGTCACTATATATATATATATTCCCATTAAAACGCCGAGTTCTAGGCAGGGATACCGATTTAGCGAAGCAGGCTGACATACCATTCTTATCTGATCTGAGGGTTTGGACCTAGAGTGGTTGGATTATCTTAACTTTTTTTCACAGAACAGATAGTAATTAAATGGAAGAGTAAATAATGGTACATGACAATTGCATAGTGAATCAAATAAATAACCTAATTTCCGACCTCAATTAATCAATTTGCCAAACACTTGAGATTCCACTAAATTATGAAAACATTCTTTCCTAGCATGTGAGGGACTTCAAAGAGCCCTGTTTGGTTCAAAAGCTGGCTCCACGAGGACAGCAAACAACAATTTTGTCAGAAGCCATGTTTGGCTTGGGAAAATTTCAAAATTGCCTCTTATGAGAGAAAATGTCGGTAACCAGCCATACAGTGTTAAACTATTTACTGGAAATACACACGCGCGCGGGCGGGGAGAGACGGGACAAAACATCAGAGTGGGGATTTCGATTGAACCAACCTCAGGTAAGCTATAAAAAGCTTTCATTAAGAACATGTTTTGCGAAACAATTTCCGTTCTTCCACCGGCAGAAGACCGGTGGCATTTCCCCAACCCATTCAATAACGATTCGCCAGTGTTTGCAAAGTAGGGGTTTTGATAGTCCATTCGCATCACGGGGAGAATGTTTGAATGAGTGGAATGCATTGCTTTGGTCACAACAACATTGGCGATTCAATTTTATTATCAAGTGTTATCTAAAACAGTGGATTATAAAGAAAATCTTACCTTTTTGACATGTATCAATTTGTCTATTAATGTGACAATGCTATTACTCCTCCTTGCAGTAACTGTCATTTCTGGATTACTTGACATCTGAACGACCAAGTCTACTGTCACTAAAGATTTATTGTACCTGAAAATAGAAGAAAAACATGATTTTTTAGACTGTTTGCATACTAGTATCGGAAATATTGAGGGAAGGTTAGCAATACATAACATTCACATTATACAAGTGGTTGCAGCAGTCAATGTCAATAATAAAATCACTTTCAATATCAATCAATAGTTACTAATCAACTCGATCGCCATACTTTCATATTATATTGATGCATGCTTGTATTTAAAAAAAAACTGTTATCACATTCTTAAATTGTCAAATCTAATCATTTATGTATCGGTATTTCTATTTCCATTCATCATCGATTTCTCCAATAACCACACTTTTGACACATTAATTTGACACATCAACCAATCTGCATATCTATAAGCAGCATTCTATCTATGAAGAATTAAGGGTCCTTCAGAGATCCGAAACGTAGGAAAAGACTTAGAGTAAGAGTAATATTACTCTAAGGAATAAAGCATCACCTAACAAGAAACCTGTAGAATTGGAATATTTATGTCTTCCTTCGTCATCATGTACAATACGAATATTTTAAAAAAATCCTTAAGTGATGGGGTTTAACCCAAAAATTAAATTTAAAAAAAAAAAATCTATATATAGTATATATATCACAAAATCATAATTTGCACACCATCGTCACGGAACAGATAATCAAAATGTGATAATAAATATCGAGATGTACCACATGAATGGGGCAGGGAGATAGTAAAACGGTTGACAGCCATCATCCAGCCATCATCCAGCCATAAATAAGACATTATTCTCTGACTAATCCTACCACGACAAATCCATCCCCTTATAATCTGAGTTGATTCACAGAAAACAAAATTAATCAAGCGTCGATATGTAATGCCTGGTTAACCGCACCAGCCTATTCAGGGTCAGTCTGTGGGAATAATCTGCGATAGGCTGGCCATAAGCGGATGACGAAGCATTAATTATTTCCACAAATTAGCACCTCGATGCCACACATTTGTCTGCTCCCGGTGGGATCCCTAATAAACTTATGTACATAGCTAGAGAGCATCGCATGAATACCTGAGTACAGCTAATCGCTCTCCCATCTCCCGGTACGAATCCTTTTACAGCGCCTCCAAACAGCGCATAAAACACAGACAGCCATTCCCCTGGCCGAGGCAGATCAACAAGCGTAATGATCCAAATTTTGCTGGCAATCAGATGAGATTGCTCTACAAACAAAGTAGCCTTATAGGTCAGTGTCTGGGGCAGGGTCCGGGAGGGTATAATATCGCTCTGCTAATCACTCACGACTAGGATGTGGTCTAGAATGGTCAAATGAGCTAATCCCAAATTGATATATATGTCCATATATTATCTACACGACCAAGCCGTCATTTTCAGCGAATTCCATCATCTTCTTACTCATTAATGTGCCGAAGGAAGTACTCAAACCGCTAACGATGCCACATCTAACGATGGAATATCTTCCATGGGCTTTTAACCCTTCGCAATAACAGGAAACTGTAGCATAGCGCATTCATTTTAGTTAAACCATAAATACCACAGTTGTGCCGTCAGAATCTAGAACTAACAGCTACGGTATAATGGCATCAATTTATTGTGTCTCCCTATGGCTGTATGCTTTCCCGCTTCATTGCATGTCCAGCTAAAGCTGCATTCTCATCTAAATCGACCCAAAATATTTTTCTTATTTCTTTTATCCTTATAACTTAACGCAAGATTTATATTGAAACTGAAGAAAAGGGTCATTTCCCCTCTTTTTCATGAATTCGTGGCTTTTTCTAGAAATTTTCATTTACTCGAAAACGGTGGGATTTAGGTGTACACCGGAACGAATAATTTGGAAGAAGATTTAGTTCACACAAAGAAGAACAGGGCAAAATCCTTCCATATTCTATCTTGTTGACTTTCGTATGGGTTGGCAATGAATAGACCACCAAATAGAAAACCATTTTCTTCGGAGAAAATAAGCGGGTGATGCATCTTTAAGACAATGTTATCTCCTGGTAAAGCTGAGTCAGTTGTATGTAACGATGGTCTACAGCTGAATGGCGTAATATTTGAAGAACATAATGCTGGGTCTATTTTATGGCGGATGACACTTTGGGCTTTTTGCAAGGACAATGTTTGTCACCAGAAATGGGAGGTGTCCAAACCCATTTCCTGCGTGGAATTAAATGTTAAGCACATGATCGTTGTTGCCGTACAGAACTGCAGGGCCATTAGTTTGTTTTCACAGACTTCCCATCAGTCAACCACCCCAGCCTTGCTGTCGATCAGCCTCTTATAAGGGGCTTAATCGGCTTATTTAGTAGAAACGGAGACGATGTTGTGAAATAAATTACACTTTCTTGGTAAACAAAATGTAACGTTAAGATGTAAATAGCCAGCAGATGCAAGAAATCAAGAGTGATAATATACACTTTGGGGAAACTCGATAACGGTAGTATGCAATATGAAGGATACATGCTTATCAAATGCTGTTACAATATCACATGGTACTTTATTATACTGATAACAAAATGTCCAGAAGAATCAGTGGTTAATTACTTATTCCAAGGGAAATATTTCAGATGAAAAAAACACCAAACTTATGTGGAAAAAATTAATAACAATCTCAGTGTGTTAGAACACAAAGAGAGCAATAAGACTGCTCTTTAATAGCTACGCGACTAGAATCCGCTAGATGGCAGCAGTAGGGTATAAGGAGGCTGGGAGAGAGAGTGGAGTGCCCTTCAAATAGGGTAGGAGCCAACCGGTTCCTGCCAACAGTATTATGTCCTGCATTTACCCCTCACTTTAGCTGGGTGATATTATCCTAAACATCTCCAGGCCTTTACTCAGAGAGCCAGCTGGACACTAATACCAATCGACAACTGACTATTTGTGTAGTAGGAGAAAAAGACTAGGCAGGTCTGTGGCGAGGTAGAGGGCCAAATATTTGGCTCGGCTCTTGAAGCATGAGGCCATCCATACAAGGTCAATGCGGGCCGAGCTATCGACATTTCCAGTCTTGTAGTTGCCTCGAACCAAGGCCGCTATAAGATGAATATATGGGAGTAATGCAGAAATAATTTCCTCGATGAGGAGATGGATGTGTGGAGGGTAAACTGATATGCTAAGTCTGCAAGACTTAGGGCCAGACACACATACATAGTGATGGTAGACTCTGGTAAAATATACGGCTCCGGATGCCACCAATATGATTTATTTCTGCTTCTACCCTACGCACTTACGATCGACATAATAAACATTTTCTTACGAATCATTGAAGGAGACCCATTGCAACTAACGGAGAAAAGAAATATTAGGGACCGCGTCTAAGAATGTTTTTGAGTAAAAAAACCATTCCATATTCTCACCTCACAACTACTGGCACTAAAAGATAAGATGCCCAAGCAATTGGTTGGAGGTGCCTTGAGGGTTTTATTATCGGAGAAGAAAGTTAAATTTGCTCTTGGCTGTTTTAGGAGTCTTTTTGTCTGTGAAAGGGGTCTTTAAAAACTAGCTAAAGACATCGATTTTCAATATTTCTTTTAATACTAATTAATACTATTGGTAAGTTCTATTACCGCGCATCAAACGGGAGATGAAGATTAAGTAGGGAATTTTCTGCGACAAAAAACATTGGTAATCGATGCCCAGCTTAATATTTTGTAGCCCCGTTACAAAACAAACAGCCAAATAACGGCCGACGATGAGGCCCCAAAAGTGCAGTTACTAAGTGCATACTGTCACCAAAATGTCCAAGGCATTCCTGATCCAGGAGCGCATTGCATTGTGGCCAAAATAACTGTTCCCACAAGCCGGCAAAGTAATCTGACTTAAGGCATTCTAAATGACGGACGGTGGCATAATGGAGGCATAGTGAGCCATAATGACCCGGAGATAGCGTTTGTTTGTTTAGATGTATGTGTCGTGAGCAACCTGTTGTTTATGACACGCCGAGCAGAGCCCCTCGGCTATTGCTCACCAGGTCGGCCATATGTCACCTGAGCAGCTTACGCCCATCTCCATATGTATGGCCAGATTTACCTCTGTATTCCTGCCTAACGGGACTCGATCTCGTGGCGATAGCAAGCCCCCATCTAAATCTATATGTACAGGCTGACTCCCCATCTTATCTTTCATCCACCTTTCTACCCGGCTCCCTCGTGCGTATAGGATCCGGGCAGGTCAAGCTGGAGTGGTGGCGAGCATTGGTTCGCCTTCAACAGGGGGGCAAACGGTCCGACATCCCACATTATGTCCCCGACCATCTTTTAGCCAGGATCACTTATCTTTTCTGGTCACCAAGACGACCATATCATTTCCATGATCCCTATAGCGTGAATAGCTCTAGGTTGGTTGGCCAAGGCATAGCGCTAGTTTTGGCCAAGGCAATGGTTGGAAATATACCTATAGTTCAGAAGCTGTGAATTCTATCACAAGGACTTTATGGGGCAGTTACAATCGTCACACGAATTACAAGAATGTATTGCGGACCTTTTTAGAGTAAATAAGTATATGTTTCAAACACTTCAGAAGATATAGATGAAATCACGCGTTAACGTCCTAAGGAGAAGATATATACAGAGAGCGCGAGTCTCCATGAGCCTTCGATTTCGCAGTTCAATGATTATTATAAGGCTGTGAGGATAAATTACAGGATGCTTATGACTAATCAGTGAAAGGATGAAGGCAATCTGCCCACATACATAGTCTCTTTCATTAGAATCTATATGTCCCTGCAAGTATGATAAAACTACCATCGATAGGACCCGTAGTTGGCAGGGATAGCCTTATTAGCTCTTGGTCCAGGTCGTGCTAAAGTCTACTATACTTTGTGACCTTTGTAGCAAGCCGTTCCAGATTCCTTTGATCTTGCTCATCAGACGTGGGTTCATTAGTGAGGCACTCTAAAGCCTTTTCCCTCCCCCAATCCGACCGGCAAGAAAAAGAGAAAATCTCTTGCGTCCATATAAGAGAATTACCAGACAAATAGATCCACCAACAGACAGGCGAAGCCAACCACATCCCTGGCAGGGACAGCCCCAATATGCCACACGTACAAGTTATTACCATACAAAATCCCACACCCATCGTATACGCAACGACATCGGTATCCACTCGGGACCCTGTCGATTCATCTATATAACGTCCCCCGCTCGTCCCAGAAAAAAAGACTTGTCCAGCCTTATACTTGGAAGAGAAAAGGAGTAGTGGGTGGGGAGGACTCCATTGCTTCAGACATCAATGCTGTGTTCTGTTAGTACAGGAACTATCTCAGCTCTCAAATCCGTAGCCAAACAAGCGGATTCCATGCAATCGATGGTGCAGGTTTTAGTAGACTAGCGAGCTGATTGAGAAGAGGGGACGGGATATAGAGGAAGGCGACAGTTTCCCAGCATGATCAAGGCATTTGTACGCCCATCTTGTCCCTAGTAAGGCACTGAACAATACCTAGGGTCTCATTAAGAGCCCTAGGGGACTGAATTTAGGGCTGGACCTTAAGAGTATAAACTAATTCCAACCAGTGCAGAGCCCTAAGTTGAAACCTGTGCCAACAAAGAAAAGCAAAGGATTGCTCCCTACTGGTCGATTTCAATGATGAAATATGCGTCCTGTACATTGAATAATCGATCCCTTAAATATTTGACCATTCTTAATTGAAGCGCTTCCACAGACAGGGGAGGGAATGCACACCTTAAGCTTATTTGCCAGCGATTCAATCATAAGGAGCATCTGTGGCATGTGATGAGATTCAGGGATCAATCTATTGATACTGGCATCAATTTCATTAAAATAGGAGACGTGTTGAAACGCAACAGAGCTCCATAGATTATATGATCTGAGAGGGGCTGCCGCATGGATTGCTACACAAGCTGATAGAACGCGGCAGAGTATAATAACTTTTCATTCACTCTAGGCTCAGAGCCTATCAGATCAAACTTCAAACTAAGGGAACTGACCGTAAAATCTCATCGATATCCCATTAGGGCGGTAGGGGTGGGCCTACTCCAGGCTCGGGAGAGTCATTGACATACTGATAGATAGTATCTCATCTGATAGGCCCTAGACTTTATTTCCAACTTTCCAAAAGCCCGATGCGCAGAACTGATGGAAACAATGCCATTTCCAACATTTGGTGACGTCTGATCCGTTTTACATTATCTTTTTAGGATTGTAGTCATGTCTTGAAGTCACTTTGCCATCTCAACAAGAATGATTCATTTTAGGTATTGGCTGAAGACATTGTGCCTCATCTGTCTACGTAATAGACTAAACACAGTAGAACGAACAATATGTATTTTGGCGAGCAAGCTATGTTTGTCCGTTCCATAAACAGTTGCACAGAATGAAGCATATATTATATGCCGTCCACATACACTTTGATTCACTTAACCTGAATTCGAGGGGAAATTGCAAAAAAAAGTTATGGTTTACCGAAAGTTCAGCTAAAAAGAATTAAAATATTAATTAGGATATCTGCAGGGAAATTGCAAAAAGTTTAGTTTAACCAAAAATTCGGGTAAACTGAGTTTAGGTTATGCGGAACATATTGTATATTATACCCTGTACCGCGGTTGGCAATGATCACGCTGGATATGTATACTGTACATACAACCCACCCAGCATGCAAAGCAAATACATGTACGGCACGTATTAACTACATTGCCAGATATACCACGTTCCCTTTCCCCAAGAGAACTAACAAACATAATACTTATTTGTCAGCCAGTGAAAACAAATAGAAAAGCAAAGCATTGAAAACTGCGCGAGGAAAGAAAGAAAGACATCATCCGGCCGGGAGTACTAGATACTGGTTTAAATTGGATGTCAGTGTGAGATCCGGAGCATTTACTGTAGATGGTACTATTTCTAATTGCTCAGTTGTTCCTGCAATGAGCCACTCCCCCCGGACCATGTGACAACAGAGAGGAAATAACCCCCAGCATCAATAGCAATGATTGCAGTTATGCATAATGAATAGCATTAGTCTGAATAGCAGCGATTATTCCTATTTGTGACCGTGACATTTACAATTATTTCTCCAGACCCTGTGTAGGATGGGGCGATGGAACTAATTATCCTGGGCTCAAGGTCGCCTCAATTGTATAATTCTCTACAAATACAAGAGGCTGACAATGGGCATGATTCTCACACAGGCTAAAAAGGTAACTGGATTGTACGCTCTTCCCTGCTATTTTTCTGACATCATTGCGGGAACTACAAGTATACAATTGATATAAAAGGGCTTCCTTGTTTCTTCTAATGAATATACGAAGTAAAGGGAATTTAGAAACAACTTGATTACAAACACGCTAATAGTAATATCAAATATCACATGAGAAGTTACTGACGTGTAAATGGTTGTATTATGTTGAATTAACTTCCCATACATAGGCTCAGTGTAGAGTCCCAAACGAGAGGGAGAGAGAGAGAGAGAGAGAACTTCTGGGACCCTAAAACGGATGGTGCCAAGGTGTTCACAAGGATGAGGAATTTGTCCTTTAAAAGTTCAATTTTCACCATGGTTCAAGCAGCTGATCTTCCACTAGTACCTGGGGGAGGACGTGATATTGCGGGATTCGAACCCACTTTGCTCATGCTCTGGGTCCAAAGCCAGCGCCTGAGACCACCCCACCCTGCCATCCCGAAGCCACCGGGGAAGCCACAAATTAAAAGTAAATCATGGCCAATGTGAGTGAGACAATGAAAGATACCAGCTCTCAGTCAATATGGGACAGCAGACAGGTCTGCAGCCCCGTGGATGGCCTATCTGCGCGAGCTGTACTTATTGCACCCCTCCTCCAGTAGGCTACACCTGTAGAAGCACGAGCCCCTGGAGTGGTTATTTACGTAGGTTCAGTTACATGGGCTGCCTCCAGTGACACCTAGTGTCAGTTTGTGTAAGCAGCGCCGGCTTACCACAACAAACAAACAAACCTGCTTGGTTATTGTCTGTAAGTGACGCAGACCCTCTGGAACACCACTTTTTTTTTAAATAGGTGTATAGCATTAGTCTTTTCCAAGGAACATATCAGCTGATACGTACCTACATCAGCACTGGGGCCCGCCCCTGCTAACAAGAAGGGCCTCTTTTCCTTGGGTTGTACTTTGGGAATGAGTGATTCACTAAACGCCAATGTGATCAGCATCTCAGATCTAGGCAGTCAAGTCTCCTTCCAAATCGCCAACTGCGCAAGACAAACAGTTGCGCAAGATATTTGATATTATTGTAGCGCCAATTAGAAGATGGTCGATTATGTCATATTCCTGAGGGTATCTTACCTCATCTAGACATACTGTGGTGTCAAAACTGCTGGTGTGACATTGGTAAGTGCTTGGGGTCAGATTGAGAGATAAGAGATTAGTGTGTTACTTAATTGAAACCTCGCACACAATATCGCACCATGGTTTCATTGTAAACTAAAAATACAATCCCTCACAAAGATTATTATATGATTCCATTTGCCCAATTGCATGAGAAAATATGGGATCAATCTACCACGGAGTAAATTCAGTTTTTTTCTCGTCACTTTTTTCCAATAACGTTCCGCTATGGCTATAGGTAATACTTTACCCTATTCCTTCATATTCAACGACAGTAAGTTAGAAATAGACCAACATTTAGTATTTTCCCTTCGATTTTGAACGTCTTATGGGGCGACTCCGCTATTATGCAGTTTTTTTTACAACGTACAACAACATCCTAAGGCCTGGGATCAACGCCACAACATCCTAGTTCAAACATTACCTTCCTGTGCCCTTACAAGATATGAACTTGAAACATTCCTTAAAGTTATGAACTACCAACATTTCAGGAGAACAAAGAATGCGAGCGCATTTATTTAAAACATTAGTAATATAACTGTTGGTTTAATAATGTAAAATTAATGTCATAAAGAAATGTGAGTGAATACGAGATGTCCCATTCAACCATATGGCGGATATACAAATACATAAACCTGTTTGCCAAAGATGGTCCTGGCCATGGGAGAATTTCAAAGAGACCCCGTCGATGGTCTTTTTATGCATATAGTTCTCACAAGGGTCAGAGGCCACAGGGTCTAACACACAGATGGGGACACCAAGGTGGTCTTTGCGGTGAGAAAAGGGGGGTGGCGGAATTTGTGTAGGCGCTAAACCCAGCCCTATAGTAATTTGATATATTGGTGATTATTTCTTCAAAATTGTAGGCCTTTTTGAAGATGTTCCAGGACAACAATGTTGGGGGTCCTTCTGAAGAAAACACACAATAAGAATTTCTTTTTAGTTGATACATACATGTGTATGGACGTTCAGAAAGGAGATCGCTTAGCATATGGTTTCGATTACAAACATTAAGATCCAGAGTATTTTATGTCAAATTTTCCTTCTGCGATGCAACCTACATAAACGCTCTTCTGAGCGTCCGCGAGTTGAATCATTCTGCATTTCATTATTTGGAGGGCATATCGTGGATAAGGTTCGAAAAAAGGTAAAAACTGGTATCCGGTATTTGGGATTCTTCCGGTGAAATATTCCGAGGAGTAAGCCAGCAATTTGATGACAGGTATTCCATTACATCCTCGCAAGCTGGCTGTCAGATTGGGCTTGAGAGAGGAACAAAAACAACAAGCAAAGTCACAAAAATCCTTCTCCGGGAGTAAATGGAAATACATCTGCAACAGGTCTGTTTGAAGTAACTCCCTTTTCAATGAAAACGTTCAATATTTTTCAAGAGAGTTTTGGCATCTAAAGGGGAAAGTTTTTTTTATAATGTTATGGTTTTTTTTAATAAAAACAAATAGTACATTATCTTTTCAATTATATATTTCTTCATAATTATAAGCAAATGTTGCACCAGTGATTGTGTTTGTTTTTTGGGGATTGGAAACAGCAACGCAGGTTACTTTTTGTTCTTGCATTATTCACAACTGGCTCAGGTCTTGCAGCCGGATGCTCAGAAATATATGCTGCCATAGCAACCAGGAATCCTCGGATGTCACCCATAAGCCACCTGGCGAGCAAACCAAGAAGCCTGCATCCGGGCACTTCAAAAGGGAACAAAAACGGATCTCAAACACCATCTCCCCAAAACACCACCCAGAGCAACTACACGGGGCATAGTGTTGATCCTCAACAGTCGTTGTCTGGTTTCCATAGTTACCATTGCCTCTACTAGTTTGATTCTTAGGGTCCTCCTACACGGGACCCCGGTCCAGTCAAATAATTTATAAAAATCTATCAACCACCAGACCCACCCTCTCGTATAGGGGATTTGCATGTGCCAATGCGCATGTCTGTTACAGTGCATCCTGGGATGGATGGACTCTGGTGGAAGTCTGACATCGAATATTTGGCAACATTTTTATCGAAAATTGCAAGAATGTTTTCACCAATATCATCGCTTGTATAAATGATCTATGCTAACCGCATGATGGGAAAGATGGAGACATGTGTTATGGAAACACGTATAAACATTGCCATTAGAGCATTAATAGATAATCCAAGCTGAACATGGCATGTTTTCTATAGATTTTATATACTGTATAAGTCCATGCGAATCTAGATTCAAAAAGGCAGCTATGCAAATCCCCCATAAAATGCTACATAATATGAGCTTATACATATCAATTATGCTGGACGTTTTGGCCAGGGGCGGGCCCGCATTATGGACACCTCGAGAGAATGTTGATTTCGAAAGTGGTCATCGATCATGTATTAACGGAATGGACCAGTAGAGTGATATACATTTGACAGGGTTCAGGTCAGCACTAAAAGCTGGGAGGGACTAAGCTTTTTCTGACCCATTCATCGGCTGTGTACTGGCATATATATGCCTCAACTCTGGGCAGGGAGACAGGGAAATGCAATACGTTCATATGTATAGGAATGTCGACTTGAAATGATATTGTTAACATCTCCAATATACCTTAAGATTTGAAAACATTGAAAGACATAAGTTGGCCCGAGTACAAACCAACCCTGAAGGTCATACCCTATAAATTCAATCGCATATCAGAAGACGTAGTTTGGGTTAAAAACCACGACAACCCATCAATTTGTCTTTCTATACCACACAGCGAGCTCCTCGTCGCGGAGGTGACTTGATAACAACTCGCCCCTCGAAGGTCCATCCATGTGGCAACTCTGAAAGATAGAAAGCGATCATGCGCCCATTTGAACAGGAAGTGTTAGAGCGGCCCTCTCAAACCTTATTGACGGGGGTTCTCTAATAGGAATGTTCCATGTCTTGGCTAGCCAACGCGTTCATTTTTGTTATTTATTTACAAGACCTAGAGCTTTCCCTATAGTTGTACCTTATCAGGCCAAGGGAGGTTGATTTGTTGCTCTCGTGTCCACTATTGCTCCTTTTCTCTGTGCCAAAGCCATCGTTATGTCGGACCAAGGGCAAACAATCTAGCGCAGTCGCAGGGCCACGATCAATCACTTCCGCTGCTGTTATTGGTTTTACAAACCAGACATGCTAGTGAATATTACCTCCTATAACCATCACTACTGACACAATTAAGCCCTAATTTTGAGCACTCACCATGGTGTTGCTTGGTCTGGGGAGGTGCAGGGGTTCTGAGGCCATCAGCAACCTTCTATAGTGCATGGTCAGACCCCGGCGCCCTAATGAATAATCCGGAATCTATCTGAATAGGGATCACCTGGTAATTGGCAACCTTCCGGTAGACATTGCCTTGTCCATGTTGATCTATTGGGGTAGGTCTATTTCAATCGGCCGGGGGAATTTCGAGTGGAAAAAAGCTGCTTAGTGATCTGACGGGAGTCCAACGAGGACGAATTCCAATCACCGGGGGCTTATTATTTACAGAAATGCAGTGATGTGAGCATTAAAGAGACGCGGGGATTGGATGTTAGACAGGTGCCTCACCGGAGGAAAATATCCCATAAACATAGTGTTTGGAGCGGGGACGAGGTCAAACAATAAACACTTGCACGGCGAGGGTTAACCAACTGGATGAGGGTCATTGCTTCCCTATGAATTTAAATGTCTTTCCTCCAATAATTTTTGCCCATGGGCAGGGAACGCTGGGGCGGAGAATGTATTTATTTGCTAATTAGGTCTGGGGGTAGGCACGAGAACGAAATTAATGTGAGCTGAATTTTTAGTGGATTTTTCCCAAACGCAAAACTAATTCCAGACTGTCCCGTTATATTTATCATTCTGTTTGCCACCGAGTGCGAAAAGATGGACATTGGCTGATGTAATGATGACAAGAATGGATCAATAGACTGTATGGAACAAACTGGTAGTCTGTTATTATTAGTTGGACAGTGGTCGGTTTAAAGCCACCATAGCCCGGCTCTCACCTGAATCAGTCTAGGCTCACAGCCTCTCATATAAGATAAGAATGGTGTGTCAGTGATTAGATGCCTACTGCGCTATGGCCTTCCTGACTCTGGAATTTTTTTTATTTTTTTTATTTTTTTTTACATAATCGGCTTCTAATGACATTCTGTGGTTGGAGCTAGAGGCTTTCCGTCAGTTTTCCCTCAAATTGTCCACATCCTTTATCATTACAGGACTGCACCTAGAGTGAGAAACCATCTACACACTCGAGAGGGAGAGTGATTGATTCCTTTACATAGCTGTACATATTTTTATCATCGTGGCAGTTAACAATTTAGCGTGTGATGGAGCACACACTGCGATCTAATGAAAAATGTTTACATAAATGTACTGTGAAGTGGGAGGGATTGGTATGTAGCGAGGGAGGACTGGGCAAGGTGCCTGTTGACTTCATTTTTGAGGGAGGGAAATGTTTGGCACCCTATTGCCGCTTGCGGTCAGAGTCACGCTTGGCCGGAAGTGACGGCATGATAGTGCATTAAGAGCGTCCGAACATTATTCAAGCCTGGGAGACTGACCGAAGGTCATGAGTTGAGTCCATTTAGCGCTCACCACACACGTCCCAAATATGCTATGTCAATAGATGGTCTTTCTCGTGGAGAAAATTACAGACCTATTATATACAGACCACTTTTCAGAGCGTGTTGGTCGAGGCCGTTACTGCTCAGAGAAAAACCATTAGAACATCGCATTACCAACTGCGGTCACGTCGAGGCCCCGACGGGAGCATGACCATCAGTGCGGCCATTATCCTTGTTTACGAAATAACAACCCAAGGAAAAATCCTATCTCCGAACTTAGGATATTGAAAACTTGCAGTCTGATTCTGTTTATAAATACAGTTAAGGGCAAAATGTAAAAAATGTGTATATTCTACTTGCAAGTTGTCAGCGATACACACTGCTACATATTAACTGATATTATTGTGAATCATTAATTCTTTCAATAAATGTCAGCACTTCAAACTTGGATACATATAGGATGGACATTGTAGGGAAGACTACGTTTAGAGTACAATTTCTACGAGACATACATGTATTGCATTGTTATACCTCGTGGTAACATACCCTAAATTTTTATTTCTTACATACATGCTTAGAGTAATATCTCCTTCTACTCTGAGATACATGTTACCTGTCCGATGGGTCAAGCCCAACTGATGTTAATCTCTATATTGATTGGGCGCCATCGCCGCCCAATCAGGGAGCACCTGCCTGCGTGCAGGGTGTCCCCCTAGCATATAATGAAGGGTTGTGACCCCCTTACAATCACTTAAGATCGACAATAAAGCTACGCTACTGTTACACTACGTATAACAGCATGCTGGATTATTATCAAAATATGGCTGGGCAATCGGGCAATATTTAGCACCCTTCATGCTAGTAGTAGGCAAGGAGGCTGTGGCATTTTCACATCATGCAAGACTCGGCAATAATTATTGTTCTAAATACGTTTATTTCATCGCCCCAATTATGCCACAATCGCGAGGCAGTCGGGTGTTATTTACCCAGATGCATGCCACGTGCAATACTCTAAATCCACTTTGCTTTCTTTCTTCCTACCTTCATTATACCAATGGTTCTTATCTTAGCCAGGCGTATGTTCCAATAATGCGGCCTAACAATTGCATTATGCAAAGACGTCCGTACCCCCCACCCCCACCCGCCCCCGTGTATGTGTTTGGCCTATATCCCCACCAATGAAGGCAGCAGGTGATACACACTATTAAATTTGCCTATCCCACTATAGACATACGTCAAGCTAAATATTGCAACATGCAACGTAGCCTATTGCCTCGTAGTATTGCCTGATATATGGTCTTTGCTAACATGATTGAAATAGCTGGATCAACAAGCAAATCCGGTTGCCCTTCCAGAGCAGGATCCATATGAAAACATTGGGTTAGCACGCACATTTAGCCAGCCGGGGTTACTGGAATCTATAACGGTAAACCGAACGCTCGGTATCAAACAAAAGAGCTTTTTAACAGGCAGTTCCTACCCGGAACAACCCCATTCCTGGGTATTAAATAATTGACATCAGGAAGTGAGCAGATGAAGAGCCTGTTGAACTGAGAACAGTCGAGTGCTCGCTACAAGAATTGTTTTTACAATAAAGGGGTATTACCTACAGAATTCACTGATTATCTGACCTTTTCCACAGCGTGGCTTGTGGAGAAATAACGGACATATTTACATCATCGGTTGCCAAGCAACAGAAATATTGTTTTATCATAAATGGATTAAAGACAGGAAAAGATTTTCGTACCCGAGACGTTGCCAATTACAACCCTGAACAAGGGTAAAACAAATATTGGTGAATCCTTTTACTCTAAGGTAAATTCGGCAAATAACAACAAATGTTTTGTTTGGGATTTTTGCGAATTGCTCAACACATTATAACAGTATATATATCTCATGTGTATAGTTAATGACAGGCTATGCATATATGCTGATACAGAGAATGGCATTCAATATATCAGCTTTTGCAATGAGTAAGAAACTAGTTTACATGTTCTATATTTGCTATATCTCACGGGAGTGTCGGGCGCGGAACATATAAACAGTAATGACAGCCCTTGGAGTACATGGCAAACATACCGTGATACAAGGCCATAATGGCCATAGCTGCAAAATTAATAGCTGCCATGCTTATCTCCGACACCAGGGAGGTATACCACCCAGCTTGCACTAAAATATGCACAAATAAATGTCATGCATTTCAAGGTCTAAGGAAATTGGCTCGTGTGCTATTTAATTTCATGGCGAAGCTTCACAAATTAGTAAAGAGATAGAATAACCTCATCCCCCACTGAATATTAGCGCCTGATACTGCAGGAGCCTGAAGGGACTTTCTCGATAACAGGAATCTTGTCCTCCAATATAATATCGATCCCCACACTTGTCGAGAAATGGATCATAATAGCATTTCCCAAGCAGCATAATGCCATAATGTACACACATTCGAGGTCCAGAGAGCTGCGGCAATATGTTAAGAAACATTATGGAGATATAGAGAAATGAAAAGAAGCTACAGCATTCGAAAACACAAAGCAACCGTGACACAATGTCACTTGTCCGCTAATATATTGACTTTGATATTGATTTTGGCCATGTCCCGTCTATTCATTTCGGGATGCATATAGCCATCCATGCTTCATAACTTCCTATGAGATTTTTCCATTGCCTGTCTAGAGTCCCTCTTGAGGGCCATCGAGTCAGGCAACTAACATCCTCTTGTGTACAATAAGTCTTTTAACACCCCATCCCAACGACACGGCTTCGCACCCTTTCTCGTGCTAAAGGCAGCTCATCAATATATACAGCACCTTGCCAGACCAAGTGCGATCGCCCGACTCCAAGTATAGGCCCACGGACCTAGGAGCCAACTTGCCCTCCAAGTGATTAATCCTAAGCTACCCCGACCTTCCCTCATATCCAATAGGATTAGCGAGGAAACAGCAGTTGAAATTTAAAGAGTTTATGGTCATTGCCTATGTTATTGGCAAGTCCAGACCTCAATTCCTACCCAATAATTGAATTTGCTAGGATATATTTAGTTGGGGGGTTTACAAGAGATCTATTGATACTAGAGCAATACGAATGGGAAGGAAGGTGGAGGAATGAATAGAGAGAGGAGGGCTAGGTTTGTGCTAAATGTAACATGCGGCGTCCTTCAAACTTTGTCATTGGCATGGGTCTCCAAGCACAGCGAGCATCTTCAGGAGACAGATGCAGGCTTTCTCCCTCAGTAGTTCAACCGAGGTAATTCATTAGTCTCTGAAACAAATCATTATCAGAATCTCAATGATTCCACCTCTCTGCATCTCCCTTCTATCACTGCTACTCCACTCCCTTTTCTCTCTTATGCAATTCCAATATTTCATAGTTGGTGGTAACTCTCTTTGACACGCTCATCAAGAGAACAGGCACAGGAAACCAGACGAGACAAGGGAAGACTGATATTTACGGAGCAAACAAGGCTTAGTTGGATTCACTTTCAAACAACAGGATGCTGAACGCCTGTATTGGGGCCTAATTAAAAGTGAAGGCAAAAACCAACACGTCTGTTTTGTCCGAAAATTAAGCAAGTTAGCCACAGCAGCCTTTCTAAAAAAGACAAAGCGGGATTAGGACAAGGTGGTAAATAAAGGGGTAGGCGAATCAAGAGAAAAACGTTCGCTTTCGAAGTACGCATCACCTTTGTTTAACCCCAGAAAATGGCATTTCTATAAGGGCGGAATTAGAATGGATCGTATCGTTGAGTGCAAGGGATGTGCAATCGAAGGGGATGTGCAATCTTCCAACTGAAGTGTTAACGCAAGCTTTTCACACCTCCACAATCATCCACTGAATGTACGGGGGCATAATAGCTTCTGCAATATCTATCAAAAGGCAATTACATAGTCCAATTATGAAGCTTAATGATATACTACAAACGCTGCAGTAATCAATAGAATACACTTAGCTTTATCACCTTCATGAGATAGTGTGTTTTGTTTATAAGCCCAGCACATTATATGGATCGCCTTTCATTACTTCAAACAGTAGATTTTCTCTCGCACACATATTCAAAGATGGCATATGGCCGAGGCGCTCACTTAGAGAGAATCTGCCTCCCCGGGGGCCATTAAGTCATATTAAAGCTATCTATAATGCCCACAATTCTGTATAATTCTCGTCCCCAAGGCAGTCTGCCATTAATTCCCTCGTTCTGATAGACATGTGGAGCGCCAGGGATCAACTTTGGATTTGTACCATTCGACCAATCGGCTCCTCCCCGCCACAGAAATATACATTCGCCGATATCGGCTTAAGGGATATGGAATGGGCATTCGTCGATTTCAATTTACTGTTCATGGATTGTGTGCATTCACCAATGAGAGGAGACATGGAAGTTTATCTGCTTGGCAGATCTATATTTTGTAATAGTGGCAACTGTGGTAGGCACAAGAGTACCCTCAAGGGCACACATAGGTTAAACATGTATATAGCAATTAAAAGTAACATATCACGATGTCTCATCGTATCGTATACATGTATCATATGTTGTGTCACGGTGATATAAATACATGTACGGTACTCACATTACTACATTACACGCACCATATCACAAACAACCATATTTGGTGGATAGTCCTATGACAACTATAATTCTATACATGGCATATGTATAGATGTGTGTATTTATTATCTACATGCATGTTCCACAACAATCTCTATGTCACCTACGTATGATACATACATGTATGTAGGTGAATATACATGTATGCATGTATACATGTATACTTATCATAATACACGTGTACGTAAACACATGTATGTCTAAGGTGCGTAGTTATGATTAAGGCAAATCACTGACTTTGATCACATATACAAGTGACATAACTGGCTGACTCCCAGATGGGACAAGCCTATTCTTGCCAAGGCTAGGGCCCCCTGGTTTTACGGTCCTGTATTCGGGCGCTCAGCCAGCTCAGACTAACGTACAAGTACAGGAAAATGTTCCTGCTTTAATTTTAGTCCGTAGCGAAGAGGCGCATTAAACGTGTATGGGACAAATTGGGGGCGAATCGCGAGCGCGACAGATGGGAGATAAAATGATGGGATCTGGAGCTGCACCGAGCGACGGGGTGAAATATGGCTGGCCCTGATGTAGTATATGAAGAAGGTAGTTTGGAGCAGGCCCTTCTCCAAAGCACCACTTAAAGCCATCTTCGCCGTCATTTCTTAAATCAAGACCTGATATACATCGGAGGCAAATATACGAATAGCGTGCAAACAAGAAGTTTACTCGAAGACACGTAGGTATTGGAATACTTTTTCAGGGCAAATCATGCTGCTAAGTCAATAAAAGTAGCATTTGTATCATATTAATTACAGTACTTTAAATACTTTACTGTGCGTTAAATTGTTTTGGGATTTAGTTATGTTTGTTTCTTTGATTTATGGTGTGATTTGCACCAAACGAACTTTCTACATAGTAAAAAACAACCTTATAAAACATTATAACAAAAAGCATTTTCCAAGTCAGCAACTTTACATGCATAAAGTACTTGCCTTTGTTTATACAGATACTGGACTCAGTAATTATAAATATGATTTAATCTACAAAAAGCTAATCTAGCCTCTTAAATCCCCTCCGAGTCATACAGTTATTGCACTAATTCATTATGACATACGGAGTCTCAGTCTGAGAAAAATATATCCATTTGCAATGGACGGCCAAGGCCTACCTATTGCTATCAATGCTGGTTTACTGGCGGCAATGGATGATAAATTACTAATGCTACCGGGGAGCAATCCTTTCTTTTTCTTTATAGCAGGAACAGACATCATGGAGGCGTTTGATCCCCGACAATTGCAAAACAACACTAAATCCTCCATTTGGAAGCAATGGGAATAAAACTTTTACATCCCTCCCAGTGAGTTAACGATTTCATATGAGTTATTTCGGTCAGAGCTCAGAGCAAGAGCACTTGGTACATTGACATCCGGAGCCATGATATTACAATGGTAAGCCCTTTGACACGAGTACAAAACATTATGAAGACGCATAAACCACACCAATGACAGCAGATATCCGCATCTCCAAAATGTTGAGTATGGCTATAATCATTATGTTATGAGATATCAATCACTTATAACTATATAGGGCTTCTCCACTGGCACTGGGTCGCAAGGCCTAGCCTGGTTGCATGGTCGCAATAAATCGCTAGGGTCTTGGGACTCATAGTGGAGGACCGCTTTAATTTTTTTTCAGCACTAGAGGATCGTTAATTCACCATAATATGCAAACGAATCCATACTTTGAAGTGATAGTGTTCATATAGACGTTATTCCTGCTTAGAGAAATGATTTCCGAGTATAGAAAGAGAATTTATGAGTAGCTGAACTTCATTTCATGAATTGTGTCTACTGTGCCAGTTGAAGTGAATTCTACTGTACGCATCTTTGAATTATTGCAACGTATTAATGGGAGGTACCTTCTCTTAGCATAGAAATGCTTTTACCAGCATATTTTAACGTGTTTATATGTGATGGATCATCACGAATTGACGTATACTGACAGTATGTGCTCGGCCATGTGCCCGGATACACCCTGGATTACATGCATGTTTTATCCCTAGTTTATACATAATGATCTCACATGAGCCTACAGGTCCCTGTATATATGTTTACTAGGGTTCTTCTGATCTCTCAGACCATGTGAAGCAGACATCAAATATTTACTACGAGTATGGCACATGATATCAAACATTTCTCTCTACATCGCTGTAATTATAATGATCAATGGGGGTACAACTTAAAAATGGGTGCAGTCAATGAAAGTTACTTCCCCAAAACATGTATATCGACAAACTTGTTTTGACAATAATGCTAGGTTCGTGCCCTCTCCGTTTTAAAACAAAGATTCAAATGTTCATTCATCGTCTGCATACTGTCGTGTCAACCATATTGAGTAGGTAGCAATACTAATGGCCCATTCACATTACAGCGGCCGATTGGTGTACGGCTGCCGCACGGCAAAATACACAATGTTAAAGTATTACAACCGGCACGGATCGGCCGGCTGGTCGTGTTAATGTGAATGGGACTTAACGCTATCATTACATGCTAAAATACTACACGTTAGTCCCCGTGAGCTGTATAACCTTGTTGTACGTATTCAAGGCATATACAGGATTCAATTCAATATTTAAGACAATACAATTAGATACAATACAATAATTGTTTATCGTTAATATTTGGAGATATATGATTTAAACCTTTAATACTTCCAAAACAGCATCCGAATAAGTAAGAGAACGAGAAACTATTGAAATCACAAGAGATTCAAATATCTTTTATCATGTGATATGGCTTCGTGACTTTCACAGCTTTACTAAACCAGATATTGCCCTGTACTCAATAATGACCCCATCCCGAATGCCTGTGTCATGCTTCAGCACGAAATACCCACATCCTTCCCTTTATAAACCATCTTATCCCTGCTATCTATAACCATTACAAAGTTCACCAATACAGGATTTGTACCCAGGTTTGGACCCAAACAGGAAAGTGTGTAAGGGCAGCAAAATAGGACGACAAATGTCTTGAATGATATTAATTAATATGCATCCATGAATCCAGGTCGACCCATTCAGGGTATTTAATCATAAATGCTGCATAGAGATCGATATGGGTAGGATCATGATGATATTACCTAGCTTTACCTATATATATAAGCGTGCCTTGTGCCTGAGACAGAGTATGTGCTCCCAGAGGTCGGTCCTCATAATGGCAAGGACCTTGATTGATTAAAATATTCTCATCAGAATCATCTAATGAACTGAAGCATTGATGAGTGATGTACCTTTACCATTGTCTCGAGGGATAGCTTGCATAAATTATGCGCACCGTAGAAAACATTGAATTATCATGGCATACAGTATGAGGTGTTTCTGCATGCAGTCTCACCTCCCATGATTGAATCAACATATCATATCTCAGAATAATATCATATATATTTCTCTTCCAGACATGATCCCACCAAGCAAAAAAAACAATGGGAACAAAACGGCCCAGCGAATGTTTAAGAGAAATTCATCGTGTATGGATGTGTATGTTAAAATTGAATAATGTTGATAATTACAAAATTTCTTCTATTCTGATAATATCTATTTCAGTTTTGAGTAGGTATAATTGCCAAGACTCCTACAACTAGTCAACCAACATATTTATAGATGCAGGCACATATATTTCCATTTCCCTTTGTTTCTGTTCTAACTTCTACCTATCTACATGCACGCGTCCATTCTTTACTTTGGAATTCTTAGGTTTCACCTAACACAACGTAAGCAAACTTTGACTTTTCTTTCCTCCGTGCTGACATGCTATGGCCGCTTGGTGTAGTTGCTCTTTCACTAAAGGAGACCTTTCCCCTCGTCGAGGGTACAATGTAATGAGACAAGCAGTGTCACGCAAACCCAGGTAACTAATGGGTCCTACAGGTAACCCTGGAGGTCCAGCTAGTGTCTCTGTTACAGTCTTATATAGTCTAATCACAGAATTACTTCACTCAGGAGATGTATGGTAGCCATATCTCTCTCTCTTTTACTCTCTTGCATCCCCCACCATACCCCCACTTATACGTTACTTCATAAAACAACAATGAACAGGCACAGATAGTGAAATATTCCACTATCTGTGAAAGACGCTGGAATGATCACAGTTACGGTAATTTGTTTTGCGATTTGTTTAATCAAAAACGCTAATTAAAGCAGGAAAACCTAACCAAAGAAAACATAAAAGGTATATTTCTCTTGTTTAAAACAACTATTGTTAGGAAAGACATTTTTATTCAGTTCCCGGAAGGTGGTTTACTTACAATTAATTTTAAAAAAATAATGTTTACATTCCCACCTACCTAATTCTCAGCTATATAAAGCGAAAACACGCCTATTTCTTTGGCCTTATCACATAGACTAAATTTTGCCATCTATGCTTTATGTCCCAAACGAGGACCACTAGTTCATCGGCAATGAGAGCTCTGAGTTCGTCGATCTTTATATAGATCACATATAAATATAACTCGGGGAAAATCAGAGCACATTTATCAACGTCCCCACCGGTGCGAACGGACTTGTACTTGAAATAGTATCTGGATACAAAAGATATCACAGTTATCATTATTCTAGACACAAATAAAGAGGATCCAACTGTGAAGATATTGTCAAAGAGACCACACTGCCAAATAGCAGAAAACCATTTGGGCTCATGATAATTTATTGGGCAGTGCAAGTTGTAAAATGTATGGTGTTTACGGTGGAAATGTTACAAGTGCAGAGGCGAGCGAGATGGCTAATAGAACATGGACCATCATGGGAGCTGATCCCGTTTTAATATCAACCTATGGCTGGTTCTGAGTCACCTCCGACCCTGAGTCTATTTGTAAAGAGAATGGAATCAGATAATGACGGCCGCAGTACGTATCTACCGTTATCGGTACCATCGGACGCTGTGACTTTATGGAATGTACTCACACCATTATTCAGCCAGTGAATTGGAATCGTTATCATTAGCTTATGCAGCATCATGGCAGGCTGTTTTTGTGACCTGTAATCGTTTCCTGATCAAACAGGCCATTCACCAGTCTCGGGAATTATGTTCCACACAGGGTTCAAGCCAATAACTAATCAAGAACTTCCTTATATCCGTACACCACGAATACAATTCTATTAGAAATAACACTTGATGGGGTATTTTACCACCTATACTCGTCGGTTATTTCACACCAACAATCACACCAACGATTAGAGTATCAGGTACACTAGTAAAGACCTGTATATAAAAACGACTGTGGTATTATATATCAAAATAGTTGGGCTTGATAGAAATCCCAGTTGACAAGAGAAAAAATAAATTAATTATACTTCAGTAATTGATCCGTTGCCAATGGTAAAACCACTCATCAAATGATATCATATATCGTTTGTATAGTAAAGTACTATGCAGACGTTGTTACTACAGAATTCATTACATGAATAAACATAAGCCTGAGTCTTTCAGTTTTATATATCTCATGAATACAAGTAAAAATACAGAAAAATAGCTTTTGGAGCATCAATTTATTGAAAGAATCGGTGCTATGTAAATCAAGTAGGGCAAGTCCCTTCAACACATAGAACCCATCTACCTGGCAGAGTTTTTGACAGTTGGCAAAGGAACTAGACATGAGTGTTCAGAGGCGAGGCACATTCTTGGAAGACTCGAGATAATATCATCATAATACAAGCGTTCTACACAGTTTTCCTCTAGTTTTTCCTGTGTAGAGTCCTCATATTTATAAGATATATATTCGCTGGACCCATCCCACTCTGTGGGACTGTTATAGCATCTATATGATGACGAGTTGTGCAGGATAGATCATAAGAATGTGTCACCAATGACTCATAACAGCTGAGAGGCACTATCAAAACCTGTCACACGTGTATTGATTTTCAGCATAACAGACATATCAGTCACGTTTCACATCGAACAGAATAGAAAAGAATTGATCAGATATTAAACATCAATAATTAAATGTAAAATGTAATACCGTAGCTCTATTCTTTTGTAAGTGAACCGAAAATACCACACATCTAGGCATCAGATTTTACCTTTATCTTTAATGAATATTTATTTTCAAACCTCGTACAAAGTAAGTCCCAGGTCTGTAGATGCATCAAATGAATGTTTTATGAGAATATGGGGGATGGGCATACAATTGCCCTATCAAACCTTTGTCTATTTTCAAAACAGGACTATACCGAAACCTATTCCGGCAAATAACCTGACAGCAACAGTAATTCAACATTAATTTCATGGCTTGTTACCAATTTCAATGGAAAGCAAATTTGCGGGATGAATTAAAAAATCTAACAAATAGCAAGCAAATGAGTATACAGCCGTGTAGAATTATTTTCGACAAAAACTCATAGTGACTTAACAAATGATGGATTGTAACCGAAAGTCAGTGCGGGAAAAATAATCAACAGTCGCTGATCACAACATTTTAATGGTGAAAATGTCATAACTACGCTGCTACCGCAAAGTTGATCCCCCCTGTGATCTGTCTTGATCTTATAAAGCTTATTGGAGAAATGTTCGCGTATCCAGCTTTAAATAGCCCCACAGCAATTCTTTTGCACGCTAGTTGGAGAAACACAAAAATGGAGTTGTCAAATTGAGATGAGTTTGGAGATGCAAACAAGATAACTGATCCAGGACGGAAAGAGGTCTGAATGGCCATAATAGGGGAGGTATTAGCACGTATAAATGCGATAATTCTTCACCGAACTGTTATATAGAACGCAGTGTACATCGACCTACTGACCGACGGTGTAAGCCCTAAGCGCCTCAGATGCCAAAATATATCCAAAGCCAGCAACTGGCAAAGGGAAATGGCAAAATTAGACTTCATTCATACACCTAGAGGGGATTCTATTTGTTCTGCTTTGTGAGGAGAATTTAATCTGATCAATTACCTTATTATATAGCAGTATAGGTGGTATATATATAGGCTTTATCTGACAAAAGAATTATAATTTGTTCTCAAAATACCCAACACACCACCTCCATCAATAGGTGGTATATATACGTATCAACAGAATCTGATATATATGCCTACCCACAAATACATACATTATATAAATGCATAAGCGCACCTCAATATTCAATATTTTCACGCACCCCCCCCCCCCCCCAACACACACACAAGTGTAATGATGGTTAAAATTTGAAAGGCAGTGCCAGTGGCAATAGCAAGGATTTCAAGCAACTGAACCTTTTGAAGAGGGCAGCCGGATCTTCAACTAGAACTTTTTAAGAGGGGCCAATGATGTGAGTTACAGAAATAAAGGGCCGCCACATTATGCAAAGAAAATTGGACGCCACGAAAACAAGGAATATAAGAAAGGGTTAGAGAGTCATCTATAGTTTTAAACTATCCAACATAGAAACAATGATATCCAAGACTATCAGAAGGTTCTTTCCTTGGTATTTTACCCTTCGGCACAGATGGCTTATACTCTGATCGACTGGTACGGGAATCACTCCCGAGAGCAAAGCCAGGGTTGTGCCTCCTGAAGTCTGTCTCTTTTATTGTTATAGTCAAGGCAGTATGGCATAATGGGGCAAGGGCCATCTGCTAAGCTCAAGGAGAGGCCGCCAATTAATCCAAAGGCAAACCACTGTCCTTCCTTCGCTTGGCCTCTCTGACCCTATGTTGCAGTGGAATGGCTACCGTGTGGCCAGTCTAGCTTGAAGTGTGTTTCTCAGTACTTTACCTAAGTGCAATGCATCATACAATCGACATAAGTCTAATTGGACTTCCCCGACTTAACCCAATAGCCCATCCCATCAGTAAATCAGATTTCTGCGACGAGATAATTATGGTAATTCATCAAGTACACCTCTGAGGTTGACCAATAATTTACATCAAGGGAAAGAGAGCTTTGTATCGGGGGTGAACTTCATTATGCAAGCGCACAGCTACGATATGCTCCCTGAATGAACCTGACTGTACATACACAATGCGTGATCTACTCGGTTTTTCCTCCTCATGTCAGACTATAGAGGTATGCCTGCATCGGACAAAAACCCAAGGCACTGGATAGAAAATGACTCTCGACAATACAGTAGTATTGAAATGTAATGATTCACCGGTCTTCCCACACAAAGACAGCAGCCAGTCTTTGGCTTTGGACGATGATGGGAGTAATGTCTTGAAAGCATTGCTGATGCATGCAAGATATCGGATGGCATCCAATTCGCCTCCCGGAGTCATATGACGGGCTCCCAAGAATACAAAGTCAATATTTCATTGTCATAGCAGTTGTTGACATGCAATGACAACGGGGTAGAACGGCTTTGTTTGGGGGCTTCATCCTTAATGCCAATACAGACTTCTATAAATACCTAGCCCATGCTTTCTAGGCAACATACGGGCTTCTACATACTTTACAATAGTGTGGCTAGTCAAAGCTACTTTTTAAAGAGACTTGTGGCTGTTGAAGTGTTGAAATCATTGATCGACGAAGGATGGAACACAAGAAGGTCGTTTATAGTGGGTGTCATCTAATTATATCTCTTTAAAGTAAAGGAATCAATCTTTACAACAAAAGACGGTGGGGTATTCTTGTGTCCAATGTGGCTTAACCGGAGGGTACAAGACCCTCAAGCGACAGGAGAAGGCTAGGTACAGGATCGACGTTCTTTCATGTCCAGCTGACGGCTCGGCCTTCTCTCCTCCCAGGTTTCCTCATTACCTATCCCTAGCTTCCTACTCTTGCAACACCTTTTGATGTATTCCACCTCAAACCGGCTTAATTTACTGGTAACCATAGCAACACCCGCCATCATCTATCATGGGCCTAGGAAAGCCTCCAGGAGGAATGCTATTCTATGAGATCCAGGCAATAGCTCGTAGTGAGAGAGAGGAACGTCCTATTGCAGCAATGTAATGCGGACGAGGCTTCCACCTCCCCACCTCCATCCACCCTCCTCCTCTTCCTCCTTCGCTCCCCCAGTCCTTCTCTCAAATCAATACATTTCTTGCCCTTTTAATTGGATTTCAATAATCGTAGACACGGGATGAGTGGAGTATCGCGTGTAATTGCCGAAGAGCCAGCAGATTTTGAAGTGCTTGAAGTTTCAAAGGTGGATTTCCCACTCAGTCATTTTGCAATCTGCATAGATGAAGGTTGCAACTCGGAGAACTCTCAAGCTTCTATAAGATGTTTCTGGACCTATTGCCACCGCCAAAATCAATGTGTATCCACTAGTGAGGACGTTTTTTTCTGGGGGAAACATGATTTAGTACAAGATATAAATCTGGCGAACACAGCAATTCTGAGAAATGGGCATAACCATGAAAATGTTAGTGTTGTTGGCAAAGTTCGTTGTAACTTCTAATTTACTCTAAACAAACTTGTAAAATAAACCAAGTTCTTATATTTGTCAAACAATTAAATTCCATATATACCATGTATAATGATACAACTTGATAGATTCAGCCTAGGCTCACTAGACTGAATCTATCAAGTTGTATCATTATACATGGTATATGGAATTTAATTGTTTGGCAAATAGTCAGAGTTGAGACAGTCCCTCCAAACTGAGAAAAAGCCTCTGCTTGAAACCACAAAATGCTATTAAATTCAATCACATTAGGACGCCTACTCCAGGACAAGGAAAGCCATTAGCCCAGTAGGTGTTCAATCACTAACATAACATTCATATCTGATCTGAGAGGCTCTGAACCTAGACAAGATTTTAGATTTACTTCAATATAGTTCCACCAATATAGATTGACATTGAAATGTAACAATCATTCATTGCCATAGTTTCTAATATTTTAATTTCCCCATCTCATGATGGGTGATAGATACTACTATGCATATGAGCAGATAAATACGGTATCAAATACAGAAAGAACAGGATAATGGCTAGCAATCGCCTGATTGAACCTCAAAGTAAAAGACACTGAGATTGAGCTTCTAAAGAGAAATACCATCAAGAAGCAATATTGGCCCCTGCATACTCCATCTGGGACCACTATAGAGAATAGAGGGGAGGAGCTACCCTGAGGAGAGTGAGTCACGAGCTCAGGGGTTGACCATGACTAAAGTGTATACAGCACAAACAAGTGGCCCTGTACCACCCACAGAAAACAACAGATGTTTTTCCAAGGATGATGTCCTCTACCCCATAATTTCCTGATAATAGAGCGGATCCCGACCCGTCGTATCCGACTAGACAGTTAAAGCCCCAATAAATAAATCTTGTGGGAATGACGCAGAGTCACATGAGGAAGAGGTTTATCCGATACAGAGAATTTCCTTGAATATTGCGGTCGCCTCTGAAAGATAAAGCCTTTCATTTGTTCTATTGATTTGTTTATTTGCTTGATTTGTTTATTTTTATTTGTATAGATGCTTGGTGTGCTTATTTGTATTGTTACTCAGCCTTTGGTGCATCTTACCTTTCAATGAGGTTCTCAATTATAGGGCGGAGTGTCGTGGAGTAAACCAGATTGAAAAGACAAAAGGATTAAAGGATAAGAGACCGACTATAACTATTTGACATAACCATACACCATTGATTTTAGCCAGCTGATAATAATAGAAGAGACATGAAAGTGAAACAATTCTCGGGCGAATGAGTGGAGATTCACACGAAGAAAAGCTCACAGTTAAATTGAATTGCTTCGCCTACATTGCTTCCTTTCTATTGTATTTTACGTAACCAAGTTATGCCATTGTAGTCTGAGTAGGAATGGGGCGATTACCTTATGCCAAAGGGACAGGCTGCAACAAAAACGTATTGCCAAATCGCAAAAGCAGCACAGGGACTTGCGTTGAATGTATTCTAAAGAGCTAATAAAAGTGTGAGCTATACACCCGCCTCGGGGGGTAAGTATTGGGAAATAATTTTGGCTTTCCTGAACAATTGAATGCAGTATCATATCGAGGTGGTTTAAGCCTTTGGGAAAACATCTTCAAACTGATAGAAATATGAGTGTTGACTACTTGTGAATGTCCTAACTCAGCTGTTAGGAACTCATTGGAAAGTCACGAGCCTTTGAATTTTCATTATGGCCCCTTGCCCACCTTGACTTCACGGGGTAATAGAAAGCGGCCTAATACCTAGTCTTAAGAGTCTTTTGCCCCAGCTGGATCCATCAAGCCATTGCCATATGTTTCTGTTCTCTTACAGTGTGTGATTGTATGCTCCCCAGTACCTAGCACAGAAATACACAGCCGAGCATTCTTTCCACGTAGGTACAAACTAACAAAGGCAACTCCGACCCATTATATGTATCCAATTTTGATTTAGCCTGAAAAAGCTTAAGCACACTTCCCTGGCCAGAACAACTATTTGAGGAGCCAGCAAGGAACAAAAATAATAATTTTCCTTTCGGATACGTTAGAGCGTTTCGGTGCCTGAGGTCTGTAAGCAAAGTTTGTGGTCTCAATGCTTAGCGCACATGCTATGAGGTTTATTTGCTAATCCATCGTAAAAGCTGGAAATCTGGACGCAAACATCTTAGATGGCTGCTTTGGCCCCCGCCCATCAGAAAGTATTACTTGGTTCGGGGCACATTAAGAATCTCTAGATCCATTGGCGAAGGCTCCATCCTCTTACTTGTGGAGGTATGGAGTTGGAGGAGAGTGATGGAGGGAGGGAGGTGAAGGTTGTGGATGGTTGAGGGTGGTGGGCAGGGAGGGAAGAGAGGCAGAAATATGGAGGCGGAAGGCAACACACTGCCAGTGTTGAGTCCCTCAATATGGTTCACCATTACCCAGTCAGTAGGAAATGATTCTCATTTTAGACAGAGATCAATAAGCCTAGAAAACGCATTGGGGCAATACAGTGGTATTCTGTATGTATGTCGGTACGCAATCCTTTCATTGCTCCGATATGGTATTTGCTAAGCCTGCCAATCCATTGCACGCAGGGGAGAGAAGGTTATTATTTCCAGTAAAACATATCAATGTATCCTCTCCCTTCTGCTGTAATTCATCCTGATTGGAAATTAAGTAAAGGACAATTATCTGACAGCATTGACGCAGAAAAATGTTTTATGATTGACATTAAATTATAATCATAATGTGTAAGACAATAACACCACTCATACAAATTAAGATTCTCAGGATCTACCAGTTCACTCTTTTGGAAAGCAACAGATGGCATTTCACTCTGGGTTTTTTTGTGATCACTCGCCCTTATGTAAGTGTCTCACCTTCCCACATCATATTTTAGCCGAGTTAATTGAGGAAATAATGTTTGTGCTGACTGGTTAAATGTTCCCTCTATAATATGAAGGGAAAAGTGTTCTGTTTACTGCAGCAATACCAATGGTCTCCATCTCTCGGATCTTTATGTCAGGGATATGGCAGTTCCCTGTTAAAAATTAGACGCTTCAAGCAAGTATGTGGGCGTTCAGATCACAGAACGCCAAGTACATTGGCGTGTGGAGAAAAAAACTATTTTTAAGACTCAAAAGCATTGGTTCAGAGCGATAAACTGCGACTTGGGTGCCGGTAATTATCAGAATAATGCATAACCTTCCGTGCTACACTTCAACTAGGCTCTCCACATGTCATACACTGTGAAATATGCCTGTGATTATCATTTAATTATTCGAGCAAAGGAGTGGACGATGAAAGGAGGATAAGACGAGTGGATAGAGTGTTCCCATAATAAATGCATAAGCCAAGAAAGTGCATTTTGAGGGACATGGGAATATTGAGCGTTTAACATGTCGAGGCTCATTAAAATCTGCTTGGGTTTTTTTATTCCGTCTTTGGCGGAGGATTTGGCGGTGGCGAGGGCTGTCCTGATATGTATACCTGGCCAGACAAAGCAGACCTAGATTCTACTTCTTTTCTCTTGTCTCTCTCCACCCGGATCCAGTGTATTCTCCCCCACCCCCCCCACCCTCTCTCTCTCTCTCTCTCTCTCTCTCTCTCTCTCTCTCTCTAGCTCATAGAGCTATGGCAAAGCGCAGTTACCACCATAAAAAATAGTACCGCCGGAGAGGAATATCATATGTGCGTCATAATAATGAATAATATCTCACGTGGGTTTCCAGGAGTTTAGACATAAGTAGAGACACTACCAGGAGATGGGACTTGAGGCGAATAGTGCCACCAATGCAGGACAGATATATACAGGAATCATAATGGGTTATCCTGGATCATTTTGATGTTTGTATGTAGAGCTGAATATTGTTCCATACAGACGCTCAAATGTTCGCTGTTATATAATTAAAGATGCCCCGCTTTTAAGTAAAAAAAACCCTGGTGAATAAAGGACACCATCGAAATTTATATCCGATAGGAGTTTTGCGTGCAAACGTTTGTAAAAGCAATGATCACATGTGTATCAGTTTGTTGTAAATAATTCAGCACGAATCAACACTGAAAACATCCACTGAAAGAGGCGGAAATCTGAGACGAACTGAATCTCAGCACTGGGCTTTGGCGACAAAATGGTGTAAATAAATGAGAAATCTAAGATTGCCAAAGAAAATCCAGAGGTATGAATGTTTACTTCTGGAAGATAGCAGTGAATATTTGCTGGGGGGCCTTGCTGTATGATAACCGATCTAGACTCTTTTTGGTAGGGTTTCCGTGCTGTATAGGAAATATCTGTCAGCACATATCCCTTTTATTCCACAACCACTTTTATTCCACAACCACCCGTCAGATATGGGCGACACCCGACAATGCTTTCAGTCAAAGCTTCTTACCTCCCTCGAATATACTGAATATTTTTAATACTCACGCCAAATATGATGAGGGAACATACAGCCCTGCATAGACCTATAGTATAATCGCCAAGAAGGTCATGGCCTCCGGAGTCGACGTCTATTTATTACCAATCAAATGATGTCTTCGAGTACTGAATAGAAATGAATTCTGATTCAATGCCAGTAAAAAGGCAGTCATAATATTCATTTCCAATCCCTTTATCTCAGTCTTCAGCTGCCTTGTCTGTCCACAAAGATCTCCATAAGCATATCTGTTTCCAAGGCATTTGACAGTCGGACCTGAAGTGACGGTCGTAGCTTTGACTCAGCTATAAGTTACGGTCTGTGGGCATGCGGATGCCATAGATAATGACTTGTCAGTAGTGTCACATCGTCAAGTTATAGGGTTCTGTGGGGTCTGGGGATGTGACCAACACAGCTGCTGGTAGCTTAACTACAAGAACATCTGCAGCAGCCGTTTGTTCCATACAAAGAGACAAGTCTGACTTGTGGGTTAGGCGGGCACGTCAGGCGATAAGCAATATTGGTGTTTCAATCAAATCCTTGGTAGGAAGGGCGGACAGTGGGGCAGAACAACTGGCGGATAGAATTTCGAGGAAATTACATCATTGTACTGCCACACATCAAAGAAGCCCCATGAAAATTGCTTTGTGGTTACAAACCAAAGACCTGGCGTAAAACATCAGCGATCCTGAAACCCCATATTAAGTTAATTCCATTATGAATATTGTTTTATCCCTTTTTATGAGTTTTCTGAGTTTCATGAGAATATCGGGACACCTAAAATTGGACCAAATATTAGTTTTTATTTTTTTAAATGAAGGACTGTGTTCCCTATTCTTTTTTTAATAAGTGGCCAAACATGTGAGTATATTACACAGAAGAGAAACATAACTGAATCAGGTTCTGATTTGTGAGCTGACGCTGATGGCATATAGGAAAATGGACTCGGTAGATTGCACAAAGCTTAGTATCGACTCTACTGAAGGCAATTTTTAATCAACTAATATTCAAGGCTCTCACGGTAGCGTAATTCCCAATGTGTTTGAATTTTTGCGTCTGCTATAGACGCCATATGCGCGTCTCTACTTTAGGTAATGAGCTGTTGGCTGAAGAAGGCAGCAATCACTTGAGTAGACAGGCAGTCAATGAATGCCGACATATGACGTCGGAAACAGACAAAGAAGTAAACCATACTCCATCTCAAAACCAATCAAACGCTTTGAATATAGCTCGTGTGACTGAAGGCTATATCCCTGCATAGATCACTCCTGCTGAACGATGGGGACAGTTAGGTGAGAACAGTGAGTTGGTGAGAGTGAGCAAAATATTTCCTCAAACATCAACTTATCTTCTTTATATATATAGTCTAGGCTCAGAGTTAAAGAGTCCCCTCCAAACTGAGGGAAAGCCTCTCCACTCTAGGTCCCAACCCTCAGATATATGGATAGGATAAGAATGGTATGTCAGGCTACTTCGCTAATCGGTACCCCTGCCTAGAACTCGGCGCTTTAATGGGAATATAATGCCATTTTGCGGTCTTAATGGAATTATAATGGCACTTTTGGCTTTCTCTTCGCTGGAAGGGACTTTCTCAACTTTGGACCTAGACTGTTCGAACCGCAAAATCCCATTATAATCCCATTAGGACGCCTACTTCTGAGCCGGAAAGCCATTAGCGCAGTAGGAGTTCAATCGTTTACATACCATGATTCTTATCTTTTCTGAAAGGCTGTGAACCTAGACGGAATTTAGGACCGCCCACACACTAGGGTTGGAGCGATCCCTTCAAATATATCATGTATTAAAAACTCTGAGGCTATGATATACATAAATTACTATGGTCATATATATCATATATGTACACCAGTATATCCAGGTCCATAATTGGTTGGCTACCATATTGCCACTGGTGTGACCATAACTGGAATAAACTCTGCACAAAACGCGGCCGTAGATTGGATGAAGGGCCAAAAAACCCAATCTAATCTTTCCATCTCCCCATCTTATGGGTGCGTTATCATCTTTTTTATTCCTTCGGTCGGACCGTGAAGTTCTGCTGAATGATCTGACAAGGTATCTGTGCCACATCGGCCAAGTGTGAGGAATACGAAGAGGGCCAGCGACCAGAATACACGAATATGCCCCAAAACACATCACCCCTTAATGATGGATAGGTTCTGAGGTCTTCTTCCGATTGGAAATCCAGGTCCAGTCCATGGATCGAGCCTCCTGAAATAAGATTTGTCAATAGTCAGGCTTGCCTTCTTTAGGCCGATCCACCTTCGTCAGGCAAGAGATTGGGTCCGGCTCCCCATGGTCATTCACAAACGCAGTGTTGCCATTGTATTGCTGCCATATCGACATCAACATATCCAATTTATCGAGGCACCATTCTTTGTGTGAATCTGCGGGGGCTTTTAATCTGATATAGAGATGCTCCATTCTGCGCGTCCGTTATTAAAGAATGGAAACAATATGTGTCAGATGGCATAAATACGGTATGTCATTAGCGGAAGAATGGTGTTCTATTGAAGAGCGAAGGATCTGTGAATAGATTAGAGAGGGGGACCCCAAGTAGTAAGACGCTGCGGATCAGAATATTTCTTCCTGTATCACTTGAGTTATAAACCCAGGTCTATTGAGTACATGTGTCGGAGGCAATAGCGACTGCCTTGTATCATCTGCCCCAATGTGTTCATTTGACATAAGGATCAGTCAAGCGTGGGATACCACAGCCATATAGCACAGGTGTGGGTAATTTATACACTGAGGGCTCCGTCCTATCTTCCCTACAGATACACGTATGTAGGTATCTTGGCCGGCAATCAAAATGGATATCATAGAACACACTGAGTATATCAGGAGAAAGGGCGCGGGTGCAAATACATAGGGAATATAGAGGAGGGATGGATCTATTACAGCTGATTCATCAATTACGGTCCATCTGTCGAGCATAGATGGCAGTGGGATTAATTATAGTAGAATAGAAGAAAGATGGATGGAGGGAGGTGATCACAAAGATCTTATGGCCATAATCATGACATGAAGGTGTCTAGAATAATTACATATATCTACATCACACGGCCATGGAATTACGCAGATATGCATGGCCAATTTCATAAATCGTATTAAGAAAACAAATTGTATTAGGACGCTCTCTTCGTGATAGACCAAGTGCCAAGAACATGCAAAGAGACATCTTAGATAGCTTTTTTTCTTCAGAATGATATCCATCCACCAGGACGACGAATGATGAAGCAGTTCTTGGGGTTGGTGATAGGATATGAGAAATGGAGGGAGAGGGGATGCTGGGGGATTTGAGGGAGGACTATTTGGGAGGGAGGGTAGTTGGAGGGGATGGGGCACTAAAGGACAAAACGAACAGAGGGAGTGGGGGTGGGTTTGGGGGAGGGGGTGTTTAAGATGATCCAAGGGAAGGAATTTTTCTGCCCCAGTGGGCCTAGAGTGGGAGGAGTTAGAGTTTGCCTGGGTTATGATTGATTGAAGCTGCCCTGGCGGCCTCGAACCTCCAGGAAGGAGGCACATCACTCCCTCGCCCTCGGTGACATGTTTAGAACGCTTCAGTGAATGTGCAGGAGTGGGAATAACAACTAGCACCAACCATGCTAGATTTCCAATAACCACTGGCCCTACTCACCCCCAAGGGAAATACCATCTTACACAGACAGCTTTAACTGAGGACAGTGAATAATTTAGCTAAGCCATGGACAATTTGGGTTGACTTAAGGGTCGATCGATAAACACTACATAACTGTATGTTAATGATATTCCCAATGCATCCTGTATTGTCCAATATTTTCCCTGTGGGAGTTGAAGATGTCAAGTTAAACATAAAACATTTTGACTGATTTTCAAATCGTATGTAAGGAACAGTGCACTGAGTGCTAGGAAAGTATAGAGAAGGGATGAATGTTTAGTGGCTGTTTTATAAAGATCCCAACATTCTGCTCTTTTTCCCACCTACTTTTCACCTGTACTCTTGTTTGCTCTTCAAACATAGTGCCTCGACCAGCCCACGTGATTCACGTTTGCTTGGAGTTACATTGTATATCTCCTTTGCTAAAAAACCTGCCTGCATCCTCGATACTAAATAGAAGCATTATGCTGGTACAAAAATACCATAATCCCTTATGACTCACTGGCAAATATGTATGAAGGGTACAGGAGAATTGTTGAAGCTGCACAACACTTTCACAGATTCCCTACAGGTACGATCTCACGTGAACTCGATTTTAATAGAGGAGAAAACTTGAATACCATGCAGTATGCTAGGCCTCTCGGAGAAAGGTTGATGTTTTTTACTTGTGTATTGTGGCAGTTTGAAACAGATTGTTTATTAAATTCTTGTTACATCAAATGTAAAGCCACCATATGTACTAAAATCTGGACGAAGTTTAGTTTTCAAAGGGCACTAACATGAATAATTTTAAATGCATGATATAAGACTCACAAAACAAACGAAATCTGTGTTACTCAGGAAATAGTCCACCATTAATCTGTGGATAACTTTTTAAAATTATATCAGAGTGTGGGGATGGGGAGCTCTCGCTCTGACGATTAACTATAGATCCATGTGCATCTTCAAAATACTTCATAACGATCTTCATGCTAATATATCCACAAAGCGTCCCCCCGTCGATATCTTTAATAAGGTGCAGGGACAAAAAAGGATCACAGTGCTGGTAACGACAGTTTCACAAAGCTTGCCAAATTGTTATGTGTGCTAGGGGCAATTTACATCCAGCAATTAACAATTTTATGTCTCGTGTAGGGTTAAAACTTCATCACTAGTTATATGTATGACCCATTTTTGATGACGCTATTAGTGTATGCTGGTTTCAAATAACGACCGGCATATATCCCACTATAAATCAGATGAGGAGCAAAGATATGCAGCATTTTAATTACCGCCATTATCTACATATTTAAGAAATAATCATATCATGAGTCCATAATTACTCTTACCATCATGTCATTGAACGTACGGCGTGTGTGAAATTAAATGTTTAAATCACAGCAGTATTATACATGTACCGTTGGGAAGGAGATAGTATATACTAGCTTAAACTAATACTTCTCGTAGTATCCATCCTGGGTGTCAAATAATGATCAAAATTGCCGACACACATGTATGTTGTGTTAAGATTAAACTACGGTACCACTTACTTTAATGTAGAAAGCCAAGTAGCAACGGTTCAATACATACCTAAAAGAGAGAAAGAAAAAATATCATTAAACTACATGTCGTACAGCTTCCTTATCCGGACATGGAGGAGTAAAGCAAATTATAAGGACACAAAGGACATAAACATGTCCATGACATTTAAGGTACACAAGCAAGTGATGAATTCTCCCAATTTGCTAACATTACACGATCATTTAGTGCGCCTCATATCACATATCGGGAGTCGGCTCATTGAGACATAAAAGGTATTACGTTTACGCTTCTAGTGCATTTCTGCCACCGATCCATCTGGACTACAGCGGGCCTATTATATGTGTCAATCTGCCCTTTTAATGGTGCTTGATTGCTCAGTAAATCCCAGAATATCCATATAAATGTTGGTATCCTAATAGCTAATCACAGACGTCCTAAAGGTATGGTGCCAAATGTATCATTCTTAAAGGAGTAAAACTACATCCAGGTATAGAAATCGATTGAATATATTTTATCTATTCTCTGCACCATTTATTGCCTGTCGCCGAAATAAGAGATAATATTATTAATTACCTGAAGTATACTCTTAGTCTGGACATGTAATGTGTATAACCAAAGGCACTATGGTATTAGTTGATATGGAACGAGAGCCCAAGAGGAAAATACCGCTTTATCAACTCATTGATAACGAAGTATTCATAGAAAGGAATGAGAAACAGTATTTCTCACTCATGGCATTACACAGGGGGTAAAGCCTTCCAGGTCAGGTAAATATTTTCCCTAGATATACACCATTCATATGTAAAAGTGCTCACATCTTACTTAGTAGACTTCGCTACCCAAGACTAGAGTGTCTATTGTATACCTATCAATAGACTCAAATAATCTCACAAAACCAGGCACAATTTGAAGTAGGTTACTTATTATTGAATGGATTTTTAAAGAAAATGCATTACGGTATCTTTCTGTGGCATAATACATACAGTCCTACGTATTACCGGAGGGTCCAGATACACATCTCCCATACCCACTGCGCGCTTGATCGCGTTTTACCCATAACATCTCTTGGGCTGTCACCACAAGGTGTAGGGTTACTGAGACTGAGGCTCTTGAAGTTGCACTATACTAACTGAGCATTTGGGAGGATTGCGAAATGACACATATTTATGAGTGTCCATTTCAAGCACTGTTTATATCTGTGTGTAATTTATATCTTCAATATTCACAAAAGAATAGGACGAATATTTCAATATTTTTGAATTATTTCAATACCAGAATAGTGTGAGCTAGCATTTATTCAAATTTAATATGTTGCCTGTCTAGTCCCTCATAGAGAGCCTCACGCTCCAAACATGTGTCAGTGGTTAAGAGCGGGCGAGGCACCGGCCACTCTATGGTCCCTTCTTACCGCATACCAATTTATCAACCAAATTTGGTTGGTGAAACGCGGTAATACGTAGGACTGCATAAGCTGATATTAAGACAGCGAATGTAATCGGGTAATCGTACGATTTGACACAAAACTGTCTGAATAGTTTTGGAACTGAGAGTATTTGGGTGTAGAACGAGAAAATTAAAAACATTGCTTATATTGGAAGTCTCTTGCAATGTAAAGTGCGACATTGCAATCTCCTGGTGGATGGTGCAGAGATAATGCACATAAAGTGGAGAGTATTAAAACCCACGAATGGGTGACTCAGACCAAGGAGAGACACTCAGAATAGCTTTTCAACTGAATTCACAGAGCGCCGCAGAAAGCTTGAAGTAGGGCCAATGCCAGCTTCTTATCCCAAAGCACAATGAAGGACTGAACTCTTTTCAGCATAGTGCCTGAGATAAGTGCATTCTGGAAATATCATCACTCAGCAGGCATGGCGCAGATTCTGATAATTCAAGAAACTGAAGAGGGAATGATTCTAATGTGAACACACCCAATGAACTGGGTTCTGATTCACTGCAGTTATAGAGGAGCTTAACAATTAAAGAATCGGCTCAGACCAGGCTGTTATATCAAACGCGGGAGGTTCATTAGTGCTTTTCCCTCGGGTTTTTATATTTTTCGTAGTAAACATAACTTGTAATAAACCTGCCTTGCAAGGTCTATATCACGTCTAAATAATCATCATTGATGGTCCTTCACATCGGTTGTGGTCAGCAGCAAATTGAAATCGATTTCTGGCAATTTGTGCCAGGTTCAGGGTCAGCCATGGCTCGTTCTCTGATCAGTGAATCAGTGACACATGTTTGCATAGGAAAACATGCCACTCTGGGTTTGTGACACTGCCGAATGGGGATAGAAGGTCGCTCTCCACATCTGATGCACTTCATCGACGACTGCTTCCCCTCCAAATACAATCGTCAATATCTCACCCATATAACATTGTTTTGTCACAGAGAAAGAACACTATAACACAGCTGATAATAAGTGGAATTGACACCCCATTAAGTAGGCCCTTTAAACATTACTTTAAAATCAAACAATTAAATCTATTCTTTTTTAAAAAGACAATGGGTAGAATTAAAAATAGGGAAGACAAGGGTAAAGGATGGGGGCTAGTACAATTGGTTCAGACAAGTGTCTGGGAAAGGACTGGGCCAGCAAGAGGAGGAGCTAATGCAGAATGATATGTCCAGTTGGGTGCAGCCTCCATGGCTCACTGCATCAACATGCAAATCGTGGCAGTGGGTGGATGCGTCATTAGACATTCGCCAATGCCTATGACTCAGCCCTTGGAAGCCTGTGCCATTGAAATCAAACCTAGCCCTTCTTCCCCGACAGCCTTCCTCTTTCCCTTGCCCCACAGCTCTTCTATCCCTCCCCTTTCAATACGCAGAGCCCCTTTTAACTAAACTATGAAAACCATCAAAGTTGCGTTTGTTTTTTCTCTTCCATGAGGAGGAGAGCCTGTGTGCTCATCAGTTAGAGCAGTTGGCACCGGCTGACCTGGCTCGTACAAGACATGTGCTTAAGCTATCTACCTAGACATTGAATAGGCCTGATGGATTTATATATAGAAACAAGCAAGGGGAGGAAAGTGTGTCCCCAGTTTCTATTGTCTCTGTCAATCGATAAGGTGATATTTACACATATTTGACACGCAATGGAACCGATAATATCAGACGAAGCAGCGGGACACGGTCCCTCAACCGCTTTATGCATATATCAGCCAAGTATTCATTCCTAAGGTCCTAATGCCATCAATTATTATGGAAGGTGCTAAACAACGGCATTGTGAGCAAATCTGGGGCTGCATGGCAAACAAACCTGGTGTTAACAACTGATTGGATCACGTCCATCCAGGGCGCTTCAGTCGACCTGATTCTGTTTTATCTCTATACCTTCTGATGACTGAACTCTGAATTGGAATATCGATCATTCATTTCAAGTCAATATATGCGGTATTATCCCTAGCTCAACGCTTGATTTGACAACGGAGCTCAAACACGTTGATGCAGAATAATTTATGCCCAGCAACACTCAGTCCACATATATAATTCTTATAATAGTTGATCATCGAAATAATTCGCAGGAAAACATTATAGAAAATGCTGCTGCGATTGCTAAGACTTAGATTTGTGGTTTGCCTTTTATCAAAGTTCGGAGGACAGCTGGTAAACTTGTATTCAGGGCAAGGAATTACCATTAATCGCGGTGAAAACGGAGAAGAATCTCGACAGACTTTCTTCATTCAGAGCTCATCGCATCTATAGCAGCTGAGTCGTTGAAAGGCAGAGGTTTTAATGAGCTGGCCAAGAATCTAGTTATAGCTAGCTGAGTAGGAGAGAATCTGCATGGGTTTCTCTTTTAATCTCGTCGGAGTGTACCAAGTTTTCAGCACTTTGTGGATCGGGTTGAGAATGGATATGTAACAGCAAACCTTTGGTGCATAGCATAAAGTGGTGGCGGCGATGGAAGACGAGGGGGAGGAGGGGGGGGGGGGAGAATTAGACAGAGATATATATTTAGATAGATAGTTAGATATATATTTAGATAGATAGATAGATAGATAGATAGGGAGACAGTCAGACAGAGGGCTCTTCTTCCATTCAGACACCAGCGACCATGTTTAAGTTAAGGACTTGGCGATGTCTATCAACTTAGCAACACACTCGACATCTGTCAAAACAAGTCATACCATAACAAAGTGACGGAGGAGACGCATTCATAACAACTGATCATACAGTTAACGTACGGGGGGCTAATTGGTAGAAGGCCTTCCCATATGAGTATCCTTCATAGAAGGGGTTTTCTGGTACGAGTTACCAGCCGGAGAAGGAGACAGAGAAAAGGGCTGCCGTTTGCGTGATAAATTGGCTCCTCCTGGATTCCAATCCTACATGCTTGACTATCCGGCTGTTATCAAACCAGAGCCATGCATAGCTTAGCTTAGCTGCTGAGAGAGTGAGAGTGTGAATGGGTGAGATATTGAATGATGGCCGGCTACTGAGAACCTGTTTGTTTTGACTAAAAAGTAGATCTAAAACGGGAGGCTTACAACTAGTGGAGGCACTTAGTTAGAAGAGGCAAATTACCTAGAGTTATATACAGAAGCGATTGACATAGGCACGCCTACCATTTCTTCAGAGAACTGAGAGAGAAGCTCAAACAGGCTTTCATGTGCTCGCGTCTATATATAGCCTAGTAGTAAGCTCGATTCTACACGATCTAGCAGAACTTAACTTCTACACACACATATTGGCAACATGATCCAGAATCATTAATTCTCTTAGCATTGTTTTTCTTCTGGATACCAGTCGGTAGAGGAAGCCATGCATCATCAATTTATCAGTCCCATCTCCTACTCACAGCCATATTGGCATGTATAGCGCTTTGCACTGGGCTTGGATTAGAGGATCATCCATTAATCAAAGCACTGTAACTCATTTACTGACACTTAGACTCCATCTTCTGTCGTTATTCATTACAATCTGCCAGCTACCCCTCAACTTTTCTCACGCTAACCCTTGTCTTTTTTCACGCGTCGGAAATAAAAACATGACCACCAACATTGATCTGTGTGGATTACTTTTTTTAAAAAAAGATAAATAAATAAAAATGAAAATAGAATATATAGATATAAATAGGAAAGTATAATTGGTGCTGTATACAGAGGTATAGGGAAGTTGCAGGAACCGCCTGTCGGAGCGTAAACTACAGTGTAACGGACCGAACACCTGTGTCCAGACGTGAGTTATGTTGGAGTGGAAGTGAAGCCAGGTCTACGACCCTCTGACCGTTTTCAACCCATTGCGAGACCTGAGCTTTACATTGTAAATGGGCATGGCTGGCAGCCGGCTTACCCATGCACTGGTGTCCCGTCCTATGTAATGAATCGTGTGCAGGCTTCCACTCGTCCATGCTCCAACGCGTGTACGCGGTTTCTTTATGGCTTCAGCATTCTGTGAATAGGATGTGCCCGCCTCGGGCTCATGAATAAGCTGTTTTATTATAGCCTCTATATTTTACTATGTCCCTGTTTATCTCCTCCCTCAAGGATCCATCGACAATACGGCACAGGGTTAATGGTACAGGCTCATATTAATAGATGTAGACCGAATATAAATATACACCAGCTTGGGAAGTTCATTATAGGAGCGGGCACAAGCATAACACCAATACATGGGGGAAGTACTTTATTAGCAAATAGTGATAAGCTCTTAGCAGCAATTATGAAGGCTTTAATCGATGCAATAATACGCTACTGGTGGCTTTTATACATAGGGTGATAGGGTGCTGTGTATCTATTATTGTTTGATGATCCCCCGGAGATCACATATCGATCAGGCCAGTCACATAAGTGAATAGTGTTAATCGACGCATAATATAGAATGTACACAGGCCTCAACGAGTCGATATATATATATATATATATGTTTATAGATCGCGATAACCTATCAATCCCAATATAAGCGGTGACACTTAGTGTTTCAAAAATAACACTTTACACGAGGTTTCCACTGGGGAGGCACATCAGATATTATGGATAATTCACAAGTCGCTATATTTGGTTCCATTATGTATGATTCCAAGAAAGGAAGTGGTCAGAAATGCCCGCCTTGCTAGAGAGTAGAGGCCAAGTGTATGCATAGCGGCACCTGGGCCTACCAGGACCTGTGTACAACAACCAATTCCATATACTACTGTGGGCCGAAACGTCCATTGGTTCATGCAATAGTATAGCTCTCTGTATGGCAAACATTTGGCTCTCTAGGGTTCCCTCAGCATTACATCTGCATGAGTTATGTGTCAAGGATTGTCTTTTGTGTGAGGATTAGCACCATCACCAGCACATCACAAAAATGCATCAGATCATGTTCGGTTCCGAAACAAAAGGTACTATTATTTATATAAGCAGTTCAAGTTAAAAACCAACGTAATGTTCATCAATACTTCATTTCACCAGCAATTACTGTCATTTTAAGAGCAGCATATCACCCAAATAATATTTTCTGGTATAATTCATAGAAGGGATTTTGAGGAGCATTCTAAAAAGGAGTCTGCTTGTGCAACACCCAAGTTTTATAACAAAAGGGGATCCGCATACACATAAATATAAACATATAGAGGGAAAAACTATGCAAATGGCTTCACTATATGCCATACAACACGACGGGATTATGATTGTATAGCTATGAACAGTTGTACATGAATGAATGAATACTTCGCTAGAACTGCTCTTCCACCCTATAGTCCCGATATAGGGAAAAGCATTTTTGTGTATAAATTTGATGTTTTCCCCGTACAATACGTCCATATAATAGTAGGTTGTTAGGGGCTCCTCTCGCTCGAAAAATAATGGCTGTACGGACACGTGGAACACAATGACAAATACGGGATGAAAGGCAGCCGTGGCCCACACAAAAGGTTACCTAAATACAGCTCACTAGCGCTGTGGTGAAACAACCTCCAGAACACTGGAGTTTCCCGCAGTAAACACACGCCAGCTAAATCGGAACAAACTGCTTGGCAAGTGAAAATAGTGTTTTAGATTCTCGGAACATTTGCAAGGGATTGGATTCCCCGAATCCGAAATTTTATGATGATGGTGCACTTTAGTTATTTATATACCATAATTTGTTTAAATATTTATTTATTGCATTCTTAATCAATACCATTATATGAACATTTCACTTTCCTTATAATGTCCATGAACTTGATTTACACATCCTGTAAGTGATTGCTATTGCTATTTATAGGATTTCTAAAGGATGATTTCCTTTAAGAAGCGAAGATAGATAGTGGGAATGGTGTGTCTTGGACTAACACCAGCCCACTTTGTTGAACGAACACCATGCATATAACTAGATATCGAAAGAGATTGCTAGTTTCCATCTAGGATAAGAAAATATAAGAAAATGTTCCTAATTCCGTATATAATATAGCATATAATACACATTATATCATCGCATATATATATATTGTACCACTTGAAATTCAACCACCATTGACACCAGAATCTATGGAGGAGTCACGATCTACGCCTGTGAGAGATGACAAAAAATGATTTGTCTACACTACACACAGACGTAGATTTATATGTGAAGGGCGTGGGTTGTTGTGAGCTGGAGTGGCTTGGAATTAGCACAGAGCAGTGATTATACTCCATGTGATGACCTAGGTTCGCGGGGAGCGCTATGTGATGATGAACTAAACTGCGAAATGGGCCATAGTTATACATGTTATGTCGCACAGCTATCTGCGAACTAAAATAATCAGGATGGCTGAGGTGTTGACCAAGCCTGCCAGGAAGTTCCTGCCCACAAGGGCCATAATACATAAGCAACAGGGGATTTGGTCGTGACCCTGGCGTTGTGTAGGGGCCTTTCCAAGGCCCTTTACAGCTCGATCCCTCAATCTCCCCCACAGGGCGAGGCCAACTATCGCATCCCATAGGCATCAATATGTAACATGCGCGTCAACATTGGGCCTTATCATCATATATATATACACTTGGCCTCCCCGACATACAGCCTACAGGCGTGGTCCCAGGAGTTGCAAAATCTGCATCCTTTAATCCCAAAGCAGCAACAATAGGGATCAGTGGCAGCCATAATAATCGAATCACATATATAACAGAGCATTAATCAAAGTCATCCTTTCAATCATCCCTTCATAAATGTAGATACTGGATTTTTCATATCCTAAAATAGTTCCCATAATATTATTTCATTCTTCTATTCAAGCTTCTGGCTGTTTTTCCTTTTGGTGGCAAATTCAATCGCTGAGATGGGCCTCATCTTTCCATTCTAACAAATCCTCTATAGGACAGTGGAGATCATACTTTCCCAAGGGCTTTTCTCTCTTCCCATGGAGCATTGAAATGCAAAGAACAGCAATGGATATGTTTGTATCGGCAGGAAGGGGGCAGGGCTCGCATTCCTACAACAAATATATCACATGTAGCCCTAGGCAGGGTCTCATATTCAATGCACATCAACATGAACCGGGGGAGCGGGTGGGGTGGTGCCTCGCAGTGCCCATAAAAGCATTCTCAAAAGCCTGAATAAAAAAAAACGATTCTGAAACTAAATGTTGAAGTGAAGACCTTTAAAACCTCTCTAAAGGATAGAAGTGACACACGACTGGTCCATTCTTCTGTTGTCTGCTCTGGGCCTAATATTGATTTTCAGGCACTCTATGTCGCTCAAACCACTGAGTCAGGCCCTTGCTAGCAAGTGTGAGCACCATGCAGAGTGGACTTGTACTTCATGTAATTTGGGCTTGTCTAGACGTCCTGACCATTATCCCTGGTTTTTTGCCCAACCTTTTATCTCTATCCCTACTTTAAGGGTTCGTAGATTCTATTAAATCAAGCCAGGAGGATGCCCAGTGTAAAGTCGTTTTTCCGCCTCATTAGATGCTGGAGGTACAACGCGCAAGTGAGGCGTGGAATTTGGAGTGCATAAACACAGGGTATTTGCCTATGTTAGCCTCAAACTCGAGGTTGTGAAGCATGGGGAGGAGGAGGGGGAGGAGGAGGAAGAGGAGAAAATGGCAATGCTTCAATTCTCTGCAGTCATTGCTTCTCCTCTCATGAAGACATCACATCCACCAGTAGAAAGCTAGAATCACATGCAAAAAGGCTTCAGGAGGAATGTGACATGTTCACAATGTGCGTGTTTGGAGGGAGGGGAAGCATTCCCAAATACCTTTAATGGGCGCCGTGATTGTTGACATATTTGATTCTTTGCCCTCTTCTTCGCGTCGGTCGTGCTGGGTGTAAAATTGTGTTTTACAAGTCAATTTCTCTCTTGGCTCTCGGTGAAATTCCCTGAGGGACAGAGTGGCTATTGTATTTCTTTCTCTCTGGTGTTTCTGGAACATTGCAATGTAAAGGGAATTCGGCCTTTCACAATGTCAACCCGTACTTTTATAGCGCCATAAAATAGGAACTAGCATGACAGAGTGGCGAAAAACAAAGGTTGTTTTCTATAGCAGATTCCAGAGTCAATTACAAGTTGACATGGAATACAGAGGAAAGACCAAATGCTAAAAGGTTATTTCTCGTAATTGTTCTATCAGATTATTTGAGCACGGCCTCCGGGGATGATTAAATCCTCGGGGACGGCCATGTATGTCGAGTACAATCATAATATTATAATGATTTCACGCCCCCACACATGCTAAAAGGCAACCGCACTAAAATCTGGCCAAATGCGAGACTAAAAGTATATTCTGAACAAGATATACAAGAGGCAAATGCAGACATTGTAAAGTATGCCCTATACTGTCTACACTGTTTTCAGTTTCCAAAACATATTTATTAATCCATTGGAGTTAATACAATGAAATAATGACCTTTCTAGTACAAATCTTTGAAATGAAAGCCCTAATTTTAGACTGCTTCAATTTTGGGGTCAATCGCTTGTACCAATAGAAGGGAAAAATTGCTAGTGACATTTGATCAACTGGGGACACAGATCAGGAGGGACTAAACGAGCAAAGATAACCCTTATCACCTCTATTGTTCATTGGGTCAATTTTCCTTGATCAGGTTACTGGGGATAAAATCATTGTGTTCAAAGCGTGGGCCAAGCCTCGAGGGTCATTGCCCCAACTTGATTTGCCTTTTAGGCACTAGTCGACCCACTTTCCCCGCCAGCATGCTGAAGGGTATCAATGTGCCAGTATAGTTTCCACCGTTTTGAGGGTTATTATTTTGTACTCTCTCCCAAGAGCGATGACGAGGAGCATGGAGGATGGGTCGACTGGGGCCCATTGTTCCAGCGTCGCCATGATGCCGTATGGCTGATTTTTACTGAGCTCTGCTCAACTGCTATTATCGCTCTTCCTGAGCACGCTCGAGGCTGCGCAGATCTGGTAACATCAGCCATATGACGTCATTATCTCGCGCTTTCACGAGATCACGTGACGAGACCAATGGAACTCGTAGTGAGGGATGAAAAAAATCACATGACTTAATGGCGTTTTCCTGAAATGTGTACCCTTCCAATTTTGCCGCTCGCCAGAAAACAAATACTGAACGAGCGAGGGTGTCGCTTATAAAAGAAGTTTTAATGCGCATTTTTCCTCTTTTATATCTGGGGCGCCAACACGGGAATATTATCACCTCAGGGGGGTGACCGTGGGTTGGTGACGACGAATATATACTGGTGTGAGGTCGTGATCCCGGTACTAAAAATATTGTGGATATACCCGATACCAGTCCAGAGACACATGCTATGCCTGAATGTATCCCAATGGTATTATTTGCATTAACTTTAAATCTCACCCTCCCTCCAAGATCTCTGGAAGGAGGTGGTTTCAGGGTGAAAATACAAAGCCATACAAAAATACAAAGGTGGCACTATAAACTACATTACACATTCTAGCACGTTCCATTGGTCAGTGAGCGGTGTCAAATATCTTTAATTTTTCATGGCTATAGCTATTTGCCATCAGCTAGACATAAAATGGAAATATTTCCTTTTCTCCAGCCCGGAGCGCTAGCCAAAGATCACGTTATATTGAACACGGTCACAGTGCTAATCCCCCCACCGAGGTGTGCTTTCAGGCTTTTGTACGGCGTCTCTTCCACGCCCATTCTCTTTGGAAAATCAATGTTTCCTAATATTTTTTTCTCTCTCCTAGGCATTGCCCGACGGGACCAATGGTGTCAACTCCTTATAAGCCGCTCGGTAAACTATGTCTTCTTCGGGGCTCTTTGGGTCTACAAAGTAATTTCCGAATACACCCACGGTGTGGTAATGGACTCAAAGAGGCTGTTCATTTCAATTGTGGGAAACATGTGCTAAGTGTGAGAGATACAAGTAAGGCCAGACTGTGGCATGCAACAGTACATCAACCTTCCTCTTTGCGTAGCAACACTCTCCTGTCTTTTTGTGGAAGGAGGGAAAGGTTTGGTGCTCATTAAAGTGAAATATAAACCGCCAAAGTTCTTTTGCGTCCGGATACGTCTGTCATCACCCAATGTAAATGTAAAGGACCTGAGAAGCGAATGGTGTTCGTCACAATGAATATAAAAGTTGCTTTTTGCGACACTTTATATCACAGTGATTCGATGTACATGTATTGGGAAAAAATGCTTAAATTGGATTTTGGCATTGGCATTTCCCTTACTTCATGAAAAAATGTGTACGTGCCACTACCAAACGAGATTTTCTATGAAAAGAAATTTGTTTTCGGAAAAATACCGAAATAAAAAGAATCAAAATCAATGAGGAAAATTCCCTTAAACATTCCGGTTTACATCAGCTATATGGGGCTAAACTTGTATGTTATTTACAGGTGCAAAATAATGAAATGCGTGTGCCTCTATCAAGTATCTCTTCAATCAAGCGTTGTTCATTATGAATTCAATTCATCTATGCATGAACTAGATTTCCCCTTTTTATTATTGCAATACGTAATCCACTGTACAAGTGTATGTATACATATTATCCCCGGGTGCTTTAAAAACACAGTTCCTTCAGCAGTAATTAGTAGGAACATTATTTGTGAGCTATGGATAATTGATAGCATCATGAACTTCAATGGTCCTGCATGGGGCAAATTCTAATCAAGGCCCGGTACCGTCAATTTCTCTAATATGTTTTGTGGCATATTTGGCGCGAAGACAAGCCCAAGTCACTGGATATACACGAGTCAAGAGACAGTAATCGATCTGTGAGCAACCAATGTCCAATACCCCGCTATCAGTTGGCAATTTCTGCTGTCATGTCTGAGCATACAATAATTCCACAAGTTCACTATTGACTGACGCGCGTTTGGGCGACGAAGCGCCGCCCCACCGTGGAATCAGACATACATGCATTGTATATAAAAAGAGCTGCTGCAACTGAAGTGTTCTTTTGACATAATTATATAAAGAAACCTATGGGTAAATGGCACCTCGTACTTTGCCATAGGTGTATGAGTTAATGGCACCTCCAGCCTTAGCTTTTTCTCCTTCAATAGCAGATGGTGTCGAAGGCATTTTTTGCTTTTAAAAAATAAATAAATATGGATATAGGTTGATAGATGATGTTTGTTCAGGGATGTGAGATGGAATCAACAATCCTGTCCAGGGAAAATAGGTAAAATGGGGTGTATGCAGCGAAAAGCATCGACAAAATATAGACATGTTTGGATCAGAGAAAGGTTCGGTTGGATTGATTGTACAGTGAGGTGGAATTAGGGTTGTGGCTCTTTGTAGACAGGAGTCACCCAAGGGAATCCGGGGAAAGATGATGCCTTTCCAGAATTGGCACAGGACTCCTGTGAAGCGCGTCTGCTGGTTTTTCCATAGCTCGCGATAAGTGCATTGGAAGGAAATGAGGTTCACGAGCGTGTAAAGAGATACTGGATGCAGTGTTAGAGATACACATCGCAGAGAAAGAAAGAGTAAAAGAAAAAGCCAGCAAAATGGTGCCTAGGTCCCCAATGGACCAAGATGAGAGTGGGAGTGGTAATTGAATGATACTCAGTAAGCGACTCGGTGCAGGAGCAATTATTCGGTCAGCCTAGAATAAAATCATTCAATTATTAGATTGGACACTCCAGCGAACGTCTCCAGGGGCTGATGGACGGCATGGTAGAGCGGTATAGAGTGGGGGACACCCCCGTTACAGCATGATAGAACAGGAAGAAAGCATTCAGGAGGTAAAAGAGCCACCAAAGACCTTCCCATCTAGATGGGTGTATGGTAGCATATGTGTATTGGACATTATATATGAGGATGTCAAGACACCATTCTCCATATACTCACCAAAGATGTATTTTATGTGTACGTATACGCAACATATCAAAACATATATAATAAGTCTCCACTGGTTTAGTAAGCCTTTTTTTACTAAAGGTAGTCTGATACCATGTATGGTAGTCATTCTTCGATGCTCCCCAGTGACAAGGCTGTCCCCCCATGCAAAGGGTAGGCAATTCTTGCAATCAGCGCGGACAATCGGCGCCGAGGAAAATGGGCCCATTTCTGAGTGACCAATTGTTCGTATGAATCACGGAGTCAATATTCGAGTTAGTCAATACTTTCTTCTTCCACCATCCTGTCATAACAGGCATTGAGGGTTATGCGAACCCAACCGGTATTAATTGCGATGGATGAGATTATTAGATTAATAGCTTCCAATAGTTCCTTTAAAATCCAACCAACATCAATACTTTAAATCCTTTATGGTATTAGATTTTTGTGTGCATAATTTGAGCAGAACTTTCAGTATGGTCATAAACAATTCTTAGAAGACATTATATCATGAGTGTCGTTTTCCCCGCGGGACTAAAATTGTGTTTCAATCGCATAAAAAATATGTAATGCAATTGAATAAAACTGGAGGGAATATAACCTCCACTGTCAATATTCATACAAATCACGGGAGACCGAAGGGTGAGGATATTATACTATCCTCGACTGTCAATTGCCCCATTGGCGATGCTCTATATGCCGGTAACACCAGAGGGGATGCATTTCCCAATGGGGAGATTTGTGACTCTCCCCTCATAGTCTGTCCCGCTCGATGCAAGTACAGATCTGTATTGGCTCACTCTGGGGAGCAGGTACTTATTCCCCTCTGACGACGCCCACCGGTTGCACTTCCACCACCTATCACATGTATCATGATCAGTGGAAATAATTACGTCGAAATTTATTGGGATCCAGCCTTGGAATATACAGGGTTAAGTTGTTGGTGTCCTGCTCTATTCCAGCCCTCTCTCAACTCCCACCAGCGCTTGTCAGAAATCTGGGCTAGCTGCTTTCTCACATCGGTATGTGATATCCAATCCTTCAACCCCTATCACTTTTCTATTTATGTACGATAGAATCTAAAAGAAAAAGTATAAACAAAACTCTCTGGGAAAAAAATATTACCCTGCCCCGTGGAAACGATCAAATCTGAAATGAATCTTATACTATGAGTTATAGACAAAAAACGTTTTATTTGACTTTTATAATCGCCACAGTCGATGAGATTCTCGCCAAATCAAATCTTTAAGAACTTGATCGATATCTAACACTTTGGTTCACTGCTTTTGAAGGAGTCCAAGTTGATTCTGACATATCGGACAGTAACCTTGCCAATTGGAGATGTTATGGGTGGCAGAGATATGTTTGGTAGGTGTAAGAACCCTTGCAACATCACCATCTCCCTCATTCCTCCTCCACCACGAACTCCTTCTTCTCCTCCTCACTTCAGACAGCCTTTCTATGGGTCCGTTCTATACATCAGTGAGGCTGAGCTTAATATACAAGTGTCAGCACCTTGGTAGGCACATGCTGACAGGTCTACAAAACCTCCGCCAGCTACGGTTTGACATTCAGGCACGAGGGCTAAACCCAAGACCTCCAGGATCAGCCAAGAGGCGAATGACCTCCCTACATTCTCCCCGAATGTCACATGCATGGTAGGCGCCCATCAGCCAGCTATCTGTCAGAATCCCCCTCAGAAGGTTATTAAAAACAACTCAGGTGGAATTTTCTATTCTTCACCCAATACAACCCATGTCTAAAATTGAGTACTGGATATCGTGGTGAGGGTAAAGCACTCCGATAGATGTCTTGACATCAAACCACACAAAGTAACTTTAAAGAGAGATGGGGGTCATGGAAGGAGACTTGTGGCAAGATATCTTCCAGAAATGAAAGAAGAGTTGTGCATGGCCTCTGGGATGCTTGGAGTAGAAACACTCTCAGCAGAGGAGACCGACATTTATACAGTGAGTCTAACTAGTAAATCCTTCGTAAGAATGACTTTGTTTTATGTCTATTTTGTAAACACTGGGAACATTGACTGACAGACATACCTCACACCCGTGATGTAAACATGAGATCAAATTGTAGTAGTCCATGGCCCCACTTCAGTTTCTACATACCGAAGTTAGTTCCATTGGAACACACCGACAAACGCGTCGACAGGCGCTTTGCTGGTCATGTTTTTAAACCGACAAATTCAGCAGTGATGAAAACTCGAGCCAAATAGCGGAGGGAGTTTTTACTGAACTGGATTACAACCATATCGATCTGTTAAAAATGAAAGGGGGTGGATAAAACGGTTGCTGTGAACAGCACAAACATAAGGGATATACCTCTGTATTGGAAACAGAGAGAGAAAGAAAAGTACTCTTAAAGCTTAATCCGAAAAGTGCATGGTGGGAATCGATCATGCAATGCCTATATTACTCCTTTTGTCTCTCAGCTTCGATTGTAATGAATCTCTTTTGTTCTTAATCGTAAACATCTAATGTTGAACGACGGGAGATTATGTCGTGTGGAATAAGGAGAGGAGAGTCGTATGCTCGGGATTTCGAAAATGCAGAATACCTACCCCTCCACCCTTTAAAATTCTGATAATATTAATAAATCTTTCTCTATTTCACTGCACCAGCTGCGAAACCGATCGAATCAATACAAGCGAGTCATTGTCTCTACTTAAACTGGGTTGTGGGAAATTAATCAATAAAAATTAGACCCTAATGAGAACATAATAATTTGACCATGTGTACAGTCGTATTTGTTGGCCGTAATGATCGAAATAACCAATCAGATTCTTCCCCTCTCGCCCCTCTGATGCTGGATGATTAAGGACACTTGGCGAGGAGCCAACCAAGCTCCACACAGTCGCGGCAACTGCTTTCCTGTTTGTCTTCATTAAATCAATGCCTTTCAAGCAATAGAAAGGACCAAGGGGCAGCCAACACCACACAGTAAGATGAATATATCACAGAGAACATCACTTGATTCAATCATATCGATGTGTCTCAATTTTGTACCAACAGCTGGAGGGCACAAGACAGGGAACAGGCGACCTACCTGTCCACCTACTTCTCAAGGTCTGCTTTCTCCTGCCGAATTACAAACCCTAACACAATCATTGGTTTACTACCGTATATATAATACAAATAGCCTGTCATTCACTGAACACAGATGCATATCGTATATAAATACAATTGGCATATTTTTAGATAATCAAGATTAGTGTTGATGCCATAGAAGTGTGAATTTATGACCGCGGAAATGAAATTAATCCAATTTAGTATTTTCACACATATTGAAAAATAACAGGAAACGCCACATGGCATCAGGTCACGCATAATTCTACTTTTGGATTATTTTTTTAGAAATTATTCTTAGAAGCAATCTTGAAAAATGAAATTCCATTCAACCATGTTCGACATGCGTGCGACAAGTTAACTTGTTTCAAGCTAGCGAATATCATCACCAAACGTATTGGTTATTTGTCGCAATGGTTTAATGAGCTACCACAGGAGAAATAACTGACTCATGTAGGTTTCTCCCGTCATCAGACAGGAAAAAACAAGTGTAGGACTGTAACAAAGCCCCTTCGTCTGATATAGCTGAGGGAATGGGAAAATATTACCACCATTTCGATGATTTACCACTAATTCTCATGACGGCTAACAATCAAGCTGGACCTTCATAAAGGACAAACTATCTTATTCTACGAATCCTTATCATCATTGCAATGTTATGACTCACTAGAATATGACGGCATCGATGAACTCAGTCATGCATTTACTTTCTCATGGCAACAATTAAGGAAACTGGGAAGATATACGTTGATTGCTTCGATGAAGCTATGCAGATCGACTCACTCTCTGTGTGAAAGAATGTTTCTAAAGTCCAAGTCAAAGGTTTTCAAAAAGTTCAGACCTTCCATGGTAATACCTTCCCTCGGCTCGTGGGCCAAAACAATCATTAAAAGGTCGCTTCTAGGAATAGCCTGCAGCAATGGTATTTGTATTGCTTACTCCACCGCCAAGTGAGGTTTGAAAGAATATTAATACAAAACGAAAACGAAGTTGTAAACTCCAGCAAACTTCTCTGCGAAGCACAAGTTGTTGAGAAGTCTGAATTTCGATGAACAGGCAAATCTCAAATAATTTGTAAAAATTGAGAGCTGCTAGTGTCGCATTTCTTTCAAGCAACTGGCTTACAAGTTAAAAAGTAATTCTAGATGCATACAGCCATTGCTGCCTCTAATTCATATTGCAGACTGTGGACTATTAGGTATTTGTGTTGTAAGTTAAATTTATTACTTACTTGTTATTATATATACACGTATATAATGCATTCGACTAATCATTTTAGGAGTTTGACTATCAAGTGGCGCGTAGTAAATTTGAGCATTTTAGTCACAACTAAAAGCTCATCTATCTTTAGTAGAACATAGAATGGCAGACATACTCAAATATTCCCAAAATTTCAGTTTGTCACATTTTACAAAATATATTATTTGCCAGACAGTTGGTTGACCCTAAGCTGTCTATGTACTTTCTTGCCTTAATGGCTTGTTTTCGATAAATAGGACACTGTGAGAACTTGATGAGGTGTCCATTTAAAAATAAACTGTTGAAGCCAACGCCATGTGGCCTGCCAAAGGCCTTCAAAAGGAGAGGCTGTTTAATTTGCGAACACAGATCCCTCGCCCACTTCCCATGCGAATCTCCAGACATAACTAACGTTGATGTCTCTCAATGCACAGAACTAATGGACCGTGTAAAGTGTTACCGGCGTGGACCCTTCGCTTCCAGAACTGTTCAAATATAATTTTCAAGCCGTAAGCTTTTACTTTCGCCGCCCTTCATTGCAGCTATAGAATTACTTCCATCACGAGCAATTTTATTTTCACAGCCGCAAAATGATGTTTGCCAATGAAGACTTTTGAAAGACGGAATGTTAAAATACGGCCGTCTTGAAGGCGGCCATTGTCTCGGGGCTTTTTTCCACAGGAAACTACTAACTATAATACTGCCTTGAACCTCGGTTCCATATAATATCATTAAAGACAGACTGGAAGAAACTCAGCCTTGGGGCTTTCAGCAAGAAGCCTGGCACTGTTCTATTACAAGAGCTAAAGCGCGGAAAATGAAAGGCGATGAAGAGGGAGCTTGAGTTGCTGAACAAACTATAATACCTGGTAGTGGACCACTATAGGGCATATTCTCCTCTTCAACGGAGACAAGTCCGCCCGTATTAAGTGAGCTGACACGTCCCTTCTATACCTACTGGTATATTCCAAATATGGCTACAAGTACACTTCTTCCTCCCGGATACAACAAGCAATAAAAAAACTTGCATGTGCATATTGTCACAATAAAGGTGCTTTCATGGCGAAATCAGATGTAGGAGGATTCTCCAAGGGTATACAACGGGGTGATATGGCTTCCATTTTACTCTTATATTTAGAACTAAAAGCATATCAAATATCTCGGGAGTATAATAAAATTGCATTTTGGCAAAGTGTCATAGGAAGGCAGCCATTGTACTCAACAAGGTAACAGCAAGTACAGCATGGGATACTTATTTATAACCTTGCTGAATATTTTATGGAACAATACCGAACTTGCAGGCACTCCCGGGGAGAGATTTACTACTGCTGAGCCTCTAAATTTTCTTCAGAGAAAAATCCTCTTCTGCTTGGCCTCGACCTCGTGGGCACTCGTTTTTCCAAAGGGACCCAGGCCTGAGCCGATCTTTACACACAGATCACCCATTATGGATCCAAATCAACTAGTCTTGATCCCAAGAGTAAGCTAACTTACTTTGATCCCACCGCTTTCAAACAAGCACTTTAAATTTTCATCCAAGCAATGGCCTAGTACCATGAACCCGTTGGCTAACCCATTTATGGCCAAACTTTGTTTAAGAATCTCAGGCCTTTCAGGATCTACATACCTGTCCCGACATACACTGTTTTCCCATTTACCCCGCGCATGATATCCCCTAAACAGATCGTTACTTGTCTCATCTCTTGCCCCTTAACCCCTAACATTTATCGGGGATTATCCCAGGAGACTTATCGATGTGCCAAAAGAGGTCAATGCTCCTGGTTGTACCTCCGGAATTGTACATGGAAACGAAAACGCCAGGGCACGGAACAATCAATATGACTACATGACCCAGAGATATTGACTTACCTCCCAAGGGTCTGGCCATTCCAGCAATGGTCTTGGTCGGCTAATCCGGTGGCAAATTTCTCATGACTGCAGAGCGTGTCAGCCAGGTTATGGTAAAATCCTTTGGAAGCCATGAGGCCTCTCATGAAGGTGTCCAGCCGTTCTCCCATCAGGGCTGAGGTGGCTTCCCGGTCCTCGCTAGGTGCTTTACTTGTATCCACAGCCTGGAGGTTGGATGCGCCCCCAGCTGCTTTGGATGCCTTGGGGTGGCCACATTTCGTAACCAGCTGCAAGAAGATCATTATGAGAATCAGCATAATATTATATGATAAGTGTTATTAGCACCATTGGCTTCTTTTTTGTCTCGGAGTAGGCAATTGAACATGCAGGTAGAGATATAGTACAGGGCATACATATTCAGTATACCGTTTAATTTGTAGGAAGGATAATGGGAACAGGTAGGTAGTACATTTTCACGTACAAGTCATCTATATCAAAAGTATGTAACCTGATAACATTTATTGCAATATTCTATACGAGTTGTGTGCCCATGCAGGGCACTATTGTTCGGCACTTTGTCATAATTCTTGACCTAGGGCAATTTTTATATCATTTCGGAGATATAAATCTGCTTATACTGAGTCCCTAATGTTGTAACAGCCAAATATAACGGCACAAGTGAAACGCAGTATGCGCTGTGGAAGCATTTTCTAACAGAACAAAGGCAATGTACTTGCATCTCAAATAGGTATGTCACTGTCGACCCCTCTCCTCTATTCAGCCTATACTGGCCCATTATAAGAGCACTAAAGCTACATCATTTAAGATACCATGTGAAATAATTGCCATATATATATTATCATGCTAATGCGTATATTAACAATTTGCATGCAACTTAGCCATTATAATGCACCTGTGTGAAGGGCGAGCGCCATTGTCAAATAATAAGAAAATAACAAGGTAAACCAGTGAATTGAGTGAATCAATTTGTATAATAGGATACATAAATGACCAATGAATAATTCATCAGGTCTGCAACCATTTTACGATGGTCTACCACCACCGTAATCAGGCCGAAAGTCACACGCTAACAGGAACACCTAATATTACCGCCACTATAATAACCTTACAGTTCCCTTCCCAAATATACTTAAGGCATTACTAGAGCATTGGATGCAGCGAGATTTTATCATTCTATATCATTTTCCGATCTATCACATCATCCCTTTTTAGCAGCATAGTCCAGTGTGTTACCTCCTTTCATGCCCCATATTTTACTGTTAGTGTCACAAGTAAATGAGAGGGGGAGCTAAGCCCCTTTACAAAAGTGCACACTGAATACACTTTTTTGACTGATTACACTTTAATAACTTTGTAATTATTCCAACTATGCATAGTGGATCCCTACAAATGCCAAATCATTACAAAATACAATCGAGGTTGCAAAATGAAGTAGACATAATCATTAAGAATTCATTTATTGACATTAGAATGAATTCTCAGTTGCCAGTAATAGCAAATTATGTACTGGTATTCAAATAGTCCTTTTATCAAAGTTCATACGCAGATTTGGAATCAGATTGTGTAACGCACCGAATCTAGTTTCCCTTTAAAAAGAACACATGCAGGGTCTGATATCATTCAACGTCTTCAACATCTTCTCTTCTTAGATGAGCAAACTGACAAGCGGATATCACGGGGTGGGCTAGGTTTTGGATGTTTTGTTTTTGCAGGAACAATGCAGAAAGTCTTTTATTTCCTTTGGAAACAAGAAGATATTTTCGTTTCTAAAACCTGTGGTTAGTAACTGTCTGTACCGGTACACAAATCAACCAGGGATAATATTGACACTAGTCTTGAGCAAATCGCAGCTTGACAGAAGTAAAAAACTAGTTTCCCCATCATTTTCTGACCGACTCATCTTGCTTCAAAACGCGAGATGCTCGCGATTGTTTTACGAGCAAGTACTCGCAGTATGCATGCTATGCTAAATATCACAGGCTTCCTAATGAGCGAATCGTCAATTCTCATCTACGCATAAATCAACCCACCAGCTCCCGGTTAGGTTTAATGGCATTTTGTCACGATCCCTGCGACAATTCCATTCGGCGGATGACATGCTTTAGAGGGACAGTTAGAGATCTTCAAAGCAGAAGACAGTGCCAAATTCTGGCCCTCTTCTTCGGGCCGTACCGCCCGGCTATTTTGGCACCAAGCTGGAATGGCGAATGATCTTTGACTGGGACATCTGACCCAGTAACACAATCACGTCCGTCTCGTAAAACATGGGTGTCTTCCTATTTATTCGCGGTCATTTCCCAACCTGTCGCCTCATTTCCTTCGCCGATCGGCCCTAATTTTAGCCCGCGCATAGACCTCGCGCATTCGAGAGAGAGAGAATCCCGCGCTTCCAATTTCTCGGAACGCCTTTGGGAAGCTTAAAATAGCCAGCGACCTCTTCATCTGCCAGGTAAAAAAGAACCCACCGCCGATCATCAATACCTTATTATTTCCCCCGGTTTCTAGAGGTTTTCACGCCTTCAGAGGAAGGGAAGAAATAAACAAGCAGTAAAGAAACACCTCGACCATAAAACAAGGATGGCGAATGGAGCAGGGATAGGATTATTTGAATTACGCAAAGGCGACGTGATGATATGCTATAGGACAGTTTTCCTAAAGTAGATCCCGCCAAGAGCCACGCGAGGAATTTCAACCTGAGGGGAAATGTAGTCAGCGACTCGTACAACACATCAGACTATTCATCCGGTGGTCTCATCCTCACCACCACCACGTAGCCACCAATATAGAAGCAATTCACTTGGTCCATCGTACACAGAAGTCACTTATGGTGCCTACACACCTCAGCGAATTCAGATGCTAACGATCTCAGATCGCGGGTGAAATCGCTATTGGTATTGCATTCAGAGTCAATTTCTGAAGTGAATTTACTACTTTTATATGGATACGAGAACCAGCATATAATATTCTTCAATTTGTTACAGGTGGCTCAAAAGGTATGAAATAATTATCATAGAATTTACACCATCATATAGCTCGATCCATCAGCTCTTCATAACGGTTTTCATTATCAAAATGTTTAGTGGAAGTGGGATCATTAAGCAGAAACGTTTAGACATGTCTAGCAAATTCAGTAACAATTAATTTTGATTGCATTTAAGGTAAGGCAAAACACTAAGGCAAATCTCTATTGATTCACACATTACGATTTTAGCTACAAATTTTATTCCCGATGAATTGTCGCCTTTAGCTACAACTGAAAGCGACGCATTGTCGCTAAGCCCAAATCGCCACTAAATTCGCAAATGTGTCTAGGCCCCTTACGTCAGACACCTATGGGCAAGGTTTGCTAACCCAGATAATCTAACTCCCATGTCGGCACAGGGGGTATGTGAGTTACGCTATTCACAACATACCTCCAATAATGTGAACAAGATAAAAACTTAAAATATGATCACAACCGGGGCAGAGGTCAGAGGTATTCACCGACTATAGAGTACGCGCGATAATTTAGGTTGTGTCTTACATCAAGCGGTTGATCTGGTAGAAACCACCACTGCCACACTTCGACAGATAACATAAGTCATTCGGTTACAGAAATTGCAAAAATGTCTGGCCTGAATTTCCGACACGCTTCATTTTACAAGAAATATTTTAATTGGCAAAAATCTCACAACCGCAATGGTCCTATAAAATGTTTGCTGAAGTCTGAAGGCAATTTTTATTGCCTCGGGGAATGCAAAACAGTTTGTATATGCCCGCACAAACCCTGTTTCTCTTGAATATCAAAGGAAAATATTGTAACCACGTGTTTTAACTGCTCAATAATTATCTTCAACAAACACAGCGACAGCCCCAGGGCAGAACCTCGCCTCGACAGAACCAGGGAGCATGCATCTGATATAGACCTATTCTCTTTACCTAATCAGTGTAGCACCAAATACATCATCATATCCAGTAGTCATAACAGCTCCCAAACCGATTCTTCGCTTTACTATGAACGCTTTCTAAAACAACATTAAAAAGGTGCGATTCATACACTTCGTCTCGCGGGGTCTATGTGAGAAGGTGGTACTTTTTATTTGTCTCTCCCTCTTTTCAATTTCACTTTTTACACCCCTTCGAATCCTGAAGGGCTTCAACAATAAATGCATAAATAAATATGTGGAGACTCTACCGTGGCATGGTGGGATCATCCGATCATATGTGATATATAGTCTCCATGAGAATAGTCTTAAATTGGTATGCATGTCAGGTATTAGATAGATAAGGACATACTTCTGGTCGCCTTTTCTTTCTCAGGCCTAGACGCTCCGATAAACAGAAATACGGGGTGCGTTGGTGGAAAGGCTAGGGTTCAAATGAGATTCACAGCATAAGGTAAGGATGAACATTCAAGTAAATATAATCTATTTCGGTATATAGGGCTGGGGGACATCCAAAACACACAGGGCTAGCATAACCCTTTGATACCAGAGGAATGTCACACAAATTCCCAAAATGCTATTTGACTATGCAATGCCTTTGAAATTGGGACAACTGACAATTATGTTTGTTCACACCACGGAGAAAAAAATAGTTTTAAATCAGATGACAAAGGTGGGAACGATTCATCAAAGACATGATTCACATACTAAAAGGTATATCCCTTCGATCTGAGACACTTAAGAAGAGCACTCTGTGTCTAGAAACTGTCTCATCCCACCAATTGTCACATAAAGTAACCTTTTCGAAGGTCACACGGAGGATCATATAATTCTTTAACATATAGGATCTCGGAGGATCATATATATTCTTTTAATTATCAACGTATAGCCCATCAGGTTCTGGGTAACATAAAAAAACATCATTACAAGCTTTTAGAGAAATCTCGAAGCGATGCATATCTCTTTATTGGACGATCTTTATAAATACATGAGACTTAATGTTACTTGAATTGTTGAAAGCACCCCCCCCCCTTACTAAAAGTAGGTGTCGGGGGGAGGCCTTTCAACAATTTAAGTAACTGATAGAACCCCCAACGTATGCAGACGGGGCGAGTGAGTAGAACAGATCAACAGAAGCACACTTGACTGATATGTTACGCTAATACCCTATCGATCGGCGATAAATAAATGATGGCGAGTGTGTACTAGCATTATTGAATCATTGTAATATTTGCCATATAGGTGTCACGATTCAATCAAATACTGCATGCATTCTCTCCGCACTCCGCAAGCAGTTTCCATGTATTATGTAAAATTACCTATGACATGTTCTATTGATTGAGCCATTCGTAATAGGCCTGCAGAAGGTAAAGTTAACATGATTTCATTCACCTATTGTGGCCCAATGTTGCCACTACCACCTGCCTTCAGGGCCCAACAAATTAAAGCTTGCATCCACCGTGTGTGTACCTACTAAGTCACACTAGCATTAGCAAACCTACTTCCATACAGGTATACTCCATCTAATGCTTTATGTCCACAGAGATGGACGATACTGTAGATGAGTATAATAAGAAAAAGAGGCCTGACACCATTTCCATTTAGTTGAAGTTCATTCACTCGTCAAGAATCTATCAGAAGGTGTAAGTCGCGTTTGCCACTCTGTAATCGTCCATAATGTGGTCGGACACAAAAGCACACCTGGTGATGCTTGGCTGAATTAATCAAGCAACCACTGACCGTAATGAAAGCCCCCATAATGCATTTTGTTCTCTATCTTCATTTCCGCCGCGATTCAGCTAGACCATCAAGCCCCAAGGGATGCTGGCTGGAGCGAGCTGGGGGGGGATACTCAATGAAAATTGCATTGCGTATTCATTTGGCCTGTTGGCCTTCATCCTGAAAAGGCGCTTGCTCCCGCCACTATAATTCATTGTTGAAGAAACACTTAGGCTACATATATTTCTATTCGAGCCCATCAGGTGGCAAGTAAAATATATTCACCAATAAACAACTCCCCTTTCTATATCGACTCATTACCAACCCATTTCCCCCTCAACTCCCTTTTTAATACGGAAAAGGTACATTTAAGGCAATAACACTTGAATTGTGAGTCGAGAAGTTCATTTGGTTTGTATTGAAGCGAGGTAATTGTGTGGGATTTCAGGAGGTATTTCCCACGCTCTCGCCTTCCCCAGCAACCGCTCAGCATGCAGGCCAGATGGAGGTTTCCTTTTCCGGCCGACCCTGCTGGACCCATCCGTACTATACTGATGTCCAACCTTTATATTAAACCCTCTTTATCCGATCCCTGTCCTTTCAAGGTCAGCCTTGCTGGCTTACCCGGTCCTGTGAATCTATAGGTATTGCTAAGTCAGGCGCTGGATTTATCTTGGGGTCCGGTCTCAACACCTGCCTACCTGGGCAATGCCTGCTGACCCTCGAAACTCCTCGTCAAATAATAGCCGGTCGTCCTGGCTACCAACACAAGGATATGTCCGTCCGTCTAGACAAAATGAATATCTGTCAGGTAACGTTAAATACATAAACCTCCCAGGGATGAATTCTCTCCATAGCTGGAGAGGCTATCCGGGAGAGGCGTTTTTCTAAGCAAACTTGGCTACATTATAGTGTAACAAAGGATGTTTATGTAGGGAGTTAAAGCGTCCTTGAAATGAAGGCAAAAATCTGCCTTCTGACTGACTTTTTCGCGTAAGCAGCTTTATCTCACATCGGACAAGTCTAGCAAACACTCCTCACTGTATATGAGAGAGACATAATCTTAAGAAGTGGTCCAAGTTTCAGAGGAAAAACTCGTTCAAGTACAAAATACGATGAGCGCTATCAATTTAAGCCTCTCCCGTGTTAAGAGCTTGATATCAAAAGGAAATATACAAAGGTTTATTTCTCCTTAAGATCGCACTATAAGATAATGAGAGGGAAGTGATGTATGAAGAGGAATCGTCAGTAGTATCTTCCTTACTGAAAGATACGTCTCAAGCCTAATAAACAAAGCAAAATGGTTATAAGTCACGGGGCCCTTTGAATTTTTAATAGAGTTCCACGTATGTGTTCAACAAGAGATTGAAAGGTCTGCGCTGGACTTCGAAACAATCGAAGGAAACATACCGAGCCAATCACTTAGCCAGCTAAATAATTCATCGAAACATGCGAGGTATACACTTACTGCGAGCGAATTATTTTCAAATCCTGTCTGAGGTAAACTCATCTTGAAGAAGAGTATCCACCCATACATAATACAGTATGAAAGAAGGGGGGAAATCACACAATGAATATAGACAGAAGAGTTGATGATGAAACTCGACTCAGGGGAATGCAACAGTAGAGATGGCTTTAAAAACGTCAAGGGAGATGTGAAGAGACCATCTTGCCACGAAGGAAGCCATTAAAAGCGCAATGACCGCATAGCTTATTGGTAAAAGCCTTCTGTCCATCTTCCCATCAGGGAGTGACTCATTCTTTACCACTTCACTCCATCAGCCTCCAACAATGGTGTTGACCAAGCGAGATAGGACGAAGCAAAGCACTTCGGGAGGGAAAGGGTCTACGTATACCTTTCTAATACACATATATAGAGAAAGCTAAATTTATTAGATTAAATATGGCCTTTCAGTTTCAGATTCAGTTGTGTATGTATTGTAATGGCCCTGATATATGATGTGCTATCAGATTCATTTCAGTCATAGAATATATAAAGTTTTGACCCCTTTGTATACTTTTTAGGCTTTCTAATACAAAAACTACATGCTGTTGAAATAATTCGCTGAAATATGAGGTTTTAAAGTTAGTTTAGTGTATGCAAACTTTATAACACTTGATGTTTCTAAAAGCATCCTTTTCACGTTAATCCATCTGAGTTACATTCAATTGCAATGGCACCAAATAATATTATGCGTTTTATAAAATATCTTACTCTTGGAAAAGCGATGCTGTTGAAATCGTTACCCTAAATATATGTACTTTCAGATTTAGAATATGTAAACTTATAAGAGTAGAAGTTGAACTTCTTTTAAAGGGGTGTATTTTTTATGTTTATCAGTGTGTGCTCCTTTGCAATGACCCACATTGAATTCACCAAGCCAGGCCGTCTATGTCATTGTCAACTTTGTAGGCATTTCTATGTTTATTTCCTTTTTATCATTTGTACATACTCCCATCAGTTTTTGTTTCTTTTTATAAAAGGTGTGGGTGTGGTGAGCTCATATACATAACTAAAACCCGGAGGCGAGGCTGCTAGGACCAGCTTTGATATCTGTCAACGATGACTGTGAAGCCAAACAAAAGCTAAGGAAAAAATATGATAATTTTCTCCAATATTAACATCATAAACAGTTTGGTACAAATTGAGAATGGACATCAAACAAAGCATACAATAATCGCGCTACAGTATGTATGCTTCTCTCTGCGCAAAAGAAGGGTGGTATTTTGATATTCTCTCCTACGAAGCAAGATATATAGACAGACAGACAGACGGTATAACCAAAACCAAGAATGACTTTCATACGCGTTGACCTTACGGAGAAACATCAAGCTGTCAGGAAGGAAAATATTTGGTTATACTCCGGTGGAACCCATATACACATATTTACATATATGACTGGCAGTCAAGGCAAAACACATATCTTTCTGCCAGACGGGAAAGTATAATTTGCACTGACTGTGGTACTTTTCAACTCAAGTGCTGGGATTTGTATTCAATGCTTTCTTGGCAAGGGAGAGCGAGCGAGAGAGCGAGAGTTCTATGGGTTACCCTTCGTTTATATGGTCAAATTATTGTCAAAACAAAACAGGCCTTTTCGTGTCAGACGAGTCATTGCTCGCCGAGGTTTATTTTTGTGTCTGGCCGCAGTCAATGGTTGAAAGGATAAAACTGGAGCAAAATCAGAGAAATAAACCTCTGCAGTTGGCTTGATAATATGGGTGTAGGGTTGGAGCGATGTCATCATTTTATTTAGCAGAACACGATGTCTGGCTTATTCACTACAAATAGCTTGCAGCCTACTTTTGCCCTCAATCAATGCCAAACCTGGGCCCATTTACTCGAGGATATTTTCACAATGACCCCGAGGGTGGGATCTTGGCCCTTCGTGTATGATCCCTGGTAGATTCCTTGGGAATAGCAAGTCGGAATTAGAAAGTCACATCAGTGTAAGATTTAGGTTGAGATGTATTTATAATCAATTCTCCCAAGAGCGATAAAAGTGTAAAATGCCAGCCTCAACGGTCATACTGATAAATTTATACTTTACCATATGACTCCCTTCTTATACATTCATTGCCGATTCATCAAATACTAAAAGGCTCGGTGCCTTCGATGAGATCCTATAAGATTAGCACTTTATCTCGTGGCGAAGGTGACCGAAGTCTATGTATAGTTATATAGCTACCTATAACAGTGCCTCCTTTCTGGGCTTATTCCCGGGATGAAATGCGCCTGTAATACACTGATTTTATAGAGACAATTTTGAGATAAACCATTCTCGGATGGGGAGTTTCGCCAGGGGACTAACTTTTCTCCTCTCTTTTTATTTTATGCCTTATTCTCATCTCGTGGAACGGTCCCAGGCCAGAGCTCCAGAGAAATCAAGACCACAAAATCACTGTCTATGAAAAGAACCCACTCAAATAACTCACAGCTAACTACATGAACAAAAATGCTTGAATGTAACATTGATAAAGTTAGCAGATTTCAGAGATAGGAATGTGTGTGTTCATAAGTAAATTCTTGGGATCTTTCTTGTTCAATTCCACGCCCAACAGATGGTATAGGATACCACCCGCACAAGGCAAGGGAAAGAGAAAGCTCAGTCGGGGAAAGATCATGAATAAATAACGATTGCCACTTTCTGGATAAACTACAGGGATGGGATATCCTTATTACTCAAGCCAGCCTATTTGGAGGAGGGGCATTCTGAGGCGTAATTGCTTGCCGTGGAAGATCTCATTCCCTCGTTTTGCCCGCGTTTAAGTAATAGTTCAATCCAAGTGGTAGCATTGATTTTTTTACTGTCTGGCAGACACTCGTATTTCCCATGGTTACATCCTCAAACGTTTCTTCTTCCTCCTCCTTCTCGATCTTTTCTTCCTCCCACTTTCTTCTCCAGCGCTCCCGTTTTCCCTTTTTTCCACCCCTCTCCTGGCCATCAAACTCGAGTTTTTGTGTACACGAAGAACATGCACCCCCAAGCCATTGGGGCCAGCTATTCCAAACCCCTCGTCCAAGAAAAGTTCACCCAGGTCATATATTGTGCACCACATGGTCGACCCTATGCTGACCCTGTGTTTGTATGAGACTAAAGTCTTCGTATGCACTAGTAAAACACCAGCACAAGCAGTTATAGATCATGACAACGACCATGTTTACATGCACAAGCAATGACAAGGCAACATCTTTGCCCTCAGGGTTCGAATGCTTCGATTCGTCTTTGTTTTAAGTCTCGTCTTACACTTCTTGGGTTCGTGGCGACCCAGAATTGTTTGTATTCCTCCCCCTTTTCCCTTTTTAATCTCCCATTGAGGCCGGTTAAAAGGTTTTGGGTGGCTCAGCAAAAAGTCTGCCAGTAGTATCTCCCCTGTTTATTGAGCCACAGGGTTGGTTGCTGAGACAGCATCGGGTTGCTCTTTAACTTGGGAACTACAGCCCGCCTTTGCCTTCTCCGTCTCTCTTCTCTCTCTGTCTCTCTCACTCAAACCCTCATTCTTGCATACATGTATGCAGCTCTATCCTTGTTTTAGTTCCACCTTACAATAAGTCAATTTCTTATATTCGATTCTGGTCCCATGTCCCGTCCCCTCAGATGTTCATATGGAGTATATGAACATCTGAGGGGACGGGACATGGGACCAGAATCGGCTGCAGTAAGGGATAATATTCCAACAATACATTATTTTAAATATTTGCATGGAAGTTAATCAGGTAATCAGTGAAAAGGGTCCTCTTACATACATGTATATATATGTGTATATATGTGTATATATATGTGTATAGTATGTATGTTATGGTGACGGTACGTATACATGTATGTGCGTGTGTGCTTAGTACAAGCAACAGCTCTAACCCGTTATTCTTTGGAGATATTGAAATATAATTCTTTCTTGATTGATTTAATTGGAGTACCGATTTTGAGACTATTAAGTCGATCTGGCTCTGAAGAAATGAGCGTTCAGGGCTTCCTGGCAAAAGTAAATACAGCGAAACAATCAGCTTGCGGTTCAGCATGATTTCGTGCAGTAGGTATCGAAAATTGTATACCGCAAATCGAAAGCAACCAGTAATATACATCTCATTATTTTCGTTGTTGAAAAGTATGCATGTATATACAATGTATGAATGTATGTATGCAGCACGAACATACACATGTATGTATAGATGACAATTGATAACACAATACACGTACATATAATGTACGTATGGTTGTATGTAGTAAATACATATAGTTGGTAGTACTGGTGCGAGTGTAGTGTAAATCACTAATGAATGTTCCAGTCACTAGAATTGTCAGCGCAGAAGGCAAAAAACGAAGTTTGTTGTAGAAAAATAGCTGAGACAGAGACACACATACACACACCTATTTCCTCCACACGTCACTTAGCCACAGCAACTCCCCACGAGCTCAGGCTCACGTGAATGTAAACAGCCGAGAATACTGATTTGTGTCGGCTCTTATTTTGACGCCAACTTCAAAATACATAATTAACTGTACTCGCACATACATTATTCATAAGGTGGAGAGAGTAAAAGGTGACAATAAAGCCAGCGCTCTTCAAGCTGTCTAGCAAATATTTCCCCCCTGTGTTAAACATCCGTGAAGTGGCCTCCTTATTATGACGACGTGGTATGCACTGACTGCAACAGATCTTCAGAGAGGACGTATAATCTCCGGCAAAGCCTTGTTATGAGCAAACACTTGATTCTGTCAGGCCTTCAAATTATCATACATTATGCAAGAAGCACGGACAGGCCTATTGACAGCATTATTGTCCTAGAGATATGTTCTCAAACCAGATGGTACGTCAAAGGCTTTCAAGCTCCTTCAGCAAGAGATAAGCTCGGATTTGAAAACCGCGCAGCACGTGCCGACTATCCTAGAAGCACCCAACCAACCCATGCCATTCACCACCACTCATGGCAATATTAGCCATTGCTTCGTCGGACAATGTCCCTAGAATTTCTCATATAGGTTGTCTCCAAGTACCAGATGCCACCATCGCCATCTCACACATTGACAAGCAACGTATGGTATGTATGGCCAAGAAGGGCGAGGCGGGGATCCAGAAATGTATTGGTCAATTTTTGTTTGTTTTTAAATTCATTAATTCATTTCAAGGAAAGTCCACTCATGTATATTGAATTGTGAATCTAAATATGTATTTAGTTATTAGTTGGGACTAATAGGCGTATAGATCCAGTTGGCAGGGATACGCCCCCTCCCTATACCCCCACCCCCACACCACCACCCTCCCCAACTGGGGCATACAGTAGCTAAATACCTGACATGTGCCCGTAGATTTTTCTTTCTGCCAACGTTGTACTAATAATTGGCGGGCGTTATCCAGTCCTGCACTACAGCCACATACAGTTAAATTGATGTCCCTCATCTCGGACAATATGGTGATTAATATATAAAACATAGTGTATATAATATTAAAGTTGCATTACCAGCTTAGTCAGAATTTCTTCCTGGCGTAAATTCCTTTTGGTGACCCACCAACATTTCGATATGACACTTTCATCTTAAACTTTGGAAATCCTTGAAAAGCTTAAAACATTTTTGTCAGATTTTCAGCATCTAAAGCACAATTATAGGGAATGATGTCAAGGATCGTGAAGAGCCTGGGATTGGGAAGCCCATGGATGCCCTGGATCCTTCCTCAGCGACAGTTGCAGAGAAGAGGCAGAGGAAGGCAAATGGCCAGAGCACGTCCCTGTCGCGGATATATCCTGGCCTCTGCAAATCCCTGGGGAAGGTCGCGACCACAGAGTGACTAATGGCACACGGGAATGCCATCTTAAAAGCTTATAAAGCAAACGGCAAGACATGCAAAATGATCCAGTCCCATCAACACCGTTACAAATCTACAGCCACATCAGTCCTAAAATGGCTGAGAGTGGGTGGACTCTATAGGGTGGGCTCAAAGAAAGATTTTATCTACCAAAACATATCATGACCAAAGGGACACTTCAATAATATCAACCAATTCATGTGCAGAGTATATCTTTGTGTGTTTCCAACTCTAGAAGTGATTAGACCGCTGGATTGGCTAGGAAGCTCACTTGGTCACGCAAGAATTTTTTTCCTGAATTCCCCTCAAGGATAATCTCAAGAACCACTTCCGAGTGCTGTTGACACAGGCATTTTCAACCAGTTGCTGGTGACGATGGCAATCCAAGACAGACTGCCTTCTCCCTGCAGTGGAATCGGGTCCACGACTAATATCTTTGTTCTATGGGGTAATAATTAATATTCTTTTTAAACACAAGCTATAAAACAACTTACTGCTTTCAACAGAAGTCATCTGCCCTCTTCAGCTAAGTGGTCATATGACCACGTGGTTAAATCTATGTGATGACTGGAGTACATAAGTTGTATTGTATATTATACTATGTCATCACAACCAAGCAAAGTAACCTTATTTATGTATACGTTCTAGCTGGAAAGGTTAGTTTTATCAAGGTCACATAGACTTTACAAGCACAATATTAAATGAACGATATATTTGCCTCAATAGGAATAAAATGCCAATGGTAGCAATTCAGTTTCAAAATTTGAAACAGAGAAGCATAACAAGGAATAAAGCGTCTGCGTGTTAAATTTATTACTCACAAATCACTAAATTAATCTGGTCAAAATGGCAAATTAGGATCAGTAGGCAGCCTTAAGTACGTTAATCCACCTAGTGTAAAGTATATTTAAACTTGTTCTTGAAAAGAGGAAATTATGAGTGAATTCGGTCGCAAGCCGTACTTGGTTCAATTTCAAAGACATTCGCATAGTTGGTAGGAAATTTAAGAGAACACCGCGCGGAAAAGACTTCTGTATTGACGTTTTGAATCTAAAAGCAAGAGTGTTTGTTCGCAATAGAATCTGAAATACCTCCATAATCCAATTTTTGAGGAAAAGAAACACAGTCAAATTTTACTGCAATACGTTTGCAGATGTAACAGGACTCCTGAAAGCAACTACTTTAGTATTCCTAAATTGATTGTCCTTCTCCCAGGAGTTTCTCCGATTAAATGCCATTGGTGTCAGCGCAAGATTTAATAATCCCCTGATTTTAGAGCATTTGTTCCCTGAGATACCATCAAACCAGCAGTTGGTTTTAAAGGAGCTTGTCGTTCGCCCAGTCAACACAAGCGATTTCACAGCTAGGTTTATTTGCAATCACATGTGCTAAGGCTACCATCTGACCCAATCGTCTGAGAACATTTAACCAATTATTAATAATGGATCCCTAAAGGCAAAGCTATTTTAGGGGATCCGTATGAATTATTGGCCTGCACATTCACTTTAAGGAATCAAAGGGCCCTGCCGACCAGACTAAATTTCATTAGGAGGCTTTGGGACTCATGATCCCAGCTTAAAAGGAGGAAGAGCAGGTTTCTTTAATTTGTAGTTAGGGGAAGAGGATGATGAATGGTGATCAAGTTATGCTCGAATAGAAAATATTGCTTGAATTAATGACACCAGGAAGGAGGTGGCTCACTCAAACAGACAGAATAAATATGAAATACGCTAAAAGCTATCTACAACCGGGCTCAGCTGTCCAGGTTGGCGAGGTGTCTGGATCAGTGAAGAATCACTACAATAGCAAAATTTAGTTCAGTAGGAGTTTTACTCCCAACTGTCCATGTCCATGAGGTGTTCGGGAAAGGAAAGCTGTCCGTAAGTATAGATTTTACTGTATACTGAAAGCCCAATGCAATCAAAACACTATAAGATGTAATGGTATAGGAAACAAATCGGGTATACCATTCTCTACCTCCGACTTCTCGAAGGAAAAAGATAACCTAACATCATTTATGCCCCTTTATGTCCCGCATTTGTGATATTTCCAAAATGCCACATTGTATACAGCGAGCCACATACAATATGAATGCCTCCTTGTATATTCTACCGCCCATGGAGTCACGTTAGTATCCATACATCAAAAATAATGTTATCCTTCGTCAGACATCAATGATGTACTGACCTTTCCTTGAGATTTCTGAGGGATTGTATTTCCGCCAGACCTGCACTTGGACGTCTTTTTTTCTCTCGATGCTTATGTCCTATTAATGTATATTTTTATGTGATATTTCCAGGTGGGATGTTATATCGGGAGCTGCCCATGAAGTGGTCCTAAATGCCATCCCTATATATAATACGCTGGGCTAAATATTTCCTTCCCTTTTGCATTACCAATAGTCGGTTCCAAAAAGGAGGCACATAATGGGTTAAAGGAAAGACGCATTAAACAGCAGCTAATTGCTTCCAAAGCTGGTTTTAGTGGCATTTTGTGGCATTCGTAAGAACGCTGTGCAAGTGTTTAAGCCTTTGTGGTAATATTGGAATATTCTGGTCAAATATTCGAAACAGATGGCACAGCCAGACACAACCAGGGGATGAGTGGGACGAAGGTGGAGGGATTTTTCCGCCTCGCCAACTTGCATCACCCACAGCCCCAAGATATTAGGGCAATCCACAAAGAAGTATATATGGACAAATAATGATAATGATACATGAATGACTGGCTAGTGGTGAGGCAACATTTATAAGTGTGTTTCGTGTGCCAATTGGCCCCCTTTAAATTTCAAAACCGGATCCTTCTATATGGAGAAAATCCTCCACTGTTACTCTTTCTGACAAGAGTAGGCTCGTAGCATGGTTTTAGAAGTACAAGATGAAAGTATCTAATTGTCCTATTTATAGCTGCCCTCGATTTTTCCACCCAGACTTTGAATTTGTTGCGATTACAGACGCAGTTAATGAAGCCATAGTGGGTCTATTTTTCTACATGGCTAGAATAGAGACAGTTATTTCTGGATGAAAAGACAGGCCTACCGCCACGGGAATAAATAGAGCCATGGGTACACAAGCTTCAAACTAATAAGTGACGGACAGAGGGTATATTTTTGCCTTTACCTTATCATAACAAACTACTGGCTATAATTTATCTTTCTAGAAGGACACAGAGGAGAGGCTAGAGTGTATCTCATCCATCGCATTAACTATTAGTAACTTAGGAACGAACGATGATAAAATAAATATGGCTCACTCAAATTCAAAGAACATTCCGAACTGAGATAGTGGTTTCATGGCAATAAGACTTTTTTCATCGATTTATATTCGCTATCTTTAGCTATACAAACAATCATATCTGCATCCAGATATGGGTTCCATGGTAATCTAATTCAAAGGAACGCTGTCGCCAGTACACTATCTATTGTTCATTTCCAGTTCATGATACCATTTTCAACAAATGATAATAATCTACTCTGGAAATGGGTGGTCCGCTTCTATGGCAGCCATATTTCTTTCAGGGCTATATACTACAAATATGGTTTACTAGCTGTTCATTCTGTTGAATATGGTCAAGCAACAAAAGCAAGGCAAACTAAGGTGCAATATTTAAGTACTTAGAGCTGCTAATTTTCCCTCTCCTCCTCCTCCTCCTCCTCCTCTTTTTCCTTCTCCTCCTCCCCTCCTCCACCTCCTTTTCCTTCTCCTTCTCCCCCTCCTTCTTTTCCTTCTCCTTTTCCACCTTCCCCTTCTCCTCCTCCCTTTCCTTCTCTTCCTCCTCCTCCTCCCCCTCCAGCCTGTGTCATTGTATTGAGTAAACTGGATCATCTTCAAATCATTTAATTTATCAATATGGATCTTTGGTCTTATGTAATATCGAATGCTCAATGGAATCGAAAATCTTTTACATGAGATAGAAACCTTTATCTCACAATTAGATAAATAGAAAGGCGCACAAACTAAAATCCTGAAGGTATTGGCTATGTATTTGATATCGGATCATCACTGAGAGTTTGTTCCATGAAAATATATTATGTTTTATACCACAGCTTATTTTGTGTAGCTCAACTTCACTTGTTGTGTACACTATAGGTGATCAAACCAGACACATTTTAATGTCATCAGATATGAATGCTTATAAATTTATTTTCTGTTCTTTAGAAAAAAAGAGATTTATTTGATGGAGGATAAAAAGGACTTACCCTGGCATAAAATTTGTGTCCTGTCTCCATCGAATGCATAATAGCCTCGGACACTCTGGTGTGGAGACCACGCAAAACTTCCTCAATATTGTAGGATCCTTGCATATAACTTGACAAGAGTTTGACCGAATCTACGTACTCGTTCCAGTGGCGGTCTATCTCAGCTGTCGTGGCCAGACACCCGCGCATCACATTATAACAGAAGGTGCGACAGGGCCTTGCCCCAATGTGACCATCGCATTGTCCGCAATACCTTAACCTGGCGATGGACTTAACACATTGGGGTTCAAGCATGATGTGGTCTGTGGTGTTGATGGCATCGGCTCCGATCTTGAGAGCCTCCAGGAAAATCCTGGCAGAGAGCAGGGATTGGGAGAGGGTATGTGAAAGGCGGTGAGGGACATCACCAAAAGGCCGAGGGTTCAGCTGTTGGCGAATCTCCGTGAGACACTCGCGGTAATCTTCATCTAAGTTTGTAACAGAGGGATCATTGAGCAGGTTGTGGAAGACGAGCGGGAAGAGCTCGTCGAAGAACCTGTCGATGCTGTCGCGAAGGTTGACGCGACTCTGTTTGATGTAGGCCTGAAGGTCGGTGAAAAGGTTCTGGAGGAGGCTGTGGCGGTCGCTGAATGGGATTTTGTAAACCTCTCCGAGGAGAATGTCTGTCTGGTTCTCCGCCATTGTAACCATATAGAGGAATTGGTCTGCAATGGAAAAAAGAGAGACAAAATTAGTCACTAGAAAAAGATATATCAAGAACGCCCGAGCTATCAACTCAATCATACTTCATATTGAAACATTTTCCGCTCTAGGTTAGCGATCGGTTGTCCAGGGGATGAATTAGCTAAGCTTCATACTTGTAGACTTGAAAAGATATCACTGGTGCCAATTACAAACAGTTGGGAATTAGAAGCTTAGGCAAATGGGGTCAATGATAAATCCCTGCTTCAAAAAAGAAATATCATCGCGGGCTTATTATAGTCCTAGGACCAAATGAATGATTGTGTAACTAAAACCAAGGAAATCTCTTACGATAATTGGGCAATTTATCGGGAAAGAGCATTTAGTTAGTTGACCCAGATTGACATTTTTAAGGACACAATTTATTCACTACGAACCTGTAGAATTAGTTCTCAGTTTAAATGTCTTCCCTGGAGCCAAGACAACGTATGTTTTACCATAATTATATATTATTTACCATATTTATTTTCATAAATAAAATGACAGACATAAAGTACATCTTCGGTACGAATACATTTCTGACACCAGCATACTCGAAACTATAAGTCTTCAACCAACTTTAATAGGATTGATCACACTCAAGTATATATATAGTTTACAACATGTTCAACTGCCAAGGCTCAAACATCAAAAGATTGATCTTCAGTCATTTCAAGGGTGAAGTATAAAAAAACAGCAGCAAAAACAGTCGCTGTGAATGACGTTCAATCACTGTTAGCAAATAAATAGGCCGTTCGCGAACAAAGAAAGGCATGGTATTAAAAATCCCTTTCCTTTCGGAGAGGAAACTTTAACCGTAGATGAAACGGGAACGTGATGGGGATAAACAAAGACTTCTCTTCAAGAGGAGCAGGAAGTTACAGAGTACAAAATTCAGATGAATTTATTCATCCACACACACACACGCGCGCGCGCGCGCACCCGGTCTAGGCCCAAAGATGAGAGAGCCCCTTAGTTGGGTCATCTGGAGCACTTCTGTGACCGTTGAGAGCGAAGGTTGGTTTCTCAGTGGATTTGACATCTATGAAGGGCAAATAAAAAAATGAGCGGGGGCGACCCTCGCGAAAGTGCGGGGAAACCCCGTGAGAGCCCCAAATCCAAAATGGCCGCCATCGACCACTATGACAACTTATATTTCAATGGTTTGGCCTACCATGCAGTCCAGTATATGCTTATTAGGGTTTTGGGGGTTGAGGAATTCATATCTGATATCAGTTTGATGATTTGACCTTGCTTTGACCTTCAAATCCAAGATGGCTGACAGTTTTCAGCTTACAAGGGCCAAATTTTCAAAGTCATCATAGAACCTTCTTAGTAGGCTCTTATGAAAGCTCTTATGATGTTAAATTGACTTATGGAAAGTGAAACTACAATTGGGGCAACCATAGTTAGTACTGCACTTGGGAAACTCACCCCCAAAGCCCCCTAGGGGTAATAGAACAAACCCCTTTTCAGACTGATGATCTTTCAGGTATAGTCTAGGAGAAATTAGACCTGGGACAAATTGTAAAACACAGTTTCTGAACTGTTTTGGATACTATTGATATGCCTTATTAATATACTAAAAGGCCCAGAAAATCTAGGTCAGGGAACATGCCCAAAACCACATAAAAAACAAAATGGCTGCCACTAAAACTTTGGAACACCATAACTCAGAATATAATTAAGATATATTCAAGTGCAAATACAATTTTTCTATGTTTTTAGACATCAGGAATCCAGTGCAATATAAATGAAGTCAATATAATCAAAATTTAACAAGTTAGTATATTGATACCAAGAAAAATGAAGAAAAAACCTCCCTAAAATGCATTGAGTGAACTCAAGAAACGCCATAACTTGGCGTATAATCAACATATATTCATGTGTAAATATACCTTTTCTATGTTTTTAGACATGGGGAATTCATCGCAATATAAATGAAGTCAATCTAAGTAATATTCAGCAAGTTAGCATATGCTTTATCAACTACTTGGAAGCTGAGATAAAAACAAAAAACTCATTCATGACCACGCACAGTTGGTAACATGTTCTTCTCATCCTAACCTTCAAACTATTACAATGGCCAAAAGCTGTAGTACATTCCTAGTTAATATTTCTGAAAGAACAGACTCATTCCATTTGACAGTTGTAGTGAATAATCTTGTAGTATTGTAGTAGTTCACCAGGTGTGTGTTAGGATATGGATCAGAATTGACCATCTATAGAAATAGAATTACCAACTTTAAGAAAACGATTCTAAAGTCACCCTCCCTTGAGGAGATATAAATAAATTGAAGACAAATTAAGTAAAATCAATGATCCCTAATGTGTTTGGCACCTCAAATAGTCTCCTATTGCGACTGAAAGAACCCACCTTGTCACCTAGGCACACCAAGCACACACCCTGACATTCAATTTAGTCTGTTCTGACTAACATGGAATGCTCCACTCAAGTTGTCTAACAAATCATAAGGAATAAAAAGAAATAGGAGATCACAAGTACAAGGAGATCTACCCTCAATACTGTCTCTATATTGCTTGGGTGTAGTCCTCTATCCTCAGCTTGGCACAAGCAGGGTGCAGAATTGTATCTGCCTCTGGATGCCTGAATCAGCTCATCATATTTTGCTACCCATCAATGTCGGTCACCATCCTCGATACTAAAGGAAAGATCCATACCTATCCTTAACTAGGATTAGACATGGTGTGAGATGATGATAGTGCAGATCTTATCCAAGTATATTTCCAGGGGTTCTCACAGCTATTGGTGTATATATCTGTTCTAGCAATCCCTCTAAACTAATTTCTGTCAATGGATGGCTGCTAAAGTGCTGGAGACTCATCTCTGTGTCGAAACATTGGAGGTCCAAATTTTGTTGCTAGGATTGCCCTCTGCTTATGATTTAATTATGGATATCACCTACCACCAAAGAAAAGCTTAAGTGTGTCCAATGTTAAAACTTCCCAAGATGATATAGAGAAAGTTGGAGAATATGCTACTGTACCTGTTTACAATTTAAATTCAATGCATTATCTCCAGTATAAGAAATATTGAGAAAAACTTGCTGTCTGCAAAACATTATATTAATGCACAGATTCTACCCGCTAGTTCTGCTGCTAAAAAGTATCACAGAGTGTACTACCAGATTTAAAGAACAAAGTGTGTTCGCCGTCCTCCAGAGTACTCGGGATGGAAGTTCACAGATGAATAATTCCAAACTTTACGTTTGCACCTGCTTCCTGCTTCTGACCAACTACAACAAAATTTGTTGCTGCAACTGCTGGAGTGACAGCATCATTCTGTGTGTTCTTAAAGGAATATCAACTAGGAATGTACACCAGCTTGTAGCCATTCCAATGGTGACTGTATAAACAGCGCAGGAGCTAACGCTGTCAGGTACCTTAATAAGTAGGCATACTCATTTTTCCTGCTGTGTATTATTTCAAATCATAACTAACCAATAATCAAAACAGGTCTGTTTGACATTTAGGGCTACAGGAATATGTTACCAATTGTGCTTGGTCATGAACGTTTATACAATACAATCCCAATAGATTTCTAGAGTTTAATGGATGAATTTTGAGTGTTTTGGAGGTTTTTTCTCACCATCCATGTAGTTGGTTTAGCATAAAGCATAAACTAACTTGCCGAATAATAATTAGATTGACTTCATTTATATTGCAATAAATTCCCCATGTCTAAGAACATAGAAAAGGTATATTTACACATGAAAATATGTTGATAATACGCCAAGTTATGGTGTTTCTTGAGTTCACTCAATGCATTTAAGGGAGGTTTTTTCTTCATTTCTTGGTGTCAATATACTAACTTGTTAAATTTTGATTATATTGACTTCATTTATATTGCACTGGATTCCTGATGTCTAAAAACATAGAAAAATTGTATTTGCACTTGAATATATCTTAATTATATCCTAAGTTATGGTGTTCCAAAGTTTTAGTGGCAGCCATTTTGTTTTTTATGTGGTTTTGGGCATGTTCCCTGACCTAGATTTTCTGGGCCTTTTAGTATATTAATAAGGCATATCAATAGTATCCAAAACAGTTCAGAAACTGTGTTTTACAATTTGTCCCAGGTCTAATTTCTCCTGGACTATACCTGAAAGATCATCAGTCTGAAAAGGGGTTTGTTCTATTACCCCTAGGGGGCTATGGCGGTGAGTTTCCCAAGTGCAGTACTAACTATGGTTGTCCCAATTGTAGTTTCACTTTCCATAAGTCAATTTAACATCATAAGAGCTTTCATAAGAGCCTACTAAGAAGGTTCTATGATGACTTTGAAAATTTGGCCCTTGTAAGCTGAAAACTGTCAGCCATCTTGGATTTGAAGGTCAAAGCAAGGTCAAATCATCAAACTGATATCAGATATGAATTCCTCAACCCCCAAAACCCTAATAAGCATATACTGGACTGCATGGTAGGCCAAACCATTGAAATATAAGTTGTCATAGTGGTCGATGGCGGCCATTTTGGATTTGGGGCTCTCACGGGGTTTCCCCGCACTTTCGCGAGGGTCGCCCCCGCTCATTTTTTTATTTGCCCTTCATAGATGTCAAATCCACTGAGAAACCAACCTTCGCTCTCAACGGTCACAGAAGTGCTCCAGATGACCCAACTACCTTCAAATGGAGGGAAAGCCTCTCGCCTCAAACCGCAAAGTACCATTATAATTCCATTAAGACCTGAACATGTCATTATATTCCCATAAGAACGCCCCGTCCTAGGCCAGAAAACCGATTAGCGAAGTAGGATTCCAATCACTGATATTCTTATCTGATCTGAGGGGTTGGACCTAGACTGCCCCCCCCCTCCCCCTCCCCCTCCCCACCACCACAATACACAGAATTACAAATTAAGAGCAAGGTACAAATGTCCACGTCTGATTGATTTATACCTTGCAAACTACGAACACACAGAGAGACCAACCTTTGGGAATACCAGTTGCAGATGAACCGCAAACATACGCAAATTTATTTCACTGTCCATTTTATTTGTTCCAAGCTGAAGCTATCCAGGAGTTTTTGCATGGGTGTGCCAGTGTCTGAACGAAATATGAGCAAATAAGGGTCGTTCTCTGTAAATAGCCTGTCACTGGTTTACAACAGTTCCAAACACTATCTGCTTTTTTAAACGTAGACTCACGAGCCGCTTAACTGAAAGATTCCAATGTTTTTATACGAAACTTTGCATTGTTTTCTTTTTCGGAAATGAACCGAGCGAAGTGAAATCTCTCCGCAGCCTTTTAACTTCCCCAATCTACACGAATTAGAATAATTTGAAGGATGTGAATTGAGACTGGGCAATTGCGGCCTGAAGTTATTGAGTTAATGGGTTCTCCTCATAATGATGAATTTGGGTTGGAGTAAGAAAAAACACATATCAGGCACAGGAAGGTCAGAGAATGAAACGTAATAGACCCGGCAAGGCAAATGCCTCATTACGGATAAGGGATAAAGACAAACTGGAAAGGGAAATCTCCCGAATAACCCTTTAGCGAGATAGATTCGCCGGTTTGTTGGTGACAGATAGACACGTTTTTCATCAATTTTAGAGCAGCAATTCTCGTTAGGGGAAATATAGTATATTTTTATAACCCTATTTTGAATCGCTCGAGTAAATTAGGCTCTGAAGTCCGTTACATGCAAAAGGAATTGAGAGAAAATTGATTTTGGTTCTGATTATACAATAGGTTCAGGTTCCATCGATCATTTTGCCCTCATTACAGAGTCTTACACTGGCAGGGAAATCGTCCATACATAACAAGAGTGGCCTAGAAGAGCTCTCCTCCCTCCCCCTCCCCCTCCCCCTCCTCCCCCCTCTTTCTCTCTCTCTCTTTTCCCTGTCACCATCCCCACCCTTCATTTTGCCTTTATCTGAAGGCATGTGGTGGAGCATTCATCACATAGCCTCTCTAATATCACAGCAGCCCACCTCGCCACATGCTACAAGTCAGCCTTATATTGACAGATATTGATGTAGTTTTCGATAGGATCAAAATGCTTGGGTCTCAACATGGGTGCAGCACCTCTCTCTCTGCCATTCATAGTTACCCTTTTTTTTGGCACACAACAATGTTTGACAATGAATAGATGGCAGTTCCCATGATATCATTTTTAATCAATGAGTTCCTTTTTTGACATGTGCCTTTACCTATTTGCAGTAAGCTCATAGCCATTAGGGGAAAAACAAGGTTTCATCGGGACTATAAAATTCTAATAATATCATGGCGACATATAACTGCTAATAGTTTACAGTTCCATTGAGTCTATCACCCACTTGGTTCTAAACACTGCAATGGCTGCTGATTAGAGAGACAACAATATTGCCTGCCTCTGACTTTATCTGCTTGGTTCAAGCGCCAGATCAATTCCATTATGTATGTATGATCCCTTATCGATTGGGCTGTCTTCGTGTGATGACATGTGTCATTGAATCTTAAATAATTCACGAGCCCTAATTAAATTTAATGGAATTTCCATATCCCGTGATTTGACTCGTATACATTAGAAGCCTATTTATGTGAGTGAGCTCTTTATGTCAAGCCCTGCGTTTACTGAGCCGTTTTTCTCATGTGAGACAGTCGGCTGACGGGTAGGAGACAGTCACCTGACGATAGAATGAATCTAATTTTGACAGAAGACACTGAGCTGACGGCCGACAGTCAGCCAGTTTCTTTCACGTTTCCCCACTGACCTCTCACCGTCTAGATAATCGGCTCAGTAGATATGCGGCTTTATGCAGTAGATGATAAATATATACACCAATTTTATATTGGGTATATACAGTAGAAGATGAATATTATATATGTATACACGAATTTTATATTCGGTATGCAGGGAACAGGAATATATTTCCAATGTAATTCTTTTAAAATAGGAATGGCAAAAAGTAGCAGGTGGGTTTTCACAAATAAGAAATATGCCTTCAAACGGTAAAATAGACGACTTTATGATTTTATGGTCCTACTTAAAAATACCTCATTTCTTTATCGGAGGGCGAACATTTCAACAAGGCTATATTGCCTCAATATTTATATTCTATAATAGCCGGCAATGGAAGAAAGGAATGTCGCAAGGCCCACTTCATTCAAGGCAATCTCAGGCCGCAGGTGTTTATTGCAGAACTAAACCTGCCCATCAAACACATCACTCTATGAAGGTATATGTCATTTATTACTCGAGCTATCAACTTTGAGGTAAAAACAGGGATTAACTCCCGACCACAAAAACTTTCCTTCCCTCAACCTCTAACGTCTAATCATTCGTAGAAATGGTAAAAATATATCCTATTGGGAGGAGCGAGACCTTTCCACGATAAGGTAAGGGAATCTGCACAGCCTTGGGATATGTACTTGCTTTCTTTTTTTCAAATGAAGTCCTTTGATGTCTTTGTCATTCTATCTGCCTTTCCAAATGACATCCTACTGTTTCGTATCTTCTGTCCCCTGTTCACAAATCGGGCACCAAGACAAAAACTCTGACCTCATCAACGCCGACAGGCATGCTCATGAACTAAACTCGAATTTTTGTTGGATTTACAACTTTCTTAACAGCCTCTAGTACCAAGGACGAGACCACCAGGCCGTCATTAAGAAGGCCGGCAAAAACGCCAGAGTACTTCATGAACTGTTAAGCTCACAGCATAGCTGAATATTACACATTCTTCTATTGACAGCATGAGCGGCACTGCTTGTGAAAAAAATATTTAAATTTTAAAAAGGTATATATCCAATGAAAGAGCGTTTTGTGTGGTATCTTCTTAGCCCTATACACTCGGCCATGGACGGCTTTATAGAGTTTACTCCTATATCCACTTTACTTTTCTGTCTGGCCACACACTCCCAAACATCAGTAGTATAGGTAAATTCACGGAGATTATGCGCCGGGAGAGAGGAATGGGAACAATAGGTCAGATGTGAATAAACTTAGCAAGCTGGTAAATACAAGATTTCCTATGTGTAATGGAGTCTCAAGTTGTACACGAAGGTCTGAAGAAGGGACTACTTGCTCATTATGAATCAAATGTGACATTACATTAATCCTTTTCAGTCGATATTTATTCATTTATTTCAATTCAAGTGGTGGTCTCCACCGGACGCAAATATTTTCCCAATCAGTATACATTGTAAGAAATACAGGCTAAAAAAAAATGGATATGGCAAATACAAATTAGAGTTAGGTGCTAAATCATTAGTATTACATCGGTCATATCACAATTCAATTCAATTAATGTTATTATGTATACCAATGGAATGTAAATTATTCAGACAACCATTATGTGGATGTTCAGCAAAGGCAGCGCCTAATCAAAATTATGTTCAAATCAATATGCATACCTGTTCATATTCAGACAGATTAAATTAATGGGACAAACGCACTCTATAGTTGATCGAGCGTCATTGTTGCTAAATCGACCCGACAAGAAACCGCAATCTCAAAAGACAGAAGAAGCAAAGCAAGCGAGGTCTAATCCATTATAAATAGGACGTAGGTAAGTATAAGCAGGAAGATTTATCGATATATCATGAGCAGGTAAACACATTGAAGCACTATTATCAGAGGCCCAACATGTGGTGGAATATCCCCACGCTAGATTTACAACTGGGAATTTCACCCCTGGCAGGTATTAACGTTCCTATCAAGAGAGACACCCCGCCAACTTTTTCATCAGATGCTAACTCAAGGTCTGCAAAAAGGGCACGACGAGGGAGATACCTGTGTTTTCTAAAGAGATGAAAACATGATTGAAAAGTTTCACTACGAACGTGTAATCGAGTATAAAGTTTCCTAGCAACGTGCAGAAAACAACCACTTGTGCCCGACATCAATTATTTGACCACTGCATACAAAGTTGCCTCCCCGAGGTGCCCCCAGGGCGAAAAGTGTCAGGGATCAGGGTAAAAAATATCACATGTGCTAAAGTGTAGTATATAGAGGGGCATCATGGCCTATTTCCTATGGTACAGCCAGCACCGCCACTCGTCTGACCTGAACACGGAGAAATGTCTAATGTAGAGGTGTGTACATGTATGAGAGAGGAAAGGAAAGAGAGGGAGAGGCGGAGATTAACTGAGAGGGAGAGTATGAGGAAGGAGGGTGAAGTGAAGGAGGGAAAGGAAGGGGCAGAGAGTGAGTGAGGGAGGAAGGGAAAGACAAAGAGGGAGGCGATAGGGGAGGGGCAAAGTAGGGGAAAAAAGAGGGGTGAGATTGAGAGTAGGAGGGGAAAGAGAAGGGGGGCAGGGGGAAAGAGAAAGAGAGGAGATAGAATGAAGGTGTAAAGAGAGAAAAAAGAAAGTGCGTGACAGGGAGAGAGAAAGAGAGGGACACAGGGAGCTTGATCTATGGCACAGAAAGCTAGAGGGGAGGAGAGAGAGAGAGGGGGGGGGGAGGCATGGGGGGATGCCAAGTACCACATATAGGAGATAAAAGAGGACACACTTCTTATATATTCATCAGACACTTCAGCGTGCTCCTTGGGCATATAAGACATAATGATGAACCTTACTCAAGAGGTGTGGGGCCAGCCAAGCAAGAGTCCTCCACTTCCTTCAATGTCTGGGCTTGTGTATAGGGCTCTCAAACTGGAAGGATTCCAGCTAATACCAGTCCAGAGATAGTAAACACACATATGGTAACCTGTTGAACTAAAACCTTGTTTATTCCCACATCCAATTCAATATCTCTCGTCAGTTCAAGTTGTGAGTCTTGATAGATAATTTGTAAAGGATTTGTCCAAAGAAGTACAGAACATGTTTACGACAAAATGAACAATGGATATGAAGCTGTACAATTGCTTTACTGTATGTGATCAAAGCCAGGGCAAAACTATTAGACACAATGTATAGCATGTATTCAAAGCGGTATGCCAACTCCTTTTGGTGTATCCGATGACCCAGGTGAACAATAAAATATAGACCGAGCGCTTTATGAACGAAAACCAATGATTAATCGGATCAAAGTAGACCCATCATACTACTAGGGTCGATAGATTTATCAGTCCTTTGGGTAATGTATTTACAATGAAAGGCAATAGGTATAGTCAAGACAATCCTTGCACAGAAAAGACCTCACTCGAGGCATGCAACCTTGCGTTTGTGCAGTAAAACGCCCACAGACATATGAAAGGCATTTTTACCTCCTTCAAAAAGTTACGAGAGGCCAGCTTTGTCTAGAATCTATATGGTAACATTGTGGCTATGCACCACTCGCTTCGCTAATGATTAATGTTTGCTACGCAGAAAGAAGAAAATTGTCACACGTTATTTAGATGTTATGTAGGAGATCAAAATAACTATTTCCCAGCAAAATGAAAGCATTGTAAAGGGCAGTGTACTCATATCGAATATTAGTTATTGCATAACTGTATAACCTTAATATAATATTACCTTAATCGTAAATATTGTGAATGCATACATAGATTTGGTGATGTATACGACATGAAGTAAAAATGATATTGGCATCCAACCATGCATGGTAGAATATAGTTATACATGTAATGGCTTGGTTTCCCTATCAATGATACAGCTAGCCTTCAGCGAACCGATTGTTCTGTAGACAGCAGAGAAAACGTTCCAAAATGGGACCTACCACCTGCCCTCCTCGATCGGAAGGTCGTGTATACACGTATACAATAGAAAAGCAAAATTCTCTTAACCACCCAAGATAAGCAAGGAAGAGTATAGAGGGATATATTCCAGGGGAGCTGAGGGAAAACAACACTGGTGTTTTCCCAAGTTTTCAGGCCTTAGATCATTTGCAATTCAAGACATTTCCAGGTTACTGGCAGAGCTTGTGTTCCTTTAACAGCACCACACTCCCCTGGTCATCTAAGATGTTATGCTTCTAACGCCTAGGCTGGCAAATTTACACATTGATCATCGGCTAGTGTGAACTCAGGCACACGCCTGGCACTTTGTTTTTAAGTCTGACCCTTGTGGTATGCCAACTTCCAAGTGCGAGCTTTCACTTAGGCAGAAAAAAAGCCCCTGCAGCCCTAGTGGCCAGAAGCCACGCGTACTTATGAGCTTAGTAATATGGCAAAAACATATCCCAACCTGGCGCATATTTGATCAATTATCTGAGGTGCAAGGTGAACCAATGGCCCTTATTCAATTATGAAGCCAGGGATCACTCAATTAATTTGTGTTCCACCGAAAGCCACTGAGAGAAGGGAGAGACAGAGACAGAGAGGGAGGCGGTTGAATTTATCAGCGCTCGGGTGGTAAGGATAGGCAGAAGCGCCATATCAATATCACCATGTCCATTATTAGTGGTAATTCTTTCAATACATGATTATCAATATCGAACGGGTCTGCTGGCGAGCTTGGCAGATTATGTTGCTGGAGTATGCTCCAGGCACCGGAGCCAGACTAGATTAAATCCACATCCTCACATATGTACATGGTCCGGATCAGCAATCAATCCATCTTAAATTAATTGTGTTGGCCAGCCAGACATCAGATAGCTCTTCTAATGCTCCATGGATTATCATTCTGCAATAGACTATACGAATGGATATAATGTTTATCTAAGGAATTCCCCAGCTCCCCCTCTCTCATTCTCTCTCTCTCTATAATAGATCCAAGGAAATTAATAACTGCAGTGGATATACGGAGTATTATTAAAATGGACCTGGACATCAGGGGCTTGGGCTGTCGGAGGCATCGCTTGGTAGGACCATGATAAATTATATGTGACTGGTCACAGGGCACGATGACAACTGCACACGAGTCCCCTTGTGATAGTGTTTGTCGGCTCGGTTTTATGTAGATGGCGTATATAAACCCAGTGCTTGACATGGGACATACTTTGTTCACAGGTAAATTCCATCAGTGGTTTCCCCGGTACATCAGGGGGAGCATGTCTGAGGTGGGCTCGATTGATGGCAGCGGGGTGGCTGGGTTAGGATATGGAGGAAGAGAGGGAGAGAGGGGGAGGGGTGTGTTCGGTCATAGGGGGGAGGGGGGAGGAGGTGCTTTGCATGGTTTGGGAATAGATAGGGTTCCATGATGGGCATGAGATGCACTGGAAATGGGGTTGTGATCTGTAATAGAGATGGTTAGGGCGGGCTGGGTGTTGGGACTTGTGGAGTGTGGATTGAAATGGGAGATAGATAGAGTATGAGTGAATATATCTTTGAGGCCATATCTGTGGTGAAAAGCTAGGTCAGGCGCAAGGCAGTCTTGTGAGGATAGGGTGAGAGAGGTAGGAGGAGGAGGAGGAGGAGGGAGAGGAGGAGGAGGAGGCGGGGAGAAGGTAGAGGTGGGTCGGTAGGAAGGTTGCTAGTTTTGAACATCTATATCCCAACCCACCAACACTAAACTTCATACCAGTACGCACCTATACTCGATGTTTAACATGTGCAGGTAGCAGTGGATGATAGAGCTGGAACGCAGGTGCACTAGCTATCATTGTATGTTTGTATGCAAGCCCTGAGGTGCACTTCGGGGGTGTTAGCCCAACGTGAGCTTGCCTTTATTTGAAGACTTAATATTCGCGATGAAACGATTAAGAGGAAAAGCTTGTAAAACATTTTCAATTAGAGACCCCGAACAGATGGTTAACTTTGAATTATTTCCATGGAAATACATAACACATGAGAAAAGCATCCAGACAGGATCCAGTAATTGCAGTTCAGACACCAAAATGGGCTGCAGTCCAATGGGAAAAAAGAGAAAAAGGATTTTTATTAGGAGATGCTCCGAATTCCCCCCAAGCAGATGAATAGAGGCCCCCTGCCACGAGGTAGAGTTGATAGATTAACAGAGATTACCGTCCTGCCAATTTTTATGTCAAATATTCTGACGACTAACCGAGACGAAACATTCCTCGGATGTAGGACTTCCCCAGCAATTGTTGAGAAATGAAAAGGCATTCGCTACCAGTAGAGCTGAGTCACCTACGTTAAAGACTGACACCTGTCCTAAGCTATTCACTTTACTGGCCGATAAGTCAAACAATATAAAACTATCTATATGTTTCCATTTATATTTAGACTGTTAAGGGCCGGGAGCGAACCAAAGTAGTCGTTTAGTTAATACCTCAGAGGAATCTGAGACGGTAATAAGCATATTTGACGAACGTTCTTGATAATTATCACAGTTAAGATCTGGTGGTTCATTTACATTTGAAGTCCACGAACAGGAACAGAACCCCGACCAAGAGGTGGAATTAGAAAAGCGAAACTAGAGTCAGAGCACCCACTTGAAACGTGGTTAAATCTCACTTGAGACCCTTGTCAAGTTGTGAGCATAATGCAAAAATGCAATACGCCATTAGCAAAGAGCAGATCTTATGCCGGAACACTTAACACAGACTCTACACAGGGGTCCTGGTTAAAAACAATTGGCCTACAAAAAGAATGAGAGCATGAAGCCGCGTCTTCATTTTACGACGAGAGAAAAAAAATGTGACTCAAATTAGCTGTATATTTCTGCCTCCCGTATGTACACAAATGATTATACAATTTGTAAAACTTCTCTTATCATGCTTATTATGCCTAATTATATGTCACTAGACGTTATTAGACAGCGAGGGCAATTTTCTCCAATTGCTTGCTATGGCTAGACAGAGTGTGTGTGCTCGGGGGCTCAGGGTATTACTTCAGATGTCCCTGAAATAATTACTTAAAATAATGCGCCGTTCAGCACTGCCATCTACGTGACTGATCACTCTTGCCTGTTGGAAAACACACAGACAATATTTGTGTTGACCAGTTATCCAAAAAGCTCCATTGGTTTATAGATAATTAATTAATCTCTTTTATTGATTCCCTTCAGAGGGCCCCATCATACTTTCTTTAGAAGTCCATCCATTCATCTTTTTTTTTTAAAAAAAACCCAACGAAATAACTCATCATGAAGCTATAATGAAGAAAGTTTGCAATTATAATCCAGTATAGGCATTGCAAATAAACAATTTCCTTTTCCACATTTTTGCCCTTTTACCCATTTTAACAAATACCATTAGTCAATCGTAATAAGATGGACGAGGAAGTGCGGAGATCCAAGACGCCTCTTCCCCTTTCAAAATTGACGTATGACTTGGTAGTCCGCCCGAGAAAATTTAATCTCAAACGGATGGAGCAAAAAAGTCAATAACACGGAGAAAAAATCCCAGAAGAAAGGCATTTCCAATGATAGTATTGATTGTTTCTTGTGCCTGTGGAGGACTATGCAAAAGCCCTGCTTATTCCAGGGGTTGGGATTTGGTTTGCATTTCGTGTTTTCCTGCAGTAAAATGACCATGTTTTCATGGATTTCCATGGCTTGTCAACAACCGCCTGACGGTGTGTTTGACAGACAGAATTTACATGTAGATTCAAACCGTGCGACATGACCAGAATATAAGACCTACTTGTTAGTATAACAGGTCAGCAACAGTCAATACAAGACCACAACCGAATAAAAGCATGTTCGAAACTGGTCTGATTCATTTTTGTTCAACTGTGTATTGTTGTGGCTTTTATTTTAAATAAATGGAAGACTGGTGAGTATAACAAAGGTTGCGAGAGTCATGAAATATGTCCTCAGTGGTATGTTAAAAGTGAAAACGGTCATGAGATTCCTCCACGAAAATAGCATGCGATATGCCCTGAGAACATTAGAACCTTACTGACAGAGAGTCGGGGTTTCCGTGATCTATGTCTTGGAAATACAAACTTAAACATGCTCCAGAGTTTTGCCAGGAACCTTCCTATTTATTTAGGTGGTCATTTTCTTTTAAAGATAAGTTTACACTCTTTATCAAGTATATTTCGCTCGAAAAGAAAACAACGGGTGCTACATTTAGTAAATTGTAAAGATAAATTCAAAACTTACAAGAGCTGACATATTATATAGTTACGCTAAATCATATCGAAAAAATATTTGTACATTGATTATTTTTAAGCAATGACCTAGATACACATATTATGGTTTTGAAAGATGAAATATACTGTAATTCGACCATTTTTTAACTGCCTCTGGGGACGAAATATGTAATGATCCAGTAAATACAACTCAGCACAGGGCTGCGCTAGTCATAACTTAGTGGCTACAAACAAGTTTGCAACTAAAAAAATGTCTTAACGCATCAAAGGATCGCCGGCCTCTCCACAAAATATCGGCAAAGAGCTTTCTAAGTTATAAGGGGGAGGCCTCAGCAACATGGCAAGTGTGCCTCATTCCAGCTCGAGTTGGTTCCCAATATACACGTGAAAGTCAATCCTTACAAATTCACACTTCACTTGAGACGGGGAAACCGAGTCGAAAGTGGGGACTTGCAAAGTGTATGGGCACTATGGATAGGCACATGAACAGGGATGAAGACAGAGTACCGGGTGGGTATTTTGGGGGTACATTGAACAACTCACAAATCAATTCTTGAGACAGAGTCGGTAATCCAATAGATGTCACTAAGTCTTTGAGAAAGGGCGCCGAGAGGGTCGATCTACCTGTCTAACCACCTCGCCTTCTTGTATTTCTTTTAATATAAAACAGCCGCCATACATTTATTTAATCAATTTTCACGAAAACACATCAGCAATCAGTGCTTTGAGGATTCCATCTATTGTATGACTATCTTACTGTATGCTATACTACACCGGTGTGATCTACTAGACATTAAACCTGCAATGGATTTCCTTATGGTAAACATCCACATATAAACACAGGATGAGGAATGGATTTCCCCATATAAGGAATGAATAGTTCGATGGAGACGATTGTTTTATCGGATAACCACCAAGAGGTTTTTAATACCAGTCGAGGTGATTTCAGAATTTACCTACCCATCAATCAATTTTGAAAATGGGAAAAATAACCTTAGTCTCACCGATAAAATATGGTGTGGATCTCCGTTTTGCATTTACGCATTTGAAGAGAAGCAGTCGAAAGCGATCGATCATGCTTGGTTATTTCCAACGCCACCAAGATGGAGTCAGATCCCAAGCGATTGAGAATTGGAAACGCAACTGTTCATTCACGACTTATTGTAGAATGCGAGACAGATTTTTATCTTCATTTCATTCATTTATTCCCAGGCTATAACTTCGAATCAATCGAATTGGGCATGAAATCTATATGAAACCTTTACTTAAAGGCTCGAAATAAACAAATCCCTTAATCCAGAATTGTTGGCAAGACAAGGCGAAGAAAGGTTGTAATTACCTTCCCTCTTACGCTGTGCACAATGAATGTATTGACTTATGGATTCGGAGTAATACTGGTCCTAAAAGAGCCACCCCATGCTTAAGTGTAGGTTTCTGTCAACTCCAATCTGTTTGAGCATAGATCAAGCAGCAAATGGGAAGCGAAGTAATTCCTCAAGGAGTTTTATAAAGGAGGCAATGGTATATCACTCTCGGGTCTAGGGGATATGCTCCACCAAATAACAGTGTTTAAGAAAGCAGGCACGGAAACATCGCTCCGGAACGACAGGTTTAAATTTCACCAATGTCAACTGAAGGACATTCGTACATAATCAGTAGGAAAGGCGCCTTGCCTCTCCTTCTAAATGTTAAAAGCTGATAAAACGATAATTAAACCGCATCCATAGTGTTATACCAGGTGTGTGGTGATCTATTCTAGCATAGAGTAGGCCATGAACATGTGATAAGTTCCTTGCATGCACGAAGGTCGATTCTTGTAGCATGTATGTGTGCGTGATTTCTAAAAACAGATGATCAAAGATATAAGACAAGGGAAAAGACGACTTAAAGCCCCAATACGACCATGAGAATTTGGCATCATTACATAGCTTTTGTCTACAATGACGAGGACCTCCCCGCCCCCACCCTAACCGCAGTCACACCAAAGATACTCCACAAGTATGGAGAATCTTTGGTCACACACTAAATATTATACATAGGTGCGCACAAAGACGGGACAAAAGTATACAGCCAGTAGTAGGATGGTAGAGAGAGGGTCAAAATCAGGATCTTTATTCTCATGAAGTCGTTTTCTTTGATAAACATGGATATATAAATACCTACAGAGTCCATGCGAAAGTTCATGAGTTCCATTCTACTCTCGTTGGTTCTATCCACAAGAACACATAGATATTATTAGACTGATCACACTGGGAGTTCCCCACGATGAAGATAATACCGTTTAGCCATTGAAAGGGGGACAGTTATACAAAGGCTGGGCACAATGGGAGATGGCTCTGTTATTGTATGCATTTAAATCCCTTATACACTTAACCTCTCATGGGAGCAGCAAACAGAGCTGGAATGGAACTCGAGGCAAATCGCATTGTCATGCTAAGATCAGAGACGAACGCGAGCTGTAGGACAGATAACTCCTCCTCCTCTTCATCCCTCGCCCCGTTTTACCTTCAACCCCCAAGGAGCTAAGTGTCTGGTCACAACCTGCAGGTGTTGACCTCGCAAACACAGATGGCATCCGCAGACAAACACTATTCAGTCCGGGATCAGCATCAGGCACAAAGAGAAGGGAAAGGGGCGGACAGAAACCAAGGGGGAAAGTACCTCGCCACGTGCGCCCAATAAAGAATGTACCGCACACTGGGAAACTGACCCGCGCCCGACCCGATCATGAACGGCGAGAAGGCTAGTCACGAATGGCGATGAAGAGAGGAGAAAATCTAAGGTTTCCAAAGAAGTGGCTGGGGAAGGGGCTGGAAAGCGGGTAACATCCGGAATACCAGGCGGTCAAGATGGCACAAGACCATGCAAGGGCAATTTAAAGCCCCCGTAGGAATACCATTACGTCAGTGTGGAGGGGCGATAAAGAAAAAGAACAGGAGAAATATTATATATATACGGAGATTTGTATTCACCCCCATCCACTTGATATTAAGCATGTCCCCCTCCAATATGGGATGTTTATTACAGGAAGAACCGGCACCGATTTAATGTCGCTGTAAAGTCACCGAATTATTACCGGATCCAAAGACATGTTCGCGTGTGCCTATCACTCCAGTAACGAGCAACTGGTATAAAAGCCAGCGATAGAAACTATTCTCTTGAAGTGTACAGTAATGAGCTAAATTCACCATGCCAACCATACCATAGGATATATTCTATCAATCGATCACTATTGGCCAAAATGCACTATGCACATGTCCTTTAAACAGCATTAACTGTAGTATTATGTCGCTTAAAGTCGCCTCCCACGTACCCTAAATTCCATGGCTATATTTCCTCCAGGCCAGGTGACTTCATGATGACGACAGTACAGGGCTTAGAGTCTTTTTATAATTGGCAGTGACCTTTCATCCGCTACCTGATAGACAGAGAGCCCAAGCAGACTGTCACCACTAACGTTCCCCTCCCCTACTCCGCTCCCCCACCCCCCTCACTCTCCCTCTCTCATTACCCTCCCCACTGGAGCTCTCCATCAACCCCCTTTTCTCTGTACTACTAGCATCACCGCCTGCCCCGCCACTACTTACCGGTATATTGCTTAATCAGATGATCTAAGAGCTGTTTCTCAGCAACCAAGGGGCATCGATAACGTCTAAACAACATCTAAGACTCTGCTCTATTCTGTTTAGCTTCTTTGCAGCAGATTTATACAGAACATTGATTGATAGCAACGTAGTGGTTTCCTATTATTATCCCCACGTCGAGAAAGGATTTTTTTGTGCGATTCAATCGCAGTTTTTCTTTGGGGCTTTAATACGTTCGGTATTATAGTAGATTAACTGCATACAAATATGGCTTTAGTTCGCTTATTTCGTAACTTGGATCCTGATAGAAAGAGTTTATTGATAACAAAAAGAGCGATCGGATGACAATTACGCATAACTATGGCAATTTTATTCGACTTAAAAACCTGGCTATAGGCTATATGAATTTGACAATGGTTATCTCATAAAAGGGGCATTGTTCTGTCCGGAAAAGACATTTCCCTTTCAAATGGTGGTATTCTCTATGTGTGCTCCTATTACCATGGAGATACGACTGGGTTTTTTTGCTACACTTGAATGAGATCGCCGAGACACCGAAAAAAACACGAAGAGGGGTAGAGAAACAGTGGTTCAATAGTAGGATAGGGAAAGTTGGGCCTCTCATTCCAAATTAAAAGAAAACTTGTTTTACTTCTGCAAATTTCGAAATTTTCATTAAAATCTGTGGTGATGATGTTGGTTCACAATGAGCGTTTAAATATGATTTACAAGGCGGTGTCGGTAGTCACAAATAACTTCTGAATGTGTAATGTACTCCCTTTTCATAACGTGAGACATGATTTAACATTTATATTTTATGGTTGGTCTTAATGAGTTTCATATAGTTCGGGGAACTGGGAGTGAAATCAACCACTAGACATTCAGTGAAATCAACACCTATAGTCCGAAATTGACAACTGACCTTGTATGCTACGAGTGGAGTATTATATCAATTACCACACGCTTCCCCACAAATGGATCAATAGGTGACGAATATGTACATAATTTATTAACTGTAAATGAACCACGGCAAGCCTGGGGTAGTAGTTGTGGTGGCATATGGGTTACAGCACACACCACTCGCAATTGAATTAAACTTCTAATGGATAAACTGTTTCCCTTTCAGTCCAGAGAATAATGGAGTTAAGAGGAAAAACAGACAATGCAAAAAGGCATGAAAAACAACAAAAATTACCACTCATCGTTTTTACAGCTAAACTCTCATTTCAACATGTCAGCTCACAGCTAAGTTCGCCAAGTTTAAGCGGCCCTAACTTTTGCCAAATGATTTCTGCAACATACAGTTTGCTGGCGCGATGCCAAAGTAACACTTCGGGAAGGCTTCGTCTGGCGAATCTGTGGCCCTCGATCTCATCAATTTTTCAGAAACAAGAGCAGAGAAATAACAAGCTCAAAATAAAAAAAAATATTTTGGAATGGAATGGGATAGTTTCCCAGTGGTCGTGTAATAGAAGATTCCCATTGTGTTCAAGTTTGTCTGGGCGTGATAGCCATGTCTTAACTCTCCTCAACCTACATAAATGATCGGGTCAACGGGAGATAAGCTTTTGTCCACACAAAGTGTGATAAGTGGGAATACCGGGTTCATAACACGACAAACCTGGAGACTACTACCATTCCCTCCCTCTCCGGCAAGCCTAGACCACTTGAACTGTTTGATTTTGGTTAACAACAGAGGATATATAACCATCAGAACCAGCAACACTCAACTTACAGTCTATACTTTGCTCCCATTTATTTTCTAGCATGGCATGTCACATGGATGATAAGTACAAGCTTGGTTCCCGGAACAAATTAATTAAGGCTGATGGAATATATCATCAGGGTATATAACATCCCGGCGCTCGCTATAACGAAGATAGGCCGAGGCCAATTAAAAGACACGATCCGGCTTTCCCGGTGATATGTTTGGGATAGGCAATTACCAGCATCTATCATCATATGCTTGAGAATGTAGCTCTCTTGAAAACATCCATTCACCTCCTAATGCATGAAGGATGGGATCGCTATAGAATATAATATAAGGGAGAGTGCACAAACCCACATTAAAGTGATCGTGTAAGAGGGAGTAAGGCAATGAGGAGGGAATTGCCCCCAAAGGAGATCAGGATGGATAAATGAGCGATTTCGATCCAATTCCAAGGTTTTCCAGAATTAGATTTACTTGAATTTACCCAAATGAACCTACCACAAAATGCTAAACAGACATGAGTTTCCATGTCGCCTTACAGCTAAATGAGTTCAAAATACTTACACCTATCAGTATGGCAATTATTCGATGCCTTTAGTTCAACGAGTTAAACATAAAGAATTTTGTCTACATGTGTCTAAGCTTAGAGCAAGGTCTAAGCATCTATCTAGGTGGGCTCGCTGCTTGCATATTTGGGAAGAGGCCTTGGGACGTATCAGGGGATTGTATCTGCCAAAAGAAATGATCCACGACTATCTGATAAAGTGATTGATGAGAATCTATTGAAGTTTCTCTATTGAAAGCGACCTTTCAATGGCTCAGACATGCCTGTAATCATTGTCTTATCGTGATTAAGTCACACACACAGACACACACACACCTCGTCTAAGAGGCAACAGACGATGGATATTTTCCAAGAGACAGCTTCAAAAATGATAGACAATGCTAGGCAAATAATGATGGATATATTTTAGAAGTAAGCCTCCCCTTCCAAAGATATTACAGTGATTATGCTCTTCAAAATTAACCAAGCGTGTCATATTTACGGGCGATTTGCGGGATTGTGGGAAAATATCAGGCTAATAAAAAAATCCTTTCCACAATGAAGGCACTAATACCTTTTCCAAACACGAAGACGAGGCCTGCCCTTGTTTTCCACCGGGCTTTGCCTCATCAGAGCGAGGAAAATTATGTTCTATTTGAGTCGAAGCCAGTGAATTGGATACAATCAACTTTTCGCGCTAGGCCTTAGATCAACGGGCAAGCTAATATGGTAAATAGCATTAACTTACTCTGGTAGAAGTCGGCGTTGGCTGAGAGGGTGTCCTTCAGTGCAGAGCTCGTAGATTTGATAACCGTATAAAAATCTTTTTCTGCATTTTGTACGAAATTGTTTTCCATTTTCTTCGAGCAGCAGGATCTGCGGCTCCTGTCCTCGGTACCCTTGAAACAAACCTCCAGGTCTGGATCTGAATAAATAAAATGAAACAAATGATTACATTCATCATGTCAAGATTATAATGCGCTATTGTGATAGTTACAGGTATTTCGTTTCATAACTAAAGGCGGTCTTCCACTATAGAGATCCCATTACTAATAGTTTTTACCTTACGATCTGATCGGATTTTTAATATTTCGAGAAAAAATATCATAAAATTTGGACGACTGGGACTGAAGGTGAGGGACAATTCAATGCATCAACCTACTCGATTTTTTAATCCCTTTTCCATCAGGCTTTTTTCCCCGAAATGTAAAAAGTCGATCAGTACGCAAGGGTTAAAACCGATTGGTGGAACACACCCTTAAATATAACCAACAATTAATCGAATAGCTTGCTTCATTTTCTGATCCACCATGGGTACAGTCTAGGCTCAGAGCCTCTCAGATCAGATAAGGATGGTATGAGAGTGGTGATTGGATGCCTACTGCGCTAATGGCTTTACTGGCCCTGGAGTAGGCCTCCTAATGGGATTCTAATGTCATTTTGCGGTTCGGAGCGAGAGCCTCCCTCAGTTTGGAGGGACTCTCTCATCTCTGAGCCTAGGCTGGGTATAAGAGTACAGTTCTTTTCCATTTTTACTACAATTTATAATATATATACCAGTATGTATTCATCTCATATCTTTCAATTTTTACTTAGAGGCAGTGACGGAAAATCTGAAAAGAATACACCAATATTCTATGGGCTGGCAGTGATGGAATGCTCTACAAAACTTATGTTTTTGTCCAAAATAAGTTGGGACAAGGGCAGCAAAAAACATGGGAAAACTAAGATCAATCGGCCTGTATATATATACAGTATACGTATATCTATGGCAGACACGTTCATGATTGACCGAATTTCTACATCGCAGATGATATCGATGTGATATCCCACATGAAAGATGCATACCCGAATATATCACCCCGAGGCAGATTCACCAGCATACAGCAACCAAGGCGGGCAATCAATACGAAAGCATGCCAGTCTGGTGCCTCTAAGACGCAGTCCTTTTATCCTATAATAGGTATGGTGTGAATAGCATTATAAGCAAACATTATGTAATAATATCCCCGGGGCTTAGTATGCACGCTCAAGTGCTTAAATTGAAAAGTGGAGTTTATTGAATCAGTTATTTGAATACCCTTAGGAGGAATACGTGGGATTTTATTCCAGAAAGGACAACATGTAGCAATATTATATGCGCTCATGTAATGGCGTTCCCATTCATATCGCCTTGTTATTCTGTTGGCCAAAAAAAATAAAGTGTTACCTGTTGTGATCCACTGAAAAGTAGATAAGGGGGTGGTAACTTTAACACACAAAAATAGGGAACTTTTTTTAAGGATCTTTCTAGAAAATTACAACCTTTTAGCGAAGGGGAACTAAAAAATAATAATTGTTTTGAATAAGAAAAATGTACTATATTTATAAGTGTATTCTGACTAGGAGGCTTGTGCATTTAGTAATTTTTGGGGGTAAAAAAATAATTTTAGGCGTGCACGGTAAAAAATATTTAGGTTGGGTAAGGTTTATCTATATCATAATTTTGAAGAATATATACTGGAAACGCACCTATTTCTTTTGGCCTCACTGCATAAAATATCTACATTGTACACTTGTGCTAAAATAACTCCACTTGCGAGCACACCAATGAAATGTGTACATGTGGCCTGATCTGGTCCATGTGATATAGCAATTCAACTCAAACCACACGCCGAGAAAATAGCCATGATATTCAAGAACAAAACACATTACAACGTCTATAATAATTTTAACACCAGAGATAGAAATTTGGTAAATTCATAATAATCATAGATTTCGCGGATGTGGCAAAGCGATGTGACGACCGCTTTTAGGCCACATATTAGGCATTAGAGCGAAGGCCAGAGGTGATGTGTTTAGTGATTTAATTAATGGCATCCAGATCGCGCTCGCACTTGGCAGCCTCGGAGACAGGCGAAGCATTTTGTTAGCAGTCGGAGGCCAATCGCCAGACATGGTCTGAATTTTTAAGCCCGGTGAACAGAGAGTATGCGAGTTTCTGGCCACAGAAAGTCCAAACCAAATTGCTCTCGACCACTTCAATACATGACTGATGCAAAAACAAGCACCAGTAATTAACACTGCGTGTTTCCCTCACCAACAATGTATGGGTTCAATCAATCTGCCAGCGTTTGTCATCCATCAGTAGCGGGGTTGGGCTTTTTCTTTTTCGCCACCGAAAGCATTTGGCTCTGTGAGTGAAGGGAAGAGACATGCTCCCTGTTCACTCTCGTGTTTTGGCCCCCAACAAACGAGCTTTTTTCTTGTAAAACAATGATAAATGTTAACCTGGACCAATTGACTCAGCTTCGGGGGTCAGCATTGATTAATTACCAAGAGGATCTCCCCTAATAAGCTGCTACTAACATCCACTGATTAATGGATATAATATGAATGCATTCCTATTATTGGCTGTAATTGCATTTTCTCCCTCTCTTTCTTTATCCCAAGGCCCGGCAAGTTTATTGATTTCTTCTTTTTCGGGCGTTCGATGTAAATCTCCAATCTGTTGTTCATAATGACCCCAGCATGTTGTTCTCACATGTTCGGCACATAATAATTACAGCCCAGCCCAAGGGGTGAAGCAAAGGTAGTAAAAATCGCATCAGACCTAAGTGAAGAAACACCCTGCAGCCCCCAGCACCAAGAGGACGAATATGTCAGCATTAGTGGCCAGAAACTCGTTCCTCCCCTCGATTTGCGATGTTTTCCCTTCTTGGCTTTGATCCCGCTAAACCAAGAATAGGTGGTGGGACTATGTAAAGTCAACAAGGGTACAGACACTTGGTAGAGGGCTACCAATTTCCCTGCATCAGCACAAGACAAATGGCTGGTGCCCGAGTGCCAGGGATAACAATATATATGTTGCACAAAGCTGGAATAGGTAGCGAGAGAGCCCAGTGCATTACTACATAAATCTCATTTCTTTTTCAAACAAGCCAGATCCCACACGGAACGGCATATTCTATTCGCCCATTGGTTTTTGCATACATAAGCCCCAGTGGAGGAATGTTTTGCAAATACAAATGTGGGCTAAAACGTGGTCACCGAAAATTAATCAAATTTACCCTTGGTCTACCCTTTACAATATAGCTTCTCCCAGTGTATAGTCTATTTCGAACCAGGACCACACAACTTTTTCAATTGTTGAAAGCGCTGAGGCAGAAAATACATCCGAACGTCACAAATCACATTGGAACCTGAATGAATAAATACACCAGCGCTTGAATAATGGACTCGACAAAAGCTAGATGTTCGAATGAGAGTTGTAGGCTGGCTCGCCATTTCCAACTCATTCACAAAATGGTCTTAATATGATTGATGTGGCCCGGCACACGAGGATAACCACTCGCAGTCCACACGTACGTACAAGCGACTGGGGACTTGATCGTGAATAATATCACGGTCAGAAAACAGTAGAGGCCAGGTCGCCTTGTATACTATAAAATACCATCATATGTCAGAGCTCAGCCTACCCTTGCCCTTGACTATGAGACTATGACTATGTATAATGCTTGTAACTATGGCCAGGCCTGCCTTCCTTGTGCAGATATGCATTGGCATCGGACCCACCCATCTTCCCAGTGGCAGAACAATTTTTGCTTTATGCATTCGTAGATGTCGGGTCAGCCAGGCGTAGATCCAGAGGCATGTGCTTCCTTACATCCCCCATTGCCCTCTTGGTGACTTTTGCTATACTCAGGCTGTGTAAAGTCTATTGCTCTACCAACGGTTCCTACAGATATATGTGGACCCACCCATCTTCCCAGTGGCAGAACTATTTTTGCTTTATTCCTACATTGATTCCGTATACCTCACGCCCACCACCGCATGTTACATGGGAATCTATCTATACACATCAAGGTAAAACTGGGGTGGAGAAGATTCATGACATGGGTGTCTAAAATTGGAAGGGTCCCTCAGCATACTGAGATGGAACTGTCGATGAAAGTTCAAAGGTTTCGGCATAAAGATTAAACGAAGAGATGAATCAAGATATCCGACGAATCGCTATGATTAGTATGGAGGAATGAATGTATTATAAATCGGAAGGAGGGCGAGGGGCCGAGTCAGGGTGTGTAAAGGTGGAGAAGGCGGAAGTGGAAAAAGAAAGAAAAAGAATTAGGGGGAGGGGGATGAAAGAGAAGGAAGAGAAGAAGAAGAAGAAGAAGAAGAAGAAGAAGAAGAAGAAGAAGAAGAAGAAGAAGAAGAAGAAAATAATGGAGATAATAATCGTTTGGGAAAGAAGAGAAGAAAGAAAACGAAAAGAAAGAAGAAGAATGTCAATGTCCTATGGCTCTTTCTTGCCATTCAATCCGGAAAAAAAGAAAAAAATCACTTGGAAAAGAAGTGGTTTTATCTTTTCAATGGTTTTGGTCGAAAGATAAGGATCCGGATCCGGTTTGGGGATTTTCAAAGCAATATATCACATCAGAGAAAACCAGGTGCCCTTACTTTAAATAAGCCGATGAGATCCCAGAATCCTTTGGTAAGACCCTCCGACCCATGGAAAACTACACCTGTGTCATAAATATTTTAGACCTCGCTGGTTTGAAGACGAGCTCAGGTGAAGATCAAGATAAATAGACTCAGATATGAAGAAAGACTAACCCAAGGAAAGAGTGTGAAGTTAGAGGCCCTGATGCTAACACAATAAAGAGAATACACATCTGCTTGTCAGGAACGATTATTTTAGCCTATCAATATCAAAGATTTGGGTCGCTTCCCACGATGGGGTGAGCTAATAGAAAGCTTTTTTGGTCAACTCGTATACATATTGGTACTACACACCAAGTCAGTTTGGCTACTTTTTTTCTAATACCAGCAAGAGCAAGGGATAAACACATATTACAAAACATTGGCTATAGGCCTATTGATATGAAAATGCACTGAGTATTTGCATGTAGGCTGTCCTAGTATACTTAGTTCCAGAACTTAACTCGCAGGAACACACGAGGTAATACTTTGATGAATTACCACAGACCGCAGCCCTCTCTCAAGCATAATTTAGCTTTTCTAGACCAACTTGACATGTTTACATCATAAGTTCACTACATTAGCTGTTTGTGTTACAAGTGGTATTCCCTTAGCTGAGAAAATGGTGGGTGGCAAAGTATTGCTAGCTTTGTCCAATTACTATTACAGTGAGTGGAAAATAGGGGGAAAGAATGCACAGAAAAAATCAGTCCACACCTCGGCGGAAGAGGCATCATAGAGATAACAGGGCCAGAGGTCAAGGTATGACTCGTAGGAGAGCCTATAAATATATTTCTTAAATTGAGAAACAAGCTGAGGAGGTAATTAAAAGATCTTCACGGCCTGTCATACATGTGTTTTGACGTGGGTTATAGCAAGGGGGTATCCCAGCTATTCACATTTGGTGAGGTAATTATAAGGTCGTTCCTGGTTATTTACAAACCATTTACTACTCCCTGAACTCTCGTTCACTAGTTCTATTTGGGTGATGACAGGGAGAGCATTCATGCCGCTGTTATTCCCATGTCTATTGTTTCAAAGCAAGCAAGAAGCCCACTCGAAAAACTAAAAGTGATTCTACTCCGTCCAAATCATAATTTTGCGGTAATGGAATGCGAACTGCTGACACGGTGCGCCAAATTAATTGAGTTTCGCCGAGCGTATTAAAATAGTAGGCAGATGCTATAAGCCATTTTTATCTTTTCTTTGTGTATTAAGACATACAGATAAACCATAGTCTGTGCGAATATGTCTAAATCGTCCATATGTCTTTAGAAACCATTATTACTCTGAGTTCTAAAATATGATATCTGCAGATTTTCAATTTCAGAGCGATACAAAGATCTTTTTCCTTGGTTGTCATGCAGGTTATAATAGCTAATGGGAAAATATACGCTATACTAAATGTCTTAGCAGTTTATCACTTAGTGTATGTATGCATAGCCTTCTTAAACGCTCATACACGATCGTGCTACTGTGGCAAGATTAGAGTCAGGGATAAAAAGCTATCGTTTAATTTGTTTTGCTTTTTTCCACTCATGCACGAAGATCACATAATTACCCCCGCTATCCTAGTATAGCCTCTTTCTCTAAGGTATAGCGGAGGGGTGGGATTTATACTTTCCCTGAAGTGACCTGAAGATGAAGAGGGAGGGGGTGGGGTGGGGGGGGGGGGTAGGAGTAAGAAAAGAAAGGAAAGGGGATAAAGGGAAAGGGAGGGGCTGGAAGAGGAAGAGGAGGGAAAGTGGAAGTGGATGAGGAAAAGAAGAAGGGGGGGGGAGAAAAAGGAAGGAGAAAGAAAATGAGAGCGAAAAAATGGGGAAAGAAAGAACGGGAGGAAACCAAAGAGGACGACGCATATATAATAGCACAGCCCTAAAGATATTTGCTGTGATAATTGGTGATGAACAAAGAAAGGAATCCAAAGGATGAAGGGCAGCAAAGGAAATCACAGGGTGAACCATTGACGTGATGAGAAGAAATGGAATCGTCGGGAGACACTGAACTAAAAGGTTAATGGATTAGATGATCAAGAAGATCGCCAACTGTGACGCTTTAGTGGGGTAGCCTACTCATAAGCTCATATCAAGGAGATACGTGGACGTGTATCACACGGATAAATGCATGGATACAAACGCACAAAACGCTGCCCACGCAGCTAATATATATAATACACCGGTTGACTCGGAATTCGGACAATAAGGATGAATCACAGTGTCCGTAATCGGCAAGGTGCAATCGCAAGATTCGATGCACGCAATCCTAGTTTGAGATGCCGAGACGATGCCCTTCTTAATGAGATAGGATCAATTGCAACGGTAGCGCACCAATTTGGAGCTGGTTAGTACTTATCTGAGAAGGTTGATCACTACAGTTCTTGATCCCTCCCAGACCCAGTTCCCGGTACACTCCCACTACGTAAAGTAGTCTACGTAGGTTATATATATATATACGCATTGTATCTACCCTTATACATCCAGATAACGTATCTCTATCATAAACTGAAAAACCTACATACTGGTGTCGATTATAAGAGTCTTTATCACCCACTTTAGACAATATTAACTATTTTATTACTAAGTGAGCTGCACAGTGATCGGCATGATGGGATTAGAAGGAAGCAGTGCTTCTAGGACAAGGGCATAATTAGGTACCGTATATAGCATGGCAAGGAAGGCTAGGATACATGAGGATATAGGTTATATTCGACCAAAGTGAAAAGATGAAAATAAATTGATTCACACAATATTCCAATAATTATATTGGTATGAAACATACAAATCATCATATGGTAATTCCATGATAAAAGCCTGCAATGGTGGCCCTACTGGTAGGTCTACTTTACACACTCTGGGATTTTTTTTTGATTCAGGAATTCATGGAACCATCATACCATGACTATACCTGGCAATGCCCCACCAAACAGCAGAGTGGTGCGTCCTTTAAATCTGAGATAGCTTGAGATGTCCTCCACGCAACAAAGATAAATAAAGATAAAAACATAGCATTTTCTGGAGGAAAGGGATGGAAGGGAAATTATGCTTTTGGCAGTTTCCCCCAGCTGAAGGGCAGGGGGAAATGTCAACAACGCACAAAATTTGACAATAAAAGCTGAAGCAGTCAACGCTTGATTGAATTGTGACATGCTTTAAAGACCTCGACACCAAAATTCGATGGGATGTTTTTGTCAACTTCCTTTCATCGAACCTCAAATTTCATACCAATAACCACCGGCATTGAATAATCCAATTGAGAGGGCCGGGTTTTGCAGCTATTTCATGGACCTTTTATATTGATAATGGCCCTTTCTGACACGCAATCCCCAATTGTGCCCACAAAGGAAAAGGTAATGGGAGGTTGTCCTTCACTCCCTTACTCAGCTTTTGTTGGCTTTTGTTATTGGATGGGGACGCATGCAATAGTACTCCTAAAAGTACCAAAAGACAGATTTAATGCATTTAAACATCGCACATATCTTACCATGTATAGGCTCTGAAGGGACCATAGATGCTGGCCCCAGCTCAGAAGCAGTAAAACTATCCGCTACCAACTGGCAATGTCCATCGGCCTTGTGTGGCCCCTCGCTCGGTAGCTTTCGTCGATGGCTCGTCGCCCCGGCAAGAGCCACGATCGCGGCCAGAAAAGCGAGCTTCAAGCGCGACATCTTCAACAGATGTTCTCCACAGTTTTCTAAATCCCGGGCAACATGTACAGGGTACAATTTACAAGCGCCTTAAAAGGGTAGAAGTCCTATATCCAAAGAAAGTGGCACACGTATGTAATATCCACTATCGCAGGTTGAATGTCATCTTTACATACTGTGGCCCAGGCACAGACAACAAGGGTAGAAGTGATTGACACAGCTCACGCTGATTGGTTCAGGGGTTGAGTCACATGAGTCCTACTTGCATGTCATTATTGGCAGAGCTCCGTTCCAGTTCCCTCTTGCTCCAGTCCGTACTCTCCGCACTCATGGCAAGGGAGTCTGATGTTATTTGGGGGAGGTGTGGGGAGGTGTCCAGAGTGGGAGTGGGAGGGGTGGGGGATAGCACCAACAAAGGACGGTATATAAACATTCTTCAATTGCATTAATATGTCTAAGACGAATCAATACATGTCATCAGATTTGTTAACCATAGGACCAAATGTATATACCCAGGGACCCTAATGGGTAGTAGATTAATGCTCTACTGGGTATGCTAGTATATATAGGACTGATATTGAATGTAATTTTTCCTGTCGAAGAAGGAGGTTACCCCCCGCCCCGCCCCCCCCCCCCCCCCCGACCAACATGCACGCTCACACACCTTTGGATCCGCCATAACACTGACAGTCTGTTCAATATGTATGCGCATAGGCATAGGTGGAAATTCCTGATAGACCACTCGGAATTTCCACCAATATACCACAATTGCAACAATATTCCGTGAAATATATATCGGTATATATATTGCTATATTTGGTTACGGTATGGTGGCCCACGTAAACAATTGCCAAACTATAGATTATTATGATAAGGAATGGTGATTCTTAATCATCGATAACATGCTTACATACACACATATATATATACATAAGTACATGCACATGTACAAAATTGCAATTATAAATACATTTGTTTCCTTTATAGACATACACCTTCCAATACTGATGATTAATTATGGCGATGAACTGATGTTGTCATATTATATAGAATGTGATTAAATCGTAAAACTTGTTTGCCAAGAACTGAGAATTGTTATCAAATATGCCGTAGCCTGCTTAAAAATGTGCCAATTAAAAGTTAGTGTTTGTCAGTGTTTTTAATATTTATATTTTGGATAGGTCTATGTAACATCAATAGTTTATCTTCTGAGGATTCTTAGCGATAAAATACAATGAATACTCCATACAATGGATACTCCATACTTTCATCTCCAGTGGCTACCGCAGTGAAACCTACGTATTACAGACTGATATATAAAATGTGTACAATAAAGTTTAGAAGTTCGCGTTGATATGATGAATCAATTCACAGTGAGTGTATCACCAATTGATTGTTTGAATGAAAGAATTTGAAAGAGAGAACTCCCTGGGGCTCCATTGAAATTAAATTGAAATTGGTGTTGATAAGAAAAATAATCCAATTAACTAGACATGTAGACATCGGATGGGATGTTGTTTGTTGTTGAAGAGTTTTATTAAGGCGAAGGGGAATTAATACATTGGCTTTCCATTATGTAGATGACAAGAACGGAAATACAGAAACAATAAGTTCATAAACCACAAGTGTTAGGCCTATATGACAGTGTAATGCACGTTTAAACTATTTTTCCATCACAATAATATATGCATGGAAGACTGAAAGCCCTGTAAAAGATTAATGTCCCCTTAATTGCTTTTAATAAGAAATTAAAGTTCTAAAGGGTAATAATAATAGATACATAAAAAAGGAGATAAATCAACAGGACTTCGTAACCAATGATCGAGGACTGGTACACATGTGACCGTGTAATGACGTATATTAGGCCTCTGTATACATCCATATAATTTTAATGATGCAGAATGCCGATTCGTTTTCGTAATACACTTTTTTCCGAATAGCATAGTCGTTTCTGAAAAAGTTCGGTCCAGACTGGTGGCATGGTTATACTCTCGTGAAATGATGCAGGAAATACTTATCTCAAAGAATGTCCCATTGAAGTTGTAACATTTCCCGGTTCTAGTGTTACCAATTCCGGGATGTACCGATACAATCATATATGCGATGCTTTTGATATACCACCCACAACAGTGCATTGTATATTTGCCTCTATTGGTATATATGTAAGAACTAGCTATTTATAGTCGAAATATTGAGCATACTCCTCCAATTCGATTGATTAATCCTCGTTTAATTAATTAATTCCATGCTAGCTTTAATCAGCGATTGAGGGTGTTGGCAAAATAAAACGACGAATTCGATATCACATATTCATCAATATAATTAATGATTTCCGTTTTTAAAAAGTATTGTTAAACGATTGTGCCAAATTGTGTTTCAATAATAAGAATATAGAACTATAAAGTCGATTCTATGTTCCAATATGATAATTGATTTTCAGTTTAAAATGTATTGCTGAACGTTATGATAAAATCAATTGATCCAAATTGTGTTTCAATATCATCATTATATAGAATTATAAAAGTCGATTCCATGCTCAGACTAAACGATGAAATTTCTTACTTGCTCAGACGTAACGATGAATAACTCTTACTTTTAATTATTTACAACCAAACATATTATATAAGCAACCTTTAGCTCAGTCAACAAATAAATCATTCATTTCAAATTTATTCTTATATAAACTTGTTGTAGATCATAAATTAACATGGCTTCATTTAGCGTTGCTTTCGACTATTGCAGTGATTTCTGGAAACTTGTGCAACGTCGGAGCAAACGTCGCCGATGTCACCTCGCTGATCTGACATCAGCGTCCGTAGCCGCAACCTTTAAGATCCTCTCTTGAGGCAATCTGACGTCAGTATTTTCAGCGAGTTTATAACCCACAGGGGTTCATATTGTTAAACAAGTCACAATGCTAAGTACGCCAGGGTTATTTTTAATGTGGGTCCCACCGAAGCGTGTCATAAAAGATCACAGCATTCCTGTTTCCAGCTGAACCTGAAAATTTTGACGGGGGAAGTACAGAATTTTCTGAGGTACACACTAGCATATCATTGGGATATTTACGTATAGCATATCACGAACAATAAAACTGTCGCTGTGGTTGCACTACGGTATGAGAAATCAGCAAAGTGGATGGTGGAATTCCTTTGTTGACAAGGCGGTATCAGTTTTGATGATCTAATTGTAAGGCCGAAGTCAGGACCGCCTTTAATCAAAGCCTGAGGGGCGGCGTTATCAGTTCCATATTGCATTGTTTTCGGATTTATCGTATATTCAAAACAAAGTAATACATACCAAATTGTTATATATGTTGGATACTCGACCTCATGGGCATAAAAGTCGTGGATCGAAAGATGATTTAATTTGCTATGAGGTTAATTAAAAGACATAGGACTCAGTTATATCATTACGTTAATTAAATATGGTGTTTAATATTATTGCTTGTATGCAACTGCATTTATATGACTAACATTGCTTAATACATTTTTACCCCAAACTGATGATTTATCGGATTTGTATTATATATGGTTCGGATGAATGACGAACCGTAAGTTGTGTATTGAATAGACGGGGGCGGAGGAGTTTCTTCTTCCCATAATAAAAAAATTAAAGGCTAAATACATTTTAACCGACACTAGTACTGTCATGTGTGTTTGATGATCAACTTCAACAAGAATACTTATATTATATGATCTCTTAAGGGACATTTTCGTGTTTAAAGTTTAAAGTTCTAGATCCATTTATCTTAGAAATGCTGCACCATTGTTCACTTTGTTGGAGAATTTATGTAGTAGACTCAGTTAACTTTTCTCATCCATATTCTACTATTTTCTATCCTTCTACTTTTTTCATTCTTATTTCCCTTCATATAAAATCTTCCCCCCAAAAAGTTGGTTTCAAACTGAGGTTGAAACAGAATGTGTATACATGCACATGTTAGTTGTATCTTGGATATTATTCTGTCAATGAAGAACTATAGGGAGTTCCATGGAAAACGAATATTTGTATATCATTTTCAAACAATCCATGGATATGCATATGGATATATCATTTTCAAACAATGTATGCAGATTGTATAGATATATCATTTTCAAACAATGTATGCATATGGATTCACTATAAGTAGCACCAAAAGTACATGGACATTCTGGGAAAAGGACACGTCTTATATTAATACAGAAGGCATCCTGTGTATTCAAGGATATATATACAATGGTAATGGGAGGATAAGTCATATCCCGAATGTCACCCACAGTATTACAGAACTAACTAGACAATTAGCCTTGTCCAAATAGACATTTGTCATTAGTGATGATTTCACAAAGCTCCTGCAGCTATAAATGCTAGAGAAGATATGAGTGGGTGGTGTGAATTGTTGTTATCCAAGTACTTCAATTCGGACTAGGGGATTTCCCTATCACTCTATTTGCATGGATTATTTCCACGCTCTCCGATTGTTATGAAAATTGCTTTGAGTGCCCGTCCTCCCCGAAATATATCCGACGTAGGACAGAACCCAATGCTGAAATTGATGTGTTGAGACATGTCACAGTCATATGCCACCAACCCACTCTCTCCACTGAAGGGCATACGTAGGAATCCGCATCAATATGAAAGCCAATAATGGTGATTGGGATCAAAAGATCAAATTGAATTTTCCATTCGCATATTCATGACTGAAATATTAAATGCATTGGGTTGAAGGTAGTAAAATTATTTTGCATAAATCAATATATAAATTCATTTGATTAAAGTAGGCTGTTGATTTTTTTTGCACAAGCTGTTGAATAAATTGAATCATCTCATCGATTGTTGCAATAACACAAAGTTCTTCATGTAGAACATGGACTAGATCAAGTGTATGGCTTCAACCAGTGGACGATAGAGGCGCTTTGACAGTGGGGAAAAGAGGAGGGGAAGAAGTGACATATTATATATTTATTCCATGATTTGGCCGTGAGCGTACAATATAATCGATATACTTGCCGCTCACAAGGTGGACAATATAAATTCCCTGTATTGTACAGTGACGTCACAACCGTTCGAGACTTGGGGGACAACAAAGTTTTATGAAATTAATGCAAATAAAGTTGTTTTAAGTTAAGAATCATGGAATAAAAGCAAGAATAGCACAGTATCGCGTCTTCGGCGGCCTATATTCTCCTCGTATGGCCGAAAAACAACTCGGCCTACGGCCTCGTAGTTTTCGGCCATACTTGGAGAATATAGTCCCCCTCATATGCGATACTATGCTATTCTTGCTATAATATATAGGCACCCTACTATTAATCATAGATGCTCTTGGCAACGAAGAATATCGAAATAAAAACTTTTTATTTTTTAAAATTCCGAATCGCCATAAACTATCTGTGTTATAATAGAAAACGAAATTCGAACTCGTACGGTACGTGTCCAATATTATTTTGCACGTAATCTCATTCAGCAATATATTGATAAATAACAGGGTTAATCTATTTCAATTCACTTGGATAGTGGAAGTGTTACACTTGGGGTAACCTTAAACGTAACGAAAAACGAACAAGTAAATCGGGTGCTCTGTATACATGTTCTTCATTCCTGGTATTACCTATTATTATACACGCATTCAATACTGAGGCCCCGACAGCCGCACATTACTTGTAACGTGGTATTGGACTAGTACATTACCGGCGCGTTGTCATGGCGATGCAAGTTTGGTGGCGCAAGATTGCCGACGCAAGGTTGCCGACGCAAGTTTGCCAGTGCGAGTGCTTTCTTTCTCCATGTTTCAACTGTTTCTAGTTCCATTTCTCTTATACGAAACCAGATATTATGGTAAATTATGTTATTATCTTTTTAATTAAGCACGTTTTACATTCAAATCTAGGCATGTATAATAATCAACTTATAGGACTCGTTGCCGCACGGACACGTAAATAAAGGACTCGATCTTCGATCTCGTCCTTTATTTACGCGCCATGCGGCAACTCGTCCAATAAGTGCTAAGTAGTTGGGATAGGGCAGGTAACTGCTAAATGAGGGGACCGACGATCCCTCAAGGTATGAACATATAGAAGATTGAAAATTTCGGACATGGATATATGGAATATCAATATATGACAGAAGGAGGTATAACAGAAACACGTGGTGGATGTGAGGCCAGTGCGTTATACATATGGACATAGGTTATATTTGTATAAAGAATATCCAGTCAGCTTAAAAACGTCACCCTAGATTCACATGCTCCTCTAACCAAAATTATTGTCCCAGGAAATGTCCCCACTGCAACATATCAATAGACTTTGTTTTGCATGTTGTAGTTCAATTATACCGTGGCAAATACATGGCAGTGAGGTCATAAGTGAAATGTCGATTATACAATCAGCCATTATTATGAATTATTGCAATAGATCCATAACTGTCTCATGCACTCACCCAGAAGTCAGGGTCATGGTCCAGGGGCACTGGGCTCTGGTCATACATGTGTAGCTATAGACCGTCTGTGTTGTTGGTTTAGTATAATATTATGTTTCTGGCTTTAGACAAGCTTTATAAAAAAGACAAATATGGAAGGACAATCATTGTTATTATGATCCATTTCACAACTACCGTGATCTGTAACAATTATATATAATAATATGTGCATATATATTGAAAGTGGAAAGGTATTTTCGTCCCAGGATATGTATGTATATTGTTTATTTCTAGTTCAGATACAGTTACATCAACATGATTAGGTATAATACAATATCTGGAAATGGGTACCCCGTTCTGTGATAATCATAGCTCTACCAGGAGGTCCCTTCTACGTCTAATTACATTATTATATACACTTTAAGTTATTCTATTTGGTAGATTCGTTAGGTAATGAGTAAGTTGTCTGGTCGTTTGGGAGTCCATTTGCATTCTTACGAACACTCCTGGGGTCCCGCCCGATCAGGATAAAATAGACAGTGTGTCGGTCAGTGTTGTTGTCAAAATGGTTTTATTCAGACTTTAACATGTTTAACGTTATCACATGTATGCAACTATTAGGAAAAGCATATTTCTGCAAAATAGAGATATTCTCATGCGATACCAGCCTAATTACTTCCAGATAGCAAATGATTCCAATTCTGAGGACCAATATAGTGTGGAGATGTTAACGTATTGGTCTTATCCTAATTGGACCCTCATTTCTTTTTAAAATTTGCCATTCCAGTCTTGATTTCTAACTTGTATATTTGTTTGACCTATCCAAGCACAACAAAACCTGGGGCGGGAGCATAACAAGTTGGTGGAAACAGGTACTACTACTAGCGCCATCTTCAGTATTGAATAGGCATTAAGCAGAACTGGGATCTGAATGAAATCCGATGTCACAATATTCTATCATCTTTAGCCATATTACCGGTATATTATATAGGAAAACTATCGTTGGTCTACAATTACAAATAGGTTTCAAATGTAAGAAAATACAAGGGAGTGAATTAGTTAGGTGGTCAAGAGCAAATCCATAGAATGAATGAATGGCAGAGCGGGACAGTTCCGTTCCACTGTATTACGTTCCAGATTTTACTACTTCCCTGTACGCCAATCAATATTCACTCTGGCTCGTCATTACAAGGTATAATTATCGTGGAAAACAACTGTCACGACCTTGTCTAGAATATGATTTGGGGCTAGTGAAAATAATTCTAAGTGAGGAATTACTCAGGGAGCTGGATATTACCAGGGAACTATTATATATAACTGTTATAGTTCTGTGCTATTACAAATGAACATACATAATAAAAAGTGAAACAATTAATAGCAAAAAAGTAGGCTAATCCTATGGCAGGGTTCTGAACATGTCAGGTCTGTTTGCCAAGATAACCTGATTTTTGGCCTTATTCCAGGATAATTATTTCGACTTATTCCAGTTTGAGGTCTCCAGTGATGGTGAAAAGGGGATTTCCCATTAAAAAGCCACCATAGCTTACAGGGTGACCACACAAATTTTGTTTTCAAATTCCCTGTGTTTTCCCTGTGCCACAACTAATCTTCTCTGTAATGAATAAGGAACAAAAAGGTCACCAGAAGCTCGGGTGGCCCGATGAAATTCCACAATTTTTACACAACAAACAAAATGAAGAGTAGGCCTACATTCCCAGCACATACAACATTTTCATAACACTGTTGAAAAGATGTTATTATTCAAGTTACAACAACAGGGTTCTCAGTCTAGGAAGACTAAAATTTAATAAAACTTGAAAAGAAATGCTTCAACTCTTTTGCCAAACCCAGTGTTTAAAGTAGGTAACTAACATTTATCAGGAAAATTTTATTATATGGTAAAGTTTGGCTGTGCCAGGCTATGGTGGCACAGCCAGCATAGGGGAAAACATGAGAAGGGTCACTCCTCTTGTTAGGGGGGTTTGGGGGTTCTCCCCCAAGAAAATTTTGCCAATACACGTCCCATTTTTAGCAATATATTTCCCTACAACTTTGAAGAAGTAGGTATTAGGTGTGTCATATATGGGCTAAAGGACATTACTCAGAAACATCCATTAAAATGACCATGACTAAATATTTTCACCTCCTGCTCTTCTGAGAGTAGTCCACTAACAGCAATCTAAGTTATATAATTGTTGCAATAAACCAGGTTTTGACAAAGGAAAAAATGGTTTCCCTGAATTTTTTTTTGGAAGTATAGGCTTAAAAGAAATAGACACCCTGCCTCCACAAAATCTCTCTCTACTCCACATGGGAAAAAGTTTTGTGAAAGACTCTATGGTGTGTTACTAATGTTGTGTAAATTAGAAGACATTATGATGTATGTTATTTTGTCATGGCATCAGAAAAAAAGTGAAATAGAAGGCCTATGGTCTCACTCACATCTCCCTTAATCCTCCACCAATGTTAGACAAAACTACTTTCTTTTGATGTATTCTGTATGAAATTGTGTTTTCCTTACATCATGGCAACTTTAACATTTTGTCTAATGTATCTTCCTCATTACATTTAAAAACCAGCTTGATAAAACTACATATTTGGGGGTGGAAAATTGTGGTGTCCTTTCTGAATTTAAATATGTATGCATGTGGCATCACAGAGACTTAGTGTTCCTTTAAAATGATGGGTGCATATTTTTTGTAATAGAAACACTATTTATGGCGGCATGCATACCATCTTCGGCAGGGGAAACCTTTAAAAACAAAACGTTATACAAAAAAATAAAGTCATTCAGAGGACAACTACACCTAAATAAAGGTTTTAACAGGTTACCATCCAAAATTAAGGTTCCATGGATGTGCGTAATTTCAAGAATAATAGCATTTCAATGGTGTTATGAAAATGTTCTGGGAATATAGTTCTACTTCTTATTTTGTCCTTTATTAATGAACAAATTGTGGCAATTCACATGGCAACCAGAATTCTGCCAGGTAAATATGTCAGATTTTCAGAAAATGTACAATTGGCAGCTCTACACATTGAGGAAATTCTCCCAAATTAAGCTAAAAAATTAAGAATACCAGGTATATCTGAGTATATTTAGTATCGTGTTGATTTAAAGTATCAGTTCTGTTGTGTTAAACTGCATTTTGAAGCTCATTTTTGTCTTAAATGTGGGTTATTTTAGAAGATTGGTGAAGGCAAATTGTACAGTAACAGTTTCTGAAAATCTGACCCATATACGAGATGATATATGATGTGTGTGTGTATTAAAGTAAATAAAGTAGCTGTTATGCTTTGATATGAAAAACTGGCAACAACTTAATTGCTACATTATTATCAGATATTATTTATTCCCTTTGCCCTCATTTTGCCTGAGCTGACATAAAATTTTTCCCTGTGTTTTCCCTGTGTTTTGGAAATTTCAAGAATTCCCTGTGTTTTCCATGCAGGGAATTTGTTTTTGCCATTTTCCCTGTTTTCCCTGTTTTCCCTGTGCTGTGGGCACCCTGCATTCAGTGGATACGCTGCTTCGACAACAGACTGATCACTTTCTCCCTGGGAAAATAAGTCCCGGACTTGAAAATATCCCTTTTCCAGTTTTCCCCATATAATATACTTATTGTATAATTACTAACTGACTTAATAAGTATTATGATCTCACAAGAAGCATGTACTTAACACACACATTGCAAGATCTTAGAGAAAACACGGTTGAAAGCAATGGTTTTTCAAAGATATTTTATTTGGTATACTTGATTAAACACCTCGAGCGTTCTTACACGCCATCTCCAAGGAAATCACAAATATTAATTTGAAACGTTTAATGATGAAAACGTTTTCTTTTTAATTCATCTTCGAATTCATGCGAGGTTGACGACATCGCACTGCGATTTAGCCACTCGTTCCGAATGACCCTTCCCTCGTCCCAATGTTTTCATTACTTTTTAATATAACATTTCTTCTTGAAAAAGAACATATCACTCGGAGCTGATGATTAAAACATGAGAAAAATAGCAATACATTCAAGTTACCAGCTTCTTGCACCGTAACACACCGTCTGTATTTCAATAATGATAATTTCGTCATATTCAGGGGATTGGGGGATTAAATTTCCTTTCATATAGAAAAGTAATACTCTATGAATTGATGTACATTGATGAATGCTAAGCACCAGTGTTTTAAAGACTATTTTTTTCTTATTCTCTTTCTGCTATGACTATTATATACACCCACTGCGATTTGCAGAATGAACGACTTGATAACTACGATAAAGACATCGCGACTGAGAAGCTTTGGCGTGATATCGTTTTCTTCAGAGGGAGGAACAGAAGGTAAAGATACTGAAAGACCCTTGCTATTATTTCGTTTTTAATGTAAATATTACATCTACAGACGAGACCTGTCGCCTTCCGAACACAGAAAACACTCCTTAAAATTAATGTCCATGTTGACAAAACTCAATTGTAATAATAAAAAGATCTACCCACTAAACAAAAATGGGAACATCCAGGATACCTGATATCTAAATACGTGAGAGAGGAATAACTTCTTCAGAGATAGATGAATGTGCACAGATAAAATACTTGGATATCCCATCAACAATGGAAACAGTTAAGATAGAAATCTAGAGTAGACCTTCAGCAGCGTATACAAAATAGTTCGTAACAGTCATCTATCTACTATTATTAACAGTTCGTAAACTCTCAGGTAATACGTAATATATCCATGTATACTTTGTGTGCGACACAGATCTAGTATGGCTTTTTGAAGTGAATGTCATCATCATTCTTATTTGGTAAGGGTAGCGAGCTCGTGCTTCCAGTCGAACACATAGCAGCGAACTCGTCGAAGTCCTCTTCGTCCTCCCCTTCCTCACTTTCCCCCTGCAAGAATAAACCCTTGTAGATTGCGTTGGCCGCATCGCCCCCACCGCAGGCGGCAGGCACACCCATGTCCGTATTATCTACATTTTTCACAGCCTCTTCTCCCTGTAGATGACTATCTCCTTGTCCCGCGGGGGTAATTACCTTGTTTATCAGACCCAAACAATCCTCCTCACCCCTGGTCCCCAACAAGAACTGTTCGTTCCAGTCATAATCCACAGTGTCCGATACATTCACAGTTAATCCTTGGTCTCTAGGTACCACGTCCGTTTCACAGGACACCTCCAGCCCTGCTGGTTCCATTTGCCGGTCAGTATCCTGAGGTTTGGAAGTGATCTCGTCTGGCTTCAACTTCGATGCATCATCATTATCAACAACAACACCATCATGGCTGGCGAGAAGATTGCGTAAGACATCGGTGTATTCAACAAGCCTGACGCGATCGTCGCCAGCAGACTTTTCAGAAACAGCTTTGAGACGATCTATGGTCGCAGGACATAAACAAGCACAACAAGAGGTTATGTAGTCCACAGCACTGTGATGGGGGACAACGGTGAAATGTTCCTGGAGAAAAGCTTCAGGTGTTGTCTTCAAGCGATCCGTGACATCATCCAAGAGGACATAATTGGTAGCCCTGCAACGGGAATAGATATCGATCAATGTTCTATACATAAGGTAGAATTAAAAGTAAGAGTTGTTAATTAAAGGTAGCTTCCATTCTCCGACCAGCCACTTAAACCAGGAACCCACTGGTACGATATATTTTGCAAGTGACAGAAAAGGTCGAGCGACATGTACAATTTTTTGTTTGTGTTACTTTCACATTGCATGTGAGTCGGTAAAAAATCGGGGGGGGGGGGGGGGGGGTCCAAATTATCGCATCACTTTTTTTGTGTCGGACACGTGGAGTCTTAACATACAAAAGATGTAAGAGAGCTAATTTCTATGAATATGGTTTTAATATATTATATGGTTGTGTTAATAATTTATATTACATATGGGTCAGTGCGTCTGGTAATAGACAATCGGCAGCTCGAGGCATTTAGTAAATTCTGCTGAAAAACTATCAATACTATAGATCTATAGTAAATTTGGCTTTGTCTTGAATTTAGGATATTTGGGAGGATTGGTGAAGGAGAATTATCACTTATATGCAATGAGGCTTACCCTTTGACTGGATCGAGGGGTAGGAAATAGGTGGCAATCATGGGACCCTCAGAGAATTCGAACATTGCATCCAGATCTTCGAGGACATCGTCCTCCGGCGGTTCAGCCAATGCATCCATACCCTGGCCTTCTGATAACTCATCGTAGTCTGTGTCCAAGAGAAAACGTTTCCCAGTTAGCAACATCATTAGAGCATGGGTCAGTCAGGTTGAGTATGCAGACCATACTGAGTCATAATAATAATATGTTTTATTTGAGGGGTTCGTAAAGGAACTACAGTATAACACCTCAACCTTGAAATATGTCACAATCTTATTCTGTACAGCGAAAGGTTGTCTTAAGAAATGGAAACGAATAATGGGTAAAATAGACAATGTAAATAACCCTGGTATTATTCGAGGTTCTGTATCCTAGCGGGATGATCCAAGTGTATTACAACCCTCTTCGTTGAAATGACCACCTCCCCCTTTCCTAAGGTTGTGTGTCATTTTTTATAATTAATAAAAGAAAAGAGAAGAAGCCAGTACACTACCTTCACAGACAGACGATCCATAGAAAGGCCATGGAATTTCAGGTTGTGGCTGTCGACAACCGTTTAAGTCTTGGAAATGTCCTGCAAATATTGGAAATGACGGTTACTCTTGGTATTGGTAAAGCAACGAGCTACAGACGTGTACACATCTATTAACCCGATTGATACAACAATTGAACATCAGTTTTAAATAAAAACAAATCACCGATTTAATTTTAATCTATTGTTCAAGAAATTGTCTAAAGATAAATCTATAATCAGGCATTTCTTGTAAAGCAATTGAATGTTAGATAATTAGTTCAACCAGACTGCTTATGGTATTACAGAAATAAATAATTAAAATGTCATATCTGATGATCTATAAAATGATATATGTGCACTAACCAGTTAGGAAATTTAGCATTGGTTTCTCGGAGGTTAAACCTAGCACAGTCTTCCCACTGTATGTCGCCACTTTGGGATCAGCGCCTCTCGAGAGAAGTAGGCGAACCATTTCCATCAGGTCATTTTCCACCGAATCGTGAAGTGGCCTGCAAGAACAAGAGACACTTTATATAATGATGGGCGCAATGTTTGCAAACACGAGGTTAAGCATGGATGAACAATGGTTCAACTATGAGGCAACTCTCAAAGGGTGTAACATCACGAATATTGCGATTAGCCTAAACCTTTTGTCACACTTTCTTAACCTTACGTTTACAACTTCAGTCATGTAACCAAACAAGTTTTACTTTTATTTCTGATATATAGTTACACATCATATAAAAGACAAACTCGGAAAAGGGATCGACCCAGCTGGAAAAGTACAGCTGCAGGTGATTCCAGCTGTGCTAAACATTTTTACACTGGTATATAACAAGACTTGTACATTACCTCATGCCATCACAGGAGGGGATGTTGACGCTGGCGCCCCCGTCTATAAGTAGCCTGGTTACCTCCAGATGGCCCTGTGAGCAGCACTCATGCATGGCCGTGTAGCCGGCGTGGTCCCGCGCATCCAGATCCAGGTATTCTGTCTGTGCACAGAACCGTGCCACGTCCTGCAAGCAAGTCACGCGACCATTTTATAATTTGAAACAAATAGTTATTGCCTTATTATGATTAGAAACTGCGAATATTAGCAGAGGTATACCCATGCATTAGTCTTTAAAAAGTTTATCATTACCAGCTCGAATCATTTAAGCTGGGTGCACTCAATGTTTTTCCCTGCAGTAACAATGACATTTGGTCGAAAAATGTTTTAGTATTGGTACAAATTATATAGGATATCTAGATGAGTGTGGGAAGTAGTATCGACTATTCAGCATATTGAGGGACAGAAAACATAAATGGGAGCAATTTGGATTCATGAAGTTTGCTACCGACCGGGCCACTAAGCCAGGGGCAGTGTGGATCATGATAGACAGATAGATATAGGTAGGGTGGTTGATTGGAGGGATTGGTAGCGAACACTATACGATGCCCATGTCAGGTTAAATATTTCTTCTGGAAGTGTAAACCATGGATGTACTATTCTAATGAATTTTATCGGAATTGTGGTCATGGTGAAAGGCATTTTATGTTGTATACCATAGACAGTATCCCACAACACTGTTATCAACATTTGATGTTACTGTAAATTACTTGTGAGATCCATATTTAGACATGAGTAGGAGGAAGACCTGGATGTCTATTCGACATGTACACTCACCTCGTATCCAAGTCGAGCTGCCTTGTGTAAGATGGTTTCGCCTGTGTTCTGATTGACAGACATCTTCTTGACACACTCGGGGATGGGCAGCTCGTCAGTACAGCTGGTAGATACGGTAGTGTAGGAGGTGACGGAAGGCACGGGAGAGGGCGCGCACATCTGCTCTCTCAGGTTAGCCAAGGACTGTGGGGAAATTAAAAAAAAATGGATTAAAAACCTGAAGTGAAACTTGTTTTGATGTTATTGTGGCACGGTTCAGCTTAGTTCAATCCCATAACGGGTCCTTCACTAACTTCCATCGATTGTTGAGAGGAAATATCTGCTGCTAGGGTTTACAATTTATGAATAATTCAAATTCAATTCAATAAATATTAGCTTATATTAGAACACACATTTAAATCTTATCAGAACAGATATATACAAACAATTTCATCTATACTTTAAAATGCACAAAACCTTCACTCATTTTGCACGAAGACAGAACCCGGCCCCCACCCCCTACCCATCAAATTAATCATTATCATTGTTCATTGTTCAATGTATAACTAGAAGAATTTAAATGTTGAAAAATTATATGCAATCTTTACAATCTTGGCGCCGCTTGCTCTAAGCAGAAATTGTATTGCCCTAATTTTCTATGAAAAAATAAAAAAACGATATATAATTATTTTTGAACACTTACAATATCCAGATCGAGAGGGTAATTCTTCAGGTCGGCTGGATGATGTTCCTCGTCGCCTACGTTGACGCCGAGGAAGCCAGAGAGGTTTCGGCGACTCCTTGACCGTCTCCTCTTAGACTCAGGAGTTTTGCACTTCTTACTGACCGGCTCTGGTTTGACCAGTACCTCCTCCTTCTCATCTGATGATCTGGGTTTCCATTGAATGGTCAGAGTCAAGGCACTGGCCGGACTGACCTGAGACTTCAGGACTTGGGGTGAAGGTTTCTGGTCGTCATCGGAAAGTATCTCCCACCTCCCACTGTGGTCACTGGGATTTCCAACAGAACCTTTCTCCCCCTCGGTACAGTTATTGGCCTCCTGCTTTTCACTTTGCTCGCTTGTCTGGTCGCTCGCGCTCTCTTTTGAAGGGGTCTCTTCTTTGGGTATTAAGGGTTCGTCAACAATTGTCCTTTTCTCTGCAAAAATTGATTAATAAGTTGGGTTTTGAAATGGAAGTTTTGTCTATATATCTCGAGTAGGAATGGATCGCTTTTGTCTCTAAATTAATCACTAACAACATAAAGCTTCAAATGATGACTTTGCAAGCAGTATGCGTTAACATAGTTGGATACATTGTATACAAATGAGGGTTGTCAAAGCATTCAGTGGAGAAGTAATAAAAGAGGGAGCACGTACAGAAACCTGTGTAGTACAAATTAAAGACAAGCTGCAGACATATCACACGTATACCATACGGCCGGATACCCTAACAGGTCCATTGTCATGACACAACGCCGTAATATTGTTCCAAAATATAAATGGCAATATAAATACAGATTATAAACACGTATACATTAGGTTTACACTTTGGAATAATCATTTCAATGGGTAGGTCCAATGGAAAATGTTAAATATCCTGGTCATAAAAGATAATTGAAGTTAATCAAGAGGGACACATATTTGATTAACTTTTTAAAGCACGTTTTTATGTCTAGTTATGAACAATATTTAGGCTGAGGTTTATAGCTATGAAGCTGGAGAGAACGCGACTCCCAAATGATATAAAAACCTTGAACATATCATCTTGGTCGCTTTAAATTGATGCTTCAGAATATAACTATTGATCGTTCAAACGCTCCTAGCCTTGCTGTGCTTGTTGATAGCATATTTGGGAATGGTTATATCTTAAGTAGGAATACCTCATCATTTTACCATCTGATACGGAAGAGAAAAGCTCACCCACGAACGTATCATGTATGTCACTCTTAAGGGGTATACAGTTAGATTATTTTCGGAGATTTAAGACCAATTCAAAGCCACGTAATTGAAATGTTCATGGATTGATTGCTTCTGGCGGAAAGGGCACTTAAGATATTCAACAACGCCTTCCACATTTTGGATTCGGGTAACTCGGCCACATGAAACATAGACACACTCGTGATGAGTTAGTACAAGACAATCTGTTCTCATTTCTCTACCGACCATTTAGCACAATCAGCTAGAAAACAAAACTATTCTGTAGATGAATATGTATCGTATGCATGTTTTACAGTATAATGGCATGGGGAGATGTCTGTATGTACAATTGTAGTTGTATTAAAAAAGGGCAGCCATTCAACAACTAACTTGCCACTCATCCACAAAAATAACCAAATCAAACAGCCCTTGTCTTTGTGAAGCAGTGATTGAAATAATAAAAATAACAATGCACTTCTACGCAAATGATAAATATGCCGATGTATCTAAGTATAATGGCTGAATACTGATGATGCAGGGGGAAGAGAAGAACACTTTGTGATCAGAGGAAGAGGCGACTACGCAGCATGTGGCAAAGTGAAGGTACATCTCCCTACCTGCCGTCTGTCTGCGAGTGCGAGTGCTCAGAATTTCAGGTACAAAGTCGTCGAATTTCTTCCTTGCACTCACTCCTATAATAATTTTAAATAACATTTGAGAGATCATGTCACCTTTGGCACTTTGTAGATCTTTACTTTGTAGTTACTTGTAGTTGTATTATTTATTACATACTACAGAGACTTTACTACAAAACCTAAAACGAACAAAGCTGTTGCCCTTTGACGATAAATCGCTGCTTCTTTTTAAAATGATTTATTTTTAGGGCAAGCTTCATGTGAGCAAAGTGGGAGATAACATGTTGTTAATTAAAGTTGCTGGCTTTAAAATAACAAAATCGTGGCTGACACCTGGGTGGATGGGGAATAAAAACGTTCAGAGGTCATTAGACAAATCATTTAGTCACCAAATCTTGTGATAAAGGGGAAACCTCATTCTTAAGCACCCGAAAGCTATTTTGGACTTACCTATTTTACTTCTTGCTCGTTTCAATGCCGATTTGCGAAGAGCTTGAGCCTAAAATTAAAGAAGTAATCAGAATTTAAAAGACAATAAATACTAAAGCGAAAAATACACCCCAAGAGTAAATAAAATAAACCCAGTGTAGTTATCAGCTATCAGCAGTATATGATATCGGTTTCAAAAGCATGCAACACATGTCCTTTTATTTTTAGCAGAAATATTTTGTCAAGGGAATTCAACAATGTAGAATAAAAAATAGTACTATAATATTTGGTAGAATGGTACCTTTCTAACAGCTGAGGTTTGGTCCTGTCGCTTAGAACACTCTGCTTCAGACACCTTATCGTCATTCGAATCTATCTCTGTGACTTGCTCCATTTCACTAAACTGCATCATAGCTCGCTGAGAAGAAAGATAAAATAATCATTAAATTGATAAAAAAAAACCCCACCAAATCATTAAATTGACTGTTATTTCACTTTAGTTTCACTTCAAATCCTTCACTGAAATACAATTTCCTTGAAATTTAAGGGCGACAAATAAACAAGGAAGGCTTAAGTTAAGAGACAACGAAGCACAATCTCAAATTCCTCATTAATTGGACTAGGAAAACTCAACAAATTCATTGAAAACTCACCAACAATGCCCGTTCTTCTCTGCCAAGCTTCGAAGGGTCAGCAAAGAGGTCCTTAGATTTCTTTGCCTCCAGTCGTTTTTCAGCGACATACCCATCAGAATTTGTGAGTTCATCCAGTAGCGAACGCCTCTTTTTCTTTCTCTTCTGCTCTTCTTCCCTATCTTTAACTGCCTGCTTTATCTTCTTCCCCAGATTCCGTGCCTTCATCCTTTTATGATAACGCCTCTTACGCTCGGCCGAAGTTTCACCCTCGGCCGATTTTTCCTTTTTAATTTTCTTCTTGCTTTTCTCTTTCTCTTTCTCTTTCCCATGTTCGCTACGTTCTTTGGAACTCTTGGATTGTCTATTTCTTGATTTCTCAGAAACTTTTCCCGAGGATTTTGGATCAGAACTACTACTACTACTTTTCTTTTTAGACTCACCATTGTCTCTCTTATCACTTTTCTTTTTCTTCTTAGAACTCTTTTTCACTTTGTGCGACTCGTGGCCAGCACCATCTCGGACACTCGACTCTTTTTTAATTTTCTTCCCAACACTGTCTTTTGATCGTTCTTTAGATCCATCCTTTCTTTTGTTCTTTTTGTGTTTTTTGGAACCCTTCTTTGATTTCTTTTCAGATTTGGACGAAGAAGAGGTCTTTGACGGTGACTTAGTCAACACAGGAGCAGCTTCAGAGACCTCCTTGTGTGTGCCGATCTCTTCTTTTACAGACACGGAACTTGAAGAAGGGAAAATATAGTTAGATGATGGGTTGGCGTTGGAGTCTTTTACATCCAAACAACTGTCGCTTTCGCTAAGCACCTCTTTTGATTTTAATGTCATTTTAATAGGCGACCTCGGACTCGTCGTCGTGGGAACTTCTAGCAATATTTCGGGTTCTAACTTAGGTATCTTCGGAGGGGAAACGTCGATAAGTTCATCTTCACTATCTTTATCAACTTCCTGACTAGGTGGAGGAGAAACCGGATTGGGCGTGCTAATAACACCCGCACTAGTCTTAGGCTTGGGGTCATCTTTTACATTGTCATTGGGAGAGGGTTCATCAATATCACTCTTGCCCTCGAACTTGACTTTGGTATGGAGGGGATCGGGAGAGACAGGAGAGAGATCCGGAATGGTGTCATTCCCAGTCTGTACAAGACGGCAAGAAGTGTCAGCAGGTGGGGTATCAGACTTCTTGGAAGATTTTTTACCTTTTCTCGGAGGGGAGGCTATGAGTCTTATGGGTGATAACTTAGGCGGGGGCGAACAGGGGTCGAGAGGTTCAGAGGGCGGATCCATATGATCACCCTTGATTGTGTAACTAAATCGTCTGTGCTTTTCAGGTTTCGATGATTTCGAGGACTTCTTTTTAGAATGACTAATCTTAATGAAAGGTTTTCCTTCGTTGTAAGTAAAAGTTAGTTTTGGCTTAGGGCTGGTAATAATATCACTCTGTGCAGTTGCCGCCGAATGGGAAGATTCGGTAGGTTCAAGGTCTTGTTGTTTTGAGTTGGAAGGTTTGGCAAGCAAAAACGGGGCATCAATGCTTTTCCTTCTGTTGCTGAAGGGGACTGGCGATTTAGAAGAGCCAGAGTCATCGCGGGAGCGCTCCCTCCTCAGGACCGTGACCAGGGTCCCTGAGGATTCTTTACCGCCACACGCTGCGGCAGGGGAGACTGGTTTTCTTGGGGAAACTTCTTTTACCATAGTCCATGTCTCCATCGGGTCTGTCTCAAACTCTTTAGACAGATCAGGAGCACTCAGTGAAGAAGGATATGAAGTAGAAGAAGCGGCAGCAGCTTCTTTTGCACGCTGAAAGTCAGCCACAGTCCGGAAGCTTTTGGGAGCAGTGTGCAATAAGGAGGCATCGAGGTTGGCCAACCTTGCCAGTCCCTTAAAGTTTGTGGTCGAGAGAGATCTGATGGGAGTGAGGACAGGCGTGTGCGAATCGGTAGATATGCATGCCTTGGCCTTGCCATACTGACTGGAAGGCGAATAATCGTACAGGCCTTCTGGAGAGAGCCTTTTGGCTGCAGAACCCTTACGTAGATTCTTGGGTAAGGCGATGAGCTCACGAGGCATGCGTAACTTATGCCGCTTGTACCTGATGTGCTCTCTCTGCCAGTCCTCCAAGTCCTCCTCTTCTGGAGTAGGGCTTGGTGCAGGGGTACTGGCTGCACTGTCAGAGTTATTGTGAGCAGGTGGCTCCAGCTTCATACCTGTGTTCATTGACTCCAAAGCTGAGCTACTTGTGCTCCGATTGAGAGAGCCCCTGAGGATATTGGCTTGGTAGAATCTGGTGTTTTCTATAGGAACAGGCGAAGTTGTTCTCGCCACCGGGGCATAGATGCTCTCTCTTATTGTGGCATAATGCAAAGGTACTAACTTGTTCTCTATAGTTGATATAAATGCTGAGAGGTTGGCCACTTTGGGGTAACACTTTGTTGTGGGGCATTCAAGTTCACTCTTGACACCTTTGGCTGCTGTGTCTTCAGGAATGTCCTTTGACTCTGCATCTGAACTAAGCTCCTGGATCTTTCGGTTGAAAATCCTGTTAAAGCTAATTTCAGAATTGTCACCTGGTTTCCTTGCTGTGTCTCTTACTGGACTGGGTGGTGCAGACTCTGGGGACATCTCCTCAAAACACATGAGACTAAGTTCATCTTTCATTTCAGGATCACTGCTGCATGGGGCAGCACTTTTGTTGTTCTGCTGCGCCATGGCTTGTATATTTTCAAAAATATTTCCTTGTCCATTATCACTCGAGCTCGACCTAGAGTGCCTCGCCCTAGGCCGGCTTATCACTCTCTTACCTCCAGAACTCAATTGTTCAACTTCTAGATCAGCATCAGAGCTAGGTGCTGACGATGACGAGGAAGCGGAGGGCATCATGTGTGTACTACTAACTATGTGGGGCTCAACTTTAGGACTGTTCCTGCCCAAGAAGTGTGGGCTCTCTGGGGCAGGGCTGTGAGTACGGAGCCCCTGCTTGTGCTTGGCCACCAGTAACTGAGCCAGCAGTCTACCAGTGTCCGCCTCAGGTGCCAGGGCCGAGCATTTACTGACGCCAGACTTGACGCTTGATGAGCAGGAAGATGACGCCTGTGAATCCGAGCTTGCCTCATCCATGTTGATGACAAGAGGCTCAAACTTTGAGGAGAAGATGGACTTAACAGTGGAGGAGGAGGTGCTGGGAGGGTGTTGGGCAGGGGAGGAAGAGCTGGAGGAAGAGGAGGCAGACTTCTCGGTCTTGCTCAAAGCAAGATGTAAACCCCTCTCCAACTGAGATGAGGGAAGTACTATACTTCTTGCAGAAGCTGAGGTAGTGGAGGAGGAAGAGGATGAAGGATGATGAGATCTGTGAGATGTTCTCTCCCATTCAGTATCAGTGCCAACACTCTTGCTGGAAGAAGCAGATCGCTCTGCTTTGTTCACAGAATGATGCCCTTTTGATTCTTTCGTAAACCCATCATGGCCCTCCCGTTTTGCTGAACCAGTTCGCAGACTGGGAGTGTTGTCTGTGAATTGTTTATCATTATTGCTGCTGCTGTTACTCCTTCTATGATCCGAATTTGTTTCTTGCTTGATGCCATCTCCTACCAGGGGATCAAAAGAAGGGGAGGAGACAACAATGCGAGAGTCAGGGGAAGGCAAGTTTGGTGAAGAGGTTAGGGCTTCCATGGCAGCACTGCTACTTGGTGAAGAAGAAGATGAAGAACCAGAGGAGCCTTTCTTACCATGGCTAATCACAGATTTTGTAGGAGACCGTAACTCGAGGTATTGCTGGAGCAATCGCTTGCTCGGCTTGGTTGTGCTCTTTCTCGCACACATCACTATTCGAGACGGCTTGGGGTAGAGATCATTAAAATTAACTGGTTCATCTGGGGGAGGGTAGTTAAAGACTTGGGGCTCAATTGTTTGCGTTGATATAGACACACAAGCAGGAGAGGTGGGCGAGGACTCCTGGTCCTCCTCACCAGGCGCTTGGGACCTGGGCACACTAGCATGAAGCACATCGATGGTCTCTGGTGGATAATTAGGAATGTGGGGTGCCAACTGAATACTAGAACTTTTCTTTGACTTTTTCTTGGACGGTCTGAACTTAGGAATGTTAAGTAAGGGGGCTTGGTAATCCAGCTCATGGCTACTATCTCTATTATGATCACTACTGTCCTTGTTTTGTGAAGAAGCATTTGAGGGGTTGATTGTTTTCGATGATGAAGAGGAGGTGGATAGTTCATATTTGGCGCTGGATTTACCAACTTCAATTGGCACAGACTCATCACGTTTGGCTTTCTGTCTGTTATCATGAGGCTTGCTGCTGCACATAGTAGATGTAGTGGTAGTAGCAGTGGTCGCACTGCTCAGAACGCTGCCTAACCTAGCAACTGAGTTAAGCTGGAGACAAGCAAGAGGTCCAGAACCGATGGTAGCGTTGACACCCATTGTAGCAACTGATGGTGATGTGTTCACCACGGTGAAGGGGTGGCTGACTAGGGCTGATGACGAGGAGGAGGCCGAGGCCGAGGAGGAGGGAAAACAAGGGTAGGATTTGGATGTAATTACAGGTTGGCCATTGACCTGCGGCCGAACTGTGGACACCTTGAAGGCCTTCCCTCGGACGTTGACCACCTCTGGGGGGTGTTCTGTTGAGGTCACTGCATACTTTCCAACAGGCAAGATAGGGCTCCGACGTCTTGCTGGTGGCACAAGAGCAGATGATGATGTTGATGAAGATGATGATGAGGAAGATGACTTGTTTGGATGCCTAGCGACCTTGGACATAGCCCCAGTGGAAAGAGGGATACCGTCAAGTGGTGAAGTGTTTTTACTTGGTCCAGGAGCTGGAGGCAGTGGTGCCGTCCAGCTAGATTTGATGTTGGGGTTGTTGAGTTTCTCATAGGAATGTGCTGTAGCAGTGGCGATACCAACAGGAGTGGCCTTGGGCTTGCCAAATGAGACCCAGGTAAGAGATTCATAGCCCTGTCTGGGACCACCACCCCCACTTGCTCCAGAGGAGGTGGTGGCATCATAAGAGCTCACGTTCTGACTGGGCTTATCACTAGAGAAGGACTCCATAGCTACTTTCTTGGCCACAGGTTCGGGCCGGAATAGAGATTCTGTTCGAGAAGCAGGACGTTTCTTCACGGAGAGATCCAGAGGGGCCTCTACGACACTAGAAGAACTGGCCACCTCTTGTCCAACTCGTTGTTTGCCACTGGAGTTTTTCTTGCCGTGTGCAGGAGGTGGGGCACAACTACTGCTGTCATAGGAGAGGTCGAGTGGGGCATCTCTTAGATCCTGCCGTGGAGGCCCAGCCGCTACTGGAATGACCTTCTGGAACTTACCAAGTATACCAGCTTGGGTAGGAGGTGGAAGAGGAGGTGGAGGTGGTGGAGGAGGAGGACGAGGACCCCTGGACCTGGAGTGAGCCGGAGGAGGAGCGTGGCACAGAGGGACAGCCAGAGGTCCTGGTAGTCCCGGTATGATGAGGGACTCCCTCCTGGTAGGCATGGAGGTGGCAGACGCAGCCATAGAACGTGGTAGCAGATGCCTCCGTTGTGTACTGTGTCTGGCCCTCTGACTATGGCCCTGCAAGGGGACATTTTGTAAGGCCCTGTGGAGGCGGGGACGAGGGCCTTGGGCCACCCGATTGGGAATGTCCTCATCCATTGTCAGTACAGGTGTCGGCTTCCACAATGGAAGGCCTTAGCTTATTAGCAGCACGTAATCCTGGCTGCTTCATCAGACTCGTGTAGGACGAGTGTGGAGGTTTGACTCCTGTGTATGGGAGTCATCCTTGGGCGAGTCACTCACTGGGTGCACTGCACAATCTGTCATCTTCTATACTGTCATTGATAATACACTTGGTGCACCGTAATCCAATACTGCAAGAGAAGGAGAGGTCAGTTAGATATATAGCAATACAAGAGGCAATAGGCATTATACACTAATAAGAATTATTTTCTGTCATTAATTTATATAGCGCCAATTCAATGGTTTGAAGCAGTAATCATTAGACACTTTACAATGAAAATAGATAAAATAGATAAAGAAAGAATAAAAGATATTGTTGGTTTAGATATATGTTTAACATTAACATCTTGGATAAAAAGAAACTACTGGAATAGATCTCAATACAATAGTTATAAGTTTCTCATGAGTCTTGGGAGCTAAAGTAACTCGAGACTGCATTCATAACCCATTACATGAAATCTCTCTAAAACACAGACTTTGGCTCTGCGGCGCAGCAAGCCTACCTACACTGTGTAATACTTCAAGGAAATAAAAACTGCCAAAAGTATAAATAATAATGATTCAGCTCCGAGGACACATTCTTAATTATGACTACCGGTATTCTAAAACCACTGACCGTTGGGACGCTAGGGAGAAGGGTGCGGAATCATTGACATTTTTATATACTACTAGCAGCGGTCTGCGCGGTCTCATTTTCATTTTCCCACGTTTTTATCAATCATTATGTTAGAGATATATGCAAACTGAATAGGACTTCTGCCTCTGCAACCAACAAGTATAAAACTCATTTCATTCTGGTAGTGATAATCAAGGGTTATGGTATCTAACTGTCGATAGACAAGGTCCATATTGGATTATAAACCAGTATTGTGTTCAGCAATCTCTAGAATTCATATATTCTGTCGAAAATATAATTGCCAAACTAATTACATTACACAGCTCCAAATAGGAAGTAGAGCTAAATTCTCTGACTAATCAGTGAAGGTTAATTAAGGCCGGGTGCTTCAATAACCACACGTAACTTGGTATTGATTAATTTGTATCCGAGATAAATAAGGTTGACGTTAGGACAAGAGAACTCTCGTTAGTCTACATAGAAGACCTCCTCATAAATCCTTGCTATCAAATACATCAAAATAGACACAAGGCTTTATTCTCTATGGCAAGAGGATTAAATATCTTAAGGTGATATTTCAACAACGAAGCCTCTGGACCCAGGATGGGAGGTCCCTAAAGCCCTATGACATGTTGGGCTCCATTTATCACATACTACAATGTCCTCAAGAAGACATTGCCTCGTGAAATGCATTGCATACACTAGTATAGGCGAGGTGGGACATTCCACACTACATACATGTTCATCTTGATCAGGCGCGCACTGGTAGACCTCAGCACTGCGCAGAAGTACATCTCTTTTGTGTCGTTATATTCTTTTGGCGAATAAAGAATTCAAACTATATTATTAGTGCTCATAGGTGTTACACACTTGTCCTTAGGCACGTAATGCGTGTTATTTGCTATTTTTCTGGGTTTCTTTTCATATTGGAAATATGCAGCTAGTACCGAAGTTTTCCCAATAGATATACATGCCTAGAGTACATCGCGTTTCTTTGTTGCTCCGTATCAAAACAATGCTAGTATTTTAGTATATATATTATATAGCAATCGGCGAATAGAAAAGACTGAATCATGACAACCATACACAAATATCAAAAGTGTTATTAGTGGTTGATTTCAAGATCTCGATGTACTGAAGAGAATGACTTTTGCCAAAAGTACCGAGCCACCTTCAAATGTCACACCAGTTGATACAAAGAACGAGCCCAACAGAGGCCGTTTCCCCCATGCAAACATAACTAGCGAGGATGGGGAAGACGCAATAAAGGCACAACAGCAAACTTCAATGAATCACCTGGACTGAAGCAAAAAAAATACAACTTTGAATGTTTTACAGGAGTTGCTTCTGATCTGAAAGGATAAAAATTGCCGCCGCGAAGTTAGGAGAGTCTCCAAAGAAGGGGAAACGGATCTGAGAATAATATGCTGCAAGGGATTATGATGCAGGAATAGAAGGATTAAAGTAGGCGCCAGGAGGGAGGCTACATGGATATTGACAATAGCAGAGTCACAGAGGGACGAGCGAATATAAGCCGCAATTCTTTTGCATCTCCGATTTCTTGTCTCAACAAGGCTGTGTGGCTCATTGAAAGTATGCTAAGTACTAAAGACAGTGCTCTCCTATAGATAGATAGATAGATAGATAGATAGAACGTCTGGGTTAAGGTGAATTTTATATGAAAGAGGCTGGTTTATGTGAGCACTGTAATTAAATAAAATTATAATTCAACTAATAACTATCATCCCAGATAGGCCAAAATACCGAATGTCATTGCAATCCGATCGGCTTCATTAGACAAAACATGAACAATCGTATTGAAAAAAAATCAGACGTACCATTATTTCTTATGAACATAATTCGTTATATCTACTGAGATAGGAGTCTGCCAAAAGTGCTAAAACAATAATGGGATCCGGAGTAAGAATCAGTCTAGGTCCAAAGTTTGGAGAGTCCCTTCAAACGAAGGGAAAGCCTCTCGCCTCAAACCGCAAAGTGCCATTATAATTCCATTAAGACAGCAAAATGTCATTATATTCCCATTAAAACGCCGAATCTTAGGCGAGGAGGCAGATTAGCGAAGCAGGCTGACATACCATTCTTATCTGATCTGAGGGTTTGGACCTAGTGTGGAATGAGGTGACGATGGTGCAATGCAACGTTGTGGAAACGTAACTCTTGGGAAAAGGTCGCCGCCAAAGCGATAATCCGAAACATAAGCAGCCAGGGTAGATTGGTAGGTACGTGAGATCGTGCCCAATTGTTTTCCAGCAGTGACTCTCCCTTTCATAGAATCTATTAAAAGAATCCAATTTAATACCACTCAAACTCAAAAAGATTCACCAGGAGCAAAATATGCACATATTTCCCATTTCTAAGAGGCCGATCTTTCAAATAATGTCAGTTCAATTGAGAATATTCCATGAAGCTCTGCAATAGGAGAGTGGGAAATTACATCCTGGTGGTGCAAGGACACCTCGCAATTGTTATACTTCGTACTTCAAATAGAAACTTGACTCAAGGTCGCCTGTTCCAAAACGTGTTGTTCCCACGAGAAAAGATTGAATATTTCAGGTCTCCAGCGCTTCCAAGAATACGCTTCTATAAAGAGGGATATCATCACCTGTTCCAGCGGGCATGGATGCTCTCTCTGAATGAGGCGCTTTCGAGGAAAGACTAAACAAAGCTGGTGAGATGGAAAAGATTAGTGTCTCCGGTGATGCTAAAAACTGACTCCGTTCTAAGGGTTGCCAGTAGCTACTCCGTGGGTTGGGTTTAAGGGCAGCCCCAGACCATTAACCTAACATCCTCCAAAAGTATAGTATCAATGTGAAAACCATTTACACAATTAATAAGATTCAATTATCTAATATTGTAACATTCTGTTAACATCAACAATCAATTGTAAGATAAGCCTGCTATGATGTCAGCAGAACACCTTTGTTCATGGCCCAATACCTAATAAGGTATTGGATTGGATATTCTATCAAATTCCAAGGTAAAATGTACAGAATGCATAACGAATGACATAACGAAATGCATACAATACAGGAAGGTTTAAATTATATCAACAGAACCGACCAAAGCTATTTTTCTCAGTTGTTGGATCTTTAGCGCTTTAGAATGGAAGATTTGAATATTGAAAACCTTTTGTCATGAATTCATGCTTTTTTCTAGAAATGAGATCCTTCATGTTCAACAGTGGTAATTTGGATTAAAGATGATCAATAAGTGCAGTTTGTTGGCTTCTTTAAATACGTAGTACCTTTGTAAGCAGTTATCCTAATATTTCCAATTTCACCGTGGATTCCTGAAGTTAAATTAGAGCCATGTTGAATAGTGGGATCCTGATGTACACCGAAATGAATTATTTGGGTGAAGATTTGGTTCTGCACCAAGTAGAACCGGTGTCATGACGAAAAGTGACCCCCGTCGAAAAGTGACCCATGGGTCTATTTTCGGCAATCGAAAAGTGACCCACCCCATCGAAAATCGACCCCCTCTTCTTTTCTAACTTAATGTTCTGAAATAATATATTACGATGCCTGATATTGTATGTAGGTGTGTGGGTGGGTGTTGGTACAAGTATGTGTGCGGGTGTGGACGTAGTTTTGCCTAGATAATGGCAGCTTATATACATAAATATATATGATACCATATACATCATGTATTAGTAAAACTGGTATGATTTAATGATACCATACAAGTAGGGAGTCAATTTTCGATGGTATGTATACACGCTATATGATACCATATGGAGACATCATGTATGACAGGACCATGCGCGAAAATGTACCAGGTGAATAGGTGTAACATTTAGCGTGACAATATTCGGGAGCTAAAACACATTCCATGTTGTTATATTAGCTCCATGTAGCTTCATAATTGCTGATAAATGAACGCTCAATATGGTATAAAAGTTATGTCTATATATCTCTACATAAAAGAGTGGGTCATTTTTCGATGGGGTGGGTCACTTTTCGATTGCCGAAAAGTGACCCATGGGTCGATTTTCGACGTCCAAAATCGACCCACGGGTCACTTTTCGACGGGGTCACTTTTCGATATCACACCGGCCACAAATAGCCCAATACTTCGATAGTCTATCTTTACCCGGGAATTCCCCAACTCAGACTCTGTGTGCAGAGATCACAACCGAGGGGAAAGTTGCGACTAATTTTTGTCATAGGTTTTTCTTGATCGACTAATCCAGGGTCCTCTACTTGTACTTCCTAGTAGAAACCAAGCCAGGGAAATACCATGTGTAAAACCATTATCATAATTAATTTAGTGGTTTTACTGTTAGAATTCACGTATACGAATATTTATGTAATCCTACTCTTCCTCTTTGCTGTTAACTGGTATGCCAACTGGGCCAACTGAAAAAAACCTTCCCGGGTATGTGATAAACCCAGTTACAGTATAAATAATTATTAAAAAAAAATTCTCCAAAATATGACAGGATGTTAAGAATATGTTCAGATGTGATATTATCTAGGCCCCTAATCCTAATCCCAATATATAGATAATAGTAAAGATTGATTAAAGAGGATATCAAGAGCATCAAACATCCAGCAGCCATCAGAATTGATCTTAAGTTAAGATAAGATAACTTGGGCTGCTTTGAGTACAATACACAGATTATCACCAGTCTGATTTTTAAACTAAACGAGAAGTACACTAGGGAAGGAGAAGTTTAATTAGGACACCACGATTGGTGTGGAGAAGTGTGGAGAAGTTTGACTTAATCTCTCCCACAGAGCATAGTAGATCTATACATGTGCTACTCGGGGTAGATAGAAGCACAAACAATGCCTACGTGTTGAAGATTTGTGTGCAAAAAACATAGTGAGAACTTAAGTAAGACTGTTAAACCATTCGGCTAGTAGAGGGGCTATTTACACTTTAAAATAGACTTGGCACTCTTTCACTTTAGCTGACTTTGCGTGCACAGAAGTAAATATATACACTAAGTACTAAGTTGTAATAATTGCATACAACTGGAGAGAAAGAAAGAAACCTCTCCCCTATTCACTACCCTATAACTCACCCAAGAGCCCAAAGTGTCGGAGGAGGCGATCTGTTATTTCTATAGTATAGTCTATAGGGCCTGAGTGAGGAAGCCCAGTATTTATGCTCCGGTCCTAATGCAGCCTATTCCTTAGCATCAAACACTCACAAAAAGGATCAACACACAATTCCCTCTGGCTACGGATCATGTAAGCCAAACTGGAGCTGTTAACGGTGGGTTAATACCTACAGAGTCCACGTACTCCTGCAGATTGTCTATCTACCTATCTATAGGTAGATGGCGGTTGCAAGATGATGACAGCAATAATGATAATGGTATAACTCATACTAGCGGACGACACCTGATCGTATTATAGCATAGGCAGCAGCACTCGTCGTATCCTGGTTGAACAACACGACGACCAGAAAGCGCGGGCTTCAATAACAACAACTCAGGTTGTATGTTGTGAAATGTTAGGCCATGACGTCAGAGAGAGGCGTGAGTAACCGAGGATGACACATCAGCCAAGGAACCCTTAAAAATCAGTGGGTAAACACAGCGCTCTCCGGGCGCGCTTTGTCACTCGCTCACTCACTCACTGGGCCCTCATTGACTCATCAACTGATTAAGGATCCAGCTTGCCACCTGGTGGATCGCTACCTGGTACCTGTACGTTAGCCCTTCGTATACCAGCAATTGATGTGGAATTTAAAAACGAGACAAAAACAAGGACATCGGGAATGAAGGTTTGGGTGCATAGATTAATGATAGAATATCGTGGTGTTTTTCTTTGTTGTTTTTTAAAATTTCATCCAGGCCAATATCTTCAGTGAAATATTTTTGTTTAAAAATGACTTTCAAGCTACTTAGCTTTACAAAAAGGTAGTTATTTTTTGTTGTTCTTCAGGTGACAAGTATATTAAGTGTCATTGCTACCTACCCCAGGCCACAGGGTAGGTGGTCTCCCCTGGTGCATGATAAGTATGGGCCATGTGAACGATTCTACTACTGAGGGAAGGGAAGATTTATCACAAATAAAATCATAATGGCCTTTCTTATTAGGCCTGCACAGGGGTAGTGGTATCATTGTAGTGAAATGAGTTTCTCAAGAACTTGCAACTAGATACAGGAACCAAGGCCGAATACTAAATGGACCTACTTGTTGACCTTATTCAATTTTACAGCAGTTATGTATGACTAATCATTGCAGAGTCAGTTATGTTGAAAGAGCGATAATAGCTTCCCTAATCACACAGGTGCTGATCCAGAACTTTCCTCTACTGATTGTGTCCTGAGGGTCCTATACTTATTCTGTTTTTAATGTTGCTGCAATGCTATAATGTGAAGTAGACTAATTTATGAAGATAAGGGAATAAGGCTCGACGCAGTACGATTCTGTATGTATTACATATCCTTTATTAATCTGGTTTCAATTCAAGTCAAAATGTACAGAGATGTAATGACTGTGTGTTATAGTTTTCGTCGCTCCCTGGCAGGGCAAAATTGGCAAATAGCCACACATGATGTTTTATAATATTTAAACCAATTTGGAACATCCCCGCCCCCCCCCCCCCATACTTCTTTAATTCCTTCGATAAACCTGCAAATGGGCAATTCAATTAATTGACGGCACCCGTATCTTAGATAGCTTAGATAGTGGTAGGTCTGGGATATCAGCTAAAGGTTAGGGTATTACGTAACCACTGCCAGCCCCGCCCTCGTCAATAAGCAGCCTAAACCTAAACAGTTCCATGCCAATGGGCCGCATGTGAATATTAGCTGCTCCAAAGCTTAGTGTAAATTATTTTGCTCGTTACCTAGTTGCTACCATCCTGAGCTACCATCCTGCGATATGGTAGGAACAATGTACATACGAAAACACCAGTCTGTACCGAGGAGGAGGAAGGCCCTTTATTTATGACTTATTTTCCTCATCCACAAAATCCCAACCAGTGCTAGAAAACGCGCTGGCCAGGTGCCAATAAAAAGTAACATCCACAAAAGTACATGAGTGCCTGGCTCTGATCTTCAAAGAAATTCCCATAGATAAAAACTCCCGGATGTTATGCTATGTGCGTGTTTTTCCCAAGTTTGGCTTATAGGTAGACTTTATGTAAGTCGTTACTTTGCAGCATTATTGTAATGGAAGGACATTATCGTGTTCAACGCGGTAGGAAATCCACTATTACAGTTACTAATAGTATCATTAGGGCATTGTGGTACAACGAGGTAGATGTCTTACTGCCAACAGAACATGCATGATGCAGAGACATCAGCAAGTCAATCAGTTAAAATCAGAATAAATTCAATAGAGAAGGAAACGCACCCAAATTTAAATATCTCAAATATAGGGGTTCGTCTGTCAGAGGGTCTCGGGAATGGACATACTAAAATGTGGAATGTCCGTGGGCGCACCGACCCAAAAGGGCCAAAGCCTGAGGGCACAAAATTGAGGCAATAAGATAATGGTCATTTAGGTCCGGTCCTTATAAGACCGGGCAAGACTTAAGAGGGGGCGACAGAGGGGAATGGGGGAGCCAGAAGTCAGGTCTAAATGATTCTCGGCCATCAAAACAAGAGCTTAGCTTTAGGGCGATGGTAAAAAGGGAGTGTTGGGACACAAAACCTGGCCACCTCATTGTTCTGTACTAGAAGTGTGTTTACGAGGGACGCGCCATAAAGGTAGCATTAAACATTCACGTAACTCTCACTATACACCCACTATGTCCATGGACCGTGCTTGTTACAACACTTCAGGCCGCGTTTGTTTCCACCAAAATGAAATAGACCAAGCATATGCATCATGCACTGCTCTGCCGTGGTGTACACTGGGTTGTTATACCACCACTACATGTAGTTTAATAATAACTTAAGGTACGCTGACAAACACATCGTAAGTCTAGCATCATATCGATTCACAAGCTGTCGCGAGATGGGGGAGACTCGCTGGGCAATAAATACTGGTAGGTTCCCATCATGATCATCTAAAGATCTAATTTAAAAAGAAAATACCACCGATACAATAATGGATTATAACCAGATGGGGTAGATTGGCTTATGGATTGGCAGGTGATAAACCATCTAGGGCCTGATTACTTCAATGAATCTATATAAATGCGGATTAAGCCACCGCAAGCAGTAGGTTTGCCGTCGACAATGGGCTGAGATTAATTTGATTTAATGCAAAGGCGGACTTTGTCGGCGTTTGCCTAGTTTTCACACCTGAGGGCGCCAAAAGCCGGTCCTCGAATGTTAATAAAATGTTAATAAAATGGTGAGGACATTTCTGTTAAAATAGACAATATCATCACATTAAAAATACATCAATATCAAATATATATTTTAGTTGCTATATGTTAAATGGATGAGACCCTGCATTTTGCCCAAGAACATTATTACCGTATTTCCCTGCCCGGGGTTATACTAATTTCAAAAGATGATAGACCAGGCTTTATATTCGCGGTAAGGATTATATTGCTTATTTTACCACAATAATGTGTTTACCCCCCCCCCCCCCCCCGGTTTATAGACGGGGAAATATTCTAGGTTATTCTCAACTTTAGTTCAATACCAAAATAAATTAAACATATTATTCTATCAAATAACCTGATACGCCTGAATATAATACATATCCCAAGAGGCATATCATACAGTGCAAGCTTTATATGGAGTGATAATTCTCCATATTTCACATGACAACAGCTGGTAGTAAAATTCCCATTGCATTATCACTGAACTAGCTGAACCACTAGATTGGTAGACACCATTCTTTCTTGAAGTACCAACTGAATCCTATGGGAGTAAAATACTTCCTCTTTCACTTCACAATAAATGCGTGTCAGGGGTTGGAATTACTTCTGGTTATTTCTCAATTAGTACGAACTGGACCTATTGTTTACGCCTGTCCCCTAGTTTCCACGTAACCGCTTTGGCACTCCCTTAGTAGCGCGTTCCATACATTAGCATGTGAGTAGCATGAATCTCCTGCATGTAAGTAGCATCTCCTGCATCATTTATCCATATATCTGGACACCCCTCGGTATAGTACTGTGAAGGAAATACCCCTGAGTCTCGGGTCTTTTATTTTACCGCATCACTTGAACCAACCCTTTTCCCAGTCTGACACCCTAACCCAAGACATAGTGTTCCCAAGGTCATTCTTTCACGATACACAAGGGACTGTAAACGAGTGTATCTAAGTGCCCTGTCCCTGTGTATGTATAGATCTATTCATTAATCCATCTAAGCAACCATCCAGCCATTCGGTCAGCCAGTAACTTCATCAATCAATTAACCAATCCATCATAAAGACATTAATTGATTTCTTGAACAAAAAACAGGACAAGAGGTGTGTGTCTGTCCGACAATGTATCCACCAACACTTCTTATCAGGGCATAACGTAAGATCTAAAGAATGTGACAAAGCAACTTTGTTGTTTATAGTTTTTATTTCAATGCTCGCCCACAAGTTCAAATTTAAACTAAAGGTATCAATTTCTGATATGTAAATTCTCACGCCTATGTATACCTGGTGGCGGACGACAGCGGCAGAATGAGAATCTCCTCAATCAAGACTAACTAAAATTCATGTATTCATGGCTGTGTACCGTAGCCCCTTTAAAGGTCCGGCAGTGGGAGAGGTGAGGGTATAATAATAGAAATACGAGCGAACCTTTCTTGTAAATAGGTACATAAATACCTAATGCCACCGTCGGACAGATCGGGTAAGAAGTAGCAGCAGCAGCGAGGTCGCATGGCTAAAACCTCGCATCCACTGAAACAGCTCAGTGGAGGCGCATGGAATATGATTGAAGGTAGCTGAGTGTCGGTCGTAAGCCGAGGGCCTCCCGTCAAGATCGGAAGTCAGGATGTTTTTCCATCTTTCTGCCGATTCACACAGTCGAGGTTTACAACCTCTACGATCAGAGAAGAATGGTATAATACCAGTGATTGAATGCCTACTACGCTAATGTCTTCCTTGCCCTTGAGTAGGCGTCCAGATAGGGATTATTAATAATGGCATTTTGCGGTTTGGAACGAAAGGCTTTCCCTCAGTTTGGAGGGACACACTCAACTAGCTTCAACTCTGAGCCGAGACTGGACTGCCTCCGGTGAGACAGGCAGCTCAGTGGACGTGATGGGGAGTAACCCAAGTAACTGTTGAGAATAAATCTACCTTCAATATTATTAATTCACAACTGACACGATAGCTAAGAGGAGATCCTGTTTGGGCAAACATGGAGATAGCATGTACCTCCGCATTCCCACCTCGTTTACTAACACCAACAGCAGCACGCACCGTGGAGGAAACTTGCTGGTGGCCTCATTGCGAGACAACGTCTCCAGGGCATATTCTGTAGAGTTCCGGGATGCCTACCTCGGAGGGAATTGGTTCTCATTGATTCCCATTCATCTTGTTAATGGCTACGGCATGGACATGGCGGTAAATGACGATGAGACCGAGGTTTAGGCAGAGGCAATAAGTGACGACAGCTAGAGAACAGAAGTGTACCGCTGAGGATTGAAGATGTAACTTGTAAGGTTCCCTCCGCAGCATGAGAACTCACAAACAATCATTGTCATCACTAGGTTTTGTCTCAAACCCTGTGGTGTCCAGTGACAAATGAACACAATCATGGATACGAGAGTAATGAATTGGCATATTGAATAACCACAAGACATAGCCCATGAAGCTCTACTAACGACCCAGTTACACCGAAAAATATGTACACACGAAAACGAGACTAATCTAAGAGGCCGAGTGGTCTAAAGCGCTGGGTCGGCCCAGTGGCATGAACATGTTGTGGGTTCGAATCCGGGCGCAGCTACAATTTCACCTCCTCCCCCCAGGCACTAGAGGAAGACCACCATTGCGGTGATCTAGTCCTGGTAAAACAAATTGCAAGAGACATAAATACCATAAAAGATGGGACACCAACTGGCCTTGTTTTGTGACAAGACTGCTTGTGGGCCTTGAATCTCACCCAGTTATTTTTAATAGGGACGGAACAAATCAACGGTGCACTAAGAATTTGACATAATTCCCAATAAATAATCACTGACTAAACAAAAGCCAGTAACAATAATATGTGGTATAATGGTGTTTACCTATGCCTCTCGCCCGACCGGAGGATTTATAATTGAACATGATTTTTTGTTATGAGTCTGGCTGTTGGCGAATTGAATATGAGCCTGGCCTGGAAACAGTCAGGTTCATTACACGTCTGTGTCGGCCTAGGGATTATCTGGATTAAATTCAATTAATTGGTGTCAGGAGAAAAAGTATCTTGTCTGTAAAGCTTTCACGTTCTCTTCTCATTTCTCGGACACAGTCCCTGTTTGTTTCCCTTCTAGAGAAGATCCCAGGGCGACGATAGCAAAAACATCTTTAGTTTATCCAGATGTTACTATCGATAGTATTTAAACTCATTGATAAGCAATTTAAGCTAAACCAGTGGCCTCGATTATAAGTTTTCGATATTGCAAGAAATGGACAGCATCCAATCCCTTAACCCTGGATTTAAGCCAGGGATATGAAAGACTGACAGTACAACTTGCACAAGGCATGCATTGCAGGTCTCTGTAATCAACGAGCATAAAGTGGCTCGTTGCCGTAAGGCAAAACAAATGATAGGTGTTTCCGATTTATCTGGCTGAAATCTGGTATGGGAGGGGTGGTAACTTTTTTTTTTTTTTTTTTAATAGGAAACCACCTCCCAGGAACTGGAAAAAAAGTGTATTCTAGAACAATAGTTGTTTTAAATATGGGAGATGTGCTTCTTGACAGTTCCGGGTCGGGAAAACCTGTTTTCCTGCTTTTATAAGCTTTTTTTGTCAAAAATTCCAAAAAAAGTAAGATATGGTAAAAAAAATAATCAGGTACGGTCAAAAACATTTTAGGTAGGGGAAGGTTTTTCTAGGTAGGGGGGTAATTCGGAAACACACCTATCATTTTTTTTGCCTGATGGAATGGACATGTAAGCAGTACTAGGATTTCACGAAGTCTTATAGATTGGAATGACGCCGCTTAAATAGACTTTCAACCTTTCCTCACTGTCTTACAACTGGTTCAAAACGCAGGTGCCTAGCTCATAAACATGACGTCATAGTATTATCATGCGTTTGATCACTTTGCCAGTCATTATCCATAATGATGACCTATCCATACTTTTGATTATTAGTACTGAACCTGATGATGATGAAGCCAGGCTTGTATTAAAGATCCGGCTCATATTAAATTCATGGTGACATACAAGAGGTATTCATTAAAACCTGCAATATTCCACGAAACAATGGTTAGGATGTGTTCTAGAGTTAATTATGGATTGATTTACTTAACGGACATCATCCTTGTAGATATAAGAGAGTTATATCTACAAGGATAATGACCTTTAAGATCTGTAATCTCACATTTTTGTCCCCCTACTTCTACCACCAGCTTCTTTCCAGGTAAATCGATCTTCTATTTAACTAAAACTGCCCCTTGTGCCGGTTCCTTATTCGCCCCCGGGCCTCTCGTTGGTTGATACAACGAGTTTATACTTTGGTTAATAGAAGGCAGGGTCATAGCTCAGGTAAGGCAAATCGTATAGTAATGAAGGAATTCTATACTTGTTGGGGCGCCTGTGGCGCGTTGTTATTATTAAAATCAAACTGCCGCATATCATACATAGTCCATGTCATCGCAGTGTCATATTGCCTAGCGCATTAAGAGCGGGAACCATGAGATTAAGGTGCACTGCTTCATTCCTTCATTGTTACAAATACAACGAAAAGTTGTGTTGGCCATAACTCTGAGGGGAGGTGGTAGTTTCTAATCTATTCTTCCACTTCAACGTACAATATATGAATAACTAAAAAATAAATATGACAAATACACCACGACAGAAAATAGCCAACGAAAGAAATAGTAAAATTGGCGATATTGGGGTGGGGGTGGGGGCGAAGGGCGGAGGGAGATATGTGCGAAGGTCTAACGAGACGAAGATTTAGAGGCAAAAGCGCATAGAGGAGATCCGGTTTTCACGGGGTGGAGGTTATGTATACTTGATTACGTAACCAATGCATCATATTCATCTCCACACTAAGGGGAGGGTCCGCGGGCAACTGCTAATGACACGTTTACCTGTTGTGTTCTGCACTATATATATAATGACGCCACTGGCATTAGACGAATTTATGTCTGTAAGGCTATGCTACATTACACGTCTGTGTGCGGGGTGGGGTGGGGATTGCTTTGTTGCTTTACGTCTTATTAATCTATACTTGTTGTATATAATATCTGGTAATATCATGGCGAGAGAGGAAGCACACTAACTGCATGTGATACCTTTCGATCATTATGTTTTACATGCGTATAGCCATGGGCACGAGGGTCAGACAGGAAATTAGTAATACACTGTATATATCCAGAACACGTTTTTTTTATAGTTTGTTCAATATCTGGAGTAAGACCAATATTAGGTGTATAATATAATGATAATTATAATGCAATAGATATGACGGGACATGCCATTCCACGTGGCTTGAACCTTAGAACCAAGAAGACAACTCAAATCTTGAGCATCACTGCTTAGTCCCGAGTAAAAACTGGAATTTTTGCGGGCTCATATTTTGGATGCCCTTCCAACTCAGAAATGTTACAGTAGTTATATGACGTGTTGAGAGTTTTGTCATAAAACATATGTCACCGATGGACTGCGGTGAGTACTCGTGAGTACTTACTTTTGAGTACTTGTGGTAGACCCCTGTATACACATGCAGGGATATTTTCTCTTCACTACAGTCTGTCCGCTCAGTAAATCAGGCTGTCACTAGTACCTCTGGTTAGAATAACCTACATACTCACGTTTGTACAGAGGTACATATAAATCCCGTCTATTAAAATCATAAAATATTCTCACGTAGATGTAGTTCATATTGATATGATCAATAGTGTGTATGCTATGGCACATGTTAGCAGACTGAGAATAGCATTAATGGTTTCCACATGCATTGTTTTGGTAGCACGAACTTTTCATTCCGCTGCTCATGCATGTTATATGAGGTATACGTAGACACAGGCGTTTGTGATAACAATCACTAAGAGTATAACAATAGACATACTATTATACAGTATAATGCCTTGATCGATCCACAATATGAGAAAGAAATGCCAGATACTGTACTAATATTTAAGAAAGTATCAGTTAAGTACAGGAGGGGAAGGAGCGTTTTGGTGTGAGGGGGCATCATCGTGGACACAGAGGATACATCATGCATTGCAGCGGCAGGATCAATATTGTCCAACAAGGAAACATCTCTGATCCCTAAAGATTCTGCCTCACCGATTCTGTGGCGTGGCGGTGGATGTTTAAAGCCGTATGATCTTTTCCTGGGCTACCACTAATCATAAGCCAAGCTTCCGCGTGTCTTTCATTCCAACTACTGAGCCGACAACACCGTAACGTAATTGAGCACAATTCAAACCGAATACAGATTCTGTAGAAAGCTATACTGATAGGTAATGTATTGAACAGTACGGCAACATAATGTTAAAAGCTCAAATATTCATATGAACAGATCAAACGTTTCGACCCAATCCTGAAGATACCGGTGAGAATCTGAATCAAATACTTCCTCTGGTTTTAATATACATACGTATAGAAGACTAAATTCATTCAAAACACCACTCAAGTAATGTACTAATGATATTGGGTTACATGTAACCATAAGGCACAGTAAATACTGATAGACACGATCATGTACTAGGGACATTTACACGTATGATAAATAGATCTAATGTCCAATAATACGCAGCGTGCAGCGGCTCTGCCTGTTGAAATGGCGTTAGAGGTCAGCAGCATTTATAGAACTAATCACGAGTAAACAATTATCATGTAATGGAGCACTGCCTGCTCCGTGTCCTTGATCAATACCACGAGTCGAGCACACAGGAGATGCAGGAGGGAGGTCGGGCAGGGGGTGAGGAGATGGGAAGGGAGAAGAGATAGGGAAGGAGATGGAAGGAGGAGGATGGGGGAGAGAGGAGGATGGGGGAGAGAGGAGGATGGGGGAGAGAGGAGGAGGAGGAGGAGGAGGAGGAGGAGGAGGAGGAGGAGGAGGAGGAGGGGGGGGGGGGCGAGGAAGGGGGAGGACGAGGACGAGGAAGAGGAGGAAGGGGGGAGAAAGAAACAGGAAGAGAAGGAAGGGCGAAGAGGAAGAGGAATGAGGACGAAGAGCAGGAGAGGGAGCAGGAGGAGGAGCAATAGATGCAGTTGTCAAGTCTCCCAGCTGTGCTGCCCATTCATCACTACACTGCATCACTGGGACTGACTGCCCGGTCATTGCACCCGATTCTTACACGAATGCCAGTCACCTTTTCATACTTGCTTCTCTGATCGGTCAACTATATTTGCAACCGATTCAAGCAGCGAGTATTTGTATGCACATATTTACATAAAGAGTATTCCGCCTTTCACCAGCTCAGACTTAATGAGGGCCTGCCACGACGTTGACCCGTTCATGATCGCAACCATTATGTGCATGAATACCGGATCTGGTATTAATTATTCACGACCAATGCTTAACCTTCCTGCCACAATAACATAAGCGTAAAGGGCAGAATACGCGGTAGCTCACTAGCTGCAAACTCTTCTTTCGAGACCTGTTTGTTTTCCTCAATCAGCAAAATCATTTTTGTTTCCCTATTCAATCTTTTTTTATCAAAGCATTCTGCATTCGGAAACGCAAACAACTCCGAGTGAAACGTTTAGGGACCGAACCCACCAACAGGCAGTGCCTTTCACACTGGTCCATTCCAGCAAATACACCCTGATCAATTGGGTTTAAGATGGAGGAGATTGCACTGCGGATGAAATCGAGTTGATTTCTAGGTTGGTGTATGAGGCAGCCAAGGGGAATCCCCCACAGGTCCTGGACGGCTTTGTTCGCCCATCCAATGGGACCAGTGGTGTGAGGATCCTTGCAGTACGCTGGCTTTGCCCTATACTCGCCTTATTCTACAGGAATCCGGCAAAACAAGCAGAGCCATGTGGTGGAAAGTGACCTTGGCTTCGATGAATTGTTTCGCAAGAAGAACAAAACAAACGCGAGGTCGATTGATAATCTGGGCTATATAACAGATGGAAACCTGTATATCGTGTACATAGATTTACATACAGTAAACCAACTAACCAGTTCTAACAGAACATACATGGTCAGTACAGTCCAGAAAGCCACATTCCTCGAGCGTTGCAGTTCACCGCATGGGAATCGCCTGACCCCTAAAAGTTAGGGGGTCATTAGGGCTTTCTGTTACTGACTGTGGTATTGGGGTTAGAAGAGGGTTGTTGTTTGATTAGCAACAAGATACATGTATAGATTAGTAATTAGAATAAAAGGTACAGATACTTGTAAACATTTGTATCAACACATAAAAAGGTCAACCATGCCATTAAATATCATTGTTGAATGTTTTCGATGTTATAAAAATGTGCTATTGTATTTTAACAATACCATTTAAATACCATAAACCTATAATTGATTGACCCTTGTAAACTGAAAGGCCCTTTTGATGGGGAAAGGTAGTTTTTCTTGTGCAATTCACATCATTATTCATAGAAATTGCAGTCGGAAATAGAATTCTTTCATTGATACATCTCAATACGTCACAATATAGTAAAACCTCTCTATTACGGGCACCCTTGTGTCCGAATTAAAGATGGTAAGTAATGTACATATATCTGAGATGCACATTATTAATCAATGAAGACAGGCACTGACTGTCAATACTGGCGAGGGGTCCGGATTAAAGAGGTATCCGCGAGTAGAGATTTAATTGTATAATAAGATTGAGGACATCATCATTGACCAATTAAATCCCTCGTGTATACATTCATCGCTTCTGGTCATACCATACCACCAAGTGATCGTTCGCGTGCGATTAGTGAGGGATCGGACACACCATTCCGCTGCTTTTTCAGTTGGACTGATCAGGGAAATAGCGCCCACTGATTTATCATCCACCATTATACATACCTAGACTTGCACTGAGAAGAATCGGGCCAGGCAGGCCCAAGCCTGAAGTGCCCATTGGGGTACAGGCTGAGGGACTTGGTGCTAGTCTACTAGTACTACATACCAAGTCCACGATCGCACTGGCCAGTATTTAGTAAGATATAAAACCAACCCTCGTTGATTACACCAAGGCAGTTTAACATACACTTTATATCAGTGAAAAATGAGCATCGACAGGCAGATTCAAATATCGGGGATGGACATTTCCCTGAAAGCGACTGCTCGTTCCATGAGTACGATGGATATACAACTCCTTACACCTTAGATGCTCCCCATATATATTAGGGCATGGAGCGCTATTTTCATCTCATTTTGATAGAATAAAAAAATGTCATTATCATTCATATTTCTTTCGTAACTATAGAATCATTGTGGGTGACAATAGTGTAACAACGCTTTGAGTGAATACATCTATTAAATCCAACAACATGAACCCCAGCCACACACCCACACACCTTAGAGTAATATCAAGGTGTTACTCTAAGCACACACCCAGTTGACATCCATCACCTATCTATTGCCAGTTCCTTATCGAAGCTGCTTGTTTCATTTAAGGAATAATGGTTCCGCCCACAGAGAGTAAATAAAACATGCACTCCCTGGCCGCTGTCTCATTGCCTCAGCCAGGCCCCATTTATTGGGCAGTGGCGAATCCCTCTTGACGGGAAAATAAGGCCAATTTTTCTAATACCCTGGATTCTACCTTCAATAATTGAGACATTAAGTGTCTAGGTGTTGAGACGGAGATATATGCGTCATGATGTAATCGATAGGTCTCGTTAGTCTATATTTATGGGTATGGTTTGCGAGACATTGACACGTCGTCATGGTGATTTCTGCCGTGCTTCTGGGCATGTGCAAAGAATCCAGATAATATGTCCATATGTATATTCCATCTGATATAATTTATTATATACACGCATTGCTCTGAAAACAACGTATCTAGAGTGATTTACGCATAGTGCGTATTTCACCAGTGTTTTAAGTGGGGTTGTCATGGCAACCAATCTGTTTTTTTTAAAAAAAACTAAGATTACCGGTAAAATTCAAATTTATGACTAGATTTTTTTTCTATTTTCATTAGTGAAAGCATGTATAATAAATCTGTGTTAACCTGTATTTATACCATTTTGGAAATGTTCATGCATTCAGATCAAAATTCCCGTCTGTACAATCCACATTAATTGTACTCTAAAAACGCATACATTTAAATACTAATATTTATCGTTCTTTACACAAATAAATATTCGCCATAAAATCATAGGTCATAAATCATCTCCATTTTAGGACCAAGTGTTGAGCTAACGAATACAGGTGTTGGTTGGACTGATCAGTAAAACGTGTACATCTATACCCAAGGAAACATGGTTTAGTCACTACATTGTTGAATTTGACTAGTAGTCTGAGGTGAGGGAGAATGATAGTAATGAGGGGGGGGGGGGGGGGGACGGGATGCAAGAAGGGAGAAGCCAATGCAACTCACTAGTAAAATACAACACCAATCACGTTAGAAATAGACGCATGCCAATTGTTTAACGGTAATACAATATGATATCCGCGGATACAAATATGGTTTATCCATGGAGGTCTATGCTCTGCAAGGAGTCCCGTGAGATTGAATTTCAGGTGTAAAGCACGCATGTAATATGGCTGGAGTAACATAACACCCAGCAGGAATTAGGAGCGTATTGTACCCATTACATTCAGTATTATACTTATTACTTTCGGGGAGGCTTTCAGGGAACTTCTCATATGAATCACACAGCAGAATCATAGTATGTACTACACTTCAGAAGGCTATATAACCAGGAATGTCACCTACATATCATGATATACTGTAATATATACGCTTCTGCTATACACTTCACTGTCTACTTCAACAATTTCAAGGTTATAAATACAAGCAGTTTCTTTGGGAACTGTTCATATGGACAGGGCCAATTTAGTTCTGCCTAAGTGTAGTGTACAGTCAAAATATTAATGATGATTATTACCACTATCATACATGTAAGTAAGGAACTTGAGTCTTTTTTAAAAAAAAATGAAATGGAATCAGGTTGTTCACATCGAATCAAGACCGAAGATCTAAATTGAGTTGGCTCGTTGTGGCCAAAACAAAAGGCCCCCTGAGCCACTGAGGAATGTAAATGTACTTATCCGCTGTCATATTTGGTTTGCCGCCTCCATAGGAGAACATTGGAAGGTATGACAGACTAGCAAATGTCTGAAACCTTTCATGGAAATGACCTCCCAATGTCAAGCAGTCGTCTACTCTGACGTACTGGGTCAATAAAGAAGGAAAAGCTCCAGTGGTCACCTCATGGATTATTTTTTTCTCTCTCCAATTATAGCGTGGTTATAAACCAATAGACGTTATAGTAATAGATGTTACGTTTGGGAGAAAAGCCTAACGATTCAAACATCGCCCCTATACCCGCAACGAAACATTATGACGAATTATATTCATAAAGAAGGCGATACGTTCTCGAAAGGCTTTTCAAATTGCCTTTTTTTCAATTTAAAAAAAAAGAGACGAATACTAAAACACAAAAACAGTTTAGAAGTGGCTGAACGTAAATTAGGGGGTGTGAGAGTAAAATAATGAATCGCAAGATCATGGAATCAATTACCGATAGTCCACCATGCATGCAATAATCACCCATACATCAGCGATAGTTGAGCTTTTGTTTTATACAAGGATTCATCGACTCACGGCGTGTGGGGTCGTCGTCCTCCAGAGCTATACATATGATCCTAGTCTAAAAATATGCTGCGAATATATATGTGTGGCAAATTGCTTCAAATCCGACACCTTATTCCTATCAAAGCATAGGTCAACTGGGAGCTTCATTGATACAACTTTGTATGACTATGAAGAAACCAACTTTCCAGGCTATCCTGTCAATCATATTAATGTAATACTGTATGCTATTTGACCAGGCTGTTTAGTTCCACTCCTTAGCTGTTCCTCCACTTACTCCTCAGTCCTGGAGTGTATTACAATCGCTCATGATACATCTCCAAATACATCAATCCTTATTCCCTTCCCGCCTCCCCCACTCCCTCACATGCTCTCTCACTCGCCCTTGGACTACTACTATAACGATATCGCCCCTATACTCCTGATTCACGATCAAAACGTTGCCATTCTGAGAATTATATCACACAACCCTTGTCTAGTGCAACACTTAGTCGGCAACCAACACTATATAATCAGCACGTGTCACGAATTAATACATAGATTATGAGATCATAGTTGTATTATATTATATATGCTTGTGTCAGTGCGGGGGTATTGCTATACAGGGTATAGCAGGAGCACAAGTGTGACACAAAGAGGTCGATGCATGCTGATGCATCGTGAGTGATCGCAATACACGATATCATTGTATTTCCTAGCACTGCACACATAATATAAAGGTTATGTCTTGGACAAAATAATCAATTGTTATGTGTTGCAGCAAAGCACGGCACCTGTCAGTTGCATTTGCACATGGGCAAATAACTGCGGGAGGGTTCTTGGAAAATAGGGGTGGGGCAAGCGTCAGTGCGATTTGCAAATGATTAATTTACATATTATTTTTTTACAATAAAAGCTGTTCACAATGGTGGCATAGAGATCCATCCCATAATGATATAATGGTAGATATACCGTAGAGATACCGTACAACCCTAACTTTTCGCGAAACGCAAAAAAAAAAAAAAAAAAAAAAAACCCACAGGGAGTGTTGCCATAGCGAAGTAAAAGTATCATCCGTGAAGATGGATGTGTAATAAATTTCCCTTTGTATATATCATGATGTAATAAAACCGCCAAATATAGTGGCCGTGAATATATCAACAATATCTTTTTTTAAACAAACCACGAAATATTTAGCCCACAAAATATTGGGCTATATATTACAATAGGTAAATGCATAGTCTTGGATACCTCTGTGGGTGGGATGGGGAGTGGAATAGGGGTGTGGGGAGGGAGTTTGACAACAATGCAATGACAAGTACATAATTAAATCACGATACAGTGGCCACTAACACCACTGGGCGGGAATTATCTACACGGGGAGAACGTGTTATCCGCATCCATACAAACACTAAGTAAACATACATTAATCATGCGGAAATGGGGCTGAACCCGGACATGCAGCCCCCTCCCCCAACCCCGCACCGCCCGGCCCCACCCCCCTCCGAGTTCAGCAGAAGCGCTCGTGTTTACTTGCAGGATTTTTCCCAAGAATTCATTCCCGACAGTGTGAGAGAGTCAGCAAGCCAGCCTGTTCACACTGTATACCTTTAAGCCGAAGCAACATTCTCCGAGGCTACAAATCCTTGATCTACCAACTGCATGTGTAATATTTCCAACAGTGTCTTCTTGCATTTCAATTGAATGACCCAAAGCATCTGTGTGTTGTATAATATTCCCAGTGACATGCATTTTTGTTTTACTTGAATTACTAGAACAACTCTAGATGAATTCAATGAACGAAACGATACTCTCAACTTGTTATATATTGGAATACCACGATACAAGCGAAACAATATGTCAGGTCTTCGAGCTGTTAGTATGGCATTGTATGGCTTTTAATGCAGAGAAACGAAGGCCCAGGGTACGAGTCATATTCATGTGGATTATGAACTTGGATAGTAGTAAAGGACTGGAGACTCGACAAGCACGAGTTTTGGGCCCAAGTACAACTTGGATGTGTAATAAAGCGGCTTGTAAACGTGTAAACACAAGGGACAACCTTCCTTGGAATGTATCGTTTCACTTCACCCATACAAAATATTTACTGAAAGTCTGTAGTAACACAGCACAGGGATGGGCAAATCACAGAAGATGAGTCGTTCTATACATACATGCATTGGGCCGCAAATCAATTACCGGTACATTTACAGCCTAAGGTCCGGAAAACCAATACTATAGATCAAACTTGTATGTATAACATAAGTATGGGCGTATGAATTTAAATCTTTCTGGGTAAATTTAGGTGCAATTTGTAGCCACAAGGGATCGACAAGTATAGGGGAGTCAGTTATTGCCGGTCCATAGGAAAAATTGATTGTTGCTATATCAGTCAATTTAAACCTATTTCAATCTCATGGCAATGGAGTGACGGGCCTGAGAATTTTTTCACCCTTGAAGTTGATATATCGCTGCTTCCAGCGCAAAATGCTGTTCAGTGATATCGATTTAACACAGAAGCAAAAGGCGATGGACTAGGAGGAGGTGGTATGAAAATAAAGATAGCATAAAACGTGGGGAGTATCCATAGATTAATTACTGCGAATGAAAGGGATACGAGTAGGGTGTTTGCTCACGTCGTCATAGATATTCTAGCCGAAGAACATCGGATAAGGCAGTTCTCAGAAAGATACCAGCGTGTGCGAGGTTATATACAATTTGGACTCTGGCAGGGAAGTCCCGTCAGAGTTATAAGGAAATAGGTATTTTTTAAGTAAAATCAAATAAAAAAACAACAACAGGGAACCATACATGAATAGAAACAATTTAAACTTCCGAAAGGGCAATGTATTTCCTATGGAATGACTGAAGTTAAATATGAATTGAGGAATCAAATTATCAGAGGGATATTAATATTTCAGTTAACCGATCCGATTAGCAATCTCCTATTTTGATCAACGCGAGGAATTATATTGATATATAAAATATGGACAAATACAACAATTGATATTAAACAGCATATGGCCGATCCTCTAGCCAAGGACAAGCCAAGCAGTTATTTTCCCCTCGCGAATCCCAGACATTGAAGATGACCTTGTCGCTAGATGAAGAAGATGGGACAGGCTGGAACAGACAAGACGTGGACGCAAGAGTCCTCAGAGACAGGCGACGGGCGATGGGCCAGGTGGAGAGGGTGCAGTGCGAGGTATTGATTCCTTACAAGGGGTAAAGTTGGGGCCGGGGGAAACCCCGCCAACCAGCTATATAGGCCAATTAAGTGCCCATACACGGGGAGGAGAACACAAGTGAAGCCCAAGATGCGAGAACGACCCTTCGTTGATCGTTCTGAAGTCAATGTTATCGTGATTACATCCTGAATGCGGTACCAGGGGCAGGGCGAGGCAAGGGAAAGCTAACAACATGTATGACTCTTCCTGCTTATACCAGCTGTTAGCAATAAACAATGAGTTACATTGTACAAGATACTATTATTAATATGGGAAGGAGCAGGAGTTGGTAGTGATAGTAGATAGAGAGAAGGGGATAAGTGTACGGCAAGCATGTGAGTTAGGGCAGTCAGTAGTAATACACATGGGTGCAACAACTCCCTGCCTGCTCCCATGGTGGAGCGTATACGGCTACTACCACTACTATGATGACTACTGTGTGTGTGTGCGTTGTGAAGAACGATCAATATGGCACCGCCATCATCCCACTCAGTGCATCGACATCCATCAGGGCTATAGCAGCAGGTAAGCTGTTGGCCTGGGCACCCGCGAACGGCCCGCTCAAGAAAAAAAATATCATCACTTCCCTTTCCTCCTCTTCCGTCGTCTGTCTCTACTAAATTAAAACATGCCACGTTTTGTTTTTACCATGGCTAAATAGATCCCTTCAGGGCTAACACCAACCACACTGGCGGGTAATTTATACAAGACATGCCTAAGTAATTAATTAATTGCTGGATCTTCCTTCGATGGTATTTGAAATTTCCAGCTGCTCTTGAGTGAGTGTTGAACATTGGGGCATGGGTTATAGAGAAGGTGTGGCGATCTGAGATTCTTGAGCTCCATGAATGGGAGAGGCGCAGCAGCGCATGGTAAGTGCGTAGTATGCTAGGTGGGAGGCGGGGAGGAGCAGTTCTTGACTCTTTGGTTCCACGGGGTAATTAGCAACTACGCATTTAGATACCGAGCGTTGCATGGGCGTCCATAGATACTATGCAATAAGTGGTTGAAGCCCAAACAAACCAGCAGCAGGCAGTAGGATCTACATCCTCCCAAGGCAGGCCCTATACTCCGCAACCAGTGACTAGTACACTTTATACTCTTCCAGTAGGCAGCGGCCTGCCATAGAGTTAACACTAGAGGGTTTTGATGTTTACTACCTACAGGTCGCGTATAGTGTACGTAGTCACTGGTTGCGGAGTATAGGGCCTGCCTCCGGAGGATGTAGGATCTATAGTGAGTCCTGTTGAGAGTAAACATCAAAGCGGACAATGGATAAACCTATGGGGTGCCGCCGCTCCCAACAGGACTCCAACAGAATCTACTACGCAGGCCATACACGCGAGCAGGCCTTGCATAACAACTCCTGGAGACGGTCCTCATCAACAAACATGGTCTATCACCGGTGGCCATAGGTGGGGCACGGATTGTACATGATACTAACTCAGTAACTGGTATGTCAGTAGCTTTGTTAGCCCTATAGTCCAGGCAATCTAGCTAAAAAAAGGGCTGAACCTAGGAAAAATTGCAACAAAAGGTTTCTCAACGGTTTTGGGTAGTATGAGTGTCCCTTATTGACATACTAAAAGTCTAGAAAAATCTAGGCAGGGGAACATGCCCAAAATTGCAGAAAAACAAAATGGCCGCTTCTAAAACAATGAAATGCCATAACTCAGTGAAAAATCAACATATATTCATATGTGAGTACATTTTCTGAATGTTTCCAGGCATGGGGAATGCAATGAAATAAGAATAAAGTCCATATAATCAATATTTAGTAAGCTAGTGTACTGATATAGAGAAGAAATGGGAAAAAACAACCAGCAAAAGCATCCTGTGAAGGGAAAAAAATCAAACTCATTTTGAATGAAAGCATTTATGACCAAGAACACTAAGAAATGGGTAGGCACAAATATCTTTGTTCCATCTTTGGAATAGATATTTTTACTGTAAGAACCAGAAAGGTATCACCCACATAAGAAGATAATACTTGTGGTATAATAGGAATATTAAGATGAAATCTAAGATGCTCTTAGGAGACAATAAAGGTTTAAAGGTAAGTCGATAAAGTGATTTGATTAACAGGAAGAGGCAGCTCATGTCAGCCAATGGGAGTATATATCTACCTATAACATGAATGCAATTTATTTCAAAAGAAGGGAAATTAAAAAAGGCAATGCCATTAGTGTAGTTGGAAGCTGTAAGAAACGTGACAGGTGTACCTGACAAAGGGGCCAGACAAATGAAAATAGGTAAAGAGTTTATTGATATTTTAAATCTGTAACTGTAAAAGTTTTTCTTTGTGGAGTCAACACTGGTGCCACTCGGCAATAGACGTGTCCCAAGTTACCATATGAGGGGCTTAAGTGGGTGCTCCCAGTGCAGATTAAGAGCTGCAGGGATGCCACATTTGGTGGGGGGGGGGGGAACCCATGGGTACCAACTGCAACCCTTGGCCATCACTCCGGGCATGCCTTGGGCATCTTCCCCTGTTCCCCACGCCCTGCATGACAGCCGTGACGGCCGACGCACAGTTTACAGAGAGTGGAGGTTGTTTTTGTTTTTGTTCACAATAATATTTTATGATAATAATAAAGAATGTGAGTGTTCAGCTGCTGGATGCACATCCTTAAAATGGTCTTGAACACAATTTAGTGAGCCTACTAGGGATTTTGCCACCAATGTGCAATAGAATTCTGCCAGTTAAAGTCTAACATAGATCACTAAGAAGCTGGAACAACTAGAGCAGGCAACAGCAACAGTGGGATACATATTTAACATTTCAGGGATCTGATTCTGTTGTAGTGGGATTGGTAGACTTGCTCAAGTCTTTGATTTGATTGTTTCTTAAAATGGAACTTCAGAAAAGAAAAAAAACTGTCTATGATATGCATATAAACAGCAGTCTTAGGGACAAGGGCTAGTCTATGGGAATGGCTGGATTTAACTTGCCTAATGACATTTTTTAGTTGCCTTGGGCTTTTGAGCATGGGGTTTTTCAAGCTCTAAAAGCAATAGAAATATACACAAGTAGATATAAGGCCTACCTTCTGTGTCAATGTACTGACAGATTTCTGAGTACAGCCATGTCAAGATGGGTGATGATTATTGTAATTTTTTTCACTAAATTCCGGTGGATAAAATGTTTATGTATATTTTTTCATCATCCATATGTTAAAAATGGTATTTCTTCTTAACAATTTGATTGATGATCTTTTCTTCTTTCTTGTCCTCAGTCCCTTTTTGAAAAACCACATTTGCTGCCTTTGCTGCCTTGTCACAACCCCCACCCCCACAATGACATAGGGGTATCCCACACATTGTCTGATGATGACATCATAAAAACTATGTACATAATGCCTCTGATAATTTAGACAAATGATGAAAAAAGACATATTCTAAGTATAATTCATTGTTAACCATCTTTTCTCCAGATTTTATTGTGTTTTGTATGTTTAACACAAGATTTATGCAGGGATTTAAATGTGAAAAAGTGTGATGGTGGCATCATTATATATGATATGACTTCTAGCAGGACTTCCAAGGAACTATAACTCCCATGGGGAGCTACCTTTCTGCTTGGCTGGACACATTCCTCTAAAAACTGATGTGCGGTCATTTAGAAATACCAGCCTCAATGATTTATACATGAGCAACAAGATCAATTAAACTGAAAGGAATGATCCCTTAGATTCATATATATGGCTTATAAATTCTACAACCATTTGATTGATGGGATTGGTTTCTTTAAGCCCCTTTTAGTTAGCACTATACATTCATATTCTACACAGTAGAACTACCAGAAGAAAAAATGTATTCTGAAAATGCACAAACTTGGAAGGGAGTTTATTTCCATCAAGAGGATTGGGGATGGAAGTCTACTGGCCTGCCTAATACCCCTAACCAACTATTACTTTCATTTGCTGCAGCTGTGAGAGCAACTGCAGCAGTCCTGTAGTTCCTGTAAGTCAAGTGTTCCTGTAAGATTATCATGGAATGCACTGTCGTGGCCATGATGGGGTGAATGTGCAAACTGCTCATGCACCATGTACCAGACTAATGAAGTCAGGACAACATTTCAAGTCCCATATACATTACATGGCCAATTGATTTTTCTTGTGGTAGGTTCCTTATCTCAGGTATCACAGTGGTACTTATGATAGTATGTTTAGTGGAAAGATGTTAGCTAATAGCTTTGGTCAAGTAAAATCTGACTAAATGAGACTTAGATTTTTCACTTCACAGGATGCATTTGCAGGACAGTTTTCTTGTAATGTCTTTCATATATCAGTACACTAACTTGCTAAATATTGATTATATTGACTTAGTTCTTATTTCATTGCATTCCCCATGCCTGCAAACATTAAGAAAATGTATTTACATTTAAATACATGTTGATTTTATTCTGAATTATGGCATTACAAAATTTTAGCAGCAGCCATTTTGTTTTTGGCGATTTGGGGCATGTTCCCCATCCTAGATTTTTCTAGACTTTTAGTATGTTAATAAGGGACACTCATACTACCCAAAACCATTGAGAAACCTTTTGTTGCAATTTTTCCTAGGTCAAACCCTATTTTTACTGGACTACTATACAGGGCTTTGAGTTAGACTCGATTCGAACAGGGGTGCTAGGGTTGCGCTAGTTTGTGAAGTTTCTAATCCCTCACAAAGACAATAAGATCGAAGATTATTATCTTATGTCTCTACTTGTTACCTTTCAATACGGGATGTGAAGAATTAATCAACTGCGGACTGCGGACAGAGTTTTCATCTGCTCCACACACAAAAAACAGCCAGTGAGCCACTCTGTTTCCACTGAATGAAATGGCAAAAAACAACAACTGAGAGAGGTTACAACGGGCCCATACGTTTTGCCCTAACGTTGTAACTGTGACCTAAACTGTGACCGTGCATCAGTTTTTTAGACGTACTTTGCACCGTTTTTTTTCTTTCTCATTTACATACTTTTTGGCATGCGCAATGAGAAATAAACAAGTCTGGGCGCCATGTTTCAATGTCGAGAAGAGAATGGAGAGGTTTTGCTTATAATAAACCAACTGGTTCTGTGTTGTTGCGCACATCCTCTCCCAAGAATCTACCGTAAGCACCACAAAATGACAGACTCAAAATTTTGCTATAGGGTTGTCTCCACTGGGTGCGGTAATCTCTGCGGTAAGCCTTGCGATGGTTTGTGCTGGTTCTGTAGGTGGACAGGAATGACGAGGTCCTTGCCTACACGGTTCACTGGCCATGTAGGCAGGTCCTCGCCACTCATCAACACAGCACCATCGCAAGGCTTACCGCAGCCAGTGGAGACCACCCTTAACTTAAGCAAATGATCGAGTAGGGACCCAACAAGCGGTTGTGTATTGAGTTGCTGATCAGAGAACGGATGTGGAAGGACATGAACTTGTTATGACAAGTCAAGGAACCTCGTGACACGTGGAGGCAATGGACTTACAAAAGTGCATTGATACCGAGTAAGGAAGCTGACCAACAAAAGGTGGTATTCCTTAGTGGATTGTGGGCTATTTGTGGCAGTGCATCTGAGGGTAAGAAGATAACTGCAAATTGCATGAATAAATGTAGGCATGCTGCAGCGGATCTCGTGCAGGATTGAGATACTCGGGGCCTCTGATGTTGCACACCGTGTATAATAGCTTACATCTGACAGAGAGAATTACATCTGATTTCTGGAGAGAGGTCATACCAGGCAGCAACTGCAAAGTCCTCCCATGAATGAGATGCAATATTATATATCGAGTACACGTTGTTATATCTCATTGTGCCTACCCCTAATCATAAGAAAATTTTTCACAATATTAATATCCTAAGCAGGGATGATCCTCATCTTTAATCCGAACCCCTCGTTATAGTGAACCTTGTTGCGTTGATTTATTTCTCGCCCAGCTGTCGCATTAATGTAGTACCTCGAAGATAATACCAGTAATCTTCACTACCTTCTTGTCAGAACCGAGAGGACCACTTTTCTCCAGTCTGTTCGGAAATGGAGAGTATTGTCCCTCAAAAGGTCCTCCATATAGAGACCTTACTGCACCAGCAACAGTACCATAACACTGTACACTGTATCCCTTTTTATCAAATCACCAGAATCTGTGGGAGTAGGACCTGGGTCAATGTTTGAGCACACAAATGAGATAAAGATTAGATGTGGGGAGACAAGGCTTTTACTCTTATCACCCATGTCCAGAATCTAGGTGCATTAACTGCCGGGTAAAGAGGAGAGCTTCCAGCCGCCTTCACAAACGCTTGCTGCGAATAAAGGCGAAGATATTTGCGTGGGATGTACACGCAAGGTATCAAAACATCTCATTGAATGCTAAGTATGACTGAGCCGCCACGGGAATCCGCTATCCCATCATCAGCAATAGTTCAGCAATGGGTCGAGGATGAGGGGAAAGGGGGGGTTACGGAGGTCTGTACACTACCAACCCCACCCCACCCACTTTAAAATGAAATAGGGTTTGTCTGCCATATATATTATGGAAATCTAAACAAATTGATTACCAAATAAATTAAATGGCGCTTCCCCAACTTAAAAATTCCAGTGGGGGAGGGGATTGGTTCCTGTAGCCCTATAATCCCACTCCTGGAACGATCAAGGAATCTCTTGCCTTGCCACGAAAACGCGATGGGTCCCATAAGAAAGGACGAGGCAGCAATAAACGCTGGTAGAAACCGTACTAGGTTCACATGATACATATTGATCAGTGTGAGTCAATATCATTAGCCTTGACCTCTGTGTTCCCTTGGCAGTTACTCACACTGTGTTGGGAGCACTAGATACACCGTGTGTACCCTGGTATCCTGCGCTGAGTCAGGTACAGGTCGGGCAATGTACAGCAGGGAGGTAGATAAAGAAAACATATTCTGATCTCTGCTACAAAACGTCTACATCTAAAGTCCCCAAGTAGGATCTCATCTAAGAATTATTTTACTAAAGGCATAATATCTGTACAGCGTAAGGCAATCATGGCTTCTAAGCCCTTAGGGAAAACCAACGAGAGTACAGTTAAATTTAATTTGATTCTCGTTGGGAAAACCAAGGAGACTCCAGTGCACATGTTTACTCGTTGGGAAAACCAATGGTATTGACGGTTTATACGGCCCTTGCTCACTTGGCCAATTTTCTCACGAGTGCAATGACGATCGTATCCATCCTATCTTCAGCCTGTCAATCAGCTACCTTCATCTTTCACGCACCTCTACTGGCCTGATATCTCTACTTGTCCTCCGACTGAACCCTCACCACATCGAGATAATCGTCTCAGTGGACAGGGGGCTTTAAAGTGCGTAGGTCCTTCCGTTTAGGCTTCAACTTTTTTTTGAATGATACGTTTGTGCAGTAAAGGAATACGGTGACGGTGTCAGACTCAATAGAATAAGACCATTTAATGTAATGATCCAGGGGTACCACAGGTCGGGGGATGCCATATAGGTACGAAATTCAAGTCTTGACTTTAATCTCGTTGGTGAAAGCAAAGATAGTCCTTCCACTCAAAGATTGTCCTACCACTAGACAAAATATTCCTCCGCTGGCCCCCAGGCGGGAGGCGAGTGCAGCAAAGCAGTCTGGTTGAAGGGGGGCATGTCTTTCTCCTCAACCAAGGAAACGGTATCTGTCAATCAATTTCCACATACACTCACTCTCACATTATGCTCACAACATATATGATCGTTACTGCAAGGTTATGGTTGGCAAACTGTTAATACCGCCCACTGTAAGATGTACGAGTGCAATAGTAGGCAATGGACACACACCAGGGAGGGCAGTGTTGGTACCAATGGTCACCCGAGTGTGCACAGCATAGACCTGTTAGCACTGAGAGTCGATCATACCAGTGTTAGAGACTCTGTATTGGGGCGGAATACGCGAGAAATCAATAGTAGGATACACATAAGTCAAGCCAGCTGAATATATGGAGGAAACCTTGGAGTGAAAGATGTGAGGTACAGACTTACCTAACCCCAAACGATTAAAAGATAAAAGAAAACTGCGAGAGATGGACAGGGGTTTTGTAACCAGCCGTACAAAAACATAAAAACATACTCAACACTCGAGTTTTAAACAAAATAAAGACCAACACGCTTGGCAATACCTTTTTTTTACAAAATATATTTCAAAGTCGTCTAGTATACTTCAAGAAAGAGGAATGCCTTTTTTACGTCAATCCTTTAATTTGATTGAATGCCACAAGTCCTCAAGGAGCTCCCTGTACCGGTAATAGTGATTAATAAAATTGATATTAGTAATTATATTGCCGAAACCTACAATACTATACACTAATACTTTTTCTTAAAGATGATCATTTCGGTTGTATTATTGATGACGAGGAGAGGCTGAGACGACTCAGTAGGTTCCTTGTATTGATTTTTGATTTGTTCAATGTTCCGGTCTTGTTTATACAGTTTGCCTTCCTTAAAACTGACGGACGTTCTTCCAACTCAAGCCTTGGCCTTTTGAGGGATAACAGAGAAATAGAAAACTAAAACACACATCAGCACGAGTTGATGATGATTTTGAATCCCTTTTCCCAATGGACGGTCAAAATCACGACAGTATTAGTGGTGCATTAAAGGTGCGGTCCAAGGGAACATTAAGGCAGTTAAAGAGGTGCCTCTTCTTTTCTATTATAAAGCGCATCAACATCAAGGCATTATGATCAGCACAGAATATGAAAGTATTTTACTGATACACTAATGATGCAACACACATTACAATCTTCAAGAAGTCACATTCTCGTGTAAAACGGTCATTTTATATGGCAAAGATTAGATAACTTCCAAGACTAACCAATATTCTTCATTGTTACTATTTCATTGAAATACAAGTATCTAAGAATGCATCGCAGAATATCATTCAATTATAAAAGAGTAAAAGATAAATATATATTATATGACACGACACGTCTGTCGTTCCGTGGTGCTAAAGCTATTGTAGAGATCACAATTCAAAACGACCTAGTATCGCACGTGACGTCATAAAGAGTATGACGTGACAATGAACAGCTCTCCTATTGGTTATTGTCAATGAATTACCAGGGGTGGCTCTTCCCGATGGTTACAAGACTAGGCGATGTCTCTGGATCCCTTGTATGAGAGGACATTACACTTCTGACAAATTCTATAGGTTCTCTTATTATACATGTACATGCAGCATTTAGTGTCCCTTTTTTGTCAATAAAAAAGCCGTAATTTTAATAGGGAAAAGAGTTATATTATAACCGACAGTGGGATTATATTGTATTGTATTGTACAAACTTTATTTCCGACATTCATCCCAATACATTATCATTTAATCGGGAAAAGGTTCAAACGGGATTAACGGGGATGCATCTTGAGGGAGTTAACAATGTTGCTACACTATAGCGACCTTAAGTATAGATTCACCATAGAGACAGGCAGACGGTGCGGCACATTGCAGATCTATTGTCTGTGTCTGCATAAGGTGGCGGCAGCAGGTGGGCCGAGCCGCTGATTGCCCTCCACTGCTACTGAGGGCATTATCCAGACGTAGCAGGGCATGAGTGCAGGGCACCGGTATTAACCCTAATTTGGGTGTGCCATCCCCCCTACCGTATGCAGGACCTTCTAAAAAAGGCACCCCCCTTAGAAGGGTTGCCGCTGCTGTTCAGTGAAGCAGAGGAACCCTATAATCATAGGTGATCATAGGGATTGCATGTATCACAGTGCATTCCGTACAACTTGATAAGGCAGGAGGGAGGACAATGCCTTATACAGGCGACTGGGAGGGATTATTGGTGAGTTCCACAAAGTAATAACACATCGGTCGGAGAAAACAGTAAATCTAACATAACATCATTCGGACTGCCTAACTGCCTACCAGCCTCGTTTTATCTTATCCGGAAATATCGAGGGAAACTATACACTCTGTACGGGACATGTTGGGAGCGGCGCTCCATAGGCTTTAACATTGCCCTCTTTGATGTTTACTCTCAACATGTCCCGCACAGAGTTATAGTTCCGATGGGAAAAAAATGATGGAAATCGATCGGTCGAACATCCCGATTAGTGCGGAATACATTCCCATTTATAAGTCATTCGGCAGAAGACAGGGGTAATAGCTTCGCCACTGGTACTGAATGACATAAATGGCTACACATTATGTACGGTATCCACTTTCTGAGAACAGATCGTTCTAAAATTGAGTTGTATGTCAGCAAAATCTAGGCGAAAAAGTCCAGCCAATAAGAGTTTTAAATAAGATTTATATGCATGATATGTTAGCACAAGTCTTCACGTCACTATATTATTATATATTATTTAAAAAAACAAGTTTTAATAAATAGCTTGTCATATTTGATCTATTCCACCATCGACTGTGACAGACATGCGCAGTGATACATGCAACTCCCCTTTTGATAGATATTATCAAGAGAAATGGAATGAACTGTAAGGTTCTCCATTTTCACATAAGAAGCTGGGGGCGGGTAAAATGATTGAAACACTATAAAACTGCTAAACTGAGCGTCAGCCGAACCTGTCTGTGGTTTAACATCGCGTTAGCTTATCCCAGTTCAACGTAGAACTACTGCAAAGTTAAAACCGACAGCAAGCCATCTAAAGCACTGACACGATCCACCGCATCGCTTAGGTTATTGACTGATCATTCTCCCTAAAGTAAAAATTGTCTTCGCCTTTTCACAAGGAATTCCTGAAATAAAAATGGCTATCAGTGGAGGTCTTTCTATCAAAGTTGTTTTAAAGCAAAACATAAGTTCTTGCAAACTGGGAAATTATCAGTTTCAGAATCATTACCTCTTCTGTCCGTGCATATATTTGTATTTGTATTTTTGTATTGTAATAAATAACAGCTTATCATGGCTATAATGGCCAGGCAATAGGTACGGCACTGTGCATGACGTCCACGATCTATATTTAATACTTCCCCAAGTAATATCTATCAATAGATTGATATATATAATATCCATTGATTGAAATCGATATATCGTTTATAATTAGACAATAGATCCAGTATTTCATATATATATATATATATATATATATATATATATATATATATATATATATATATATATATATATTAATATATATATATATAGTCATGTTTCATAATCATTGGCAGCGTATGAAATACTGGTGGACAATACATGTGAACATTTCTTAGTATATTTAAATGTCTTGGCCTAGTCGCCTTGAAATGAATAAAAAAAAAATGGATCCAGTATTTCATATATAATAGTGATGTTTCATAATCATTGGAAGCAGAGGTATGCATGTATGATAATGTAAAGTGGCACCAGTCCACCAATGCAAAGTACCAACGACCCACTAAGAATTCCTACGACCTGTCAGTCCTGTCTTGACATACCGGCAAGTCCTTTCTCCTGAACATAACCCTGACAAGTACTAAGTCCTAGCTTGGAGGACGTAAGTGGATTGAGAGAGAGCGAGTCGGTGTTTTCTCTGCACTTGTAAAAAGATATTTAAGAATGAGAGCACACTAAAAACTCCTGAGTCAATATAAATGTATGATATATATAATATACAGGTGTACGACATAGAATCCATGTTCAATAGACAATGCTCTAGGTTCATGAATATATAAGTTCATATTATGTCATAATATCGAATTACAACTATTTATAAAGATAGAGCTATCATTCACAACAAGTAGATCATTGTTATGTAACTCGACAAAGGGTATTTCACCATATGATATTATCACAAAATAGCTGACCAAACACCAATTGCTAGTCCGCTGCACCTGTAACTGGTCTATCGGTCAGCAAAACAAGGGAGAACGAATCCATATATGGGAGGGATAATGATGATTATCATGGGGATTGCCAATGCCCACACTATCCTATCCCACAGCTTCAAATTAAAGTCTTAAAGAGGTTTGCCCTTTTTACTTTTTTAACTTATTTCTTGCTTCTTGCTTCACGAGATAAAACAACTTTGCAGGTATTGATTCTTCTGTGTACAAGAAGAGATTGTGCCCAATGTTCAACCATAAGTAAGTCATAGCTGGGATGTGCCAGAAATCCCGGGGGCACTACAAGAACTTGCTACTTAGGTTTCAATATGCTCGTGGGGAATCCTTTCAAGACATATATTGTACATGCTATAAGTCGGGTGATAACCATTCACTAAACTAAAAGAGAACTGGTAGTGAGTCATCTATCTCTCTCTCTATATATATATATATCTACCATTACATGGACATTTGGTACACAACATATCAATCCTGTTGGAATAACGTGATTGATTGAGGGCCAAAAATAAATGGAGCAACATATATGTCAATATCTTCGATATTGGAATCAAGAATAGTCCCTGACTTGTCGCCAAATATGAGTTCCATGTCATGTCGCCCCAAACTTGTCATATGTCTATCTAACCCGATACTTGACAGGCATCATGGCATGTGGATGCAAATTTCAGAGGAAATGTACTAGTCGATGTACTCTCACGGATTTCTGCGGCAAAGATGTAGCTCCAGTTAGATACCAGCCGTTCCAAGGTAAGAGACTCAGTCAGACACATAAAAACAGATGATGAAAAAAACAACTCCAATTCGAATAAATGGTCCAGGGCCCGAGGATTGAGATCATATCCCCTTGACATTTGAGTCACAAATCATTTTAATAGGCCAACATATCAATTGATTTCACCACACATGGAATAGAGGACGTCATGGCACGTCAATAACTGTTATACAATTCAAGGTCATCGCTCCCTCCGACATAGAACTTTAATATCCAGCAAAAAACCCACTTTAATATCCATGTTAGAAATGGTAATGACGATGTAATATTGTAACTCTTCTGAGTACTGCCAGTTATCGGGATTATGTCTAAAATATGACGACAGACATTTATATGAAGAAATGAAATAAGCTTAATGCAGATTACTTATTCAGCGACTGGCGAAGGCGAAGTTACACAAATCAGCCCTGAATTGTGGTGTTTCTGCTGGTGCTATACAGTTGACAAGAGACAAGAGGCAATATCCCTTTGAATAGCAGTCATGCTCCCTGTCAATATAATATAGAAAGGGAGTATGCTCTAAGCTCTTGATTCCCCAGTCCACTTTCTCTCATGTTGATTACATTCGTTCTAAGACATTCTTTCCTATTATATTACTGTGCCCATGTGTCTAAAATATGACATTTCTTATAATGGTATAGAGTTAGTTAAATCTATGTATAGATAGATAAATCCTTATGACATGCTGTCTTATGTGAAGTATGATCTGAGGAGATATCTGATGACAAAATGGGTTGACTTCTGGTTTATTCCAGGGCTTCCACTTCCAGCCAACGCCCGTGATTTGGCAATAAACATAAGAAACTTTCCATTTAGACGCGATCTTGTTTACAGGTAAATTTATACTAAGTGTTCTATAACACAATTGTTGAGAAAACTATGCCATTGCCTTCTTTTAAGAGGTATTATACTGAACAGAAATTCCCAGGTGCACCCCCCCCCCCCCTCCCCCCCCCCCCACACACACACTCCAAAAAATAAAATAAAATAAAAAATTCTAAACAGAGGGCTTACCATCTTGGGTTCCTTTACTCGGATGCAAGGAACCGGCGATTACTTGGCAATGGCGGCACTAGCGATTGCTTGTAAGCGGCGATTCGAGGTCGCAAGGTCAAACCTGGTTGGGTGATCGCAAGCAATCGCTTGGGGTCTTACGACCTGCTGAAGGACCTATATTTTTTTTTTGAACATATTTTTATTCAGGAGAAATAAGTGCTGGCATAAGCCAAACAAAATTAATGCAAGGCTCGGGTAAGTCCGGTCTCTTATTAACCTCATATGTATACATCATAGATATCCATAGATTCTTTATTGAACCATTAAATTGTACAAAATGTAATGTAGACATCTGAGGGCTTCTGATGTCTGCCCAGCATGTTTGACAACTTTAATGAACAATACATGTATACATTCCTCAAGACTCATTGCATTCATTGAAAATATAGGCATTGATGTATAGATCTGTCGTATCCATTAGAGGCCATCCCCTATTTAATACAAGATTAATGCCCCTCCCCCCACCCCCCTCCCACTAAATAGCATTCACACCTGGATGGGGCATTTAACCAAGACCACACAAAGTCCCGCTTTTGATTCGCCATCGATTTAGGGCCACTTTCCAGAGCCTTGCACAAACCATCTGGCCGTGCCTGTAGGTTTAGGCGGCGCATCCTCTCACTTATTCTTATTCCCAGCCCAAGTAACATTCGCCCAGTCGCCTATTGGTCGGGTAATGATTTCAGCGAAACGCGATCTTCAACAGGAGACCTAGACCAGAAGCTCCGGATATCTTCTATTGAATAACCGAGAGTGAAGGCGATTCTTTCTGGATTGGCGATGGAAAGGGTTGAAGGTCGAATAGTTGGCCGATAAGGAACGCGATGCGATGGAAGCGGAAATGGACCGACCTGCCTCTTGTTGTTGTCCTAAGGACGCTCAACGTGTCAAAATAAGGGTAAGTCACATTGTGGTCAGGAGAGGACGTTATGGGGGTTTTAGTCTTTATTTGTTCTCCCAGGGTTTAAATTACCCAGGGTCAGACAGGGTTAACCAGTCTAGGTCCAAACACTCAGATCAGATAAGAATGGTATGTCAGTGATCAGACGCCTACTTCGCTAATCGGTTTCCTGGCTTAGGACTCGGCGTTTTAGACGACAGGTCTTCCCTCCGTTTGAAGGGACTCTCTTAACTTTGGGCCTAGACTGTAACTACCTTCATGTCAATAAATGAGGATGTCCAGAGGGACTTGACATAATGTCAGTAAGAGACTCATGGGTGAGGAGCTGAGCCTGAGCTGATCGTGATTAGGATTATTTTGTTATACTAAACATTCAATTAAAAAATTCTTTATTGCAATCGATGTTGGTACAATGTCAGAGGGGGAGGATATTCTTTACTAATATTTTATTTTTAAGAATAGCCAAGGCATCAAATTACTTACTTTCTTGCCAGATCAGAACATGACCAAGCACGTCTTACCAAGATTCCCCAGGGGAGAAACGCCTCCAGGGGATCTGGTAATGAAGCTGTTTACGCCTTGTCAAAATAGTCGTCACCAACATTGTAAGGTTTGATAACTATGATGAAATCTATATATTCAGATTTGTATTTAAACGTATGCAAAGTGGCAAGATTAAAGACATTAAGGGGCTATTTTTATCAGTTAATAAACAAAAGAAAATGAAATGGAACGAGGTACCAGTCTAGGCCCACAGCCTCTCCAATGAGCTATTAGAATGGTATGTCAGTGATTGGGCGCCTAAGTCCGCTAATTGATTTCCCAGCCCGAGTTATCTAATGGGATTTTGCGGTTTGGAGCGAAAGGCTTTCCCCTTAGTTTGGAGGGAGACTCTCAACTCTGATCTAGACTGTTACCGGCAATCGAAAAGAATCCGATAACTTTTCGATTACCTGCACTCAGTTCCATTCACTATTTTAGCATGCCCTTAGCAGAGAAGGGCATTGCAATCTAAAATTTTAATACATACATGTATACATTTCATACAATATGGCACGTGTCCAATACGAATATTGTATTGCACCTCTCATACAGCCTCTATGTGTATACTAAAAGTAGCACCGGGAGCAGCAGGTATTAAACAATCAAGAGACGAATACACATTCTGATTCGATTAGTCTTTGGGCCACTTACGATCGGTATTTGCCACTGAAAAATAGCAAATCAGGAGACGCTGTCTTTATATTAATATTTACTGGGTGGGCACAAACCCCCAACGTATAACAGAAAGCTCAACCCCCGCCCCACCCAGCAACACACTCTTCCTTCAATTACTTTTCCTCTCCTTCATCATCCGATCGCAGGGTTGTCTTTCCTTTCGCTTAGGCTAATCTATCAGACGTAGATCTATGTGAGAATCTCGCCCTGGCTTGAGAGGATGCTCTCCTTAGACGTTTGATATACTTCTCATGAGCACCAACGTACAGCATGACAACAAATAGCCAGCGGTCACCTCTCACTAAGTGCCTGTTCCTGGAGGTCTACCCAAATGCCATGCTATGTGTACTAGACTGTAACATACAATGCTTACCATGCAGGGCAGAAGCCGAGTGTCTTCCCAGATCTGGGGGGCCTCCTAATAGGACCTAGAAGAGTTGATATCAGTTTCAATTGGAATTTCTCAAGTGATATTGTTTTAAAGTTTGGGGAATGAATCGTTAATGTGCACTAATTAGCAAATAGGTAGGAGTTTGCTAGTATATATATATAATATATTATTATATCATATTGCCAGCCCTTCCTTCCATACAGAATCAGTAGAGATAGATTAGCCTATACTAGGCCTCGACTTCCCAGCGGTGCGGGAGGATACGGGGATGATACTCTGTCTAGAGATAGATATATTAACTATTATTATTGTAGGCCTATAGGTGGGAACATTTCTTGTCAAACTAAGCGAATGTAATCTAGGCCTAAATTGCCAACTTCAGAACTGATAGAACATATACCGGTAATCCATATCATGTTGTCTAGTAAAATATTGATGATTAATGTATATTATGACATTGAAAGGAAAATATTACAGAAATGGTAGCCAAGCTAGATAATTTACATGTATATTGGCCTGTGTAAAAAAATCCTTGGAAATGACAGATGACTAAGCCTACCTATACTATAGGCCTAGATTAATAAATAGTGAGGCATGATATGTAGGCCTAGGCTATCAGTGCCCTATGAGTATGTGGTTGTTCATAAACGTCTGGTCTAGGCCCTATGTGCCAGGAATAGACCAAGCCCCATGTCAAAGGATGAAGAAGTCGTACATTTCCTTCCTTGTTATTGACGTTCACATGAAAGGTACACACAAGAGACAGTTGATAAGCCAGTGCCAGACTTAAAAGAGCTCATGGCTATGTTTTTACAGAGGGTCACAAGTATCCCCGTCTACCTCTCTCTGGCTTTATCATGACACCATTTCGGCCTAGACAGACACTGATTTAGGGCAGGGAAGTGTCACCTTCATTCATTCCAAGCCCTGTCCGCGTTGCATTGCCGCTGTCTGTGAATAATACGTCCAGCTAAATCACATATAGATTCTGGTAACTTATGGACTGTAAACACCTGTTATACGGTAACACCTTAACAGAGGCTATGTGTATTCACCGAGTAAATTTCAAAGGTGCCATTTCAAACTCTCAATTTAGATATAGGTTTCAAATGTAGCAAAAGAATAGTCCTAATAAGACCTGCTTCAAGTGGTTGAATAGCCTAGGCTATATGGATAATTCCAGAGACAGCTGAATTAAAGGTGGTTGTAGCAGGGTGACAATAACTGAATAAGTGGAAGGACGACACCACAGAGGCTGAAAATACAACGCAATGGCGATACTCGACCGTAGACAAGTTGAGGCACTTGGTCCTGACTTCCCAGGAAAGAGACCGCCTCAACCTTCCAAGTCTGACGGCACCAACGCGAGGAGAGGCGGTGGAGGGGGCACCAGTCCAGCGCCTCCTCTCCCCCTCCATATCATGGAGGACAAGAGAAGCCATGGTATGAGGGAAGCAGGGCACCGCACAGAAACATACGCCATTCAACGTAAACAAAAGATCCGACCAATCCTTCAGAGAATATGTCCGAATGGTCAAGACAATGAGTACACAAAACAACTGTCCTTTCAGAGGAACTTTCTAGGCTGTGTCTTGCCAGCCATATTGGTCCTATATGCTATACGGTTGGAGAGAGAAAGGACGCAACTCGATGCCGATGGTGGTTGAGGTTGGTGGTGGAGGTGGTGGGCCCAGCCGTCGGCGTAAACGCATCACAAACAAAATATGGCTCTCACTCAAATATAGCTTTCGACAGCGAAATGTCAGTATTCCAAGCATCAACCTACCTGCATGTAAATCTCTTGGAGGTAAAGAACGGTCTGCCAGAGAATCGTATAACCAAACCTCACGTCAGTTTTAACAAACACGCAATACTGTTGATGAGCGCTCTCGCCGCCATTATTCTTTTGAGATGTATTGCAAAATGGGTCACCGCGGTGGTAGGCAGGCGAAGGTCAAGGTCATTGAAGGTTTCCCGCGCAACGGGCCCGATCTGGGCTATGCATATGAGCACGGGTTTCTGTTCTGTCGTGGTGGATAGGGCCTACCTCTAGAGAGAAAATTTCCGGGGAGAAATTAATAGATGAGCCCAGAATAAATGGAACCATTTTATTCTGGGATACGCCTACATGTTGAGGAAGCAATTACGCCATACTGTTCATTTATTGTAGAGTGGAGATATTGATTATTAGGCCTAGAAGCTATTCCTAGAAAAGCCTAGTGGATATTAGGCCTAGCCTAGGCCTATAGGCCCTATGCTTTAATTAGGGGCCTTATAATAAGAACTCATTCGAGTCATTGTCATTGCAGAATCAGGAACATCTATAGAATAAATGGAACCATTTTATCACGTCTAGCCTTCTGTTCATTCATTGTAGAGTAGGCCTAGATATATTGGCCATTACCTAATAGAAGAGGATAGGCCTAGATTGGATTTTTAGCCTGTATTACAAGGGGCCTATTAATTATGATAACGTTAGCTCATTTGAGTAATTGTCATTTCAGAATCAGGAACAGCTATAGGCCCTATAGTGGAAGCTGATTGTAGCTTTTCAGTGGATTTTTCTCCCAAAATTGCAATAATTAAAGGCTCGGTTATTGCTGCTTTTTGCAATAGGCCTATAGTTATTGGGGATCGAGCTGCGTGGTTTTAAATATTTAACCCTCGGCCTCTGTGACTAAAAACCTCGGCTTCATATCAAAATTGCTGAAATCATCCATTGGTAGCATCAAAATGTCCCAAATCTGCCCTTCTTTAATTAGGCCTAGTTAGGCTATTCCCTGGAATTCAACTTCAAGCAACGGTGAAAATATATATTGGTATACCTAGGCCTAGGCCTATTCCAATGATAGATTGATATAGGCATACATCCATGCGCATTTATTATGCATGTAGGGCCTATGTATCTAGGCATATGGCCTCTCTGTCTGTCTGTAGGCCTATATATAGGGTAGGTACATATAAAGTGAGTAGACATTATTATACAAGTGTGACAGTCTGGACCCATTAATAAAGGTCTAATCTTGGTGCTATGTATGTTGTGCATAATACTATATACATTAATTACCGGTATTATTTTCCTGATACCTTTTCACCCCGAACACTGGATTCACCTATACCTTGGCGTCGGTCCTGTGCAGCCAGCCACAGTTGAGTGATGTCCACCCGCCTCAGTTGGGTGTGTAACAATAAGATGTGTGGAGGTCTGCTGGACGGGCCGTGTGCCCTCGGTCATTCCATTGTCATTTGCATCACACGCGGCAACGCACGCGTTGCTGGTGCACGCGCACGTAGGCCTTGCTACTCAGGTACACCAGTGCGAACTCTCCGCCCCAACCAGCACTGCCATCTCATGGTATTTATCAGAACTACGAACAAAAGGGCATTGCAATAACGACGGCTTATATAATGGGTCTAACAGAGGAAGTCAAGCTAAGTGAAGGCTTACGTAGCAGCAAAACCTTTATTGGTAACTAAGTATGAATAATATACGCTGGCGCCAAAAGTCCAGGGCTACCTTCAGGTCTCAGTATTATATAGGCTATGGTCTACACTTGTCTACATAACGTTTAGCAATTAATACTGTGCATATTGATTCATCCGATTTTCGATTATCGGTATCTCTGTATATGATATGCACCAAGTTTACATCCCCCCCCCGAAGTATACATTTAACTAGGCCCTATATCAATTTTCGAAATGCTGAAAATGATTGCACTCGATGTACACTACTACAATAGCTTACAATCTAAAATTATCCCTCCGTAAAAGGACCATACAGGAAGGCCAGAATCACCTTCCTGATGTATGGCTTCTATTTGTATATCCCTTTTAATAGTTACAAATAAAGAATATTTTTATACCTAATGGCACGATGGAGGTTTGTAATCGATCAAGATGTTGGGTCAAATTGCATGACACCCCAAAGGGGTGGAGTGCGATTTGACCCAACGTCTCGATCGATTACAAACTGAACAGAGTGCTATTTGCATAATTTGGTATTTATTACATACTAAATCAACAAGAGAACTCGATTTTAATAGTATTTTACCTTACTTTCCATCAATCTTGTGGATATTCAGCTCAAATAGCACATAGGTGCTATTTGACTTTTCAAATAGCACCCCTGAAATCCCATACGTATGTAATAATGAAATGAATTGAATATGTATATACTTATTCATTACTGCAAAGGGATTGGTCTTTTCTCATCAATTAGGTTTTAATTAAAACATTATCATCAGAGTCTGGAGATCTGCATGCTGATGGTTACCATTCAACGCACAAAAATACTGTATAGGCCTACTTTTCTGATGAGCGTATTTACTTCCTTGCCTTTAACTGTAACAATAATATTTATCTATTTAAAAAAAACCTGTAAATTTCCATAAACCTGCAGATGCCTGAATAAATTATTCTCAATCAATGCATTCTGAAAAGTTTGGTTCAGCATGCTCAGACTTTCCTAGAATACATAATTATTGTTACCATGACATTGGCATGACCCAAAATCCCGGTGTAACATTGCATAATGGTAAGAACAATAAAGTAGGGAATATCCGATATTAATCAGTAATCAGCTATATAGTTAAAGCAGTGTATTTATTAGTACATTATTGCTATTATTAAGCATAAATTCAAGCCAGTGTATTAAATATTTTCATGCATTTCTATGGTTATCTCATAGAGTATTTTTAGCTACTTCACTATAGTGAAGTAATGGTAAACGTAATAATAGTAAACGTCCACTCAGAAATATTGTAAACTTTTTTTTCAAAAATAGAAATATCAACCTTAAAATATAGAAGTACTTATTCGATATAATCCTACTGTTTACTATCATTGGAATCGGCTTGATCTCATTTTTCAAATATATGATGATAGGCCTATCTCAAAATCCATTTTTTGCGACTTGTGACTCATTTTTCCTGAAACACATCACATATGTCATACCATGTCATATCATTGTAATAATACTATCCAATGACATGTCATTTATGTCATTATTGTTATGTTTAGTCTGTGATGGACCAGCCACTTTGCTGTTCAGGAGTTTGCAAAAGACCATTGATTTTAATGAAATCCAAAATTTGGAAACAACATTAGTTTAAATTCATATAAAACTTGGAGCTTCATGCGTAATAATAATGGAATGTTATTAGCGAAGTCACTGGAAATAAATTTATCTCAAACATCAGACATTTAGACAGTTTTTTTTCTTTTCTCTCCTCTATAATGAGAAGATTACCCTGGCAGCAATTATATCTAAGATTACTCCGGCCGCTATATAGCATTCCCAAATCAGAGGATTTTTTATCCCAACCGATCAGACTGATCGACTGACAAACACTTAACATTTCCCGGGTTCATTTCATAAGTTGCGCATCATCAGGTCACGTGAGAGTCATATGATCATGGATCCTTTCACTTATATTGCTATTTCCTGCGGGGACATACCTGGCATAATTATTGACTTTACTTTTGACTTTTTTCTTTGAGGTATTTGTTTTAACTATGACGAACTAAATACAGCCTAATTTATCCCGCATGTCATTTTCGTATCTATATCATGTTTAGGGTCGGGGTGGGGGAGTTGGACGTTTTTCCAAGGGTACTATTTGGGGATTACTCCGGGCCTCAGGTCGTAAAGCACTTCTCCATCACAGTCACCCTGGTGCGTTGCACAGTTTCGTGCAGTAGTCTTAGACCAAGCGACGCACTCAGATCTATGCTGATGTTTATAGCTCGATCAGTTAAAACTTATCTAAAAAATGTATCATAAACAAAGACAGAATATAGGATATAATAGTTATTTCTTATTTGGGCTTTTTCAGAACTTCAGGACTTTTCAAAAATAGCTTTTAATGAAATCCAGAGCAGTGTCATGACCAAGAAAGTTGGTCAAATGAATGACGAAGAGGCGAATGATATGGGTTTTTTTTTATTCCTATCAAGGGAAAATACATTTAACAGTCACATATAAACAGTTGCATGTTCACTTTATGGATGTTATATGATCTAGAGATGCAACTGAAAACGGTCCTATATCTCTCATATACTGCAATATTCATTATTTATGTATTTCCTCTCCATGTCAGTATAGGACCTTTAGCCCATATAATGTATCGATCCCGGAGTGGCTAATTTAGTCTATCCTACCAACTTCTACTGACTAATTTAGAAAAAAATTCTGACAATGGAATATTGTAGGGCTTCCCTGGGAGCCTCAGCTGATCACAATAGACATGAAGCCTTTGTCAATAATTATCATTATTACAAACTATTTCTCATTGATATTTCATATTTTTATTCAATATTGTTCACATTTTAGAACATACAACTCTTATCACGATTGTATATATGCATACTGTGTAATAAATGCACATGAGGACTGTTTACATAGAGTAGGTAGAACCAGGGAGGTATAATTATACAGAGGGAGTAGGACGGTACACTGATTCAAGCAGGAGATCCGTGTCCCATATGGTCTAGCCACTCCATGCCAGGTGACGCTGCAGTGCTGTTGTCTACACTAGTACCAACTAGCCCAGGTAGCTTTGATTGCCCTTTTTCAGCAACAGCATACCACTGACACACTTATAAATAGTTGGCCCTAGTATAGTACTACTTGTGAACCTCGAGACCGCTCCCTCTGTATACTACCCCTGGTAGAACTAGACATCATGCAACCAAGAGAAGAAAACGAGAAAGGCATGCTGTACTGTAGTAGGCCCCACTGTCTGTCTGTTTGTTTGTATACGTATAATGTGAGGAATTTTTCACTTAGTTTGTCCAAGTTAAGGGACCAAAAACAATTTTGAATTGTATAATGTATAACTTAGAAATCCTAGTTTCTTTTTCTCTCCGGCTCAGGGCCCAGTGGTATACCACCTTAGGGTGAATTGGGGAGCCATGATTCAAATAACAACAACCTTACACTGATGTAACTGCTCATTAACCTGAATAAAAATGATTAAAAAAAAAATGCTCTGGAAGACCTCTTTTTGAGATTATCCCGACCTCTATATCAAAACTGCGCTCTTATGCAAATCTTATCTTATGTACCAATTACATGCGATAGATACTACTAACAAGTCTTTACCTCTCTCTCTACAGGCTCCAGAATTGCCTTCGCTGAGGTTGGAGCAGCTGGTGGAGTGGCAGGTGGCGCCACCACCAGGCTTGAATGGCCATCATCCAGACAAACCTAACCTTAAAGGGGGAAACTGGACTGAGTATATCCTCTGTTCAGACATTGAGGAAAACTAAGATATTATGTTCTGCACACTATAATGAATAATCCAAATGTGTGGCTGTAAGGCGGCATTTAATAGAGAAGACTCTGTCTGTTATTTGGGCAGTGGAGGCTGACATCTTCCTAGTGTGCTATGCATAAATGACAAGACCTGGGGCAGGTAAACTTCCGTTTCAATGGAGGTCAATGCACACAGACAGTATTATTATATTTTAATCTAAGCTAAATCTTTATAGTCCCTGACTTCTATATGCCTTAGAAATGCAAACCTATAAAACATATGGATGTATAACAACAATTAGTGGCAGCAGAAAGACATCAGGGAGCTCTTTCAGTTGATTTCAATAGAAAAACATAGTTATACATTGAGGTGTAAACTTTTGAGAATTGAGGTCAAGTGTCCAGTGGATCAGTAGACTTTGACCAGTAGAAATTAGTATTACTATAGTGGTGTGTGCTAAGTTAGGGACTAAAACCTTAATTGCCTTAATTCATTTTTTAAGGTTCCTTTTAATTTTAAGAGTTTTTATGTTAAATGGTACTGTGATATGTCAAACAAAAGCAACGATTCAGGGCTGTCTGTATTTAAAACTGTCACATGCACAATTGCAAAATTTATTTTTCATATTGTGTGAAGTCAACCTATTTCAATTAATTATCTCCTTTTACTCAAATTTTGAAATATATGCAGGTATGATAGTCTTTTATTCAGAGAATACAGAGAAAATCCCTGTTGCACAATTGAGAGATCACCATTTGGAGGAAAATATTCCATTGTAAAGTTCAAAATTCGAATTCAATAATAAAGAGTCATTATTACTTGAAACATAGACAACATTTTTGCTTCTAGTATCTATCTTCAGTCTTACGAACAAAGAAAACATGTTCATAATCAAGGATTTAGAAAAAAAATGGTTAATACAGCAATGCCCCTAACTTGGGGTGCAGCACTATAGCTAAGTTGACCTTGAAGTAAAGTGGCCACTTTGACCGTTTAGTACAGATTCACTAGAGCATGACCACACAGCTCCCAGGTAGTGATACTGACCATTTCAGTGTCATACAGCTACCAATATGGAGGCGCCAAGGGTAGGGCTTTGGGAGAGCGGAAAGAAATTACTTGATTGATTCTGACAATATCATTGCCCAGAAACCAGTATTATAATGTGAGTTCCCACTTATAAACCATAATTGAGCTGTATGCCCTGCAATTGTTCCAGCCCAGTGTTTTACTTTAGATTAATGGTCCTAAGTCAGTGTAGGTAGTATCACATTGGTAGCCTGGCGCCTAGTATTTAGTCAGTACTGACCAGCATCAGCACAGTACCCTCCCCGTCATGAGACGCAAGCTCCATGAGCACTCCACACACACCCGATCCAGATGCAGATCGCAGGGTTTTGGCCATGCAGTTGATTTAATCATATGTTTTATTTCTTCTGCGAGTAGCCAAAGCATTCATATTTATTGAATAAAATAAAGCACCAATATTATAGTTAGAGGCATTCTGTTATGTGTGTTTTGTCTTTTTAGCTGCATGAATAAAATTTCATACATGTATTACTAAAATTACAGCGGGTATAATAATCTTTCAGATCCAAGTTAAACAATACAACCAAGGAAGTCTTCTTGTGAATTTTGCCACCTTTGAGTATTTAAGAAAAGGGCTATTCTGAGTATGACCTAATCTAGATGAACATAACTACATATACAGCCTATTTGAAAGTAACATCTGTACAGTAGTACCATGTGTAGAAGTTTAGGATCTTCTGCAACATAAGATAAGGCATTGTCTCTATTATTTGTTTCAGACATCAGACCTTACTCCATATAGGCCTACATATGCAGTAATGAAAGCTGGATTGAATCACTTGACTAGATGTGTTGCCATAGGCATGTGAAAATACATGTATTTCTGTCTCTCACCAAACATGATTTATCTCCCTCCTCTTCTAGGTTTCCATACGAGCAGTCTTTAGCCAGTATGTGAAGGGCTGTTACAAAATCGTCAAACCTCTCATTGCTTTCCTGTTTTCTCTGATGAAATTTTACAGAAGCTTTGATCTTATTTCTCTTTGGAGCAACATACGCATCATATTTCGCATAAACTGACGCTAAAACCTAATCTTCTCCAGGTACTCTGTCGTTGCCTGTACCAGTTGCTGGTGTCCAGGTGAAGGTTCACAAATTTCCCTTCCCTGTCTCCTATGTGGGTCATGAGGTAGTTCGCTGTTTCTACATTTATGAGCCAGTAGGTGGAAATGACGCCAATATACAAGCCAGAACAGCCTTATTATACACTATCAAACAGCAGTTGCTGTTGTCATACAGTTTTGACATGAAAAAGATGTTCACGCCACCATACATTTTGACAAAGATACTGTTTAAATTTATATGACCCAGAAAAGCGGGCTCACGACTACATGGCAGAACCATCTCAAACCATCCCCATCTCTTCACATAAAGTGTCAGCAATAACCATCTGACTCTCATTTTGTAGGCAGAGGATAGGCAGATCAACATGGATTTGGCACGAGTTGCTATTGTCATGGGTAATCAATTTCATCAGGTTGTATACAGGTTCATATCAATTTAGATACAATAGGATTTCTGTGTGTGTTGGGGTCGGGGGTGGGGGAGTGATGAAGATTGGTTTATTATGAATTGGCTGTGTTTGATAGGAAGAATATTACATTCACAGACAGATAGTCTTTTATAACAAGAAATTTTGGTTGTGACCAAGGGAAAAAGCGGTTTCCCCCGAATCCCCTAATTATTATAGCCTATACCAAAACTAAAATTACCCCTCCCTTCCCCCCACATTTGATACCCATGCACTTATATATATAGGCCTACACACTCCGCGCGGGAAAAAGCGTTGTCAAGGACTCCATTCATCAATACGTGTTACTAACGTTGCATAACTTAGAAGACGTTATGATGTACATTATTGCGTCGTGCCCGGCATCGGGAACTTCTCTAAGTTCCACCAATATTATCTTCCTTATTCAAATACAAATGTTGATGAAATTGGATACATATAGGGGTAGAAAGGCATGCCCTTTCTGAATTTGAACATCTTGGCAATGTATTTCGAGTAGAAATAGCGTTTTTTATTAGTTTGCCAGAGCGTAACATCCCCACGCCGCCTACGGCGCCAGCTTTTAGGCTACAGCTTTGGCCAGCTTTTTATTGTTTACTTAGCCTTAGGCCTAGGCCTACTGAAAATTTTCGCTCATATATGCCTTATTTAAATGCAAGCTTAGACATTTCTCTTTCCGATGGTGTATAGGGTTAGGCAATTATTTCATATATTAATGCCTTAGACAACCCAGTTTTGCATGACGATCGGATTTTTGTCCCGGCCTAGGCCTACTTGTCAAGCAACGGGGGAAAGTACAGTCGAAAATTATTGTTTAATGGTAACAGATCAGTTTCCCTCATATCTTCCTTATTTAAATACAAATGTGGACAAAATTAACTGTATAGGGGTAGAAAAGCATACTCTTTCTGAATTCCAACATTTTGGCAGCGTATTTCGAGTAAAAATACCGATTTTTATCAATTTGCAGGAGCGTAAATTCACCGCGATGTTTACGCAAGTGCGTCGGAAATTCAGGTGGGAACAGGCGGGGTCGGGTTTTCCTTATAAGGGGGCGACGCGGACGCCCAAAGAACAGGCGGCAAAAACTGGAACCTATATAAGGTTTCCCAGTACGAGCGCCTTCGGCGCTCGTACCGCCTTCGGCAGGGGAAACCTTAAAAAATGAGATCATACTAAAAGCAATGAAATTAGAATGAAATCAAGAATGACAGCATGTCCCAAAATATGGACAAGTCTCGTATATGAAATGGAGGAGTGTATTGGGTAAAAATAGCATGGTTGTTTATCTCTAAATAAGAATCACATTTGAATGGATCACAAAATTATTTGGTATTATACAATATCCTGAGTTATCAAGATTATATATATATTCAATTTGTATTCCATTAAAATATACAGAAAAGAACTGTAGACAAACATATAATTATGGCTTTTTATCATCTCAAAACCTTAATAACCTTAATAATAATTTTTCCAACAAGAAGCCACCTCATAGTCTTAGATTTAAAATTGTGTAAAATAACATATTCACTGATATATAAATGTCAAATTACTAGTAGATGGAATGAACTTGGCCCTGATGCCCATAGAATAACAGATAAACATAGATTTAAGAATTATACAGACAAACTCTTGTCCCCTTTTGGAAACCTGAATTGCATTTGTTGATGACTATACTGAAACCATGAACTATTGTCTTTAAATCATATACTTGTCTCTGAACTGAAAAATTCAGAAATACATGGATTATGTAACATTTTCTGTATAGTCTTTACATTTACTGACGCCCTCAATGTCCCTAGCAGCAACTAAAAATTTCACTGTATTATCATTATTAACATCAATTATCATATACCATAAATAATTATGTTAAATGTTTCTCATTCTTGCATCTCATCATACATCTCAAGTAATTGTTGTTATAAAACTATAATCTATTTGTTGTTATCTATATTGTTTCAGCGGAAGACCTGATTTATTAGAGCCGAACTACCTTTTTGTATTTTCCATCTGTCACATTTGATCAACTTTGAGGATGTTCAAATTAATGATATAGATGATAAGTACAAGCTCCACCAACGTGCGCTATTCCTCCTGAGTCAAAAGGCACTTCTTCACCTAAAAAAGACTAAAGGTAAGCTCTAGTGATTAAGAAATAATGATGTTATCCTTTTTCACTTTTCATTTTGGATACAAAGCTGCATTTACATTTATAATGGTGAATCAAAATATTAATTTTTGTTTTTTTTTGTTTTTGCAACAACCTTTATTCGAGTACCTGCCATCTGGGCTCTTACAATTTTAAGGCTTAGTTAGATCAAATGGAAACAAATACAACAAGACTAAAAGGGGAAATGACATCGGATCCATGGTGAACAGTTAAGATGAGAGTAACTATTTTGACATTTCAATAAACTCATTAATGTCTCCCGATAATCTCTTCCAAAGAGAACCTTCCTCTTTTTTTCTTTTTTTACACCATCAGTACATCATTTATTCATCAACAGGGGACGTCTTTTTCAACAGACCTTTTTTTTCTTATCATTTTACTTTTTCTCTCGAAAGTGTGTTAACCTTTATAACAAGCTTATACTCTACAAAACATTAACCAGAATAAACCATCCTTGATAAAGGGCAAATGTGCCCGAAACGTCGGACCCCAATAAAACTGAACCAAAAACTCATATCCAACTCCTGTCCCCTCCGTTCTTGGGCTGAACCCCATCTAACATAGGATTAACCAGAATAGTTTGCATGATTAATATTACCTATGTGTACACTATTAGTATTTCAAGAGCTAGCAATACCTATTGATTCTCAACAACTTTACACTACCCTCCAGGCTCAAATTGGACATGGGTCTTAAATTTATAGGTATCAATAGTATTGGACATACAATTATCGTCATGCTGCTGCTGCTCTCCTGTCCTGACTTTCAGGAAGAGGAGAATTTCTTCTACTCTCCTTGTTTCATCCTGAATTATCTCTTCTGTATACTCTGTGATCTTGACAAGTTGTTTCTTGATCCCGATTTCTTCACTACTCTCCACTTCTCCACTGTCATTGTTGACTATGATTTCTCCCTTTATGTCCAATTTCTCAAATTCTTCACTCTCCACTTCTCTTGCATCACTATTAGCTATGGTTTCTCCCTTTATGTTCAACTTCTCCAATTCTGTAGTCTCCACTTTGCTTGCATTCTCCAATTCTTCCAACTCTATCAGTTGCGCTAGAGACTCCATCAGCTGGGTTTTGTTGTCCATGAACCGGCTATGGTATTCTTCTGCATCATTCTGCATAGCCTTAACCAGACTCTTAGGTCAACCCAAAATTCAGTTTCCATTGCTTTCAATGATGCTCACGCTTTAACACAAGAGGATTGTAAGCTTGGAATCCGCTTATAATAGGCCTAACTACGATATGATATAGCTTATGCCACTAGGTGGCCATGTAAATGCCCTGAGAGTAGATGCCAGTTATAAACCTTATAAACAATAGTTTCGGGGTATACAAGCTTGCCAACACACAAATCGGTAATCAATAGCTCTTATCATTCAGCACATAAATTCAACCGTGTCTTCAAATTACTATATAAACAACAAAGTCTATCTCGTCTAGTCCAGGTGTAATCATCAAAGGAGTCCTAGTATCAGTAGTATGGCTACAGTATGGTGATAGCGAGCGATAATATCAGATTGTTTATCTTTGCTGAGATTTATCTTCAGTTCACAATAAAGTTATTGGACTTCAACATTGAATCGTATGCACAATCATTAGCATTTAGTCATACAGTAACCCAACAGCAACTTAACTTGTTGGGTTAAACCTAGATCTCAGCCTACGTGTCTCTGACATAGACAAGGGATTGTATAGATGACTCACTCCCCGGGACTCCAAGAAACCTCCAGGGTAGGGAATGGCTGTTAATCCACACAAGGTTTGGTGGGTAGATCCACCGCGGTTTCTCTTTCCAAATTCCCTGTGTAGATAAGCGTAAATGTGATGTGTTTCAGGGAAATGAGTCACAAGTCGCAGAATTGATATTTTTCAGAGTGATTTATTTACAAGATTTCTTAGTAGGAATGTTCTGATTTTTGGGGGACTTAGCGCCTTAAGTCATATGAATTCATGTACCAAATTTCAAGAAAGTGTATAAAATATTTCCTTGCGTTTTGAAGGTCAATATATGGAGTATATTTAATTATTTAACTCGTAATTGCCCTCCCAGAAATATTTCAAACTTTTTGTCAAACATAAAAATATCAAACTTAAAATATAGAAATACATAGTATCTATGTCCTACTTTTTATTATCGTTGGAATCGGATTGATCTCATCTTTTCAAATATAATGATATCTCAAAATCCAATTTTCGCGACTTGTGACTCATTTTCCTAAAACACCACACAAATGTTCTCAATTTTTCGCCGTGTATTTTCACGATGGTAAACCTCTGAAATGTTGTAGAGTTTGGCAATATCCGGAATCTGAAAAAAAAGAAAGTTTAGGGGAGCTGACTGCACCCCCATCTTTCTCTCAGTATAGTTACCGGAAGTCTCTTAAATTTGTTTTTCATAGTCTAATTGCTTATCATTTTATTTGATATATGACAAAGTGAAAGGTACACACAATTAACTCTGATTTTATTTTTGTAGGCTGCATAATCAACATTTCAAGTGCATTAGGAACAGTTGTGGTATACATAATAAGAATCGGCTGAGAGAAAAGAACTGGTGAGCAATAATGAATAGAACCACTGGTGGGCCATTGAAATAATGAATGTGAACTAATAAAGCATTGCATAAAAAAAATCGCTGAGTAAAATTGTCCCCAATTTTGGTGAAATGACATTCAGGTGTATCAGAAAAGGGGAAGAATTAAAAAATCATACTGTTGGTGAAGAATTCCACTCAATTTCTTTTCCAATTTATTTAAAATCCACAGTTTCTTTTAAGAACTGGCCATATGGTTAGAACCTTTTATTGTATAATCATATAGAAGCATTCATATTAATATGAATGCTTTTACATGATTATATCTATAGGATGAGCCACTAATAGAATGAAAATTAGAGGTAATACAAATAAAAGGTAGTGAATTAATTCAAATGATTACATTATTCATGACAAATAAAATGACATTGCATGAAAAAGATACAATCTAACACAAAAAGCACAGTTTAAATCGTTACATGTGGTCCTTAGAATGATACCAAACACCTACAACATTAGAAATATGCCAAAAGAATAATGAAAACATAATGATGTATTCACACTATGAAACAAAAACAACAATAATATTATATGCATACATTTGCTCCCGCCTTGTTTAACAGAATAGCGCTAATGTGAAAATACAAATTTACCTTTTTGCACCAAGTGTTATCTAGAAAATACAACAGCAGTTGCTGTCGTCATAAACTTTGACCTAAACAGATTTTCATGCCCCCATTCACTTTGACAAAGATACTGTTTAAGTAATGGGTTTTATATGACCCCCAAAAGGGGGCTCATGACTACATGGCAGGACCATCTCAAACTACCCCTGTCTCTTTCTTACTTATTAGTAAACTACCTAAAGTGTCAGCAATAACCATTTGACTCTTATTTTGTATGCAGGACATAGACAGATCAACATGGGTTCACCACAAGTTGCTATTATCACTGGTAAGTAACAGATTTTATACAGGTTTTATACAGGTTCATATCAAATTAGATACAATTCGGGAAAAACATGTACAAATTCTTAAACCCTCCATGAAGGATAGTTGCATACTGTTGTAATCTCTTGTATTCAGGAGCTTCTTCTGGGATAGGGGAAGCAGCATGCTATGGCTTTGCTAAGCAAGGTTACTCCGTGGTTCTGGTTGGCAGGAATGCTGAAAGATTGGAGAGTGTAAATCATGCCCTCCAGGCAATTGGGCTCACTGATAAAAAGGCAGGTGAACTTATCTTTATACAGAAATGATGCTTTAAACAGAGCTAAAATAGAGGTGAATGAATGTTAAATCAGAGGTTCTTCTATTGATCAGTCATGCTCAGAGAAGCCAACAGACGATACACTTTATAATCTCAAATTCTAACTGATTGCTCCTAAGTGAAATACATACTGAAAAAATGAATTTAAAATACTTTAATTTTGATCATTAAGGGAAATCTAACACAAAGACAAGCCAAGAGAAAATTTCAGGTTAATGACATCAGATTCTTTTCAGATTCTCATCATTCAGCAGGATCTTACAGAGGATCATGCTGCTCAGACCATCATTAATAAAACTATGGAGAAATTTAGTTCATTGGATGTACTTGTGAGTATAATTTCCCCAAGACAACTTACATGTATATCTGTCTTCAGATCAATCAAATACTTATTTTACTATTACGTTTATTTCTGTAAGAGCAAAGAGTGGTTATCTGTATCTCCCCTGAAACTGCCGAAAGAATTGCAACGATTTTCAAGGTGGACTTGTTTTGGCATAGTGGGAAGCCATTCCACTATGTTCTATGATTTCTTCCCTAGGAAATACAGTGTTACGCCCATCTGTTTATGCCCGACTTATTATAAGAACGTAACTGGACTACCAGACAATGTGAGTATGTGCCTTCTCCTCCCTCCTCCTCCTTCCTCCTCCCTCCTCATAAATACATCAATATAACTCAAGAAACTTAGCATGGAGTTTAAGTACCGGTACCATACTTAGATAATAAATATCGGCACTGTTACAGGTAACAGTCATTCCAATTTCTGTTTATGGTTACCATGGTTTACTGTTAACAGTTATGTCTTCAGAATTTAATTTTTCAGGACAATTCTGTTTTACCATTGTTAAACACTCAAGTCTAGCGTTTTTCTCACATCCTAATATTGCACAGTTCTGTTCCCATTGTTTTTTTTTGTTTGTTTTTACAACAGACTTTATTACTGACACCTGCCGTCTGGGCATATACATTTCTAAAAACATGTCCTATCAAGGTATTAAAGGCAAATATGAATCATTTTTTAAGAATTCAATGTTTCCAACAATATCTTCTGCTAGGCGTCTCCATAGCTTTTCCTCTTCTTTGCTGACACGTTTGAATTTAAAGGTATAAATTACTACATATCTTTGTTTTTGCAACTCGATTTTTTACACAAAGGTCACATGATTAATTTATCTGTAATATTACATCAAGGTTAATGACCCTTTGAATACACCATAAATACATCATTTGTTCATCATCAGGGGAAGTCTTTCTCAACAATTAAGACCAGACAAAAATTTGTTTTATACCAGAAAGCTGTAGTAGAAAAACCAAATAAATGTATTTACTCAATAAACATAGGGCAGGGGCTATGCCAATCTTCTGAGACAAGCTGCCTTGTTTATGTTGGCCAGTCTAACCTGGATCCAACAACAACCGTCCATTTACTCTGTAATATGTCCTTATTTTTATGTCAGGGAAAGTCAAGAGCTTTTCAATAATGTTTAAGACTTTAGTGTACAAGTTGTCTTGGATTCTGTTGCCTGAGGCAACTGCCATGCAGGAGAAGGGTTTCTTGTATTCTTTCCAACTGGGATCCTTTTGTTCTGCTAGCTTCAACTGTTCCAGGTATTCTCTCTTCTCTATGACTATATTATCAGACCTTTCTGACTGTATCATGAGATTGGACCCCTGATCCTTCAAAATGGCGACCTTGTTGGTACTCTCATTTGACTCTTCCACTTCAATTTCTTCATGCTTTTCAAGCAATTCAAGTAGGGTTTGAATGTTTTTCTTTTGCTTTTGGTAATATTCCATCTCCTGGTTCCTCATTGATTCAACCAGTGCCCTGAGGCCTTGATCTCCGCCCTCACTCATTGTGGGGGAGGAATTGAACCAAAGGGGCTTGTTAATAGGCCTAGATGATAAATATATCCACCAGATGGCACCACTGCACCAGTAAAGACTCCCGTTATTCTGCCAACGCTACGATCTGGGTTACTTCTGTAAAACTGTGTTATTCCAGGGTTAATTAATCCATTAGAACGTAACTCGGTACTTCAGGTTCTTCCATATTTATGATTCCAATCTGTAATTTTCAGTCTTTTTGTTCTTATTTGCACTGTATAGACTGCTGATGAAGCAGACAAGGCAACGAGAAGCATGCACAGCATGTATTAGAACAACCGTTTTAAATCCTCCAGGCACAGCCGTGGAGGAGTCAAGATGGCGTCAGGCGATAATCTGTGCAGATCATTTTCTCAGAATTAGATTTCTGTTATTTTAAACCTTACACTAGTGGACAGTCACTTTGGTATACCTCTGTGTAATCCTATTATGTTAATGTTCATTCTTATCCTGAATTCGAGATATTCTTTGACTTCCTACCTGAAAAAAAGGGTATTAGTACTCCAGCAGAGTGAAAAACCTTTCGTTCAATTTTGGCGCGAACCGGAAGTCTCTCTGTTCCCATTGTTTCATTTGATAGGCTACTAATAAGCTTTATGTTCCTTTGCCTTGGTCTCAAGCACTCTGTATCTATCTCACAAAACAGCATCTTAGAAGGGTCCTATTTGAGGTATAAATGGTAATTATGGGTACTAAGTTACAGAGAGAAGGAGGAGACGTATAGTGGTAGAGGGAACAAGGAGAGATGAAGATGTGGGCCCCCTATCCCACTAGCAAATTCCATGCATAGCACGGGTATTTGCTAGTATTATTTATTATACCTCTGAGCGGGATGGGATGGAAAGGCATAGGCTACAGCATTGGAAACACATACCACCCTCTAGGAGATACTTGCATATCATACCGACCTCTTCTTATGGTGTTTATATCATGTCATGAGAAGAGTTTTCTTCGATTTTTAGCATTTTGGGGCGAAAACAGATGATAATCCATATAATATACGGGCTGAGTGATTTCTACGAAAAGAGGTAGAAATCCATATAAGGAAAAAAGGGGTTTCTTTGTCTGACATGTTCTCGGAATTTGTCGTTTACAAACCATCTTATTCATCTGTAGAGTTCTACCCACCCTCTCTGGAGGTTTATATGTGGTTTGTGAAATATCTGGGGTGAAAATGTGATTTTGAAGCCTTTTTTAAATTGCATCTCTACACTCTATTTATAGCCTGGGAAAGCCCCTGTAAGATACTAGGTCATTTCCCACAACCTACGTCCAGGGGGACCTAACTACATGCAGAGGTGTGGAAGAGTGAAGACGAGGGTGTAGGAATAGGGGAGGGTGGGGGAAGAGAGGAGGAGTTCTTGAAAATTAAGAGTAAAATGGTGCATTCTGAGGGGATTTTTCTCTCATACTTCACAACATTTAACCCACTCAGAGCACAGACTCAAGCAGACTGTTTGTCGTGCATTTGTATTCAAAAGAATTACTGCTGTAATTATTGTGACTATGTCCCCTATTCTCATATTCGTCTTTACCTAATTATATGTTAATTCTTCTCACTAGAAAATTAGCCTCTATCAAAGGGAGCGGCTGGAAGATCTGGGAAGTTCCCAGAATCCGTGAACCTATTTATCACTGTAGAACTCTTTTTTGACGAATAAAAGATTGCTCTATCTATCTATTTATCTATTAATGGGCTGGAAGAGATCCTCGGATAAGCTCATAACCTGCTTTTTCCATGTCCAATCTTTCCGGAAAATAAAGAATTGGTTATCTTATCTTATCTTATCTTATCTTATCTATCTATATAAGGTCTATATTTGTGGTATTATTTGTTTCTTATTTGAAGGACCCTCACAGACCAAAAAAATGTTGGTAATGCACAGGACTCCCTGAGTCTGTCACTGCTGTCGGGGGACCAGGGGTACAGCAGGGAGGGGGAGCATCAGGAAGAGGGGAGGGGGAGGGGGAATCGGAGATGGGGTTGGGAGAGAAAAACAGGTATGAAAGTCAGAGAAGAGGGGGAGGGAAAAGAGGGAGAGGGGGAAGTGTGGGGAGAGAGGGTAACCGTCCGGAGGACGGGTACATTGCTAGTAATGAATAAAAGGGTACAAACCTTCATTTTTCCTTATGGTACATAAATTTGCCTTTTGAAAGTGAATTCAGTACAAAAAAAAATGTGTTAAATGACTTAGAGTTAATTTTCTAGTAAAAAAAATTAATTTCAGCATGTTTTAGGCTTTGACCTACTTCTTCTCGGCCCTAACCAAATTTCGCATATCATCCGCATGTCATCCTGCATATTCTGATTGTACACATTCCAAGGATTAATTTGATGAATGACATGTTTTACTAAAATAAAGCCTATTTGAGCCTCTCGCTGCTCTACTATTGCTGCTCAGCATATTTGCTCATCACCAAGGTGAATATCTTTGTGAATTAACATTCCTAATAATTCCCTCCATATGTTATTGGTGGAAATACAAACATCCAGTTTGATTTTCCTTTTCTGGTCATTTAAGTTCTATCAAATATAACATAATACCATACTGAAAACTGTATGGTCCTTTGAATATTAATAATTAGTTTGTAAGGAAGTTATATGGTCAACTTCGCTGGGAATGTAGTTTAAACAATATCTTATATGCAAATATATCTTATTTGATATCCTTAACTGAAAGCTGCACACAATTAACTCTGATCTTCTTTTTGTAGGCTGCATCATCAACATTTCATCTGCAATAGGAACAGTTGCGGTATACATAATAAGTCATTCATTATTCTTAAAAAGGAAAAAAGAACAATAATAAAAATAGCCATATAACTGCCTATTTAAAAGTAACATCTGAAGAGTAGTATTAATTTCTCAGATCTTACAGTTTGATACAGAGGGTTTAAGAATATTTGAAATGTGACCATCTGTAGTATGTCTTTTGGGTTTTCGGTAACATTTATGATTAGATATTGTCTTTATTATTTGTTTTAGTCATCGCAACTTACACCATTTGCTGTAATGAAAGCTGCATTGGATCACTTGACTAGATGTGTTGCCATAGGTATGCGAAAAATACATTTGTTTCTGTCTCTCACCAAACACGATCTATTACCAACCTGTATCAAACCTTATTCACTTTATATCACCGTGATTAGGATATGTGCCAAAGGTTTTACTTCATGTTTCACTAAATTCCTCTGGTGCCACCGTTTTTTAAATTGTTCTACAAAATCTGAATGTTCAGATACTGAGATTTTTATGAGCATTTTTATGAGCATTTTATGTTATGTACATGTATGTGTATTCATTTCAGAGGGAGTACCACATGGTGTCAGGGTAAATACAGTCAGGTAGGTCAGGATAATGTATATGGGAGTGGATGCACTATTGTGTCCCATTTGTTTATGGTATCAAAACTAAACAGGACTACCATCTTTGATATATTATTGGTATAGCCACTGTATAAAAATCTAATTTGAGGCCTGGTGAGTGTTTGGAGTAATTACCAAGGAAAGTCTATATTTTTCATTATCAAATGAAGTTGAAAGCGAGCTAGGAGTCCTGAGGTCAATATAGGTATTGTCAATTCCTATTTTCTTTTATAGTCCTGGACCGATCAAAACACCTGCGTTTGGAAAACTTGGAGCCGTAGAAGAGGTTGAGGTAATGAAAGCATTTATATATATAAACACTTCCATCTGATCAGTTATGTATAGAGTTGAACAATTTCAAGTTCAATTCGATTGGCCTTTCTTAGTGCAGAACTACTATACAGCAATAAACACTTTTAAAGGTCTACTATCTGTCACATGAAAAGTTCAAAGCAAGGATTTTGTTAACTTTAGTTTTTTATTTTCCTATCAGAAGACGGAAGCCGTATTTACAAAGAAGAATCCACTGGGAATGGGAACTATGGATGATACAACAGCAGCGATTTTATACCTGGCATCTGCACCATTTGTTACTGGAGCTAATCTTAGGGCTTCTGGTGGATTTGAACTAGTCTCACCATGGAATAAAACATTTAATACAGATTAGGCTCAGATCAGGTACATTGTCATATTGCTTCATTAGATCGAACACCTGCATTATGACAGCTAATGTTTCATGTCCCACCAATTCATTTTTCCTTAAAGAATCAGGCAGGTATGGACTTATAATGTAGGCCTATACATTGGAATGATAGAGCCAAATATATACAGTCCTGAAGTATAGCTTGTGACTGAGAGCATATTTAATATGATTGTCAGTAAGTAACCACAGTAAAAATGAGTATACTAACAATTTACAGAATTATAATCTATACAGACTTATTTCTCATAGTCGCATTGAAAGGCATAAATTGAATTAATTGAATTGAATAATCGCATTAAAAGGCATACAAAAACTGGTTCAATCGGGGATTCAAAGAACTTCTAAGTATCTCTTTATAAGTTTACATGAATACTGTATATTGTATCGGTATATTTTGTTCATATCAAATAGATCAATATAAGGGGCTGATTCCGCTTGAAACTGCATTTCTGACCATGGAGATAGCTCGTTGCTAAGCAACCAATGCAGATAGAACATATTCAATGACACCATTAAATTCCTTAAATTAGCTGTATCTATAAAACCTACTGAGATATAGGATGATTTCCCATCAGCCAATCAGATTTCAGCTAATTTGCATAAATAAGGCCCAAAATGGCCGAAATATTGAAAATAAAAATTTGCACCCTGTCTTATCTTTTTCAGCACCCTCGAAAACCCTGATAATAATTAAGAAATAAAACTCAAATAATATAGCCAGTGTTCCTTTATAGCATAGATGTGGGAGCCTACCACCTTGCCTAATATGGCTGTCAGGAGAGAGATCTATAAAATATGACTTTGTTTGACCATGTTCAAATTGCTTCCTACATCACTGACTATAGAATTAGCCATTTAATATTTCTGATACAACACACTGATAGGACCAAATATATACGAAAGTATGGTGTCAAAACAGGACGTAAAGCAACCAATTCCCCCACCCCATGTCCTCCTTTGTAACTTGATATAATGCCACATCAACAAAGGTTTCTGAAACTATCAGTAACAAATACAAAAGCCAAGAGTCATATCCAAAACGCTTTAGACATGAATTAGTCTTTGTATCCAGAAAAAACCAAATATCAGTAATATGATAACATAGTTTCTAGCAAGCTAATTAACCAATTAGCAGTCGCCGCCTAGTGGACAACAAACGAAACCAACGTTAGCTTCAACATTCATAGCGCCCACTGCACGAAGTTAGGCACATTACGCTCAGGAATTGCCACACACTATTTATTCTTAGCAGGAACCCAATGCATAAGACTCGTTTTGAAGATTCAGGGCAACTATATTTTATTTCAACATCCCCCGAAAAAGTAAATATTGAAAACCAGTTGCCAGTGCAAACACAAACACTAGAAGCTATGTAAAAGGCAGAAAATCTTAAACACTTTTACATACAAATCAGTCACATATTGGAATGAACTGAGAATTGAGGCTCACCAAATAGAGGACCGGAAAACCTTTATCACTAGAGGCTTGGGAGATATTGAGTTACATGTGTACATGTACATACATACCTGTATACATATTAGAATATACATCTGCAATGTGGGCCCATATTAGCTTTATGTGGGTCCATATTTACTGGCAGATAAACTTTAAGTTCATGGATGACATGATATACTAAGTCCATTAATTGAAAGTAATTTTAAGAAGGCGTAACTGGTTTATGCGCAGTCAAGCATGTAGTGACCGTGAACACAAACTAAAACAAATCAATTTGTCCTCTCAACCAAGCTCACAATTAATGAGCGAAATCCTTGGAATCTAAAGGCTCTAAAAACATCGGACGAAGAGGTATCTACGGTTCAAGGTATGTTAGACTTGATTTGCATAAAGTTTAATGTTTTCTCGAAGCTACAAGACACATTTTCAAATGGAAATAGTATTGATTGCCTTTCGTTCAACCAAGGAGTAAAGTTAGTTAACAGTCGTTAATATGAAATGTTTTGATACAGCGTCGAGCAGCACACATCCTGTCGTTATTTATGTAGGATATATCATATGCGTATATGTTACGTATATAAATTTAGGCCTGACATACAGATACAAAGGATTTTACATCCACAATTTTACATCCCCGATTATGTATCTGATAACTTATATATATTCGCCAAAATGAGCATTATATCAGAGATCAAGTTTTGAAAGGGAGTCGCAATATGATTTATATAATGGAATATGAGATACAGGATCATAATTATCACGGATAGTAGAGGTGATAAATATGTGACTAAAGCTGGGGTTTTGTTGTTTATTTTATTTTTTACAAGAACTGTTAATGAAGTTCATTACCGTCAGTCTAAAGAATATTCATTCTGTTAATCCAATTAAAGATGCATTATCAGCTGTGGAAGATCCTGAAGTGTAATGACTATTCTTGAGATATGAAACATTCTAAAGATATCATATCTCCTGGGGAAACGATCCAAATGAAGAAAAACCGATTAAAAGTAACAAATTCAGCATCGATTTTTGCTTTGCATACCACTGCACCAGTACCCTGTAAAGGACCATTCAACATAGGCAGGGTATTGGAGAATACCTGGTCACATATACATGTGTGTGCGCAGGGTCTATTTTTATAGAGCTTTGGAGGACTGCACTTTAAAATCAACACTTCTTTACCACTAGGATGTCAACACATCGACTGGCCACATAGATTACCATACACTATATTGTAATCCATGTATACTTAATTGTGAAAGACTTGCCACCCACAACATATAATCGGACTGCACTTATAAATAACTTGTTTGAAGTTTTAAAGTTTGGAATTCCAGAAAACGTCATCTGGTGCGCCCTCAAATTGTGACATGCTAACAAGGGGGGTAATGCCTGTGAAATATCTGGTTGAGAGACTATCCAAAACACGTCCATTCGTTGCGCACCGATTGAATAATGCACCACTTCTTTTGTTATTTACATGCTTTTAATGGATTCAGAATTGTTAGATATTCAGGGACATGTTTGGGTTCATCTTATACTTGGTGTATGTGGCAAAAGGAAAAAATGCGCAGATTTGCGCATCCATAGCTGAGAGTGCATTTTTAATACAAAACACTCAATACAACTTGATGTTTGTCTGATCTGTAAATGTGTGCCCCGATATGAAAGTTGATCAAGATTCTATAATCAATAGTGTATACATTATATTCACACTTTATTTTTAGGCCCAGCTAATGACAATGAAGACTGCATTAGCACTGAAGTCGGCCATCATTTTGCTCCTCGGAGTTTCTGTGGAGGCTCATGAAGGTGGACCACATACTCCACCTGCTGAGGCTCGAAGTCATAAAGGCAGACCAGATGATATCCCACCTGTTGGAGCAGAGAAGAATCACATTCAACCAGTAGATAGCCCCGGAATGAAAGGAGATATCAAGGAAGGAGAGCATCTGAAATTAGGGAAAACCGACAAAGAGCGAAGTAATGACGAGGTTGTGATTGTGAATAAGAACATACGACAACAATTTTAAGTAAATTAAGACGCGTACAACCGAGGTTCGCTCAGTCTTCTCAATGAAGGGAAAGGAAAACCAGACAACATGCTTTGCAAAAAAACCACCCCAAAACAGACAACATGCTCTGTTTCTGAAGTTTTATTTACCTGTCAGCACTTCTGACTCAGGGTGCAAGGTCAGACACGGAAGACCTATAGATGCTTAGGCATAGTCACAAATGTCCTCCATAATGATTCCCAGCGTTCATACCTGTAAAGCCATATTTTATGTACTTTAACAATTGCCATTTCTATTCCTGATTACCATTATATTCATTTACACACTATTTATTATATATGTGACAGAAAGAATCACATCCCTTCGAGGCTTCTATTAGAATTAGAGAAATCTCTTCTCTTAATTATTGTATCCTGCATCGGTCTCACAAAAGTGGTCTTTCCCCTCATATCAAAGTTGTAATTCTCCCTACGAATGACTTTCATTTCTATCAACCTCCTTCTTTGCTAAGGTCATATAAAATAATAGCGGATTGAACCAGGAGCTAAGGATTATTAGACACGGATTCTCCTGCACCTCGTCCAGTACATATTCAGAATTATAGCACCACGTTCCGTTCGCTTCATTTATTGCAGCAAATACGGTAGCTTCCCCTCTCTGTGCTTACATCTCCCTGCACTTATTTCCAGTAGATTGTATTGGCAAGACGCATAGCAGTTCCCTATTAGCAGCAGACCCCCACCACTATTAATGGTCAGGGATATAGTGCCAGCTAGCACCGTGCCTTATAAACAATATCATGTTCCACCTCAAACACAGGTCTTATCATAATACTAGACTTCTATTATTGATTCTAGCGTGCTTATATGCACGTATATTAAACATTACACACATCATATATTCCACCACATGTATGGAAGTCCTATATATAATGCCGAATTTCTGTTATTATTCTTACCATCCATAACATTTTTTTTTATTATTCCACAGCTTCTCTTTCTTTTTTTTTGTTTTGAAACTTTTATTCAGCTTCCTGCCATCTGGGCTACAATACTAATCATACATGTGCGCGAGTAATATGTGAAATGAAACTATTAAAACAATACTATTAAGTGCTATAGACTAATATATTTCACCACAGACACATATCATATTATAACGATGTGAGAGTGGCACGTTTTCATATTATGGCTGGTACCATAATGTTAACAATCTGTGGATAGGTACCTATTATGACGGACCGAAATTGGTCGATTGTGTGTTTTAATGATTATGGTTTAACTATATCGGACCTAAGGTATTCAGGTAAATGGTTATTTTCCTCCCAAGTTTAGGTTAATATGACACATAGGGTATTGTTCTTATATAGGGGTGGTTTGACCTCCAGCTATACATGCTCTCCACCTCCCTTAACGATAAGCATGTGTTTACATTGGCAGTTGGTGCCCTATTAGTATTAGCGCCTTATCCTCAGATCATTGTGTTTTAGTAAGAACAAAGAACATACACCCGGGTCCCGTTACTCCGTTTTCTCGCTAACTATTTCTCCATACACTTCCAATGGAGAAATAGTTAGCGAGAAAGCGGAGCAACGGGTTCCCAGGCAATATGTTGAGACGAGGGATCATTATCCTTTTCGTTAATAACGATTACGATAATGACTATTATTAAGAGCAACGAAACGATTACGATTTTGAAGAGCCATGCTCGGATGTTAAGGAAGATCAAGGGGGTGTTTCAGGAAATCTCTGAAGAAATGTTGAAATAAATATTTCTGTATTATTTCATGAATTTAATAACCTGTTCAGACTGTAATTATAAGTTTTGTACAGCATATTTTAAACATTAAGGTACTTCTTAAGAACTGTCTTAAACTGAAGATTTCATGCAAATGTTTTGTGATATCTTAAAATCTTACATATTATATATAAAGATTAGGTCATACTATGTTTACAACTATCAATTGCTTTATTTTCATGCGATACGTCCATCACTAGAAAAAACTCTTTAAATCTAGTCAACATTTTACATGATATTATTTGAGTTTATTTTTGCCGGGATGATTTCATTTTTGTGTTCGATGAAGTCCCAATAGCCCCCACTCTAAATAAACCTCTAGACGTCTACTATAACTCCTGGCATATCATGTTTATGTTGACCTAATCTTTTCCACCACCGTCATTTATAATTGTGATTCCTTTTCCTCTGGTCATATCAAGTTACACTCCTGGTTGAAAGGCTGCCATGCTGTTTTGGCCGTCCGATATGTATAGGCTTTAGCAGTGATCTGTGGGACAGATTCCTTGTTGTTGGGGGAAAATTAGAAATTTATTAAATTATGGTATTTTCCAGCCTTTGGTTGATATGTAATTGAAAGATCCAAAGAAACGTATCGTATCCTAAAATCATTAGTCTTTCTTTTATTCAGGGTGTTATCCAAGACGTCCTGCCAACGAGTATAGAATACACGTTGGTCATACTTAATAGTACACGACTATGAATAATTCAATACAGGCTGCATTCGTCGAAATGTTGCAATATCAAAACGTCCATCATTGCTAATATTGGGGAAATCTTTAATTTAATGAAGAACTAAATGAAATTGTGCAATACATCTTTCATCATCAAACTGTAATCGAGCCTTTATTTTTCAGCGTCAACCGAAAACACTAAACAGAATTTTGCGTGCAGAATCGAAACAAATACAATACACACTTTTGTGTGAGAGTGTAGAGTTTAAACTTTGGCATGGGCACTGGGTACAGGTAGTGGCGGAGGACTGTCACAGGGGCCAAGTAGCACACTGACCTGTTAGAAAGCTCCTGGGTAATTATCCAGCTCCAGTCTGACCATACAAGACAGAATACAAGGCAGTATACTACCCTGCTGTGTTTTACATCATGGATCTGAATGGTCTGTCTTATCTAGAGTGGGACGAGGTGGAAGCCGATCTAGCTGAAGGTAAGAATAAGTGTTTTCTTTTCTTTTCTTTCCAGAAAATAAATAGAAGGGAACAGGGCTGGTGGTGGGGGCTTTCGAATACAGAGGATAACAATCCCACCGGGCCGTTGTACTACGGATCGTTATGTTAACGATATCATCGTTGTAATATCGGTTATCGCTATTGTGTTGGTATCGCTGTGACATTACTACTTGCCACTTTGAATTCAATAATAACGATTACATTATGAGCACCCCAAAGAGCAACCCATATAGCAATCACAGTGCATCGGTGCAATTTCAAACTGTAGTATCGAACTGGCCGGTTGCATAAGAAATCCTTACTTAAAATTTCCCTTCCTTAGATAACCAAGGAAAAAGTTAAGTAAGGATTTTTATGCAAAGAGTGGAGTGGAGTGGAGGGGAGTGGAGGGCAGGGGAGGGGATGTATTTTTCCCTCCAACTGGGGTGACTTGGTGCCCAGTAAATATAGCTTCCTCAGAATGTTGAGCGACGAGCGGAATGTTACGGTTTTTAACAAGGGTAAAACAATATAAGATGTGACAGTCAACTAGAAACAATTTAAAGAAAACATTTCACTCATTAATTATGTTGTTAATAACAACTCTGTACACATTTAAGTAGCTCAGTCCACAGTTTCCATATATACACAATAAAACTCCCGAAGTGGCTGGTTATTGATTATAAATATGGGATTTTTAAAGCACACAACCCATTGTAGCGAACATCTGAATTCATACATTCTTCTTTCCCCTGGAATCAAAATTCGGATTAGACTGGTTCCGATCGGACACGTTTTGGTTGCTCGAGTCTTACATCAACAAGCCCCAGGGAATGTACTTCTACAACGCAACGTATAGTAATGATTCACAATAATTGCACAATGATAGCATAATGAAATCTCTAATGAGAGTCGGTACAAACTATAATAGGTGATATATTATGCCCCGAAGGTTTATATCACCTTTATATTAAATAATACCTTATTTGTATGTTCTAATCTTCAGTAGATCCTTATTTGTGTATGGTTCTCGAAAGACGTTTACAAAGGTTTTGGGACACAGACTACATGAACTTAAAAAAATATTTTCTCTTTGATTGTCAGAAATTGTGGAATATTCCATCGTACATCGCAAGATACTTAAAGGCAAGAGTGTGGAGTACACAGTCATGGCTCCTGACAACAAGTCATACCAGGTAAAAATTAAATCTTCATTTACATCCAGCTTATATGTTAGAGTTCGTAATAATGATATTAAGTATCGTGCATATATAGTATTATGCTACTACAACCTGATATTGTAAAAAATTGTTTGAGCCATTAATTTCCAGCCAACATATATAACAGTAGTATTTTAGAATACCATAACTGAATGTATCATAAAAATGGAATTCTAATCTATTAGTCCAGTAGATCTAGCGAAAAAAATGGCTGAACGTGGAACAAATTGCAATAAAAGGTTTTTCAACGGTTTTGGGTACTTTGAACCCCCTTCATTAACATACTAAAAGTCTCAAAAAATCTAGGTGGGGGAACATTCCAAAATCGAAGGTCAAAGGTCAAGGTCACCCAATAAATGAAGCATCCAAAATATTTTACATTTTTATGCATATATAAGGATTTATTGGAAATAGAATTTTCATTTTTTGCACACTCATGACCTATGATGAGCGCTTCATTTTGAAACTGTCATTTGACCTCTGACCTCAAGGTCAAGGTCATTCAAGGTCACCAAGAGTTGAAAAATGAGGCCTTTCAGGGAATATGACTTGTGATAGTTTTTCACCATGGAAAAGATATTACTCAAAGTCATTCACATCTTAATCTATGTGATAGCCAGTGCAATTCTGAGCCCAGTGGCCAATTTTTAGAGGCCTAGACCAAGAATTGACTTCACAACAGCCTAATGAACATGGTATCCGAGAAAACATAGTTTTTGATTTTGGCCTCATATTGGACATTGAGCTCCAAGGTATAGAAACTGGTATCCAAAATATTTTACATTTTTGTGCATATATGAGGATTTATTGAAAATAGAATTTTCATTTTTTGCACACTCATGACCTATGATAGACCCTTCATTTTGACACAGGCATTTGACCTCAAGGTCAAGGTCATTCAAGGTCACCAAGCATTAAAAAATTAGGTTTTTCAGGGAATATGATTTGTGAAGTTTTCCACCATTGAAAAGATTTTACTCAGATTTTAAGTCATTCAGATCTTAATCTATCTGATAGCCTGTGCAATTCTGAGCGCAGTGGCCAATTGTCAGAAGCCTAGTCCAAGAATCGACTTCACAAAAGCTTATCAATATGGAATCCAAGAAAACATTATAATTGGACATTGAGTTCCAAGGTATAGAAACTGGTATCCAACATATTTTACATTTTTATGCATATGTAAGGATTTGTTGGAAATAGAATTTTCATTTTTGGCACAGACATGACTTATGATAAGCACTTCATTTTGAAACAGTCATTTGACCTCTGACCTCAAGGTCAAGGTCATTCAAGGTCACCGTGATTTGAAAAATGCGGTTTTTCAGGGAATATGACTAAGAAATTATTGAAAATTTAATGAGACCAAGTATAGCTTAATATGGTTATGGTTTAGGAAGCAGTAACAAATACACAAGGATACAGTTACGCTGTCTTTGTTGACTTACACCTGGTTGCTCACAGCAGGACTCAGGAAGTGTTAGTCCACCATGGTAATGAGTGAGAGAACCCCTATTATATAGTATGAGGGGGTAAACTGGTAGCTGCTTGATATCAGAGTCTCAGTTGTGTTACAACAAGTACATTCAGGGCAGTGTGTGCCTTGAAGTACTCAGGTACACCCTGTCAACAAGACGGGGTGTACCTTGAGGCACTCAATAGGGTACATAAGTGTCATGGTGCAAGGTGCAAAATATTGTAAATTACTTGCAATCTTGTACTGATGTGCAGATAAGAAGCAAACAATCCCCATAGACCTAGTGCGGGTCATCGGAGGGGTCTAGTGGTTAAGGCGTTGGATTCTAAACTGAGAGGTTCTTAGTCCTGGATTCAAATCCCATATAGATTTACCAAAAGACTATTTCACCTCCCATCCAGTGCACATCAACCGGGTTATCAAAGGCCAGCCAAGTATATAGCCGCCTATGGTTATACGCATGTAAAAGAACCATTGCTAATATTCAAAAAGAGCAGGGTATGGTATCCCATTAATGTGTTTTCTCTCTCGCCCTGAGGACCAAAATGTATGAAAAGTGTGGTGTCAAAACAGGGTGTTAAGCCACCAGTTCTCCCCCAGCTTCCCACCATGGTCCTGGGTATAACCTTAAAGTGCCTTTCTGTCTCTTTTCTCTGTCTCTCTCCCTTCTTCTCTATCTCTATTTCCTTGGTATGATCATATACTGCCTCCCTCTCAGCTCTCCCGCTTTTGATATAACCATATTAAATGTGTTGATAAGGGCGTAAATCAACCAATCTCACTCACTCACCCACCCTCCCACCATAGAATTAGAGTTGTGTGTGATAAAAAATCACTTCATACATAACATCTTGATATATCAAAAGATTGCGATATTTTGCATATTACCTACAAATATTTATTAGTTTTTCTCTAAATCAGAAATCTCAACTTTATTATTCATCCTAAACTACAAAATGGAGGAAACTTGGACTCATCAATTAGACAATACCATGTGCTCCCTGCCCCCACCTGGAATGGACTAGCTAAATTATGCTTGTGGTACAAATAATGGTATGTCTACTTACCAATATGTTTTTTTCTATTTCTTTAAATCTCCTCCTATAAATTTAGTTGGCAAGGGTAGTAACTCTCCCAGCATAGAGTTGATGCACAAGTGTATGCAATTTAAACAGCAGAGAAACATGTTTATTAGTCTTCCATGAATGATGTGTTGAATCGGTCTATATTTGACTTTATGTGATGCAAAGGTCCATGCATCCTATTGATATATTGTGCATCAAATCTCCTCACTTTCGACTGTAGCACTGGTACTGTTTGCACAGACACCATTGCAATGACCACAAGCTGCAGTGCATTCTAAATTAATTTTCCTACACGAACATCTCAGACTACTACAGTCACTCTGGCAGTTGCAATGGATGATGTGTAAAAGTTCCTCAGGGGCAGGGGTTAAATCGGTAAGTACAGGTTGGTATTGACCATCTGCGAGCTTCCATCCCCAATGCTCTGGTTGAAGGTGTTCACCCTGCCAAGTTTGAATTTGATGGTATACCCTGTAGCTGTGGTACTTGTTGGCTGCAGATGTAGGTGGTAACATTTGTGGGTGTATATGAGTATTGCGGACAGCAAGTTTTTCACAGTACTTCTTATACCTGAGTTGATCCAGGCTTTCATTGATATTGCCATTGTAGAAAAGCACAAGAGCCTGTTCACCAGCAGCCTCAACATCCTTTTTAGATGCTTTCATCTCAGAGAATACCATGGCTTGCTTTTGAACTTCTGTTGAGCTCAAAAACTTCTTTAATATGCTTCCTTTTCCTATTCCAAATAAACCTGAAGTTGTGTCACATCCTGATATTGCATGAACAAATAGTAGTGCTCTGCAACTCTGATGGCCAAGGTTTTCCTTTAGAGCTCTGATGTCCCATATTCTTTGTTCTTTTGCCCTATTTGAGTCTGATTTAAAGTAAAGGTTGCAGGATGTTGCTTCTGCATGGTAGCAAAGGAGAACAATCAAATCTGTATCTTCTCCAATGAGTATTGTGGCATTAGTCCTGGAAGATTTGATAGCTGTTTCTACAATAAGCAGATCTGCATCTGCTTCTGCATGCAATGTGGAGATTCCATTGGCCCTAAGATGGTCACTCAACATTTCAATGAACTTTCCTTTGTTGCATTTGTTTTTCAAAAAGTCTTTCTTTTTCATGTCTACACGCATGGTGGCTGTGAATGAAACAAGAATTCCTGTAACACCTTTGTTTCGTCTCAGATGTGTCATGTCCTTAGTGCTAGGTTTGCCATAACCATCAAATACAACGGTAGCTGTGCCATATTTTGCTTTGACAAAGTCATGATACATCTTAAAAATGTCACCATATGTTTGTCCCATTGGCCATGGTAATTTCTGGATCAGAGAACCTCCATCGATGATGTAATATTCCTTACCTGTTGGTTCCCCAGACACACAACAAGCAGTAGACCAAAGGATATCTGCTAAGCTAGACTTTTTAGCTTCACGCAGCAAGTATGGAGTTTCAAACAATGCGGGAGGGTAGCTGCAAAGCTCATATCCCAATGTTGTCTCCAAATCTGATGCTTTACAAGATATGCTGAGACGTTGAAACAAAAGTTGAGGGTCTATTGACACTGATTGACCCTCAATTCTGAGACTTGATTTCCCTCCTAATGTTTTGGCAATAGCCTTTCTTTTGAAGACAAACTCTGCTACTGTTTTCCCATCCATTGACTCCAGTATCTTCCTCCCTACTGTTTTTGCATCATCAACATTGACATCTGGGTGTGCTGTGACACCAGTAGCAATATTTCTAAGGGTTGGGTCATTGCTGAAAGGATTCCTCTCAATGAGGAAGTACAGAAGAGTTTTTGTGTCCTCATTGTCTCGCTTTACCCTTGAGTTGGAAAGGTTCTTACTTTGTTCACCAGAATCAAAGTGAACAGATGTAAGTTCTTGCATAGAGTGATTAATTTCTGCACAAGCAGGCATACTCAAGAGCCATATGCTACGCTGTTTTTCTGTCAAGCCCTTTCCTCTGGTCATACCTCCATTTGATTTCAATGTACGCATTAGTGCTTGCTCAATCACCAGATCTGTTGATAGTCCAGCCCATGATCGATCACTTCTTCGAACTACATGAAAACCTTCTTGGAACTTCTCATATACATATTTATTTTTCTGTTCCAATAGACTCATATTCTGGAGGTATAATCGTATGCTCTTTACATAGTGGTGTTGACCAGATGCAGCCAGAAAGGGAAGCATTTCTGACAGAGATTGCAAATGAAGTTTCCAGTTGCCAGTCCTTTCAGCTTTGATGAATTTGCAAAGTATGGATATCATTTCATCATATTGGATCCAGATTTTTGATGTGCGAGAAGTATATTCTTCCTTCTTAGCTAGAAGCAATGCTTCAGCTTTATCAAGGAAATCAATGTTTACTATTTTGTCTGCTGTGATGGATCCATCAATCAGTTTGTTGCAGAGTTTGTACATTTGATCAATATCATTGCTTTTGCATGATTGTGTGCATCCTTCAGAGGCAGCTCCATTTGTTAGGGAAGCCTCTTCACCACCTTGTTGCCCAGATGCCCCTGTAACTTCTATTTCTAAAGCATCAGATATTAGCAGTGTATTGAGAGCTAAATCAGTGAGTAGGTGGGCCCTAACTGCTCTAGATATGGCCTTTCCACCCATAATGTGTTCCACAGCCTTTGGAGCATAGATCTGTTCTAGCAACTCTTCTATTCCAGTACCTGTCATAAGGTGGCCAATAGAATGAAGGAAACTCATCTCTGTATGAAAACCACCCAGACGTAAAACAATTTGTTTCAGCTCACTATCCTCTGCCTCTGATTCAATAATTGACATAGCCTTCCACCAAAGAGGCTGGTCAAACGTGAGAATAGGTGTCACATTATGCTTTTTAGCATGTTTGCAAACAAAGACAAGGGTTGAGTAAATGCAAGTCAAGTTGCTTGGCATTAAGTCAATCATAGGTAAAAACTTGATGGCAGCTTTTTCAGGAGAGCTCCCATTATGTATACCTTCCATAAGGCCAGACCATGAAGGAAGCTTCTCAGGAAAAAGATAAGAAGCTTTCCAGAGCATTTGTGTCTGGCTTGTTGGATCATAAGCCTTCATGTCATGGAGCTTTTGATACTGAATGCATGAGAGATCTAACTTCTCTTCTTTATAGAACAAGATATCAATTTTTCCTGCCAGTATTATATCTTCATTGGTGACATTGATGCGAATCACTTTGGATGTGTATTTTCTCCCGGGAGAAATTGTTCCAATGATTCCCATTCCATGGAAGGTATTCTTACCATCAATTGTGCACAGATTGTGGTCCACATTGTCAGCTGTGTACTGCACAAAATCTGAAGACTGTAACCCAGTGATATCAGTTCTTTGAACAAAAGCAGCACTTTTTTCAAACCTCTGAACTTCATCATAGGAGCATGAAAAACCAAGATGATAAAGGCTGTCTATCAAAAAACGGGATGCAAATTGGTGGTGGAGCTGAACACCCAATCCAACTTGGAGTGGTGGAAGCAATAACCTAGGGCTTGTTGCCTGCATTATAGCTTGCCCAATAGAGGCTATCTTTAGATTTGGGTCTCTCTTAGTAAAAAGAGTGGTTAGCAGTAGCTTCAGACTCTCTGGAAGATATTCCAATGCATCATCGATGGACTCCATTTCTTGGGAACTAGGATACACTTCTAAATTTGTTTTGATGGACTTTATATCATCTCGTATCAAAATTGCAGCTGCTTTTATGATCTTTATCTTTTCCTCAGCTGGGTCTGTTTTTATTTGCTGAGTAGAAACGGCTTCAGCTGTATTTTGGAAGGTGACAACATTTTCCATAATTCTGATTTTAGTCCCCAAGTGTTCCTGAAGTTTCTGTTTCATGAATTTTCTAGTGTATGGCTCAGAATTTGGAGTTTTCAAATGTTTTTGCATCTCTCGAACCAGATCACTGACAGTGATTTGTTCCTTATCATTTTCCTGAAGGTAATCTACAACCCTATAAAAAGCTTCAAGTTTGTCTTCATCCTGCGGGCGACCTTTCCTTTTTCTCTTATCATCTGAACACCCTGGCTGATGATACTCATTAGGTATCTGTTTCATAGTAATGAAATTAGTATAGCATTGTTGGTGATATACAGAATCAGCAGCTGGTAAGTCATATACATTAAGGATTCTGGCTTTTATGACATCAGACCAACTGTCACTTCGTTGTACACACTTTTGTAACAAGCTGTCTTCGAGTCTCAGTGTACGGACAGTGCACATGTTTTCTGTCTTTCTCTTTTTGCATAGACTTGGCTTGAGTGGATTTGCACAAAAAAGACAGTGAGTTCCATACTGAAAATTCTGGTCTTTGGAACGTAATGTCATGCTCCTCTTTGCTGCCAATTGACTATTTTTAGCTGCTGTAATCTTGTGTGGAAGAATGTATGATTTTCTACAATCAGCATGGACTACTTGTCCAGGAAGCACACTAATGTCATCTTCCCGCTCAAGGCTGGCATTATTTATTCCACTAGAGCCTTTCTCCCCCAATGTTACAGTTGGACAAGTACCTAATTGTTGGTTACAGAGTACACATTTGTCCATCTCCATTTTCATATATTTTTGTGATAGACCTAGTAGTAAGAAATATATAATGCATCCACCAAACCTGTCCCATCTAATATCAGTCACCAAGCAACTCTATCCAGGATAGCTTATTAGAAGGATTTATTTTGGACACTGAAGGGGTGGTGGAAATGGATCTTCACAAAACCAAAATGAAAATCTAACACAGCAAAGACTGTGAAGACTGTGAACATGTAGGCTAACACAGCAAAAGAAAGACAACTCAGAAATATTCAAGAACAAAATGGAAGGACCATTAATAGGGGAGAGGTGAAAACTGTAAATGATACAAATCCAATGGATGTTGGAAACACACCTTCAGCTATACTATACAAGAACCTGTACCCCAACAAATACCAGGAGCATATACAATACACCCCAATTAAGGCCTGGAGGACAATGTCAGTACCAAATGCTGTACCAGTAACCTCACAGTCAATACCAACAACAATACTAGCAACAACATTTTTTGAATTGCATCTCAACTGAAATATCAAGATATACAAATAGGCCTATTAATGATGAGACCACTAATAGGGGCAAATCAACCCTGCTAAAGGGTAAAGTAAATGGATAGCCCAAACATATATAGGGTGTAACTTGTACTTCCCTTGTTTATCAGCAGCATTTATATGAACAATATATTTAGAGAAACTTGTGGTAAAGGTAAAAGGCAATAGAATGAGAATTGTCTTTACCTTTATGAAATGTATATCAGAATAGAGCCAACTATTCTTATTCTGAATAAGAAGGTTTATACCAAGTTTTGCAGTCACAAAAAGACCTTGGCTATGTTGGACATGATAGCCCGCCAAGAAATTACACTATGAAAATGTTTCTGCAATGGATTCAAATTTAGATTTGACAGGCAAGATGTTTCACCAATATTATATAAAACTACTGCTTTGGACAATTCGTGGATAGATCTGCTGCATGTGCAAATAAAAGAATCATTGCACAGACAAGGAAGGAAAATATTCCTGCAATTGGGGCACAGCCTGTGTTGGTCCCTAACACATAGCACTAACACAGTTACCAACGAAACTTGCTTCTGAGTAATTTTTTACTTCAATTATCTCAAACCATTCTAAGACACTTAGTAAACCAAAGCGATGCACATGTTTATTGTTTTCAGACCTTTTGCAACAGAATTCAATGGCAAGATGTCAGTATTGTAATTTTGTTAAAAAAGCGTTGAATTTAATTCTGAGAAATTTTCAACTTGAATTATTGCAGAATATTCTACAGCTATTGATCTGGAATGTTGTAAACCTCTATGCTATTGCGTAATATATGTCTACTTATTTTCAGACCTTTCTTAAAAGAATCCAATTGATATCCAATTGAAACCTAGCACAATAAATTTGCGATTGCGTTCAAAAGTCACTTCCCAGTGAACTATATCCTAGACATGGAAAACAATATTTAACACAATGTTTTTATCATAAGATGGAAAAGTTAACAAACCACTAACTGGTGTGTTATCACTCTATGGACACACATTTTAACTGGGGCACCGATGGTCTGTGTTATAACTTTTTATTACATTACCCCAGTTACCCACTGGACATGAAGACTATATAGGCTATATATCTGATGGTCCAATGTAGTATTTGGGGTGTACAAGGTATCGGGGGTAATCACATAACTGAAAAGATTATGAGATTATATATCCTATATCCAGTCAAGGCGATATTTCTGTTGCTCCTCCAATAAATTACCAATTCTGGAGTTCACAGCCAGAAGATGTGATTAGGGGGTTTTATCCAAAGGTTTATCCTTATCCTATATCTATAACAATGAACCCTCCACAGCAGGGGAGAGGGTAGGGAATCCTTGATTCAATGAAAAGGAGATTAGCCTACCTTGGAAAACTCCTCCTCAATGTGCAACATATGGAAATGAGAGGAAAATCAGGGAAACAGCATCTGTAAGATTTCCTAATATGTGCAGATCAAAAAGAGGGATTTTAATTATAAATAGGATTGTAGATATTGTAGATTCAGCAGAACCCGTGCAGAGTAAAATAATAACTTCTTAATATAAGAATAGAGAATCTATATCCATACCCCTACCTGCATGCAGATTGAACATGTAGGCCTAGGTAAAATTCAAAAGATTGTTGATCTATTCACGCAGGTGGCACGCAGGGAATTGACAATGCCAGAAATAGGCTATATATTCCAGGCAACATATAAGATATTAGAGACACCTAATCCAGCCCCTTGATTATCACCTTTGATGAGGTGTCAAAGGCCAAAACACAATCCAAACCCCTATATTATATCACTATTATTATTATGTTTTAGGCACAATATTCGTCCCCTAGCCTTTTTTGGACTAGGGCAGCACAGCTTTAGGCCTATAGGCCTATGTCTGTTACTTTTGTAACATTTATACCATAAGGCCTTGGCCTACCTGAAATCTCTCCTAATAGAAGAGTTAGGCCTCATTATTTCTCCCAGAGATTAACCCCTATATAATACAGTAGCTTATTAGTAGTACTGACGATAATGAAATAATGAAGAACCTAGCTTTTCCAAGACATCTATAGGCCTATATAGGCCTATGAACAAAAATAACCAAATGAACCAGAGATGTAGGAATATATTGAACCACTACAGAAAGTAATGAAGATGAGCTATTTATAGTTGTGACAATGTGCCAATGATTCAAATGGATCTTTATAGTTCCAAACACCTATTAATCATCAAACTATTACCGTATAGGCCCCTAAATCTAGATTTCGAACCTAGGCCTAGTATTTAATTTAAATTTACTTGATATTGTCAATAAATATCGTCTCGGATATATATTATCACACTGCCAACTTTGATATTTGAGGGAGAGAGGGGTTACCAAGCCTCAGATAACTATGATCATTACTGGTCTGGACTGGCCATGCTCCAGCTTTTATAGGAGATTAAAGTCCTAGCGCGGACGTCAGAGAGCGCACCCTGGAAATCGTATAGACAGTCTATGAGTCTAAACATCGATCAATTCTGTTCTTTGTCAAAAAATTAATTTTAATGCCATTCAGTTGAAAATAAATGCACAAGCACAAATTTGGTACCAGGTAAAACGTCACAATTTCGACAGGAGGAAACCTTAAATCTATGAATAGAAAGGATGGTATGAGTAATGCTCATGCCAGAAGTAAGCAAAGTAAGTAAGTAATTTTCGGGATTTTGTGAGGTTTTGCAGCTTTTTTATTGTTTATATTTTCTGGACTGCATTTTTGTTAAGAGAACATCATAAGGTAGCATACACTGCGATGTTTTAAATGTAAATAATGTCCATATTGCCCCTTCATTTGGCACTAAAAGCAAAAGAACTACATAGAGGAAACACAGTGTCAGGAGATCCCACCCAGGATTGAACCCGGGCCCCCAGCACAGAAGGCAGACATGTTACCGCTGGACCACTGGGCCAGGCTGCTGACACATTGAAGGTTAGAGTAACTACCTCGCCACTTGTTACACAAGCACACAGCCAGCAACTGGCTCCCACTTGGATATCAAGGCAATTAGCCAAACCAGGGATCGATTGAACTGAAAAATACTTCATTTGCTTGTATAAATTGATGCTTCTTGATCACTCCCTTAGTTGCAGCAAAAGTCGTTTCTTTCTGACTTAACATTTCAGAAATGTTGGTCGTTGCCCAGGAGGCTAGGCTAGTAGGCTAGGCTAGGCCTACATGCTAAGCACCGATCTCATATTTCTATGAGGTTTTATGGGGAAATCTCTTTCAAATCATTGTAAATTCTAACATCATAAAACATTGCTGGAAGTATCTTAAAGATTATGACTGAATTAGTGCATGACGGTCGTCAGTATGACAGTGGACATTTCCCCAGAAAAAATGAAGTCCCAGCATGGATTCGAACCTGCAACGTTGTGGTTCAAAGGCAGAGATGATAACCATTACACCACTAAATCTGATGACAATCACCCCACAACTTATCAGCCTGATTCTCTATAGAAGGGATGTAATTATGTAAAATGTACGAAATATTTTATTTTTTAAAAGTTGTGGTTTACCTAGGCCTACATGTGTTCACCAGACACTTAATATTTCGTTCAACAATGCCACAATAGTCCCCTAGTATGTGGACTCATTTTCGCCCCTTGATGCTAAGTTATAGAAAAAACGATAAAATATAAATGGCATAATAAAGCAAGAATCAGAACATTTGAATAAAGTGATTTTGTAAAATAAACACTTTGAAAAATATCTTTTTTGCGACTTGTGACTCATTTCCCTGAAAGACATCACATATTTAATTCATTTGCAGCAAAAAATGTGATTCAATTCATAATATGCTTAAAGTTACAGCAATTTGGCCAGAATGGAAGTGGAGTCAGAGTAAAACAGTAAAACGTGGTTACCATGACAACCATATTCCATATCCTTTTTTGTGATATATTCATATTCATGGAGATGGTTATAAAATATTTGTCAATGACTGAGTAAAATCTTTTAAATAGTGGAAAACTTTACCAATCATATTCCCTGAAAAACCTAATTTTTTAACGCTTGGTGACCTTCAATGACCTTGACCTTGAGGTCAGAGGTCAAATGCCTGTGTCAAAATGAAGGACCTATCATAGGTCATGAGTGTGCAAAATAGGAATATTCTATTTCCTATAAATCCTCATATATGCATAAAAATGTAAAATATTTTGGATACCAGTTTCTATACCTTGGAGCTCAATGTCCAATATGAGGCCAAAATTGAAAACTATGTTTTCTCGAATACTATGTTCATTAGGCGGTTGTGAAGTCAATTCTTGGTCTAGGCCTCTAAAAATTGGCCACTGGGCTCAGAATAGCACTGGCTATCACATAGATTAAGATGTGAATGACTTTGAGTAATATCTTTTCCACAGTGAAAAACTTTCACAAGTCATATTCCCTGAAAGGCCTCATTTTTCAACTCTTGGTGACCTTGAATGACCTTGACCTTGAGGTCAGAGGTCAAATGACAGTTTCAAAATGAAGCGCTCATCATAGGTCATGAGTGTGCAAAAAATGAAAATTCTATTTCCAATAAATCCTTATATATGCATAAAAATGTAAAATATTTTGGATGCTTCATTTATTGGGTGACCTTGACCTTTGACCTTCGATTTTGGAATGTTCCCCCACCTAGATTTTTTGAGACTTTTAGTATGTTAATGAAGGGGGTTCAAAGTACCCAAAACCGTTGAAAAACCTTTTATTGCAATTTGTTCCACGTTCAGCCATTTTTTTCGCTAGATCTACTGGACTATATATGAAAACATCTTTTTAAGACTGGAAACAGAGGTGTCATTGCCTTTGTTTTACATGGCAATACAGTTCATTCGCGGTAGAGTGAGGACATCGCTTGAGAACGCAATGAGAAAATAATTAAATGGATTATCAGAGGGTAAATTATATGCCGTCACTGCATTGTTAATATTAAAGATAGTTTCCATTTATTACTGCAGGTGGTGCTAGAGCATGTTAATGAGGAACAAACGGACCCGCTGAAGGGTGAACATACGGGACATTTCCAACTAGACTCAAGCATGCGCACAATTACTGCTCTACTGATCGATGGGAAGTGTATCATGAAGCGATGATTATAATAGATTAGTATATTAACACGAAAATATTTTTACTTGCTATTTATCAAATGTGATTTTGTGTACAAATTTCCTGAACATTGGAAAACTATTTGATAATTTTATATCTTTGCATGTAATGCATATATAATATAATAAACCTTCATTGTCTTAGAAGTATAATCCAAGTCACCTTGTACAGTAACTTATTGGTGTAACCATCTAAATAAATAAAAGGTTATGAATAGTGAGGAAAGAGAAAGGTAATTATTTATTCAGGCTTTGTTACAGTTTACATCGGCTTAGGGTAGAGGGTAAGAAAACAGTGACAGAGAGGCCCTTTAATTACAAATCTATTAAAGTGATTTTGAGATAAAGATGAAGAACCCTTACCCCCTTACCTCCTTCCCCCGTTCCACAGGTATAACTGGGAGGGGGGGGGGGGGGTGAGGGGAGAGGGTGTTTTCCGAAGTAGTGCAAGGTGGCCTTTCTGATAACCCCACTCCTTCCCCATCACCCCTTCCCCTTTCCCAATGAAGAGAAGTTAGTAGTCATGACGCAAGTTGTCGTAGAAAACCTTCAAAATCACCTCCCTTGAAAAGATTATTTTAGAAAAACCAATATCCACACCTCACTCATCCAAATTCCTTACATCCTCTAAATCTAGAGTCAGGATAAAACTGAGAGACATGGGACGTGTGACTATTTCATGATCACTTTTTTCCGGTACATTTCATCAATGAAGTACATACTTACATCCAACCATCCATATATACATGTATACCAAATGGACAAGTGTAGTCTATTTAAGTTCATTCCCCAGTTACAATATTATGTGATAAAAATAAAGGCGGGGATAGCGAAACCAAGAATCTAGGATATATGCTAATGTCAGAATAGGTATACGCTCTTCATTGAAGGAGGGGTGTTTCCAGCATATCTTACGAACAAGTGTAGAAATTTATGAAATTATATTGAATCTTAAACATTGAGATAAATATGATATTTGTTACCACTAGGCTACACAACGCAAACAGTGACTGACCTGTTGCATTTATACATTGGTTATCTTATCATTAACGGAATATTATAGGATTGTTTCATTTTATATGAAACTAGTCTAATGCTCAACAATCTATAATATCTAATATATAGCACATGTAAATTTGCTCAAAGGGTGAGTTTGAAAAAAGATTATTATACTACAGACATTTTCCTTCAAAGATATACTGAAAAAATATTTGTAACTTTAATTCCCTTCAAATGTCCTTTCGTAAACCCTGAAATCCTTCCAATTTTCTCACCATGTAGCTGCAAGCATGCGAGGAAGCATGATCAGCATTATGTTTTAATATTTTCTGTTTTGATAAATAAGTTTTTCATCTCTGCAATTTTGTGCACACTATGATGTATTTTGCGGCTGACCAACATCGATGCGTTTTCGTCTAATATACTTCCAAAGGGTTAATATAATATTCAGGAGCTTTTACGTCAATACATCATGAAGTATAAGTACAATGTGCACATGTATATGTATAGTCAGAAATTTACAATGGAATTGAACTTCAGGATGGAGGGATATACATTCACTGTAATTTCGGATTAACTTTGTAAGTACCTCATTAGCACAATGTATAAAAATATAAAGGACGTTCAAAAGAGAACATATTATAGCATGGTCTCTCGCAAACAGCAATGTAATGAGCACACTGGACATGGCCAATTAGAAAAAAATACTTTCAAGAGAACATTCTAAAAATCAAAACCCTGAGTCTCTTCTCTAAATTGACTTAATACCCTTACCAAAGCAACCCACAACAATGTACATATCTATAATACATCTTTTAGATAGTTTCTTTTAATAGTTATCGAGTACATGTATAATCAAGTTAAATATTTAATCAAAACTATTCCCAGAATATGCCTTCTTCAAGACACCTGTACATTTTCTTTCTATATTATCAATGAGTGTGTAAAGTCGTTGTTGTTATGTAATTCCAGAGACAATACTTTCTTGACATAACAACTTCTCAATATGAGTTTTAGCACAACATACATTTCAATTTTATTAAGCTAAACATAAACACAAACTAAACTTATTTCACTGAGTTAGAAGTCTGGGCAAATATGTTTGCAGTCTATTTTTGAGGTTAACTTTCAATTAAAATAGTTCCTCAGAGTTGACTTTGTTCATTGTTCTTCTCAAATTTAAACTTGACTGCACTCACATGGCTTACAGGGGGCATCGCAGCCTCCTGGTCTACTAGATCAGGAATAGAGTCACATCTGTCTTTCTTCTGCAGCTCTAACACTCTAGCACCCATTCCTGCTTTTTTAAAGGTATTTATAGCTCTCACTGACTTTCTGTTATTCCTTCCTCCCGTCACTTTCTTAGCAATGTCCTCCGCAGTTTTGTCATCAATCTTGCCGTCATCAAGTTCAGCATTTAATTTCTCAAGCCTAAGTTTGAATGCCTCATCGGCATTCTTTGCAACCGTTCCTCTCCGGGTTGGTTTCCGGGCAAGCTTCTTGACTGTTTCACGTCGCTTCACCCCCGGTTGGGGAGCTTCAGGTACGCCGACTGATATCATAGACCCTCTGCGGGAATCAATGTCAGCCTCATCATCCTGTAGCCTCACCATATCTCTAGCAAGCTGTAGCTGGTCCTTCATGTTGTCTTCCTTGCTCTTGAACCAGTCAATCTCAGTGGTAGCAATAATATGGAGGAAGGTGCCAGTTCTGTGGATGACCATGCCTATGGTCTGTACTGCCATGATGACGCCAAAGAAGATGAGGAAGACAAAGCCTATGGGTTCCAGTCTCAGATTGTCTCCGCATGGCCATGGTACACTCACTTTGTCCGTGTTTGCCTGAAACCATTTTTTACATCAAATTTCGTAAATTAGATTAAGAAATTTAAATAACAATTTAAATATTCATGCCATTTATGCCATTAATCACTTCTATGCCTCTGTTGTCCCCAGGAGGACTGTATAATATTGCATCTCCATTGTTTGTTTTACATTTAACTATATTAATTGGAATGATGGGACACATAAGAAAGTGATGACATTAATTAATGATGATAGTCGGGGATCAAATTTCATTACAATCATTACTTTTTAAAAGAAATATTAAAAATTGAGATGATAGAAATAAAAACTGGTGATGATAAGGTAGCACATACCTGTAGAGTGAAGACCACAATGACAAAGCAGGCATTTATCAGGAGGAAGGCAAAGCTGACCTTGTTACGTAACTCCAGCAGTTCCATGGCAATGCGTTCCTCCTGTGCCTTGTTCTTCTCCAGGGGCAATAGATATGTGGTGATCAGGTCCTGCGGCAATCATAAATTATTGTTTCAGTATTTTATTATTTGCAACTTTTATACACTATAGTTCTCAATGTCTGCTTTGACTAACATTTGTTTAGGAAGTCTAGGGGAATTGTAGCTCTAACCGAGCAGAAAAGTATGGCTAAATTACCTGTAAGCAAGTTTGATTATAGTGCAAGCTTAAGGCTTCTACTCGGCTGAAACTATGTTTAAAACTCATTTCTTGATCGGCCATTAGTAGAGCTGAGCATAACTATAGTGGAATCCAGCATGAAGCAAGCCCTTGGAAAATGCTGTCTGGGTACTCAAATGAACAGACAGAAATGACGGACAGTTCAATTTTGACCCATATCCACAAACCTTACATTCATCAAAATCATCAATTAGTGTTTCAGATACAGAGCCAAGCATATTTAGCCATAGCTAATTTATTTATCTCATGTTAGCAGACACAAAAAAAGTACCACACAACTACCAATATATGTTAAATTCTCTGGAAATACGAAATATGAAACAAGTATAGGTATAAGATATTTTATTGATATCAAACAGTACTGTTTGCAGTTTCAATTGTATATTATCCTCAGTTTGCGCATTCACGGTTTTCAGTTACTTCTGTTTACGAAAGGAAACGATAGCTGTGGCTAATGATGAAGGGTAATATACCTCATGTATTGTTATATCTAGAAGACAGGAGGAAGTTTTATGTTTTCTATCTAAATATTAAAACGACCATTAAATTGTATGGAATTGAATTGTAAGAAATAAGATAAAATGACATTAAATGTAATTGCAATATGCCACAGGGGATAATCCCTGAAGGTTTTGTGAAAATCGTTTTTTCATAACACCCACATATACCTTTTAGTTTAACTAGAGGTTGTAAGTTATCCATGGGGAAAGGGTAAAAGATGAGAGTGAGAGAATGAAAATGAGAAAGAGGGAGGGGGGAGAACAAGAGGAGAGGTTGTGTATTCAGTGGTATATGGACAGGGTCGATCTCAGATCAAATCAGCGATTAGAATGCCACCTGATGTTCATCAGATATTAGATGTTTATCTGTTCATGTGTACATGTGAAATCTAAGGTGTGAAGTTAACCTGGGTGAATCAGTAAGGCTCTGCTAAGCCGCAGTGTAAAAATAGAGCTTTTACCTTGAAGAAGAGTGTTTCAGGCTCATCTATGTTTTGGACCTCTCCCTTACCCAGGTCCTTGTCAGTGATCCAGTATGGGGAAGTGTCCTCATCATACACAGGCTCCCTACATACTACTACGTCGTCATATACTGGTATTACATCCTCTGTAATGTTATAAATGTTTGTGCAAGATTTAGGCTTCTATGTGACTAAATTAAACTATATTACTCTTCCACCACTATTGGCAGAGCAATATTATTGACTATGTGCTACACTAGAAATATCAGCAACACTATTGGTTCAGGGGTATGTTAATTTCACGTAAAACCCACCCTTTCCTTCCCTGAATAGCCTGACAGACCAGGAAATAATTTAGGATTGATGGGAATTGCCCCAAAGCATTAGACAAGTCAGTATTCCTTAGGCTTTGGGCATCGTGTGAATTTATATTAGCAGTCCATTGGCCAGCGGCCTTAGCCCCATATTAACTATAGTATATGTGAGAATGAGGAGGCAAAATCGTTTTCGTCCTCTGTAATGATTAAGGTTTAGAACTTTAACAAACTATTTCAAGAGTCATTGACTCATTGATTACAGGGGTAACAACAAGGTGGGCCTTCAACAACATTGAGACTCCTGCCTATGGGTAATTTATCATGGGGAAAATCTTACCATGGACGACGACTTCTGTTCCAAATGACACCTTCCTTGACGTGGATTCATCAGGTATATCAGATGTGGAACTGGTGATGATTTTGGTTTTAAACACTTCCTGAACATCCCCTCCAGTCTTCACCTTTTAGAAAAACATAAAAATTAAAAGATTACATAAAGAAGACATTGTTGGTTTGAATGGATACCACATTTTATATCGTATAGTGGGTACATCTCTGTACATGTATAGAGTTTTTTATCTGTAGCCCGGAGAAGTAGAGATTAAATGGTCAATGGTAATGTGAAATAACTATCCTTTTAGCTAATTGGTCTGCAGGTGAGCCATACTGCCAGCCAAAATACCATAAACCAACTTTTTAAGATAATATTTTTTGATTATTATATTAGGGGGTCTGAGATGGTGTTCTTTTTGAACACTTTTTTCCTTATTTTCCTTGTTAGAATTTGTTGAGAGCATTCTGAAGGTAAACAGATCTTTTTTATACTCCAAACATTAGTAAAGTTATGGTCTCTCAAATTTCCTACCCATGAGATTTTGTGATAAACAGCTTAGCACAAATAAAGCTTCTAACACGAAATAAAGCACCTCAAACTAGGGTATATCCCATGTTGTGCAAAATATCAAGTAAATATCATTAACATTACTGGAAGGGAAAAACCTTATGGTTGATGTGGATATTACCAAGGGATTAATGGATTTCAGTGAAGCTCCAGTAAAACTTACAGTGCGCTCAAGTTTTTTTACTTTGCCCTCCACGTCCTCCAGCTTGGCAAGGATGGCTTCAAACTTGACAGAGTCCTCGGTGGGGGAGGGGCGGGGGCAGCAGGTGAAACTGCACCAGTTACCCAGCCCAGCAGTCCACCCTGTCTCCTGCTTCATCTGCTCTGTAATTCAGAGAGAGCTGTCAGAAACCTTACTCACCATACATTACAATGTGGCTTGTATAACCGAAGATCAATGACAAATTACTTATCAGGGTTGAAGTTTAGTATGTGTCAAGGTTATGCTTTAAAGGGTCAGTTAACGGGTTCATGGTCACTTTTAGGACAATAAACTTCATGGAGCCATAAATACAACACCCAAGTCTCGATTTTTTTACTTCCATTTATGTCTAACTTATAGTGACTTACAGGCATAAATTGAGAAATCCTAGTTGAAAAAGTCTGTTTAGCACAAGAGGGCACTGAGAGTGCTGTGTGACATCATAAAGGTGCGCCAGAAATGAACATAATATCTCTACCTTCCCCCTCCAATCTCCCAGCAATTGAAACAGTTTGTTTTGGTCTGCACACCTGTGTTGTTTAATCTCCTTCCTCCCACCCCACCCTCCTTCTTTCTAGCAGCAATTATGAGAGTTGTTTATTATGTTCATTGCATGTACATTTCAAGATTGGCGCACCTTTATGACGTAGGCAAACAGTGGTGCCTTGAATGGAGTGTTAAACTGTGGAACTACTTTTTCACTCCTTTAAATGGGTAAAACTCACTAAATAATAAGTTGAATTAAGTAAAACCGGGGTGGTTACATTTCAATAATAGCAAGGAAATGGATTTGCTCATAATATTTTGGGGTTTACTGACACTTTAATGGGGGACTCCGAGGTAACGTGCAGAGGCTCCAAACTTATCCCATTAATAAAAGAATATTACTTCTCTCAGTCATCCAAATGAACAAATATTTCGCAAATTTAATGGCACCCATATAGCTATGATGCAAATGACCTAAGGTGCCAGAATATTTACTGTCAGTGCTTCACCAATTGCATTAAGTGATACATACTAGGTACATCTAAATATTATTTGGTGTTGATTAAAATAAATCTGTTCAAATGTGTTGAGCTGCATTCTGAACTTCATTGTTGTCTTAATTGAATTAATTAAGAGGATTGGTGAAGGTGGATTATAATTTGCTGACGCCCTGACCTATTAAAGGTATGTATACTCACGAGAAACCTTGTTGATCATGGCCATGATCTTGTTGGTGCCCTCAGATTCTGCCACCTCGAGTTCAGCCTGCAGTTCCTTCTTTTCAGTCTCTGCCTCTTCCGATGGAGTGGGCTTCACCTCACGTGTGCCCCAGGAGACCACATTGAGGTTGGTCAGCGAGTAAATCATCAGCAGCATGTACATACCTGGTGAAAGGTTAATGGAGTGATGTTAGGGGATGTATATCAAAAGATCGTTCGGCTTTGATTATTAAAGTAGAAAAGTATGATGTCCGCCGAGGTTGGTGCACGTTATTTTCCTATTTTAAAGTTTGTTAGTGATATCTGCACTGTACTATGTGCCATACCAGAAAATGTGATATCTGCCAAAGTTGCACTTTCTGTTTAGGTTTAGAAGAAATATCTTATTGAACGTGATAATCATTTTTTATATATCTTCAAGCAAATCTGGAAAAAGAGACAACCTTAGATCTCGTACAAATTTAAAAGAATGTGTTCAAATTATAGTTGCAATTATCCCATAACGTCCCCAGTAGGACCTGTAGATAATATGTATAATACATTTGGTTTATTTTCTTCAGAAATAAAAGATGATGAGAAGGCATGAAGTTGTACTCACTTGGAATGGAGACAAAGTAAACGAAACCATTGATGATACAGAGGAACTCCTGTGGGTGAATGATGGAAGCGAATATAAAGATACCACTGACATAGAAGAAGAAGAGGGCAGTGGGAGAGCAAGGTCCATCGTCTGATATCTGGATGAGAATCCCCACCAACACCAACATTTGCATCAGGGCATAGACTGTAGTCAGAATCTGTGCCACTATCAACTATGAAAAAGAAAATGAAATATCAGTCATGAGTATAATTATAGAACCTTATCGAAATAATTCCCTTGGAAATATCCTGCATCCCTCAAATGATTAAGAGGAATTTCCAAAGTATATGGAAGGAGTTAATTTATATATTGTATATTGTTGAATTTATGTACACTTTATGCCTCACCCTTAAGCTTAAGCTTTTATATGATGTCATGCAATGATTATACTTATTTATATAACATAATACTAACCTGAGTATCAGATTTTGCCTTGTAGCAGATTATAACGAATAATATGATTGGAACCAGGTTGATGAAGAATGAGGCCCATACAGTGATAGCTCCTCGCAATGCCAGACTGAGTGCTCCAACAACCATCAAGAAAATACCTCCACTACCCAGAACTGCTGCTATGAAGAGGATCATCTGTTGGTAGAAAATAATAGTTATTAGAAAATGCATAATACAATCGTCTGATGTATTCGAAAAATGGAGAAAATACCTATTACAGTGAACAGTAGTATATTTCCGTGGTCCATTTCAGGTGGTTTTGGCTAGAAGATGTAGAAGTGTATCTTCTTTTACCATGAAATTAGCAAATGAATAATTGACCAACTCATGCGAAGCTGGTTGTCTGTTGGCTCCATTTGAGAGAAAAACTTTCTATATATGTCAGTCCCACTTCTTTAAAAACAACCCACTTTTGTATCCTACTTCTTTCAACAGGCGGATAATTACGTGGGAAATTAATCCTATGTGATAATACGAGGACGGTATAGGCCTAACTCATAACATTATGGTAAAGTTATAATTACTTGGTATATGATGTATATCATAGAGATGTTCCTGTTCACATTAATAGTATGTCTCCAGCTCTTTAGTAGGTCCAGAATATTAGCCATGGTGGAGGGAAGCCATCTCCTCCTCTGGTTGTAGAACTCGTTAAAGCCTTCTGGAGCAAATGTGTATGAGTCTGATGCTGCACTGTATTGCACTCGGTACCCTTGCTGTAACAACAGTGTACATAGCCATCGGTCCTCACCTAGATACATATAGATAACTCGATATATAGTGAAATATATTAAGGTTAAATATGCCAGGGAAATAAGCCAGGCATTGATAAAGATAGAAGCATAGCATCAACGTGTTATGAAACTATCAGAGCAGCTTTCTGGAGAGAACACATGGTACACACAGGATTACATTCAGAGGTATGTTACCTTTCTAGTCAGGTGTAGAATCGGCAATTAAAGAATATAATAATAAAACGTCTTACCTTGATCATACTGAACATAATGTATGGCCTCAGTAGACATAGCAGTGTACCTCTTCATGACATTATGGTCCATTAGTGCTGAGCCTCTGAAGAGGGAGAAGCAGCCGGGAGAGCAGAGCACACAACCTAACACATGTTCTGTAGCTTTCTGCATCCAGTGCCCGAGGGCGTACTCAAACTTCTGGTACCACACCATTGGTCCTGTGTGATATAAAGAATAGGTGTTCAGAAAGATCCATAACCCTTCATAGTTTAATGTTCTCATATAATTAAAGTCGGCAGTACATGACATTTCTATCGTTTTGTATGCATATGATTACATGTATGAATATATGTATGTGAGGTGCCATGAATGAACTCAAAACACTTTCCATATACTACTTGTATTGAAACCTCTATACAGCTTCTGTTTAATACCAGATGGACCTGTGTGCCATAACTGTGTATTTACTGTGTTTCCATGTTATACCATTACCAATGTCATCATGTACCAACTTCAAACACCCTTATATATGACTGTGTAAATATACCAACATCTCGCCTTGTGCTTCATTAAAATTAGAGTAATAATATTAGACGCTTGTCCGTGTTACGTATGCATGTATTTATTGATGTAGTGTCGTACCTGATCCAGTTGGGTGTATCCTACCACAAGCAGCTCCCATTATCTCATCTTTCCTCATCATATCCACCAGTTTGAGCAGAGCCTGAGGTAGGAAGTCAACGTCACCATCTAGCGCCAACAGGAAACAGTTATCTGCCTTGATCTGCTTCCGGGTCGCTGAGGGTTCATGAGCCCAGAGTTTGTAAGCCAGGAAGTAGTACATGTACATCACCTATTCAGATAAATGATATTTATATCAGCCAGTAAAATAACATAACATAATTCCCTTGCGATTATTCTGATAGAATTGAAATACTGTGTTTGGAGATCAAACTATTTTAGATCAAAGTTGACATATAGACCTGACACCTTGAAACAACGAGTAGACCAATGAGTAGACATACACTTTACTCTTATTCAGTCTCATGACCAAGAGCTATTACCTGGCTCCATCTCTTCTTGTGTCTGATCTTTGCCTTATCCTTGAGGTGAGCAATAATCTTATTGCCTCCAGGCATTGTCCATATCAATCTGCCTCCATACGGTGTAGGGCATTTCACTGGTGGGTCTATCCAATCCAATTCTGATGCTCCATGTACCGCTCTGTGGTAAGAAGTATACACATCTACTTTAGTCGTTGATCAGAACATGCTTTTAATACGATAATGAGGGCCCTCCAAAGGGGCTTTTCCAGTCCCTGGCTGCCTATTAAAAGACGCCTAGTGTGACTATATATATAAGTTGCAATGGCTTCTCTACAACACTCTCAACCATCAAAGTACTTGCGGTGCAACCATCCCTATAGATGGTATGGACGAGATCTATAGGTAGGACACTTAAGTGATCATACACATTTAACAACCTTGAGCAATATTTGGGGTCTCACTTACTGAGCAGCACCTTCCACTACAGAGACGAGTAGTTTGACAAACGGGTTACACTTGTATTTGTGCTGTGTTAACAAATGGTCCTGCATGGCGTCATCAAAGAAGATGTGGGCTGCAAGACGCAAGTGGTTTGATTAGTTAAGTTTCAGGAAGAACTGGGTGATATTGAAATTATACATCCCCTTCCCAATGTAGATGATGTCCTTATTTGATAGTTTATCACTATCTTTTGCAGTGGTTAATGCGGAGGATTAAACTGTTGTCATTTGATCTATATTGAGGTGGGTTTTTCTTGAAAAAAGGGACCCAACAAGTTACGTAGGGGGTTTGAGTGGAGCTATGGTCTAAAATGATGGAATCCGGGTTCGAATTCCATCGGAATTTTCAAAATGCTCGACTTTGAAAGGAAGAAATACAAAAAGGAATACGAAATACAATATTACTAATCTGGCACAAAAAAATGATCATGTCTTACCTTCAAACTTGTAGTAATCAGGATCGTTGACTTTCATGTGCTCCCGTGCCATTCTCCTGGCGCACTGGTCTATGTCCAACCTGGTGATATACAAAAGAAACATCGATCCCAGTTCAGTAATCTAATCCGTAATTCTTGCAAATACCAATTTGTATGGAATAACATTAAAATGACTTATTTAACATATATATCCTTATAGCTTGATTGAATGAATAGATTTTCTTTTTAAAGAATACAGATTTATTTTGTCTTGAGGTGTTATATCACAAAATAAACCCACTGATAATTGATGAAAGGAATATTTGAAACCTCGAAATATCATTCTTAGCTTTTGGCTGTGATGAAATTACTACTTCTATATAGTTTTGATATAGTCACCTGAAGAGCGATTTGAGAAGATTGACCATCTCTGTTTCATTTTCATGCCACATGGTGGCACATATGTAAATAAAGGGTACTGCATCTTCCTCCAGTTTGCTCGGGCCATCCATCTCCGCCTTCATCTCCCGCATGGTGTCGTTACCCATCTTCCCATTCTCCCTCTCCAAGATCTAGGGACACGAGAATGATTATTAGTCAAATGACACACCATGATATATACAAGAATCAATGAAATACATTCAGCTTTCGTTCCCTCCTTCTACCACTTTATGAAATGTGTAATTAACCCGTTGTTTCTTCTGTCCATTACTTACATTAGTGCCTGTTTTCTTGTTGTCATCTCTACGAGATCTGTTGTGCATAAGCCACTGTTCTATGATCACATTATCCCACAGTGGAAGCAGGAAGATCCTAGAAATCCGAAAAGCATTAAGAAATATTAATTCTTGTTTTATTTTATACAAGCAGATGCAATGATCAAATGGGTTCTCAGAATTCCTCATTGTTATAACCTAACTGCTGTGAACGGAAAAATCTGTAAGGTTATGATCATTGCATTACTTTCCAGAATTCGTCATAGGAAAATTGTGTAATTACAACTGCTCTGTAGTTAGTGTACTAATGCTATACAAAAACAAGATAAGAACATGTTCGTTTTTCTCCAGATCTGTACACTAGAATGCATGAGGTTAATATAGGCTTGTTATGACTTGTAATCACCCTTAAGATGGTCCTCAATCAAATTAAAGTGAGCTGGACTCCTACCTCTCAGTCTTGATGAGTCTCTGGTTGCTTGGGAAGAATATGTGCCTGGCAATCCAGGCTTGTGAGACCCACCAGAGTATGAGCAGCCATTTCTGGTTCTCTACAAACAGCTTGGCCAGTCCATCTCGGGGGTAGCACGTCCAGAACGCATGGCCTGGTATCACTGATGTGTGCCTGTAACAGATCAGTTTGGTGATATACTTTAATAAAACTATAATGTATATGAACGAGTTGAATTTAAATCCTAATGTATTGTAGAATGCACAGTAGCACAATATAAAATTAGCTTCCAATTATTATTGGAATTCTTCATTCTATCAACCAAAACAGTCACAGAAAAGGGAAGTGCACATTTAAGCCCTACTCATGTCATACAGTGCACCTCAGGAATTACATTACTTTACATTATTTTGTAATTCTTATGTTTAGATACTTACACACAAGGATCGTTATTCCACGACTCACACATTCCCACTAGTGAGCCGAACACAGCTGGGGTAGCAATCACCAGTGGAATCGCATAACTTATCCTCTGTATGTTTACCTAGAGAAATGATTTAGTAATTGCTATTAATCAATTTTGACAATTCTATCGACAATTTCAGAAGATATAAAGGTTTCCAAGGCCATTTCAGTATATATTTTTTTCTAACCTCTGGGGTGGTTTACCTCAGGCGAAACCTTGGAATACCTAACCTTTAACGAGTTAGTTAACTCTACTTTTCAAATTTTAGAAATGAAAATAAAAATATCCATACCTTAGCAGCTGTCCTGGCAAGGAAGTAGGCGGCCATACCAACTCCAGCATTGATGGCCCACACCTTGACCCAGTCCCACTCCATCGAGGGGATCTCAAGGGGGCCTAATGAACTACCACACGACTTCTCACTGTAGTCCCAGTCAAACAACTTCTCTACTGATATGTCCTGGAATGCCATATTATGAAATGTGATTATATACATTGTCTACGTCAAAGATTTCAGCTGCTGATCGATGCTAAAATGTAACTGAAATAGGTTAGATGTATAGGGACGTAAATTTGAATAATAATGGTAATGGTAATAACGACATATAATTATACTGACACTTTCTGTAATATGTCAGTATTGGATGACCATTATTTGGATTCATTATTTCAAAATTGCCTTTCAAACCCAACTTAGACGGTATGTAATGTAAGTTAAATATTCAACATCATTTAGTGTACGCTTTGATTAAATATTATATTGGTCTTAGATGAATAATAAAAAAAATCTTATCAATTTTCATTATCAAACACACCAATTTGAATTACCAGAGCTAGCGGTATACATATTGTATACATATATTCTTTGTGGAATGAAACGTTTCACTTTTATGTGGAATTTCCTCGAAATAAAACAATTAAAAAAGATAGATTGATAGTTATAATCATACCAAAGCAACATTCCTAGTCAAACGACCCTTCTAAATTGTGAGATATCCTGGACTATAGAAGTTCATATAATTATAACGTTAATGAAAGCTAATAAGGCGTTGCAAATCTATGTTGACTTGAATATAACTTCAGATTAATTAACAAATAGTTGCCTAAACAAACCTTGGAAGCGAAAGCGAAAAGTAGACAGAAAGTAAGCATGATCTTCCAGAGGCTTGCAATTAGGTATGCTTTAGTCCTGTAGAGCCTTATTTTCACCTTGAAGTTCATTATGGGTACCTTCAGTGGACCTAGCTTACTGTCCTGTAAAATTCATAAAACAGATTCAGAGATATTTAATTGTATGGATCATTTGGTTTCACATTTCAGTCCTGGAAGGTAAGAAAACAATGTATTCATAATATTCTCTAATATTCTTTTACAAGGTTTATATTATTACAAGTTGAATCATCATAGTCTCTTGATACATGCATACCTTGTCTACATAGTTCTCCCACCATGAGAGGGACATAAGGACTAGAGAGACGGGTACTGCCCACTTGAAGTCTTCCTCAAACTCCCCCGTTTTCACCGATGTAAGAACTGGTAGCAGTAGCAAGCCAGATGTCTGAAAAGATGGAGGAAAAATAGAGGGATTAAATAATGATGATAATATATTTGTCATTTCATCCTCCTCAATGATACAATAGAGACGTGTGATGCTGGGAAGTAGGTAACCAGATCTACCAGTACATCTTAAGAGATTGGTACTGTTTAATATTGATGTCTCATTGAGTTTCACAGTTGTCTAATTATGTTTTGCTGTAATTTGAAATCTGTATACACAGTACCTAGAACATATTTCAACAGAGCCATAATTATGTGAGTATTGGTATTTGTTTTAAATCTAATAGTAGAATCTGCTAGATCCATAATGTAGAATAACATATTCTACTTCTAATTTAGTATTTTAGCTTAATCCAAGCAGTTATTTTCAATATTCAAGAATTCTATGGGTTAACATTGTGAAATCTCTGATTGTGAACACATAAGAAACCCGAACATCTTGGGGGATATATATATAATATGGGAGAAGCTTGGTAAAGTATCAGTAAGTAGGAAGGACATACTTGCGCTGCAAAAGCAGCAATATCTAGAGCAAGTTGTACGATCCATAGCCTAGCGTCTGACGGTCGGAGGAAGATGCGAAGCAACCCAGGGAAGAATCCCACGGCTGTCATCAGAGCGAGGCTCTGGATGATGTCATTCATGTGGGGTAGCACCCTGAATGTAAAGATAGACATTCCCACACAGTAGAGGGTTTCCTGTAACATCACCTGCGGAAGAAAGAAATAGTGAAAGAAAAGTATTACATACATAATATAATGAATTAGAATAGCCCATGCATAAAATCCTTTGAGCCCAGGCCATTATGATTTTGTAATGGACATTGAGGAAACTGTAGCGTACTCCCTGACCAAAGGTATTTCGACTGGCCAAACGATCAGAGAATGTGCGTGTGTCTATATGAGTTTTATAGACATGATTTACTCAACTGCAGTTAAGATTAGATTTTTCGTGAAATTCTGGGTCTTTGATGTCTCGGTCCAACAGAGGTGATACAGAGTGTAGTGTGTGTGTTGCTGCTACCGCCACTGGCCCGAGTATGAGTAGTGTAGAAATGTCGGTTTGTGTCAGGCGAAAACAGGAACGCTGCCATATATTGCAATTTCTTATGGTGTCTATTCACAGGAGGAGTTAAGGTGGAACAACCTCTCGGCTGAAAGGTCAGTTTACAACAGCCTCACATTATATCGTTGTTTCATGATTAATTTAGGATCCAATATGAAAAAGAAAATGTGAGGCTGACAACTTGAAGATGCATACTTGAATCCAATCGTTTTCATGAACTACTTACAAAGAGAACTACATCAGCTGTGGGTGTTTTCTCAAACTTAAATAGGACGAGCCAAAGGTTTCTGAGGAAGACCAGTACATAAGGAGTGACTGTCATCAGGAAGAGAGCCCATATCCATCTAGAAATGTATAAAGACAACAGTATGGATACCATATTGAATCCCAGCGTCGTTTTACCCATGAATATAATTATGCTCAATTATCCATTTAACAATGACAAATTCAATTTCAATTTTAATTTCAATTGCTTGCTTGCTTGCTTCACATTATCAAAGGTAAGGAAGTGACATGGAATATGTAGAAGGTCACTAGAGTGTTTTAACCAGTACAAATCAATTTATTCTACTCGTCTGGTAGAAGTCTTTCCAATTATTAATGAAATATTATCATTTTACGATACAATTATATCAATTTGAGATAATAACGATAGAATCGAAAATGAATAACTGCATTCTAATTGGTTTCATTTTCTAAGAAAATAACCAAGATCTAACCTGACAGTGACAGCTGTACAGACTGTCCTCGTCTCCACAGGGAGCATAGTAAGCACATCATTCCTATCCAAACACCGCCTGGACACATTGACCGGTACCCCTGTTGGCTTGCCCATACAGTAGGTGCTGTTAGCGAAGGACTTACAGTCCAGCTGTGGGCTGTATCTCAGCTGGGATGTGGCGTAGAGGAGGGTGGACTTACTGATTACAGCACAGCCCAGAAGCACTGCAAAGATGACAATCATGGCCAGGATGCGAAACACCTTGTTGCAGAACTCGTAGAAGGACTCCATATTCTCGTGAGAAACGTCAGTGTTGAAACTGCGGAAGACATCCCAAACGCTCTTCCTCGTGTCTCTGAAAATATTCATCGATGGTCTCAGTATTTAATAGTGTTATAATCGTGTGAAAGTAATTTTCATTTACATACTTCCTTTTTTAATTTAAACATATATACCAGGTACTGAGAGTCCATTTGTGCGCATGTTAACACGGACTAGATTTCGGCAGGTTGGTTTCTAAATTTCAATTATGATAAGACAAATAGCATTATTGCCTGCCTATATATGTAGGCTACTCCTGTTCAATGGGACTGGCCATCCTTAGTGGAACATTAGAAAATTACTGAAAAAGCTATCCTATTTAATTACAATCTTCACATCTGTGATCCGAAGAGAAGTAGAATTTCCAAGCCAATAGCACTTTGATATTATGTTTTCATAGGCCTATGTAAGATTATTCATAGCGATTTTCTTTAATGTCTCTTCCACAGCTGAGGGACAGTGATTGATTGTAATGGACCGTCAAATTATTTTTGCAAATATTTAGATTATTAATTGTTGTACTGGGATAAGATATGATAGAAGCCTTGTGAATGGCATTCACTTACTCATCTTTCGACACAAGCTGCGCCTGGAGCTTTGCATGACGGTTAAACCCGCCATTTAAGGGCGTCTCTTCCGTTATGCCCTCATCCGGCTCGAAGCTAGGGTTATCGACACCCCGAAAGCTTGTCGCCATGGTTACTGCTTCCACTTATGAACGAAATGCAATGGGTGTCATGCCAGCTGTAAGAAAACAGAGGGATTTATGAAATAACACCACAGTAAAAAGAGTTGAGTTGCCCATCCTTCATAGGATAAGCAAATCACCACTTTGAAAGTTTATTTACACCAACGACAATCAATACATATATTTATTCTGGAGGGTTGATTACCGGAGTTTAAGCAGACTATAGCAGTAGGAAATAAAGAAATTCAACTTAAGGTTTATTTGTATATAGTTCTTCCGAATTCATCTAAAACAAATAAAAAATTAGAATGACACGAAAATGTGACAGGGCAAATTAGTTGAGGATACAATATACCTGCATAGAATGTTTAGAACCATCTTCAATTGTGGTAGGAATATTCTTATTGAATCGAACCTTTAACTGGCCCCTTGCTATATTACCAATTATCAATTTAGAAAATCTACTCATATTATTAGTGATAAAATGCATATTAAATACATGCGACTATAGCTTTTCTTTCCTCTTCAGGTAGATTAAGCTGCATTATCAGCCAACTTCTGACAACATGAAAATCTTTTTGTTTTGTCTTTTCTATTCGTTCCCAACATATTCGATAGACACCAAGAATGTTCCAGCATGATAGGTTCGTCTTGGTGTCAAACCAAATCATCTTCCAAATAATTCATTTCAGTGTCCAGGTTGTTTGAAAACCTGCCTCGCAGGAGAGATACTCCCTGACTGTTTGATATGTCTTCGACAATAAATCATCATCAAATCAAATCGAACAACACATGTAACCATATATAAACTACAAAGACCTCCTGAAAAGTCCTTCACATTTCATGCAAATATATATACAATGATATCTCCATAGCACAAAGCCAAGTGTCAAACTAAAGTGGGCTTATCTTAACAATTAAAATAAACCCTTCTCCCGATGAATTTGATATAACCCTTAATATGTAGTAACTTTCTACACTGCTTCCGAAGAAAATAATGAATGAATGTGTGATCCCTTGTATTTGCGCATATATTATCGATTATTTAACCCTATCAGGGCGAGTAGTGCATTTATGCACTATTATTTGGGTCATTTTCCCCATAATATTGCCTATAAGACATGCTATTCATTTAATAAAACCTGCTATTTTACCCTCTTCCTCCTATGTCAATGTGTTCCAAATGTTGTAAGGACCAATAATCAAAAAAATGTTCTTGTGCCTGGTAGATGCAGAAAATTTGGTGTCCATAATAGATTGTGGCTAAATTGGAAGAATTATAACTCTATTTATGCAATATTCATTCTTAAATTGGAAAAAAACTAAATCTAAATTTATTTTTTTGAAAAAATGCCATTCATTCAGTTTTTCATGCTGAATAAAATGAATGGTCGTAAAAGTTGATGGATTTTGAAAATGGTTCCTTTAGAATGGTTTCCATGGCAACCAAACAGCCCGTTTTTTTCAATTGAAAAGGTGTATATCTGGTAAATGGTTGCTATGGTGACATAAAACATGAAATTTCTAAATTACAACTCATAACAAGAAGAGCAGAAAATTTAGGTTCATGTGCAATTTACTCAGTACAAATCGCATTTCTTACAGCAAAATGGTGATAAAAAGACTATGTGGCATTGTCCTGATTAATTTTCACTGTCTAGACATCATTGCCTTTTACATCATCTATCTCCTTTTAAAAAGTCACTTAGGCTAAGTAGTTTAGCTCAAAATTTAACAGGCAGGCAACTTTGAAAGACTATAACTTCACTAATATTTGGAGTATTAAAAAGATTTTTTCGTTTTTATAATGCTTGGTACGGCCACAATAAGGGACAATTTAAAAGACAACCTCCCTTATCAGACCCTCTGCCCTTAAAGGGTTAATTTGCATGTGGCTTCCCCAGGCTTCTACATTTTCGGTTAGTGGAATTAACAAGAGTCATTTGAATTGGATTTATTTTCAAGTTTCGTTCATTACTCCAAAAATAAAAAAACGTGATTGACCTTTGAATTCTCCCCAATCTTTATTTCCCCCTCCATACTCAAGTGAAAGACTCGTACATTTTGAAGAATGCAAACAGGTCTTATATGGTACACAGTTGGTTTGAAATGAGTAATTTTCAACAAAACAAATGAAGAATATTGCAATTTTTATCTTTTACAGTCAGGTCTGTTCGCTGACTGTGTTTTGTACCTAATTTTTGCCTTAAATTTGGGTTATTTGAGAAAATCAGTGTAGGCAACTTTTACACTTTCTGCCCCCCCCTTGACCCATATATGCACTATATTCAGGGATTAATACGATTCAGAGATTCACCTTCTTTCCAGATAAAGTTCAGAGAACACATACATAAGGGCCATCTGGATGCCAGTTTTGGGTAATTAATATTCCGCCGTGTGTCAAACCTGTCTTGACTAGGCGACCCAATGCGGACCGTAGGGCCGGAGGACCAATCCATAACAACAAATAACGGGTCACATTTCTTCCACCTAGTGCTCTTTACTGGTATACGGAAAAGAATGAGATTCAACTAACTCGGAAATTCCTCCTGTGGACCTCCTTCATAACTTTATGCAGGCACTCACAACAACCTAAAGAAGCTTTGAGTTTACAGGGATTATCATGTAAATTGTCTGCAGACATCTGTATAATAATCTTGTTATTATTTTGTTATTATGTTGTCAGCTAACACTGCAAGCTAACTCTGCAAGCTAACTCTGCATGATACACAGGACCCACCAAGGAATCAAGCTTTGACAGCGCAGAGCCGTGACGTCGGCTATGCGCAAAAGTAGTAGTAAAAAAAGGCAAGGCATTCTGCTGGGGCCTGTTTCAAAATCCAGATTTCCTTCCATTTTCGAGCAAAACAAATATAAATCCCCTGTGTTTTTGCATACAATCCGTGCCCATATGCATCTAGTATAGGGTGAAACAGGAGCCAGTCAGATACCAAGCTATTTTTTTTTCTAAATGACTAATTATCATGAAATACAGGTCTAGGAACCCTGTCGACGTTTCACGAGAAGTGCCCGTATATATTTGCATAAAGAGTTGTAGAAGTCATATATTATTATTAACTGTAAAACCATCCAGTACAGGATGGTATAGGTTAACTTTGTAACATAAACTTAAAAACTTTGTACATTATCTAGTCAGATACAGGTGCTATGTACTTAGCCAGCCATATCGAGGATTGAGGAGGTATCTCTAGCCTTGTATATTGGTCCGCATCCATTACAGGATGGTACAACGTATTTTATTAATGATACTCCAAGGTTGATTATTAGTATTTCTAGTCTTTATTTCTTAGACTCTGCATTTCTGTAGATATTAGATGTTACATGTAGGCCTTAAGGAAACAAAATTATGTATGCAATATGCCTTAGGACTTCTGGGAAGAATAGCTCTGAGCTGACAGGTTTAGTCCCATTTCTCACAAATGTTTTAATGATGTACTGTTGAAGAGTAATAGAAATACGTCTATATATATATAAGTGGGGTGGGGGTGGGGTGGGGGGGGGGGGTGGCAGCATGGGACAGATTAACCACAGCTATATGCTATATAAACAATGACACCCTAGGAAGCATAGAAGTTAGAACAGACATCTCACTGGTGCCGTACGCTTTTCTAGACACGGCTAATGCCAAAGAGTGCTTTTGTTGATTTTGATACAGGAACAAGGGACCTCGATATTGGACACATATAACAATATCTCGGCTATCAGGATATATGTGCAGTCAGGCATGTGATTCCAATTCAGATATAGATATCTATGCAAAGGAACTGTGGCAAGACGTACACTTATGTAATGCTCTTTGTACAGTGTTGACAATGTGCATCTTTACAACATTCTCCTACTGATCTTCCATACTAATTATTAATGTTTGCTGTCAAGGAGAATTGGAGAGAAGCCATTTAAGACGTGATCTGCAAATCTGTGGTAGTATATTTTACCCGATCTTCGATAGAGGCTGGGCATTGTGAACATCTGAGTTCGAACACACTAACACTCAGGTGTCTCTGGGTCCAAATGGAACCTCTAATATATAGCAGCAAGCAAATCCTTGTGAGTGGCATCTGGAAAATACAGCCTTGTCTGCGAAAATCATTCCAGGTGGAGATGCCTCGTGGTGCATAAATTCTGCTTAGCAGAATACAAAAGCCACTATATTGATGTTTTAGGGATTTTGATGGGCTTTCTAATAATTCTTAGGAATTATGATGAGGCCCAATCTATGCTAATGCTTTCCTAAACTGGATTCAGAACTCTGTATGATTCTCCAGATCTTAGTGATTTGATGTTTGACAGAGTGATGGCTATGATATTAGCGTTTAATCTTCACAGTCCGACACCTAGATATTAGTCTCTATCACTGCTGTTATCGTAAGAAAAACCTAGCACATCTGCCGCCAGTACCCACTCACCACCTCACCCACTCACTCGCCACTTAGACTACAAATATGGTTTTAGTGACATAGCTCTACCCTCATCACAACAGGTAATATTTAATCTCATCAAGCGGTGTGAGGAATGTGAATTTTCAATTGATGCGATTGGTGGATTGAGTGCAACAATTAATTCCTTGGATGCGACTAGACGGAATCAAAATTGTTTTGAATTTAATTGGTTATTTGTGTTTGATACATTGAATGAATTGTATGAAACGAGTTGATTTGACTGATGTGAAAGAGTTGACTGGCTTTAATTTACTGCATTGTAAGGATAAGTATGTCTACTTAATTGGTATACAAAATTCCCAATCTTGGTCGATAAGTATCTGTAAATTACTGATGATATTCATGTGAACTTCTACACATTTTCAACGGACCATAATCCTTACCTGCGGAATTAACTTTACTCGGATTACAGAAAGACAATATCAGGGATCATCAGTCATTATCGCTACTAAATCCCGCCCCAAGTAAAGTGACGATCTACGGATTGTGACATCCCATAGATAACACAAATGTCAAGCTACTAGGAAATGTACATCCTGAAAACATGATTTAATTCCTTTTGTCACAAATACAATGAACAATAGAAATGTTCATTTTCACACATGAGCATAGCATGGATGTGTTTTGCTATTTGCGAGGTTGCATTTGTGATCACATTTGTTTTTATTTGTAGTCACCCTGTGGGTGACTTGAGTGATAAGGGTAAGGCTTTCCTGGCAGCACAGATAATAAGAGCACCAGACAGGTGATTTGGAGGTATAGGGGATTAGATTATCTACTTGTACTAACCCTGTGCATGGCTGGCTTGCATGAGGGATAGGATAAGACAGTCCTGGTAGCACGGATAGTAAAAAACAGCAGACAGCTTATAATTAAGGTGGTAGTGGATTATCTACTTGTAGTAACCCTGTGTGTGGGTTGAGGGGTAGGACAAGGCAGTAGCACTAGTAGTGAGAGCACCAGACAGCTAATATAGAGGTAGTGGATTTGATGGCTGCCTGGGGCAGGCCAATCCATTCTACCAAAGATCACAATAGCTGGTCTCTGTGACGAGCAAGGTCTAGAAAGTCCCATTAGCTTACATAGTTAAAATAAACAGACATTGGCGAGGAAGCTAATTTATCATCATTATTAAATTGGCATCTGACAAAAAAGATTGAGCTTCTTAACAAAATGCAGGATATTATATAATTATGGTTATGTCTTGGTGTCACTCAATTACCCGAGCCGTTTAAAAAACTTTGGCACATACCGCTTATCTTCCTGAATACAAATTTGTCCCCCCCCCCCCCCAAAAAAAAGAGATGGAAGGGCGGAGCCTCCAGTCCCCCAACCATTAGGGATTAGTAGTAGCATTGCTCAGTTAATAACATCTTTAGTCATACACTACAGCCAGATACGTGTGGACGTGTTCTTTACTCCGAGCAATAACTCAACACTATTTAATATCTTATTACATACATATATGTGATTTCAGGGGTGCTATTCAGGGGTGCTATTTGAAAAGTCAAATAGCACCTATGTGCTATTTGAGTCGAATATTCACACGATTGATGGAGAGTAAGGTAAAATACTATCAAAATCGAGTTCTCTTGTTGATTTAGTATGTAATAAATACCTAATAGCACTCTGTTCGGTATGTAATCAGTCTCAATCGATTACATACCTCCATCGTGCCATTAGGTATAAATATATCTTCTATATATATTATGGTAGTTTAAATTGATTCATCGTGATATATCAATACTTTTAATTACGCGAATTATATGCATGTACAATAGCATGAACAATAGCCCTTTTCATGTTCTTATTCATATGGAATATCAATTTAGCTTGGCGATTATAATCACTACCCATGACTAACCCTTCATGGTCATTCCAAATGCCATCAAATAACATCAAGACTATTAGTAACAATGACTTATCTAGGATTAATGACAATTAGAATGAGCCTTTTTTATGGGATACATAATTATGTAAATGTAATAAAACGATAAACCGCAGCAGTAAGGACTCACTGGCTGGCAGCACATTCCTGTGGTAGTGGGAAGGGTTACTGATAATCCGGACTAAAGATTAATATATCTATTATAAACAGTGCAGTCTCCATAACAAGTCGTGACTGCAGGCTAGCAATACTCAAGTACAGAGACACTCTGATATCATATACACATGCATGGGTGTGGATCAGACATCCAATGTATACGGTATCGATCATCTACGTGCGGCGATTATAGCGGTTTTAAATTAAACCGCAGTAATTTTAAGTATGCAAATACCTCAAACCAGATACACATAATGTGTAACATATAAATATTTCACAAAAAGGCGATTCTTATAAGTTTCATTCGCTCCGTGATATTGCAACAACTATCTTTTATGATTGATAATGATCGGGACGTCACGATGTGACCTAGGGAAACCCCTCCTCCCATCCTAAGTGCTCGCGGTAGTGAGGACAAAAATAATTTATGTAATGATAATTGTATTGTTCGTGACTTACATTCGTGGTGAAAAATGCTCTGGATATGTTTTCTGTTATTTACCTTATCATAAATGGCAATGTTGTATGAGCGGTGCAATAAAGGAATGCAATAAAAATAGTCATATGGGACATGTACTATATGAGTTGGAATTGAGTTTTTTCTTTTTTTTAAAGATTTTATTTATACTTGGTTTACCGACTCCCCTTTTCAGGGTTAGTTCTGTCGGGCCAAGATAATGTGCAGATATGATACAATAATTTTCCTTTTTGCTTCCTAAATACATATATATGTACAGAAGGGTTTATAGACAAATAAATTCATTAAAAAGATAATTTAGGTTTCCATCGAGGAATTAAAAGAGATAAAGTGATGAAAATTAAAATCGGTGATTTTGTATTTCAATATTCAGTATGTCACTCAGACTTTTGTGGAGTGTTAGTGATATTTCTTTGCTTCTTAACTTTTAGATAGTTTATAGTGTTATATAGGCATATAGCCTCCCCTCACCTGCCATTGAGGTGTAGGTTTACCCACGCTCATTAATATGTATGGATTATACCAGGAGCGCCCAACTCTCAGTACCATTAAACACTCTTACAAGTACTACCATCGTGTGAGGGTCATTCTTACTTGTTCTCTTCATATTCATATATAATAGCTCTTTAGGTCTACATAACATATTGGTGGAGAACCCGGGCAAGATCCTTGTATGGAACATCGATCTGACTTAAATAGACTTTCTAAATCTGCAAAAGGATTTTCGAAATATTCTGATTTATTTTCGAAAAATCCTCCAAACCTACCTCACCTACATTTTAGGTCTACGTAACAATAGCAATTCAGAATAATAACAAAGGCTTACTTTTCAATTTTCATCTTTACTAAGAGCATACATAATAATGGAAGTAATATTTGCCCAATTGAATTTCTATAATAAATAGTAAATTGATCTTTTATTCAGCATCCTCTGCATCCTCCCTGCTAAATCGCCAATCATAAGAATAGAACTATGGAATGTAATACCAATCGCAAATTATATTCTACATGTATCGCTCGTATGTAACCAAGCGTTCTAAGTTCGACAACATTGTGAAACAGTCTACAGGACGAGCGGATAGGCGGGATACTACATATATATACCCTTTATGATTATCAAACTATTAATATTAAGGGATTCGAGCCAGACGTTGGCCTGAAGATGAGGGGAATCTGGGCAATTTGGACCAACATATTCAAATCTGAATTTTGTGTCACAGTTGGTCTTAGGCGTTCCCTCTGGGAATCTTTTCTATCAAGCCTCAATGAATGAACAGCAATTTGAAGATCCATTATGCAACTTTGATAAATTATTATTTCTTCGCAAAGACTAGAATCAAACCGATGGTCCGAAATGCGGAGCAAACCTTGTTTTGTTGGAACAAATATTAGAAAACAAAACAAGAAAAACCCAAACAAACTGAACCACTCAAAAGGCCCTTGGGGGTTCAACTGGTTCTCTTAACGTTGACCCATAGAATTACCCAACTCCCTGACTCCAGTTATTAAGAACCAATTATTTGTAATTGCTACCTGATTGGTTTACATGGGGTGAGCTTAGATTTGAGTTAATCCCTGAGGTAGGCCTAACGTCATCTCAGTCGAGACCCACTCCGTTTTATCAGAGGTTTATCTCTTTATCTCACGTGCAAAGCATGGCTAAGCACTTGTGTTACATCTGACCCTTGTGTTTGTGCATTCTAACTGGGGGCAGGGGTCATGCCCACATATATTAGGTGAACCTCTATTTTCCACAACTATTTTTAACGTCACTATATTAATTTGTGTTACAATGTGGAATGTAATCAAATTAAAATACTAAATTACTAGTACTATGATGTCTACCGAAAAGACACCGAAACACCGAAAAGAATGAGTGTATACTGAAATTTTGATGGAGATTCACGTATTTCCGTTGGAAAACATCGTTAGATTTATCACTATTCATCCGATTTAAATTGCAGACATTGCAGAGATAATTCGCATCACTTTTTGAGAATTCCAAAGCGCTGGGACAATGGATAAGCGTAATGTAATCACATATCCTATACTTTTGTATACCAATTCGCAGCTCTTAATAATTATACAGATGTCACGACAATATAGGCATTGCAATTGCTCCAGTTGGGGTTGCAATAGGAATTCCTTCTGTTCGACTCCGAAAAATATTAAATAATAACATACTTTCATAAAATTTTTAACACGCCATAACTCGTTGGTTTTATCACGATTTCTTTGCATTGAATTCTTTGGGGCCATATCTCACAACATTTACATTGATTGGGCTACTTTTATTAATTTGAAGGTTATCCAGAACCTCCGTCAATGTATTCAATGTATTCAATTGCAGCTCAGAATGCCAACGTAGATAACATTTATAGGTTAGCCTTCAAGTTGGCCGAGGGAGCGGGAGTGAAAGGAGAATGATAATACAGTGGACGGCTTATTGATTGATTATATGCTTTTAATAATCCAAATGATTATCTAAATACAAACATTTTATAGTCACATTGTTGACATTCTTCCCTCTTTGAACCTTTGCCTCCGATTATTTACAATCCTGTTTGCATAGCCAGATCGCGATAGACAGTCTAAACATTCCCAATCGAATACATTTAACACATGATATTATATAACTCTGTTTCGGTAAGCTCTACTTTTGATTTTCGCATAATAAATTGGAAAGCATGAATCTAGGCTGGGTTTTCTTGCTCCCAAGTTGCTATTAGCGAAATGGTAAGACCGTTATATATATATATCATTATATCTTAAACTCCAATGGAATAACCGAACCAACTGGATAATTGTAATCTCTTTGATTGTGGTGTCCCCCAGTATAGTGTTTACGAAAGCACTTATTTTCTATGATTTATATATACCTAGAAATCTGAAACAATAATATTGTACTAAGCTAAGTGTTAGTATTAGTTATAAATACGACAAATATTCCAATCTGGGTAATGAGCATAGTTTTGTTATATCATCAATCTGAGTGACATCGTATGTTCTGTGAGAATAGCATTCCATGAATGTAACGCTTTCACTGAAAAATAAATAAATAAACAAAATAGAATATCGATCTTACCTCTAATGAAAAGAAGTCCCCTTGCGGTTGTATACATAAATAAGATCCAGCAGCCTCCTGGAGTATTGTTCTTAGCTGCACCTGTGTGTATGGGAGAGTGTGGTTTGACTGGTAGGAATGTATACATATATATGCATACTTCTGCATATACATGCAGTATAGGTAGATTCCTACTGATAAGGCAAAGATCCATCAATAATTTGCCCGATAGTGTATCAGTGCCTAGGAGGGAGGGCAAAGTATATATGCGATAGGACACTCTGCCTACGCATTGATCGGTTATAATTCTGGGAGAGAATTGTGGGCACTTGCTATTCTAGTTTATTATTATTTGCGACAAGGAATACGATGTTTAGAAACCGTATAAATTCGTTTTATCATCTGCTGTCGTTCTTTTTTTTTATTTTGAAAGGCGCGGTGAAGCCATTCTGGTAAATATTTTCTGTGGAACATAGCGGTTCTCATACACTATTATCTTGTCTTTGCATTTAATACTTGCTGCTCACTTTCATTGATATTTCACTTGGAGGTATCTTTTATATTCATATCTAACCTGGATTTGTTCCAAACTTGAATTAACACGATGGAAAAGATGGAAAACCCCAATGATTATAGATCGCTTCTAGTTGCCCTATATGTATTCCACTTGCATTATAATCATTCAGTAAATACTTCTGATCTATCAAGGTTGATTAGCAGTGATTATTTAACAAATGTTGGCACCTTATATGTTACATATTGTTATGTATTTATACGCTTAGATTAACAGATTAGAAATAGTTCATCTGTATTATGAACGATTCTGGCAATAATCGGGATAAGCGTATGGAAAGATGTCATCTTAAGTGATTATATCTATGACATGTTTTATTTGTTATAGAAATTCTGGAGAGAAATGCTGTTTACGGATGCTTTGAATCCAAGAATAAATAAAACAAAATTTATGCCGTTGATTAGATGATTACGGCGAGGTGTACATTAACGGTTCTTAAAAACTGAAGAAACAGGGGAGAGTCTAGACCTTTTCATATCAGTTACAGTGTTTCCATACACCAGCACGCATCAAGACTATTTCTGCGTTCGTCAGGTATCTGTGCGGCAACTTTTGAAGCAATATTAAGCGTTAGCTGTCGACAGATCGCGATCAGGTTTGCGAATTTCGCCAAGTTCATTCAATAATTATGATCCATTTCACTAACACGTTGCCATTGCCGTCGTGGGAGAACACTCCATATATCATGTCAAATATCAAAAGTGGTGGCTCGCTTTACCCAGTTTTTTCTGAATCTGGAGAGCCATCGAGCTATCTTTGTATACATAGTTTTTCGTACTCTCATTGCTCACATGGGGAACTTAGTAGTAATTCCGAATGAGGTTAAATCATATCTTGGTTGTTCACCCATGAGATATATAGATCTATCCATACTGGCATGGGAAAACATACACGCCTTTCATTGATATAAACAATAACTCTGATAATGAAGTCATTATTATTATTATGATATCGAGAGTAACATTATTGATAATAGACGTAAATATGGTATTGTAATTTGTTGACAACACAAACATCATGAGCAGACGACTACCTTGCCGCTGTTGTGGCGAAATGGCCTAGTGAGGAAATTTAATTTCATGACTACCTTTTGCTAAACATAGACATAGCCATGTGAACATCTTTTACTTTACTACTATTAACCATCACAAGCTACTATCCAACTCTATATCACCAGGACACTCAGGTTTATTTTTGCAACGGTTTCAGATAGCCATTTAGATCGAACTAATATTGATGAGAATCCTACGCAAAACTAGAAAAGCTTTCATACGTTTTTCTCCAAAATACAATCCCCTGATTTTTCTGCGAATCGAAATGCAATACATACACACCTCATAGCTCCAATAACCTTTTATCAATCAATGCATCAGAAACCAGTGCATTTGAAGCATTTTTATTGAAGAAGATCATTTCATTACACAGTTCTTGTTTAAAATACAAGCCAATTGTCATGATTTCCTTGTCTTAAAAGTTGTGACTGGCGGATAATACTTACATGACATTGTTGCAAATGAAAAATATGTATCATAAGCTTTTTTATTCATTGAATACTAGTAATGTATTACCATTACATTTATAAAGCCATTTATAATGTCATTTGAGAATTAAGCAGACTGCAGCAGGCACATAGAATGTCAATGATTTTGATACAATTAAGGAGATCCAAACTAATAAATAACATTATAATTACCATAGATTAGTCTCATGATTACTCTGAAATAAATAGCTATATCACTGTTACTTTTTAAATGCTTACAAGCAAACTAAAGAAGACACCCAATAGCAAAACAAACGTAAACCCTGTCTTATAAGTAGTTCCTCCAATGGGAGGTAATTCAGTAGAAGGAACAGGTAATAGGTCGACTTCAGTTGGAGGATCTTTGGTAGGCTTAAGCACAACATTCCCAACTTGGAAATCATCCCCAAAAGTAACAGTGTAGTTGAAGGCATATCCTACCTCCACATCAACTATGTAGTCAAATACATGAAGCACAAGGAAGTTCTTTGCCTTTTCTCCTATCATGGTGGTCACCCAGGCATTGATGTTTGGCAGCTGTTTTGTATTGCCTCCAATGCTTTGTTTTATTATTGATAGGGAGTTCAGAGATATTTGTTCCGATTCAGGAAAAGGCAGTGATTCTCTGTAATAAACAAAACCCATAACATCTGAAGTCACATTGAGGAATACTTTAAATTGAGAATCTCTGTCTTTTGTGACCGAAACATCTTGGGCATTCTGATGACTGACTGAGAAATTATTCATTGTAAGACTACTATAAATATTGTCTGGAACCACATCTAAGTCAGCATCTTCATTCACAAGGAAATCACCAAAATCATCCATTTCACCATCAATATCTACAATTATCACTTCATGAATAAGTTCCTTCACAACAAGCTCATCAATCAAAGACAGTCTTGGGTCTCCTAAAGGGTTCTCATTTTCAAAACTAGCACTGTAATTTTGGAACTTCCCTTTTAAACTACAAACCATCCACCATTTGGCAATTACTGTTTGGCTAGGTAATACATCACCAAAATTTACAGTTAAGGAAGGGGTCACATTTTGATTGCCAACACTTGCACCAATCATCTTAAAGTCAACATAGAGGCCTTTCTCATTTTCAATAATTTCAGGCTGACTTGAAGTGATATGCATCTTATAGGCTGTCCCATTACCTGAATTTTTCACTGCAACCACCAGCATATATGGTATTGCAGGCTCCACTTTGTCAGTGAAAGGATCATCAGAATAGACAAACTTTTCCCAGAAGTAATAAATGTTAAGTCTAGGGTCTGGCTTTACTCCGATCCTTCCAGGTAGTAATGGAGCGCTTATTTCACTTCCATCAACTTCATAGTATAAAGTGCCTCCAACATCATAAAAAGCATCATCTACTGGTGCTGCACTTGAATATGGAATAAGTAGCCACTCTATTTCTCCCTTTTTCTGAGATCCAAGAGACCTATCTGCTTTCATGTCACCACCAATTGTCCCATTGCCTATGGAAAAATGTAACTTTGCCTCTTCGCCAGTTTGCACATTCTCAATATTTATGCTGACTGTTATGTTTTTGAGTTCTGCCCTTTCCCCATTTTCTATTTCTAGTTTAGCTAGGAAACCTTCTCTTGTTAATGCTAGCTCTTGATCAATCTGAATCCTTACTACAGCACAAACCCCAGCTTCTTCTGGCTCATCTGGATTCAGTTTTTTCACTTCAGACACTTTTACATTTAGTTGGTCTACAAAATTGCCATAACCTGTGTTTACAGCTAATTTGTTCAGACGAACAATTTCAGACTTGTAGTGCAGAATAGCAGAGTTAGAAATGATATCAGGATTATTATCATCTGGTTCCAGCCTTCCGCTCTGCCAAGAAAAGTATGAACTATTCCATCTATGCACAAACTTAATGACATCTTCAACTTCTAGGTAGTGTGGGGGTTCATAAGTAATGAGTTTTACCAATTCTGAAGGACTTATTCCTTTTCCAAGTTCACTGTCATCAGCAATTAAAGGAAAATAATATCTTTCAAGCCAGTTCCTATTATTTCCCAATAACCATGTATCATCGCCATATACTTCTTTTTTCCACCTTAAGAGGTTGGTAAAAGGTTCCATAGCTTTGACAAAACTACTAACAGCTGATTGCTTTACATCTCTCTTTTTCCTTCCAAAGGATGTTATAAATTCTGTAAGCTCTTTAGCTGGTCCTCGTAAAGCTGGTGGCAAATAATCATACAAGCCACATTTTTCGGCTATACCTGGGAGGCATTTCTCAACTAGATTCCATATTCTTTTCACTGCAGCTTTACCAACCTCTTTGATTGTACGAGTTGTAGATCGTCGTGATCTACCACTGCCACTGGTACCTCCACCACTATTACTCTTTCCACCAGCAAGCCCTTTAATTGCATCATTTATTATACCTTCAATCAATCCACTAGCATAGTCTTCAACTGCTTTGAGATCATCATCACTTGGATTACCTGACAGCACATTGGCATAGGAATGGAGAGTTGCTATTGATGGCACAAAGGGAATGTAACTCCATGCACATTCTACAAAACTCTGGAAGCATGGGTCACAGAAAATATTCTTTGCTGAGCCTCCTCCACCTCCTCTGAGAAAAAAGGCACCCCCACCTCCACCTGGACCACCAGTTGGCCCACGACCTTCACATGCAACCTTAACATTAAACTCAATATGAATATTCCTCAATATCCAATCCCCACATTCATATCCAAAGTCAAATGACCCGGAAAAAGAGCATGGTGATGATCTTTTTCTCCGACCATTCTCCTTTCGGCTCACCTGAACTGGAATCAAAACTGATGACAATGCATCTATTTCTTTGGGTTGACCAAGAATATTGAATTCTAGTAGAGGATGGTTCTGGGGGAGATTGAGTTTTGTTTGCTCTGCTCTGATAAGGCCATGATTTGTGACATTGAATTGAATGCTATCTTTCAAGCCAAGCTCATAGGGTTCCAGGTCTATGTCCATTGGTGTTATGGTCACAACAGGTATTGGAACCCTTGTCTCAAAGTCAGCTTCAATCTTTATTTTGTAAACATCCTTCACCTCTGTAGGAGTGACTGTCCATCTATATGTCACAGCTGTTCTCTTTAAAAAGATTCTGAATGAATTAGAACCACTTTTAATCTGAAAAGTGCTTTTGATTCCTTGATGGTTAGGAGCACTAACATAAACATCATATGTCTCCTCAGGGATGTCAGTGAATCTAACATTACCTCTATCTGTCTTATCAGTCAAAGAAATCCCCCTGTTTCTGTTATTAAGCCTAACTGTAGCCTTATCAACCAGTGGTCTATCATCAGCAAAATATGTATACTCATCCTCTACTATGAAAAAAACTGTTGCCAACTCATTTGAGATGACAATAACCCTTATAGGGAAATTTATAGTGTGGCCATCAGAAGATATGGGAAATGAACCATGGTATAATCCCAATTCAGAGTCCCTTTTTGGTGAAATCCTCAAATTCAATATACTAAATTTCCCAGGAGACAAATTCTGTGGATCTGAGGCATATGTTGAGTTTCCAAAACTCACCACAGAGATTAAATCTATGTTTGGTACCTTAGCAACCACAGATTCTGCTATCGCTTCACCGGCATTAGTAATATTTATTGGCACAAACTCTTGTGACCCCCTTAGAACCTCCACTTCCAACTCACTTGGGATGGCTGCTAGTTTAGGTTTTAAATTCACCACCATTAAATTTATGATTAGAAGGGCAGTGACACCTTCACTACTCTTAACTTCGATGAAAGCTCGAATCTGGTCAAAAGGGCTTGGAGATTTGACATTCAAGCTAATCGCAATTTTAGAACCCTGGATCAGAGTTGGTATATTTTGCTGCCCATTGAAGAATATGTTCAACTCAATGCCATTAGACAAACCACGGACAGACTCAACTCGCACATCAGACAGATCCTGAGGACCATCATTATTGAGTAAAGTAATGTTATTCAAAGTAAAGTCAACTTCACCCTTAGCTTTCTCTTTGATTGTTAAGCTTTGCTTAAGGAATTTCATGCCCAGGACTTTCCACTGTTTTCCCCCTTCAGTAGGTTTTGCTTGAGGATGCTTGCTTATGACCTCATACAATCCATATTCTGTAAGCAATGGTTCAAACATCACCTGAAAAGACCTGTCTACTTTAGTTTCAGTTATGTATTGGCGTGTGGATGCTCTATACCTTATCAAAACTTCAACTGGAACATTTGATGGTTTTTTTTGTGATAGTTCAGATGTTTCATACTCTATGTAACCTGTAATAAGTGTGGAGGTGGATTTAATGAAGAGATTGTTTTGTATTTGGTTTAGGAAAGTCTTGTATGCTGGTAAAACTATCAAATTCAATGAGACTGATGCATTTCCGGCTGGGTTTTCTGCAGTAACTTCTATGTGGAATTTACCAACATCTCTGATATCATCCCAAGTGATTGTTCCTTTGTCAATTTCCATTGTTTTCTTTGTTGTGTTCATCTTCCACATTACAGGATATGTACCCTCTGAAAGGCTAAGTTGTTGTTCATATTCAGACCATTCATGGATTTCTCTTGTTGTCTCAGGTGGCACAATAGCTGGTGCTATTATATATTTCTCACAGTTTACACCATACCATGGTGCAGAGCAAGAACAAACTCCATCAATACAAATCCCATGTGGGGGTGTATGCTGACGACCACATGCAGTTGCAGGACAAGTTTCAAAGAATTTAATATTCTGAATGGCAGTCTTCTCTGGCATGGACGGCGAACAGGAATCTTTGTAGAACCATGTCCTAGTAACTATGTCTGGACAATTTGCTTGTGAGGAGCTGTCTTCATAATGTAAATTGACCATTCTTCCACAGATATTATCTGCATTTGCTGTATCTTTGGGTATGACGGTTGCTTTTTCTGGATCACAGGGCACTTTTAGTATCTGAATGAAATTGAGGACCGGAGTGAATGTAAGAACTATTCTTTGCTCAGCCCTTTTAGAATTGCCTGCTTCATCACTAGCTTCCCAAGTTCTCCTTATCTCACAACTACCACTATCTCCATCATCCCTAAATGTCAGGATTGGATTGGTATCTATATTATCAACAAAGGAAGGTTGTGGCACCCTAGACAAATTTGTACATGGGGAATACAAGCTATCAGCATCAAGATTAATAGTTGGTGGTACTAGATCGATAATCCACATGAACATCTTTTCTGGTGATTGATTCCCAACCTCATCTTCTGCTGAGTAATGTAGATAAGATACATTTGTGGCATCACCTGGTGTTTTACAAATTCCACTCTCACAGTTAATGTCTCTCAAGTTATCAATACTCAACCCATACCTGCATTTAAATTTACATTTCTCCCCACGATTGCAGCTCAAATGAAAAACTGGTTCAACTTGGTTTGTTACATGGCCTTTAAATGGTATGACTAAGGTTACTTCTGGAGGAGTAAGGTCAGCATACCATAGATGGAAATATAATCCTACATTTCCATACAGGTCAATAGCTTTGATATCAAGCCTATACTGCCCCTCTGTCAGGTCAAAATTAGAAAACATGCCATTTTTACAATCATTTGAAGACAAAAGCTCATAAGGATTGTTTTTATCTGATTGCTTCTTCAGAGAACATTGTACTGTTGTTACTTCTTCATTGAAGCTCCATCCAATTACTATTGAGTTATTGGACTTGTGTTGTAGGTCTTTGAACTGAAGAGACGGTGCTGTGACATCCATAATGAAAATATTTACCAGGTCAACAGAAACAGCACTGTCTGGACCACAGCCTTGCTCCCCTTTAGCAAAGCCTCCATCCAAAGACATTGTGTAAGTCTGAAGTTCTTCAAATTTGTACAAAGTAGAAATGATAACAGATTGATTTCCCAAGAAATTTATGAGTGCCTTCCCATTGTTATTATTAACAGTTATACTATAAACTTCTGTCTTTGAAGATGATAAGAAAAATCGAACTTTTGCTGGAGTGACACCACGATGCACAACTTGATCAAAGTTGATAGGAAACTCAGGTGAATAAGGGCCAACTTTCAGCTCCTCTGAGTTGGTTGGGCTCGTGACAATAGGAGCATTTGAACCGGCCATCCATTGTACACATTGTTCTCTGGTGTTCTGACCATTGGAACTTACAGCTGAAAAACACATACTCTCTACATTGTTGTTGTTCTGGAAGTAATCCCTTTCTTCAGGCATCCAAGTAATATTCACATATGAATATTTATCCATGGGGGTCAGTGAGCTTTTCCGAACTCCACTTGGGACTACTGTGTGGATCTCTTTTATTTCTGTGCCAAAAGCTATTGATTGAACAACAATATGACCATTATAAGATTGCCCTGCAGGAATAGCAATGCAGGAATAATCATATGGTGTGGGGGCTATAAACTGGGGTCTAGCTTCCTCGCATGCTAAATCAGACTTGTAGAGGTTGACCAGAAAGTTGAGTGCCACTGTGCTGAAAGGTTTTTTAAAGTTATAATCATCAACAGCAAAATCCTCCATCATTATTGCAACTGCTTTAAATGCATTATCATCAGTGATGGGAGAGCTGTAGAACAGGCAGCAAGTGGAAGGATCTAAAACAGCACCTGGGAAGCCATTGCATATCCCAGCACATTCCTTGGTGGTTTCATTTCCCCAGCGACATCTGATAACATCCCCATCTGGGTCATAAGGAGCAATGTTAAGTGTGCTATTACAGCCAGACTGAATCTTAACCACGGGGAAAAAGCGTGCTTTTGGAGCTGAGTTTATTTTCAATGTATCTGGTCGCACAGATAAGTCCATACTGATGAAAAGATCCCAGCTGCCGGTATTGAATGGTCGCAACCAGCAACACCCTTTAGCACTAAGTGTCACTCTAGAAGCATTATTGAAGGTGTAGATGATCTTGTTCTCACCATATTCCCAACTTTCTGTGGTGCTGAAGTCAGTACAGCGATAACGAATCAAGGACACCAGATCCTTGGACTCACACCCTTGGACGCAGAATATGCCTTGATCCCTGGGATGGCTCCCATATAGAGATCCACTGTTGACCTTCCTCTGGTCACATGTGGCAGTGTATACATGGCGCCTTGCATAAGATACATGCAGTGAGACCTCCATCTGTAAACACAATAAACACATTTATCAGTACAACAAGGTTATTAATTATAATGCTTTACTTTAGCATTTATCTCGTACAAAATTGTACGTTAGCCATCTTCCCAGGGCTGAAAAATAACAGAACCCTGTGCAGTGTACAGGCCTGCAACTTTCCATCAAGATTCCTTTACGGTCAAGGGGGTGTTACTTTTACTGTTCTGTTGGTATTTACTAGGGAGCAGAAACAAAAAGACAGAATGTAGAGCACTGCAGTTCAGCAGCAGGGTTGCTCTCTCTCATTATATATAATATAATTATTGTGATTGAGTTACCTATTTCCCTATGATTAAATATCATGATACTTAATCATAAAGGTTCTTGTGAGAGAAACTGGGGAATTAGATAGTATACAAAAACAGAATAATATAAAACATATACAAATTCCCATATTATATCTTTGAATGTTCCCCATAAAACAAAATTGTATATTTTATGTGCAGTGCGTGCGTGAGGGGAAGGATGTGAGGGAGAGGGAATAGAGGGAGGGTAGTTGGATGGAAGGGAAGAGAGGGGGATGGATGGGGGACAGGGTTGATAGCAACAGTACATTTCAATTCATCATAACAATAGAAAATGAACTATAAAATATCCAAATCCCCATCATAACAATAGAATTCGGCATAGCGGCATATTCGGCAAGGTACATGATAATGCATCTAAACTTTTAGTAGCATGAGATTGTTGGCATAGTATTCCTGCAGTTTAGGTATGAGTTCACAGGAGGAATTTACGAGTTATTTGAGATTCATTCTTGTCTATATAACAGATAAAGAGCACTAGGTGGAAGTGTGGTGACCTGTTTGTTGTTGTTATGGTTTGGTCCTCCGGCCCTAGGGGCCGCATTGGGGTCGCTTAGTCAACTGTTAAAGGCAAGGAATTGTGCAACTGAAGCCTCAGTGGTTATATCGACCACGCCCCCTTGCTAGAGGAATTGACTATGACGTCAACGGCGCCTCAGCCAATCACAGGCGGGCTAGGGTTGCCACGCCCCCCTTCTATTCTCCCAACCGTCTCATTCAAGTTCATTCACCGAGTCGGTGTAGACGTTGGGTCCCTTATCGCCGAAATTTTTTTAACTTTACTGTTTATATGTATCCGATATTGTCTGTTCGGTGTTATTTATTGCTATTGCTTCTGTGATATTGATTGATGATCACTTGTATCTGTGGATATCTTATAGGGTATTATATTAATAAACAGCTTCTGGCTGTTCTGGCCAAATTCAATATGACTGTCTCCATTATTCCTTCCTAGCATCGTGGATCGTATATAGCCAAAGAAGTGTTTCTGGTGCACACCAATAAACCAAAACTTTTGCTTGATTACATAACTCGCATATGAATGGAGATTCAAATGTGCCCATTACCTATATATATAGGAGAGGTGAGATACAAGTACCCATTATACCCATATTATAGCTATATTTGATTCTCCACACAAGGTGGCTCCATGAACATGGAACATCGTGCAAAATTTAGGGTTTTTCTATTATTGCCTGAAGGTATGGGGACTTTATTGTGTTTATATTTGAGATAGTAATTAAATTGTAGGTATGTTTATAGCTGAGAATGTATATTTAATGGAGAACTAACCTCTTCCATTACAGTGAGTGGATGATCAATTAGCAGTCATAATGGGACTCATAGAGCCTGTAAATCTAACCCAAACTAATCCACACTTATCACTCTCTGTTGAAATTAAGAAAAATAAATACACATCTTTTCAGAATGTCATCTATTAGCCAAAATGAAATGAAAACAAAGTTCATCTAACAATTCCATAAGACTAAGACGCCACCTTCCTATTGACTGAGAACTATAATGACAAGATGGCTTCTGCTGCAATGATTACATGGGGAAAGTGCCCAAAATAAAAGGTGAAAATCTCCATACCAAGTTGACAATACATTCTCAAAGTAGATGACAATACTCATAAGACATAGACTTGAGTGGGGGTGGTTGTAAGCATGTCCCAAAAGTATTAAAGCACACGGGATTATAGCCTGGCAAAAGTTTGTTGTGCTGCATTATTGTCCCGAGACACAGTTCTGTGAATTGACCTAGTAATAGGGGGTCGATATCTACAGCTAGTGCTCTAATCCTTAAGAAGAAAGCATATCTGAGATTGCTGAAGAGGAAACGACAATTGTCTGTCTTTACACGTTTTTTTTGTTGCGATATCGATGAAGGAATATATTGTTCACCTAATTGCTATAATCTGTGCAATTTAACATCAGAAATCAAATCGTTGTACCACGAAAAATAAGAAGAAAACAAGATATTACTAATTAAAATGAGCCTTCTATGTATGAGCAGACACAGGACACTGTCATAAAACCGGTGAATAAGGAAACGACGCAGGTATAGAGAAGTGTCAGAGAAGACATCAGTGATTAAATAGAGATACTAAAGGTTTACTTTTATACCTCATCATCCATAGCTAATCTGTTCGTGGACTGTTATGTATTGTCCTATCATTCAATTATTGTTGTATTACAGTGGGCTCGATGTAATCTGGTTAAAATAATGTCCAAGTTTGGTAATAAAATCGTTTTGCAAATAATAAAATAAAATATACGTTAACTATCTTTAGTGACCACAACACCTTTTAACTGTATAAACCAGGAGTTGTTATATCTTAAGTTAAAGAATATAAGCTCCAGATTAAATCTGAGACGTTATTTTTCTGATAGGCAACAAGTGGTCAGATCGAACGAAACATTATAAGATTTGTTTCATATATAATAGCTGGCCCCACGCAAGGCTTATTACTAGGGCCCTCAATCTTTAACATTATACATTATAAAATATATCAATGATATAAGTAAATACAGATCTTATTCATTTAGTTGTATGGCTCTTTTGGTCCCTGATGACATGGTTATAATACTTAATCGGAATTATGATTTTCTGGTTCGAGGAATAAGTACAAGTCTTGGTGTTGTAAAGCAATGGTCAGATAATTGTCAGTAATAAAAAGACCCAAACTTTATATATTGGTAAAAAAAGCAAATAAAGTAAAACGGATATATACATTCCAATCCTTTGGGCAATGGACATCACCATGCACCGCGATTCGATATACTACTATTATGTAGGCCTAGGTGCTGTCACCTGTGCCCGTTCTGTAAACCCTTTTATAACAGAAGTTTCCCTGATACCCAAAGGTAGATGAAAATTCCCCCTTTTTGATTCTCACCTCAGCCAAGTCAGTCTTACGTACCACAACCTTTGTCAGATTTACTTACTGTTTTGTTGGTTGAGTGTAGAGGGGACATGGAGATGATGCCTCCCCGGAAGTGGTCGCCATACACGAGCGCCACCTGGATGTACATGACTAAAATACGTAGTTGAGTAGACTGCTCCATTTCTGGATCTTTTGTTTTTTTAAACTCCACCTGAAATATGAAAATGTGACTCAAAAGGTTTCAGTTGCCATTAGAGAAATGGGCCTGATCTTCTTAATTAAGGAAATCATTTTTCTGTTGACTTAACACTTTCGTAAAGAAGAAATACCATGCATTTGGTAACATCAACATTACTATGCAACTGTAAAGAATAAAAAAAATTGTTTTATAGCATGATCGTATATCATTTGTAAGTCCTCGTATCTGACTTACACATAATCTGAAGCTATGAAATAGCTTGAACATATATAAGTCACTCTCACAGCTATCAATTAAACAGAACGATGATCCTTCCGTCATGGATCGATGCACATCTTCGTGACTGTGGTAACTATAGGTATTATACAATCATTATAATATACGTTGACATACAAGGGTCACCGCCAATTAATATTAGTCAGGCGATAGTAAAAAGATTTCTTCATTATTATTAGTGTACTCCTATTTACCATTATATATATACAAATCTATGTGAGCTTGTTATACAAATCATGTGACTTATGAAACTCCTGCTATAGCTGCGACTTTGTAATTTTAAATGTTGTTATGTTTTCTAGAGATTTCCAATAATCAAAACTGCTAAAATCAAGACATGGTTCAATCGAAGGTCTTTTTTAAATTAATGGATCGTTGGTATAGAAATAGTTGCTGGGAGGGAAATTATGAATGTATATTACTTCATTGACAATTATATACTGTTGGCACAGATACAAGTTATTATAGGTAAGGTTGCAAAGTAATTTTGTATACGAACTGAGAAGGAATACGATTAAAAGGCTAGAATGAACTAATTTCGAAAGAAGGCCAAATAGTTTCTGATGGGCGTTACATGCATAGGAAAATGTTTGTTTTTATATGTCATGGGCAATAATTAGCCGTTTTTAGGAGGGCAAAAGAAATCACAAAAATCTGTATTTGATAGTACATCTATTCTCAACATAGAGCGAGTAATTAATTTACAACCGAAATACTTACTTGTCTTGAATATTCTGCATATGATTTAAATGTGTTTACAAATGTTTCTGTATCTGAATTTGACTTGAGTAATAAAGATTTATATTTTTTCAGAATATTTTCGATGTATGAAACATATCATGAATTTGAAATTATATTGAAATACAATCTGTTTAAAAAAACACTCAAAATTGTAACCTTTTTTTATTATATTTTGATATAAAAATCTGAAAACAGATAGATTATCATACAATATAGATCATTATCTCTCTTAGTTACCACAATTGATACACACATGCAGTTAGAGTTTCATGTTCTTGAATATAATTATAACAGCTCCATTTGACCACTACAGAAAACCAAATCAGGTTCATACTATCATTGTACTACCTCATGTTGACAATAATTATAGGAAATCTTCTTTTACGTATACCTATCTCTCGCAAATCTGAGATGCTGCAAAGCTTTCATATCGAAAATTGCGCAGAAATCCACTTTAAAGAAACTTTAAATTCTATCAATTCTAAGTAATTATTTTATTGTTATATGTTTACCAAAGAAAGGTTTTAATCAAACAAAACCGAAGAAAAGCTTTACTTTCAAATATAACAATTTTACTTACAAATAAAATGACAATAGTGTCGTGAATGAGGGTACGTTTTTGTAGTTGTTGCCAAACTTGATGCATGGAGGGTTAGATCACTGGAGTAAAACATACCTAGCCCTATCCTTTTAGTAGGACAACCGTACCTCGTATACACTTCTCATATAGCCTACATAGGAAGATGTATAGATCGTCTTGGAGACTTTAATGTGATAATAATTATATGCATGGATATGTGTATGAAACTATTATATTATATAATTATATGTATATCATATAACATATATATAGCATATATGTATGTTTGCACGTTTGACTTTGAGTGCATGTGTGCATTAATGACCCTTATAATAATCCATATGTATCCATGCATACATACCGTATGTATATTATATGTAAACTTGTATAGATGCACATGTATATATGCGTGTGTGTCATACGCATATTATAGCAAGGTTGATTACATTGCATCGACCCATTACACGTCCCAATAATGTCATACACTAAATGTAACTAGTCGCTACTTACCCAGAAGATGATCGACTTGCACTCCTTATACCTACTGATCAGGAGTGAACCATTTACATACTCGAATAAGGTAGAATCCTGTAGGATTAACAAGACACTTACAACTAGGTTTCTGATGTGTTTCACTAACGTCTAGGGGTGCGTGTTTACATAACATATCCAACCATCCCGAAAGATTGTGTTTATATCCGGGTGTGTCATAGTGGAACCAGTTCCTCTATTGAGGCCCTTTGGATCGATGTGGTACAAGGCAGATGAAGTTTTTGCGTAAAATTAAATCAATTATTTTACTTATTTTAATAACTATTTATCATCATCGAAATCATATTAATTATAATCTATTGGGTCAGGAACAGAATATCGTCATTATTACAACTACGATTAATGTTACTATACTTTATTGATTAACTCGACCTTTATGTTTCTCTACGTTGGATGATGGAGTCACTGGAGGAATATCTAATTGAAATTTAAAAAGTTATTAAAAAATGATTAAGATTAAAGTTTTAATATTTTTTTTATTATTCAGGAGACATCATTACATCATGGGATGCTTTTCTCAGAAATCCCTGTCATACGTACATAACTTCAGAGAAAAAAAGTTATTGGTGACAAAAATAGAGGTTCGTTTTCATGTTTCTATATAATACAATACATCGACCTCTAAGATACAAGTCATATTTAATCGCCGTCTAATCTTAAAATATTTAACCGTGATCATATTAATAAATAATAATATATTAATTAATATGCTTATTTTCATGTCAATGTTGTCATTCTACTTCATAATCCGTTATAGCTTTATTTTAATATTCCGTAATAAAAAGGACAAATGAAGCATAAATGTCTGCTACGCAGCTGTCCCAGGGTAGCAAAGAAATGTCGGTGATACTGTCCCAGGTCATTCTGTTCATTAAAAAGTACAATTTTCCACTCGGTAGTTGTGTGAAACAGTTACACACACCTGGGAAATTATTCTTGTCTATTTTTAGGTACTGTTGCACCTGTCTTTAGTTTGTAAAATGACATTTTTTTACCATATCATTAATTCGCATTTGACTCTTCAACATTACATCTAATTATAGGAAGATATAATTGTTTCAATGAATATAACTTACCAGGGGGTGGGTGGGGGGGGGCAATTTTTTGTTATTAAATAAAAGAAATTCACATGACGTCTTGTCCCAAGGAAATTATATAATTTGTACATGTGAGACAGGATAATGACTATTATTTTTTTCCCAATGCAGATGATTTAATTACTTCTGGAACAACTCAACGAACTACGGTGCTTCATTTACTATTACCTCTAATAACCTAAAACACCCGACCTAGGATATAATTCCAGACAAGTCTATATCAAGAATCAACGGTTTATTGCGGTGAGCCTCTCTTGTTTCTATCGCGCCCACTTAAAATTGCTGTTCTTCTAGACTCGGTATACCCTTTGCTCTCCTCTGTTTTGCCTTTTATACTTTTTGTGTTATCGTCAATTGATTCCCGTTTATAATCAAGTTTTAGCATTGTGCTAGCCCAGAAGGCAGGATTCGCTGAATAAAATGATTTAAAAAACCAAATGTATTAAGAATTCTATGACAATTCTATTTTGACCGTGAAAGCAACACTGTATAGATCTATATACATGTAACCTCTTCCTATACATGTATACTGAGATTACCCTGACGCAACGTAATAAATGGTCGCGCGTCCTTGTACATCATCTGCACATTATCAGCTGAAAGTGCACTTTTCATATTTTCAATGTTACGTAACATGACGTAACTTTAATCATTATAACGAGTATCTTTAATTATCTTTTATCGTATAACTTTAAGGGTTATCACTACTCATACATAATTTCTATTTCTTAATTATTTCTTAAACTTTAATTCTTTAATTTCTATTACGTAAATCGTATGTAATGTTAGGTGGTAATTCGGCCACTGTTATCTGTAATTTCAATTTTCATAACTTTGATTACGTTAATACTACGTGATACTCCAGGGCACTGTTGCCACTGTACTTGTCATTAATTATTAACCTACTTATATTAAATCGTGGTTTTTGACCTGTGGGTTTGAGGTCAAGCTGCACTATGTAGGTCACGCCAAAGTGTGGTAACTGCGCGCCTCTCACTCAGTGTACACATTTGTCCAGGTGCAAGCTTATCATTTGGTGTACCTTCAGAGACCATTTAACTATGAGCCATCTTCTAAAGCCTCTTTTAGATGTGTTACTATTTCAAATTCCTTTACCACTCCATTTCCATGTTTGTTTTTTTGATAAGACCCTCTTTAAGGCTCTTATAAAACAACCCAGATTTACGCATGGGCTAAAAATAGCGTATCCACTTACACGTCTAATTGGTACGACCGTCGACCGTCCGCCCTTGGCCACCGTCCGATGGTGGCCACAGCGGACGGTGGCGGTGGACGGTCCCCGGTATTTACTTGTACGTCCAATTATATGCCAGATATTGATCGTCAAGCGGTAGTACTTTCATCCAGACTTTGAATCAAGGTCGATTTCAAACCATTTTCATAACCAAAGAAAATCAGATTGTGATCATTTTAATTCTTGAAAATGTGAAAGACGCAATTTTACAATTTTGAGAATGATATAGGGAGTCCCTTCTAGTGGCTACTCAATGTATGCTTATCTCTCTCTCTCTCTCTCTCTCTCTCTCTCACTCTGTCTCACCACCCCCCCCTCTCTCTCTCTCACTCTGTCTCACCCCACCCCCCACCCCTCTCTCTCTATCCCTCTCATCTGTCTCTCCCTACCATCCATCCCCTCTCTGTCTCTCTCTATATCTGTCTCTCTCTCTTTTTTTGTATTCATTTGAGGCCAATATTTATTTAATAGTTACAAAAATACGCTAATTTCTTGGGTTTATATAGCTCTTATCAGTGTATTATTGTTTTTAATCGTGCAAAACAACTCTAATATCGTTGGACCCACCTCCATCCAGTGTAGATTAATAATTAGTAGTACGGTAAAACTTTTGGGGATATAAAACACTCCCATTTACACGGTTACATTATTATGAAAAAAACATATTTTTATGTAATCATTAATTTACACTGACCTAGACATGGAAAATATCATTTTGGAATATTTGTGTCGCTGTCACTACATATTGGCTTCGACACAATCAAATACAAATAATGATTGACATTAAATTGCATTTAGTTTTTTGTGTAGGGAAGATGTATATGTACATGTATAGTTAGATAAAACAAAAAGTTATTAGCCCACGATATCCCTGAAAACTGTATTACCTAACATAAAATTTCTTGAACTGGTAAGGGAACATTTTATGTCGCATTACGACATGTGAACTATCTCCAATATTTTTTCTAAAAAAACATTTTCATGTAATTTTGGCCTTCCTAATACTTTTTTAGGCATGCTTGAATAGGTGTAGGAATCGAAATATTTGTCTCAGCCTTCCTAAACTATTCCAAATTATTCCCAAATTATTAGTAATGTCTAGGACTAATCGTGTGAGTAGGCCTACTACCAGGGATAGCTCAGCAAACCCAGACTACATGTATGTTTGATTCGGTGAAATGATTTAACTAATAATCGTGGTGAAGGTAAATATCAATATTAAATAATAAACAATATCAACAATATAATTATAATTTACTCATCACCCTTGATTTATATCTTTACTATTAATTAGTCATCTATGTTTCTCCAATTCGGGAAACACTGACACCCTCTCACAACTTTTGTATATTGTAATACTTTGATTATAATTGAAGAGTCCGGACCAATTCCATCTAATCTCATTATTCTCATAGCTTCGTCTGAATGACTGTTCGTAATAATATGTATATATGTGTATCTAAATAGTCTGATGATTTCCTTTCACCCCTTACACCTCTATGTATTTGAACAAAGAAATTTGAATAAAGAAATTTGAACGAACAAAATTAAGGAAAGTCTCCCAAATAAATCCAGTTTAATCACAGAAGTACAAGAGCCTGTATAGCCCAAATGCAAAAGTCTAATGTTACCCAATGAGTAGAGTTGGAGAAACCTAATCCTATTAATAAATCGTAATTTATATCCATCAATTCCAATGAATAATCATTGTGGAAGGTACTCCAAAGTACTCCCAGACGTCAAGACAATGTACTCAGGCCATAAGAACACTTTTTATGGTCATAGAGAACAAAAACAAAAAAATAATTTTGGGGTGGGGTACCGTCGGACGGTGACCCTCCCGTCGAAATCTAAATTTTTAGATATGGACGGGAGGGGGTCACGCCGAGGGACCGCCGAGTCACCGTCGGACGGGAGCACCCCACCGCTCGACGGTGGGTGCGGTATCCACTTGCACGTCGAACGGTTGCTAGGGTAACCATCCTACGGTGACCGCTAATTAGTGGATGGTCGACGTGTATGTGGATACCGTGCTTAAGCTAGGCAGCTACCACCCATGGCCATGATGTGTGTTTACAGCAAGCTACATCATAGGCTTATGTAATCCCAGGCGGACGGACATCCCTCCCTCCCACCCTCCCTCTGCTCTCTTTCTCTCTCTCTCCCTCCCTCCCTCCAATGGACGGACCCATATTGAATGAATTCTCACAAAGTGATGTCACCCCTCTCCTTCTGAGGTAGGAATGGGAGGAGGGAGAAGGAAGGGATCGAAGCGGTGGAGGAAGAAGAGGAGAGGTGAAGGAGGGGGAGGGGGGGGGGGGATGAAAGGGGAGGGAGACCAACTTTTTTTTCGACTAACTTTTTTTCGACCAACTCTTTTTAAGACCAACTTTTTTTTTCGACCCAACTTTTTTTCGACCAACTTTTTTTTTACAACCAACCGGTTTTTTCAACCATTTTTTTTCAACAAGCATTTTTTATGGTCAACTTTATTTTTTGACACTTTTTAATACATGTACTGTAACTCATATTTTGTACTGAAAATAATTTGGAATTTTTAAAGGTCCTAGAAAACTGAAAAAACTAGAAGACTGAAAGTATCTGATAATGGGGATGATTAAACATGCATCATGCACCATGATTATATCAGTCCTCTTATATCAGTCATTCTCATCTCTCCTCTTCCTCTCTTCTCCTCCCCCTCTCTCTCTGTCCCTCTCTCTCTCTCTGTCCCTCCCCCTCTCTCTCTCTCTCTCCTACACCTTAGGCCTACTACCCCAACGTAGCCCCCTGTGATTTCAGTTATTTTTGGCAATCAAATTAATATCTCCAAATTAATATAAACGTCCAGTAAATTGTTTGATTGCTATAAGAAGTAGAAACACAACTGCCTCTACAATCCAAGTGCCGAAGGCACTTGTACCTGTTTAAATTGCGTAATTATTACACAAGGTTACGTGCATGGTACTGTGACCTCATTAATATCACTGTGGTCATCTTTTATGTTGAATAACGCATTTGCGTAACTTTTACATAATGCTACACAACACTGTGATTTACTGATTTTTAATATTTTCGCCTGATACAGTAACTGAAGCAATAGTTGTGACCCTTCATCTTTAATTCAATATATATATTCTATCATTATGGATCCGTATGGATCACAAAAGGAACTCATCATGCATCGCCATGAATACGTGTACTCCCTCCTCACACAATCAGATGCATGATTCGAACATTTGATCAGGATATATTGAGTGTATACAAGTATTACTTATTATACAGTATGAATTATCGAAGATACACGAATAAGAAAGTCATGGTTTAAATGTTCACCACCCTAATACTCTGGGGCCCGTTGCTCCGTTTCTCGCTAACTATTTCCCCATTGAAAGTGTATGGGAAAATAGTTAGCGAGAAACGGAGCAACGGGCCCCTGGTCACTTAGTACTTAATGCATAACACATTCCATATTAGGGAAATACTAGTACATGTATACACATTTCAATGAAACGCTTGTAGAATAATATGCTTACCTGGTTTCTAGCTCTGGGCTCTTATATAATATAGGCCTTCCACAGACTATATGACAGTCAACATGTACAGAATGGCTCCCAGCCCATCGTTACGATAGTAAATATTTGTCAGACGCAGTGTCCTGTTTTTTAGGGAAGCACGAACCAGGAAGTGGGACGCCCGTGGGTCTAGATTGTTGACAGGGGTAAGGCAGAGGACAGGTGGGAGAGGTTTTAGGATAGGCAAATTATGAGGTATTACATGTTTGTAGACTGTTTTTTAAGTTCGAAGGTTCGTTTTTTTGTTAGCGGGAGAAGCAATACAAATTAAGGATTCCTCTTCCGTTTATTATTTGTTTAAAAAACACATTTTTATTGGCCAATATCACTATCTTGAATTCTCATGCATTTAAAGACCCACTGACATGAGAAAAAATATGGCCTTTTGCTCCCCTTGTATGATAGCCGGCCTAGCCATGGTGCCAGATCCGAAATTTTAAGTTTTTATGTCCAGTCCTGTCGGAGCTTTGTGTACGGTACCACATTACACTTGGTACATACATTCAACTTTCCTTTAACTATGCACAGTCGCAAAAACTTTTGTTAAACAGGTGGACACAACCGTCCTGTTGAAGGCTGGAAAGCAAGTGGCGGTTAATGGAATGGAACACGTGGAGGTTGTTTACATAGGGAATGACGCAATCTCATTGGTGGAGAGAATCGTAGCATGCATAGTTGTGGGAACGCCCACGACCAAATAATATTCACCGATGGCTCGATTCCATAAAGCATTACCAAGTTCAAATGTAAATAGGCAGTACCAAAATGATATGATGGAATGAGAAAAACAACCCTAATGATTAAAATGCGTAACTTCAATTTAATGTACAGCATGGAGGTGTTCGATTTACATATTTAAAAAAAATGACTGAGATCAGAAACAGTTGTGGAAGAGAGAAGAGAAATGACAGGAAGCTAAAGAATTAGAAAGGGAATCTAAAACTAAAATGAAAGTAAGATAAAGGGGCAAACGTTCTTGATCAAATTCTATTGTCTTTATCAAGTTTAAAAATGTTTTAATTATTTTGATTTTATCAAGTTCGTTTGAGTACATATTTTTATGGGCGAAAAAAACTTTTGCTAAACAACATTGCAAGAGATCTGCCGATTCAGATTTTATATTAAACCATTCATTTAACTATAATTGGAAGAATTCCCCTGGTACCCATGTAATTCGAATTACGGAGACAGGCGTATGTACAGAGATGATGGAAGTCAAATCTTACACGTTACAGATTCTACTCAAATGCGCCGCTACAGCTGCTGTCCTCTAGTGATGGCAGTGTAGGCCTATTATATGTCAGCTTGCACGCCCTCTATAGAGTCCACCATAATAAATGGATTAAGTGTTTTGTAAAACATATCAGTACTATCAACGAGACTAGAGGGAAGAGAGGACCGGGTCCAAAGCCCTAAACTTCTAAGGCAGAATGTATACCTTATCGGGTATAATTTATCTAACCACAGGGCCCACATCAGAGTCCTCCAGTGCCACACAGCATGAAACCACAGGCCAGGCGGCAATCCTTTAGTCCCGAGCTTGTTTTCAGCCCTAAACTCTATTTTCTGAAACTCCCATAAAAGCCCCTGACCCACATAAACTTACAAGAAAAGAGGGTTACTTTGGGTCCAGGTTGTGGCCATGTTACTTATGATATCTATATGGTAAGCATTTGGTGTGAATCCCCTAGTCTTTAGCTTTCAGATGGTATGTTCCCCTTCTCAAAGGACTAATATGACTCGGATCTATTGAGCTGAGTATTAAGCTCTCAAATTCTCATAAATATTTGTAATTTATATAATGTTCCGATCTGGTGAAAGAATATTCATTAATTGGGCATGTGTATAATAGTTTGAATTAGCTGTTCAAACTTGTCCCATCATTTTCACCAGATCGGAAGGTATCAAAATAGCAAAATTATTGGCCCTACATGCAACAGCCATTGTAAGCAGCTGAAGATGGAGACTTGTGGAGTGACCACATCTGCCCACTTCCAAGAAAACCACACACCACTATCTGTCATTAGCCCTTAATGAGTGATAAGAATCGAAAACAAGCTCGTCCTTGGTTCCCCCCATATAGGCCCCTCAGTCGGCCCTCTCTCCCCTCTAGTCTCGTTGGTACTATCAGTAGCTGGGTTCCAAAATCCTTACAACAATGTTCCTTGTTGGTGTTTTGCCTAGATTTGGCAGGAAATTTCTACTGTATTGGTGGAAGAAAAGCAGTGTGTGCATAACATACGGTACTCCTTCCCTAAAAATATCCTTGCCAGTGGCTAAGCAAAGCCCCAGCAAAGCTAAGCAAGTATGGTAGCTATAGTTTAGCGCTCCTTTCCTTTAGAGGGAAGTGGGAAGGGGTAGGTGGAAGGGGAGGGAAGGCCATATATCCATTGGTCATTTAGGCGTCATTTTATGATTTTAAGTGCCATTAAAGGTCGCCTACTTGATATGTGCTATCATGACCTGGCTTAGAGGGGAGAGGATTAAATCTAAGACAGGAGGAACTTCCCCCCAAATTGGGTCGAGGGAGGCGAGCCCAGCGGTCTTTTATGGGGATGTGAACTGATTAAGAGGAACTAATGGAATATGCCTTCTTCCACATCTCGACATCAGAGAGAAATCCCCGCTCTATAATTACCCTGCCATAAACTATAGGAATTATCAATTGGATCATTTTACAGCTCAAAGCCATTATACCCAGGCAAAGATTCTTTGACGAAGGCAGAGTGATTATTTTAAATGTAGGCCCTATTCTCTGAACTCAAGATGAGATGTAATGTACTATTATATTCGATGTCAGTCAAGCGTGTAACCAAGAAACAAAATGTGGCGTCATCTAGTCTAACGGGAAACAGTATAATCTCAATTCCGTCAAAAACAAATGTGTCGCTACCTAGCGGTTCAGCCGTACAAGCGGTGTAATTCTTAGGTCTTTTCAATATGACTCAACCCTTTGATTTAGTCCATGAACCTGGACCCTCGCTCCGCAGAGACCCTGTGGATAGTGGGTCTGTGCTAGAGACTACCCTTTGATTGTCAACTTTACTCTCATGTATCATTGAATGACTGAATGACTGTCAACTTTAAGAAATAAAGATTTTGCAAAAACAAAAAAAGTAATGGTTTATTGTGAAACAGGCCCTGGGAGGATAACCTGGGAAATATTTATTTAAAGAAGGTAATCATAACAAATCAGTATTGTTTGTTGTTGAGGCGATAATTTGAAAAGGTAATGATTTGTCAATCAGATTTCTGAAGCCATCGGTATCATTATTCACTATTTATGTAATCGGTTCTTGTAACCGTTGTTTCATGAATATTTTTGTCAGACTGAGAAAAGAACAGAATCGTTCAATTCAACTATGCGATGTTGGTTTATTTGTGTTCCTAATTTGAATAATTATGTTTATACCGCAATAAGAGTTGTCACTCATGAATTGGATACGCGATTGATTGTTTGATAACTTTTATTTTGTCATTTACAAAAAATTAACAATGTAGGTGAATCTTTTTAAGCAAGTCCTTCAATGTTCCCTAATGTTTTACAGCATTTTCTCAAAGTATTTATACAATACACTAATATGTCTCAATACAATCAATTTTGACATATATATGCGAATTTGAAATAAATCACAAAAAATTAAATAATATTATTACCCTAGTTTTTAAAAATCAAAATGTATTTTAGATAAAGTGATAATCAATTCATTTCATTTAGAATAAAATACTCCAGTGAATGTATCCCCTTTACAGTTACAGAAACAACTTATATCTCTATCTCTATCTATTGGTATGTGGAATATGGACTAAACCTTCACAATAACATACTGATGTGATGCTAATCCATGTTATCAACAACATAGATATGGATATTACAGACACCACAGGAATTTAATATAATATAATCAATGTAGGAGCTTAATAAAACGTCTAATAGATATATGTTCTCGCTTAATAATGTATCTAATTCATTAAGTATAGATCTATATGCAACACATGTATATGCCATGCAACACATAGATGGGATTTAAGTACGTAGTTGTTACTATATACCAAAGACCTTATCTCACCTCATGATAGGGCACATGTATACCCTTCTTCCTAGGTATTTACTTTTTCCTATAGAAGAGCTATTAAAGATTGGTATTATATTGATCTTTATTTTGTCTTCTGCAATCAGTCACAAATGGAGAAATTAGGTTTAAAAATAGAATAAATACTAGTTGTATATTGTTTGAGTGGTAAAATATTATCAAGAGCTTTGATCACGATACCCACAATTGGCGACCTTATAAACGAAGACTTTACTAATGGTGGACTGCCTGATTTTAACAAATAGAATGCATGCAAAAACAATACCGGTATATGGTCGAAATAATTCTTAGGAATCTTGACATCAAGTGTAAATTTTGTGTGACATAAGTTGACATTATTTGATTTCATTATCAATGAAATAATTACAATACATTATAATTATATCATGTAATATTCTGTGCCTCTACGGGTCCTCTGGACTGTATAATGACAGGTTGCAATCCTACATTTATGCAGAGCTCGTCCTCCTGTAGTAGTGCATTAATGCGGCCCTTGCGGCAGTACGTTATGATATAGTGCACAATTATTATGCAGCCCTTGCCATGAATGGACTAGAAACAAGTATAAGACCAACCTTGAAAGCAATATAATCATCTTCAGAACATTATATATAAGGATTCCTCCGCTGTGAGACAGCATAGGAGACAAGCCTGGACACACACCATGGCGCTTATAGCCTATACCACAACTTCAAAGGAATGGCATTGCCTTGGAGGATAACATCTGGAATGGCTATTGACTGTAGGTGGAAGGGGGTCCACTTACGGTGCAGCCCCTGGAAACCTGCAGTCACTAAGTGGAGCCTGATCAGCTCTGCTGGGGCACCTCTTAAACAATACCAGGTACAGTCTAAGCCCTGAAACCTGGCAAGAGGAAGACTGCTGATGAAGCAGACAAGGCAACAAGAAGCATGCGCAGATGTATTACAACAACTTAAATATGATAATATAAATTAACATGAATAAATCATGAGGTAAAAAATGAGAAATAATAAAAAAGTAATCGACCTCTTTTATAACATAATTAAATTATTTACACATAAACCAAGCGCAGAATATATTATATGTTAATAAAGCGCAAACACAAATGTCTCATAAAGACGATGGTAAACATGGTAAATTCTAGTAAAGAATAATAATATATACCACATATTTTCAAATTGGCCAATATTATTATAATACTTTCCAATGCCAATTTCTTTAGTATATTTTGGTATTCTGAAATATACATATAGATGTGAATGAGTGAGTAATAACCATCATATTGATTGTGTAGTTATTCATGCATGAAATTAGAAGTTAGTTATACAAGGTTGTGGGTAAAAAAACCCCATTAAAGTGCCTAAGATCACTATTTTACTATATGTCATTTAGAAATGTGTTTGTAGTTTTCGATGGCCTGCACAAGTAAAAACATTTGTGTGGAATACCAACGCTATATATTCCTTAGATTAACTGATATTTGTTGATGAAGAATGGGGCAGAGATTCCATTGGAGAATTCAAATCGGAGAGAGAACTAGCTAGACCATAGGGTGCTGGTACCCTACGAAATTGGAGTGTTAAACTCTTAAATACTCGAAATATATATATATCTGATACATTAATGCTCCCGGGTATTCATTACAAATATACTAATCTAGAACATAGTTGAAATTCAGACAAACTTTCCCCAAATCGGGAGCTCAGGGATATGTGTCACTTTAAACTATCCTCCTGGCAATATATCAAATACATCCCTGAAAAGTAAAATTCTCTTTGATGGTCACACTCAAGCATTATGGGTACAGGAAGAATCCAAAACGATCTATGCCAATATTGTCATAGTAACCTGAAAACAATCTTTCCAAAAGAGGAGGTAAGGGATGATGATATACAAATATGTATTCTTCGAAGTTTTCATAGACTTCATGTATTGTCATCAAGAAAGCTAACTCTTTCAAATAATAGTTAGCTGCTTCTTCAACGTCAAAACAACCATTGACAATGTTATCCATTTCATCCAAATTTTTATTTTTACCATGACAACGAAAATATAAATTATTCAATGCTTTTCCTGTCACATCTGTAACATCTGTGTAAAATTGTGGGTTTTCCTGAAACAATGTTTCCAAGTGCGCCAGCTTTGAGGTGTATTCTGCATTTATTTCCACTTCTTCCTGCCAGTTGATATATGTGAATTTTGATTTCATTATTTCTGGTAATGATCCAATCACAGCCGCGCATTTGTTCTTCAGTGCGTTGCCCTTCTTCCTGGCTGCTCTGTGTGGGTTTGCTGCCCCTAGAGCTTGTAAGTTGTGTTTTACAATCACACTGGGGATGAATACTTTGATCTGCAAAATTATTTTTTTAAAGCCTAGCTGTGAAAAGACATTCTGGACTGTTTAATAAGAAGAGTAGACAAATGTACCAAAATTAAATTGTGAAATGTGTCCAAAAATGTATATCAGAAAAAAACTTGTACACAAGATTTTACAAATTTGATAATTACCTGATTCAAGAAATGCTCAATTCAAGAATTACATGATCTTATTCAAACATTCAGTCTGTTAAAATATCAAGTATTATTTTGCAACCAGGGTGGTATATTCACGACCGTTTTGGAGTTTTTTGTTTGACACTGACAGATCTATTCATTTTCAACTTGGCATATCTACTAAACACCAATTTCTATGAAATTACCTTGATAAAATTGATTTAAGATTTTGAAGTATATGATTACAGTCTGGGTAAGTCCGCCAATGTCTCTGTTATTCCCCGAAGATAAATTTGAACAATCTAGGAGATTTAATGGTTTATATCAAGACGATTATGAATATAGATTCTATGGTATTTCATCTAAAAAAATGTCATTTGTTCAAATGACACTCAGATTAGGATATCAATACGAACTGATTTTAAATTACAAATTCACCCATGAATGGACAAACTGAGCAATCAAGAAGTAAATAGAACCCCTACTCAATTACTAAATTGCAGACAATAGCATAATATCTGAATAGTGTTACCTCAATACGATTTTTAAAACATACCTGGTCACTAGTGTCCGCAGCAAATGTGAATAGGTTTTCAAGATTCTCCCTCATGAAAAAGTGAGGATTTCCTATGCTAATCGGCAGTAATATAGGTCTCCTCTTGCCCAAGAATTCTTTCCCTCTACCTTCTAGTGTCGCCATATCTGTTAAGAAATGTAGATATTCAAATAAACCCTGCATCATTTGAGGCAGAAGTTGCAAAATTTGTAGAATCCCCATATTTGTATTGCAATACTCAGTATAACATACCGAAAAATTCAATACCACCATTTAGACTTAGTATCCTCAGCTGTAAAAGAGGTAGGAAAGGACTATTTCCGGTCAAGACCAACATACATGTATATTTCCGGTCAGAGGCTGATTCCCAGTTGCCAAAATGTAATTATTGATTACACAATTAACTCTTAAAATACAATTGTATATTCCATGAAAATCGTCGATTGGGCTACTGATGAAAACAGGGAGCAATCCAGAAGATGTACCCAGTAATGGCAAAATAAAAATATTCTCAAATCAAACTAGCCAACTTTATAGATTCATTTTTAATTTCAAACACTATCAATGAAAAACTATTATATCTCGTTACATTGGTCTTATTAACATTACATGTGCCTAGATATAAAGGCAATAGTTATTAAAACAGACTTACCTTAGACCATAGAAGATTTACTCCTCTAAATATCCTGACTACCAGAGGTTTGTGTTAAGGTATGATGGAAGAATACAAACAAACGTGTGGTCTTCGTGAGAAGAGCGAAGCAACTGATTTAATGAACTAGAATCCAACTACATATCTTCCTCCAGGATGTGGGTAAAGAGTAGGGGCCGGAGCTCGCAAAATTTAATGAAGAAATCAGGAGAAGGGTGTGTGGAGAAGGGTGTGTGTAACTAGTTAATTTATTATTGCTTTACGCCCTAGTTAACAGTTGGTTGCCCTGCCCTTTATTCTCCCAGGTACAGGATTCTATATTTTGCCTTAAAACTCTGATTTATTTTTTAATATAGTAATCTACATTGGTGTACAGACGAAATAGGTAATGATACTAGAGTAAAACATGCGCTAATTTGTGTTCATAATTCCTGGTTATTAGTGAATAGTCGAAGTGCGTAGTAATAATATTACTACGCACTTCGACTAGCGTCCTCACGTCATTATATTATAATAGTTATGAAAATTGACTGTATGTATCCGGTAATAAATTCGTCTATGGAAAAAAACGTACCGCATGGTACATTTGACATAAAACTGGAGAATGACCCAAATGGTATGTATACTGTTTGCGACAGTCATTGTCATCTCCCTGAAATCCTGAAGGAATTTACAATGCATCGATGTTAATAATATATCTGAATGTTTGGTTCTGATTGGTATTATGAAATACAATTCAACACAATACTCAATATGAACTTGGTAGAAGGGGAGAATATCGCTGTATATCGGTTAGGGCCGGGACGGAAATGATGAATCGATGTAGATATCATTAAAAGTTGTTGATTTTGATTTTATTGATTACACAAGCTTTCGGGCTATGGACGCCCTTCTTCAGGTGTCAATATGAACTTGTTGCACATAATTACCTCAGATATTATATACATATTCTTTATGGTTGAAGCAGTTCCCCATTGGATCAGCAATTTGATAAGATAAACATCCAAAGCTAATATATTAGTATTTTGCTGAAAATTAGTTAACCTGTCATTGTTCCTGTAATCATGTTTTATGTTTTTTGTCAGATACAGCTGATGATAGCGTCACCCATATATATGTGACTTTAATGACTATTATAGTGTTTCCTATGAACTTCCAATTACAATTGTATTCCCACAAGCATTCTCTCTTCGGTAGACATAGAAACTATTTTTCTACATTTTGCACATACTATTATTACACAACATTATATTTAGATCTAATATGTAGACCACGTGCTGAACTATATGATACAAGTATACGTGTAAGTTCGTGAAGGTGAAGGGGCCGGGGCCGGTTCACCTGTTATTTTCCTCACTTGAAATATGGAGGCGGCACCTTGACGACCTTGATGCTTTTGTATATTAACAGCTCCGAGCTCCTCGTCGTTCCATACCATTTTTCTTCATGCAGCCTCCGTCGTGTACACTATGTGATACGGATCTGGCCCCTCTTGGTATTTATAATGTTCCTATATATCAAGACTAAACAAATTATTGCTCTTCTTCCATTCAATCACAAATGGAGAAATCAGTTAGCGTTTCATAGCACGTGCATTGTATAGGTATTATACAGTCAAGGTTGACATTTTTGAGATAATACTACTATTAGAATACCTCATTTTTTATATTATGTACGAGAGGTTTATAGCTGTAAAGGATTGATATATTCCACATAAATTTGTAGCCGTCATGTACATATTTAAGATTTTGGTCATTCAAATATTAAGCTCTTGCGACAGTTGACATTCTCAACTAACAGCAATAGGTATGTACACGTTCTAATATATGATAGAAGTTCATATTATCAATAAAACTCATTTTACAGTTACACAGTTTACTAAATTCATGTTTTACTTTTTCCAAATATAATCTATTATTTTTCAACCCAGATCAAACCTGTTATTGATGGTCCTATTGGCTCTATGGGTACTGGAGGAATCTGAAGCCACCTGTGCTAATATCACTGTTGTAGTAACCAGAAAACAATCTGTACAAAAAGGGAGGAAATGGACGATGATATCAACGATCCTATAGCTATAGGATCGTTGATGATATACAAAGATGTATTCTCCGAAGTTTTCATAGACATGTTGTATTGTCATGAAGAAAGCCAATTCCTTTAAAAAGAACTTAGCCCCTTCTTCAACATCAAAATGACCCTTGACATCATCCTTCATTTCATCCAAATTTTTATCTTTATCGTAACGACCAAGGTGTGTATTATTCAATGTCTTTTCTGTCACATCTGTCACATCTTTGTAAAATTCTGGGTTTTCCTGAAACAACTTTTCCAAGTGCGCCAGTTCTGAGGTGTATTCTGCATATGAGTCTATCCACCAATCTTTCGTCATATGACTTCAAAACATGCAAAATTTAGAAGTGCTTATTTCATCTTAAATTTTTTATGCAATATAACCAACGTCTTGGGCGACATTTATGTGAAAATTGGGAAACTAATCTTGAAAATCAGTAATCCTATGATATTTTGAATCTGGGAACTTCAGTAACCATGTAAGCGACCGTGTGCATACATTATTAATTCCTTGAACATCATTGTAGCAATATTTACACGCTTTTTATGCTAGTTTATATATATAGTAATATTAGATATATACTACTGTTAACAATGCAATTTTTTTCAAAGGAAAAAACATGTTTTTCTAAGAGTTAGAGGTATTTGCATGTAAAGGTATTTTGCTTCATTTTTTAAGCATAATGACATGTTCGTTTCTAAATAAGATCTTTAATCATATGCTTTGCATATTATTATTTTGTCTGCTTCATTTAACAGGATAAATAATGTTTGATGCAAATCAAATAAAATAATGATAATATTCGAAATATTTTAAAGTTAAGGATGAATAAAGTGTGTAGCACGGTCGCTTACATTTCAACCATTACTGGGCCATTTATGTTTCCTATTCTACTGCATGAAACAATGCTGAGCTAGAGACGGATTGTGCAGTATTTCTATCCATGTCGAATCATCTTTGAATCATAAAATATGGATTTGGGGTATCCAGGAAAAGTTTATTCCAACAGAATCGGACCAAATGAATAATTTTCAAAAAGATTTATATGACAGAATTGACTGAGAAATAGAGAATAATAGTGACCTATTCAGATCAACCATACATAGAGAACCACTGGACCGATTCTGTTGGAGTAAACTACTCCTGAAAGCCCAAAATCCATATTTTATGATTCGAAGATAAAACATGTATATATTTGATTTAACTACTGGCTAAGTGTTATAAATACAAATCCAATTGAATTTGTCCCCACGGTCGCTTACAGTACACGGTCCCTTACATGTACAAATTAATATTGAATATGAGGGAAATCTGGGCTTTTTTAGACATCTAAACATGTTGCATAGCCTCCTCATACTGGGGGACATATTTTCACTAAAAATCTTCTTTAATGAAATAAATGTGGAAAAAATATGATCATTCACATATGGCACGGTCGCTTACATTAAAATGTACCCATGCTAATTTTTCAAGCAGCAAACTTGATGCTATATTAAAGATATCCAATGAATATCAAAGATTTTTTTTGCATTGCCAAGCCAATATAAGATTCTACTGTTTAACAAAGAAGGTAAATGCCAGATTCATGTTTTATTATGTGCAATGATATTTTAAATAGCTGTAGCACGGTCGCTTACATCTTCCTACCCCACAACCAATTATGAATCTACAAATATATAGGGTGTTATCAACAAGATATCCTTTTAGGAAATTATTTTTGATGTATTTTCACATGTTATTATGTATCAAAATTTATAAAAAGCAGCCATATTCTTTATTCTATCTGCATTCACAAATGAACAAGTCAGATTTTAAAGCAATTTATGCCTAAAAAACACAGATTTTCTACATAATAGTAGCCATTTTTTGTGGTACATATATAAAAGTGGTATACCATCGACAGCTCTTGAAGAGGGGAACACATTTATGCTAATATTGCATTTGCATACACAGAAATAACGTTACTATGGAACAAAAACCTTATGACGAAGGTTTGGTGGATAGACTCATATATTTCCACTTCCTCCTGCCAGTTGATATATGTGAATTTTGATTTCATTATTTCTGGTAATGAACTAATCACAATTTCGCATTTGTTCGTCAGTGCGTTGCCCTTCTTTTGGGCCGATTTGCGTGGGTTTGCTCCCCCGAGAGCTCGAAGGTTGTGCTCTACAATCACATCACTGATGAAAACTTTGATCTGCAAATTCAATATTTTAACAAATGTATATTATATAGCTGTTCAACTCCAAAAAAGTACCATAATCAAAGTGGTAAATTCAATTATGAAATTTTTCCAGTATGATTTATTGATCCTAATATCAACAAAGTATGAAAAAAAGAACAAATTCTTTCCCGGTAACAGGTTGGCTAGGATTGTTCCAATGCTCGTTTAATTTAATTTGCGTCAAAACTGTTAAATTATTGTCATCCAAGTAAGTTGAATTAGTTATATTGAGTGGATTGCCTTTAAAAGATGCGAGCTATACTATGATAACCAGGAACCTGTAGGACTGGACACTCTTTAGTGTTATAGTTATGATACAAGAATCTCAAAATTAACTATCTAGATATACAGAAACTATATGCTAGACCATCCTCCTCATAGCAGTGTGGTCGCTACGTTACTCTCCACTCACACGTAGAAACTGGTTGCGGAGTATAGGGCCTGCCTTGGGAGGATGTGCTAGACTAACAGATCATGATGATAACGTTAACTTAACTGATCTGTATAAAATACAGTATATATATATAATCGACCCATCGATGACGATATTCCAGTGAACCGTTTTCCACGCCCGTCACGGCCAAGCCCACTGCGAGTCAAAGCGCCATGATTTACTGTACTAAGTCGAAATAAAACTTAATTAATACCATACCTGGTCACTATTGTCTGCGGCAAATGTGAATAATTTTTCTAGATTCTCCCTCATATAAAAGTGAGGATTTCCTATGGAAACACCAAGCAATATATACCTCCTCTTGGCCAACAATTCCTTCGCTCCCTCTTTTAGAGTCGCCATACCTGTCAAGAAATATTTTGTAGATGTAGAAAAGAAATTCAAATAAATCCTATGTGTCATTTGGGATAGATCACCCACTTTAAGTCAACGCTCTTGTGTCAACGTTTAAACAGTCCTATAGAAGACAAAACCAACATCCCTGATCAATTTCTGAATTTGCCATCGCTGCATTGCATCTGAAAGCATCTGGTTCATCCCTTTGAGCGTTAGTGAAAATTAAAAAAAATCTTTTTAGAGAGCAACTAACTTCTGTTTTGTATAAAAATCAAGGTGTCATGCATGGTAGGGCTACTCTAGCTGACAAACATATAGAGGGCGCCAGCATGGATTAACATGGTACATTACAGGGTACATGTAAAATGAATAATATTTCATAATTATAGTTGATACACAACGTGATTGCAATGAAATATTATTCATTTTACATGTGCATGTTTAAAATGTATTACATGTCACAGCCCGAATAAAGATATTACTTCAAACAAACTGTGGAACTGTGGAACTTTACTCCACATTGATGTATGTACCACATGCTATTTGTATGGGCGGGAGTAGTGTGGTAATTTGCACCAGTTCAACGCATGTGGTATGACTTCCTGTTCCCAGTAAACATAGCCATATAAGGTAAGCATAGCAACGTGGGAGTAAATATAGAACCTAAATTCGAATGTGGTACTCGGGACACTCTATCCACGATTTTCTTTTTCGTAACCCACTTGCCTATCGGCTCGTGGGCCACGAAAAACCAAACATCTCGGACAGTGCAATAGGGTCCCTTGTACCACATTCTCATCAGGTTCTATCTATATTGTCTGGGGATACAGTGTATATCTTATAGGATTATTGGATCCTGAAACATTAATTAGGGATCACCTGAAGAAGGTCGCGATTTAAAAAGTATCAACACATGCTACAATAAAGCTGCAAAATACCGAAGTTTGAGGTTGTGGTGTTTTCCTTTATAATATTACCTAGGGTTGCATCAAGCCATTATTTAGCCTAGAGCTAGGAGTAGGAGCAAGTTTTCAAGATACAGACAGTCGTATATAATGTTAAAAGCATGCATATATGTACAACAAAGGAAGAAAGGCCTCACTGCCTTGGAGAACATTTGAGCAGTACATAAGAGAAGCCACAGCTTAAATTTAGACTCCTTTTTATAAGTTACAGTCGGAGAAATATTGTTGTTCATAAAAGGTCGTATATATGAAAGGGAAAATGAAAATAGGATAGAAAAGTGTAAAAGAGTTTTATATAATAATGGAAACTCTATGAATAATAATATTATAGTTAAAAAATATGCTGCTGCATATTAGATCTTGCTATTAAGCAGGTATAAGAATCAGAATTCAAGCGAGTAAGACTTGTATGAAAACACAGAATATATAAAAGAAAGTTTATGATATTGTATAAATGTAAAGAAAGAATGAGAATTAAGGAGACATTATATATGTTATATAATAGAATAGGTGTATTATATCTGATTATTTAATTAAAGGGTATTTATTTGAATGTTAATGCGATGGTTTGAATTTAGAAATCATATTAGATGTGTATTTCAGGCCTTCTTGGAAGAACTGGGGATCCCAGAAAGTCGAAGCCTATTTCCAATTGTGTAACGGTATTTAAAATGGAAATAAAAATATATATAAAATAACCAAGCGACCAGCCAAGCGAGAAAATGCGTTTGCCGGGGAGTTTGTGTTCTTACAATATGACCCCCCCCCCCCCTTGGGTCTATTTTTAGCTCATTATGTATAGTGTCCACGCTAGAAGTATTATGGAGCTAACAAAATGATTATTAGGTTTTGGTATTGTTCGATTTTTGTTTGCTTTTCTTATTTATAGTTTAATTTCATTTCAAACGATACAGAGGGTACGATGTAAATTAAGTGTTATCGACCCCAGGAGAAACAGAGAATTTGTTGACAGATTGAATAAAATAATTTTAAAAACAAAAAAAGATACAGACAGTTTAAAGGGAGCGATTTATCTGGTTTATTTTTACCAAATGCAAAGCATATAGTGGCAGTCGGTACCCCGTATCCCTCTCCACATTCTTATATATCTTTCATCTATAATATTAACTAGTCTGAAGTTTTTAGTACATCAGTTGAATATCCAAGGAGAAATCCTCCGGTTTTTAACTTTCAACGACGGATGAAAATCTTTGATTTTCTCTCCCCGTGGCCAAGTCTGGGATCTGATTGTTAATTCCGAATTTGCTGAAATGTATATTATGTGACATGTAGGGGCGAGTGACGTAAAGGCCTATGATCCAGGAATCACGACCAGGGGACTAATGTATGACCAATCCCTCACTTCACAGATAAACATAGTTCTGATCGAGTGTTATCTTATCTCTCTCATGTGGTGTCAACTACTATACAGTCTCCCCTCGCTATAATATCTTTCTCTCTGAGTCATGTTGCTCTTCTATATTCTGACTAGTATAGATCTACTTTCGACATCTAAATATTACTTAGGGCAAAAACCCTGAAAACCCATATCCCAGTCACACTATATTTTCTATCAACGTTAAACCCGGACCTTTGAAATAGGCTTAGGCCAAAGACAGCCAGACGCTACTGCCCCAAATAATACTATTTTCATTCCTTTGCTGTTTCTCTCTATCCTATCCTATCTCCTCTCCCAACAACCAACAACCTCTTCCACTTCTCTCTTTCCCTGGCCAATCTTTCCCAACGTCACTCAGCCCCGTAATAATCATTATTTCCATCCATATAGATGAACATCGTCATGAGCTGAAATAACTGTTGCTCTGATTGTAAATATATTTCGCGCTCTCAGCAAGTGGGTTTAGTGGGATATATTACAGCAGGTGCCAGGTGATATCACAATTTTTGCTACTGATAACAAAGGATCGACGATTTGTTATAATATTCTCAGAAGGTGACACGTTATTTTTTCCAGTACCCAGTCAATCAATACATTCCAGACAGAAACTTGGGAAAAGGAAACATTTAACTAAAAGAAAATGATAAAATTACAAGATATTGCATTCCACCAAACTCAAGAATGCAGATCTGAGTTATTACAAATGCATGTTTTTGCAGAGGAAGTGGGTACCCTCAGTGCTTTCCACCAAGTAATCTCATTAATTATGATTATGATTTATAAATCAATTCGGATATAAATCTTTGTATTACATTTCAGGCCAAACAATTTATCAATTTCGAGTCAAGGAATCAAGGAATTTATTTGTTCACATAGTTTTAGGTTTCACCAGGCGCTAATGGTGCTAAAGAAACAATTAAGCCAAGCACAACTAGTTCAGTGGCGTTTTGACGCTAGTGTCCAAATCGCCAATGGGTGGGTCCTTAACAATCGAAAATTTTGAGACTAGTCTCCGATTATCTTAATTCAACCTACAATTCATGTAATCCCCCTTATATAACAGAAGAACAACCTCAGGCGACAACATAGGGAGTTAATCTCTATACATGTGTTTCACCACGCCTCAGCTATAAACAATAATTAATTAAACCCTCTTTATTACGAGTTAATTATTGAAGTAGCAATTTGAATAGGTTGAATGGAAAAGGTGCTATACACAGGCGTGCTCAGCACAGGTTAAGTGCTTTTGTTCACCACAGAAGGAGCTGCAATATCGGGGTTGCATGTACGCCTATCCGAATCATTCAATCACTGGTCAAGGTTGGGGGTGTTAAGTTCAGTTGGACAAATTCGCCATTTTTCACGATAAATCTATGGAACATATTTGATGTGAAATAAAGGTAGTATGAATCTAGGCAGTCCAGTTATCTCAGCAGATGGTAATTGGGTAATTATTAAGAGCACCACACTATATAAGATTAAGGTTCGATTGCCGATTGGGCAATCCAGTCCTGTCCACCAAATCACGCAACTACATTTGTTTGTGACCAAGTAAAGACAAAGAGCATTCTCTCGAAATGTCAATTAATTATCTGAGGCTTTGCTGAACATTAGAAAGGACTCTTCTCCTATCCACCGCCTCCAAATACTCCATTTCACATATGATGAATTCTGCAGCTGAGACAACTCACCTATTCTTATCATGGTAGGTCCAGGGAACAATCTGGACTGACCAATTGTCTAGGTGGTGGAATTTAACCTGAGGATAAGCTCCATGGTATGTGTGTATTGATGTAATTAACTCGAGTAGCTATTCGGGACCAGTAAATAAAGGAAACTGGAGGGAGAAGAAGCATCTGTGTGCAACCTTTGATGGAACGCTTGATCAAAATAACAAAAACCTCCTGAAACACTTTTTACTCGGGCTAAAAGCTAGTTGGAAATATCACTTGGATTACAGCTAGATAACTCCCAATGATTGTTTTGAAGCTAATTCGAAAGGAATACGTGTTGCTTTGAGAGTCAATGCTAGCCAGAGATTTTCATTCAAGTGAAAGAAGCAGTGTGAGAATTGCATTACAGACGTGACATCTTCCCTAACCTTCATAGATTTATTAAACAAGCTTTGCAGGACACACAAAGCTATTTATCATATATTATTTATCACATTTAAATTAAAATTACACGCGAGAAGTTGAAAGGGGTGTGGAATAAGCTGGCAGTTGATTATAATACTTCACAATAATACCAGACTGCCACTGCTAAGACACATTATTATGGCTGTTACAAAATTGGCTGTATTATCAGTGGTCCTGTTTAGTTTAGTGCACAGCGTTGAGGGATGTGGGAGAGGTTCCATCTATTTGCTGAACAATGGCTACAAACAAGTGTTAATTGCCGTGGGAGAAGATGTACCCGAAGATCCCAGGCTAATCGACAGGATAAAGAGTGTCTTTACTGATACCTCAGCTTTTCTATACAACGCTACAAGGTCGGTGAACACATTTGTCTTTGTGTATTAGAATTATCATAATTTTATCACTTTTACCATATTTCTTTTCATGGTTAGTTATACATGTGGTAGGTTCATTCGTTTCTATCTGTTCAATTATGGGAATGCTACACATTTATTGTGCTTACCCCCTGTCAATCCCAGTCAGTCTATACTATATGGTCAAAGCCTGAACAAGACAAATCGTTTTGTTTGATTTTTTTGTTACATAAAGAGAGAGAATGGGACGAGCCGGCAATAATCAAAAATTTATTGGACGAGATTCGTCCGCATAAGCACAACGCCATAGGCAGAGTGCTTATGTGGACGAATCAAGTCCAATAAATTTTCGATTATTGCAGGCGAGTTCCATTCTATATTTATTATATGTGCATAAAATTTGATCATATGTCATCAGATATCACTGAAAAAATGTTAAAGAAGCACAGGGAGCCCCGCTGCCCCGCTGACAGCCCCACTGACAGCCCCACTGACATCCTCGTTAGTAGGCCTACTTATATTGTTGAATTAAAACGTTCATATTGTGGCCATTTCTTGAGCTACATTAATAAAACTTATATCATTCGATAGACAATGTAATGCTCTATTTAATGATATGGTTTTTATTATTTGATTAATGATTTTATTAATGATATGGTTTTTATTATGTATTTCTATAATCACATTACCAGAATCACGGGTGGATTACCAATCGCGGGGATTGTTAACATGCTTTGCGGAGAGCCAAAGCTCCACGAAGCATATCAACAGAGCTATTTTTAGACAACTACATTTTTATAGGACGCGTCCTATATGAATATTTTTATAGCATCCCACTTATAGCACCTCTCATAATAGCATGCGCATATAATAAAGAGCATTCTCATTTTGCCATGTATATGCAATATTTATATTCACCTCCATCCTCATTAATCGTCACCTAGTTTTGTATGTTTTATTCTTGGGTAAGATTCCTATCCTATCACTTTCTCTAATTGCTATTGGTAGTGCACTCCATTATTTCTTAATGCTTGCAACAATAGTCTTTGATGTCAGATCTTTCATCCACCAATCTGCGTTTAATCATATGACCAGGGTTGAATACACTAAATGATAAGATGATAAGATAATTATTAATTACCATATAGAAAGTAGGAAGGAGACCATTACGGCCAAATCATGGTTATATTCATTAAAACATCGTTCAATCTATTGTATGGTATGTCAAGTGCAACATAAATGTTCAGGAACGTTTCTGAAAAAGGTGACAATGCACTTGCATTGCTCAAGGTGTCCTGTGATAACTGTCCAAGCGATTCAAGCACCAATTAGGAATCATTAGCTCCACAATAATCCAATAACTTTATCCACATTTATGTCATTACAGATAGGAACCTCTTCCCATGTAGGGGCCCCAATTAAAGATGCATTTCCATCAAATTTCCGTGAAAAATATCTTTTTATTTATTTCATGGTGAATTTATTTCCAACCCATCCGACAGTTATTTATCAAGATAGAATAGTAAAGTATTTTGGCCTGCTCTTCTTTGAATGAAAATGAAAATAACCGAAAAAGCCGCGGTATTAACGATATTACTGAAAAAGCCAAGATATTACAATTTTCGTCAATTTCAATATTTGAATCGTTCTTTTTACAGTGCTAAGGGCCAAAGGAAAGCGTAGTTTTTGTAATTTAGATAAGAATGTAGCTGCCATGTCTAGAATGCAAATTGAAATAGAAAATAATGCTTATAATATTTCAAGGCTACACCAATTAGAACTAACACATCTATCCAATAAACATCCAAAACCCCATATGCTCACCACCGCCTATTAAATAAATAAAGAGCACAACATAATGAGAGACGTACCTTAAAACCAATGACGGATTTCCCTCAATAATCCTGACTATTAGACGTTCTCTTGCGTCTTTTTTGCAAAAACAGACGGTAGCCTCGTCTGTAGGGTCGCAAATGAACTCCGGAGACAAGGATGCAGCGGCAGCCAAAGCTGGTGTGAGAAGGGCTTTCTTTGAGATGAACACAAGCTGTATATACCCAGTGCACCTCTCCAGGGGCCTGCTGCATAAGAATTACTATATTCACCCCAAGCACGTTCAGCAAAGGTCCACCCCATAATATAGCAATGCTCCTCACGCTCTATTTGTTCACATATATGGTCCTTAGAGCTGCATTAGTCACCCCGCGAAACGCAGGATGTCTTTCAGTTTCGTCCCTCCAATTAGTACTTAATCCACGGTCAGTCTAATGACATTGTGTTGCTGTCTGAAGAAATATAGCACGAGGTACATAATACATAATAATAATTCCTTTGACACAATGTCTTGTAATATGTTACTTTATTAACGATTATGCTCATCTTGAAAAATTGGGAAAAATATTCTTGTTATTTGACAATCCGGCTTTGTATATTGAAGGAGTCTCTATAAATATTAGAAACTTCATTGTCAAGTTGGGGGTCGAGTTTGCCATGCTATTGCATTCTACAACCTTTACATGTCTGTTATGTATTTTATGCTCTCTTTTCTTGAATTTGCTTCACAGATAGATGCCAACCTCGATGATACATGTATTTTTATATCAAGTTGTGTTAGGGAGCACAAGGCCCAATATGGGGGTGTTGCTAAACATTTTGGTTAGAGCTTGACAACACATACCACCGTATAGCATTCATACTGGCCTATAAGAAAACCATTGTTGTCATTCTGGCATTTTGTTTATTCCATGGTTTCCATGGCAACAGAAGAAAAAAATGGAAATTCTTAGGTAAAATTACTTAAATGAACCTCAGTCAGAGATGAGTTGTGTGAATACTTTGATATTTTGGGAAAATATTGACATCCAAATTGTGCATTAAAATTATTATGACATTTGACCTTTGATCCAGGTCAAGGTCACATTTATCAAGGTCAAACCCAGAACAAGAAATAGTTAACAGTGATCAGTTTACATTTATATATTTATTTCCGGTTCATGTAGAAGATTGCGTTTCCAAGGGAAACGAAGATTGATGTCAGTTAAATATAAAATTTGAGAGGGAGGTATAGTAGGAGGGAGTGGAAGGGGAGACAGAACACATGAAATCCTTATCCCATATATGACTGGTCAGTCCATGTAATTCTATTGGTCCCTTTAACACTTTGCATATGAGGCATCTTATTTCTCAGCTTGCCACTTTAATTCACACATGGTCTACCCTTTAATTCACACCTAAACGCCATCCCCTCCCCCTCCCAGCCATTACCAGCATGATTCTGATCCCATCTACTGATATCAGAATCAACAGATTCTTCACACTGATATCCAGGATGGGAGGAGCCAAGATGCTATCAATGATTGACAGATCTCACCCCAATTCAATTAGATTGATGATAACATCAATCTAAAAAGCCCACAAATTGCCATTTCCCCTCAAACATATTCCCCCCTCAGTAGGTAATTTATTGATCTATCTGTATAATTTGATTCTAGGAAATTGCCATAGCATCATTAGTAAGAGATTCGCTGACTTAAAGTTGCTACGGTACAATACTGTTACCATAGCAGCTAGAGAAGCACGACAAAAATGCATAGCTCCTGTTGCCATCCAGGAGGCCAGTAATATGAGTTGGCCAAATATGAATGCCCTTTCAAGAAAATATTTTTTAGGAGAATGACCATTATCAGTGGGAATATGTTGAATATGAAGTATATTTCCAATTTCATTCCTAGTATTCTAATTAAATATCTTTTTTTTGTTGTTGCCATGGCAACGGTTCTGGAAATCAGGTAAGAATTCATGGGATAACAAAAGGTTGAATAGTTCAAAGCATATTTTACTTAGAATTTTGGAATTTTGCTCACTTATAGAGTACTTAATGGACAACAAATATATTCTAGCAATTGACATTTGATGAATGGTCAAGGCCATTAAATTTTTTCCAAGGTCAATGTCATGTCAAACTAGGAAGAAATGACATACCTTGTGTTGCCATAAAGAGGGCAAAAATAGGGGTATGCCAGATATGGATGCTCATCCTCAGAAATATTTTTTATTGAGAGCCACTGTTTACAGAGGGTAAATATTGAATATGAAGTTTACTTTCACTTTCATTCCTAATATCCTTAATAGATATGAAATTTTGGCTGTTGCCATGGCAATTGTTCTGGAAAATAGGGAAGAATTAATGGGATAACAAAAAGTTGTACAATTCAAAGGATATTTTACTTAGAATTCTGGAATTTTGCACATTTATAGAATATTTGATGGGACAACAAATATATTCATACAATTGACCTGGATGAAAGGTCAAGGTCATTATTCCAAAGTCAATGTCATGTTCATATTGGAAATCAATGTAAATGATGGGCCATCTAAGATGCTGTGTCCACTGAGGAGACATCAGACTAAACTTTGTTGCCGACACCCCTGACTCACAATTCAGTGCTAAAACTCAACAGATGCTTGACAGCTTGCTGGGTTCATTAGTGTGACTTATCTAGCCGGGAGGCTGCCTGTCTGGTGTGTCCTCAGTGGACACAGAATCTAAGGGTCCATTTCAGACCCGAAATGGATGAGGTGTCTGCGTGAGAGACTTCTTCTGTAACACAGGCTTTTTAAAGAATACACATTCATCAATTGATTAATAATGTGCAAGAAGTAAAATGTCATATTGATACATAAAATGCCCATTAGATATGATTTGGGGGATGTATTATAATATATTGCTTTTGTTTCTCATTGTCATGGGTAATAATAGTCCAGAAGTATGTTTATAGTCTGTCCCCATTTTAAGTCAACCCTCTTAATTGCCGATACCATTGCATCATTTACCATTCCGTCTCTTTCCCTCCATCTCCCTGACTCTCTCAGTCTCTCTTTTAGTTTCAAGAGTGGTATAATTTCCTCCTAAACATGCTCTATCATTTCTAGCGTGCAAGGTAATAAATGATTTTTGTGGGTTTGTGTCGTCTTAAATGGCCGTTGCTTTGATTAGAGCAAAAGCCTTCTAGGGCGTGTTTGAAGCACCAAACTGAAGTACTAACTTCATTCTTCACACACCCAAGAAAGATGCATATATCCGATCTAAGACATGGGCCTGTTGTATAAGAAAGTGCTCGTAAGTGGTTCGCTTCTCCTTGTTTCTTACCCGGGGTTTCGTATCGCATCTCTTTGCCTTACGAGGGACTTACGAGATATGACAGACATATGACAGGTGGTTTGTATAACAACCCTCGCAGCAATTTCGTAACTTGTATTAATCAACACATCGCATATCCTCGTATCTTCTCATATCTGAAGTTCAGATAATAGTGTTCAGACAATTTAAGAGTTTAGTATGGTATATTTGAACTTGGAATCGAGTAGTTCATTTCGTTTCTAACCATATCATATCACAATTTATTATATGCGCATGCTATATGGGAGGTGCTATAAGTGGGGTGCTATAAAAATATTCATATAGGATGCGTCCTATAAAAATGTAGTTGTCTAAAAATAGCTCTGTTGATATGCTTCGCGGAGCTTTGGCTCTCCGCGAAGCATTGTAAACAAATCCCCACGATCGGTAATCCACCCGTGATTCTGGTACTATGATTATGGAAATACATAATAAAAACCATATCATTAAATAGAACATTACATTCTCTATCCAATGATATAAGTTTTATTAATGTAGCTCAAGAAATGGCCACACTATGAACGTTTTAATTTAACAATATAAATAGGCCTATACTAACGAGGCTGTCAGCAGGGCTGTCAGGGGGGCTGTCAGCGGAGCAGCAGGGCTCACTCTGCCTCTTTGATATTTTTTCAGTGATATCTGATGACATATGATCAAATTTTATGCACATATAATAAATATAGAATGGAACTCGCCTGCAATAATAAAAAAATTATTGGACTTGATTCGTCCACATAAGCACGATGCCTACGGCATTGTGCTTATGTGGACGAATCTCGTCCAATAAATTTTCGATTATTGCCGGCTTGTCCCATTCTCTCTCTCTATATATTTCCTTCACACTTGTATCTTCATTGGAATACTTCGTCCTACAGAGGACTGTGAGAGTGAAGAAGAGGGGTGGGAGAGGGTGGGGGTATTGGAGAGAGGGAGGGGAGGGAGAAGGTGTAGGAGGGGAGAGTGAAGAAAAGGGAGAGGGTGGGGAAATAGAAGAGGGGCAGGGGGAGGGAAAGAAGAGGGGGAGGGAAAATAGGGCAGGGAGAGGATGTAGGGGAAGGGTGAGAGGGGAGGGAGAGAACGCGAGGAGGGGGATCATGAGGAGGAGGGGAGGGAGAGGGGGGTGGGAGAGAAAAACAGGTATGAGAGACAGAGAAGAGGCGGTGGCTAGTCCTATATGATACTTGAAAGTACTGGAAGTAAGTGCATGGACGACAAAACATCGTTTACTGTTAAACCAACTCTGTAGTCTCGTTGGTTTAATAAACACAAACTTTACCAAATGCCAGATATTTGCAGGCACGTGAACAATGAGTAGTATTAAAACATGAGAGACATGTGTATGAAATTCAATCACCTTTGAAGCTCCTATAACGTCTATACTAAATTAAGTAACCATTATTTTGTTTCGCTAAATTGCTACTACCTAACATGGGGTGATCAGGTGATCATGATAAGTTACCAGATTACCAAGTAATCCCCATAAAGCTTTCGATAACAATATAATTCAATACGGATCTACCATCTGTGGCTAAAAACTGTTCTGCAGATTTTCCAGAAAAAAAAAGATAGAACAGTTCTGTTGCGATTTATATAAAGCGAACTTTTTTGTTACCTTCACGTTTGAGATTTCATACATCTAATAGCAGCAGCAACATGAAAAAATGTAATTTAACTCTACTCATGTTAATCCCCATTATCATTTAGGTCAATCTGCCATAGTTTATTATCGAATAAATTTGAGTGAATTAAAATATAACTCCCTTAATATAAGGGGTTAGATTACAATTCATTCAAATTTATTCAATAATAAACTGGTTAGATTCCAGGGAGCGATGTAACTCGTTATCTCCAGATGAAGCTCACCTCAATTTGCATATTTAGTCCTAACGTCAACTATAACAACTGAATGATATATATTTTGCATTGGTAAATATCGCGAGAATGTATGAAAAACGCTATAATTAACAATGCATTTTTCGCTATCTCTGCCACCTTAGAATAATTGAGCATTTTATAGCCAGTCTTTGCTTTCCAGCCAACATTTTTAATATGTTCGCTCAATACTATATAATATTGGCTAAAAGGCAACGGTGCTGGTCTGCAAACACTAATAAACAAGAAGTTCAGTCACGTGTATCATGTTTATTGATGTCAAGCAGGTACATTAGAATAGAATAGAATAAGTTTTTATTTGTCTAAGCGGTACATGAGGTATAAACAAACAGGTCGACATTCCTCTGGGAAAGTCCCAGCTCTTCCGGCCGTTACCTTTGCTTTACAGGACAGTTATCTAACTCAGCTCTTTACCACAACAGCTTTCTTTATAAGGCCAGAAAGGCATGGAATGATCTGAGTAAATATTTACAGAATCTTGATGTTCGAAAAGAGTTCAGAAAAGAGCTACAGTTAGAAATCCGAGCCCGTGTGCAAAATAACTAATTTATGGATCTCTTAATTCAAAATACTATATTATTATAACTATTTTCACTGTAATATTAGGTGTATGGAAACATTATTCGAACTCACCTCAACTGTCCCGTGTAGCTATACGCAAACATTGTTTAGTTTGTCATGTTTTATTTTATTCGGTTTGCCTATTTGGCATTTCAACATCTATTACACTTGTATACCTGGTGCTGTTATTATAGCAAATGGCACGATGGAGGGTTCAAACTGATCGAGACCCGTCAGAAAACGGGACGAACCCCAATGGGATGAGTTCCCGTTTTCTGACGGGTCGAGATCAGTTTGAACCCAAACAGAGTGCCATTTGCTATTTATTTCACCTCTGGAACAGAGTGTCCATAGGCTTTGTATAGGCTCGCTATATGCAAGTGAGCGGGAAGAAATATGTTTCATTCCTCCCTAGGGAAGAAACAGATGACCCAGTATATCCTTATGCGTTTTCATTGGTTGCTCTGAAAGTAGGGCATCATTGTCATAGGGACACAACATGTCATGACGCTACGTCCTCTGCTAAACATTGAAACTGCATTGGCCGTCGTCAATGTCGCAACGGCTGTCATAAATTTAAAGTGACACATGCCACTGAGCTCCCGATTTGGGGAAAGTTTGCCTGAATTTCAAGTATGTTATAGATTAGTATATTTGTAATGTATACTCGGGAGCATTAATGTAGGAATTACATATATTGTGTGTATTTAAGAGTTTAAAACTCCAATTTCGTAGGGTGCTGGAGTCACCCTACCCAACTGCCAGACACAATTCGGTTGGTGAGGGGAAGGTCCCCGACGCCTCTTATCTTAATGAGTTAAGTGATACCAGCTGGATGGGACAGGGTAGATATGTCACTATGTAACTCCTGCCTCGCTCCTACTTCACCATGCACTGAGGGCAGCACCTTATGGTCAAGTTACTTTTCTCTCAGATTTGAATTCCTCAATGGAATCTCTGCCACATTCTTCGTTAACAAATATCAATTAATCTAAGGAATATATAGAGTTGGTATTCCACACAAATGTTCTTACTTGTGCAGGTAATCGAAAACTACAAACATATTTCTAAATGATATATATATAGTCAAACAGTGACCTTAGCCACTTTAAGCGTCAAAGGAATTCCATGCCACACCCACGATGTGTTTCTCTCGCAGTAAGTTACCGTAATTAAAAGCAATCTCACATGTTTAAAATCGTTTGTAAGAGGTCAAATAAATCTCGAACTAACCTTGGACCTTGGACCTTGGACCTTGGACCTTGGACCTTGGACCTTGTTTCCGGCGTGAGGAATCCCTTGGTGCTACGCTACGCTCCGCACCTCGGGATTCCTCACGCCTTCAACTCGGTGAAGAAAGATCACACAGACAGCACCGCGGTTAGTTCTATATATTTATTACACACTCTATTAGGATGTTAAAAAAAGTAAATTTAACTTGTATTGCCTATAGTTTAGCTCGAGGAGGCTTGATTCACCTCAATTTGTAAGCCTAAGTTATGCAGTCGGGATGACGTCATCTGGCCTATGCTGCACCAATGAAATTGCGTCTTTACCCAAACTGATCACGTATGCAGTTCGGGTCAACCGAACTGCACCCCCAAACTGCACCTTTCTAACTGCTCATGTGTGTAATAAATAATGTACTTTATTACCACCCACATGTTTAGATGTCGCCATGTCAAACCCGTCTGTTCTGCATGAGTGCCAAATATGGATGGGAAAGTGCTGTTCTGCACAAGTACCAAACATACTTAAGAAAACATAATATTATCTAAGTCACAAAATATGTAATAATGTCACCTCTCTTTCCATGTGTCGTACTGTATTGTATGATCACCTAAGTTGGGTATACTTCTTGAAAGCACCATTGTACCGATTTACTCTAATTGTTACATTTATTATGTCCTTATTATGACCACGTAAAACTACCAATACTTATCTACGTATACAAGGACCCTCTTCTGGCAGTAAGAACGTTGCACTAGTAAACACGAGTGTTCATCTCCCGATTTTACACATGTAAGAGACGCAACAGAAAAAAAATATTAGAAGATGTGTGCTAAACAGACTTTTCACCTAAGGTTTCTCAATATATATGCGCCTGTGAGTGACTATAAGTTAGACATAAATGGAGGTACACAATTGAGACTTGGGTGTTGTATGTATGAATCCATAACATTTGTTGACCTAAAAGTGACCATTAACCCGTTAGTGTCCCTGCATATCACATATATCAGCCGATTACAAACAAGTCTCTTTTCTATCACCAAATAAAATAATGCAAAGTTTCCTTATACTTTTTTTCAGGAGGAGAGCCTATTTCCAAGAAATCAACATCTTGATACCCAAGACATGGAACAACAGGCCAGAATATGAAGTGGCGGGGGATGAGGCTATAGACAAGAGTGACATCCTCGTAGACAAACCTGATTCCAGGTTCAACCAGGGGAACACGCCATTTGTCATCAAAAGTACACCATGCGGTCAGCTTGGCCATTATATGCATCTCACACCTAACTTCCTGTTAGATCCTAATGTGGCCAAACCATTTGGTCCATATGAAAAGGTAGGCTGGCCTTCCTACATTAGTTTTGTTTAGAAATAATCTTAATTCAGGTATAGCCGTAATATTTATTTTTCTTTGGTTTTCCCTTGATTATTTAATCTGATATTAAAAGTTTTTTTCTTTTCAAAATACATGTACACTGTTTCAGGAAAATTATTCACATGTGTATCGATATTCTGAGATGTAGTAGGTTGAATATTGTTTTATCGCATATTATTTCTTATTATTGTCATTATACTATACTATGCGTTTTTTTATATTCATGATTTAATGATTTACACTTAACATTAAGAATATCTGAATATATCTGCTCTAATTACAACCCAGATCCTGGTGCATGAGTGGGGACACCTGCGTTATGGGGTGTTTGATGAGTACCCTACTGGAAATGACCCTCACTTCTATAATGGCCCTGCCAGCACTGTCAAGGCTACCAGATGCTCCGAAAAACTAGAAGGTAATCTGGTAAACTTGTATAAAAATATTGCCATAACTTTTCAGCGCGTGTTGTTTCCCCTTTCTCTCACCCCATTCCGAATGTATTGGCCTGAACAAACACATATTAAAAAACAACTTAAGTTAAAAATCATGACATTCCTGTTTACCATCGCTCATGACAATAGCATACTTCACTGATATTATTAAACATTGCCTTTCTACAGGAGAAATGTATGATAAAGACAGCAATGCACGCTGGTGCCGCTCCCAGGGCTCCCTGCCAGACTCAAACTGTAGGTTCAGGGACTTTGAAGGTGAACTAGGTCCTGAGTATGCCTCCCTCATGTACAGACAGTACCTTAACCATGTGAGTGCTGCATTTACAAGATAGCTTTAACTTGGTAGTTGTACTTGCAACATGGGATGGGATATTAACCTTGCGAATAATATGAACGTATTCACTGTGTGTTCTTTTATTGATTTTTCCTTTGCGATTAACTCTATCACTCATTCAATTCTGCTGAGAAAACTTGGTTACTACAATGTAAGTGAAGACTTGATTAGACTCCTAAGTAGCTATTTAAGTGAGAGGACCCAGATTGTGAAACTAGGTGGTATTTATTCTGAACAGTACAATATTGAAGCTGGGATAATCCAAGGTTCAATCATAGGGCCTTTGCTTTTTAACATCGATGTCAATGACATGCCAAATATTAACAGGGAATCAAAGATTATTCTGTATTCAGATGATGTAGTGTTATATAATACCCCTTTCACACTACACCTTTCAAAGCGCTTCAAAGCACCTTGAAGCGCTTCCTTGAGGTCGGTTCTATTCACACTGCAATCTAAAGCGCTTCCAAACCGAATCCAAAGTGAAGTGAAGTGGTTTACACAATCCACCTACTTGAGGTGAATTATATAAACCACTTTGCTTTGCTTTGCTTTGCTTTGCTTTGCTTTGCTTTGCTTTGCTTTGCTTTGCTTTGCTTTGCTTTGCTTCGCTTTGCTTTCTCAATGCTAATTCTGGTAGTGTGAATGGAACCGAAGTGAAGCGAAGTGGTTTCTGACGTCATCAATCAGCTGCATTGTGAGGAAAGAGTACAGCGTCGGGGCCTGTAGTCTGAATAGAACCGACGTAGTGAAGGCGCCTTGAAGCGCTTCTCTACTGCAGTATGAATGGTGCGCATCATATAAACCAGTTCGCAACGATTCGCTACGCTTCGCTTCGGTTGTGTAGTGTGAATAATATAAGAGCGGTAGAAACCTACAGGAGGTGATTGATGTAACATGCAGGGACACTGAGGCACTATTTAATTGGTCCGAAGCCAACCGTATGAAGATAAATGAAAGAAAATCTGAAGTTATGATCTGTGGGAATAGGCATCTAGTAAGGAATAATCACATTCCACAAAGGGTCTTAACTACACACTTGAATCTCAAGATGGTTTCACAATTTTGTTACCTTGGTATTAATATCGACCGTGAGTTGAACTTTGAGCCGAATGCCACCCAGATAACCAGAACTATGAATAATAAGATTCACTATTTATCTCGTATTAGAAAATTTATGACTGTAAACGCAGCGCTGGATGTTTATAGAAGCATGATAATTCCCTTAGTAGACTACCAACTGATCTTTCTAACAGCCTGTAACGACAAGACAGTAACACAGGTACAACGCTTGCAAAACAGGGCATTAAGAATTTGCCTTGGCTCAGAGCCATGGACACCTGTTATAAACCTACATCGTGATGCAAATGTGATGACTATACATAGAAGGTCTCAATTTAATGGTGCTAAATGTTCTTTCTACACGGTGGTCAATAAACCTGAATTTCGGAGAAGGAATGTTAGAACCAGAAGGGACGGAGCCCCTGTCCTTGTCCCGCCCTTACCGAGATCGAATAAGTTTAAAAAATCCCTATTGTATAACATCTGCTCTGTCTGGAATGAACTACCAAGAGATCTAAGGCAAATAGCTGACTTTGTTACTTTTAAGAAATTGGCGAAGGAGTTTTCGGTTTGTTCTAAATTTTCTGAGCTCTTGTTATTTTTGACCAAACTATATTCTTACCATACTATATGTGGCGTACTATGTGTTTATTACTCATGTTTTATTCAACAAGGTTCTAATTATAATTAGCTATTTTACTGTCTGGTCGACCAAACATCAGGTGACGGTGGAAGACCACCTGAGGGTGAACCGGTGTTGTGTCTATAGGTGTAAATATGATACGGATGTACAAAAAACGTTACCTGAATAAAGATCTTGAATAAAAAAAAACTATATAACCCTATAGATGTTAGGTTACTTTAACTTAGTACATGTGATGTCAGCTGTAATCATATTATAGCTATTAGTATATTTAGTATTATAGCTATTAACTTGGTACATGTGATGTCAGATGTAACTATAGCTAGACATTGAGTTATCAGATGAGATCCTATATGGATCATGATGGATGCGTCAAATACCATTCACTATATTTATCATAATTATTATATCCTAAGCAAAGAAGAATATTGAATTATAAGCCTTTGTTTTTGACTGAACTCCTCACTTTTTCTTCCCTCTAGGTGGTAACATTCTGTGACAACGACCCTAAGCGGCCAAAGGAACTTCATAATAGTCAGGCACCAAACCAGCAGAACGTAAAATGCAATGGCCAAAGTGTATGGGAGGTAGGTGAATCCCAAACAATTCTTTCTGAATTCTGATTTCAAGTACAACTGCGATCAATCCCTGGCATAGTTTATTGTTAACAAAGAATTGAAATTTAGATGATTGCATGGCTGTTGTTAACTCCTCTTAACCCTAGATTATTTCATCATTTTATACATTATTTGATCTTTTCTTCATTGGGGCTATTTGTAATACATGTATATACTAGCAAATACCCGTGCTATGCAAATACTTGTGCTATATTCCGCCATCTATCTTTTTAAACCTGCTAGTAACTTAGTACCCATATTACCATTCATGCCTCAAATGGAACCCTATTAAGATGCTGTTCTGGGTCAATGTTGTGCAACCAACACAGATTCAGAGGCAATGTGAGATATAGAGTGCTGATGACCGAGGCAAAGAAAGAGAAAGGGGGAGACAGGGAGAGAGAGAGAGTAAGAAAAGGTCTGGACTGTGAGAAGGACAGGGGGAAAGATGGAGAGAGTCAAAGAGTGTTAGACAGGGAGGGAGGTGTATAATGTTTTAGGTCTGGGCCTATAGAAAATTCCTATAAAATCTGCCAACAGATGCCCAGTATTTGCTGTGGCAGAAACTACCACAGTATGTAACTCATGAAGCCTCTGAGATCTAGCTTAAGCTTTTGAAACATTTCTTCAACCCAGAATGTGTTATTTTTCAATCACAAAAAGTCAAAATTACCATAGGATAATAAGTGGCTTGTTAAAATATTGATATTAGACATTGATAAATTTAAGGGCATATTCCACATTTTATTCTTATACTTATCACTTATATACTTCCAGGTATTGAGATCACATGGAGATTTCAATGGAGTTAATTTGCCACGAAATATATCGGACACAACACCACACTTCCGGGTTTTACAAGCTCAGATGAAGAAATATGTGTTGGTGCTAGACGTGTCCGGCAGCATGAAAACGCCGATCACACGTATTGAGAACCTCGCAAGGGTATGCTTTTAACAAGAGCCTTATAACTCAGTAGATCTTTTTCAATTTCAATTTTAATTTTCCTTTGATATTTTGGTAAACCCCATGTCCACTGATCGATTATCTTGACGTGGGGCAGTCAGTGGAGAAACAGTTGACTGCCTCCTGTCAAGAATGGATTAGTCCAATTGGCAAGCTGTTTTTCCCATTAGTCAGCAGACTACCCCCCACCCACCCACATCTACACAATGGGAAAATCGGCTCAGTGAGCATGGGGCATGAACCCTAATTCCATTGCTAAATGAAACTTTGTTATCTCTTTAATACAGGGCTGCAGTAATTTCATAAGTAACATAGTACGTGATGGAGAGATGATGGGAATAGTTTGGTTCAACAGCAGAGTGTTCAGGGCACATGATATAGTGACCATCAATAATCAGACTAGAAGCAGTCTCCTCGATGCTATCCCAATAGATGCGTCAGGGGGCACTACTATTGGCGGTGGTGAGTGTAAATTATTCCCAAGAAATATAATGAATTTAGATTAATGCACTTGTCAATTGCAACCCCCCCCCACCCCCGGGGATGTGGGGGAATGTCCTGGGCCTTTTGGGAAATTTGATGAAATCCCCGACCCCCCCAGGGCAAGAAGTTCTTGTAAATCCCTGACCCCCTGGGGCACATTTTTCGGTGGACATTTTTTTCAACAGAAACTATTATTGCAAAAAAATAAATGCTTTACTATTATGGCTATGATTTTGATAGAAAAGAAAACACTTTGAATAACTACTCAGGAGACAGTCTTAGTGCATGGTAGCATTGTTGAACATCAATTTATTTATTACATATTTATATTATGAAGAAAACAAATTCCCCTTCCAGGAAATGTATACTTTCTATACCCTATCTCCATTATTTCAAATCTGATGGTATCTCAAAATCAACCTTTTGTGAATTATGACTCATTTTCCTGTGACACGTCACATTTTTCCACAACAAAAAATGTTTACAAAAAAAATAAAAAGGTCGGCATGTGCAGAGGGAGAAGTGACTTAACTACGTCACGCAGTCAGGTGTTCCCTGATTGGGCAGTGAAGGCGCCCAATCAATATGCAGATTAAATCAGTTGGGCTTGCGCCAGCATGCAGGTAACATGGAAATGAAATCAAAATTTTAGATATGACCTCTTATGTAACCATAAGGTATATAACAAAGGTTTATCTGGGGATAGGTCCAAGACACTCACTGGGGAATAGATAGCAACACCTCTGCTGTAGAGTGGGCACTGGCGGACATTCCCCCAACCTCCAGTTGATACTGCTGTAAGCTAAAGGAAATCCCCGCCTGGGTGGGGGAATGATTTCGCAGACATTCCCCTACCATTCCCCTACTTACCCGGGGGTGGGGAGGGGATTCAATTGACAAGTGCATAAGGGCCTAGTCCACCAAGCTGATTCTCATGCGATTTTGTGCTGCAGAGGACTCTTTTCCACTAAATTCTGTGAGAATCAACATGAGAATCGGCTTAGTGGACTAGGCACATAACATTAACCATAATTGAACTTGAGCTAGGGTACAATATAATTTTACAATATAATCATTATGCATTAATTTATAAATATATAATGTATCTACAGATTGGCTATTCTATCCTTCTAATTTGCAGTCAGTTATGCACTTGTCAATTGAATCCCCCACCCCCCCACCCCCGGGTAGGTAGGGGAATGGTAGGGGAATGTCTGAGAAATCATTCCCCCACCCAGGCGGGGATTTCCTTTAGTTTACTGCAGTATCAACTGGAGGGTGGGGGAATGTCCACCAGTGCCCACTCTACAGCAGAGGTGTTGCTATCTATTCCCAAGTGAGTGGGGGGCAAATACAGTGTCTTGGACCTATCCCCAGATAAACCTTTGTTATACCTTATGGTTACATAAGAGGTCATACCTAAAATTTTAATTTCGTTTCCATGTTTCCCTCGTATATATGAGGGGCTGTGACCCCTCACACTTGACTTAACATCTCACCACTGATAAGGTTTCGCCTTTCGTTTGTTCGTTGGTCTAACAGATGAAGGGGGTCTTCCCCCTGGGGTTGGTCATCCCACAGATGTTCAAGTGATGGAGATGTTGAGTACGCCATGATGTTTTGTCTTACTGGATTTGTCTTAATAAAAGATTATATGTTTGTTTGTCTAATCTCTTAGTTGATTCTCGCCTGATAATTCTGAATCACCAGTTATTCGTGAGAATGTCTCTTAGTGAATTAATCGACTTAAATTCAGTATCCTAGTAGAATAAACGTAACTACCTTCTAGTTTCGTAGCCAGGTTTATTCTGTCTTCTCATTTCACAAACTCATGCTTTCATAACAAAAATGCGGACCTTAAGCAGGCCAATCCACAGAGTACAATACATAGGAGGGAATCGTCCCCAGTACAGTCATCATAAAATACAATCGTCTCAGAAGTACATTCGTCCAGTTTATAGAGAAGAATAAAAGGCGAATCGCCAGAAGGGCGAATCGTCACTTGATATAACACATCCATATAGTTAATATTAATTAAGTAAAACAAATCGTCAAAAGGACAAACTGTCTAGAGATACTAACTTTTGACTCTATAACACTACAATAAACTACGCTACAATACTCTTAACATCTTACTACGATACTCTACGCTACGATACTCTACGCTACGATACTCTACGCTACATCTCCTTATCAATTTGTGTTACCCTACGTATAACACCTTGGTTCCCAAGAGAGTTTTGGTGGTTTTCAGCGGGCATGAGCTTGGCTAGGCAGTACGGTCTAAAGTTACAAACCTCCCCCTATATATACACCAAAAGTGTCAACCCTGAAGGTGACTGGGTTTTAGTGGTGTGGGGCCATCATCACACCTGAACTAGACTTGGTATATGCTATGTAGACATTAGTTGAATGGCTGAACTAAGCACAGCCTGAGGTAGGTAGGTAACTTTGAAAGACTATAACTTCACTAATTTCTGGATTATCAAAACGATTTTTTCACTTTCATACTGCTCACTTCTCTCTCTGCACATGCCGACCTTTTTATTGTTTTTTGTAAACATTTTTTGTTGTGGAAAAATGTGATGTGTCACAGGAAGATGAGTCATAATTCACAAAAGGTTGATTTTGAGATACCATCAGATTTGAAATAATGATTGATAAATTACCTTACTGTGAACTATGCAATCTTTAGAATGTGCAATTAATTTGTTCTCTACATACTGTTATATCAAACTGAGAATAATGTCCCACTGGACATAATATTTGGGTAGAATAAATTTATCAAACAACAATAACTATTGTTAGAATTTTTGATTTTCTTAAAATATCAGGTGTTTAGGAAGAATTGATTTAGCAGAACAAATTCTTATGGTAGTTAAAATTTCGATGTTCAATACATATGGCTATGTCACAAAATCTAATTTCACCAATTTTTTCCATTATTATGGTGCAATCTATAAAACACATTAAAAATATGTTGAATGGTGACAAAATCGTGAATAGCGACTTTTGCTTCATTTCTAGTTATAGCAAAGCCATTATCCATACTACAAATATCATATTGCAGTTTGTGGTAGAGTTCATGGCAGGAGTATTATTATCAATTTAGCATATAAAACCTACATCAACACATTTTGACACAGAGCCAGAATATAATATATGAATTAATGAATTTATACTGATGCCATCATAAGAATACCAAGGTAGAAATAAAATTAAAATAGCGCTAGACAATTAAATGAACCTTCATTCATAATTTATTATTTTAAGAAAATAGGGGTGAACAAAATTATTACCTTGCAATAATTTTCTAAATATTCATTGTATATTTATATGTATAAGAGGGGCGGGGGGGGGGGGGGGGGGGGGGGCGATCCAAAGCTGAATCTTTTTCAACAGATTGATATTCAGGATTTTAAAAAAAAAAGATATTTCAGACATTGCAATATTGATTTTATTGTTATCTGAAGCACTGTCACAAAGACAAAAAATGTGTGACTATATTCAAATGCTTATCTTACCATGGTGTACGCATTGAATAATTATGTTCTTAACATTTCAATTATCTCTTAAAGAGTTATAATGCATCTGATAAATCATTTTAAACTAGTTGGAATATAAATATGTAATAAATAAATTGATGTTTAACAATGCTACCATGCATTTATACCTCAACACTAAGACTGTCTCCTGAGTTGTTATTCAAAGTGTTTTCTTTTCTATCAAAATCATAGCCATAATAGCATTGATATCTTTGCAATGATAGTTTCTGTTGAAAAAAATGTCCACCGAAAAATGTGCCCCGGGGGGTCGGGGATTTACAAGAATTTCTTGCCCTGGGGGGTCGGGGATTTCATCAAATTTCCAAAAGGCCCAGGACATTCCCCTACCTACCCGGGGGTGGGGGGGTGGGGGATTCAATTGACAAGTGCATTACATTAAAGAGTCCTCATAATTTGTCAGAAATACTTTTACAACACTAGCTTGTTGCCATATTTAGTAAGAAATCCTCGACATTCTCAACACATAACATAACTTACTTTTTTAAGCTTTTGAAAAAAACATGTTACAAATGCAGCCTGAGCGTGTTATCATACGCTTTAAGAGGGTTATATCCAAACGTTCCAGTTCCACGTGTATAAACGTTCGTGCCATTTTGGGGTTCAGCTATAACTATAACTATACCATGCTTTAATATCAAACTCTCAAATATCAACCATTCATTACTGCAGGTATAAGAGAGGCCTTAAACATGCTGGAAGATCATGGAGGTACGAAAGGAGCATCCCTTATAGTGATTTCTGATGGGGAGGAGAACCGTCCACCCCGTATTATAGAGGTAGTTCAAGAGGTATGAATATTTTATTTTAAAAAGGATTATTATAGTAAGAACACCATAGTGTGGAGTACGCGGTGGACAATACTCACTTAGTAAGCCCAGAAGCAAAGAGACCGTAGGACGAGTTGCTTCTGGGCTTATGAGGTGAGTATTGTCCATCAATTGTTCACTGTGGTATTCTTGCTTTTATTCCATGGTAGTATTCGCAACGATTTGATTGATTGGATATGGTTTTTAGTGTGAAACCTGTATAAGGTATTATATATAAAGTGTCTATGTACTTTTTGACAGGTCCTCGAAGCCAATGTGACAATACATTCCATTGCCTTTACTCAAGATGCGTCATTAGGGGTCGACTCTCTGGCTAAGATGACCGGAGGACTCTCCTTCCTCTATACTGATTCTCAAAGATCAAACGCACTCAGTGAAGCTTTCAGGACTATTGGTGATCTCAACCAAAGTGAGTACACTATTAATGGATATCCTTTACCAGAATTTTCTAAACAAAATGTTGCAAACAATGTTGAAATATTGGGCACATCTCAGTTTGTCTGTAGTCTCTCTTGTAGTAAAACACGATAATTGATAATAATAATAAATCGCTACCACTTTAAGTTTGGCAGTTTGGGTGATATTTGATGTTTAAAAGCACACACATACCTTCAACTTTCAACATTGAAAATAAATATCTGTTTCTAATTTCTAATATTTTGTTTACCTCCATTTTCCCTACAGATGTAAGAGACAAGAAGTTACCAGTAAGCAGTGAGGCATCGATTCTCACATTCGGACAGACGGTGTCTCGGAATGTCTCAATAGACTCTACACTAGGCCGTAACACTGAGTTTATATTTGATTATGGTGGCTTGGGAGATAATATCAACATCATACTGGAGTCTCCACGAGGTGCTCGATATGACAAAACCTCACCTGTAGTGACTCATGACAGCAAATTTGGCATTTACACATTCGCCTTCAGAGGTCTGGGAGAGGTGAGGTACCTACAATCTAATTGACAAAAGTGGATGATTTTACAATTATATCCATTATATGCTTAGCTCACGAGCTGTACAGTATAAACAATGCTATATTATCTTAGTATTGAAAGTGGCTCCAACACTTAGGCCTACATTGCTGATCGAACCATGAGAAATCATGTAATAAATCTACAGAATTGTCTGACGTTCCATATTACACATTGGGTAGCAATTGCAGTATTAAGTGGGCATAAGGAACTAACAAAATTGCGTAGCCCAAGTGTAATATGAAACTTGGAGGTCACCTGAGGGTAATTCTGTATCTATTATACTTTTCCTGATATGTATGGCAAGAATTAGTAAACATTTTATGGAAATTAATGGCGACACTGTGTTTACATCGTCACTTCCGGTAACTATGTGATACACAAGCGATACCACATGTTTTATGGGATATGAGAGCCAAAGCTGTAGCCTATAATGGCATTCCATTTTACCCACTAGAAAGTATAATAAAAGCAAGATGACCATAGTGTGAAGTATTTGGTGAACAATATAAGCACCTCATGAAAACCAGAAATCTACAACTTGTCGAATTCTAACAATTCAAATCTATTCATAACAGACTGGCCGCTGGACGTACAATGTGACCAATGAGGGAATAGCGCAGAAGGTGTCGGTGACAGCCGTTTCCATGACAGCAGAGGCGGGAAAATATCCTATTATGGCCCAGGCTTTCTGGGGAAACAGAGAGCTAGATCAGAACAATGTTATCATACAGCAAACCATTTATGCCAGTGTTTCTCAAGGTGATTCTTTATTATGTTATACCTTGTCCTAATTTTGTTCTGTGGTGTCAGAAGATAGATCCCAGATATTTAGAAAAAACGCACATGATTACTTAAGACTGCTCGCATTGAATACTATATCTCCTTTTTAAATGATAAATACAACAAATTCAAATGTCCGTTAACAGGTTACAGTCCTGTTCTCTCCGCCAACGTAATTGCTCAAGTAGAGACCCCCGGCGGTACAACAATTGAGTTGAAACTAAATGACAATGGAGCTGGTAAGTCATTCCTTGTTTGTAACTTCGGTTCAACGATGAGGCAGTACCATGTTGAAACTATTCTCAACTATTCACCAACTATTAACATGGTGAACCCAAATGGAAATTCTCTCACTGCTTTCTTATTGACAGAGGGCAAGGAAGTAACGGCAAAATGTTTTCAAAAATTGTTAATTAAGCTTTTCAACTCTCCTATCTCTATTAAATCTTGAAGGACCAAGTCCTATTTCCTCTTGTATAGAGGTTAAGTCCTTCTTATTAATCGCCAATTGATGAATTCCTCAAGGCTGCAAATGTCTCACAAATTCATGTCTCCTTCAGGTGCTGATCAGACAAAAGGGGACGGGATATATTCCGCTTACTTTGTTGACTTTAATGGCAATGGACGTTATAATGTTAAGGTAAGCGACCATAAGAAGTTGTCGAATCATTCTTTGTATCCTGAATAATACAGAGTGCAATGGATAGCTTATTAGCTGGAAATACTTTCTTTGTGAAATGATTTATAAATATATCCACGGTGCCCAACGGAATTTTTCTAAGATCCATGACACATATCATATTGTGTGAAATTTTGTCGAATAAACAGTTTAAAATTAATAATAAGAAAGTTCAACTACTGAGACTTGTAAATCGATATCACACACCAACTAATATCACCAATGAACCCCTATTGTTCCCCATCTGGTGGCCCTGTAGGTGCTGGTGAACAGTGAGGAAGCCACCCGTATCAGCTCTATCAGAGTGGTAGGCAGAGAAGCAGCTGTGCCAGACCGTGGCAACACCTACAGTGCAGATGTCAAAGTTACCCACCTAGCTAGGACGGCCTCCGGAGGATCGTTTGAACTCTCTAATTACAAGCCAGGTATGTCATTTCTCCAGACTGAGAAACAGCCTGCTGCCTTCCTGTTATATTGTTTGGTTAAAAAATGTTAATGTCCGTAGAGCGGGGACACTACAATAAAGGATTACTTCTATTGGAATAGGGAGTTACCCTAAATGCTCGGATCTTGCGTGATGTATATAAATGGGGATAACTTCTAATGGATTGATGTCTCGAATGAGAATTATGCTTGGCTTGTGATGTATGTAGATATAAAGTAAGGCGTGGAGTACAGAATGGCTTCTTTTATTAGTCTTCCAATAACACAGTAGTCATGTATAGCAAGTCAGTTATATCATGGTCAGTGTTCGAGGTGGCAGGGCTTCCAGTCAGTCAGCTTAGATCTTCATTATACAGCATTGGGTAGTAGAGCTCTCAGGAAAAGGTCTGACTATACAGTGACTGGGAAACCTTATATATACTCTAAACATTGCAACAGATTCGGGATACATTTCATCATCCTTTCTAGGCGTCCTGCAATGTACAGTGGACATTTCGTCAGCAACTCATGTTGCTGAGGGAGCACTGCCCATTGCATCAGCCTCCAAGTTAATGGCGGAGTAGCTCACATGCAATGTCGCTGGGGGATTTCATCATCCAGCTCCATTGCATCAGCTCGCCCTCTCCAGGGGTCAAACCCCCCTCCCTAGCTCTCCCTACCACCTCTTGACCGATTAAATAAGTAAATAAGTAACACACATATAAATGGAAAGGTACAATTACCCATATATCATGGAAATAAAAAGGGGACATTAACAAAAACACAGTTAAGATGACATTGACGTAGCAATTACAATAAGAACCGGTGTAGTGTCATATATTCCCAAATTATCAAAATTGATGCACAATAACCAGCAAGTACACTTTGCCAATTTTCAAGCACTTAATGCAGTCGTTCGTGACTGCAAAAATAATGAAATGCAAAGGGGGTCGGTAATAACCAAATGTACTTAATTGGATATAAAGACCCGCAATATAAAGGTATTAGAGGAAAATATCGCCTTATTTCCTTTCATGTTCACTAGTACTTCCAATTTGGAATTTCAAGAGTAGTCCTAGTAAAGGATTCTTGACGAACGATATTTTTGTAATTTTGCTACACTGTTTAAAGAGGAGATTTGCTTTATTTGTTGCAATCTGAGAATATTTCAAAAGTAGATATAAAAGCAAATATCTTTGTAGGGAAGGTGTATCCTCCTGGTAAGGTATTAGATCTGGAGTTGGTGCAAGTCAATACTGACATGGGGGAGGTGGTGCTGACATGGACTGCCCCTGGCGCTGAGATGGACAAAGGGATAGGTGAGTATTAGAGCTACATTCTAAGCTATTACGACAAAGATTCGCACCAAATTTACTCAAATAGGCCTAATCAATATTCTGCTACTGTTATATAATTTAAAAAGTTAAAGTCGAATCGGCCTGGAGAAAACGGCCACCGGTGAGCGATAATAGGGAAGTCACCACGTGAAAGTATTTTCGGTGAGTCTTATAAACTTATTATAAGAAATATAAACTTTGCCTTACATGAAGCCCTTTAGCAAAAGCAACCAGATAGAATGATCCAAAATTTTGGTCAAATGACTTTTAGATGGGTTGGAAAACAACGGAGTAAAAAGTAGATAAACTCGTTTTTGACCGATATGGTAACTGCGCTATACATGGGTTGTGAATCGCTAGAATGGCTAGCTTCACTTTGGTTGGGGGTTAGAGGGAATTAGAATTCCTCAAATGAATAAATGAGTATGGTATTACTTTTCATCCCTGGGTCCAGTCATAGAGAGTGGAATCTGTATACTCCTTAATTGGTCCGTACGGTATATATATAGCATTGAGTGAAGAGAGCAACACATTGCTAGCCCTTCAGGGCAAGTGCGGGAAATTTAGTTGAAAGAATGGGGTACTATTTAAGCATTCCAACCATTTCATAGTGAATTATCCTTGATAAAATATCGAAGTAAGGGAAGTTAACCCAGAACAAATGAGGGAAGGGACAGTTTGATTTCTTAAGGTTTGTTTATTTGGGTTCCGACATTACGGGCACATTAGGCCTTTTTCAAGCAGCAAAAAAAAGAAGGTTTTGACATGAAAACATAGCTTTATACCTCACTAGTATAATCGCAAAACTTAGTTCAGAACTTGCAAAACCTTCGCATCAGCTGTTCAAGCAGCGCCGTCTTCGGTTACCAAAACCTTTGGGGAAAGAGTCATATTTTTTGTTATGACAACTAATGTTGATCTATTAATACTAATTAATATTAAAAGTACCACACTTTTGAATTTGGGGTTAAAACAATTTAGTATCTCAAATAATATTTCTATTAATCACTTTATACAATAAATTATTCAACTTTATTACCGACTTTATCATTATTATTTAGATCTTTGTAAATTATTGGTAATTACTTTTTGTTTTGCAATTGTAAGTCATTACCTTTATTTATTTAGTGACAGTCTTTGGGATTTCCAGTCTTACGGCCATATGTGATCCATGACAGGATTATTTTCGAGATGTTATAAATCATTTTTATTATCATTATAGAATAATGCTTTTGTGCCCCAGCTTTATATCTCCAGTTATGGTGTACATTCCGTGAGATAATTAATTATTACTATGATAATTGTCATTTTTATATTATTGTGAAAAAATCAAAAATCATGTCTCACAGCAAGATATATGCTTCTGTGCTGAATATGTCTATCTAGATTAATTGAAAAAGAATTCCATTATTTCCACTTGAAATTCAATTGGATGAACTTTTTGCAGTGAGTGAGTATGAAATACGATTTGGCACAGACTACGATTCTGTCCTGAGGAATTTCTCCAGTCAGACGCTTGTCACACCCTCTAAGGTGAAAAGCGGTAATTTAACTAACCCTGGCAATCCTGGAGAGAAGGAAACAATGGCTGTGGCAGTTCCAAGCAAGGGTGAGTTAAGCTGTCTCTCTCTCTCTATATATATATATATGATTATTTGAACCTTTGGTTATGGAATGATAGATTGACTGAGTGTGAACAAAAGAAATAGAATATTAACAAAATATATAGCTGTAGGGTGGTAAAGTGAAGCCTGAGGAAAGGCGACGTGGAGGCGACGTGATAGGGAAGGAATATACATTATTATACATAATAGGGGCGATATGTGACAACCAGAACATTGAGTTAGAGGATTTTGATGGGAGAGTTCTTGTCACATCTCTCATGCCTCACTGATACTGATACTGATATTGGAATTTGAGCCCCACGTGAGACAGAAGGCAAAGAAGATGGGCGGGGGGAGGGGAAGTAGGCCTACTTTATAATGGGAAACACCGTTCTGGACAGGCTAACGTTAACGTAAGCTTAAGGGACTAGAATTTATGAAGAACATTTTCTTAACTCGGTTTAAAATGATTTGCGCTGTCCATGAACGTTCAGCTTTGGAGCATGTGGGGAATTTAAACCTTGGATAATGCCTTGGACCAAGTTTCCCTCATACTACTCACCTTAAAGTGTCAGTAAACCCCAAAATATTATGAGCAAATCCATTTCCTTGCTATTATTGAAATGTAACCACCCCGGTTTTACTTAATTCAACTCATTATTTAGTGAGTTTTACCCATTTAAAGGAGGGAAAAAGTAGTTCCACAGTTTAACACTCCATTCAAGGCGCCACTGTTTGCCTATGTCACAAAGGTACGCCAATCTTGAAATGTACATGCAATGAACATAATAAACAACTCTCATAATTGCTGCTAGAAAGAAGGAGGGTGGAGTGGGCAGAAGGAGTTTGACCAACGCAGGTGTGCATACCAAAACAAACTGTCTTACAGGTAAAGTTCTCTGGTCAAAACAATTGCTGGGAGATTGGGGGGAAGGTAGAGATATTATGTTCATATCTGGTGCACCTTTGTGACGTCACACAGCACTTTCAGTGCCCTCTTGTGCTAAACAGACTTTTTCAACTAGGATTTCTCAATTTATGCCTGTAAGTGACTATAAGTTAGACATAAATAGAATTAAAAAAATCGAGACTTGGATGTTGTATTTATGGCTCCATGAAGTTTGTTGACCTAAAAGTGACCATGAACCCGTTAACTGACCCTTTATTAGACTCACGTTGTGCTCAAATCCCTTATTAATTAGTGCATACAGTGTGGCTTGCTTTCACATCACTTCTAAAATAAATCTTATTTTCTTTTTACTTTTCATCTCCAGGTGAGATAACCTATGTGTTTGGTTTGATGTCCAAGGATATGGTGGGTAGGACAGCCACAAGTGAAGTCTCCAACCTCGTCTCTGCTGGTATGAAAGCCTATGTTCCTGCAGGCTCCAATAAGACGGGCATAATCGTTGGGTCGATATTCGGTACCATAGCCTTCATAGCTATTATTGCAGTCATTGTTATTGCGGTTATGAGATTGAGGGGTAACACCACCAAGCCAGAGGGCCCGGCTTGAGGACAAGCTTAACAGGATGGCCAAAGGCTGTCCACAGACATTAGACCGCTTAAAGCTGCATCCCCAGCTAAATTCATTCATTTTTAACAAGATTTTGGTGTGATAAGGCATGATTTTAAAAACAATTTCAACTACATTCGATGGAGCAAAAACAGAGTAGTAACATGTATAACAACCACATCAAAGGACTTGGGCTTATCTTGACATGTAAATATGGACTTTAAAAAGAACGAAATTTTTATTTTGTAATCGATGTTAGCTGAGAAATGTAGCTTCAAACCAAAATAATATGCAAAATCCTCAATCATATACGAGATGGAGCTTTGAAAATGTCACAAATATAAACTGAGACATTGGACATTATCATATTTATTCATATATTATGAATTTCACATCATATGGATTTAACGTGTTATAAAAATATTTTTAAATCAGTATTTCATCTGTATTCTTCACTATAAGGTGTTAGTCAAAACTAGAACCAGAAAATTTATTGTATTGAGTTCTTATGAGTTCTTATGTACAGATTGAAGTAGAAGTCAGCCACAAAGTGCTTGTTATGAATCGATCTTTATATTAGATTTGTATAATAATTATGTAAATATCAGATAGTAATATTGATTAGAGTGGAATTTCTTGGTATTTCTGTTATTCAAGGACTTTCAATATCTGAAAACCTTTGGAGAACTAGAGAAAATACCACGCAACAATCACAACAATGTCAAATAAACTAAATAAATGAACACCCCAGACGAAGATCCGAAAAAGCACAGCCTCTATATATAGGTTCAAATGAAAAGGGAATGCCTACGAAATTGAATATAGGGATGCAGTGCATCCAGATGAAAGTCTCTCGATGTTTTTGTATTATGGTGTAAAACAAATGTTAAGACTGGTCTTTTGTTTTACACACTCATATATTATCAAAATACTGTAAATATATATCAGAGAAAATGAAATACATAAATTCAAGTTAACCGGTGACATTGTGCAACGGACTAGTGATTGCGAGGAAAACATACCATATTTCAAGAAGGATATTCGTGAGAACATCTGTCTCAGGACTCAGGTCAAGCGGCTTTTGCAGAATACATATAGATACCTTATCCACAGAATATGGCTGTTTAAATTTAACGCTCCAGCCCACTGAATCTGGGGCCTTTCACTGCCTTCCGCAGCCTCGATCTTTCCTCACTACTAGACTAGTAGGCCTTTTCCCTTTCCCTGCCTCTTACGGCCTTATAATTTAGAATAGGTAACGAATTGTTCTGGTATGTAAGTAATATTATGATGAAGAAAGCAGATAACACAGAAAAAAACGTTTTGTATTTCTCTTTATTGCATTTGATATTGATATACAATATGCATATATAAACCCTTTGTAAACAATGAAGAAATCGTAGGAGTAGGATACATGCATGTAATAAATATAAGACATTAATACAAGAAATATAATTAAAATCAGAAACATTGACCAGGACGTGGGTAGCGCAATAGAACCTATTATGGTAAAGACAAATCATCTTAAGAAGAACTGTTCCAGAATGTTCCAGCCACAATGAATCAATTTACGAGTAAACCCAGTTGAAATACCTTTAGAATTTCAATTATATATGCCCAAAAGAATTTCTTGCTCTTAACCGCACTTAAAATCGGGCCATTACAACAGTAGATATTGAACATTTTCTAATCGACAAATCATCGTCGTTAAAGCAACGCAAAGTCCATTTTTTTTCATATACCCACAGAGCTATTGACACCACACTTTCCCTGTGAAACCACCACATAGGATCGAGGATTGTGGGATGAATACAAACAGATCCCACCATAAGCTACGGTTGGGTCAGGGACAGCCAAGTCCGTAGTCAATATTAAAATGATTTAATCATCAGGCTGTTTTTCCCATATGTCAGCCCCTGCCTCCATAAGAAAATCAGTTCAGTGGACCCTAGTGTTTCAATAACGTCATGAATAAATAATAACTTAGTGCTTGAACAAATACTGAGTGTAAATATAGTCACATCGAATGCAGGAAGATCATTTCTTCTCTGTTACAAGTGATAAAAGTATGTAAGCTGCAATTCAAACATTCATTTACTTCAACTCCCTTCCCCATAACTAAAGCACTTAAATTAGCACTGTGCATTTTTTCTAAAGTACAACATAGCTACATTTTGACTAGTTTTCCCATTTCCCCCCATTATTCACTTTAATCATAACTTATAATACTACATAAGGGTTTCATAATACCTCTTAAGTTTTTTCACCATAATACTGAGATATATCTTTGTTCCATGTTTTATTATATCTACAAGGGTTTGGAACATGTTCGTGAAATACAATCACCTTACCCAATATTTCTCTCCCCGACACCAGTTTATTTTCTTATTAAATGTTTATCTATGGGGCTACCAATCAATGGGAACCACTTTTTATCGTCAATGCCACAAGTCAATATCCCTTTCCCACAATGTATTTTATATGGAAAGTTATCATCTAGAGGTCTGTTGGCATCTTTAGATAATGTATTAAATTGAATTCATTTATTATATTAATAATTTATATAATTTGTATGTTCTACACATTTCACCATGCTCTAGCTGACAAGTCTATGATGTGGAACCCATTATGAAGGTTGAAACCGGAAGTATGTTTCCCAGCTGTGCAGAACTATCGTCCTCCTTCTCAGACCAACCCTGCATCTTTGGCCATACCATAGAAAGTTGTAGTTTTGTCAGCTAGTAACGTGCTTGGTTGGTCAAACTCCAGAATTTCTCCATTACCCAAGACCATTATTCTGAAAGAGATTATTCATGTTTATGATTGAATCATAATAATGACAATAATTTATACCTTCAAGTTTTGTCTTTATTTTGCTAGAGCGCATGAAAAGCAAAGCTAAACTACACATGATTTCCTAGTACATGTATATATATCCTTGTAACCTTGTATCCTTGTATCCTTGACAAAAGTGGAACTAACCTGTCATAGTCCATTATGGTGTGCAGCCGGTGAGCAACAGTAAGAATTGTGCAATTACTAAATTTGTTTTTAATTGTTGTTTGAATCAAAGCATCGGTCTCAAAATCCACTGCTGCTGTGGCCTCATCTAATACAAGGACCTTGTTTTTCCTCAGTAAAGCCCTTGCAAGGCAAAGCAATTGACGCTGTCCAACACTGCAAATATCCATTACTTTGATATAAGTACATGTTAACTTATTTGATTATTTCTTTTAGGTTCAGTTGAAGTTCTGCCTGACGCTGTGTATTTAATCCTTTTTGTTTTACAAATCTTTTAAGATGTACAGAATAATGTGTTTTACAGTCCCATATGAGATTTATTTACCAGGAATATTTAACATCGTTGGTATGACATCAAATTATAGAACCTAGCTAATTTTAAGATATGAAAAGATATGATAATCCTTTATTTTGCCAAATTCCTGGTTACAAACCAAGATGGTTTGTTGGTTTGTGCATTTTGGATTGTAGATGCATAATTACAATAGTTTGTATGTGGGCAGCCGGATATACCTACCTGAGAGCATCACCATTGTCTCCACATTCATAGAAGAGGCCTTCTTTGGTGCCCTGCACGAAGGACTTTAGATGGGCATTATCCAAGGCCTCCCAGATATCTCCATCGTCGTACTGGTCAAAGGGGTCAAGGTTACTTCTAAGGGTTCCAGAAAATACGACTGGGTCCTGAATGATAAAACAGCAGTATGTATATTGCATTGAATTAGATTGGATTGGATTGTATGCTTGCCTTCTTAAAACCCCAACTTCAACAATATCATATCCTTAGGCAGCAGAAGCGATTCTGAGATTATGGGTTTCCCAGTTGCTAATTACCATTTTAATAATATATGCTGAAAGATTGAGACAAGTCTGAATGCAAGCCAAGAAAATAAGCTGTTAAATGCGATGTAAACCTACAATTCTCAAAGATTTCGGTTCATCCTCATCCGGGACAACATAAACAGAGGCCGAGAGCCAAACATATCTAACACAATGTCCGAGGCGCACAATTAATTGAGAGCTCTATTTCGTTCTAAGACATTAGGGCATAATTATTTGGCAAGGATATGCCTGAAAATGAGGTGTTGACTAATGGGTATGAACAACCTAAATATATATCATAAGGAAGATTAGGAAGACCCTTATGCAACAGTCCCAATAGAGTGTTTTGACATTTTGATAGCCCACCAGCTTATGGTATTACCTGAGGAATGACTGAAATGCGCTGTCTGAGATCATGTAAACCCATAATGTCTACTTTTCTTCCATCTATGTATATGGCACCTCCTGAAGCTTCTATTATTCTGAAAAGAGCTAGCGACAGGGAAGATTTACCTGCTCCTGTACGTCCAACAATGCCAATCTAAAATAAAAGAAATAAGTCCAGCTTAATGGTAGGAATACTATACTTTAAAAAGGTCATGTTTGTGTTGGGGAATATTGTTTTGTTTATTGTAAGCGAAGCACTGGCTCTGTGCACAGGATATGTTTCATCCAGGTTAGACATAAGTCATACTTACAAAACTTTGTTTGGCTCTGTTATAGCATCGATATTCACATTCACAAATCACCATACATAAGATAAGATAAGATAAGATAAGAAGTTGTTTATTGTCTTGAAACAAAGGTACAGAGGGGTACAATTGAATGAAGTAGTTAAAATAAGACAATAGGTCGACATACCTATATGATGCTACAAGGCATCATTTCTCCCGGCTGTTACCCGAATTTTGAATAGGTAGAGAACTAATATAACTAAATAACTAATTGACTTGACTTAGGAGGATACAGATGAGAAGACCAGTAATGGTAGTTAGTCTAAGAGAATCGAGCAGTACAGCACGACAGTTTTCTAACATAGACAATTTTTTTTACAACATAGGGTATCTAATCGAACAATACAGATCGATTTCTACAGACTCAGACCACAAATCAGAATGATGTGGAGAGTAAATGTAAGGCACGTTGTAATAAGGTACATTATTACAGGTTAATTGTGTAGAGGTTTTATGGACATACAAGGGTTAGAATGAGCAGTACAGCTCATTTCTTATATCTGACTGAGTATAAAATAGTATCAAATTACAAGATCACATACATGGATTAAGGTACAAGGAGAACAAATTTCTCTAATACACACATATAATGTATATATGTAGATATATATATTCATGTACATCTGTTCGCACAATACATTCGAGTGAATACAGTGAATAAAATGAATAAAATGAAATGAACAAAGTGAGGAGAGGTCCACACTTAAACGTACTAGTCAGGTTTCATTATGGTCAGAATCTTTGGTTTGATATTTTTTCGGAATTCTTTTTTGAGCTCGAAATTTTGTAGAGCTTTGTCTAGGTTGTTCCATGATTTGCGGGCTCTATAAAGGAAGGAATTTTGGTAGAAGGAAGACCTGGGATAGACAACTTTCAGATTTCTCCTATTATTTGAGTGGCTCCTAGTTGGCAATTTCCTTAGGTCAAGATTCGCTTCGTTTCTTGCTAAATAGTGGGCGCATTCTAAGATATGGATCTCTCTTCGTGCACTGTTTGGCAGAATATTTATTTTTTTTAGTTCGTTCTCAATATTTTGTTTTTTGTTGATATTTAGGGCTGACCTTACCGATGCATTTAGTAGGGATGACAACCGGTTTACAAGATTTTTGTTATTGCTTGAGTAAAACATATCACCTCTATCAATTAAGGGGATTATGAGTGTTTTTACGATATCAACCTTTACCTTTCTAGTTAACATGTATCGGGCTCTACCCAAGAGTCGAACCTTCCATTTCACATTGTTAATAACCTTGGTCACCTGGCTCTTAAAGGATAATCGTTGGTCGATTATTAATCCTAGGTAATTGTACTCTTCAACTTTGAGTATTGGTTCGGTACCCAGGGTAAGATTGTGGTTATCTGTATCAATGCCAGATTTTCTGGTGGAAATTTTGAAATTCATATATTTTGTCTTAGAGACATTCATAGAAATTTTGTTAATTTTGCACCAGGTGTCGATAAGGTTAAAGTCTTCCTGGATTTTTTCCGAGATTTTCTTATTTTTCTTGTCTCCTATAAATAAAACCGTATCATCAGCATAGTGCTGAATCGTGGAATTTTTTACCACCTGGTGCATATCGTTTATGTAGATGGTGAACAGGATAGGTCCTAATATTGTTCCCTGAGGGACGCCAAAAGTAACCTTACCTTGGGTAGATTTTATTCCATTGACTCGTACAGTTTGGGTTCTTTCAGTTAAATAGTTTTTAAACCAAGAGTTTTCTCTGTTGCAGATACCGATTTTTTCTAATTTGCGTAACAATATATTATGGCTAACAGTGTCGAACGCCTTCTTGAAATCCAAGAAGACTGCAGTGGCAGCATCACTCTGATTTATATGTTCATAGATGGGAGTTAAGAAATCAATATGAGCTTGATCGACTGAATGACCAGATCGAAAACCATACTGTTTTTCGTAATAAATATTGTTTTCTTCCATATAGGAAGATAGCTGATTTTGAACTAGTTTTTCGAGTATTTTGGCAGGCATTGAGATGCCTGATATTGGTCTAAAGTTGTTGGGGGTATTTTTTGGGCCACTCTTGTGGAGTGGGGTCACCACTGCAGCCTTGAAGGCGTTCGGCACAACACTGGTAGACAGAGACAGATTCATTAAATAAGACAGTTGTGGGATCAAAGCGAGGAAGGAACCCTTCAGTATTTTTCCAGGCACAGATTCAACTCCAGAATTCTTGTGGGGGTTAATATCCCTGATAATCTTAACTAAGTCATTTGGAACGACTGGCGTAAAGTTAAAATCTTTATAAGTTCTTCTACCTTTCAGTCGATCTTTAACAGTGTCTGCTGATGCTCGATCGGGTTCAGGTATTTTATTGGCAAGGGTTGGTCCAACGTCTATAAAGAAATTATTAAATACGTTTGGAACATCCGCCTCACCAACATTTTCATGATCATGGTTAATTAAGTGAACTTTATCATTAGTTTTTAGTTTATCGGGGCTCAGGACGGATCTAATGGTTTTCCAGACTGCTCTGGGATTAGCCCTGTCCTTGTGAAGCATGTCTCTAATGTATAGAGCTTTACTCTTTTTGCAAAGGGAGGTTACTTTATTTCTTATTTCCTTCGCCTCTATAAGGAGGTCTTTATTTTTAGTGCGGATAGCTTTTTTGAATAATTTGTCACGTTTATTCATAAGAGTTGTTAATTCAGGAGTCATCCAGCTCTGTTTCCTCCTTACTCTATGAAACCTTTGTATAGGGCACATGCGGTCCAGAAATTTCAAAATATATCCTATCATTATGTCCCAGCAGATATTGGGGTCGGTGGTCTGATAAAATTCATCCCAATTTTGATCAATTAATATATCATTCAGGATTTTCTGGTCGAGGTGTCTAGTGTTTCTGGCATCAAATGTGCCAGTCTCATATTTGTTCCTGTTTTTTTTTAGAGTAATGTAGGTAGGGTAGTGATCAGAAGCTGAATTTTCGACTATACCTGCTGTTTTGACATTTTTAGAATTCGTATAAATATGATCGATTAGTGAGGATGTAGTTAAGGTTCTCCTGGTAGCCAGAGTTATGTACTGAGTCAAGCCATATTTATCAAATATTGCCTGAAGCTCAAGCACTCCGCCACCAGAAGGTCCTGATTCAGAGAGATCAATATTAAGGTCGCCAGTCACTATAACGTCACTGGTATAGTCTAATTTTGAGAGTAATTCGTCAAGTTCTTTTAGCCCTGATTTAACAGGAGAGCTTGGAGGCCTATACGCATTTACAATTATATAGGGCTTCGATTGACCTTTCCTTACTTTAATAACTAAAGTTTCAATGTTATCGTTTGATTGAGAAAGACCGACAAAAGAGTCAGAGTCGATTTGATGGTCATCTTGGATGTAAGTGATCAACCCACCTCCTCGTCTCTTACCTCTTCTGTCCTGTCTAATAAGCTTGTACCCATCCAGTTGTATAAGGTTATCATGGATGTCGGGGTGTAGCCATGATTCTGTTAAGCATATAACATTTATTTTATTACTCGATTGAATAATCGAATGCTGGAGATCATTTAAGTTTTTTGTAAGGCTCCTGATATTCCAGCCTATCAGGTTAAAGCCTTTGCTATTTTTAAATTGTGCAAAAGAGTCCATGACTTCTTGGGTCATGGTAATAGAACAATACGAGGTGATGTGCTACGGTAACATCAGCTGGTAGGACATAAATAATAATAATACATGATAATACATAATAATACATGAGATGAGGTATTGATAATCAATCATATGTAGGATTTGTAGTGATTATTACTAATGCTTACAAATATCTACTTCTTTGAGTAACCATGTTAGACAAGGCAGTCGTATAGCAATGTCAATACCTAAATGTAAATTAGTTCTCGATAACCGTTAGTGCGATATAAGAATAACATATATATCCGGAAATGACAATGGCAATAGTAGTAGTGGTGCATAATATGGGTAGCATGGCCTGGAAAGGCCTAACAGTTGTATATGTTTAACATACAGAGTGAGAGAGGACACAGACGTGTCACGGTATAGATCATTCGTTCTCGTGTCAGTCCGATACATGGGCGATAATAGGCATCTCAAGAAGATAATCATATTAAAATAAAGAATAGTCAATGTTTCAGAGTTTTTAAAGGTGTACCCATTAAGCGTTCTCCTTTAGACGTTTGTAGAGCTTGGTTATCATGTTGCCTTGTAGGTTTTTTCCCAGGAATCGTCTCGAGGAAACTTGTTGTGGTTCGGTGAGTAGGTCTGGAAACTTAAACCCGGCACCCCACTTCCGGTTGAGTGTTACCTCGTAGAACTTTTCCTGTTTTTCAGCTACAAGTTTTTCTGCTAGCTGGCGATGTTGTTCAAATTTCTTGTTGATTAGAGTTGAGATAAGATTTTCCTCCAATTCTACGAATTTTTTAGAGGGAGTGATATCTTTTGCCAAGTGTTTTGCTTTATAGGCAGATGCCGAGTCCTTTATTTCATCATAAGCGCCTTCAGTAGTTTCCGCGCTCTTGGCCTTCAGGCATTGGTAGGCATGTTCGACCGATTTATACACCAGGTTTTCATGCTCTATATCGCATAAGAAAAAGTTAGAAAGGTATGAGTGTTCCCCATAGTAACCCTTGGCTTTCCCCTGGTCTATGTTGAGCGTAGAGGCCTCTACGGGGGTACATCCAGGTGGGAGAGCCAGAAGGTCGTCAAGGGAATAAGATCGATTGTCAAACAATATGTGATTGTAGCATATCTCCGCGACATGGTTATTTTTTTTCAGAAGAGCCAAGCAATTCTGAAGTATTGTTTTTTGGTGAGGAAAGATCTGGAGGCCTGTAGGGTTTACCCATCCTGAGTAATCCACATCAGCAGCATTATTTATTGAGATAAAATTTTCTACGATAAATTTTCTGCTATCAGGGTTCTCTAAGCAGAGAAGAATGGGTCGATTTTTTCCTTCTTCGGGAAGACCAATTCTATAGACGTCTTGGATATCATTTTCTGTGAAGTCTTGGTTGATTATTTGGATTAACACCAAGGCTTCGTCAGCAATTATTTCATCGATTTTTTCCGGGTGATCTTCGATAATAACGATTTTATTATTATACTCACGTTTGGGTTTGTCAGGTTTGTTTTTGTTTTGGTCATATTTCGCTTTGCGATTGTGTCCGTTTTGAGTTACCTTCTTCGTGACATTGGCGTAGGAAGGTTTTTTTTGTTGGTTTTCAGTGATCAACCCCCCAAGAGTGGTTTTGGTTGAGGTTGAATTGGAGCGTAGATCATCTATACACGACTGAAGTTGTGTTTGTTGACTCTTTACGGTCTCTAAGGTATGAAATATTTCTCTTTGGTTCTCATCCAGGTGAAGTTTTGCTTCACGTAGACAGTCGTTTATGGCTAGATTTATTTCAGGTTTTATCGTGGCCCTAAGTCCATCTGCATTCAGGTTAATGTCGTCGATTTTTGCATGCAATGAGTCCAATGCCGAAGTAACTTGTTTCGTTTGGTCATTGAAATCTTTGCGCATGCTCACATTCTCGTTGTGGTATGAGGTAAGCGAGGCTTGCATGGTGGTGGAGTGAGTTTCAATGTTTGCTGACAGTTGTTTTAAAATGTCAGTTTGCATCTTCATTTGCTCCTTCATCATTCGATACAAAGGAGAAGATTCTAGTGATAGGCTATGGGAATCTTGTGAATCTTGTGAACAGGCAGGAGCCTGCGTAAACGGGGCAAGCACCATGCCAGTCGACACCGGTTGAGGGTGAGTGTTCGATTGTACTACTTGTTGTTGTGGCTGTGAATAATGTACTTGTTGTGGTTGTACATAATGCTGCTGTTGCATGTAGCCGATAGGTGCCATAACTTGCATCTGGTTTTGATATGGATGATTATGGCTAGACATGGTTGGGTCAGGTGTATCGTTCATATATAGAAATTCACTTACAGCAGAGTGATATATGGTATCCTCTAGAGTGTTATTGGTGATAGGCGAGGTCGGGGGTGTGTTGTCGGCCCTACGTTGCAGTTTACCCGGCATAGGACTGGATGTCCAGGTATCCATACATGTTATTGATTTGTGATGAGTATATTTCCGCTAATATTGTTGTGGTATGCTCAAGTGTGATACTGAGGTAGGAGATTAGTTCATACAGTATATATAGTTCGTATAGGTACTAAGTATGCGTTCACAAGTGTTTTTTGTGTGATTTGTACATCTGGTTGAAGCGAGGTCTTAGGCATCCATTGCGTGAGCGATAATCTCAGGATAATCCTAAATCCGGAAGCTGGATAATGGCGGCTACGCGATCGTTTTGAATCGTTCAAACAAATCCTATCATGATTCGTTGCTTGTTAGTTACACTGGTTGGAACTCAAGGTCTGGATGACCTATGAGTATTCATAGTTCGTCTAATCCAATTGGATTAATGTTAATCCTAGTTTTAGATTGTTTTTCCGCTGATATTACCGTAGCATCGTTGAGGCACGTTACACCGTCATCGTGAGGAGAGAGAGGGGAAAAAAGAGCTACATAGGCATATGTCTAACTGATTTTTAGGTACTAGTGCTACTGACATTTAACATACCACGATAATTTTCATGAGCAGCAAACACAAAACCAAAGAAGCACATTTCCAAGGAAAAGGTAGAAAACTATTTCTGATAAGTTTAAGAAGTCCTAAGTAGTACATATATAATATATAATCATAAATATTTTAAAATTCTTTTGAAGCAAAAGACCCACAAAATCTACCCAGTTTCGAGCCTAAGGATGGAATTAAAGCTGTGAAAACCCCCTTTACACGAGGCACTATGTTTTTGTAAGTGATAACAGTAAGTTCTACCTTTTCTTCAGGTTTGATATAGCAGCTGATTCCTTTGAGTACCAAGTCAAGACCAGCTCTGTATCTAGTGCAATAGTTAGCGAACTGGATAGCACCATGTTCTGGCCAGTTGCTAGGTGGTTTCTTCTCCAGGACAGTCAATTCGGCCTGCAATAATGAAAATTAAATTCTTATAATATATGATGCTGCAATGCAAAATAATACCAAAGATTAAAGTTTGTTTATTCATAGAGATGTGCATTAATACACAATTTACTTTCAGCTATCGGAATTTCTTTTGTTATCTGCCATGCATTTTGATGCACTGCCCTGGCTGGGTGATCGATGTTTCACACACTGAATGTATAGTCTATAACTATGGTGTAGAGAAATTTTGATGCCTGTTGCAACATGGATACGTTCTCGTCAAAAATGCCTTGATAACAATTTTATGAATAAGACCAGAACCAGATTACAAAAACCCACATCCTGTGTAATGCTATGGAAAAATAGTTTAGTTTAGACTTAGAGTTTTCATAACATTTGTTAAAAAGTCAGGCTTCTTTATTGTTATCATCACCATCACCAGTTCGTTTATAACTCCTTTATTCAAAAACACCTGCATATACAGGGCATATACATTGCTAAATCATCATTATTGTCAATACTTCAAAGAAACTCTAGGTTACCAAATAGTAATATCCTTTTGAAAACATTAATCATACAAAGCTAATATCCAAGCAACAAGTTTCTCATTTGATATCATAAGCAGTCCACATTTCTATCCACCTGATGTAAAGCCATAGGTCCAACAATTGGATGAAACTCATTAATACTAGAATAACTCAGTCTTTTTTTCTCTTGTTAGTCTTTTACCTAAATGCGCCAGAAGCTGCTTGATTTATGTTGGCCAGTCTAACCTGGATCCAACAACCACTGTCTATTTACTCTGTAATATCTCTCATCTTTATGTTGGGGAAAGCCAAGAGCTTTTCAATAATGTTGGAGACTTCAGTGTACAAGTTGTCATGATATTCGTTGCCTGGGGAATATTTTTCCTGGATGAGTTCTGCAGCTTTTTTCTCTGCCATTTTCTGTCTTTTTAGGTAATCACTTTTCTCAATGTAATCAGGCCTTTTGGCCAGTACCTTCAGTTTGGTCAAATTCAAATTCAAATTCAAAAATCCTTTATTGCTGATGATGCGGTCGCTCAGGTCTAGAATTCTAGGTCTCCGAAGAGTGCCGATTAGGTTTTTGTCTTATTAACAGAAAAGTTACAAACTTGTTCAAAATGTTTACATAGTACATACATTGCAATAGATGTGATGAGATGAGAAATGGTTATTTACATTGTGGAAGGATGGGATTACATGTCAACATTCGGCAATAACAACATCAGGTTGACTGATCAACTTGTGAGATTACAGGACTCACACCATTAAATGACATCAAGCCAAATAGACAAATGGCCAGCGCCATGTTGTAGTTTTACCAATGTGTAGCTACTCAACATTATCCAATCAAATTATCAGTTTATGTTACAGGTGTAACATAAAATCTAAAAGTAAGTGTGATGGTCTAATGGTCACAACGAAGAGATACAACAGCCGCAGTAGAGTTGTGTTGACATAAACTATATAAGGTAGGAGGTAGATAATATGAGGAGGCACTAAAACTCCTGGTCTCCTGGTCCTCCAACATGGCTCCCTTGTCAGTAGCCTACTTACATCCACCTTCTTGGTACTTACATCCACTTCAACTTCATCATCCACCTTGTTGGATCCTAAACCACCTTCAACTTCATCACGTTTCTCAAGCAATTTTTCACGCTTCTCAAACAATTCAAATAGGGTTTTAAAGCTTTCCTGAGTTTTTCTGTGATATTCCAGAGACTCGTCTCTCATTTTTTCAACCAGCACCAAGAAGCCTAAATCTTCAGGGGATTCTCCTTCTACACCCATAGTGGCGGAGGAAGGAGGAACCAAGAGTGCAATAGGTGATAGAATAGGTGATAGAATTATATCCACCAGAATTAAGTATTGTCCTTGAAAGTTGTTATCTTTGTTGTCAAAGTAATACGGGTAAACTGTTAATACTACAGTGAGTGACTTAACTTGTTGAGCTTGACCCAGATCCTGGTCGTCTCTGACCTAAATAGGACACTAGCTAGCCTCTAGTCTATACTATACTTTCCATGTGACAAGGACTGACCTATATAGGTAATCCACGCGTGCCCTGCGAAGATTTTAATCCTCAGTGTGAAAAGCTATGTCTTTAGTCAATCATTCCTGAAATCGTAATGCAGACTTGTTTGGGTTCAGATCACTTCAGTAATTAAATTGGCTGATTAGTAATCCTTTATATAAGCTTCCGTTATCTTAATCCTATGCCCTGGAGCATCCACCCTATTGTTACAGGAAGGTAGACGAGTCTCCCTTGTTAGAATGACCTCTGTGACCTGGGTTCTTGGAAGTCACTCAGTCGACACGTCCCCGTACATAAATCTATCCACACCTCTTTCTTTAACTCGTCCGTGGACGGATGGGACGGGTGGGACGTCTTAACCTGTAAACACCCTTCCTTACTTTATGTCTATTTTATTACTTATCTTGTATATAAGGCCCAGTGTGGGCCGGGTAAGATTGTCACTCCCTGTTGACCATTCCTTGGATGATGATGTGAGCCTGTGTGTGGAGAATAAAGCCTTGCTGAAAACCATATTCCTCTTCTCTGATTTCTGACTAGATCGAGCGCGGGCCGAGCCATCTGAACCCCAAGGTCACAAGTACCTTTTTTCTACTTGAGTAACTTATATCGCTAAGTCCCTCTTCTGTGCTAGCTGCAGCGCTACCCCTGATAGCTGACCACTGGAATGGACTATGTAATTGAGCCTAACTTAGAACAACTCTGGGATGAATCGACCCCCAGCAACCAATCATCTTCCCCTCTTCCTCCTAGCAGTCAAATAACGAATGACATTAATTCCCACTCCAACACTATATAAGCCAAGATGGCTACCATGCCGATACAGCTACCACTTCCTCATGCAAAGAAATAAATGTCCTGAAACCCAGTCGTTTTTCAAACAGAGTTTAAGGTTAGATGCTGTCGAAATGCTCTATCACTTTAGTCAAGTGCTGGGTAAAGGAGAAATAACCCTTAGCCTTTGAATCCTGCTGAAAAGGAAAACGTGGAATCGGCGGAGCTCACGTTTTTCTTATTCTCTAGCAAACCAGAAGACACCAGTTCTTTTTAATATAATTGTGCATATTAATTCTGTATCATATAGTCTCACCGCATGTGTAATGGATTTGATTCTCACCCATTACCCATGGGGGAATGGGATCAAACCCAAGATATTAGACATTATGATCACCTGACATAATCTGAAGAGATTCCTTAAAAATTCACATAGATCTATGCCCTTCCCTTTGAACCTGAATTGTATTGAAACATATATTGTATCGTTCTATTGTTCTTTATCCTTCTCTATGAATCTAGACCTATACCTCTGTGGAGGAATATAGGTAAAAACTGTGTATCTCAAATTAGCGTAAAAAATGTATCTCTTGTGGTTTTAAATCTTGTGAACCCCTTATGTATTTTAATTGGGCCCGAAAACCATGAAAAATAAATGTTTTTCTTTTCACCCTCATTCTCTTATTCTCTCTCATAACGAGCACTAAAACCTAATAAAGGCAACTATTGCTATCGCTCCAGCTTGAGGTAATGAGATATCTAGTGGATCTGCATTAATTATCTGCTAATTTTGGATATATATTTTCTGTTTGTATTGTTTATGGGATATTATTTTCATCAAATGAAACGTATCACTTGTTTTTTGAAATTTTGCGAAATAAAAACTTGCACAAAAGAAATAATCCCATCTTAGCAATGTGGGGCTCGTTATGGAAAGTGTATGATTTATTAGAATAACTTATTATTTAATTTTATTTTGGAACAATAATACAATGTGACATTGTTATTCTTAATTGTAAATTAAGTTTAATATAGACTATTATAAAGACATTACAGAGATTACATAGATTATAAAGATGAAGAGCAGGATAAATAAGTAGGAAACTGGTATGAAAGGCTTACCTCACTGTCTATTGATAGATACTCATCTACCCTCTCCACTGAGACGATGTATGTTTCTAACTCACAGCCAACTCTGATGAAAGCATTAAGATAAACAGTCACCTAGAAAGTGAGAAAGAATGGAAGGATAATGGAAAAGAAACAACACAAATTCTGACAGCTTTATTTGTTAGTATTAGGAGCTACAGGAAAGGAAAATTTCCCCTGGGAGGAGGTTCCCCCGCGGTCAATACACATGTTTCCATGTTATATAGATGGTTGATATGCCATCCTATAATATACTAAACAGATTAATGTCCTCTAATTCACTAATGCGATATGATGGGGACTGGTGTACCATGGCCCTAGGCGATATATTGCATGCCCTCACAAAAAGTGAGATTAGGTATGACAATGCTAAATTCTCCCATTATATACAAAATATGATACAGCTGCAATATCACATGCACCACAAATATGATAAAATAGTGATTAACCCTTACAGAATTATTCCTAAATACTTTCAAACAGACAAAGATCATGAAGCAATAGAGTTGTCTTTAAATTGGCTACAACTACTTAGATACAACTGATATAGAAACAAAGAACCAAATTTTCGGTATTTGGTTCTTCTTACTTGTAAGGCATAGGTCACAGAGAGTCCAGCATCTCCTGGAGTTATAGTATCCCTACCTAGCACAGCAAACAGAGAGGCGAAGAATACAAGGACTGATCCTATACATTCCATTGTAACTCCACACCATCTGAAAATATACACATAAAGTCACCGAATGATTGTATCTAGAAGGAACATATACAATATTCCAGTAGAGACCGAGAAGCATGAGTTGCATACCGATTAAAACATAGTTAGAAGTAGAATTCTTTTAAAATAGCAAGCAAGAGTGATGATGAGAAGTCATAAATAACCATAAGCTTAAACAATGACAGTAGCCATTTTGCACCATAATCAGTGTTGAATGATAGAAAAGGCAGATATATCATTAGGTTTGTATACTTTCATGTCGATATGTTTTTTCTTAAATTTGGTATAATAGTTCTTTGAACACTTGTTGTGAAATTGCATCAAATTAGGTGTAACATTACAAAACAAAATTCTAAATTCCAATGCTTTAGTGCATGGAAATAATTTTTGATTCATGGAAATAATATTGATGATCAATGGTTATAGTAAATTCATAATAGTTAATGATAATTACAAGAAGTACACTATCATTTTAATGTCATCATTATTGTAAGACCAGTGTAATGCTAACGAGCAATGTATCCAGAATTACAACTACCGAAAACTTATTTTTTTATTTTTTTTTTAAATATTACAAATCGGGCCGTACATTTACAATAGTTATAATGATAACTAATATCATCAGAGTGTGGGGGTTTTGTACGGACAGACTTTTAACTCACCTATAAGCACTAATAACTAAGAACCATGGCCTCTGACTTTCATCGATGATTTTGTCACACTTGTCAATGAAGGCCCGCTGTTTGCCATAAGCCCTTACTGAGCTGGCGCCAACTACACTTTCGTCAAAATGCACATAAATAGGGGACCGCCTCACCGCCTCTATTCTCTTCCACTGTCTTATACTGGTCACATACAACCTCTGAAGAAGACAATATACATATATGGTAATGAAGAGGTATAATTCAGACTAATTTCTGAAAAAAGTTATGGAGGTTTTAATAATGGGAGAACTGGTGCGATACCAACGTGTACATTCCTCAAATCTGATCCATATTATATATTAATATTTACTTAGTGTTGAATGACAATTAATAATGTTATAATTAGCTTAGATAATGTAATATGATGTTAATAACACAATACTATCAGCAGAATTCTTTACCCAATTAAATTGCATCCCCGAAGGGAAATAAACATGTCCTAGGAAGGGACACTTCTCCCCCACTGCACACGCCCACTACACACAACTACTCCCACTTGGTTCTAAATGTAACAATAAATCTCTGCCCCCTGATCACTTCCAACCCACTAACTGGTGTCTAGAGTAATTAATGGAATACACACTTACTTGGATAAAGATGTATCCTATAGATAAAGGAACAAGTACTGCGACAAAGATGGGTGTTGCTATGATGATTAGTACAAGTGTTATGATAATAGGTGATAGTGCAAACAGGAACTGACGGACGAAGAGTGGCAGGTTGGCGTCTATAATGTCAATATCCTGGAGAATCATGAGAAATAGAAATATTAGAATCTTTCGGTTACAATAGTTATTGATCATGGGATCATGATTTTTAAAAATTCAAGCCCGGCCTCCTCAGGGAATTTTGGATTAATTTATAATTATTCCTATGCCTCTATCTTAATTAAAACAACAATTTGACACTTATTTTGGACATAAAGATATATCACCTAAAAAAAGCCTTTTGGATAGAGATTCTAATTTTGAAACAGTGATGTACGAATTTTCGGTTACACACTGTTTTCTAAAATTGAGTTTTATTTTTGTTTTCATAACAATATGAAGATTAATATTTGGATAGATAATCTAAATAGGAATAGATCAAGATTGGTCTTGACATTTGGAACATTTTGATACCAAACACTTCAGGTGTTCTATAGATGTTACCTTGGAAACGTCATATATGCTCCTAGCTAGCTTTGAGCACCTCGGCAAGATTTATTGAAATACCATTATGCAGATATATGGGAACAGATACACCAGTGTTGAATTCTAGAATTTGACTATTTAAGTTGGATCATTATTTTTTTCTTACGCTGAAGTGAGTCTACATGATTCAACAGTTAAATCACGTAAGTCTTACACAATTTTATCAGGTTGTTACCATAGCAACGATAACTACTGAAATTAGTGAAATAGAAGGTATTTTACATTGTTGGTTGCCATGGTAACATTCTGTCCTAATTATATAATATGACATATTTGTGAGTTTCTTTTCATTTTGAGCTGTCACTTGATAACACACATGAATATATCAGATGATTTTGTTAAAGTCATTTTTTTCCCAGAATCCTCAATCAATGATATATATATGTACCCTTACCTGTTACTCTTGTTGGATACAGAAAAAATCATTCATACTTCTTATTTTGATCTATTTGGCAATAATTAGAAGTTTAATCATATGAGGGCGAATAATTCAGAAAAAAATCGTATGATTCAATTGATTCAAACTGTTTTTGGTGTAAAACGTTATTATTCATTGTGAAATATTAAGGTATCCAAGTAATTGAAATCTACCTTTTGTAAAACAAAATTTGTCAGATATTCTAAATACAAAGAGGAAAACTGATCAAAATAAGCCCTAAATTGTTACCTTGGTGCAAGGTTACCGTTGTATTCCCTATCCTTAACCATGGAAATAATAACTAGAATATTTAATTGCCATGTTTTTTTTGGTTTTTAAATGCTTTATTCATCACGACATTATGTACAGACTACACTTTATCTCAGTACATGATGATTAACATTATATATTGAAAGTTGAAAATTCTCACTCTACTACTTTCTAGAATTATTAAAAATACATAATACCACCACCTGCGCCGTATCACATCAATTCATGACAATCAAATTATCAATCCTAATTTAGGCTCATCAATGACAGTCACATAATTTCAATCACTCTACTTCAACGACATACGACATACGGGTACCCATACCTATCACATATTTACTTCTCACAACATGTAGATATCCAAAATTTGCCCTTGTTGCCCAAATGGGCAAGAATTGGCCACAATTGTTGCAAACGGGCCTGAAGGGGGTAAAATTTGGAATGATAAACACAAGTACTTTTGTGGGTAAAATTGTATAGATAGATGGATGTAGATGTAATGGGTGACTTTAACCATGAAACTGATTACCCCCTTAAACAAACTGGCCTATCCGCTGAAATGAAAATGGAATTCAAGTGGACTTGCGAAGGTGAGAGATGAATCATATAATTATTATTATTGTTCTTATATGTTACTATGTACTTGGCTGGGAATAAAAAATAATCAATCAATAAAGTAAAGGATTACCCTAGAGAATCTGTTCATGATGCGACCAAGAGGTGTAGTATCAAAGAATGACATTGGAGCTCGGAGAATTCTCTTCAGTAAAGACTCATGACACGTTATCGATGCTGCGTAACAACCAAGACCAACGGCTACTGCTTCAATTACTGCAGACAGGACTGAAAAATAAAATGGTTGAAAATAGTTTGAGGATTAGAAAATGTTTTGATTTGGATCATTTTGGAGCAATTCCAAATAGCTAGTTTGAGGTTGTGACAAATAAATGTAGTGACCCCACCGAAAAACAGCTAGCTACAGCTTTCACTAGATTTGGGACCAAGGCCATGATTCTAGACGTAACACATGTGTATTTCATATGAACGTGTAAATTTAATCAAGAATTATGCTAGAACAACAAATATCAATGGCCAAGAATATTATTGGTTATATTTTATTCAGGTTAATATTTTGACACATAGTTGTGCCTGACAATATTTCTGCAAAATAATTTAACACAAAAATATAATATTTAAGATTCTTTTTAGTATGTTAAGATATGTGGAATTATATATATCTTAATATCACCGGCTACTTACCTTGTCCAACACCCAGTAAACCATATATGGTCAGTCTAAACAATGACTGACCCCTGTCATATGTACCATTAGTAGGTTTGTCGCTGGTCCACTCACTCAACCACAAATTTGTCAATATCTGTAGCAAACAATGGATATATTAGACAAAGCTGTGGTGCATGTTGTTCTTCTTAATCTTAACTGTATCATAGCTTGTACTATTGTCCATCAATAATCCTATTGTTATGATGTTAATGTGCTCCTGTAAATATCAATATCTGGAGCCCCATATACTTGTATGCCCCTGTCATTTTGTTTATGTATTCCACTAGTGCGATCATAAAATATTTAGTAGATGGTCGAAGAACAACATTAATAATGGTATGCCCACTCACTTGTATTGCTATGTAGATTATGTGTGTCACAATAACAATGGCACACATTACATAACCACATGCAGAAACGTAGGCTTTTATCACATTGAAACCGAGCTGGAAGATGAAATATGGACAAATAATGAGGTGTGGCAAAATCTGTTAGCATTTTTCAAGATCCTGGCTGTTGAAATTTATGTGCAACAAATATTCGGGGGACGTCTATAGTTGTATAATTGATATGCATGCATGTTTATAAATAATTTAGAGGGTGTTAAAGGTATCTGTCCTTTGTGACTCATTGTTATATTTTAAGGAATCTCCGGAATTCTCTGGAATCATGGTGAAATCTAAAATATTGAACGATGGAAAGGGTGGGTATAGATGGATGTTGTGAACAAGTCCCTTCTGCACTTAAAGGTTAATACCAGTGTTTTAAAAAAACTTAATGAATCTTGGAATTTTCTTTAAACTTTGGATTTAGAAAGAACATGGTTGGGGGAACCCAAAAAGCCCCCCAAAACCATATGTCATTGGATTAGTATTTATTTCAGGGACCACTGAAATTTACTACTGTTCACTATAGAAGTCTATGGGAAAACGGGTATTTTCTGCATTTTCCCCAATAGCATATGATTGAATCATACGATCTTTCTTTAAAAATGTTATTGTTGAAATGTTATTCTACCCTCCCAATTAAAAAAAATAAGGGTCATTGAACTAAAAAAAAAGTCATTCAGCTAAACTTGTATCACAATGAGTTTCCCCCATTGAAATCAATAATGAATGGAAATAAACTTCACTCATCTCTAAAACACAAAATAATATGATAACATCCAGTTTTTTTTGCATTTTGTATTCCCCCAACCATGTTCTTTCTCAAGACAAAGTTTGAACAAAATATATTGACTTCTATTGTTTCATGCATCAATTAGTTCCTGAAACGCTGGTATTTACCTTTAAGACCAACCAAATATTAGTGTAAGCTTAGAGTAACCAGTGAAACTTTAGCCTTCAGGATTCAAAAAGATTTCTTAGCTTACATTTCCTTCTGCCTCTTTTTCTTCTGTTATTAGTTGGGGTACAATTATTGACTCCTCTTTTGTTGAAACCTCACGGGACAATCTGTATCAACAATGAAAAGGAATTTGAAATATAGTTTCCAAAACAATTTAACATGAAGTAATCCAGAGCACTAACATTTCTATAATTCAATGAAATGGAATATCTGGTCTAAATCTATTTCATTATGAAATAATGAACACCAGCACTATAGCAACACATATCAATGAATATCAATGTATTCCTACACCATCATATATACAGGGGAGAGAAAGAGAAGTGTGTATTGGGTGGGGGATAGGGGGCGGTGGGGTTACTGCATGTGTACCAGTGCAGTGGGTAGTATGACTGGGTGTGTTATGTAAAACAGCTAGCTAAGTTCTCAATAGGCGCCCATGACCCATTTTCCTTGTTCTGGACTCAAACTAGCCATTATTTATGAACTAGTGAAATTCTTGTTCATTGTTAAAAATGAGCATTTGTTGTTGATTCACTTTTTAGAAATTCAACCTTTAATAAAGTAGGTACTAGGTAAGGCAGGACTATTTCCTGGTTGGTTGATATGAAGTGGTGCATTGGAATTTTCCCCAAAGAAGATCCCCAAGTAGACAAGCTCCATGTCCCTACAGCCTATTTCTTATAACACATATTAGCAACCTGATTGCTAATACATTTCATTTCTTTTAAATAATAATCATCTTGATAATTGTCTTGATAGTAATGCTCCAAAGTAGTAGCTGTGTGTTGATAAATTTATTGTTTTCTCCCCAATCGGTAAGGATACCCATGTGAAATAAGAAATATATATATATATATAACTTTTATTTCCTAAGAAAAAGGTTTACAGTTTCTGCTATAAGCAGTTCTTCCAACCATCGCTACGAGAATAATCATGAGAATACAACATAAACAATGACAACTAAATTCCTAATACAGAGAATAGCTACTTAGGCACATAGCAGAAAAGTCTGCTCCTCCCAGGTATTCCACCTTACTGGGGTAGTTTGAATAGCACGTCAACGTGGCAAGAACGCTTTATATGCGACGGAGGTGATCATCTATCTTGACATAGTCATGGATAGGTATAGTGCATTTTATACAATAATAATACTCACTCATGGAGTGGTAAACACTCAACACTCAACCAGGATTTTTCAATCCCATCCAAGATATCCAACACTATTCTTTGTGGAATATTTTTTTTTCTTTTCTAAGATATTTTCCCACTTCATCAACAGTACTTATGGATATTTTGATATCCAAATATCAAGATATCCAATTATCCAATGAAGAAATGGTCTGTGCAATGAAACTATTTGTTCCAGAAATAGGAATCTCTGGTCGGTAATAGGAAAAGATTTGTTGGAAATGTATGTGCAATAGCTACTCCTATTAATTCAGGTAAATTCGGTACCAATTACATAATTCACAGAGATTACCACTATTGGACGCAACAAATGTAGCTGTTTGCATTAAAACTGCATTTTCAGCTATTACGATGGAGAAGCAAAATCTTGCCACTTTACTCATAATTATTATGATATAGGACTGAATTCATCAATATTATGTGAATACATGAATTTGATGTTGAATCATCCGAGCAAAAACGACCGCTGGTGAGCGATAATAAGTGAAACCATCACAGGAGAACAGCTCGGCAGGTCCCCGAAATATAAGTGTAAGCCCTGCAGCTAAAATAACCAGACAAAATCCTCCAAAAGTTTGGCCATATGTCTTTTAGATTGGTTCGAAAAGAAAGTCACAAAAAGTGCAGCTTAGGCCATCTAGCTACTATGTTATGCTATGCAAAATATATCCCAATTATTCTAGTAATTGATGCTGTCTATCGCTGTTAATTTTGTAAATTGCTATAGAAGATCTTAACAGTCGATCATTGGGCGATCATAGAGAACTCACTGTTTCTATGACCCTGGTCACAGACCAATGAAGACCACATGCCACAAACCATAGGATACACCTAGTGCAATGACCAATTTCTTTTATTCAGATACAGATTGATAACTAATATTGTGTTTTCATTTGTATCCTTGGAGAAGTTTTACTTAATAGCAACTCAATTAATTCTAAATGTATACTTTAATTTCACATCATATGATATAGTATTTCAATTTGTATTTACAGGAATATCACAATAATTCAACATAGTATATAACATAGCATAACATAATTGTAGATTTAATACACAAAGGTCTGTAGTACATGATTTAAAAAATATATGTGATGAAAAAATTATAATGACATTGCCAATGTGTTGTACTATAGAAGGTTTACTTACCTAGAGTTAGTTCGTTTTCTTCTTCTTCTTCTTACACTTGTCTCTTCTGATGTGCTATTTGTTGAGGTTGCACCGTCTGTATCTGTTCCTGATATGTGTGATGCGAGGCTATCTTTGAAATCTGTTAAAAGAATTATGTCACTGTGACTGATCCAGGAAAATTGTTCCTAAAATGACTGCAATAAAATTTCCCTGTGAAGTCAATTAATTGCATATCAATTATTATTTAAAGATGTTGGATTGGGAAATTGATTATGATAAGATCTTTTTTTTAATATAGACATAGGCATATATAGGCCAACAACCAATTTCATAATACAAGGAAAGTACATTGTTTCTGTCAAACAAATCTATCTGATTATGACTGCGTATTGCTGCTGTAGAATGATTTTGAAGTAGAGCTAAAAGGAGCAGTAGGATAATCTGCACACCCAAAACCCCTCTCCAGCATGAGGGGAGATTCACACAAACCAACACGTTTAAAGTACAATAGGTTGTGCCTGTTTAAAGATTTGGTTACAGTTTTATGTCTAAAACCATAACGCTCTACCCTATGATATATAAATTCTATCATTGCGCACAGATTGTGACAATGACTAGGGAAGTTACCTTCTTCATCAGAGTCATCACTGGCTTCATTTTCCAAGTAGTTCCTTATAAGGTCCCCAAAAGCTCCTCCACGGTTCAAAAGTTCATCATATGTGCCAACATCATTAACCTGGCCATCTTTCAGTACGTAGATCATATCACAATGAGGGAGGTAGGGGATGCCATGGGTAACAAACAGCCTTGTCTGAAAACAAATTAAACGCTAAAATTGTAATTTCCTGACAGAGATCCATTTGTTATACATTACATAGATTGATTTTAAATCCATATTCTCAATGGATTATGGAAAATATTGCCTTTTGATCAATTTGATATAAAGTTACATTAAAGAAAATTCTTTATAGTTGATGAATATCTGTACAATGATAATTAATGAATGAATTAATCACCTTTTTCCTGAGGACCCCTTTTGGGCCAATGACATGGTCAAAGATGTGTTTTCCAACATGAGCGTCAACTGCAGATAAGGGGTCATCTAGTAGATAGAGATCTGCATTTTGGTACACTGCACGGGCAAGGGAGACCCTCTGCTTCTGTCCCCCTGATAAATTGATACCCTGAAATTGTAAACAAATCTTATGTAATTTTAGTCCCGGTATTTGCCGACTGTAGGTTAGATTCTAAAGCAATGTCTTTTTATTTCATTTACAGGCCAAGTCATAATCCCGGATATAGTGATATATGTGAGAATGAAACACTGGGTGGCGCCACCACTGCTTCCCATTGCCACAAACGTCAACAGTGATAGCCTTGCTGGGAGTGAGGCAGATTACATAGGCTGACTAGGATGCTGTTGATGCAGCTGGAGTTTATTTTCCTTAGAACTGAGGTGGATCTGTTCATAATGGGTTTGTTTATATAAACATGCTTTATACCAAATTAAAACATGGAAAATTTCCTGTCAATGATGATGTACGATGATGTGTAGCTTTTTACTCTAGCACCAACAACCAATTTACTCCATGCAAAAAAGAATTGTATCAATCACTGCTTATATGGGAGGAGGGACCAAGTCCAGATAGTATAACCGCGTGAAGGTAGCGTGTAGGTGTTTTGCATGGTTATATTAGGCTATATTTATATATTAAATGTTTGTTATCACCCCCCCCCCCCCCACTCCTGCTCCCTCCTACCTAGGGTCTCGCACACACCGCCGTGTGTGCGAGACGCTTTATGCTTGCTCGGGACCCTAGGGCTCCAATGTGGTGGTGCTAATGGCAGTCAGCAGGTCCCAACGCATCCCCATAGGAATAGTATAGGAATATCGATAATCTATTTTAGAGCCTAGATGGATTATTTCTTCGGACAAAACTTGGAGAGGACATAATATTGTTGCGATTTATGGGTAAGGATGTCGGCTATAGGTATGTTTAATAGGAAAACGACACGATCAGGTTGAGTTCTGTAAGGTACTTGGGCCTTGACACTAAAGGCCCGGGGCGATGGAATGATTCGAAATATGCCAGCTGCGCCCGCCTTTCTCAAGGCGGTTTATGGTCGCCTCTCGTCCAGAGGGTATGATGGCACCAGGTGGGCACTGGGGGGCGCAAAGTCTTGGGTTATTTACGTTCATAAATAAATAAATAAAGATTGTTTTTGTTGATTAACACTATCAACACCCCACCTGCTTCCCTCCCCCCTATGGCGTCTCCCGACGCGTCCAAAATCATTATTTTTTTAGCTTTAATCCATGTGGACGCATCAACGATGCCGTCCACTCCAGAGTCAGAGGCCAGCAGAGGTTGATTTTGGCTGGTGCTGCTGGTGGCGCTACCTCGTGGGAGGGTGAGAAACCATTCTTGGCACTTGCTGTTAGTTTACCACATTGCCACAAGGTGTAAGGACCACAACAATGTCTGATTTCGACGTCCTCATGCAGATAAAGGGTGAATGTGAGAGGTCTGTTATGCACTAATTATACCAGTAAAAGCTAAAAAATCTTGGTCCAATCTCTCCCTAAGGCTCTAACTTAGGCAGTCATGTAACTTTTGGGTGTTGGACAATGAGAAATAGAGGGGGTTTCCCGATCATGGAGGAAGCTGTATAGTGTATTTGGCATCCCCGAAGGAGTGATGGCGAATGTTCTTGCTTTGGGTATGTTTTACATAATTAAAATTATGCCATTGTCGCCAGCTAGTCTAGGCAAGGTGGTGCGCATAATCAGTGCCCCTGGTGTTAAATCCACACACCATGACCACAAACCGTAACTGCAATTGTGCCAATTCAAACATAGCAATCAGTAAATGTGATAAAGCAAATTTACCCCTTTAGTCTCTACTATACTGTGATCTTTTTTCATATTGTCACCTCAGAGCATGGTAGCCAGCTTTTAGAACAGTCTTTTGGATGCACAATCAGAACAAAGCAGCAAGAACAGTCTACTCACTAACTACAGTCTATAGCTTGTGATGTTTTTTTTTTGTTTTTTTTTAAAAGTAATTGTATTGACTGAATTTTCGCATGTTGTGATATCTCTCATTCGTCATCAAATACATATCAGAAAAATACCCGCCTTGCTTTAACATTGTTTTAAATATAATACTATACATCCCTTTACATACATTAACACTTCTATTCAGAACGATCAGCTGTCACACATCGCCACCTTGTGGAGAAATACTCCATACTTATACTCCTAACATTTCTTCGGCCAGAGTTAATTATTACATAATGATGGTATCGTCTTGGCCCTTGTTGCTAACATTTAAATATTTATACATAGATTTTTGTAATTTTGGTGTGCCCTGTAAAATACAAATCGTAAAATCTGCTGTCAACATTAAAATAGAAAACTAATATCAAATCTCAATCACCTTAGATATAACATAATGCTGATACTCCTGGTTTCAATTTGATTTTTACAGCTACAATGCTGCCACTAGCCCCTTGTCTTTCTACATTTCTTTCTTATACTATGAAACAAATACAATTAATCCAAACAATTAAAAGCTTTTGCCACATCGAAGTAGGTAGCAACTGATACATTCCATGCAAAATTGGGTCAATAAATTCGTACAGAGACCTATTAGTTAAATAACCGGTTCTAAAACCCCCTGAACTTCTGGAAAAAGATTTATTTAGATCCATATGGTCTCGTAAGGCCCTGCAAATAAAGTGTTCCAAAATTCTGGACGGCAAAGGTCCTGGTGCTATTGGGCGCTAGTTTAAGAAGAGCGTAAATTACCAGATTTGGGCAGAGGTGTAATAAAGTATTCCTTCTATTCTCAGAGGCGTCGCTGGCAATTTCCAAGTGTGTGTGTGTGTGTGGGGGGGGGGACATATTTTGGTATTGTGGACCTTTTTCCCATATTCATGTATGAAGTGTACAACAACATGTATCAATTTTAAAGTCTAAAAAGTTTAAAGAGGCCATTATATTATGCAAAAAAAACTGATGAATTACAATAGTGTCAGTTCATTTTCTTTTATTAATCATTTCAAGACATTCACGTATTTTGTTACAAATCACTAACTAGAATCAGAAAGAGGTACAACAATCATTAAATAATCATCATAGAAGTATGAGAAAATTTCAAAATATATCTTAGCTATGATATAAGAAATGCTATTAATGCAAGGGAAGGTACATAATACATGTAGCCAGGTTGAAAACAGGCTCTCGCAATTGTTTCAGTTTTTTTACAAGTGAGCTATTTTCCAATTCTTGGGGCTTGGGTAATGGTCAAAACAAGGTTAACAAGAATTATATTACACTTGGCTCTGTTAAATCAGGAAAAACATATTCCAACATCCTAGCTAGCTCTAGCTCTAGCCAGCTAGCTCTGTTTCCAAAACATGTCTATTTCAGACAGCTATAAAAAAAATCTAAAGTGATGACATGTATTTTTTTTCCCTTTTTATATGTAGTATATAACCTGCACTATATATGTAGAACATTTTGGGACAGTAGGAGTAGCCATTAGTTGTTTGTTTTATTCTATAAAACGTGGAAAAAATGGGCCGTTTCCTCATAGACTGCAATGCTAAAGGAATAGTACGTAAAATGCCTGTATATTTGGTATGGAAAAGGGGGCGTGGCAGTGAATAGTAGCGTTTGCCTTTAAAGGTTCAGCAGAAACAAAATATGAATCATAACATGTTATCTAAACTTTGCCTCATGAAAGAACATGGTTAAGTGAATCCAAAAAGCAAATAGAAACAATATGTCGGGGGTTATTTTTCATTTCATGCAGCTCTGAAATGTATAACCGTTCACAATAGGTATCTATGGGAAAAGGACAATTTTTTCCATCTTTCCAGTATAAAAATTAATGGAATTTAACTTTTTATAATTATATTGCTTTACAAGCAAAATAAGGAGGGCGTTGGGGTCACCAGCTATTTATCAGAAAAAATCATCGGCTGAATTTTCATTCTGATGAGCTAAAAACAGGAGTATTGCTTATTTTGTATTAACGATTTTCAAGGCTAAATGATATTTTTCAAAATATATCAATACCCTGTTCTATCATGCATGAGGGCAAACTGATAGCTATGATGGCTATGTTTTGAAGAACTTTCAACAGAAATATGGGATTCATATATCTGAAATCTTGGAAAAAGTGAGACAATATCCAATTTCCTCACAAACTTCAATAGTAAGCATTGGTGGTCCCTAAGATGAAAAAGAAAATATGTTGAGAACCATTTATTTTGCCTCCAATCATGTTCTTTCTCAAGACAAAGTTTGAAACGAATATTGTGAATTCTAACTGTTCATGCAGGAAGATATTTTGATATAAAACATACATATTGGAAATTTCTTTTGGATCATTTTACTTTAAAGTGAACTTGTGAACCATTACATAGGTTGGACCTAATAACTAATGATTAAAGATGGGCTTATAAAAGGGCGTTGGAACACAATGTTCAGAAATTATTTTGTCTGGGTGCATAGCCAACAGATTGAGGTATAACTTCAAACAGAAAATGTAATAATTTGGAGTACTGTAGGACCTGGTGATAATAGTTTTCATAAAATTGTGTATATCTTCTTTGAAAAATGAGCAATTTGAGCAGGTTTATTGGCCATAACATTTGTAACATTTATTCTAGATACACAAAACCATACTTCCCCGGAAAGCCCTATCTGCGCTGCATCAGTTAATATTACTTTTATTTAAAAACTATCAACCCCTATCCATATATCATCCAAGGATGCCTGGGACTGCCTATGGGCCTGTTTCGTGAGAACTGACCACATTGTGACACACATATTATGTAATCACTGCTAATTTATAGATACAGACATTGGTGGGAGATCAATGAGATGAGTATATAAATATTTAATTATGAGATGATTTTACATCAGCATCTTGATTGAGAACCAGACCAGTGCCAGATCAAGTGGTTCGGACCAGTGCCTCTCAATTCAAATTTGAGGAAAACCCTATTTTCAAGACTCCTTAGGGTATCTAATGTGTATTAAAATGTGTATTTGTAATGAGTTTTTTTTATGCAAATGAAGCATACACCTTTTAGATTAAGACAAAATTCTACAGCCTTGGACCTTTTGTACTTTTACTAGATATTAGAAGGCCATAGAATGAAAGGTATTCTGAGGGCCTTAGACCTGATTTTGGGAGGACATTTTTTTAGAGTCTTGGGCTTGGACCTTTTTTGGCTGCCACCAAAAGTGTGTGTGTGTGTGTGGGGGGGGGACATGTCCCCCCCCGTCCCCCCCCCCCCAGTCCCCCCCCCCGGCAGCGACGCCCCTGAATTCCGGGGGAATTTTATTGCTTTTTATAATAACTCTATTCAAAGGAATTACTCTTTACAGAATGACAAAACTTAGAACTCTTCCCTTTCTGAAACTGATTCAGTCAGTTAACATGGTTAGAAGCTGAGAACTGTGTGAAACCGACCAGCGAATTCACCTATAAAATACATCACAACAACTACCAAATCCTCATGAGGTTCTATCTATTTGATCCAGCCTTTCCATCAGAAATCTTATTGCGAAAAGTTGACAATTTCATGTTATGAAACTAAATAGTTGTGTTATTGTCAATGAATATTTGAGAAATATACAATGATCTTTCTGCTTTACTAACAATGTAGAGGAGTTTACCTTTTCACCAATCTCAGTGTAGTCCCCACCAGGCAACATGGCTAGGTCCTGTTCCAGAGCGCAAGCCTTCACCACCTTCTCATACTTCGTCACCACAAAAGGTTCACCAAATGTGATGTTATCTCTAAGGGTGTCATGAAGAATCCAGGCTTGTTGTGGAATATATGCAAGAGGCCCCTATTGAAAAGGGAAAAAGGCTTTATGAGAAATATCATTTCTTTTGATGATACAATGAAATCTTATTTAACTTATTTCAAGGTTACACCCTTTGTAGATTGTCACAGAGTTATAGTAAAATACACCATGTACAGGCTGTAACAATGTCAATGTAAAGCTGGCGAATGTATGTAGTAAACTTATGATTATAGTACTACTGAACCATGTTCTTACAATATATCATGTTTGTTACAATTTTAGGCGCTCCTTTTATTTTCTTGAACCCTTAGTGTATAAGCTGTAAACACTATTGCCTTTTGTGCAGTCAATAATAATTACACTAACTATGTAATATCCAACACTTTAACACTTTAACCTTGAAGTAAGAAATGAACTGAATGCTTATGACTGCTTAGATAGAACTGAGGCGTTGGACCTACAGGAGTTAAACCATGGCTTGAGTCAACACTCTATTTCATATCCAATAACGAGTCAATCCAACCCAGGGTTCGATCAAAGCGCTTAAATCATCTTCTTATTTTGTTTTAGACAATTGTGTGTTATGTCACGGTACAGAACTATAGAATGGGGAGCAGGGCTCCTAGGCCTCTCAGCCAATAGAAACACACCATATATCATATGTATTAAGAAGTTGTGTTGTAAAAATTAACTGTATATAATATATTTATTATAATTATATGGGTCAGATTTTCAGAAAATGTACAATTCACCTTCACCAATCCTCTCAAATGACCCACATTTAAGACAAAAATTAGCTTCAAAATGCAGTTTAACATAACAGAACTGATACTTTAAATCAATGCAATACCAAATATACTCAGATATACCCGGTATTCTTCACTTTTTAGCAGAATTTAGCAGAAGTTACTAAATATATACAGCTGCCAATTGTACATTTCCTGAAAATCTGACCCATATAAAGATTGTTCGACTGCATATATGTCTCCTTGATATCAGTAGCTATTTGTCTCAATGTTGTCTCAATGCCTTAACAATTATAATCAAATAATTTCCATCTGTGATTGTTTGGTTTAGTTGAAGAGGTACACTGGTACTTAAAAGAGTACTTATGAGCTGTCCATGGATTCAAGAAACAATTTAATAAAGCATGTTCATAAAAAGAAAATCTGAACAAATAGAACTTACCCTCAGTCTTGTCTTGCCAGCTTGTTGAAAAGTGTCACCTAGGAGGGAGGATATTAAAGAAGATTTCCCACTGCCTACTGCTCCCACGATGGCAACCAAGCTACCCTTTGGTACAGTTAGATTAATGCTGTAATGAAATTTAGAGATAATAACTAAAAATATACTAATTCTTTTGACAAATATTAAATGTCATTGATTCCTGCCTGACAGAAACTTGGCTTAAGCTGCAATTCCACTGGATCGCTCTTTTGGTCCGCTCTTGGTCCGCTCTTGGTCCGCTCTTTTATTTTTCCAATAACCTAACAAGTGGAGACAGAGCGCAACCAGAATGGTCCAATGGAATCAGTGAATGAGGTCTCTATACGCCCTGAAAAATGAGATGTTGCGCTAATAATATCTGCGATGTTCGATTTGAACACAAGGACGGCCTATACATGCCACACGTTTTATGCCCCATCTGCACAGGTGCAAATTGGGGCGGAATTGGGCCTTGCGGCAACTTGTGCGACATCATACAAAATCGCCTGTCCCTAGGTGCGATTTAGTTAAAAAATTCTATGCGATTTTGTATGATGTCGCATTACAGGGACAAACCCCCGCAACTTAAAGGAGAAACTCTTGCTATCCACTTGGGCAGATTTGAAATGTTAACATAAATACACAAAGCAACGACAGCAAATCAAGCATTGGGCCTTATCGGAAAAGGCAGAAAATCAGTTTATACACTCCTTCGTTAACTCCTTTACATAACTAATGTAAAGCAAAGAAAAAGGGGGGAGGCCCGTCATAGTATTCAAAACACTACAGCATGGTAGGAAAATTAAATCAACTAGAGCGCTTGTACCAGTTTGCTCGCCAGCCAAGCCGAGGAGGGGGGGGGGGGGGGGTCATATTATTTTTATAAAAACTCCTCGGAAACAGACGTTTCAGCCGGAATAGGCTTACCCAGAGTTGGCTACCATTTGTCGATGAATTTCTTCCACTCTCTGTATCTTCGATAATTCTGGAGGTTACTGGTGCCAGCTTTTTGTAGTGTGGCGAATTTTCTTTTGATTTCATTGTGCAATATGCTAAAGGTTGAAACATTATCATGGAACAGATGCCTTATGTGTATAAAGGCCCTTGTACACAACAGAATGAAGTTCACACATGTCTGCGCTGTCCGTACCTAATATTGCTATGGACATGCATGGGAAATTTTGCAGCATATTAGGGGTATTGTGGCTGAAGACCTTCATTTTTAATTTTCCTCCCACATTGGTCCATAATTTGAATACTCTAGCACATTGGTAAAAGAAATGACAAATTGTGTCGGTAACATTGCAATAGTTGCATGTACCTGATGCTTTATTTTGTATTTGTTTTAAATAGCTGAACGCATTACATGTTAGGGCCCTGTGAAAAAAATTGTACTGAAGCGACTGGAGCCTCACATCTGCTGTACATTCGTAAGGAAAAATAAACCTATCCTCCCATGTTACAGCATTAATTGTACAATTCATTTTCACCTTATAAAATGTTGGCCCACTTTTGAATTTTCTCCTTTTTTGGGGGTTTGAGTGGCTATAAGTGCTTGATAGATAGGTGAGGCGCAACAACTGATGATATCGATTTTAATATAACAAAATACCTTCATATCTTCCAGCTGCTGCGGCTGGTTAGTATTTAACAAGTTCTTCCACGAATAACATTTTTTAATGAGCAGCCTAGTGCGAGAACCGCAATACACACCGGTCAGCTTTTCAGTCCAGGGTTCATCGCCACAGCAGTGATACCGATCTCCATACTCTCTGCTGCTCTGACCAAACCAATGTATATATATTAATTTTCACTTCACCACAAATTGCTCAAGTTTCAGAGAATAGGGCTCTAGAATCTAAACTGTACATGGGGTTTTTGTAATTTTGATGTGTGTCTGTGAGGGCTTAGATTGCCTGGACTATACATCGTTGGAGACCTCACTGATGCCACACATATTTGTGGTTAGGCCGGTCCTTCCACTTGGTCATGTTGATAACCCTTGCTTATCAAAAGCCCGATCCAGGTCCCGAATTTGGCGTTAGGTCCTACACTGTTTGCAGAAGACATAATTGTGTTCCTTTCAGCAAGCAAATCCCAGATCACCACAATACCAGCTGCTTCCCAAGTAGGAAAATGAATCTTTTTTTTGTGTTTATAAGTATATTTCTATTATTCCAAATTGGTTCGCTTAGGACTTCGTCCCCTGTAGTAGGGATTTTAATATAATAGACCTTCGTCCAGACCTTGAACAGATCTTTATAAAAGGGACTGAGAGGGTTTCCAGGGTCAATCTTGAAAGCAAAAGCTTGATTTTCTGCATGCCATGCCAGGCTTGTACAGTATGAGTCCAACCCTCATTGGGGCTTTCAAAAAACCGTCTAACCCACATGACTCTACTCGTTAAGATGATCTCCTTGAGAGCCCTAAGTTTGAGGCCACCTTCTGATATAGGTTGTTTGAGGTGATTGACACTAATAAAGTTATGATTTCCATTCTTATTGTTTTGGATATACCTCTAATTGCATCATTTTCCAGCGTTATACAGGAGAGAACATGTTGTATTTTGGGAAGCATTAAGACATTACTGATTAAAAATTTTCCCTCCAACGAAAGGCTTCTTCGCTCCCACTGGGCTGCAATATTTTCCAGAGAATCAATGAGATCGGTGGTGTTAATCGAGTTTAGTTTTTTCTGGATAAAGATATATTATTAACATTAATGCCTTTTGTTTTGTCCATGTCCGTCAAATCCCTCCCAAATGTTTTGTCAGAAGCTGACCAACACATGTTGGAAGTTAATGTGACTATGAACGATTTGGTTTTGTCCTTCAAATCAATGTCAAATGGCAAGTTGCCTGGTACGGATGGCTTTACTGCAGATTTCTACACAAGATTTTGGTACGCTTTGAAAGATATGTTTTTTGGTATGTTTAAAGAATGTGTTGTGTGAGGTTGTAAGACCTCCGAACAAAGTGGGGGAGTTATATCGGTCATTCCTAAAAAGGATTTGGACCACCGTTACATTAAAAATTGGCGACCAATTACATTATTAAATGTTGATTATAAAATGATATCAAAAGCAATTGCAGCCATCCTGCAGCTGTCCTTCCGCTTCTAGTTGAGGATGACCAATTTGGTTTCATCAAGGGAAGATATATTAGTTCAGCCATAAGGGTGGTAGACGATTTAATACACTTCGCCCACCAGAACAATGTTGGAGGAGCCATTGTTTCAGTCGATTTCAGGAAAGCCTATGATACAATTAGTTGGTCCTTTCGGAAAAAAACCCCATCTCAATGGTTAATATGTTACTAAAGAATTCTCAGGCTACCTTTATTAACAATGGTTTTTCTCATTGGTTCCCTGTACAGAGGGGGATGAAACAGGGCGACCCTATTTCTTCCTCTCTCTTCACCCTGGTGGTTGAAATTATGGCAGTACGAATTCGCTGCTATTGTTAAGGGGTTGATGTAGCGCTTGGCAGTGGCACCCTCAACGAAGTGTTAATCATTGGAACTACTTTACCCTCCTCTCTAAATGGACATAACTCTTTTACTATGAGCTTTCACTAAAGCATTGCTGGGGGTGGGGGAGTTGTAATTGATTATTACTGACATCAACGTGTATTGAGCCTTAAAACTGTATCGGATACAATCAAAATGATCTTCAGATTTTTTCTTTTCACACTCACTCTTTTAGAATACATGTCTCGTCCCGACCCCAGGAATAGCTGGCGTTATTTAGCTCAATTCTATTATCTGAAAATCAAATTTAAACGATGAGTATATTTCATTGATGAAATGAATCATTTGCCCTTAAGCATACATTTTACATAATAAATTCAAAGTTAATTATAAGTATTAAACCTCATGAATACTTTGAAATATCGGGTGTATTCACTATATCATTTAATAGTAAACTAGGTACACATCCCGATTGATGTGAGTTATTATACATTAGGAGAATGTTACTTAATTGTATTGAATATTAATGAAATTATAGGTGTATTAAGGCATTATTTACCAATAAGGCTGTTATCAATATTTGGTCCCTCACTGTCTAGTTCATCTAATTCTAGAAATGCTGCAATTCTTCTCATTGACACCAATCCCTGCAAAATATTCATGGGCAAGGGCGTTATAAAATGTTAACCATAACCAATCCTTTTAAATAACCAAAGTTAAAGAGGTTCAAAATACAGTTCAACATAACCAAACAGACTTTTGGAATCAATCTAGTATTTTATCACTTTTAGTACAGCTGCCGATTGTGTATTCATCTGACGCCCTGACCTTACATGAAACTAGGGATGCATGAGGCATGAGGCAATAAACAAACGATGATATGTTATATATTGAAGGGACATAACACCAAAGCCCAAATAATAACGCAAAGGACATTTTCTCTAAACCGGTTTTTTCGCCATTGAAATTGTTATCTATGTTCAAGCATGAGTAGTTAAAAAAGCTCAGGGTGGCTGGGGATTAAATTAGTTAGGATATAATATGTTCCCTTCTAAAGGTTTCCTAAGATTCAGCTTTACATTATTGTTGAGAGGACAAAATGCTTGAATATAGATGGAATAGTGTAAATCTTACCTGAGTTGTATTTGCCACACCTACTGGCAGAATGGATAATGGCCAATTGAGGATGTTGATCAGTGAAAGAGTTACGAAGGTGGTATTTGCAGTTAGTACGTTGTTTGGGTCTATAAATGTGTAGGCTATAAAGATTGCTAGCGACACCTGTAGAATAGGACAGATACAACGATTGTTATAATATAACAGGGCAAAATAATCCAAAGAGTCTTAATTAACATTGAGACAGAGCATGCAGATGATATCTAGTTATCATGAGAGGTCTCGTAAATTCCGATGTATATGTTTTCTTGGAAGTTCTATTGCTAATATATGAATAACAAATAATTGCACTTTAGATTCTCGTTATAAATACTGATTTCAAATTCATTAAAAATTTAAAAGGAGTTAAAATCTAGTTTGCCAAGGTATTGGTATCGGGTTTAAATACTCTATTATACAATGAGAATTTCAAATAATACTAAAGACTTTTCTCACCAAATATGGTGTGCATAACCAGCTGGCCGCTCCCACTGCATTAATTAGGTTTATTCGCAATATGGTTTTCAATTCTTTCCTCCTTGTGTCTGTGATTCGTTTGTCAAATGTATACTCCCATGCATATAGTTTCAACACCTGAAATGTAGATGTTTACGTGTACATGTATATTACGCATACCTGCACTATACACGATACTTATCAGAACAGTATTAAGCCGACCAATTCTCCTAATCTGATAATCTGAACTTACTTTCATTCCAGCAAGGATCTCACCGATAACTCTGAATCGCTGGTCCTTCTCTATCATTTGTTTTTTCTAGGGAAGATATACATACTTATTTAAAATTTCAAAATACTTCACATGACAATAAAAGGAACCAGTTTCTAGTATTGCTATAATGCCCAGCTGTAATTGTTTGCAAAGAACTTCTGGGAAAATCTGGGAATTTTAATGAATCGGCAAGCATGATACTAACATGATATAGCACTATATTTTAGATAAATATAGAAAGACAAAGCATGGCCAGGAAAGTATACTGTTGTTATATATTATTACATTCTGGGAATTTGGAAATTTAGTGGCAGATACACTGAGGTATTGATTGTAGGGTATTCAATTTCTTTTAATTTGGTATTTGATATATTTTTGCCTTGTGTTGACCTTGCATCTCCCCCAGATAACTCAGACAGCAAAATATCTCTAAGGTAATATATTACGAAGTGATTATTAGGATATGTTCGTCCATCAGAAATACACAATGCTCACCTGTTCTGTGAAAGCTTTATTTGCAAGATATATTGCATTCAAAGGCACGACAATTAGTATGACTCCCAGACCAGCGAGGCATGCTACTCCAACTTCTAACCATAGGAAGTATATGCAGAGAACGATGAGGATAGGTACTGACCATAATAATGTCGAGTACACATACAGATCTTGAATCTTCTGCGCATCGACTGACATTAAATTAACCACTTGACCCATGGTTGTCTGTCTTTTAGCAGTGCTTGAAAGTTTTAGAGCCTGCAAAGATTCAATATAAATTGAAGTATACATTGAAGTTCCCAGTAATCTTAGGATTATGGTTATTCTGGTGTTCTGGTGTTTAAAGATTACAGATTTTTCTTAAAGTGAACTCAGAACCTAAGATCAAATATTTGCCCAGTTACTTCGAAATATTTTATTGATTTTCGTTACTTTAGATTGGATTGATGCCACCACCGATAACCCTCCTCATCGACGTGCATCGCCGGCAATTCCATCGTCTTTGCATCGACACCATTTTGTTGACAGTGGCCAGACTGCTATAGTGATGGATAGTCTATGCAAAGACGATGCATGAAATTTCACAAAATTCTTATCGATAAGCTCATCGCCAACGCATCGCCAACGATTTTGTTGACAGTGGCCGGACCGCTATAGGCAGATATTGGCCTTTGGCTGCCGGACTACAAGGATATACTTACTTTGCGGTAGACTATTCCATTCACAGTGGACCTAGCCTTCATGCCGGCTACAAAGGCTCGAAATAGGAAGTTATTTATGAAAAGGGAATTTGTGAAACTGGCTACAAGCATCAGCCCAGCCAGCCCTATGCCTTTCCACAGATATGGATCGCCTCTCTCTATAAATGCTATAAGCAAACTGGAAAAGAAATCAATTTCAAATCAAAATCTCACAAAATGGTCAACGACAAAGTAACACAGATTCTAGCTACTGTAGCCTTTAGCCTGTACTGTAGCCTTTATTGGTCTCCGCATTCATGTAGCACATGAACTACAATCAGCCTCCAAGTACCAGGCAAGCAATACATCAGGTATGGTAGTAATTACCGAGATTTCTATACTTATCAATATTATAATTAGTTTAGCTTGGTACAATATTTTCATTTCGGTTTTCATGACTCTGCTAAGTACATTACTGTTACTTACCCCAAAAGTTGTGGATTAACAAACTGGATTGGAATGGTAACAAGTCTTATGCCAACAGCCACAAGGAAATCCCAGCCAACGCATTGCAATAATGTTCTCCATAGAGGTTTGTGCTTTTGGTTCAAAGAGTGCCATGGCCTGCAAGCAATTATTATTTTTTATTACTTAATCAGCTAAAACATTTAATAAGCATGGTATTACAAAAGACGCATGTCCACATTATGGATGTATTCTTGCATTGCCGTCAACATTATTATTACGAGATTCTTCATTAATATTACAACAACTACTGCACTATTCCAAGAAAATATCCTCCATCGAATTATTTCTTACCGAACACCTCATTACATACACATCAAAAACTTTCCCAACTACATGGTTTTCTTCAAGCTAAATCGCCATAGACCTGATAAGGACTCTCCAAATTATAACAATTTGTTAAGAGTACACAATATTTCAGGCAATCCAGATAGTATCAATTCTTTTTATGTTCACCAGCCACTGATTCTCACGTTGATCACATTAATATAATCACGCAAAGCACCTCAGTTTGGAAGCATTGACTTGTGACCAGCCAAGCAGAAAGGGGACCCCAGGGCCAAATTTTCGAATTTGGGTTTATTATAGCCGAATTCAAGTCAATAACCGAAAAATATAGTTGAAAATTCCTAGAATTTGCCGAGATATGGGCTTTTTTGTAAAATTATGTCAGTTTTCAGTAGATGATCTCAAATAGGTTGGGGGAGTGACTCATTTTCCTCTGACACATCACATGTACAAAAAATAAATATTAATTTTAAAAAAATGACAGGAGTGAACAGAAGGTAGAATGAGCATTATAAAAGTGAAAGAATTTTGTTGATACTCCAAATATTAGTGAAGTTACAGACTTTCAAAGTTACCTCCCTCTCAGAATTACTATTATAAACATTTGTGACAGTGACGTCATGAATATGATGTGACCCCTAGCGGGAATACCAGGAACTATAACTCCCACGGGAAGGTAGGCTACCTTTCTGCTTGGCGGGTCATACTTATTGGCACGAATTTTATATCATATTAATATAAATATTAATAAAAATTGATCTTATTAGACTGGTGAAAATATAAAAATTGATACACACTAAAAAAGAGTCAATCAATGGGCAACCATAATTGTATCATCCATTAGTGTGGTAAAAGTGTGCAATTATTAGTGCAATAATCCACAACGTTTGGGGCCTAAGGGTGTCTTATTGGGAAACGAATCAAGGTGTATGCATGCGTAGATTTCACTGCGGAATCTGCTTATTGAATGCACACAATTAACTCTGCTATTTTGAGTGGTTGTGTCAATCTAGCTGTGCCAATCAATCACGCTGAAGGTAAATAATGATCAAACAATGCTAAAATATATATCATGGCATAAATAAAGAACTAGCACAAGAGCTGTATATGCGACAGTGTATCCGCAAAATGCAAGTGGCTTTTGGTGCATGTCGTTCACCAGTCCTGAAGGCATGCATGAAAGACATGCACCAAAAGACATGAGCATTTTGTAAAGACGCCGTCGCATATGCAGCTCTCATTTAGTTCTATCTTATTACTTCCGGTTTTGCCGATTCCCTCTGGACATTTTGTGACACTCGTATCTATTATTCCGTTGCGTTTTACAGCCTTACAGTACTAATTAGAGTGGAGAGTTACACATAATTGAAATTGAAATGAAGTGAAATGTGGGTTATTTGAGAGGACTGGTGGAGGGGAATTGTACATTTTCTGGCGACTTCACCCAGTAGGTAACGGCAATATCTGATAGAGCACTGACATTTCGTTTTTATTAAATAATTCTTGGATAAGTGTAATGAATGGGTCAGAAGACCATACCCACTTCAAATCACAGAGGAAAGTGGAAAGAAAAGTAACTGATTTTCATTTTGATTGACTGTTAGAATCATTTCGTCAAATCTGCTGACATTTAGATGCCCTGCTAACTCTTAACTAGGTCCCATTAGTCCATTTCGGATCAGATTTTGGGTGTTTTAGTGTGCAATTATGTCCCCCCAGACCGTGACTACAGTGACGGTCTATTTGTTGTTTTCCTAACTGGCCATTGGTCATTAGCCATCTGTTCACCTCTGCCCCCGGCTCCGATTGGCTACTAGCCCCTGGCTGGACCCACGGTCTATTTACTGATTTGCTTTGTTCTCATTGGACATGGTGCGACACACCCACGTCAACCCTGCATGAGGGAGAAAAAAATGGCGGCACCCACGGGCCACCACCGATCGATTTGTGTGTGATGGCAAACATGCGGGCCTATAGAGGCACCAGAAACATTTAGAATTATTAAAGGTTAGTACCCATTCAAATCGCCATACATCGACGGCAAATGGCGATAGAAAGAAACAGAAAAAAGCCACTTGAAGCTCTATTCACGGCCGTTCGAATGGCACCAGTGTGGACGCGATCGCAAAATTTGGCCTGGCCTGACAGCATGGGATTGACTGAAACGTGTGATACCTTCAAATTGGAGTAAAACCAAAACCCTGACGAAGCATAGCTTCACTGTCCGCAAATGTAGTTGTAGTCCAGTCAAACTAAAATTTTGCAAGGAACAAATTGCAAGAAATCATTTTTTCGCTGGATCATGTAGGGATGGTAGAGGACATTTACCAAAAAAAAGTCCCGTGCCCTGGGCCTCTGCGAAGGTTCCCGAAATGGCCGCTAGGGGAACCCTTTTTCACTTTTTATTTTATAACCGCCGGAATATGAGATCTAGAGCTTAGGTCATATTAAACCATCTTTAGAGAACTTAATACTCTTTCGTTTCATATATAACATGTGTCTCTGGCCTCAATAGTCACTGAGATATGATACCTCAAAGATTAAGTTTTTTTTCGAAATATTTTTTTATCAACAATCAACTGGAAATATTTCTTAGATGACGAATAGTAGCAGACTAGAACTTATTAAATGGTTTGTAGGGAATAAAGTGAGCTTTCATTTAAACTATAATCCATGCTTTAATCAGGAGAATTCAATTTTCTAGAAATTTTTTCCCGAAAAAATGTTGATCAATTATTTTTCCCTTTTATGATATTTTTTTTTAAAACGCTCCATGTGTCCCCCTTATATCTTATATCAATAAAATGTCATTAGAAAACTTCATATATATGACAAAAACCAATATGCATTCATTTAAGAGTGATAATTAGACATACAACAGACAGCCACCAAGAAAGGAAGATATTTTCTTGCTGCCACCTGGGAGTACCAGGGAAAGATTGGCTGTGGCTCAAACAGAACTTTGGATCAGGAAGGCGTGCTAGGAGTTCTGAGGTGGACGCCAGGAGGTCATAGGGAGTGGAGAGCATATGTTCCACCATCAGCACAGTATCTCGTCGAAATGCATGAGAGACCTTTAGGAGGCCATCTCAGGAGAGGTAAGATATTCGATAAGGTCAGGAGGTCAGCATATTCACCCGCCCTCTCTACAGACGTGGGGCTGTATGTGGCTACCTGTACCGGCTGTCAGAGGAGGACACCTCCAACCAGAGGAAGGAGGACGCCACAGGCAGATAGACCATTGAGAGGGCCATGGGAGGAGATGGCGATGGACATAACTGGCCCTTTTCCAAAGACTCCTCGGGGAAATCGATATGTGCTGGTAGTGTGTGACCTGTTCACACGATGGGTGGAAGCGTTTGCCATACCTGACTTCACAGCTAAAACAGTGGCTGAGGTGGTAGTCACAGATGTTGTATACAGATATGGAACACCACTTATCTGGCATACAGACCAGGGGCGAAATTTTGAATCCAACCTATTCAATGAAGTAGCCAAATTGTTGGGGGTTTGGTGCACCCACTCCACTCCATACCACGCATGTGCAAACAGGGTTGTCGAGCGGCTTAATAGAACTCTTGGAACCATGATGTTGGGGCTAGTAAATGAAACACAAACAGATTGGGATAATTACATCAACTTTGTCACCAGTGCTTGTGAGAAGTCATCCTAACTGTTTAAGTAATGTCTATGGCCCCCTCCACACCTGTAATCACCCATTTACAGATAGTCAAATCATTGTTTACTGTGAGTATGCTGCCACGACCTCTGCCGGGAAACCCTTGCAGTTGCAACCCATTCAGTGCCTCTGCCGTCCTAACCCATGCAGTAGGCCTAGAAGACGGGACATTTTCGCCGCAGGGAATGGCGTTGAATGCATGAATGTGAAAGAATGACTTGCTGTTTGTCCTCGATTGTGTAAGGTTAAGTTATACTGAGGGGATCTGATCCATTATGGACTAAAATCAATAAACCACGAAGATTTTAGCCAAACCAAATCCGTTACACATAACAGATTTGGTTGGGACCCAGGCGTCTGTTATAGCAATAAACCACAAAGATTTTAGCGTTCGAACTGTCTGTAGGCCCAGAGACGCCACGAGGCCGCAGGCCGAGTGGTGTCACTGGGTCTACAGACAGTTCGAACGCTAAAATCTTCGTGGTTTATTGATTTTAGTCCATAATGGATCAGATCCCCTCAGTATAACTTAACCTTCGGGGCAGAGAGAGTACATTAAAAGGAGGGTCTCTGCGTCGGGTAAATAGGCCAGTGTAACTGTCGCATAGGCCTACTAGCAGTCAGCTCTACACTAAAGTTGTAGTAAACAGCAAATCACTGCCCATAGTAGGGATCCTGGCCAATGCAACTTTTGATTTTCATTTCAAATTCGTGGGAAAGTTTCGTTCTTGGTATCAAAGGACGCTAGTGACTAGTGTCATTGGAGACCACCCTTTAAACGTCTGGTGGAACCCAAACACCCCCCCACCCCCTTCCTGGGGGAGGAGGTACTATAGGTAAGACAAATATTTGAACTCGGATAACTTTGGTAATAATGATCAGATTTGAACATAATTGGTGTCATTACCTTCGAAATTAAGAGAGGACGTGAGTCACTATTCAGAAGTCTGAATTAAGTACTGATGATCTTGAGACTAGGGGACCACTCCCCCGATTTTAGACCCTTAACACCTTATTCCATACTACAATAAATATGTTTCTAGCCAAATGATCAAGTTCCTTGAATACCTCATTAGCTATAAAGAACCAATCACAATGAATTAGAATCACCTAATTAAAGTCTTATCAATTGAACTTTGTAATCCGTGCCTATTCTGAAGGTTTCTTTCTAATATTCATACCTTGCTTCGAGCTCCAATTCTTGTACAATCCTGTTTGAGTAGTGGTTTGATTAGTTTAAGACAAGGGGAAGACGGAGGAAGAGGTACAGGAGGGAGGACAAGGGAAGACGTACAGGAGGGACCATCGGGACGGGGCACGAGGAAGAGGGCGCTTGGTCTGATTTGATGTTGGTCTCTTTATTTAGTTTTTAAAGCCTCTGAGTTCAATCATTGATGAGTCAAGTCCATAAAGTGGTCGATTCTCATGAAAGTGCTTCAAATGCTGTTTATGCAGAAAAAGTCCCGCAATTTTAACCGCACACAATTAAAACTATCTGTATGGCATTGCTGGAGCTTACAGCCGTCTGGGATACTCTACATTTGTACATCAGACAGTTATTACTTAAATTAATCATGAAACACTCACTAACACTCCCTCTCAAATGAAAACACACGCTATAACGGTTATTTGTCGCCAAAATAAATAATGTCTCTGGTTAAATCAGTTTTCTACGAGGATTAATATCATGGGGAAGTTTTATGCTGACCGAGCGTTAGCACATACACATCTACTCATAATCTATAAATAATATTAAATAAATTATATTTGGTATGTATTCATTTAAGTTCTGTAGTGTACCATTTATTGAAATATTTTGAATAATTCTGATATCAGAAGCCTTAATGTTGTGACACATTATTTCATTAGGGGAACCTTTAGCACTGACCGAGCCTGAACATTCCTTTCTAATGATCGTTTTAAAATTGTATTATTAGTGAACACAGATGCACCTAAAGAAACATTTCAACAATAGGTATATTGCAATAATTAACCAATTGTTTTTTTTAATAAATACCATGTTAATGCTCGGTCAGCATGGCAATCAGTATATGATGTTCATGACGTCGTATCTAACCCATATATAGGAATTAAGGTACCCAACTTCTGGTATATATGTACCAATATGTTGCCTATGAGCATTATACATTACCCCATTTGAAACATTTTCGTGAGAATCAACCAACTAGTTAAAATGAATGAACTGAAACATCATGGAAAGTAGTAGATACCAACGTATATCAAGAGAATATTATCATATAAAGATTAATGCTATAAAGAAAAAGAAAATACTCACCCTTTTGCATCTGGTTCATTGTGGTAAAATCTAAAGAATTTCTTTAGCAGAAATTTGACCTCATCACCCTTTCTTATTCTTGTTAGTTCTTCAAAATTCGTACCCTTCCTATATGTACGAATTATCTCTGCTGTTAACCATTGAAAAGTTAATTTTACGATGAAGGATGCACTCTCTTGCCTATTTGGCCTCTGAAATTTAAGAAAAGGGATGCACACTACTGATAAGCAATGTTGTAGCTGTATTCTTGTAATACATTATTCGTATACTAGCTATAGTATAGCCGACGAAAAGATAAATACTAGTAGACAAATATCAATGATTATATATCAACTTATATCAACTTGTACAGGTGGTGGTTCAAACCCTCCAAAGCTAGGAGCCATCTCATAGTATGATTGTACGAGATGATAAATCTTAATGCTCGGATTATGTGATCAATACAACTAAGGAAAAGGAGTGAACATCGAAAGAGGTGGAACCAACCAGTTTAAGGTGACTCAGTACTGATTTTCAAAACTGATGGATTTCTCTAAAATTTTAACTTATGAAACTTGACATGAAATACGCGATTATTGAGTGAAAATAAAAATATACATCAACAGGCTATTTTTATGCTATGGTGGTATGGACATATAAATAATCAATCGGGTTTGAGTAATTTTACTCCATTTGAGTAATTTATTAACATAATTCTTTTGAAATGGTTCTGACATGAGTTCAGACATCAAATTTCACCCAGACATTTGACATATATCACTTATCATCAGGATTTGTTTTTGCCCACATCCTGAGTTAGGCCCCTGTAAGCCCCCTAGTGGCAGTAAGGGGAACTAGAAAAAGTTGACTTTGGCTGATGGCAATCAGCGTTTATAAAGAAACAACGGCTTGATGAATCTTGATGAAATTTTATATGACTGTAGATAAAGTACTTACTAACACATACACAAAAGTTCGGGACAGATTTTCAGGCAAAAATACTTTACGGTTTCAAGCATCAGTACTGAGTCACCTTAAATAATTATCATTCTATAGGCCTAGGTACGTTTTCCGGCTGTAAATTTCTATTTTCCCCTCTTGAAACCATATATAATATATGCCTTTGCGTGGTTTACAGCCCAATATGATACGCACGCTGCATATCCAGTCTAGGTCCAAAGTTGAGAAAGACCCTTCAAACGAAGGGAAAGCCACTCGCCTCAAACTACAAAGTGCCATTATAAGTCCATTAAGACCGCAGAATATCATTATATTCCCATTAAAACGCCGAGTTCTAAGCCAGGAAACCGATTAGCAAAGTAGCCGACATACCATTCTTATCTGATATGAGGGTTTGGACCTAGAGTGTATCACGTAAACTGATATGACACTGTCATATTACATGTGTATGAAATCCCTTCCTATTTCCTATATGGCGACCAATATATACTTAGTCGCCATATATGGGGAATAGGAAAGGATTTTGAACAATATGTGTTTTGTACTGGGGGTTGTAACTTGCTCGAACATTTAAACATCTAATGTATCACATTGTTAAATACTATTCAACGAAAATATAAAGATAAATGATACAAATAAATGAACACATACACCATCGCCGACAATGTTGTCATCACCGTCTAGTTTTCCGTTTTTCATCAGCTGCCCTGCAAGCAAGTGGATTTTCTCTAGGGGCTCGACTTTTGATGTCCTAATATCCGCAAAAAGTATCGCCAGAAATAATACAATATCACATATGAAATATATGATGAAGCTTACAAAGTATGTCTGTGTTGATGCATCCTGAAAAGAAATAATTTTATAAGTTAAGATGAGATAGATTCGTATTTATTTGCAGTTTTGTGTAAGGTATAGGTTCTTCAACCTATCCATGGCAATTAATAAGAACCACCTGAGATGCTGTTTCACCGATCCATTGCAGATTGTTTATTTAAGTCTTAAACAGGGTCATAACTACGTTAGGCAAAAACTAAAAAGATTAATAACTCCTAATACTTTGCAATAAATTGTATGGAATGTAGGTATCTCACAGATCCCTGATTAACGATCTATCTATTGAATCTAGTATTGTATACACATTCATATAAATTTGCTTTGGATATCGGAAATAGAGAAATCTGATCAATTCTAAGATACTTAGTTACACGAATAAGTAGCAGTCAGCTCTCTTCTACCAAGAATTAACTAACCTGTTCGTATATCCAAATGCTTACAGAAATGAGATGATAATTCTTAAATTTTATTTAAGGATATTGTCGTCGTTTATTTGAATTAATTGTTTTAGATTTAAGTTTGAGCCGATTTGGATACCCTATTGACATGGCTATTTTACCTTGTTTATATAAGATGTATGATTAGTAGTACACAGCAACATAATATTATATGAGACATGTTTATATATAAAAAGACATGTTTATATATAAAAAGACTTACGTTTACAGATCTTTAATATAATGTTGAACGTTTATAATGACAGTAATTCAAGTACTCACCAATGTGTTTTGACGTAATGAATTAGAACGAATTTGCACAATGTCGCAGATTAACGTTAGTAACCACATAAATGAGAGTAAACCTGATGTTATTTCTCCTTTTATGTACTCTGCTCGCACCACGAATAGCACAAACACCTACAATCAAAAGCAACCGAGCAATTAATTTCGTCATATGTCTATGCAAGTTAAATATTTCTGGTAGGATTTTGATTAATCAGTATCTAGGGGATTGTGCGATTAAATGCCCATTATTTTCTCCAACATGTCATATTTCAATTTGGTACAAACTCTGATCTACATCATACATAATATATATAATGAACAGCTGGGAAGTGAATCCTTATGGTACACATTTAACAGTGAAATTGTCTTTGTCTAAATGAGTGTTGTAGTAGTTATACAGATTTGTATCTTATTGTTTGTTCGTGTTATAATCATAATAATCTCATTTGTATGACATAAAATATAACATAGCTAAAAATATCTAAATTAAATAATTAAAGTACAATGCACATTTCCAGTCACTACTAAGAATCTCGACAAAAGCTAAATACATAATGTTCAATGGAAACCCATATTATCCCTTTCAGCATTATTGGACGAACCATGATAAGATAATTGAAGAATAAAATTACGAGAAGTTGAGATTTATAAAATTGATTTGAAGTTTGTAAAGTTGACTCGCAAAGTCATGATTAAGTGAAGTAGAGGTTATTAAATTATATGAAAGTGAAATTGAGGTTGTTGAAATAAGAGGCGCAGCTTGGGGAGACAACCGTAATTTTATTAATAAAGTTGTATAAAATATATAAGAATTATACATGAATGTTGAAAGTATAATTATTTGTAATTTGAGAATTATGTAAGCGCCTGCGGGAGTGTGGGTGGTAATAATATATTGATTTTTAAGAATAGGAGTGGGTGGGTGGGACCAAACATCCCAACAAATGGCGAACGAATGAGTAAGTGAAGGTGAGGGGTTATGGGTAACAGAGACCACCACACAGGTCCGGCAGGCGTCGCCACAAATGCCTTGGAATGACACGACATTCCCACAACATTATTGGACGAACCATGATAAGATAATTGAAGAATAAAATTACGAGAAGTTGAGATTTATAAAATTGATTTGAAGTTTGTAAAGTTGACTCGCAAAGTCATGATTAAGTGAAGTAGAGGTTATTAAATTATATGAAAGTGAAATTGAGGTTGTTGAAATAAGAGGCGCAGCTTGGGGAGACAACCGTAATTTTATTAATAAAGTTGTATAAAATATATAAGAATTATACATGAATGTTGAAAGTATAATTATTTGTAATTTGAGAATTATGTAAGGCGCCAAACCCCAAGCCACGAGTTTTAAGAGAGGTATTATGAGAGCTGTCATATGGACAGGTTGAATTATTGAAGTGTGGACCGAGGGTCCAAGTTAAAATTATAATGAGGACTGGCCCTTGTAGTTAAATGTGGGTGTGGGCGAGGCCCGAGTCTGAGGTAGTAAAATTGAGGTGGGACCGATGGTCCAGTCTAGGAGGGCGTGGCCCTGTTGTAATAAAATATTTTCTGTGGGCGATGCCCAATTGTTTGTTATGAATGATAATCAGTTGGCAGACGGGCCGTGCCCGGAGTCCAGGTCTCACAGTAGTGAGAGGTCTGCATGTTGTTGGTTGAGGTAGTTGGCGACAATCGCTTGTGGTACTATCCTGATTCCAGGTTTTTAACCAGTGCTGTCGCGACCTTCTTCGCGGATTTTGCCGTCACATATTTCTTGTAAGCATCGGAAGACCAGGCCCCGAATCTCTGTACCTCTAGCTCCTGTAGGCCCAGAGCAAAGGCATTTGAGGCAGCTGATCTCCGGAGTGAGTGCAGCGAAAACACTGCGGGGTCCATCCCTAGTTGGAGTAAGGACCACCTCATGTGGGTGGTTAGGTCTTTTGTAGTGATTATGTTGCTGGTGTCTCTATACGTCAGTAGTGGCTGAGCCTTGAATTTAGTTGGTGATTCAATCAGTGACTGACTCCATGCGTCAATTACGCACAGTTGTTTGTTCGCAGCCTGGGGTATGACCACATCCCTTGCCTGGTCGTGTCGTTGCATGTTTTTCGCCCACTTCTGTCGCAAGATGAGGTTTCCTTCACATATACTTATATCATCTCGCGTGGTATGTCTCAGCGGGTCGAATTCTTTTTGAGTGTGTGTTGTAACCTCGGATTGGCGTAGCCCTGCGTAGTATGACATCAGTATCGCCAGTCTATACTGTTGTGGGGCCACAAAGAACCTTGCGTAGTCGACTATTTTCTTTATTGTGTCGGAGTCTATCGCCTGCTTTGGTTGTGGTGTATGTGTCTTCGTTCTTGTGACTGCATCCAGGGCCAGGCCGACCCTGTATGAGAACAGCTGGTGGCCTGTATCACCCCGTCTCCTGAAATGTTCCCTGGCGGCAGAAACATAGTTGTGCACCGACTTCGGGCTCGCCAGGTAGGTCCTGAGGTATTCAACGAAGGCGCATGCCTGCGCTGTCGTCATGCTTTCCGGCTGTATTTTATACATGTAGGTATAGGCAAAGAATGCCCTCATGGCGGTGCGGTGGTTTTTATTTGTCCCTGGTGCCCTCGCCTCCTGCTGCGATAACTCAGCCTTCTTCATGAGCCAGCTAAGGCCTGGGTCTGAAAATCAGAGGTCACATGTGTAATGATAAGTACGTGTGAACAACTCAAGCTTATAAGTTCTACTTACGTTTATTCAAATCCCTCCAGGGCAGTCCCCTGGTGGCACATCCAAGACTCCACTAGGTGGAGCCACTCTTACATCTTCTCCTCTTTAGGGAGTGGAAGTTTACATAGATTCGATTAACCGATTATTAGGTTTATGAGGTCTGCTGGATCTTCGAATTACTGGTTCTGCTATTGCAGCTCTCGGTGGTGATAAGATTACTGGTCTGCTTACTTCTAGCGGAATTGTAGGATTTTTCTCTACTACTTTGTTCTGACTACCTGTTTCACTACCAACTAGTACCTCGTTTTCAGACTGAATTACTATTGAAATAACTACTTTCTTGCGGCACTTTCAGTAGTTGCCGTCTGTTTCTTCTGTACCTACTACCTTCCTCTGTTACAAGGTGATAAGATCTTGGGGAGACTTCCCTTTCTACCTGAGCTTTCGTACTCCAACGTTTATTTGCATCTTGTAGCCTTACAAATTCACCTGGCTGTAATGGATGCAAGTCTCTCGCCCCTTTGTTGTATTGATACACTTGTTGTTCATTATAGAATGTGTCTGGTCCTTTTACGTTAGGTTCATTAATACCTGAGACCTTGCTTTTACAATTATCTGCTAGGAGGTTTAGCCTGCTCCTTACATTTCGACCCATCAGGATTTCTGATGGTGACTTACCCCCGTCTCTAGGTGATGATCTATATGCTAGGAGACCAAGATAAGGGTCTTGTTTTAACTCATTGGCCTTGTTAAAGATTTGCTTAATTATACCCACCGCTCTCTCGCTCTTACCGTTTGACTGAGGGTAGCGTGGGCTACTGGTGCGATGTTCAAACCCATAATCTGTTACAAACTTCTTAAATGTTGTGGAGACATATTGGGGACCGTTATCGGTGACTAGGATTTTTGGGATCCCATGTCTCGCAAAGATTGCTCTGAGATTGCTAACAATTGCTTCAGATGTGGTCGAGGTGAGGCTTACCACCTCAGGATAATTTGACAAATAATCAACTATTACTAAGTAATCTTTACCCTGCCACTGAAACAGGTCAGATCCAACCATATCCCAAGGACCTGCATTAAGTTTATCCTGATCTACCTGGTGGGTTTCTTTCCTTTGGCTATAAGTAAATTTAATACATGCCTCACAATTGCCACTAATTCGTTCAATATCCTTGTTTAAGGTTGGCCAGTATACAACATTTCTGGCTCTGCGCTTTTGTTTTTCCGCCCCGAAATGTCCTTCATGTATTAATGACAAAATCTCTGATCGCATAGACGTGGGTACCACTACTCTACTTCCTCTAAGTATTATACCATTTGCTAGTGACAACTCATCTTTGATATTGCTATAGGCATTACATTTACCTGGTCTCCATCCCTTTTCAATACAATCTTTTACTGTTGAGAGTACAATATCTTTCTCAGTTTCATCTGCCATTTGGCTTATCTTTTCTTTTGACACCTGGAGATTTTCGTATACAAAGTTAACCTGTGCCTCTAGTTCAGCATTGAGTTCACTTTCTTGTGTCTGTATGGTGTTCACCTGACTTGACCTTGACAATGTGTCAGCTATGTACATCTCTTTCCCCGGGACCCACATGCACTTGACATCATACCTTTGAATTTTTATCATCATCCTCTGTATGCGAGGTGTTAGATCATTTAACGATTTGTGAAAGAAAGCCAATAGGGGCTTGTGATCAGTTTCAAGAATTATGTTTGTACGCCCGTAAACAAAGTGGTGAAATTTAGAGACTCCAAATAACATAGCTAAGCATTCTTTCTCTATTTGAGCGTATCTCGTCTCAGCAGGTGTTAACGACCTTGAAGCATAGGCTATTGGCTTCCACCCATCAGAATTTTGCTGTAGGAGGACCGTTCCCAACCCATCTTTACTAGCATCCGAAGATATTTTGAGTGTACAATTGGGATCATAGTAAGTTAATACAGGCTGTGTTGATAAAACGTTCTTTAGATCACTCCATTCTTTCTCGTGTCCTTCTGACCAGTCCCATATCACATTTTTACCCATTAACTTCCTGATGTTTGTACAGCGATGTGATAAATTTGGTATGAACCGTCCAACATAATTAATCATTCCCATTACCCGCTGTAGTTCCTCTTTCGATTGCGGGCTCTTCATTTTGAGGATTGCATCTACCCTTTCCTTGGTTGGGTTAATGCCTTTTGCTGACAGTTCATCTCCTAGGAAAGTGATCTTATTCTTCCTCACCTCACATTTGGCCTTGTTCATTACCAGACCATGTTTCTTTATTCTCTGCTGTACTTGTTCGAGTCTCGCGTCATGTTCCTCCATGGTCCTTCCCCAGACCAGTATGTCATCTATGTACACTCGCACGCCATCTAATCCTTCAAACAGTTGTTCCATTGTTCTGTGGAATACCTCAGGCGCAGATGCCAGGCCGTAGGGCAGCCTATTGTAGCGGTACCTGCCGAAGGGAGAATTAAAAGTTGTTAGCTTGGCTGACTCCTCCGTCAACGGTAGTTGCCAAAAGGCCTGTGACATGTCTAATTTTGTGAACACATTCGCATTTGCCATCATCGAAAATATATCTTCCTTAGTCGGGAGCTGGTAATGTTCCCTTCTGAGAACTTTGTTAAGGTCTCGTGGGTCCAAACAAACCCTAATGCTGCCATTTGGCTTATTTACTATTACACTTTCCGAGACCCATTCTGTTGGTTCCTGTTGTCGAGAAATGACCCCCAGCTTTTCCATTCTGTTTAGTTCATTTCTGAGAGGTTCTCGCACTGAGATCGGTATTCTTCTGGCAGGCCTAATTACTGGCCTCGCCCCATCTTCTATTCTGATGTGATATTTAACTGGAAGTTCAGATAGGTGGTTACTTACAGCTGGTATGTTCTGCTGCCAGTCAGTTTCCTTAGCCTCTACCATCCTTACTCTCTTTATGAGACCGAATCTCTCACTGTCGTCACCGCCTATCAGTGATATGCCCCTCTGGGCGATAATAAAGGTAGCATTGTGGTCTCGCAGTCCCACCTTCAGGCGCAGGTATACCTTCCCAATCACTGGTATCCTTTCATCATTATAGCTGAACAGTTTGACATTAACAGGTCTCGGCTTTGGCCTGTTCTTGATAGTACGGAAATCCTCAAGACTTATTATGTTCGCCCCTGCACCCGTGTCAAGCATGAAGGGTAGGCTCGAGTTGTTGATCGTGATCACCTCCGACCATTTGGTTGATTCGGAGAGTCGTACTTCCGTCACACGTACTGCATTGACAAACAAATCATTATCCTGTATGATTTCCTCTGCTTGTTCTCGTACTATCCTAACTTTCGTTTGGCAACATCTGGCATAGTGACCACGTTTGTTGCAGCTTGTACAGATAGATTTGAAGGCCGGGCATTCACGCCATACATGCTTAGTCCCACATCGGCGACAGTCATACTCTTTCCTTGAGGTCGCACCTGATTGGGCGGGCTGGTCACGTGCTGTGGCTTCCTCGTTTGGCGCCGTTTTGAATGGCGTCTTTCGTACCGCTCCAATCAGTTCACCTTCCCCAGCGTTAATCCGAATCATCTGATTCTGGGCTCTTTCAGCCGCCTTGCAAATCCTTATGGCTTCAGCCTCTGTCAGATCAGGGTTGCGAAGCATCTTTTCTGTTAGCTTTTTATCACGCACTCCCATGACTATTCTGTCCCGTAATATTGTGTTTTCCACCGGGGCTAGGTCACATGTAGCCATCTTGAGTCGCAAGTCTGTTACAAACACGTCGAAGGATTCCCCTTCTTCCTGCTGCCGTCCAAAAAAATTATATCTCTCGTAGACAATGTTCTTTACTGGAGTACAGTATTCGTCGAATTTGCGTATGACCAATTCGAAGTTATCTGGGTCTTCAGCTGGTATTTCCGCGACTCCTTCTATTTCATCAGCCGGGACCGCTACCACTGCTGGTACTCTAGGTGCCCAGTGAAATGTATCGTAGACATCCATCGCCTCCTTGCCCGCTACCGCGAGGAGCATGGCTACCGCGAGCTCCCCATCCGTGCGAGCATTTACTCTGTTTGCCTTGATGTACCATCGAATCTGCTTCTTGAATTCTTTCCAGCGTGCGTCTACATTTCCCTCCTTCATCGTCATTTGTCCCGGAGGCTTAATACTTGTCGACATCGTGAGTTTTCCTATTTCCTGGTACCATGTAATGATAAGTACGTGTGAACAACTCAAGCTTATAAGTTCTACTTACGTTTATTCAAATCCCTCCAGGGCAGTCCCCTGGTGGCACATCCAAGACTCCACTAGGTGGAGCCACTCTTACAACATGGATTAGGGATAGCTCGCATCTGTATAATCTGGGTTTCTTTACCGGCAAACCTCTGTTCTACTGTTGCTAACTCTTCCCATTTAAAGACAATTCTGATGTGGCATAATGCCTGGTATAGCCACAGCTTTCTCGCCCCATTCATATGCTCCTTTTCCTTCGAGCCATCTCTCAGAGTGTCTAGGGCGATCCTGTCGCTGGATATGATCTGGAGTGTTATCGCCTGTAGCTCATCTTTTGTCACAGCACTTATGATGTTGGCCATATTATCAATCTCGGCCGACGTTGTGTTCTTATATCCGTCAGTCTGTATAGCCACTACCCGCCCTGAGTTATCGGATGCCTTGATTTTGTTCTGCTCGCTTAGTACAGTGACTACTGCCGCAACACTCCTCTCTGGAATGAGAGCCACGCCGTTCCAGTCCGTGACACACATTTGTAGCCAGGTAAGGTCTTTTTTCATTTCTTCTGATACTATTGTGGCAGGGCTTGTCATGTCCCGCAAAGCCTCCAACAACCTTCTCACGAAGATCTTTGCTGCGGGTATGCACTTTGATATGTAGAGTGCTCGGCCAATCATAGACTGTAACTGCTTCCGCGATATGCTATGTGCTCTGGCCATCTTTTTTGCATCTTCTTGTGTCTCTTTTAGTTTCTCTGGGGGCATACGGATGGACATCTCATTTGAGTTGAATATCACCCCTAGCCACTTAATTTCTATTGCTGGTGGCTGTGCCTTGCTTTCGGCCTGAGGTAATCCTAATTGTCTCATCATGCTACATGCATATTCGTATGCGTCACTGGCTCTGGTGTTACCTCTCTCCCATCCCACCATATCGTCTAGGTACATGAGAGTAGTATATGTTGCTGCTCCCATGGCTGCTGTCATAGCGTCGGCGATGCGTTGCATATGCAAACTCGACTGCCTCGCCCCGAAGGGCATGCTAATGTCCATGTAGTAGCGTTCTTCCCATTTACAGACCAGGAGTGGCCAGTCGAGAGGGCATGTACGAAAGTTTTTATATGCACGTTCTATGTCTAGAGTGTACATCAGCGTGCCTCTACCGGAGTCTCTCAAGCTGGCAGCAAATTGATCTACAGTAGGCAATACGTGGCTTCGTGTGTGTCCCATCACATAATTCTGTCGAATGTAGGCATTTACAGATAGGTCGCTCGGAAAGGACATGTTGAGAATTACCCTCCTCTTTCCTTCCGAGCCTTTAGGCCTCGTCATGAACGGGTTACTATGGTTCCACTCCTCAAATGGTGGGTGACTGAGTGGGCCATATACTGCGCCAACTGCAACTTCGGTAGCTATATATTCCTTGACATGAGCGGGGTAGTTTGTAGCTGAGCTGTGGTTTTCTAGCTCTATAGTGTCAGACACTGGGCCCATGTAGCCCAGCGGGAAGCCATAACTGATGCATGCTCTGAGTTCTTCATCATTAACAACACATGTTAAAAACCAGTTCCACATATCTAGATTGAGACGTGTGGGAAGTATTTCCTTTGCTTCGAGTGCGTTGGGCACTCCAGTCCTCCTAACACATTCGTATATACACACAACATCATTGTCCAGCACGCCGTGCGCGGCGGTTGGCCATCTGTTTTGCTTGAACCACCGTCACTAGGTCCGGGGACCTCACTGTCACTAATGGTTCTGGGTCTGGCTGCGCAGATTTTACGTATACAATCAAATTGGTCGTAGCCACATATGTCTTGAACATCACACTTACTTCTATGTGTTATATATACAGTTTCTCGAGCCGTGTCGTCGGGTTTGGTAGTTGCAGAAGCGTGGCTTTCATGCATGTTTGTACTCCGGCTGGGGGCCGCCATGTTGGACATTGTAACCTGGTCTGTGATTGGCCCTTCTGGCCGAGGGAGCGCCAGCGGTCTCCCCATTGGCTGGCGCCCGACCTCAACCTTTGAGGCTCCTCCGCCTGCCACGTGACTTTCGTACGGCCATGAGCACGTGTCGTAACATAAACATAAACATTGACACTCGTATTCACAGTCGTTGCGCGTGCAGACATTATCATGTATTTCACAGACATTTGTATATGCGTTTTCGTGTTCAGACTCACGTTTTTGTGTCCCGGTGGTAGTCGGCAGGCCCCGCGGCTCCTTCCCCGCGGGGGAGTCTAGTTTTTTGAAGCAGTGGTGTTATATTGGTTGTACTGGGTTGGTTGTGGGCGTGGCACGTATGGCTGCTGTGTCGGCATAGCTGTCAGTGGCGGTGGCTGCATCATGTATGCAGTGTTCACGGGAGATGGGTCCCGGCTGCCTATCTGCTTCATCTTCTGGCGTTTCATGCACTCGGAGGCCGGGTGCACATGTTTACTGTTGATATTCACGGCCTGACAATATGCGCAGATATGGCTGAACGCCACCTTCTCCCCTTTGTGTCCGTCCTTCTTACCACATACCCCGCGTGCATTATACGTTGGGCATGGGACGGTGAGACTCTCGGCTATGGCTATGCTAGTGGCGGCCATCGACATCCTCATGCGTTCATATTGTATGGTGTCCATGTTGTGCCATGTTATCTCTCCCCTTTCGATCTTGTCGAAGATAGCGTTAGTCCATCTGAGCACATTCTGCCACGGCCTCTCCCGTGCGTCTTGGCAGACCTGGTTGAAGTGTATGAGCAGGGAAGGCTTATCCGCCTCGTCTACTATGTTATTATCCAGTAGCATAGATGTAAATGCGTGTGCGTATTCCATGAATGACATTTTATCTTTGGCCTCTGCCCTGTCTTTCGCCAGGACGAGCCCGTATCGGTCCAGGAACATATGGGGGCGAGCTATCACTTTCCTGACTCGTATATCAAATGCTGGGTTACCTTTTATCACTGATCCTTGGAATAGTGGGGAAGCATGCTCCATTTGCTCCTCCAGGTATTGTTGTGCCAGGTGATCGCCGATCAGCTGTCTCGGTTGCATGAACAGGGGCTGGTGTTGCAGCATGGCCGCCGCCGGCATTGGTGCACCCCGGCCTCTTGCCTGGCTGTAGTCGGGCAGTTCCGTGTGTCCGTTCTTTTTATCCTTTTCTTCTTGTTTTCTCATCTCCTGTATTCTCTTTTCTTCATCCGCTTTTTGCTTGGACAGTGCCTCGATCACACGTGCTGTGATGTCTGCTGGCATGTTCTTTTGTATGTCGTCGATGGACTTTTCCAGTTTTCCCACCCTGGCGTCCATTATGGTCTCGGCTGAGTGGTCGCTAACAATGGGCGCCGGTGATTCAGCTTCTTCGTCGTCGGTAGTTTCTGAATATTCAGAACTATCTTCGTCGTCTGACTTCTCTGGAGTCTGGGGTGGTGGAGCTGTTTCTGCGTCCAGCTTAGTGTATTTTCTAGTGCTTCTTGCTATGGACGTCATGTGTTGGTCGCTTGTATTTTGTGTTTTTTGATTTCTCAAGTATAGGAACCAAACATCCCAACAAATGGCGAACGAATGAGTAAGTGAAGGTGAGGGGTTATGGGTAACAGAGACCACCACACAGGTCCGGCAGGCGTCGCCACAAATGCCTTGGAATGACACGACATTCCCACAAAATTAACTCTGAGAAGGGACATAATATGAATCAATATTCTGAAGGGATACTTTGCTTAAAATGCACAGGATGCACGATGCACGATGCACGGCAAAATAATTATAGTGTATGGGAAGCTTATAATATACTTACTGCTGTGATGAGACGTAAGATTGAAGCTACATAGTCCGCTGGAGTTACATAGTATCCAGTTGGGAGATCTCTCCCGATTGTGAAGATCATAATGAACAAGGTTATAATTTGTACTAATACTGTTATCTGAAATAGTAAAAAGGATTATGATTGAAATTGATGTTGAGAAACAATCGTAAATAAAATCACTGTGTGTCAGTATCAAAACTGCAAGCATTGAAGGAAGTAATAATGTCAGTTTCTTTAGAAAATAGAATTAACATGAGATTCAATGTAATGATGGGAAAATTGAATTTAGTTATATGCAAAATAATTTCTTATGATACAAATTCAACAAAGAAAGAGCCTTTGTCTAAATGAGTGTTGTAGTAATCATACAGATGTCTACCTTATTGTTTGTTTGTGTTATAATCATAATAATCTCATCTACAATCTAATGTACCGATTGTACAAATGATATCTGAGGATCTTTTCAAATGATAAACATTGTATTGTAACTGACAGTTTCATACTCAATGAATTTGTGTATGTTTGATTTATAGAATATACATATGATGTGAACGGATTGAGTAAAGATATACATGGACTTCTTATAAATGTTCTAAAACATGTTCACTGGTAATGAAGTAAAAGACCTACTGTTTTCAAAAGATTCAATTTGCTGAATGAAAATATTCCACATCTTGGTGACTTTTGATGAAGGAGGTAGAATTTAATTGGGAAATAAATAAAAAAGAGAAAGATGGGAGGCCAAGTCAAAACTGTCCTTTGGAAGCATAGTGTGAAGTCTGGGTTACTTGTGTTCACCGACAATTGTTCGTTCTGAAATAGATATAGTTCTTCAGGGTAAAAGTGGGTGAAGTATTACATTTATGTATTTTGCGACGTATTTCACTTTAATTACAAATTGAGGTCAATAATAAGGTCATAATGGGTTGATTACTTTATAGGTCTTCTTGATATCGGTAACTATTTGTCTAAATTTTGTCTCAATGCTTCAACAATTATAATAAAATAATTTCCATCTGTGATTGTTTTATGTAGTTTATCCAAACCCTTGTTATGATTTATTATTGAAATTTAATGTGGGTATATTCTTGAATTGCCATCTGCAACGGAACTATCAACTAGATGTAAATTAATGGTCCTGAAGTTCTTTGCGAATCTTTCCCCATGTCTATCTTTAGGTGTTGTAAATATTGGGTTCTTTTCATTTGGACAGCCATACACCGCTCTTACCAGCTGCGACAATTAGACTTTAATTGCGATCCCTTGTCATTTTCTTTGTGAAATAACATCTATCTATATGTTTCTGGGAGTTTAGCGTTGAAAGATGATATTAGTGGTTGTTATGGCACTTTAAAAACCAAGCACACTATTTAGGAACTTAACCTATATGTGGGATCATTTCAACGATGTATCTCACGTTTGGTCCTAAAATAAGAAATAGGATCTCATTTTTGAGAAACCTTTTATTTGTAGGTCTTATAGATACACCGACGAGAGAATTTATATCAGATTATAACTTGTACATTTTCTCGGAAACACTATCCTAAATGCATCTATATGCGGGGTAGGATAATTAAATTGTGCTTTATATCGTAAAGTATAGTCTGTCGGGGAGGCATTTAAGCATAGATATATATTTTGAACGATTATAATATTTGAACAAGTATTAATAATGACATGAAGGAGAGGTTTGGCGAACATAGAATATTTATTCCACCATAATAAATTAAGACATAAAAATTCAAATTTTCCAATGTTGACACATGCAAATAGGTCTGTTCGACCCGAGCGAGGTTGAAGGTGTGGCAGTTATACGAAATGCTCCAATATTCCTGCGCTCTTATTGGTCGAGCCTTATCACGTGGTTGACGACCGTACACAAACAACAAGTGGGCGTGGCCTCGTCGCAGCTATATAGCGGCAAGGTCTTGCCTATACATATATTTTAATCAAATACATTCCTCTTATGCATACGATTCTATCGTGCATATAATTATGATGATCTATTTGGTAGCTAAGAGTATGATAGGCAAACAAATACAACGGATAAATTAAATATCCATATTATAAGAGTGTAGAAAACATGACATTGTGCATGGTCTTACTTTTCAAAAGTCTCTGTTGAGATTATTATTCTTAGAAACATTGCAGTATGAGTCACATTTATGCAACCGCCTCAATGGGGTTATTGGTGGGCCGAGTTCCCCCCTCCCCCTGCTGCTAGTGGCCACTCTCAGGCGAGTGACCGGACTGGTTCCCTGCACCGGTCACCTCCCTCTCTCACCACCTCATTCTCTCTCTCGCTTCCACACTGTGTACACCGGTTTTCAATTTCACCTCCCCCCCCCCCCCGCGCACACACATACCCGTATACCCCGACCTAATACTTACTTTGATAAAACCAGTATCGTTTGTACTGAAATCATTGGTATTCATAAAATGGGGACACATAATGAGACTAAAGGTTAGTGAGGTACATATTCTAATATTGGTTTAATGATAAACACTATATATTTTTTTCCAGATTTATCTTGACATAACTTATAGGTCTACATGTGTACCTAATTTCACATTTTACTTTGTACTGCCACCTTGTATTGACTGATGCATTTCTTTTTCGTATATGCACACATTTCATATTTACATTCCCAACAACGATGTTTGATATGTTCATGTAATGTACACAGAAATCCCCCTGAATCCATGCCTTCAATTGATTGATGATGTCCAAATCCATGCATGGTCAAAGATGGGTGAAGGTACCACAACATGTATGTACACACTAGAGTCGATCACACACCCTTCAAAATTCGCATGACTTGAGGAAAATAGGTTTTCTGTCCGTTTCTATCTGCTTAAAGCATAAGAACCTTGACAACATCTTCATTGTATTGACATAATTTTGCGTTGATAATTGCCATGAATTACGTCACGCTATATTTTGCCGTTTTTGACCCCCCCCCCCCCCCCAGGGCCCCTTGTCACACTTTGTCACGCTTTGCTAGACCCCCAGCCTGATGTTATCTGGTGCTTCAACCCACCCCCCCCACACACACACTGTAATTAGGTGTGACTTCAAACCCAAAGACACCCAATTTTACAAGTGTTACAACTAATAATCTAACAAAATCACAACATGATTTTATTTCTTTTCCAAGCCTAGATTCCAATTGGGAGAATGTGGTCCTAAAAGAAGATTTATGTTCAAAACTAGGTTTTAAAATCTTCCGCTTCTCTCTGCTCGTCCCCTGTGCCTTCTCCCCCTCCTCTGTCTCCTCCCTTCCCCCTCTTCCTCTCCCACTACCTCACCTGTTATAGGAAGTTTTGTGGAACATAAAACTCATTTAGCCCACATGGGCACCGCCAGGGGCGCTCACGTGTCCCGACCCTAGGAGGGAGCGTCACTCCAGGGTCAGCAGCAGCAGCGGTCAGACGTCCAGTACTACCGCAGCACGAGCAAAAATGGCTTTCAACTTTAACAAGTGGGCACAAGAGACAAACCTAGTAGCAGCCAGTATTGATAAACTGAAAACCCACGATTGTAACACACAAGCCGTCCTAGCTCAGCTGACAGAGGCGGACATGACTACTTTTGGCCTCACCTTGGGGCAAAATATTGCTTTGAGAGATGGACTCAGGAAGTTGATGAACCCGCACATACCGGCCCAGGTAGCGCCTGCTCCTCCCGGTAACGATGTCACCAACAATGATGCAGAGGATGAGCATCCAGAAGAAGAGCAGCATGGGGATCAGAAATTGGAGGACGAATTAGACGAGCTGCTAGAAGACAAGAAACCAGCAGGAGCAGCTGGGGGTGAAAAGGCGGCGCGCCAGCTACCTGCCACGGGCGGGGCTATGTTCCTCTCGGATCCTCGCATGAATCTCACATTGCGAGCAGTCAAGAAAAAGGCTCTTAAGATAGTGAGCTTCGTTCCGGAAAAGGTATCACTCAGGCTAGCATCAAAGCGCAAGGAGAGGATGGCCTTGGTGGAAGGCAAGGAGGGTGTTTTCTCAATCAAACCGGACGAAACGCAACAAGCTTATATCACACTAGCTGAGTGGGGTGCAGCAAATCTCCGATTGCTTCATCAGCTGCTGGCAACGGGGGACCTAGCTCATACAGCTGTGGAGTATTACCACTCCTATACTGTGTCGATTTTTGAGTACCTGGAACATTATGAATGGGCCTCCATTCTGGAGTTTGACACACGCTACAGAGAACTGCAGGCACAATACGATTTCCACTGGGGAACACCTGTGGGTGCGCTAGCCTCCTCTGTACTTCTCCCCAGGAAAGCACCAGCGAAGGAGAAGGGCACTGACCGCCACAAGGGGAAACCAAGTAGCCAAGACAAGAAGAAAGAGGTGTGTAAATTATTCCAGACACGGGAGGGGTGTCGTTACGGTGACTCTTGCATATACACACACACCAAGATCAAGGAGGCAAAAAACGGGGAGTAATAAACACTGAAGGAACACTCCTATCGGAGGGTTGGGAGAAGCACCTCAACCCCCACGATCGCCACAGGGAGTTTATTCTAAATGGTGTGAGATGTGGTTTCAGGATTACGAATACAACCACAACACCTGATAACGCCTTTATGGACAACTACCTCTCCTGCACGCAGGAGCAATCTGTGGCTATGGTAGAAAAAACAGATCAGAACAGAGGTGGATAACGGGAGATATGTTTGTGTGGATGAGCCCAGGATGATTACCTCTGCCCTGGGAGCTATACCGAAGCCTGGCTCCAATAAAGTACGCCTTATACATGATTGTAGCCGACCACTGGGTAGGGCTGTAAATGATCTGGCTACATTGGAGCCTTTTAAATATCAATCATTCGACGAGGCTTTGGAGATGATCACAGAGGGGTGCTGGATGGCTAAGATGGACCTTCAGAGCGCATACAGATCAGTCAAAGTACACCCTGATGATCACCATGTCCTGGGACTTAGTTGGACTTTCCAGGGCGATTCTGCACCCACCTATCTTTATGATTCACGCCTCCCCTTTGGGGCGAGACTATCGCCAGGTATATTTAATACTTTAACTCAAGCAGTGCGACGTATGATGGCAGAACGAGGCTACCCTCATATTGTGGTATTCTGTGATGATTTCCTCTGTTTTGGAAAAACCCACAAGGAATGTCAGGACGCTTTGAACACTTTAATTAAGCTGTGCAGAGAACTTGGTTTTGCAATCAGCTATGATAAAGTCATCGGCCCTGTCAAGGAAATCACCTTCCTGGGAATTCAATTAAACAGCCAGACCATGTGTCTGGGCCTACCAGAGGATAAAAAGCTGGATTTAATCTCACTAATGAGAGAGACTTTAAGCAAGAGGAACATTTCGAAACGAGCCCTTCAGCGCCTGGCTGGAAAGATTAATTGGGCTCGACGTGTCATCCATGGTGGGAAACATTATGTCCGCAGCCTTTATGAGAGGATACGCACCTTATCTAACCCCTGGCATCGTTGCAGGATTAATTACGCGATAAAGATAGATCTGCTCTGGTGGATAAATCAGCTGAGTCGGTTCAACGGCTCGCTGCCCATTGCAGATCGGCGCTGCTACACCCCTGTAACGATTGATGCCTGCCTCACAGGTGGAGGAGCCTACCACCTTGGGGAATGGTTTTATGTGCGCTGGGACCAGTGGCCTGGTATGAAGAAAAAACATATTAACTATAAAGAGGTATTAACGCTTGAACCAGCGGCCGCTATCTTTGGGCCCCACTGGCGTGACCAGAATGTGATGGTGCACTGTGACTCAAGGGCGGCGGTTGGCATGATAAATAAAGGACATGGTCCAGATGAGGACATTAATGAAGCCCTCAAACGTATCTACCACCTGTCTATGAGATACAACTTCCGGATAAAAGCAGTTCATTACCCTGGTCGTTTCAACACCATTGCCGATGCTATTTCTCGCCTGGAAGAACCTGGAGGGATAGCCAGGATGCAGGCGGCCATTGAGAGTGTGAGCCCAAACCATGGAGGAAGAACTTCAAGTGGAAGTACAGGATTACCAAGATCAGGCCTGGGCGCCCAACACCCGACGTGCATACAGCACACACCGCAGGGCGTACCTGAGTTTCTGTCGCCTGATCAGCAAGCAGCCCGTGCCAGCGACCTCCCACACTATCTGCCTGTACATTGCGTGGCTGGCACGCAGGCTAGCGTTTAACAGTATCAAGCAATACCTGAATATTGTGAGGATCACTCATGAAGAAATGGGATTACCTAACCCACTCAAGGATGATTACCATATTAGGGCAACGCTGAAAGGAGTTAAGAGATCGATTGGGGCAAGTGTGACACGCAAAGATCCAATCACTCCCCTACACCTACACTGGATAAGAGACTACTTATCACCTGTGGACCAAAAGGACACAGTAATCTGGGCAGCGTGTTTATTCATGTTCTTTGGACTTCTCAGGAAGTCAAATGTATTTCTCGATCAAGAAAATGTACCACAAGTTGGTCAGTTGAAGAGAAGTGATTTTAATTTTGTGAGAGAAGGAATTCTCGTTAAGCTAAACTGGGCAAAAAATAACCAATTTGGAGAGGCAGATCATGTAGTCACCCTTCCCAGGATTAGGGGCCATGCCCTCTGCCCCGTCAGAGCTATATACACCATGCTGAGAGGAGCGTCCACTATACCCGAGGACGCACCTGCCTTCTGCTACACACAGGGAGCAGGGATTAGACCACTGGCAGCTAGTGAGTGTATTACTAGAGTCAGGCAGGCCTTGGTCGGCAGGGTCAGGGATGTCAACCATTTCTCGGCTCATAGCTTCAGAAGGGGCGGGGCCAGTTGGGCCCACAAGTGTGGCCTCAGAGCTGAAACAATAAAATTACTGTTTTCTTGGAAATCAGATGTGTTCCAAATTTATCTAGCCCCTGACACTAACGATCGTTTCCAAGCAGTTAGGACTATGGCTGACGCTTTTAATAAACTCCTTTTGAACCAACCCCGTGTTGTGTTATACACCGCTCGTCCTCCAGGGGAGGAGGAAAGGGGAGGAGGAAGGAAGGAGGAGGTGAAAGAGGGCAGCAGGTGGAGGGGTGTGTAACAGGTAGTTACTTAGGGAAGCAAGAGGGGAATCAGATGCTTTCTGCCCTATTTTACAGCAAACTTTGTATATTTGGGTTCTATCGGGGTGAAAGAGAGGGATATAATACCCTGCTCTTTTTGAATATTAGCAAAGGTTCTTTTACATGCTCCAAGAGGCGGTTTCAGATAGTGCTTGAACCGGTAGGGGTGACCAGATAAATGCTCTCTGCCCCCTTATACCCACAAGAAAGGTGTATGCCCTAGAGTTTTATCTACTCGGACAGCCATCATAGGACAGCTACACAGACACATAGGAATTTGAGAAAAATTTTGTGTAAAATGGTGTATTTTGGTGGATTCGTCAGGTCAGCCGGAAGCGATTTTTACAGGTGGTGCGCTGATTGGCCGCACAGGCCGACCTATTGTTGGGCAACCACAATCGTCGCACCTCATTCAGACCAGGATTAAAGTGCTCAATTTCACCTGCTTTGAAAACAGTTAAATACTGGATAAAATTCCTAGATTCTTTTGTAGAAATTACAGAATTGCCAAGAAAATACACACAGAGGGTCGATAATGTTGAAAACTTTGTAGAATTTGAGAAATCCAGGATTGAACTTTGAGATTTTAACGTTGGTCCCTATGTGTTGCTATGGGTTGTAGTCACCTGGTCACAGTCCAGTGGGTTGAGTAGAAAACAATGGGCTGAATTTAACCATTACAGCTGTTTTTTCAAGAGGAATTTCTTCGGAAATGGTGACAATTAATACTTATAATGAGTAGATTTCATGATAAAATATATTATTCTTCTGCATATTAATTTCAAAATATAACAAAATGTGCTGGTTGCTAGACCCAAATCGCTACCAGTTACAACATGAAACGTGACCAGAAATTGCCCACCCGACCTGATGAATATTTGGCAATTTTTCCATTAATCCAAATTATCTTAATTCAGACGATGATCTGGGATCTTGCATCCCTGGTGACCCCCTTCGTCCATAATACATCAGTTCATAGGTTTTGAACAATAACATTCAGAGGAGGTCAATTATAAGGATGGGCTGGGTCTTTTTTCGGTTGCCTAAAATTGACCCATGGGTCACTTTTCGATGGGGGTCACTTTTCAATCTAACACCAGCTTTTGGTAACCCAGTCAGTGTGCCTTAGGTGGGAGGTGAAATGGAGGAGGAAGGGGAGGAGGGGGGAGATATTGAATTTTGTTTTTAAATTCCTCAGCTAAATAAATTATATAAACAGGAAAATGGATGAATATGAATATGAAAATGGATGAATACTCCCTGAATTCATTACAATTTTCAGCCAAATTTAGCAGAATTTTCTTGCATTGATGGCCATGTGTAGGACCTACATATATTCTGAATTTCTTATGACTTTACCCATTAACACAGTCTACAGTCTTGATAATGCATAATTCCTCTTTTAATTCTTTATGGACCCTCATCTAATTAAATTTTTGTGATGTCACGTTCACACTTTGTCACAAAATGTGAACTCCCCCTCCCACCTCCAGCATGACCTCCCACCTCCAGCATGATGTAATTTATGGACGGCCCCAGATGCCATTATATTAAATGCTTTAAATTCAGAAATATTACGATACAAACATGGCACATGGGACCACCATCGGGGTAACATGGAAAGTATGGAAAAGTTAAATTAAGAGTTAAATTTAGTAAGCTAGTATGTAAGGAGGTATAACAATGTATGTTTAAACTTTCTATTTTGGTCTCGTCACTAGCTGCGTCTAGTTCGCCATGCAGTTAAGGATCTCAGGTCTTAGTTCTGTAAGATGCCTGAGCCGACTCTTTCAAGAAAGGGTCCTCCCAGAGCAGACTCTTTCAGGAAAGAGTCTGCCCAGAAGTCTCAAAGAATGCACTTAGAATTCAGATCTGCATTCTTCAAGAATGGGAGTCCGTTCAAGCTATATATGCTGTGGAATAGGGGCACAAGGATAAATTCGGAGGTATACACTACCGTCTATTGCTGAGAGAAAACATGGATATGGGCCTACCTTTCAAATATTAGCAATGTATCTTTAATCTACATAGTGCCACAGACAGTATACTGTCATGCTGTACGCTGCCATACCATGCACGTACGGCAGTGCTGGTGGCGGTGGTGGTAGGGTGGGGGGGGGGGGGGGCACCAGTCTAACACAGGCTGCCTTACTCTAGAAAACTAAAACTAGAGTTACTTCATGACTAGCACTTCTCGTGCTTCATCCAAGCTTCCCTCATGTATGTTGGTTACATCCTCAGTACCTGTTTATTACTATATCTATTGATGTTCTAATTCATATAAATTGACATGATAGATATTATTGACTTGTCGGACACTGGACCCACTGTGTAATAAATCCTTGTTGTTGAACTGTTATCCCTCATCACACCAATATATAATTGTATATAACCTTTTGCTTTTCACTATGCAAAATCAAAATGATTTGTCCTTAATAATTATGTCCTGTGTATATGTGTATTATGTCACTAATACACCGTGTGATGATAATGTAGAGATACTCTTTCCTAAAACATATATCATACCCATTCCTAATAATTATGTAAATTTCATTCCACTTGTCCAAATTGTGGGATCGAACAATCGAGTTCCTGTGCACTATATAGTGGGAGAACAACCAAATTTATCTATATAAAGCTGTTCTAGCTGAACTGGTCCTGGTAAGGTTATCATTCTTAACATACAGATCGTATCAGTAATATCCAAATTCCCATTTCTAATATCCAAGTTCTCAACATATACATTATCATTCCCATGAAATTCTAAACTAGCAATCTCTAGCATACAAACTCTCATTCCTAATGTACAAAAGCCTCTATTTTAAAGGGAGATTCCTTGTCGTAATACCGTTCCTATCCCGCATATGCAAATATATTTAGCCTTTCCATTACACACAAAAAATAGATAATACGCTGCCTTTCATCTTTTGCACAATATACCAGCTTCAACATTGAACACGCGGATGCGGATCACCTGCATGCTTAAAATTAAAGCTTGTCGAATATCATAGGCCTATGTGATATAATTATGCAATTCGGTGATGACTCAGCATCTTTTCCAGAATGGCTCCAAAATATTTGTTGGGGATATTTACCCTTCAATTGCTATTGACCTGTGTGTAGGTTATCAAGGATAGCTCGTAAAATATTATTTCATTATGTGATATTAGGATAACATGGGATAGTGTGTGTTATGCCTCAAAATAATGTTTTCATATGCATTCATTTTGGTAAAAAGTTTGCTCTCAGCAAAATGTTTGAATAAAAAATTCCGATATATATCTATCAGACGTTATCAACCACAACATTCACACAGCTTCGATAGTATAACGGGTACCTCATATCGAAGCTGCCAGAATGGATATTTAGAAGGTCTATAGACGATAGGGCCCAACAACGATAGGGCCCACCATCCACAAAATTAGATTGAATACATTTTATTGAATATATCTTTAATTATTATGACAATACTATCATTTTGTTCTACAAAATAAGAATACAAATGTGTTGAGTCCACGTATTGACCCCTTTCTTGCAGCATTATAAGGAAATCTTAGTATTAGGGTATGGGAACAAATTCTCATATTCCATTTTGAATCTTCAATTATTATACACGCATTCAATACTGAGGCCCCGACAGCCGCACATTACTTGTAACGTGGTATTGGACAAGTACATTACCGGCGTGTTGTCATGGCGACGCAAGTTTGGTGGCGCAAGATTGCTGACGCAAGGTTGCCGACGCAAGTTTGCCGTGTGCGAGGGCTTTCTTTCTCCAACATTTCAACTGTTTCTAGTTATATTCCTCTTGTACGAACACCAGATATGGCAAACTATGTTAATGTATCTTTAATTAAGCATGTTTTGCATGCAAAACTAGGCATGTATAATAATCAACTTATAGGACTCGTTGCCGCACGGAGCGTAAATAAAGGACTCAACCTGCGGTCTCGTCCTTTATTTACGCTCCGTGCGGCAACTCGTCCTATAAGTGCTAAGTATTATGTAGGTTCCTTCATCTAATTAATGTACAAATATAGTCCTAGAAAAAGTGGTGCAAACTCAAATTACGAATTTTTTTGAAAACAATAATCTATTCAGCAATACTCAATATGGCTTTAGAACCAATCATTCGATCCAGCAGGCCCAGGCTGACTTTTTACAAAGAACATATACTAATCTAAACAATAAATCCCTCAATAAAACTTTTTAGACTTCAGCAAGGCCTTTGATACTGTTCACCACCAAATACTTCTAGACAAACTTTCTGCATATGGTATCCAAGGAATGGAAAAACTGTGGTTCTCAAATTATTTGTTGGACAGAAGACAGTTTGTTTGTGTAAATGGTCTGAATTCTGATGAGGGTACTGTCACGTATGGAGTACCCCAGGGCGCAATACTTGGCCCAATCCTATTTACTATTTACATCAATGACTTGCATTCTGTAATAGAAAACACCTGTTTACAGCATTATGCAGATGATACCGTACTATCTTATCATAATCCTGATGTAGCACTTCTACATCAAAATTTACAACATGACCTGGACCGAGTGTACACATGGTGCATGGTTAACAAATTATCGCTAAATATCAATAAATGCAAATCCATATCATTCGCCCTCAGCCATACCTCCAAAAGAAAATCCTCTACTGCCTCCCTCAACCTAAATCTTGGCAATCAAAAATTAGAGTCTGTCCAGGAATACAAATATCTTGGTTTTACTTTAGATGAGCTCTTAACATTTAGACAACACACCCAAAATACCTTGAATACAGTCTCGGCAAAAATAGGACTACTATACCGAGCGCGCAACTCCCTAACCTCCAAAGCCAAACATGACCTTTATAAAATGGCCATCCTACCGAATTTTGACTATTGTGACTTTATTTATGATTCAGCCCCAAATTCTATCCTGCAGAAACTGCAATCCCAACAAAACCGAGCTCTTCATATAATCTATAATAAATCTAAATTTGATAATGTCGACCTGGAGCACAAACTCTTAAACATCTGGCCCCTGCAATATCGCAGAAACAAACATATTCTAGATATAGCCTTCTACATGTCTCCTACCAACTTCCTACCAACTTAGACACGAGGTCCCTTCCAACCCGAAGCCATGCCAAGGGTAGAAGAAACCTATTAGTTCTTCCTCCACATTCTACTAAAATAACAAATTCCCTAACCTATAAATGTCAAATACGCTGGAATGACTTAGCTTCCGAGGCACATGGTATCGAGGATAAGCTGACCTTTAAACATTACACGGACAAACTGTTATCCCCTTTTTAAATTTAATTTTATATCTACTCTGATTCCATAATCTCTGATATCATATCGAATCAACCTGTCATTCACAACTTACTTTGTGTCAAACTATAACTGCATAATTATTATTGGTATGTAAAAATGAATTTGTCGAACTGTCTACACTGAATATTGACTGCCTAAAATATAGGCAACAATCTCATTCTCTCTTATTATAGAATATCATATCAATTATTCCGTCCAGGGATTAGATGAGCCTGTGTTGTCGGACTAATATGGGTGGCAGTGTAACTTCCTCTAGTGCCTGTGATCCCTCTTGGTTCGAGCAGCCGGTGACTCTATCCCACCCGATCTCTGATCATGATATCTATGTTATTTTTAGAAGAAAATTACTGCTCAGACATGTGGACATAATTTGTTCTCTATCTCTATCGAAATGAAAATAATGTTTTGAAATGTGCCTTGCAGGTGCGAAACTAATTGTTACCATCATCTCACTCATAATTACTTACACATGTTATCCGACATATATTGCTCCTTACTGGAATACATATTTCTCTACTCTTAATGACTAGAATTTCCAGCATAAGCACTGTATCGAAAACTTGAAGTCTTATAATCACACCATTGTCTGTTATCTTACACATATTTCATCTCATTATATCACTTGTTACTGTTATTTATAATTTCTCACGCTAAGTTCTCTGTTGTAACCAAGTTTTCAATCAAGTACAGGCACTCTCTGGAAGAACAGGCCCATTCAAAGTTGTAAAATTTTTGTATGAACCTGACATGGATACCCTATGTGCAACAAGATCAGCTAATAAAGAATACTTGAATTGAATTGAATTGAACTCAATGTTATATATAATGCCAGATCAAGGCTATTAAGATAACAAATAACTTCTAAAACAATGATTTCATATCTTGCTTTGCTCAAGAATATTTCAATTAAGCTAATACTTAGTGGTTTTCCCACTAATCATGTCAAAAGGCCAACACAACTAATAATGGATACACGGTATAGAATGACGGGGCAAATTGTTTATTTTATGATCTATCAATTGTGCACTGGATATTATTGATCTTTGGTCAGTCCATGTAGGTGAGTAATTTATCACGCATTTGTTAACTTGTAAATACACTTTATCTGTAAATGGCCCCTCCTCAGAACCTATCTCTACAGGAGTCAAGTGATCTTATGTTCTAGGCTAGGGTTTTGTGTGTTGGATGATAACCTTAGAGTCCCAACCAACATATCAATCTTATCAGTATTATACACTTGGAGTTTTAAGGACGGAGGGCATAATTCCATAAATTTCGAAATGAAAATAATGTTTTGAAATGTGCCTTGCAGGTGCGAAACTAATTGTTACCATCATCTCACTCATAATTACTTACACATGTTATCCGACATATATTGCTCCTTACTGGAATACATATTTCTCTACTCTTAATGACTAGAATTTCCAGCATAAGCACTGTATCGAAAACTTGAAGTCTTATAATCACACCATTGTCTGTTATCTTACACATATTTCATCTCATTATATCACTTGTTACTGTTATTTATAATTTCTCACGCTAAGTTCTCTGTTGTAACCAAGTTTTCAATCAAGTACAGGCACTCTCTGGAAGAACAGGCCCATTCAAAGTTGTAAAATTTTTGTATGAACCTGACATGGATACCCTATGTGCAACAAGATCAGCTAATAAAGAATACTTGAATTGAATTGAATTGAACTCAATGTTATATATAATGCCAGATCAAGGCTATTAAGATAACAAATAACTTCTAAAACAATGATTTCATATCTTGCTTTGCTCAAGAATATTTCAATTAAGCTAATACTTAGTGGTTTTCCCACTAATCATGTCAAAAGGCCAACACAACTAATAATGGATACACGGTATAGAATGACGGGGCAAATTGTTTATTTTATGATCTATCAATTGTGCACTGGATATTATTGATCTTTGGTCAGTCCATGTAGGTGAGTAATTTATCACGCATTTGTTAACTTGTAAATACACTTTATCTGTAAATGGCCCCTCCTCAGAACCTATCTCTACAGGAGTCAAGTGATCTTATGTTCTAGGCTAGGGATTTGTGTGTTGGATGATAACCTTAGAGTCCCAACCAACATATCAATCTTATCAGTATTATACACTTGGAGTTTTAAGGACGGAGGGCATAATTCTTCTAACAAAATCAAAACGGAAAGATAAGAAGTATTACAAATCATTATAGCGTTTATATTGAAAGAAGGCATATTTAGTAGAGATATCGAGCTGATTTCGTACGTAACAGAGAAACAGAAATCGCTTTTATATTAAAATGAAAATGTTAATGCATTGCTAAATTTTGAACACTTTGCCCCCCTTCCTCACCTCCTTGTCCCCCCCCCCCATACCAATCCTTAGTCAGTCAACCTCTGCTGATCCTCTGATCCCCTGCTATTTACATGCTTTAAATGGCGTCAGAATTCTTCCAAACGAAGTGGCATGTTCGGGTATGTCATATATTTGGAGGAAAACATATATATTGCGCAGATTTTTGTATGAATAGTGCTCTGATAATGATTTTTTAAAAAAATAAATGCTTTAAAAAAAGAAAATGTTAACGTATACTGTTAACTTCATTGGGTGGAGGTGGTGGTGGGGGTGGGGGCTTTATTCATAGACTCTCATTCCTCACCCATTGTACATTCTCTTTAAAATTGACATCATTATATATATTGGATCGAAATCTTAACAACATTTCTATTACATTATACAGATATATATGTACACAATATACAAATAGGATCGCAGTTAAAGCACATTAGCTTGGCAGGGATATAATATGTAAGTTATGATAAGCTGCTCATAGCACACTAAACGATTACCTCTCAGATAGCAACAGAGGTGTGCTTATAAGTAATTAAGGTTTATAGTTGACATTTGCTAATTATATATCGGTCGAAAGTTTAATGAGAAATAATACACCGCTCAACAGGTCCCTTATCTGAAAAAACCTGCATCCATGCAGCACAATGATCCAACTGCAAAGTGTTCAGAATTGACCGGTTCTTTTAAAATTGATGGACGAATATTGGCATGACTCACCCAAAAGAGATCGTAGGGAGTTTCATCCCCACAGAAACTCGTCCAGTATGTATAGCCTGACATGATGACGACACCTCCAGTAATACTGGGATACGCATGTACTCCCTGTCCTCTCAGATGCTCCTTTCTTAAAATAACGTCTCTGTCTCTGTATATATAGTCTACTGTATACAGTAGGCATGTGATGTTGGAGAGTGACAGCTGAAGGCGTGGATAGGTCCCATAGAGATAGAGAAGTATCAAACGCATAGAGTGGATAGCCATTGGAGGAGAGAGTGGGAGGGGGCGGGGGGGGGGGATGATTATGTTCAAGTAAACGAACAAATGAATAAGTGTGTGTTGGTTAGTTGGAGGGAGGGGCTGGGGGTTGGGGTTCTCAACATCCCATCCGCAGGATGTTTTGAATTCATATATGGGTCAGCTTTCCAAAGCTTTTATGATGATATATATATATAATGCATAAATGTACGACCCATAGTGGGCCCTTAGCTACTAAGGCAAATGTCGAAAATTCCTATACAAAATCAGGGTACAAAAGAACATAATCGATGGGATCGTTATCAGCTTCACGGAATTGCGAGGCACAATCGCAATGGAATCCATAAGTAATATGTAAAATGCAAAATAGAGAAATGTATAGTATGGGTGACTCTTCATAATTATATTTCAAAAGTAGTGATTTAGTACCGATAAAGGATGCTCCTCTATCTGCTTCTATCTAGTACACCTAGTACCTATAGCTGTGTAATTTATATTACCATACAGATAGGTAGAAGATACACACACATGTATAATATATATTATACATGCTTTCAATCATGAAAATAGAAAGAAATCGAATTATAAATTTTAATTTTACCGGTAATCTTAGTAAAAAAAACCCCCAGATTGGTTGCCATGACAACCCCACGTAAATCACTAGTGAAATACGCACTATACGTAAATCACTCTAGATACGTTGTTTTCAGAGCAATGCGTGTACATAATAAAAGTATATAATATATGCGAGGAATACATATTATGTCATGCAGTAAGTGGCAAAGAAGATGTGATGGTGTGACATTTTCTAAATTACATTTTTTAAAAGAATAAATGGGCGATGACAAACTTGTTATGTGGTTTGTACAATATTTTAAACAGACACGTTTTAAGGCTATGGATACAAATTGAAAGTGTTATAAATAGAAGTCTTATCTACAAGGATGAAAGCGTACCAGTTGCTGAACTGTATTGAGTTCAACCGATGGCAAAAAGAGGATTAATATCATGGTGGAGTTGATGTTCAGCTTGAAGAACGAAGATGAATACATTCAACTAATATCTCGTGCTACCAGGTTGGCTGAGGGAATAGTTCTAAATGTCCCAAATCCCCGGTCAGAAACTCTAAGAAAATCTCTATAATGCTATAGTATAGGCTATAGGGTATACTATCCAGTCTTTATATGATCGGTCAACATTATAAATTAACGTCATCCTATTTAAAGCAGCTTAATCATTGAGAAAAACATTCCCATCACCTTACTATAGGTAGACAAAATGATTTCCAAGAAGGAATGTTTATATCAAGCCTCCATCAAACAAAATAGCACATCTTTTTATATGAATGCAACAGTTTTTAATATCTTTCTGATTGACAAAAGCAACGAAGTGCCTGATCAGTTTTCAACCTCCACTGTGAAGGATTATCACTCATTTTGGAAGTCACTGCCACTAAAAGGGGGTAGGCCTAATTTATAGTTTTTTTTTATAGTTTTAGAGACTTTGCATACAACAACATACTACTGAACTCAATGATGCCCATATTTCTTTGCTTAGGAGAGTATGCTCTCTATAGGGTGGGTTCCATTGTCCCACTATTTCTCCTGCGGCTTCTGTTTCTTTCAAGTAGCTGTTTCAATTCAAATAATTATGTTTGATTCAAAACTGCTACGTCCCATTACTTCTAAAGTAGTGCGACCAAAGAAACAGGAAGAGAAGTGGGAGAAGTAGCGTTGCAATGGAACCCATCCTTAAGCCTTGGCAACTAGGTTATATGATATGTGATTCAAAGAGCAAATTACAGAATACTCTATAACTGATAGATCCTAAGCATAAGCCTTCCAAATGCGTATTTCTAATAATAGAACATATGGTATTCAGAATATTGTCTTGTACTCTGGAAGAAGGATTCACCAAACCAAGGTATATTGAGATATTAAGTCATGGTATCCACCCCAGTCAAGGAGGAGGAAGTCAACAACAGAGATCTATATGGATGGACCTGATGGTCATGTATACAGTTTAAGAGTTCATAAAAAAAATCTGGTCCTTTTCTGAATGGTATATTTGTATTCCTTGACCCTGAAAATGTATGTTTAGACACCAAGATTGTGATCCTAAGTGGCTCAGAAGCTGAGAAATCGGTAGATATAGGTTTTTTCATGATGGTGTCAGGGAAAATCCAAGATGGCCGCCAAATGAATCAGGAAGAAGAAGTTAGATCATGTAGTTCTATTCTATCAGTTCTTCTAATAGTAATATTTGAATTACCTGTGAAACTCGTAATATTTGTAATACTGTATTGCTGGTAAAGTTACTGGTTTGTGTATGCTTTTCTTTTGTAAATTGTGAAGTATGGTAATATACTAAGGAAAGTGATGTAATATGGTACTAAAAAGGTACAACTTAGTAGGTGGTATATTATATGCATAATAAAATGGTATGAATGTAAAAGGATTAATTGATTAATGTAAGGGATATCTCGATGTTGGTTAGATAATAATATGATGTATATTATAAGGGGTTTCTGTTTTGACATTAATGAAAATTTTCCATATATGACCCATATAATTATGTATGAAATTTTCAAAAAAATTTGTTTTTTTTAAAAAAAACCCAGAATGATGGAAAAATAATATGTGATTAGATATATAACCAGTCTAGTTCTATGGATTAGATAATAGCGCTTCTTTAGATGTGTGCTCATAAGTATATTCACAAATCAAATCCAATAAGGGCCACTTTGTTAAAACTTTATGTTAATGCTCTAACTGAGTCAATCAAAAAGTAGAGTTATTTAGGCACATTAATATATGACCGGCACTTGAAACTCTCTTTCAACTAAGTATGTACATGTATCTTTAGAAGTGATCAGATTCATCAATAATATCTAATCGTGTATATAGGCTATACCGTTCCACTTTATGACCGAGAAAGGTAATGTAATGCATATGATCAATTTGATATCTCCAAGGAAAGTGTCAAGGGAAAAATCTAAATAAGAGACAACAAATTACTGACCTCAGATAAGGATTTACAAGATTCAGAACAAAATCCCAAACTCAATATTGTTATAATTAGTGCACATATGTTGGTGAAAGACAGACTTACAAGTGTAAGTCTCTGATTCTGATATAGGCTAAGGGACTTGGTGCTAGTCTATGGTGACATGAGAATATATCCAAAATTGTTTGATACTTCATCTTTGTTTGAATGTCAATTGAAGCACTCTCTGCAACAGTTTTTTTTTTCGTTTTCGTTGCATACCGAAGGAGGGGCTGGACCGACCCAATATAACGTACGTAGGATCAGCTTCCAAATGTTGGTTAACAATTCAATGAAGTAAGGAGGTGATGGTTAAAGAGTGTACTCATTTGACCTACTAAAGATTCCCCATCCTGATATGCAAACATTTGAAATAGTTTCCAGGAAAAAACACTGAATTAAATAATTTAGAACGCTGCCCCAAATCAAATCATGACCGTGAACAAATATCTTCTTTGATCACTCCAAGAGATCTTAGGAATTCTGACGACCAGATATCCACCAATAGAACCAAAACATTTCAATTATGACCACCAACATTTTTACATTCTACGGTATTTTTTTAAAAAAAAATTCGTGAATGTTAGTGAATTGGGTACCATTCTGTCAATCATCCTGAGTAGCAAGTTCAGGTGATACATTTTGAGGTGTTGGTTGAGGATTGGTGTGAGGAGTGTGGACACTTATCTGGGAGGATATCTGGATGCCCATCTGTGTGTGATGTAAGTCATGCCAACACTACTACTTTGCACTTATGCAATGACTGCTTGATTGACAACCTCCTACCATCTCTGCAGTAAATCCCTGAAGGCCAGTGTGACATCCTATTGGTTGACATTTGTTGTATTCTATTGGCTATCTTGGTTTGATTGACAAGTTGCCACTTAAGGCCACTGTAGGCCTATAGGTTTTGAGAGGAACCCATTTAGAGAGGACCACCCATGACTGAATCTGAGTGATCTACACCTACTACACCCTTTGGGATTTCTGGGTTTCAAGTCTTGGAGACAGACAAGCTCGGAATTGCAAAGACTAAAAGACAATTGTGTATTATTAGATTACAATAATGTTGTTTGATGTCTTATGTCTAATTCCCTTGCATTGTACTTTCATGTTTATCCAACTGCCTTTGTAAACAGGGAGCGTGCAACTTTCCTATAGGAAAGTTGTTAATAAACTGAATTTTACTTCCACTCCTGTGTTCTTCTAATACAGACATTCGAGGCATTTCAGATTACAGTACGTCTGGTATTCATAATCTAGGCATTGCGCACAAATAGTTGACCGTAGAATTCGTTTCCTTTGGAAACGCACAATATATTCATTAACTTAAACTGATTATAAAGTTAAACAGAAAAATAGTTCATTAAATGATTGATTAACTTAATAAACTTATAACTTGTTTAACCTCTCATGGGGCGATGGATAGAGTGGATATTCATCAATTGGGCCAGCCCAATGTAGATTGTGATATTTGTTAGGCCAAGAGAATCGCATTTCTTTTTTTCTGCTCAAAGCTGTTTCTCTACACTGTGTCAACATTCTTATGATCTTATTATTAGCGTGAAACTATGCTAATAGGATCAATGATCCAACACTAGACACCCATGTTACTTTATATTATATATATCAGTTATTGTACATTTATTTTCAATCTTATTGCAACTTTTAAGTTTCCTAATCCGCAACAGATGGAAGAGTTGTATTATAGATGCTAGTGATTCGTTTGTTAACCCACCCTCAATTGCAAATAAAGGCTATTTCAATTTTGATATTTAATAGGCACTATTCATTCGGCAGAATATTGAATATTTGAACAGGATTTATTTGAATATAAATCACAGAACACAACATTGACATAGCTGGTTTATACTGATGTATTTAGTGATGAACAGCTGTTGAATTGTCTGAGATATAAAGAACATGCAATATAAGCTGAAGCACATGGAACAGACGAAGTCTGTGAAGTTAATAGTTAAAGCACAGGAAATGTTCAGGGTAGTAGGCAAATGGCAACATATCAAGTTTGTAGGACAAGAGCTCGCACCCTTTTTAGCCTAGAAATTTTTTTTTTTTCGGTCCGAAACTATTATTATTGTTATTAGACCTGGCCCTGTTGCATGAGGTTGCATTAACTGAAATCCGGATGGTTATGGTTTCGCATGCAATGCATTGCGCTAAATCGTCCTGCGGATCACTAAAAGGCTGTTGATTAATGTGATGCGATGGGGCACCCCACATCGAATTGCTAAGTAAAAGAAAGTGTTCTTTTATGACAGAAGATCTTTTTCATTGCTTTTGACAATTTTCATTGCTTTTGACAACTTTATTTTATTTACCTTCTTATGATGTAAAAATATTCGGGAGTCATTCGTGGGTCATCATAATTCCTACCTTAGATTAACGCAACAATCTGATAACGCAGGCCCTCATGTAACACCAACAAAATCGGATCGAAAATGGATCGCAAACGATTCACTATCATAATTCTATGCCATACAATGTCATACAATGGGCCCATACAATATGAATAATGTGAGAGGAATGTGCTGGCATATGCACTTGGAATGCATTAAATGAGGGGAGGGGAGGGGGGTTGACGGCTAGAAGGATCAGGGTAAATTAGTGAAATTCATGGTGCAATTTGAGCGCAAAAATTATAATTGAATCCCATAAGTGTACCATGAAACATGTGATCACAAAAAACTGATGTGACAATGGGTGAGGTACAGAATGGAGTGCTGGAATGGGTACAGGGTTAGGAGGGGGTTCAAGAGGTACTGGAGGAAGTACAGGATCATTTACCAGAGGAGGTATTGGAGGAGGTTGATGGAGGAGGTTAGTGGAGGGGGAGATACTGGAGGAGGTTAATGGAGGAGGAGGTACTGGAGGAGAGGGTACTGGAGAAGGAGGTACTGGAGGAGGAGGTACTGGAGGAAGTTAATGGAGGAGGTGGTACTGGAGGAGGTACTGGAGGAGGTATTAGAGGAGGAGGTTCTGGAGGAGGTGGATAAGGTGGTACTGGAGGAGGTACTGGAGGAGGAGGAGGTACTGGAGGAGGAAATACTGGAGGAGGAAATACTGGAGGAGGTATTTGAGGAGGAGGTACTGGAGGAGGAGATACTGGAGGAAGAGGTATTGGAGGAGGAGGTACTGGAGGAGGTAATGGAGGAGGAGATACTGGAGGAGGGGATACTGGAGGAGGGGGTACTGGAGGAAGAGGTATTGGGGGAGGAGGTACTGGAGGAGGAAGTATTGGAGGAGGAGCTATTGGAGGAGGGGATACTGGAGGAGGGGATACTGGAGGAAGAGGTATTTGGGGAGGAGGTACTGGAGGAGGTACTGGAGGAGGTGGTGGAGGAGGTATTGGAGGAGGAGGTACTGGAGGAGGAGATACTGGAGGAGGAGCTATTGGAGGAGGGGATATTGGAGGAGGGTATACTGGAGGAAGAGGCATTGGGGGAGGAGGTACTGGAGAAGGTACAGTACCTCCACTAGTACCCTCTCCAGTACTCCCTCCAGTACCTCCTCCAGTACCCCTCCAGTACTTCCTCCAGTACCTCCTCCAGAACCCCTCTCCAGTACCTCCTCCAGTACCTCCCTCCAGTACCACCTCCAGTGCCTCCACCATTGTCTCCTCAAGTACCCTTACAGTACCTCCTCAAGTGCCTCCTCAAGTGATGCCTCCAGTACATTCTGCAATTCCCCCTCCAGTACCTCCTCAAGTGCCTCCTATAGTTCCCCCTCCAGTACCCCTAACAATACATCCCCCAGTACTGAAGGAGGAGGATATAGTAATCAATGTAGTAGGGACACCCTGGAAGAACTATGACTATCCTAGAATGAAGCACCCATTACCAGATGTAAGTTCATGTCAAATTGTATCATGTTGAACTTGAAATAAATATATATGTATGTATACTATACATGCATACATACATGGGTCAGATCGCCTATAAATGTACAATCGGCAGCTCTACACATTTAGTAAATTCTGCTAAACCAGGCTGAAAAACGATAAATACTAGGAACATCTGGGTATATTTGGTAATCCTTGATTCAGACAATCTGTTCAGTTATGTTGAATCATATATTGAAAATTATTTTGTCTTAGATTTGGGTAATTTCAGATGATTGGTGAAGGTTAATTGTACATTTTCTGACGACTTCACCCACATACATCAGACGCCATCTCACGCCATGAAGGAACTGAGGTGAAATTCTCTGTGCATGCGTACCGCCGACTTATAGTCAGCCGATCCCTTGTCAGGCAACTCTTCGACCTTGATTTTAGCAATGGCCGCTATCTTCGTTTCAAACCCTTTTGCCATACCGTTAGATTTCGTACTCTTAGAAGCTGAACACGGTGGCCTAAAATGTCCAGAAGCATATCGCCAAGGTGGTGTACCGTGTAACTGTTTGGCTGGTTAGTTTAGTAAGATTATTGTGCTCAGGATCTATAGCCTCCCCAGCCCCACCCACCCTCTCACACCCACCCACCCTCTCGATTGTTATGTTGACATCGTTGGTCATGCTCTGCTGAGCCTGACCAACGTAGAGGGTTGATAGGTAGTTATTCGGTACTATTCGGAATACACCATGAGAAGGTACGGGTAAACACCTTTTTGGTTCTTTTTTAGATAAGGCCGTATGAAACATTTCATTCTGTCCAAGTTTATGTAGATATACAGTGATAATAGCATAGTTTTACGGGGAAAATACATCGGAAAATGCAGATCCCCTTGATGGGCCCGAGTATTATACGAGAGACCCGATTTACGGGCATCATTCGAAATGTTCTGTCTAATAGCTACGCTATGTAGACATAGGCGATGGGATGCCGGCCGTCTAGAACGACAGGTCTTGCAAAATATCTTTTTGCGCATCGACACAACTCCAAAAAACAATATTTTCTGTTTTTTTGTACTAGCACACACAGAGATAAAATTTTTCTACAACCTCCGAGTGTCAATGCCAGTGTCTATTTCAAACTTGGTGCGAGTTCTTGGTCATGTGACCAGAAATGTCATGTGATCTTCCGACGAACATACTTTTCTTAGCAGAGCGGCCACGCCCACTTTATACAATCATTCCCACACGTGGGAATACTTCCCGTACAAATAGAATAATAACACTACATGTGACAGAATGTATTTATTTTTCAAAATTAATTATTTCTTTATAATATTATAATCTTAATATTATTGTTCAAGAACTAGTCAGTATGATACAAAAGTTACAGTATCTTGAAATTGGAAGGTTTGATGTTTTAATTTTTCTACCTAGACTATAACACTATGACGACCATGACGAAAATGTCTGCCATATTATTCCAATTATTCCATTGATATAATCGTTCAGGAACTAATCAATACAATAATAAAATATCTCAGATTTGTTTGTCTAAAATATCAGGAAACCAAATTTGTTTTTCCCATGAGAAATGTGCTGTTTGGTCAGCAAGGATGGGGGTTGTAGCGAACATTACCATTCATACATTATCATTAATTTAAACCGACATTATTCGAGAATGCTATACATAATAAAACTAAGATATCGCCTATAATTAGGATCCCAGAATTATCTCTCACGAGAAGATTACCACTTGTTATTACTATTACCTCTATTACTTGATTACCTTGTTTTGACTATCCACACTGAATTGTTATAGAAAGTTCTGCACCTGTCCCTATGCCTTTGGCATGTATAGCAATTACTCCTAATTGTTCATTGAGAGTTTGACTGAGTGATGAGCACTTTAAATTACTTAAAAGATGCGAAAATGTATTTATAAATTAAATACTTATGTTCCTCTCTTCTAATCAAGAGGAGTACTACAAATCATTTTAAAAGAGGTCTCCAATGGTTTTTCATTCTTTATTATAATCATTTACTATTTGTAACTGGACTATTCCTTCTGATAGGCACTATCTAAAAGGTTTATCAAAAATGATTATTTCATAACGTTGGAAATTCGGTTCAGTTTTCTCTCCGTTTTCCTGTTCCCTAGAAATTAGTAGCTAGAATGACATGACGTGACTGGATAATTCACGTTCGACAATTGATCTTTGGTCTGTGTATTCTAATGAGTAATTTATAACCCATTGATCAACTTGTAGGTAGTCCTTATCTATAGAGTGTTTATTAGAGGATTATAGCTCAACAGGACGTCAAGGAGAGGTGGTATGAGAGGTCAGAGACATTACTAGATCTAAAAATATTTCTGACATTACCTCAGCACTTCTGCTGTCTCTGCGGAGATCCCCATGGAGATCCCCGCGATCGGTAATCCACCCATGATTCTGTTACTATGATATACAGATACATAATAAAAGCCCCGCCATTAAATAGAGAATTAAATTCTCTATCAAATGATACAAGATTTATTATTGTAGCTCAAGATATGGCCGCGATATGAACGTTTTAATTCAACAATGTCAGTAAGTAAATACTGTATGAACACACAGGCCTAACAAGGCACCGTTGTACTAATGGGGCCTCTAGTGGTGCTCTCAGCGGGGCAGCAGGGCTCTCTGAGAGTTCTTTAATACTTTTTCAGTGATATCTGATGATGTATGATCAAATTTTATGCACATATAATAAATATAGAATGGAACTCGCTGGCAATAATAAAACATTTATTGGACTTGATTTGTCCACATAAGCACTCTGCCTATCGGCATCGTGCTTATATATGTGGACAAATCTCATCCAATAAATTTTCGATTATTGCCGGCTCGTCCCATTCTCTCTCTATATATAGAAATTAGCAGATGGGTATATAAACATCTCACACCACCTCTACCAAGGTAAAAACAGGTACATTATATAGAGACCCTGTCAATTCAATGGGACCATTTCAGTAATGCTAAATAAATATTAATGAAAGGTTTCATTTCCATGCACAAAGTAGAACGATGTGCAAAAGAAAGACGTTTTCATTAATATTGTTTGTGTCAATCGTCAATCTTCAATCACCTAACTCCACAGGTAGCGATGTGTTGCATAATATCATGTGCTGCAGAATATCATGCTGTAGTGCATGAAATATTGCAGCCATGAAATTACGCAGTGTAGTGATAAACTGCATAATCACATGAACTGCACAATTTCATGCCAGAATGCATGAAATATTGTGGCTGTGAAATTAAGCAGCTTTTGTTTACAATCGCAGCTTTTGTTTACAATCATTGGTAATCCCAAGCTGCTTAATTTCATGAGCTGCAGTATTTCAGGGTAATGCATGAAATTTAGCAGCACATGAAATTAAGCAGCTTGGGTATATAACTTAACAATTTCATGGGCTGCTTAATTTCATGCCAGAACACATGACATATTGCAGGCGGGAAATTAGGCAGCCATGAAATTAGGCAGCACACTGCCTGATTTAATAAGCTGCCTAATTTCATGCTTATGGACCCATGAAATGATGCAGCTATGAAATTATGCAGAAAACTGCATAATTTCATGGCTGCATAATTTCCTAGAACACCTGTACATCCGGAAGGACCAACACACAAGTTGTGGTGTCTATTAGAAATAGATAAGATTAAACTGTAATATAGGAATTAACTAATTAATTAATGACCCATCTAAGATTTGCAGCAGCCAATAATATAACAGCGCCAGTCAAGCCATGCTTAGTTGGTAAACAAACAACACTTAAAGATACATTATCGGCTGTTCAAATGAAGAAAAACTGATTAATGTGATAATATGTATAGCACATGGTAGTCTCTGAATAGTTTTCCCTCCTGTGATGTATTGGTAGCTCTGAAAATACAATAAGGATATTAACCCATGTGTCCAATTTCACAAGTGTGAATAATTCCACATCTTTGCCCATGGTTCTGTTTTAAACAATGTTAAAATTGGCGCTGATATAAATTCGCGCATCGAAAATCACCCCCAAAATGGTGTGAATTCTAACGAATAAGTAACATCATGTTCCTTAGTTACACAAGCATATGACTGCAATCATTCAAGCTGAGAAAATCTCTCTGGGCGTAGCATTTTCTATGATGTCCTGTACCATGTTTTTCCTATACATGTATACTAAAATTAATGCTTACAATTGCTTCAGAAACTCCGATCTCCTAAACATGTAATTGAAATGTAACAGTCATGCAATAGTGATAAAACCAATTAAATCAAGTAGTATCCCAATTGAGCTTACAATTGTACATTGTATTTGAATTGAATTGAATTGGAAGATGTTTTATTTGTGGAAAAGGTACATTAATGTGAGGTACAACAAATAGGTTGACAAGCTTATGGAATTAGATTCCATCTCTTCCGGCTGTTACCTGTTTATAAAGAGATTTTAAAGTTTGCTAAAAGGAATACATGGGTGAAAAATAAAGTATAAACAACATGTTATTCTTGTATATATAAGCTATTTCATGAGTGACTCGCTGATGCAAAGTAAAATAGAATCCTGACCACAAGGGATGAACGCCTGGTACTCGCAAGGTAAGGCTGGATTCCGACTTACCTATAGATCCCTCTTCCAAAAAGTGTCTGAAAGATTTAAAAAAGTCCTGTCAATTTACACTATTTACTAGTCTATAAGGCGTTATCTGGCACCAAAAGTCACGCCACATAGGTTGTCACAGAAGAACACTTCATAAACATGGAAAGGTAGGCAGCGTATACAAGTATGCGCTTCTACTGATATATCTATAGGTACGCCAGGAATAGAGAGAATGGGACGAGCCGGTGTGATATCGAAAAGTGACCCCGTCGAAAAGTGACCCGTGGGTCGATTTTCGATGTCGAAAAACGACCCATGGGTCACTTTTCGGCAATCGAAAAGTGACCCACCCCATCGAAAAATGACCCACCTATTTATGCAGAGATATATAGACATAACTTTTATACCGCATTGAGCGTTCATTTGTCAGCAATTATGAAGGGAAGATAATTGTATTATTAATAGGTATTATGTATCCAGATTATTTTATTAGATTTTATAACTAGGAAGCGTCTATAGATGTTATGGTAGAAATTACAGTTACTACGGATATTTATTTCTCATTACAATATTATGTATATGTTATAAGTTATTATACTCACTAGAAACTTTATGTTAAAATATCAAACAACTGAATTACTGATGAAATAACTGCTCTTACTCATCGAGTACTTTTATTAGCAATTCTTGGACAAAAAACAAAAACCTCTACCTATTGTTGTATATAGCTTGATGACTACTTTGTGCTATTATTTAAACATCTACATATGGTATCATATAGCATGTATACACACCATCGAAAATTGACCCCCTACTTGTATGGTATCATTGAATCATACCAGTTATACTAATACATGACGTATATGGTATCATATATATTTATGTATATAAGCTGTAATTATCTAGGCAAAACTACGTCCACACCCGCACAAATACTTGTACCAACACCCACACACACCTACATACAATATCAGGCATTGTAATATATTATTTCAGGACATTAAGTTAGAACAGAAGAGGGGGTCGATTTTCGATGGGGTGGGTCACTTTTCGATTGCCGAAAATCGACCCATGGGTCACTTTTCGATGGGGGTCACTTTTCGTCATGACACCGGCAATAATCAAAAAATTATTGGACGAGATTCGTCCACATAAGCACTCTGCCTACGTATTTATTATATGTGCATAAAATTCGATCATAATTATGTCATCAGATATCACTGAAAAAATATTAAAGAAGCACAAAGAGCCCCGCTGCCCCGCTGACAGCCCCGCTGACAGCCCCGCTGACAGCCTCGTTAGTAGGCCTACTTACATTGTTAAATTAAAACGTTCATATTGTGGCCATTTCTTGAGCTACATTAATAAAACTTATATCATTTGATAGAGAATTTAATGCTCTGTTTAATGATATGGTTTTTATTATGTATTTCTATAATCATAGTACCAGAATCACGGGTGGATTACCGATCGCGGGGATTTGTTTACATACTTTGCAGAGAGCCAAAGCTCCGCGAAGCATATCAACAGAGCTATTTTTAGACAACTACATTTTTATTGGACGCGTCCTATATGAATATTTTTATAGCACCCCACTATAGCACCTCTGATATAGCATGCGCATATAATAAATACAGTTTTTAAAATATCTGAACACCTTCCACTGGCGCTGGCGCTGACTCAAGGTAGATGGTGCAACTGACTTGGCTTGGAGCATTTTTTTTTAAAACTTTTATTGACAAAATTTCACATTCGTGATGCGTTTCAATTGCCAAGTGCCACTCTCCTCATCCATTTGTCCATGCCTGTTAGAACGAGATGTATTATATGATGAGAAACAGCATGATCCAGCCTCAATTAACGTAGAAAAATCACACGACTCACCCATATAAAGGAGACAAGACAAATAGTCAGCCACTACATTATTCTTTGTATTAATATAATTTGGACATGGATTGATGCCATATATGAAGGTAATCCTGAATAGCTTGTAAAGCCATTGCATCTTCTCTGTCTCTTTCTCACTCCCTTCTTCTCTATATCTATTTCCTGGGTAAGATCCTTAACTGCCTAATCTCAGCTCTCCAACTTGAGATATGATTACATTCTGTGTCTACCCAAGATATAATATATTGTTCTTGGCCCAGGCTCCTGCGAGCCAGTCACCGCCAACAAAAAATCCGAATCCTTTACAGGAGGTGTCCGACACCAAAGGCCATTGATGATCAAGTTTGATAAGCAAACTCACCCTGTTGAACACCTTACAGAAAGGATCCCACCATTTGATATTTGATATCGTCTCTAAATGCCTCTGAAATCAGGGAACAACTTAAACGTTTTGCTAACAACACTTTATACAAGTCAAATAGGCGTCTACAAAATGTACGCCCAGCTTTAAAACTGATAAGCAGTGGGCGAGGTATCCACAAAGACGCTCCGAGTCTTTCTTTGAAATATAGCTAGCGTCTTTAACATCGCCTAACATAATTCTCAGTTTCTCTAGCTTCCCTTGAGCGGGCACAGAGTTGTCAGGACAGTAGAGTTGTTCTGGTATGTGCAAGCAGTACTGGGCGTAGTCACTTAGAACTTGGGCCCCGCCACATAGAAGCCCAGGAAACGTAGAAGGGCTATAAGGAAGTCACGGCGTGAGTACACCCTCACCCATGTCTGGGGTACATAGGAAAAAGTCATCTAAATAATTGACAACACATGCATTGAATACATCAGACATACATTCTGCATTCATGGTAGAAATTCTATCAAAGACACAAGGACCAATTCTTAGCCGAAACATTCAGTCTATTATCTGTAAAATATTATTCCTTTCCATCGATAATCCATCTGAAGCCACACAAAGTCCTATGAGCTGGATTGCTAGCAACAGCCCTGTACGCAGATGTAATATCGACAACGCTCATGAAAGAGCCTATACTAACCATGCGAGTCGCCATATCAATATTATTATAAGAGAAATTACTTACCAGGGAATTGCAGTGAAAATTCACCGAATCCCTATCCGGGCGTGAACAATCTGTAATCAGTCTAATCCCACTGTCAGATTTGAAAATAGCTCCTAGTGAGTGAATACATTTAGGCTTGTCTTCCACAACCGATATACAACCTTCAAGTCGTTAATTCTTTTAAATTTTATCCATTTTTACTTGAGCCTTTTCCTCCAAAATGGAAGAACAATTTGTACAGTCAACACCTTTATATATACTGGTGTGTCAACCACGTCAACACCGTCAATGACACCGTTAAATACATCTACATATCGTTAAAAAATAGAACATCCCTGCTAGAATAAGATAGCCGCAAAACGACAAGGTTTAAGTTGAACAGGCAAGGTATCAAGTTTATGTACACAGTCACAATTACCAAGAAAACAACCACTAAATACATTCACCGACCAACCGTTCCTAGATACAGGAGTAGAGAAAATAGCCATATCAGGCGATACATCAACCTTACATCGAACAATTTTGCAGCATAATAATGGTGTAGGTTCTAGAGCGATACGTCGATAAAAAAATGAAATGAATATAATAATGATCTGAATTTACAAGAGTTAGAATCACGGTTTTAAACAGAATTGTAAGCGTCGCTTTTAAATATAGCTTGGAGCATATATAGCTTGGTGAGTGGCCCCTTAAAATGTGTGTATGGAGGATCTTTTGTAACCAGTAAATCCGATCTCTATCCTAATTCCATGATATCTGCTTATTTTCTCGCTTTCAACCCTAATCCCTTTTAAGTTGAACCAACTGTCTCCTTACTATGTTAAAAATACGTTAAAAATACCACTAAACCGGCTTTTAATGAGTGGAAAGTTTATTTCTGTTTTTCTTTCACGATTCATGTCGAATGATATAAGTAGGAAACCAGGACTGAACGAACGCAACATGCCAAATGAATAAAACACACTACGGATGGACAGAATAACTGATCCTAATATGTAAATTAACAACAACTATCTTCTTTCTTCTTAAATCGATTACCATTACTAATGCACCACTCCTTTCCTTCTATAGTATAGTAGCACTGCACCAGTAGTACAGAGACCCTCCATTAAGATTATAAGGTATAATCTAACAAATATCGTGCAAAGTATCATCAAATTCTGTACTAATGTCTCATTATCTACGGAGCCGCGGACAGAGAAAGACTGTTAAAATGTTTTTTAAATATTTATTTTATGTTTGCGGGGTAACTGGCGTCGACTTGTAAAGTTCATAGGAGGTATGGTGTAATATTGGTGGGTAGGAAGCGAACTGCAAGCGTGAGTGAGAATGGCGACTAGCGTGCTTTTAATAATGACTCAATCATTCCCAATGATGGACACCATTTGTGATTCCAATATGGCAACAATTAAATAGGTAAAAAAGAAAAAGACAAGAGAAAAGATGTGCTTAAATGTTGATTCCTTCAGAAGAAGATCTCAGTTGTGTTCCATGAACAGATGAAATAAGATGCACTGTCTATATAGGATGTTGTCAATATAATCTGCTAAATCTGTAAAAATAGGTCGGTTGATGGCCGAGAAATTTAGAAAACCAAAATATCCAGTTTTAGCTTACCTTGCGTTTAGTATTAGTTTTAAGATAATCAAATTTGGATACTAAATACATGTATGTATATGTAATAGTTTTATTTCCATATTTATATACAGTTACAATACTTGTAAAAATTTCAGGAAAATGGATTTTAATCCGTCTTTGAATGAACATAGGTCTTCCTGGATTTCTTTTCCGTACATAGTCAGGTTTTTGGTTTCTTTTCTGGAAAAGTTCATTGTCCGTTTCTGTTGTATTTCGTGAGTTCTTATGTAATTTACCATAATTTAATAATTCGAAATTTTAAGGCAGTTAAAAAGTGAAGAAGTAACAAGAGTAATAGCAGTAAGAACATGAAGTAAGGCAGTAATGAAGTATTAACAGCAGATGGACAAAGCTTGGAGCAAGTTAATGTAGAAATAATACAATAGCTCGCCCACATCAATAGCCAAATCAGGAGTATTGTATGAAATAGCTGGAAAATATAAAATCCCTGGTACCGTCGTGATTGTGAGTTTATTGCGTTCAACATCAAGACCTCCTTTTAAAACATTGCAAGGAAAACATTTTTGTCCTGTGTCGGATACACACGACGTGTCAATATTAATATAATTCTTTGAATGCTCTGCGTCAGTGAAGCTCTGTCGCGCCACCCTTGGTCACTTATAGGAAGCTTCTAATGATTAGTTGGTACTGACTAAATACTAGCCGCCAGGCTATACTAATGTGATATATCTACTACTTACACTGACTTATGCCGGAACTCCACTATAGAAAAAAACGGCGCCAACAGGCAAAACGTGTCGCCGACATCCCTAAAAATTGTTTGCAACACTTTTTTCCGGTGTCGGCGCACAAAAATCACTAGTGGAAGAGGGGTAAAATAGGTTGTCTGCAACAAATTTTCTTGTTGCCAACAATTGCAAAATATCTAACTTGATTAGATATTTGTTCTCACGCTCCATTTGTTGGCGCTGCGCCTGGCCAGTGGAGGAGCTGTAAAAAATTTGTGACCTTGACCTGGAGGCCTGCGGCCAATCACAGCCATGGATACAAGCCTATGCCCTACATTTCAGAAACACAACATCAGCACGTGGGTGCCTAAGCGGCCTGTTGAAAGTTGGAATGTGGTTCAATCTATTTAGCTATTATATAAAAACTATTCATAGGAAATTAATTAAACTTTAGGGACATTATGTCCACATTTGTGCCATGTGACACCTATAAGCATTCGATTCTGTCTTTTAGATTGAGTGTTTTATGATGAGTTAGATAAGGATTGCCGACTCAAAATCGCCGACTCAAATAATTACTTTTCGTTCTGTGCGGAATACTTGACCAGAAATTAATTTTGTTAAATTTAAGGGTTTTGGTTTTGAGCTTTTCTTGAATACAGCATTAGTTATGCCTCCTCACCATTCAAGTATTCATTTTAAGAGCATCCAAGTATTTTCCTTGATGCCCAATTTCATTATATGTTTGATTTTCAATTTCCCCAATTTCATTATATATTTGATTTTCAATTTTGATTTTACTTCTAAAGATTAAAGTAACATTAGGGGACTCTCCGAACTCATATTGGCCTGCTTCTGAGAATTATTTAAGTTGTGTAAGGTAGGCCAAATAAAGCTCAGAAAGTCAGTGCTATCTGTACATTAAGGTTTTATGAAATATTTTGTGTTCTGGTATATATTTTGATACTTGAAGGTGTATTTATGTCATCAACTATAATCGAACTATTTCCTAACCTATTTACACCACCTCTCACATACCCCTCTGTAATAAACTGAGAATCTCCCAACATTCCAAGGCCATTTAAAAAATTCCAAGAGGATTCAAGGCCATGTGATGATATTTCAGGCCCTTTGACCTATAGATATATACCTATATACCTATGTATGTTAATGTTTCAACCCTTGTTTTCATGTGTCTTTTGCACCACAAATGCCCTAGGCCTAGCCCACGTAGCTGGCCTTGATTCCCCGATTCCCTCCCGATTCCCCAATTATACCATCTAGGTTAGTCAGATTATTCGACTCAATTGATTTTTGATTTCATGATGACTTCTTTGCAATCTTATCTCAGCACTTTATATCAGGATATAAATTGTAGGCCATGAGATCATGAATATTAATATAGACAATTTAAATCAGTTAATCATTACCAGAAGAACATCCTATCACTTGAACCTTAATATAACACCACTCAGTTCTGTTTTTATAGTTTGGAATCTCTCACATTATTAGTTAATCAGCTGGTAGAACATTTAAATGATATATCATGCCGTTGGAAATGAATCAGAAGGGCCCAAACGACCTAAAAGAATCCAGGATAATTCTAAAGAATATCGTCATGATGAGTGTCACCTTTTTTCTGATGAACACTGGAATGGGGGTAAGCTATTGCGATTAGTATAAATATGTCTTAGAGTGAAAAGGAAATGTACAAAAGGTAACGAAAGTCCAAAAGACGATAGAGATACTTGATGGGATCAATGGACTATTCCTTAATGTTGGGGGACATTGTTTAATTTGGGGAACTTTTAGCACTGACAAAGCGTTAAAATTCGTTTCTAATGTTTTGGATAGTAATGATTAATCACTTAGTTTTTAATGTGTGGTAAATATTGAAGGAAATATTGGCATAAGATAAAAATCAACTCCTCTCCATACTGACCATAATTATATGTATCTTCATATGTTTCCCCAAATATATAACATATGATATTCATTGTGCTAACACCTGATTGTATTGTTTACTGTAACCAAGGGTTCTGCATTCCTGGCAACCAGGCACTCTCTACCTGGCGCCGAACACTACGGTCCAGGAAAAGATTTTTTCTTTTCCTTGAATAAACTAGGGGCGGCCACTTGACCGTCAATTCCAGTGCCATTCTCGTGTTTATTGTTTAACTATTACTATATACCTTGTTCATAAGATATTACATTCACAGCAGTCTCATGTAGTACTGACCAAGCATTAACATATTCTGTGACACTTTGGATCAAAATGATAATAGTTAATGATTCAAAGAAATTGAATCATGCTAAAAGAACATGCATTCAAGATTATATTTTCGACATTTTCACCATATTAAACTGATATTTAATGCCTTGCCATTATTTGATATTAACTCATGTTGATATAATCTTTTGACAACGTTGTATTTTTTAAATACCCCTATAGACGCAAAAACGGTTATTATTATAAGATTTCTATTTCAATACTTTTCATACATATGATATCAATTTCACAACGTCATACATATAATGTTATATCAAAACAGGGTAAAACATCTGCTACAAGTAGGTTTTCCTGACGACCCTGAAATCACTTAGATATAGACAAATAAGGTTTCATGTAGACGATTGTGGTGTTTTCTGGATATGAAGTACATAAAAACATATAAATATATGATTATATTAAAGATTCATTCCAAAATAAAAAATAAAATACCATGTTGACTCTTGGTCAGCATACATGTATGAGGTTCATTATCTAAGCCATATATATTTAAGCTGCTCAACTTCTGGTACATATGCTTGGTCCTGGGTATGACCATGAAGTGCCTTTCTGTCTCATTTTCTCTGTCTCTCTCTCTCCCCCTTCTTCTTTATCTCTATTTCCTGGGTAAGATCCTAAACTGCCTCCCTCTCAGCTCTCCCGCCCTTGATAGAACCTTTATATGTGTTGATAAGGGCATAAAGCAACCAATCTCACTCACTCACTCTTGTACATATGCACCAACAGGTCGGATATTATGGGATTAATAACCCGAGACTTGGTGGCTTCGGCTGTATGTGGTGAAATAACGGCTAAGGCCTGCCAGGGCCAAGGCCGCACATCTTTGGTACATCAAGGCCGCACATCTTTGGATTCAATACAACTGTTTAAACACACATTAACAAATATTAGACCATTTAAAAAACGTTTTAGATGTACTTACAGCATGATGAACTGCTATAATTTAGCTCTTCCACTCGACCATATGAGTTACTATTTTACTTCTTACATGGAAAGGACCGAGTCAAAACACTGCCTTTATGACGTCCAAATCAGGATGTTTTACACAATTCAAACCATCACATTCTAGTATTTAGTTTATTCTACCTCTTTCAAACCAATATCACATATGTACACATAATTATAACTTCATGATGTCGGTTATGTCAGCCACACTCTCCGTTCCATAAACAAACGAACCTTCCAGTTTTTACATGCAACCAACGGAACCCGGACACTAGCGCCCCGAAATCAGACGGTAGGGCCCACACTACTAGTAGCTCCCCTGCCTGGGTATTACGGTCCAAAGGCCCAAGTGTCCGGGGCTCTAATGTCGCGCCCACATTATGGCGACCTTGACCTTGACCTATTCAGCCGGGTTAGTGTGTCTAGCGACTTAATAAAGAAATAAATAGGATGGTATAAGATAGACACAATACCCAATAAGACACTGAGAGATAAAGTTTTTTTGTTGTTGTTTATTCACTCACGACCCCGAAATAAAAAAAAATCTGAATCGGTAGAAATGTTTGTAATATTGTTTTACCCCTGATAGCGAGGATTTAGTTTATGTGAGTCCATGAATGGCGATTGCAGAAGCCATACGTATTTACGTGGAAGCGAACAAGGCAGCCCGGAAGAGATGTGGAGACTTTCGGCATAGCCACTCTGTGCACTGTGCACTTGGCGTTGCATTGTGTATGGTAGTCTATTTAGCGCACCCCTCCTTCCATTTGAAAGAACCTTGACTCAGAAGTTATTTCTGACCCGACCTTGAACTCTGAACTTCTATAACTGGCCCGTATGACTCGGTAATTCTGCATGCTTCCAATATGAATTCAGCAAAAGTAAGTGAGTGCTGTATATCCTAGATTCATCCATTAAGCACTCCCAGCAAACACATTTTTTTATAAAGACTACAATCGGCGTCATCAGCATGTATGTATCTAGGCAATGACATTAATCCTACACACCAGGCGGTGAGTAATACCGGCAATCGTGCAATACCCGTTGTTGCCGTCCATTAATCCCAGGTGGCACCACAAGGAACAAAATGCATTCTATAACGGCCCTGTATGACAAGCCTCCCTGTATATAACGGCCCAGAATGGGTGAAACTGGCTGCTTACAACTATCCAGCAAACCCCCAGAATCCAAAGATCGGAGACTAAAGGCACACATATTATACATTAATTATGAGAACATGCACTTCTGAGCCCTGTTTACCCATTTTGAAGCATTTTCATGAGAATCGACCGGAAACATTTTTGAGGCAAGACCCAAAATATTTTGATCATTTGTTATTTCAAGTTGTATTTATTTGCAGGGCCTGGGTAAGTTGCAGAGTAGTCTTCACAATGAAGGAGGGTTAGGAGTTATATCATATGCTGCATCGATGTTACCTATGATTCTATTGGGTCCATTTCTACCCAAGGTGATCCTAGGTCTTGTAGGGTACAAGTGGACTATGGCTTCATCTTTCTTCATCAACATGCTATGGATGGCGGCCAATGGATATGCAGGTAAACTATTGTAAACAGGAAAGGTTGGATCATTGTAACAGGAGACCCCAAACAGTCCACTACCAGGAAATTCCCAAACATACAGGGCATTACTGCTGAGATGGTGTACAGTACAGCACAAAGCCAGGTGGCCCTCATGCACTTTTGCTGCACCGTCCACTCTAATCAAAAGATGGCATGCCTGGCACCAGCATCTCCCAGCAATCAGGTGTGCTGCACACACCCAAACAAATAGAACATGTAACTGGAGGTGCAACCTAAATCCCCTCCCCTCTGGCTACTTTTAATTTTGTAGCAAAGTTGTATGGTCATCGCTTTTAAATTGGGAATCCCGGGTAGTTATCCTATGGTTGCTAGAGAGGTTAGGAAAAATCCCAAATATTGATATTTGATTGGGTTTTTATTTCACTTTAGCATGTAGGCAGGACCTCGCCATCTCTCTCCACCTGCACAACAACAAAGCCATATATATAATATAGTTCTTGGAGGAATGGTGATAATGGTTTTCACACTAAAAATGGCCGGGGTTCATATATATGTAAAATTATCAATGTTGTTTATTGTCTATTTAGTGTGGGCGACCATGATACCAGCCAGCATTTTGACTGGTATGGCCAACGGTTTGATCTGGACAGGACAGGGGTCTTACTTCATGCAACTCGCACCTAAATATGCCAGACTGACTGGAAAAAAGTGTGAAACTGTGTTGGGCTCCTTCTTTAGCATATTCTTCGCCATACTTCAGGCTTGTAAGTGAAGAGGATTTTACTTTTGATTATAATAATGGATTCATGTTGGTGTTATATATAGGCTTCATATTCTTGTCTTCATATTCACCATGCAAGGTGTATCGCATTATCGCATGTTTAAATTCATTGATTCTGGGGAGTGTTTTCAGATATGAAACAATTATTAAACAATTCTGCTGACAATCCGGGATGGAGAGTGACGAATAACAGGGCTATTGGATAGCCTTTAAAATACAGGACTCTTTTATGTAACATTGCGTAACTTTGTGTAATCTAATTATATTTATAATAATTATTAACCATCACCCATTTATTATATCATCATATTACTAAAACCGCTAATTATGCTTAGCTACCCAGTACTGTGCAAGTTTACTTATTCATGCAATGACAGGAATATTACATAACAGGCCCCGCCCCCTATTCCATTTCTCACATCCTAGTGGAGACCTGTACTTTGACTAGATCATTAAAGTCAGTTGGTTATCACTTCTCACGAAGAACAAACGTGTTTCTGTGTTCCTTGAAGTCTTAGTCTTGAATTGTTGGGATCTGGTGGTTGGTTGTGGACGGGTGGAGTAACCTGTTTGTTCTGGACTGGTGAACACTGAGCGGGAATGAGCATGCACTACGGGTTTAGCCCAGTCCATTTTGGTGTCAAGCGGGGGTGGCCATGTGTGTAAGGATCCCAACAATGCAGACTAAAGCAATTAGACCCTGAAGTTGTAGTGGGGGGGGGGGGGGGGCGGTTGTCTGCGGGCCTGGGAAAACCTCGGCGTCCGCCTTGGTTTGGTCCCTAAGCCCACAGACAACCAGCCCCCCCTACAACTTCAGGGACTAATCACCCATCCATCACACCTTAACACTGGCGGACAACCCAACTCTATTTGATCCCCATTTTGTTAAGAATCTGAGTCTCTAACTCAATACAATATGAAGGGACACCCAATCTTTCTCTTTTCAGCTGTAATAGTTGGTTCTGTAATATCATCAGCCATTTTATACTCTGCTCCATCCAACGTTACCATAGACGCAGATGATCCCAGCCTTCAGCTCTGTGGTGCCAAGGCTTGTCCAGATCAGAATGTCACCAATCCAAATATGGAAGACCCCCCTAAAGACATAGTAGGCATAACTTTACACTAGGAGAACTGGAAAATAAATACTTGTGTATCACATATATTCATAAATAAAATATAGAGGTATTGCCATCCATATACATATATATATCATCATGACTGCACATGTTGTGGAAAATCTCATTATGTACCACGCCACTGTTTGTATGTGAGAAAGCATATTGTCCTGATTTGTGGATTATCCGGAGCTTGGAAACTTGCTTGCTGTCCCTAGTGTAGATAGACAGCCTTGGATGTGGATACCAAAGAGAGGCTTGCCTTATACAGTCTTCATTATTTCGTAGTGATAACATTCTGCAGAGTCAAAGACTACTGTTACTGTGTTTGCATTTTTCTTTACTTAATGAACCATTCCTTCTTTCCAGGTATGGATTCTAGTAGGCACGTACATAAGCATAACTGCCATTGCAGTCCTGCTTATCATATTCTTTGTTGATGAGTTACCAGAAGATGTCAGACCCAAGGAACCAATCACTTGCAAGAAAACAGTAGATAAATTGTTAGCTACAGTTAAATTTGCCAAAAGGAAAGAAGCACTATTACTGACTCTCATCTTATTTTATACGGGCATGCAGCCTGGTTTCTATTTTGCTGAATTCAGTCAGGTAAACCTTTAGATATACAGGGTGCATTGCCAACAAGTTGGAAATTCTTGCTATTTGTCGATTGCTAGCCCTCACGTTAACCACTACACCCTCAATGGTTAGCACTTCTCCACTATCTATCTCACCACTCTACTATTCTCTACTATAATGATATTATGAGTAGAACCCAAACTATGATTTGATTTGATTTAGTAATATGTTTATTCAGGAAAACAAAAATACATTTCAGCGACTAGCGTTGGTATTCTCAGCGTTGCCTGATTGCTTAAGGCAAAAGGCATTAAATTACTAATTATATGCAGATGTCATAGCATGAAGGTTTTATATAACATAATAATTGGAAATAATAGTATAACCCTTGTGGGTACACCTAGATCTTTTTATCATAGCGGTCGATAGCATTTCTGTTTTAGGTTAGGCCTAAGCATATTATAACAAAATCTAATACGTTTAAAAACATGTCTAAAAACAATAAACAGGATAATTCGCGTCGTGCTCTTACATACAGACCATTGGATACTACATTTTAGTTTCATCAAGGATAATATAATTAATCGTTAATGCAAACCATACTCTATAATCAACATAAGTTAGGTTGTAAGAAAGGTCATACAATATAATACAATACAGACAAGCTCTCTCTAGAGCGCAAAAAACAAAAAAGGACAAAATATATTATATCACAAATATCATACAAGCATACCATTTTTCGGGTTACTGCCGCTATGCAGAGCTGCTAATTAAGAGTAAACCATAAAAGAGAGGGAAAATCTAAGCTGATGACACAGCACAGACACTATAATAAGAATTATAGTTGACGAAAGCATAGGCAAATAAACAAATAATCAAATATTACATATCTACTACACCAGAGTTGATAAAACATTGGTGATAATATTTCTTAATTGAATTTTTGAAGCTTTTCTCCACCTCTATACTTCTTATTCTCTCATATACCTGTAAGCCTATCCAGAGTGCTTCTGTTTAGCCTTTGTTTTTTCCATTTAATAGATTTGATTTTCTTACGATATCCGTTTCTTAGCAAGTGACCTATTTCATCATCAACGAAAGCACCTGTATTTTTTTAACAAGTTAACAGCTCTTACCTCCCACCTTATAGCCAGAGGCATAATTTTGCTCCTAACATGAATATTGAACATTCCCTCAACATCATACGCTTTGCCACATATAATATGAAGAGCTTTGTTCTGTAGTCTTTGCAGTCTGATATAATCAACTTTGTTAGATATGTCTATAAAATGCAAGACTTTTCGATGATAGGTAAAATAAAGGTTTTATATATCAAGACACATCTTTCACGATCTAGTAAATGTTTGACATTCGTCAGTCTTCTTAAATATCCACTAGCAATTCCATAATTGCAACTCACTTGGTTTTTTTTCAGTATTTAGTGAATCCTGCGCATAATTCACTAGAGCTTGATTTAAATATACTGGTGGAAGATTTCTGATAATTATAAGCATCGACATTACCGCTAAAAACAAGAATCTGCGATTTTCTTTGCGTTGGCTTTTAAGTAATTTCTTGAGGCCCAGTTGGCAAATCTTTGTAAATTGTAATAATCGCTTTGAATTAATTTAGTCGTATACCTGGTTAATATTGTGGTGCAAATGGTATAGTCGCCGGCGTACATCGCAAGCTTACCATGGAAATTGATATTAGCAAGATCATGTAAATACAGAAGAATAATGGTCCTAAAATACTACCCTGAGCTACTTAAGCTTTCATGACTACTCTATCTGACATATGTCCATTAAAGATTGATCTCTGGGTTCTTCCCGTAGGCTATACAGTATAAGTCAGTAACTTCAAAACATTCACCCCTAAACTAGTTCATTATACAATTACAGATTCCCATAGGCTTGTATTCAACAATTAACCCCTCACCTCTCCCTCTGTTGAAGAATAGACGAACCTCTCCCCCATATAATTGATTCCTTGTACATGATTGATAGCTGTAAAAATAAAGTTTGCTAAATACATTGTGTCTTTTCAGTCTTATATATCATGCAGCATTGGTATTTGGATGGTTGGGTTTGTGACTTTACCGTATGGGGTTGTGGCAACGTTATCAAGCTTTATCACTTCTGTCACAGTCAAGTACATCGGGATCCTACCTTTCATGCTCTCAGGTAGGCAATGTTTTGCTAATGCAGAGCTCACCAACAGCGTAGTGAAATACTGTGTAACGAAGCGGGGACTCCACTAGTGCAATATGATATGTGATACATATTATGTGTGCGGTATGTATGTGCTGCATTGAACTGAACACTGATGGACTAAGTATGAACGTTTTAAGAATGACCTCATCCTCATAGATATATGAAAGTGATATACATTTTACTACATGTTCAACCTTTTGTTGCATGCAATATAATAATACCGCTCATCATATCGCACCAGTGGAGTGCCAGCTTAGCTATTTACTGCAACAATGAGTATATATATCAGAAAGGTATATCATTACTTTAGATATGTAAAACTAGATGTACAATGTTTTGTCCTCACCTATGGATAGAATGAGCTATTTCACTCCTTTACATTCATCGAGCAAGACAGTCTTCCCGTCTTCCTGTTTTACTCATTTGTTTGTTTAAATATTGTATTTCAAGACATTGTGCAGAGTAGTGTCATCTTCAGAATTTGCCCTCTTCTATGCAACATATATTATCCAAAGTCTTTACAACATCGTACTTTAAATGAGGCAAAAATTACATTAAAATAGTCACATTCATTCACCAAGTATAGTACAAACTTATAAGGTTTTATATTATACTTCTTGCATTCCTGGCATCATCGTAAATTTACAACATGAGAGACTTATTATGTAACAATATCTTCCTATATTCCAGCTCTGGCTGTGGATCTTGGTATACAATTGACTTTGTGGTTCTGGATGCCTACACCAGAAGATGCTTGGGTATTGTATGTATTGGCCGGTCTTTGGGGGTATTCTGAAAGCATGTGGAATATTCATCTCTGTGGTAAATACATTAGTTTATACGTTTTAGATTTTTAAAACCTTTCCACCGTGGGCATTGCTATCCCCCTACTAAGATGAAGCCCCCAATTTATTACACCCCTCTGCTGTAGTTGCCTATACCTTCAGCATTGTATGCACCACCTAGACAAGCAGGTGCATAACATGTAAATTATGCACCTCCAGGTGCATAACGAAAGTAGGTCCGGCAGCTAAGCCTGATCACCAGAAGTCAAATTGTGTATTAATGGGCCACCGATCGTTCACCCTAATTTCTCTTGAAATAATAAATATAAAGCTTCAAAATGAAAAGTTCTACCATATAATGACATTAAAAAATGTTATTTTGCTAAATTATATCGATGTAGCCCCACCATGAACAAAGATCCTATAGCGAATCGGGTAGCGAAGCGAATACAGCACTTGACTCTGAGAGTGCTAGAAGCTGCTAGATCGCCATGTGGCAGTGAGCCCACTCAGTAAACCGTCGATCGTTTTCCCGATTTTCTCTCGAAATAATAAAGCTAGGGACTTTAAATGAAAAGTTCAATCGAAGAATCATATGTAAACATGCGATTTTGCTAAAGTATATCAACGATAATAATTTATTTCATTGACTAGTCAACTAGCCACGATGGCATGACAGGCTCTGACTGACAAGTAGATTGAAGCTGTTATTATGAATTTGCGGCACTTATATTATCGCCCACTGGATCGTTTTACCGATTTTCTCTGGAAATAATAAAGTTAGAGACTTCAAATGAAAAGTTCAACGGAAGAATCGTATGTAAAATGCGATTTTGCTAAAGTATATCGATGATAATAATTTATTTCATTAACTAGCACCGATAGCCTGACAAGCTGTGTCTGACTGACAGCTATGGCTTCATGTGTCTGACTCATAGGCCGTATGGCTGTGGCGTATCCGATTCGCAGCAGAGGGACTTTTTTCTTTTGATTTATTCATATTTCTTATTAATAAAAAATGAAAAGGGATGTAATAAATATGGAACGAACTTGCTAGTGCGTACGTTCATTTGTTATGCACCTGGAGCCTCCGACGAAAGGATTCTCGGGCTAAAGCCCTCAAATCTTTCGTCGGAGTCTCTCGGTGCATAACAAATGAACGTATGCACTAGCAAGTTCGTTCCATCTATATATTATATACGCGAACTCCCAAAAATCCAGTAAATAAAGAAGTAACCCATCAAGGCCCCACCATGAACAAGAGACCGGGGAAATAACCTAGAGACCTCCCCCCCGCCCCTCCAGCAAAAAATAACCACAAGCGGGACCAAGATCACCAGGAAATCACCTATACCTCACATTGTATAAACTGAACATAATTTCTAGATGACCCTGCGACTCATTTCATAAAATTGTTCATTTTTCCGTGACCTACCCCCCGAATCATTGAAAATAAAGTCACAGAAATCTACATACCTGATCTTAACTGCTTATCGAATTTTAAAGGGATATTCTTTTTACCTTATCCATTTTTGGAAAAAAAAACGTTGGTGTGTTATTTGTGGTATGAAGCAAACCTGCTTAGTAAATCAGTCCAACAATCATTTGAACCTAGATATAAATTCATTTTATATCATTTCTTTAATTATTATTCCATTCAAGCCCTCCTTGGCACACTGTTTCCCGGGGATATCGAGGCCGCCAGCTCATACAGAATCTACATGTTTTCATTAGCAGGACTGATGACGTTTAGCTACTCAGCATTTCTCTGTATGACCACAAAACTTATTATCCTCATGGCAGTCCTGGCTACTGGAAACATTGGGTATTTCATCATAGAAGTACTGCGGAGGAGAAACACTAAACTTCAAGCCAGAAGTTCAAGTCAGGATCATGAGCATCAAAACAAGACTATTAACATTTCCAGTATAGCTGATGATTGTTTGAGTTTTGAGAATAATGGTTATGTCTCATCGAAGTTATGATAGAGAGAAAACATGAAACTTATTTGATCAAGCATATTGATATATAAATAACTAACGTTTGGATTGTCCACAAGAATTAATACCAAAAAAAGGAATCAACATGGTATGTGGAAACCTCGAAGAATTATTCATATTAAAGCTGTACTCCCTGAAGTGTGAGATAAAAATCTCAAAGTTGACTTCTATCCTATTTTTTTTAGATCGCTAATACTCTGCCTCACCTTATCCCACAAGTTTGATTTGATTTAATAATGTTTTAAAGAAATAACGGCATTGGCCCTGGCGGGCCTTGGCCGTTATTTCACCACATACAGCCGAAGCCACCAAATCGAGGGTCATTAATCCCATAATAAAGAGACTGTTGTTTTGGCCTACTATATGTGCAAGATAAGAGCAGCCATCTACCCATGTAAAGGTCCGGGTAGCCACACATCGCATTCCATTAGGAAACAAACAGTGAAGAACTTAATTTGACATCACATCATGCAAAGTCTTATTTTCTAGCTTTTTCTTAGCTTCACCGCGGTTATGCCTCAACAAATATCAGACCAGAGGTTTTGTAATACCTCAAACTATCCTTTAGAATCCCTAATCTTGCCAAAGTATTTCTAATCTGACAACCCGATTCTTCCCTAATATCAAATCAGTAGATCTATGTGTATGAAGGTTTTATGAGTATCCCCGATAAGACTATTATACATGAAGAACTTTCCATTCCCAAGATAAGTCAAGATGCTAGGGCGTGGGAAATCTCAAAATTAATAAGCAATTAATATACATAATATAAATAATAAAATAATAATTATTGGTTCAGTGAACATTCAAGATTTAAATTCAATTAGTATTGATAGTCTATATGATATATACCATTTCAAAATATAATAACCTCCATTACATCGTTACATTAAGGGCGGTCTCATATACCCTTTCCACATGCAGGGGTGAGTAACCACTTTTCCCATTACTGGGATAAGGCCAAAAAAAATAAATAGGTGTGTTTCCGATTTAACCCCCCCCCCCTACCTAGAAAAACCTTACCCTACCTAAAAAATGGAAAACGGGTTTTCCTAACCTGGAACTGTCAAAAGGCACATTTCCCATGTTCAAAACAACTATTGTTATGAAAAAGACATTTTTTTCAGTTCCTGGGAGGAGGTTTCCAAACAAAAAAAAATAACAAAAAAAAAAAGTTACCACCCCCCAACCTAGTTTTCAGCCAGATAAATCGGAAACACACCTATTTTTTTTGGCCTAAGTAAGTGCATTTGCTATGTAGCCGAGAGTTTGTGACAATGATTATATCTACAAGACTTATAAACTGCAAATCACCTATCTCGTCCCGATTATAACTGATAAATACTCCCATTTTATGATTGACAGATAAAAGGAGATGTAATTGATTTGATAATTTCAGGTTGAGAAGCCCAACAGCATAATAGCTTATAAATGCAATTAACGAACATTTAGTGGCGATATTTGAAAGGTACCTGCTGAAGTTGTTGTTTTTAAATTTGATACATCAGTTTTTGTTTTATATGGATAATGGAGAGGACAAATATATTCCGTAAAGTATTATTTTCAAAAGTATATGACAATTGTTCTCACGGTGGGTCTATGATTGCTGTCCAATAGGAGAAGAGATTTGTTTCTACTGTCGTATGTTAATAGCAACCTCAGGAGTTATCCACTAAGACTAAACACAAGAGAGGTAAACATTTTAGAATGAAAACAAATATAATTATTTATAATAATAAGCTATACTTTTATTCATAACGAGGTGATAGTTTGTCTGTTTGCTTGTTTGTGTGTACCTTTATTTCTATATAAGCTCATCTTTTCAGTTCAGCTTACATATATATAGAAGAAAATACATTAAATCGAGTTCATATTTACATTAAAAAATATCAAAATAGTTATTGCGTAGCTTTAGACATAATAAACTTCAATGTATACATAACTCCACTATTATTAGAAACTTAAGTTTATTACCGCTCGTCGTCGAGTACTTATATTACAAAAAAACCAGAGTAGAAACTAATTTCTTGATTTTCCAACATCATGATAAGATTATTATTGATATGTTACTGAGATCATGGAAGAATGATAGGACATAAATACTAACGACGCCGTGCATCAACTCTCAGATACCCTTCTTGCACATTTTGATGAAAGGCTTTGTACCACAAGTGCATGTATACATCGATTATTAGATGAAGACTGTAGACCACAGCCGACAGCCCCCTGGGAAACTAATAAAATACACTCGTGTTTCAGTGTTAAATATGTTACTTATTAATGTTATTGTTATCAACAACCAAGTTAATGAATCTCTTCGGGAATATATTCTATTTGTTTTTAGAAAATTGAACAAAAGGGTGCTACACATCCTAGTAGTTTAAAACAGAAGAAGTAAACTAGTGAAATACATAAAAATGCAATAACAATCATCTTTACGATGCATGGCTTCATTGACTTTTCTTTGCTGACATTGGTGCATTCTGATTTTGAATGACACATGATGCTTTTAATCATCTACAACTACTCGTACTTTCAAGATGGCCAGAACATTGTCAGATGATAGGTTATCGCCACGTACATTATCGTGTGAATCAATTATGTATAAATAAGTCAAGGGAGAGGGGCGCGCGAAGGGGGGAGTAGAGAATTTAGACCCCCCCCCCCACACACACACACACGCACGCATCGTAGACTAGGTTGAGCAAAAAAATAGGAAAATATAGAAGCCTGGTATTTCGATATTTTTGAATTTCTACATTGCACACAATAAAGCTAGGGAGCTACATGGGTTTGGTATAGATAAGTAATGCATGCATAACTAATGCTTAAGCATTAGATCAAACTGTGTTATCTTCCATGAAACTATAGAAATGTTACTTTTAATTCATATTATTGCTCATCCTGGCATTTCTGAAAGTAGCCCCTCAACTTACAGCATTTGTAGTTATGAATTCAAGCATAATTACGAGAGAATTGATTGATTTTTGATTGTGATCTTTATCAAATGCATTACAATAGATGATCCTGGGTAAGTCACCCACATTGTAGGTTTTTCAGACTCAACCTCCCTAGATAGATGTTCTTTTTCTGTACAATAAATTAAGGTCTTTTTCAATGGTTTTAATTTGTCGGCACATTGAATAGATTGGCAGGATTCTATCCAATAACTAGGCATCAGCTCACGTCTTGGCCTGAAGAGAAATATTGAAGATGGAAACCTGAAAAGGGCAGGTCGTAGGCTAAAGACAGTAAGGAGGGTTTTCCATCAGGATTGCAAGACCGGAGGAGTATTCTTAAGATCGGTGAGTTAGGCGCATATATATCTCTGCTGCAGGTGCTGAGATCATAATACAGGGTTAAATAGCTTAGCCCTATAGGGACGAACAACGACATGTATGACACATAATATCATAATATATACTAAATATCTATAAAATACTCAGGGGACTCGAGACCCCCTCGACTCCGCATCTATCTCCTTGACTTCAAAATGGTTATCATGTATTCCATGACTCAGTATACTCCATGTTACCATGTCATTCATCCTTGGTCTCAGCATCCCTGTCGTTCCCTGAGCGTATTTCCACAAGTCCGCATCAATTTATATGAAAAATGGGTCACTCTTCAGTAGATGCTGAGAACGAAAGTCAAAAGGAAAAAAACAAGATAATTAAGAACGTTTTGCTCATTAGCACAGCGTTTGCCTGCACGTTTACTGGCTTTCAGGTAAAGTTAACTTTTCTTAACTTTTTGCGTTAGTTTTTAGTTTGTTTATATTAGGCAATATTGTCATTGTTCTTAGAGATTCCAAAGGGTAATAAGTTGTTATTAAATAGGTGGATAGGAGGTTGGTTGGTTGTATAGATCTTGAATCATAAATAAATTGCTTCTGTGATGCTTTAAATGTATTTAACTTTACCTAAAAACGTTAGTTTTGCCATGAAACATAACGTTTATTGTGATGAACCAATTCAAGCTTATGGGCACATGGCATAAAGCAAAACTTTGAGGACCTTACAATACTTTCATCAAATCAAACAAAAAAATGTTGAAAAAACAAAAGATGATTCTATTTTATTCTAAACACTTTATTTATTATATATGCAGCGAGCAATTAGTTGATCAAATGTCTGGCAGGCGTGCGTTAATTTAGTCATAGACGGTTGCTAAGCTGCTCAGAAGTACAATTTGTCCTTCCCATCATAGTGATAGCTCATTAATATTTATGCTAGATCATAGAATGCATGCATTTCTTCTCAGTAAATCTGTGGATTTAAAGTTACTAGAAAAAGGGAAGCTCCAAGTCCTCTCCATAAAGCATGACAATGTTTTGCACAATATGGTTTCATCCCTTGAGAGGCTCTTTAGGTTGAATGGGAATTAAATTTATCATGGGTAGCTTTATACAGTCTTGGAAACCTCATTCATTTCAGCGGAGTCCCCACAACTCCCTCTATTTGAACACAATTTATCAGCAAAAAATCCTTTAAAGTGTGTCCCGACTAGTCTAAATCTTAGAGGTTTTCATAATGATACCTTAGGTTTTTTTTACTAGACAGTAAACTGTTAGGTAACCCGCTCCTGATTTCATAGGATCCCTGGCTTACCGCCCATCGATTGCCTGACATCATGTATGTGCGGATTTAATATGGCTGTGAGCGATTTCGTTATGTTATGGATTCCTTGACCTTCAAAACATCCCTAGTTACTCCCTTAAATATTCTATTTCTTTCAATTTAAGGGTTTGGCAAAACTACAAAGCAGCCTGCATGAAGAGGCAGGCGTGGGCGTAATAAGTACCGGTGTTCTCTATATATCTTCATTAACCTTTGGAGTGTTTCTACCGAAGATTTTTCTAAAATATGTGGGTTACAAATGGACAATCAGTATTGCTATGGTGGGATTCAGCGTCTGGATGGCGGCTAATGGATATGCTGGTATGGTAAACCCGTTTTAAAAAGGACAATAGGTCAATGCAAGTATAAAATATAACAAATGAATTGACCTATTGATTATAATGGGACATATTGATTGCTTGATTCTGAAGTATAGCGTGATTGCTTGACTGATTATATACTCGAAAATAGTCAGTAAAATTACTGCTGTTTTTCTCTCTCAAGCAAACATATATATATATATTGGCAAACAGTGCTTAAGAGTATTTTTTATTTTTTTTATTAGGAGTATTTGTCTGCCAATACACATATAAATAACATGATAATATAAACAATCAAGACAATATAAAAACATGATTTAAGGCAATGTGTAGGACGAGTAGGAAACAGCCTCAGTCTTAGTCAAGCTAAGTCTGGTAAAATGGCTATTACCTTATAGTATAGCTAAGCAAACAATGACATACCATGAACCATGGCATAACTTCTTTATTACATGTAAATAATGACACTTTTTCAAGTTTGGAGTACGATGCTCCCAAGTTCTGTGTTGGCGGGATTGTCTAACTCACTGTTCTGGGCCGCAATGAGTTCTTACTTCGCACTGTCTGCTCCTGATTATGCCAGGCTCACGGGCACAAATGTAGACGCTGTCATCTCCAAATTCTTTGGTATCTTCTTCGGATTTTTTCACGCGTGTAAGTACCTCCTGAATTTGTCTACTCTTTGCTTCTCTCGTTTACTCTTGCTTCACTAGCTGAAGTGGTTTCCTCCTTTGCTTCACTTGCTTCACTCATTGACTCTTGCTTCACTTGCTGAGATTGTTTGCTCTTTGCTACACTTGCTGAACTCCTTTAATCTTTGCTATATTTTCTGAAAATATTTACTCTTTATTACAAATGTTTTGATTTTCCTTCAGCGGTCATTCCAGGGGCCATTATTGCCTCAGTAATTCTAGAAACTGCTCCACACAACACTACTGTTGACCCCAATGACCCCATCTTTGAAACATGTGGAGCTTGTGCATGTCCCGGCAGAAACCAGACCAATCCCAATATGCAGGAACCCCCAGCAACTGTGGTATGCATTCGAATATCCTACTTAAAGTTCAACTTGAATAATTCACCAACATAGGGTATTTCGGTATTTTATCATTCTTTTATATTATGACTGTGAACTGTTGCTAAAGTGACACTTCTCACTGTTGTTGGCTAGATTATGGAGTAACGGAATTTCTACTTCATTTTCTAGTGTTTGATTCGCCATACCCTACCTAACTAACTCCTGTGGATATCAAAACTCTAACATTTATATCATATCAGATATTTGGTAAAACAGTGAGCAAAATCGTTTTTGGTTGCCAACCCCAAATGTCAAGCTATGTCAGAGTGGCCGTTGGGTTGTCATCTGGAGTTACATAATGCCAGGCTTTTGACTAGAGGTTGTCCATAGACTCCTGGGTTAAGACTAGTTACATCCATGGGCATTATTGAGTGGGGGCAGCACTTGACGGCTACTATTCTGTGATTTGAAAGCTGGTCTATTCATTAAACTTATTTAATGATTATTGAATGAGGAAACAATGTTGGGGCTCTATACTTTAGAAATTGTCATACATATCCTATATGGTTAGACTGAATAAGTTTCATGTGATTCTGTGACTACTCGTTTTAGCTATCTTAGCCACTTTAAGACATGGTGTCCACTAATACCCCTTTCACACTACACAACCGAAGCGAATCGTTGCGAACTGGTTTATATAATGCGCCCCATTCAGACTGCAGCAGAGAAGCGCTTCAAGGCGCCTTCACTAAGTCGGTTCTATTCAGACTACAGGCCCCGACGCTGCACTCTTTCCTCACAACGCAGTTGATCGATGACGTCAGAAACCACTTCGCTTCACTTCGCTTCACTTCGGTTCCATTCACACAACCAGAATTAGCATTGAGAAAGCGAAGCGGTTTATGTAATTCACCTCAAGTAGGTAGATTGTATAAACCACTTCACTTCACTTTGGATTCGGTTTGGAAGCGCTTTAGATTGCAATGTGAATAGAACCGACCTCAAGGAAGCGCTTCAAGGCGCTTCGAAGCGCTTTGAAAGGTGTAGTGTGAAAGGGGTAATAGGAGACCAGTGTAGGGGACACACCCCTAATGACCCCCTAACCTTTAGGGACCAGGTGTTTCCCATTAGCTCCTCGTCGCTCCTTCTGGACAGAGCTTTGCCTTCAGTGAGGCTCTTTATGGATGGGTTGGGAAGGCAACATTAATGTTTTATGCAATTTCTATTCGAATTTGACTGTTTGGCTGCATATTACTTTATCCAAATAGTACAACATCCTTTGAAATAACAGTAATATAATGATATAGTTTATGAGTATGCATTGCTCTCCTCTCAACCTCCTATAACATGCAGCACATACATAATTATTCAGCACATACATTTTGCAGCTTACGGATATAGGTATAAGTAGAGATGTGCTGCATAATATTTTGTGCTGCATTTATTTAATATCATGCTATAACGCATGAAGTATTGCTGCCATGAAATTATGCAGCGTTGTTAAAAATCCTTGCTAGTGATAAGCTGCATAATCTCATGAACTGCAAAATGTCATGCCAGAATGCATGAAATATTGCAGCTGTCAAATAAAGCAGCTTTTGTTTACTATCGCAGCTTTTGTTTACAATCATTGGTAATGCCAAGCTGCTTAATTTCATAGGCTGCAATATTTCATGGTAAAGCATGAAATATTGCAGCGCATCAAATTATGCAGCTTGGGTATATAAAGTTCTGCACAATTTCACGGGCTGCTTAATTTCATGTCAGAACATATGAAATATTGCTGGCATGAAATTAGGCAGTCATGAAACTAGGCAGCGAACTGCCTGATGTAATACACTGCATAATTTATCAAACACTGGGATTGGAATTACAAACAATAAAAATGCAAGCTGTTTAATACATTTCTTGTTTCTTGTAGGTATGGATCATGTTGGGAGTGTACATAGCAATATCACTCTCAGCTATTTTCTTAGTTGTCTTCCTGGTAGATGAATTACCAGTGCATCTCAACAGGAAGCAGGAGGTTAACTGTCAGAGCATTTGCTCATCCTTTGTGGCTACACTAGAGATGTTTGGAGACAAGAAAGCCTTACTTCTCATCCCCATGACTATATACACTGGGCTAGAGGTGGGCTTTTACGCAGCAGAATTCAGTCAGGTAAATTCACTCCGAATTCTCGAATACATTATTACCTAAAAGTAATATATTTCTCATCTAAGTTTGAACATTTTAGATAATAACTACTTCAATCATTTGATTCCATGTGTGGCAAGATCCACATTAACATGGAGCTGAACACGTGCAGTCGTCAGCTTAAGCCTAAATAAATTATGATGAAAATACTAATGATAATACTAGAGTCAGTTGCAGGAGCTCGTGAAACGAAATAATAGTAATAGAAAATGGAGTTATTCTGACCCTACCCCCCCCCCCCACCCCCCGAATTAATTGCTGCTATATTTGCAGCTGTATATGTCATCACGAATTTCTCACATGGAGATATTTCTTGTAATTCGAGGGCAAGGTATATATGTGACCCATTCTCACCCATTTTTTTTTATTGGTCAATAACTTGGTAGATTCTGATGAATTAACCAGATGCATCCGTCTTTACATGAACTTCAATAAGATATATACTTTTGTGTATCTATTATGTATATCTTATTAATTATGTACTATCAAATCAGGAGAAATACCCAAATAATCACTATCTAAATTATAGTTATTATAGAAAAAAATCCAATTGAATTGATATACATGAATAACATTGATGGCATAGAATAGGGGATGAAAATAAAATAAAATAATATATTAAGATTAAATATGTTGTCAGAATTTATGCTCCCAACTCAATCTATAAGAAAATGGCTAAATTGGGGTGAAAAAACGTCACCAGACAAAATGGCTGTGCTTTTTAAAATTATTAAATACATTTTCTCTAAATAGTCTGATTTCATAAACATAGGTTTGGAAACACACATATACCACCACTGGGAGATACGTATTATCTAGTCAACAGAAATACTGATAATCAGCATTATAATCAGTGGAAAACACGTCGCCACCTGGCGAAGTTTTTTCACATATTTTCCCAAATATTAGCCAAATTGAATTATTTTCCACTTAATGTTTAAATATGGCTTAGCTTCAAGAATTACTTGACAAAATAATCTCAAAATATCTTTCCTGATTTAAATACTGGGCTGTGTTTATTGGGTGACGTTTTTTCTCTTGATTAAAGTGATTTGTTTCAGGAAAATTAGTCACAAGTCATATAAAATGTATTTTGAGATATCATGATTATTGAAAAGATATGATCAAGTGGATTCTAACGATGAAAACATTAAGGACATCTAAGAAATGTTTCCATATTTTATGTTTGATGTATTCATGTATTCATGTTTGAAAAAAAGTTTGTAATATTTCTGAATGGGAAATTACCAGTAAAGTAGCTAAATATACTCCATAGGATGATCTTAGAAATTGAAGGCTATATTTAATACTTTGTCCTGAAATTTAGTACAGATATTGCTATGATCACTACCACTAAGCACCAAAAATGATAATATTTAAAGAAACCTGATGATTTAATCACTTTGAATAATATCCCTTTTGTGATTTGTGACTCATTTTCCTGTGACACATCGTATATGACTCTGCATGAAAACGTCACCATACTTGAGTGGATATTGTCATGAATGACAAATTTTCAAAAAATAATGCTAAAATGGTATCGGTCGATCATGTATTAAAAACATCAAAAATAACAATCAAGCTTTATATAATTGACTAAATTTGACATAGATTGGGCGACGTTTTTTCACTCAGAAAAAACATCGCCCAACTTTAATATTATTTGAAACCTTAAAATGAGGATAACTTACCAACAATCTGGGTAACTAATCATACTGAGGGGTAAACGATAATATTTGATCATATTATAACAGAAAAAAATGGAATGATTTGAGAATAATAAATAAAAACACAGTCAATGATAGGATGTTTCATCTGATTGATATGAAAATCCAGTTTCTGACTTTAGTTGTTCTCCCTGATTTGAAACGTTTTTAGACAGGAAAGAAAGAAACTTTCTTGGCTATTACATCAAGAAAACATTAGTTAGAGAATGGTGATAGAAATAATTGATGATATACAAATTAAATAAGGAAAATGATCTTTACTAAGAAATATAGGGGTGTGCGACGTTTTTACACTAACTTTTCTACATCAATCTTTGATAACCTCCTGTACAAAAACTAATGGTCTAATTTAATGTCAAACTCAGACATATATATATTACCGTCAAACCTACTAACTCTCAGATCGATCAAACAAAATATAATTTTTACCCTTTTAGGATGGGCTGCACATTTTCGTGAGAATGGGTCATAAATATAATGCATGGGTCTTGATATGATATATAGTAACATGTTCGTTCCAGTCATACGTGGCCTGCAGTCTTGGTATCTCCATGGTGGGATGGTTGACGCTACCGTTTGGCATTGTAAATGTCATCACATCCTATGTTAGCGCCAATTTAGCCAAGTACACTGGTTCTCTCCCTCTTTATACTTCAGGTAAGGAATCTTGCACCTCGCGTTTTATGTTTTGTTGTTTACACTTTATTTAATTATATTTCATGAAATGTCCCTTTAAATGGAATCAAAACCGATTATCATTATGTGTGTGTACTTCTTCGTTATTCTTAGGATTTATGAGTTGTACACAATTATGTAAGGTTCTGTGACCAAGGATGCGCTATACACTTTACTTGACCGTTCACTCATTTATTTACTCAAACTTGTACGAGGCGAGGCACCTCCGTAAATTTCCTCCAAACTGCTAGAGGATTAAAAGAAGCGCTGCTGGTACATTGTTTGGTGCATAATCGGAGGCGAATATTTGTTAATATGTGTGTCTCACATGTTGCGAACAAATGGACATGTACAGTATAGATAATTTTGATCATCGTGGGTGCATTATTATTATAAAGATATAAGTTACAAACATAAATTTGCGGCTCATTTCTGACGTCTGAAATCTATTCACTGTAATGACAAGTGAACATAGATATATCACAAACATCGAACGTCCTGATTTTTCGTTGAGTTGGCTTCGTTGTTCATAATGAGTCTCAATTACACAACCCTTCAGTGCAGTGAGGGTTGTTGCTGGGCTAGCCCCTCCTAGCAGATTCAAATTCCAATTCCCCTTAGCACATTCCAGCAGGGAATCTTCTGTTTTAGCAACTAGCAATATGTGTGACCCGCCAAGCAGAAAGGTACCTTCCCGTGGGAGTTATAGTTCCTGGGAATTCCCGCTAGGAGTCGCATCATATTCATGACGTCACTGTCACAAATGTTTATATTAGTAATTCTGAGTGGCAGGTGACTTGGAAAGTCTGTAACTTCACTAATTTTTGGAGTATCAACAAAATTCTTTTCACTTTTATGATACTCATTTCCCCTTCTGTATATATACCCGTCAGTTTTTTTGTTTTGTTTTGTTTTTGTTAATATTTATTTTTTGTACATGTGACGTGTCACAGGAAAATGATTCATTCCAACCAATCCAATCAATTTGAGATCATCTACTGGATACTGACATAACTTTACAAAAAAAAACCCATATCTAGGCCAATTCTGGAAATATTCAACTATTTTTTCGGTTATTGACTCAGAAGGACACGCAGATTCAGAATCTATAATAAACCCAAATTCAAAAATTTGGCCCTGGAGTCCCCTTTCTGCTTTCTGTATTTAACATGCACAATACAATACATGTACTTCTCCACACTTATATATACAACGTTCACCTTGATTACATTCTAACTAAAGCATGCATATGGTTTACTGTTGATTACAGCATTGGTGGTAGACCTGTGTACTCAGTTTACCCTACTATTCTGGATGCCTCACCCCTCACAGGCCTGGGTGCTCTATGTTTTGTCGGCCTTGTGGGGTTACACAGACGGTATATGGCAGACGCATTTACTTGGTAAGTATTGGAGAACCACTTAAAGTTCGAAATGGCATTATTAATAATTTTTATCTGAAAAGCGTTGTTTTAGTTTCTTATACTTTGTCTTCTTATGTGACAACTTGCATGGTTATCTTGATGACGTGTGCTATGTACGATAATATGTATTTTTTTTAATATTTTTTATTGGCCTTTAATAAACATTTAAATTCTTTACAAAAATACGCATAAATTAGTATGATTATATTCATGCGTAGCCAAAGTCAGGATTTACATTTTACACGTTATATCTACGGAATGGAAATGTACATAATTTCAATCTAGGTTTGCATTCAGACCTGAGGTTGTGGCCCAGTGGGGAGTCCATATCTTTATAGGCGATAGCCTTTCAAATTGCACATCTTAATTAAGACTTGAACGTGAATCAGCACATAATATGAAAGATATATAAATTACTCTACATACATTACTCTCTTTGCAGCTTTTTACGGCATGGTGTTTCCGAATAAGACAGAAGCAGCTTTTTCGTTCAGGACAGCCATGTTTTCGATTGGATCCGTTTTGGCCTATGGTTATTCCTACTTCTTCTGTACATCTACTAAAATAATCATACTTACTTGTTTCCTCGTCACTGGCATGGTTGGCTATTTGGCTGTCATAGTGCCCAGACTCATGGGATCCAAAATATATGATGTATATTCAAACGAGCCTAACAAACCTAACAAAGGTCCACCCACTGATATTAAGCACACCAATGTAGAAATGCAATATTATAATAATAAAGCGTTTGCAAAATCCTAATTCGCTCATTTCTTTTCAACATTCAAGAGAATGAGACATAATACTTTGAAGTCAGTAAGACAAATCCACAATAGTTCAAACCTTTATTATATTGTACAAATATAACCAATCACTCATATAACGATTATTAAACGTGCTTTTAACGTTTCAGAGATCAAATAACTTACAGTCATTGAATTGAGGTTTGCAGAAAAACTTTGTGTTTTGGGGAAAGCTTTTGCCTTGCCCGTTTATTGCTGAATCATTATCTGAACACTCTATCCAACATAATAGATTTTGATTGTATCAAACAGTGTTAACTGGTTTCAATCAGCCTTTTCAATACTAGAATAACATAAACTTGTAAAAACGGTACCTTTACAATTATTTTTGTTTTACCAAAGGCATTTTCACATACATGAAATTAGAGCCAGGTGATTAAGCAAGATCAAAGCATGTCCGTCTACTCCATGTGTATCACTTCCTATTATTATTGATTATATAATATCATGGAAAACACACAAAATGATTATTTTACATGTGTGATTTATAATTATGATTACCCTGTTGTTTGGATGAGAAAACTTAACAAGAAAAGAAAAAAATATGTAAGCATTAATATCAAGACTCATGATGCATATATATGTAGTGTTTTTCCGTCTCACACTACCCAAGTTCGATATATCTATTCTCGCGAAGGGAAAGAAGACCAGACACACAGCTCTTTAGGTATCACAGGCTTTATTCTCCACACAAACCATGTCCGATAGTGCTTATCGGACCCAACAGAGGTGACCAGGTATTGGCCTCAGAGGACAAGTGGCAATTATGGTACACGATCATTGCAGGTGTTGAGAGTCAAACAGTTAACATGGTTTTACATAGGAGTAACACAGTGAAACAACACGGAGTCTTACCGGAGCATCCAGAAGCACTCTAAGACACATTATGGTAAAAGAGTTGACTAGATTTAAGTTACCTTTGATAATGGTTTACTGGAACTCTGTCCAAGTAAGAAAAGGCAGGAATCCGAAAGGCCATTTCTCTTGCCGGGAGCGCGTTCAGTTGAAGCGCGTGCACCCAATTATAGCAACACCCGGTCAGACCAATTATCTCGGATCTATTTAAAACCATATTCACTACAATAAACCCCTCCAAAATTTAAAGATTTTTACCCAACAGTAAATTAATCTTCCGGAGGCATAAATTATTAAAAGAAGTGAATAAGTAACATGTTCTAAGAAGTTATAAAAAGAGAATTCACATGGCAAACAAGTACAAGCAGGAGCATATAAGTGTCCTCACTACATAATTAACAAGTTGCAACATCTCCGTAAGTAGAAGTAGAAGTCATAACCTTAAGCTTTGAAAATATTTTTAACCATCCAGCGGCATCTCGACAACAAGGAGCTTCCAGAGTCCTATCTATGTACAAAACATGATCCAGCACAGGTTAAAAAATTTAGTTTCTACTATACCAAAACTTCTTTAGAACATCACAGCTTACAGTCTTCCGCAAATCAAAGGGTTTTCCGGGGTCAAACGGGGTCAGCATCAAAGTCAATCTGAGCCGATCCGTGGTCTATCGCGGTCCAAGGGCGTTCCGCGTCAGGTTTGGTTCAGGTCCGCCATGTCAAGTCCGTGTCCAGGTTCCAGAGTCCAGGGTCAATCCGATTCATCATCTACAGCCGCTGCTGCTCGTCTCCGGGCGTCTCATTCTGGGTGCTACCTGATTCCTCCATATCCTCTGGAGGGACACCTTGAGAGGCCGGAGTTGGACTCCGCAATGGGCTTCCCATGTGTGCTAGGGAGGCCATCATTAGCGGACTCATGCCGGGATTCCCGAAACCAGGAAACGGTCCGGCCATGGGCAGGGACATAGGAGGCGGAGCACTCATGAACGAAGCCATCATCTGACCCATCCACAAGTAGCGTTCCGTATCCGTCAACTGAGTGGGGGCAGTGGCCAAAGGATTTCTCCTGACCGGACTGCCAGCTGCACTGCTTGGGCCTACCTGGACGGAGCCGGAGGGCTCACGATCCTCACTTGTGTCAGGCACTGACACACCGTTGGCCTCCAAGTCTGCTTGCAGGGAACTGACGGTTTCCTCTAGAGACCTAACCCGCAAGTCACTCCGGTGAAGACTTGCCTTCAAGTCTCTAATCAGGCGCGACTGGGTGCGATTTTCCTCACGGAGAGCAGCTAACTCCCCGATGGATTCTCGCACAGCCTCCAGCGCCTGTAGAGATTCCGTCAACCGGTCTACAGCAGTGCCGACCTGGGTCTCGACGTCTGTTAGGGCAGCTCGAGCCAGCTCGAGAGCCTCCCCAACATCTGCCCTAGACTGCTGTATCACATGGCCCATGGCAGCTTGCTCCGGGAGCTTAGCTTCCATGTCTGTGACCTCCTGCTTGGCTATGGCGGTCAAGGTTTTCACTTTCTTGCTCTTGTTCGTGGGGACAGGAGAGCCTTCGTGCTCGCTAGAGCCGGAGTGCGAGCGCGATCTCTTCCTCTTCTTCTTCTTAGACGGAGTGGAACTCAACGTACTAGAAGTGGAGGGAGCTGGAGAAGAAGGGGCAGCCACGGCCTTAGGCTTCACAAACTTGTGTGTAGCCTTCCGCCGGATCACCTGAAGGTCTGTCGACGTTAGGTAAGCCATCCGACTGAACAGATGGTTCACCTGAATCGACGGTGACAGCTTCATCACCTTCTCCGCAGCCAGCGCGAATCCGATGTTGTGAGCCACCACTTCCCCGTACTGGAGATGGCGGACCAACTCGATCCGGCGGTCTACCTTCTGCTTACATCTCTTGGAGGGACACTCCCACACCATGCGATGGGGGGCGTGCTCCTCACACAGATGCCGGAACAGGCGGGGCCTTGTGCGAAAGACACAAATCCCATAAGGATTCATCCCTTTGTAACGGCAGATAGCAAAAGGACACCGGAATCCGGGTTCCCAGATGCTAGCGGCATCCCACACTTTCTGGTAAGTTCCTGGATCCAGAGCATCCTGCCGAACCAGGCTGGGCCACTGACGGGTCTCAAAGCGGTCCATCAGGAGATCGTCAGCAAACTCTGTATCCTCATCCTCACTCTCGTCAGCCAGGGGAACACGGACTCCCGGGGAGTCATCGGCTGGGTTGATGGGAAGGACTCCGGTGCCTGCAGTCAACAGGCCACGGATATCACACTGTGATTCCTTCAACGCGTACAACTCAGTCTTGTGCTCAATCCGCTGGCGATGCACCTTCACAACTGGCTTCTTCTTTCCGGTCTGAGTCTTGGACACTGTACCAGGGCTGGTACTGGTCCCGGACTTGCCAGAAGCCGAAGCTGGAGACGATGGATCGGAGCTCTTACTTGTGGAGGCACCACACTCACAGTTACTGTTCGGAGGTTGTGCTTACGCTCCAAATCCCTTCCCCGCTCACCCATAGTCCTAGCGGACTTAGCTGGGGAGTTGGACTGGGACCTAGTCTCCGGTCTATCAGCAGCACGACCCCGCTTAGGCCGCGCCGGATCGACCGAACCATCCTCCTCGGTTGCCGAGGTGTCGTCACCTTCATTGATCCTCATGGCCGCGAGGCCGATCAATCCGGTTCCGCCACCCAACAACTCGTTCTCGTCTTCCATGGCCACCTCTACGGAGTCGCCGGAAACGTCCAGGTCGATGACGTCGTCGCTAGGCTTCGACATCTCGTCTTACATTCAAGTAATCAAGCAATCAGGTAGTCAAGTAGCTTAAAAGGCTGCGTTTCAGTTCTCATTCCTGCAACAAAAAGCATTACATTAAGACACAGAACGCTGTAGCCGGAACATTATTTACATCACCCAAAACCGAAACTGAAACTAAAAGATCATCCAAAAGGAATGACAGAACATTTACTAGACAATCCTCTTGGAGGGTTCTAGTTCTAAAATCACTACCCGAAAGTTGAGAACGTACCCAACAAGCTTACATAGGGATTCGTAACCCATGTGCGTGGCTCATGTTCAAAATAGCCCACACAATGCAGAGCACGTGGGTCATGGCTGTGGTGGTCTATCTCCAATGCAAAATAGAGAGAATCCACCGATAAATCAAACCAACGACTTCCGTGCCTACTACTAGCGGTACATAAAACACATTTCCTTTACTTTGGCAAACTAACAGCAACATTTCATACAGTTTACACATACAAATCAACCAAATATGAAGAGCATCGTCAGAAAGCGTACTTACAGGTTGAAGTCTGGAAGCAAAGAGGGCTCCGTGAGGGAAGAGAACTAGTGAGCAGTGGTTGCAACTACCGCTAGTTACACCGTTACAACGCTAGTTCGCTCACGCCTCACCGCACACCTCAGCGCCATTGCCTCCGTGCATAACCCGCCTAACCTACGTTAGGATTTTCTTCACATTGGATTAGTATATCCGTTCCCCTCCTGGGATTATTATGAACACGGACAACCAACCCATCTTCCACTAGAGACAAGAGTGGAAACATATTCCGCAGATCTTCACCCAGCACGACGCCTCAGGCAGCATTTTCAAGCTATTTCAACCAAGATCCAGGACCAATAGCATTATGAGGTTAGAATCTCTATGCCCCATAGGCCTAGTCCAAGCCACATCACGGTTCTCATGCAACAAGTTATCAACCCGCCGGAATGACTTAGGTTCTTTCCCGGCCATACGAAACTAATAAAAGCTCCATACGCCGTTTGGGGACCCAGGGTGCATTCTTCCGTGCTGACACCCCGGTTGACTTCTCGTTGTGTTTTGATCCGGGGAATCAGACCTATATTCCCCGTATTGGTACACAAACAGCTAAGACTTCAGTTGTAATCGGTCTGGGGGACGGCGCGCCCGTTTCCCCTTTACAACCTTGACAGGAGAGCTAACTCTATCCTTTCTGACTTTCTTCACCTGTGCCACTGGATCTTTCGCCGGCCTCCCTACTTTCTTTACGGTAGGTTTCGGCTGCGGATCAGCAACAACTTTACGAGGTCTACCCCTCCGTGGAGCTACAGCTGGAACAGGCGGGTCTGGCAACCGTAGCTTCCATGGTCTTTCGCGTTTCCGCTTGACAACGTTAGCTTGGGGCAAGGGCGGAACGGGCAGAACAGCGGTCTTCGTGGCTTTCAAACTCCGCTTCCCCTTCTTAGGCCTTCCCCATCGTTTCACACACACGGAGACTTTCTCTCTCTCTTTCAGATCAGGACATTCCTTGCCAGCTATTACTTTCCCATTTTCAAGTCTGAGGACGTCGCGGCCAGCCTTCTGCAATGCACGGAACTCTGGTGCTCTGTCAAGATTAACAACCTGCACGGGTCCGTCCTTGTCAAAAGCTTGCTTAAGGTAGTTGACATGACACCTCACGACTCCTGCAACTGTTTCCAGTTCATAGGTTGTACCCCCTATAAACCGTTTTACTTTGAAGGGGCCATCCCACTTGGGACCGATCTTTTTACTGGCCTGCGGATGGTTGTAGCGGTATACAACATCCCCCACTTCAAAGGTCATAGGCTTAGCTCGCCGATCGAAATCCTGTTTCTGGTGGATTGCTGCCACTCCAAGATTCTCACGGACGAACTTATGCCCAAGCTTCAACCAATGCTTCAAATTCTTCCACGAACGGCACTCTGCATGGAAAATCCAGACCGCCTGGTTCCACCCCGTGGACCAAGTCCATAGGTGTCACCAGTTCGTCACCAAATACCACAGAGTTAGGTGTGCATAGCGTACTTGCATGCACACTTGCTCTGTATGCATGAGCGACACACGGAGCCAACAAATCCCAATCCGTCGCACTATAATCCGTCAGACAGGACAGTTGTTCTACTAGGACTCGATTCATTCTTTCCGTCGGACCGTTTGACTGCGGTCTATACGGCAAGGTAATGAGCTTTTCAACCCCTAGCATCTCCAACAAGCTCTGCAACAGGGTAGATCGAAACTCCGGTGCTCCATCCGTTTGCAACGACACGGGACAACCAAACCGGAGGATCCACTCCCGGAAGAGAACTTCCACACATCTCTTAGCGGTGTGATCTGGCATTGGATAGGTCTCCGCCCACTTTGAGAAGTGATCTGTCACTACCATGATGTAGTTATTACCTCTAGGGGTAAGACGGAACGGACCTATAATATCCAATGCAATACGACTCCAGCGTTCTCCATGCAATTCCTTCTTAAGAGGCATGACTCCGCCACCACCCCTCGTCTTCCGCATGCTACATTCCGGACATGCCCTGAGCCACCTTTTCAGATCACTTCTCATGTTGGGCCAGAAGTACTTTTTCTTGGCTGTCCAACCAGTCTTGAACGATCCGAAATGCCCAACCGTCTTCGGTCCATGCATTCCCTGGAATATCTCATAGCGAAGCGCAGTAGGAATTACTTTGCGCACGTACGTGATTCCTGTGCGAGGTCGAGTCCACGACAAGCACAACACGCCATTCTTCATTGACAAACTCCCTAAGTTATGCATATAGGTACAGAATTCGTCTGATTCACCGGACAGGGACTGCTTATCCGGAACCGGGACTTCTCCTTCCACTATAGCAATCACTCTTAGGATTTCTGGGTCGTCTTGCTGAGCTGTCCGGATGATTTCTCCCATAGCAGCAAGGGTCACAGTGGTCGCAGCGACAACAGCGTCATGCGCCCCACAATCGACACAGTCAAACCGAGCACACTTCCGAGTCGGGACCCGGGAAAGCGCATCGACGTTGACATGTTTCTTCCCCGCTCTATGGAGAATCATTCGTTGATCCAGGCCATACTCTTGCATCTGGGTTAACCAGCGCGCCAGCATGTCCATAGGATCCTTGAAGTTCAGGATCCAACGCAGCGAAGCATGGTCCGTCTGAACAAAGAAGTTCCGATTCCCTAATAAATAGTGCCGGAATTTCTTCAAATAGGTAAGCACAGCCAACAACTCTCGTTTGGTGGCACAGTAGTTCCGTTGGGCTTTGTCCAAGCTATTACTAGTGTACCCAAGGACTACCTCCTTACCATCTTGGATCTGGGACAGAATCCCTGCCATGGCATCTGTGTCTAAGATAAACTCCCCCTCTTTCCGAGGGTACCTCAACAACGGAGCCCGGGTCAACAAATCTTTCAAGACTTCCAGCGAAGGTCGTCTAGCATACGATCCATCATCCGCTGGAATGTGGCAGGAGCGTTGCACAATCCAAAGGCCATAACCTTGAATTGAAACAATCCGACGCTGGACAGGAAAGCCATCTTTTGCTTACTCTCCTTGTCCATCGCTATCTGCCAATACCCACTTTCCAGGTCGAGGGTGCAGAACCATTTATTTCCGCCCAACGCCTCGACACACTCGTCTATTCTAGGGAGTGGAAAGCTGTCTTTCACTGTGACGGAATTGAGCTGGCGATAATCGACGCAGAAGCGTTGAGTACCATCCTTTTTACCAACAATCACGATGGGTGCTCCCCACGGACTATTAGAATGCTCAATACGCCCCTGCTCGTACATCTTCCAGATCTCCGCTTCGGCTACTTCACGCTTAGACACCAGAATCCGCCTATAAGCAAGCTTGATAGGTCGAGAATCGGCAGTATCAATTACGTGTTTCACGACATGGGTGCAACCCGGATCTTCTCCCCCAACCATCTCCGGGTAGCGAAAAGCTCCCACGAAACTTATTGCGAAGACCCATCAACTTTGACCTCTCTGTCGGATCAGTCAAATCAGAGTCCCTTACAAGTTTCTTCAACAGACATTCCGTACTTGGTGGCACAGGGTCGTCCGGGGCAATCAAATCCTCATCTACCACAGACAGGGTTTCTACCACCTGAATAGAGTTGACGATTGCATCTTTTATTTTGTCCTCCGGACACATATTCACCCCCTCCGGACTAGTAGTGGGTGGCGATAGCAGCGTCACATCACTCACTCGTCCAACCACCATATCAACACCTAAACATAGGGTTTCCGCGGACAGATTACTAAAGACCACAATCGCCGTAGCGTCAGCCGAGATATATGAATCAAGGCATCCCACAGTGTAATCCCTTAGAAAACTCTGGTCCGGCTCAAACATCAAACCCATTGACGAATCCGAGCACCCACGAACATCGATCTTAACCAGTGTACCTGAATAAGGACGAAGGACCACCGCTTTCCGAAGTGTTACCTGCCTTCCATCGCCTACTTCACTAGTTGTAATCATATTCACCGAGGGACCCAATTGCTTTGGCGGATCACCACGCCAGTGATGCATCATCACAGCGTCTTCACCATCATTCAAAGACAATTTCCCTGACCAGCACACATAACATTGATGCACAAGATTGAAGTCCTGCACCAAGATTCCGGACTCCGGGCCAGATAAACCCGATACTACCAGACACATTAACATGTACATCCGTTTCCCTAACGTCAAAGGGAACAGAGCGCTACCATGCACAGTAATCTGTAAATCGTTTCCCATCGTGCACGCCAACTGGCACAGACCCAGTGGCGGCGGCCGACGCAGGGAGTCATAGAACGTCTTCGTCACCAGGCTAGTGGTAGCGCCCGGGTCCCAAAGGGAATCACCAACATCCCCATTCACTGATACTGAAGCGTACCATCTATCCGCAATATATGGATCACGGAGCTTCAACACCCTCTGGTCATCTACGGAAACTTTCTGAATACTCACATCCGTGATGGGACCTGACTCCATTATCACCAAATGCCTCGACTCAGCTTGGTAACCTGCCTTACCCCAACAAACATTGTCGGAGTCCACAACTACAGGAAAATCCCCGGAATCAACACCATTCCTGGAATGAGTGGTCTCTTCCGCTCCACGCGTCCGAACCGCTTTCGTACATCCCTGGCAGACAGCCCCAGGCTCAGTAGTACTTCCGGGAGCTAGAGCCCCACACCCAGTCTTCGTCTCAGACACAGAACGATCATGAACTGCAGTACTAGGAAGCGCAAACAATTCCCCGGATCCCATCTCGCTTCTTATGAGACCCGTTTGGAGTTTTCCGACGACTCCGGCTTCACCATTTGGTCAGCCTTTGTCACGGATTCTCCCTTACCAGTCGCGTCTTTCTAGACATCCCTCTGCAGACAGCTAGCCATAAAATGACCCTCCTGACCACATTGGAAGCAACCAGTTCGCTTCACACCTCTCTTCCAGTTAAACTTCGATTGTTTACCGGAAAACTTCTGCTTAGACTGTCCTATCCAGGACCGTAGAGCCTGGACGACTGCTTCAGGGACGTCATCGCCACATGAGTCTTCCGCCACAGGTTCGGCAGCTGTAGCTTGCACAGAAACCTTTGGGTTTTTCTTCCTCACGTCTGGACCAGCGGTGGTAAATGTACTTATAGAGGCAACACTGCCACTCTCCAAGTAACAACTCTCCCACACCTCCGCCCAGTGTATGGCTCTCAGGAGATCTTTCGGCTGTTTCAGGCGAACCCAATCAGCCATATCCTGATTTGTCACTCCCTGTAGGAATACACGGAGCGAAACTGACCTCAACGTGTTATCCAAGGGACCAAAAGCATGTCGTTACCGAAAAGTCTAACCGACTGGTTCGGATACTGGCGGGAATTATAGAATTCTGCCTGCTTTCTAGGTCTAGACTTCTCACCAAAGTTTGCTTCCATATGGTCGACAAACTGTACAAGAGTCAAATTCTCCGGCAAATCTCCCATTTCTGCCAGTTGCCTCCTGGAACCACAGATCAACTGTCGTAACAACTGTTCGGGGCTCCAGTTGTGCGCGGTAGCAATAACTTTCATTTCCGCCAAGTATATCCTCCATGAAATAACACCATCCCACAACCTGTGTACGGATACTTTCGGAGCAATACTCTCTCGGGTCGAAGACTGTTTGTAATCAAAGTCTTCCTCCGACTCATCCAGTCCTGTATACTCAAGACCCTGGACAAGAGAACGATCTTTCCGACGGGACCTACTAGATTGACAATAATCCTTCCCACAGTCATCAACAGAGTCATCTGAGTCACTATCACCCCTGGAAGGCTTCTTCCGGGTTTTAGTACTGGATAACGTAGAACTAGGGGAACTAGGGGAATTGCGGTAGTATGTACCATCATGAACTCTACCATTAGGAGTCTTAATGATAGCAGTACGCGACTTCGTAACAACCACATTGCTCTGTTCCTTCCACAGGGTTACATTTTTGCCGCTCAAAAACGAACCATCATTTGCATTCCCTTTCAGGGAAGACGAAGCTTGCGCCTGTTTTGAGAACGTAACATGCCTGTCTACATCCTCCGGCCCTTTAGCTGCAACCATGGACGGGTCATCCATCATTGGTACAAATGACAACTTCGGATCAGCAAAAGTTGACGTCACTGGAGCTTTGGGTGTGTATGCAGTTTTGACTTTCAACAACATACCGAGCAAATCCTCACCCTGCGAAGTGTCCGGCAGGGGTGTCTCTTCCGTCCCTTCCTCCGAAACACAATCTTCCACCGTTACCGGTGGAGGCGGTCCGTAAACAGCATCATGTATAACTCCCCGAAGGGTTGCATTCTGCTGTGTAACATCTGCCATACACGCATGCAAATCCTCAGCAGCACTTCTATGAGCTTTAAAGTCAGAACGCATTTTACGGAATTCGTGACGGAGTTCATCCTCAGTCAAGTCTTCCGGCGACCGACGCCACTGATTGAAAGCACTACCTGCTCCAACGGTGCACAGAACCATCGCCCTCATAAGCAAAAGTTCCCTGTTCTTTAAGGATTACCGGTTCCTTATGGGGACCCAATAGTCCTTCCATCACAGGACCGAAGGTATCCGCAACTATAGACAACTTCGAAGGCTTGACCATAGTAGTCTTCGCCGGAGACTTGACCACACTAACTTTCGGCGGAGACTCTGTGCCTATAGGGGCGACGGCATCATCCGCTGCTACAGCCATTTGGTCGGGTCTATCAGCCAATCTCCAAACCTCTGCACAACGCAGTCCTGTTTCACCAAGAAACAACAGTCACACTATCAACAAGGTCTGCGGCCAGAAACTGGTTTACGGCACCAATTGTAGTGTTTTTCCGTCCCACACTACCCAAGTTCGATATATCTATTCTCGTGAAGGGAAAGAAGACCAGACACACAGCTCTTTAGGTATCACGGGCTTTATTCTCCACACAAACCATGTCCGATAGTGCTTATCGGACCCAACAGAGGTGACCAGGTATTGGCCTCAGAGGACAAGTGGCAATTATGGTACATGACCATTGCAGGTGTTGAGAGTCAAACAGTTAACATGGTTTTACATAGGAGTAACACAGTGAAACAACACGGAGTCTTACCGGAGCATCCAGAAGCACTCTAAGACACATTATGGTAAAATAGTTGACTAGATTTAAGTTACCTTTGATAATGGTTTACTGGAACTCTGTCCAAGTAAGAAAAGGTGGGAATCCGAAAGGCCATTTCTGAGCCGGGAGCGCGTTCAGTTGAAGCGCGTGCACCCAATTATAGCAACATCCGGTCAGACCAATTATCTCGGATCTATTTAAAACCGTATTCACTACATATATATAAAGGCAATACTCAGGTGCTTTTAGACTATTTATTTTATTATTATTACAAATAAAGGCAAATACATTTACAATTGTTTAACAAAGATGTGTGTCAACTCTGTCGATGTCTTGTTGCGTTGCCTATACAATTTTCCAATTACTCATTTTCTTATTACCTCTACCACATTACATATCAATTCTACGACTATTTCTCGTACTTCTCACTTCATAATTCGTCCTATACATGCTTCTAAATTCTATAATAATTTAACAATTACAATTCATTGGTTCTATGTCCATCGTTGATCTTAATTAAACATACAATTCTTTGGATTTGTCTTCATCATTAATCTCAATCGAGCATAGGCTGTTTTTACAGATTTTCTTCTTTTTAATCGCCTTTTGTCCTGAAAAGAGCTTTTCCTTATCTTCATAAAATCATGTATGACCGACAAAAACAAAGAAAGATGCATTCAGATTTCAATTACATATTTTACAATACCTACTTTTGACCAATATAAATTCGACAATTTTGACGAAATTTCCCGAGTATCGTTACAATTCCTTATATCAGAAAAAACAATCTTGGACAGCAGTTCACCTCCGTCCACTGTGGTGGTCAGCATTTGTGTGACCGGCGGGAAGCGACCGGTAACAGTTCAGTTCAGGTCTCACACCGCTCTTCGTGATATAACCATATATAAACTATATATATTAACCATGTCGTTGAGTAATCCATTCCATAATTTTGGGCCAATATAAAACTTCTCCTCTCCGCATTCTATCACATTTAGGAACAAAGGTCTTGAATTTTGTGCCTACATTTTCTCTAAGATTTAGCATTTCTTGTGTATTTTGATATTTTTCTTGTATATTGAATAAAAGCTTCAAGAGTGTTATTTCTCTTCTTCAAGCTAAAGGAAGTATTTCTCCCCTTTCAAACAGTTCTTTCCTGGTCAAGTTCTTACCAAAAGACATCCGTATAGTGCCCTAAGCATTACTTCTTGTAGTTTAATTTGGGTGCTCTTATTACTAGACATAATACAAGGGCCTGCATTATCTAATATTGGTAGTATATAGGTTTTACATAAAAGCCAACTTATATTCTCATTTATGTATTTTCTTCTCTTACCAATACTAGCAAGTGCAGCACATGCCTTATTATACATTTGACTCGCATATTGATTCATTGATACTCATTTTGTTACCCCTAGATATTAAAAGTTGAGGTTCGGTTGATCACTTTACCATTGAAATTTAGAACAATTTGTTCTAATTCTGGCTTTCTCCCTTTATAGAATAGCTGGTCCTTGGTCTTTCCAATATTTAGCTCAAGCCCATTCTTCCTACACCAATCATTGTATTTTGTTATTTGTTATTAACGACTGCCCTTTTTGTTTTATATCGTCACTGTTGGTGCCTACAATTGTCACTACCGCATCATCAGCATAGGCAATAAGTTTTCCCACAAATTTCATTTTATTTAGATCATTGCAAAAGAAATTATAGAGCAATGGTCCTACAATGCTTCTAGTCACAACTTGTTTTGATGAACATAAACTCCCTTGCCTCAAGAATTGCAGTCTATTGTTCAGGAAGTCTGCTATCAATTTCGCATAAATAGGTCCAATATCTATGTTCTCAAGCTTCCTTAAAATGGCATGTGGGAAAGCATTACATACATCAAAGTACACTGAAAAGCAACATGAATTATTGTCCAAAGCATGGCAAATTTGTTCGAGATATTCATGTGTAGGCCCCAGTGTCGATCTATTTCGTCTGAAGCCATATTGTGACTCATGAAAAAATTTACAACCTTCTAGATAATCATATAGCTTGTCATATGATAATCTCTCCATAATTTTACTGGGTGATGGAACGATTGTTATTGCCCTTATATTATCCAGGATTCTTTTATTACCAGATTTTGGTAGGAGGGTAATAGAAGGTGTCTTCCATTCAGTTGGTATTCTACCTTCTGATATGCACTTTTCCAATATTTGTTTTAAAGAAATCTATATTTCCTAATAAAGATTCCTTCAATAAATAATTATCCACACCTGTAATACCTAAGTTCTTATGAATGTTCAAGTTTATAATTGATTTTCTCACTTCTTCAAACTCGAGTTCGTTCACAATATCGAACTTTATGTCGGTTGGTAATTTATCAGGAACTATCACATCACAAAGGTTCCTCCCAATTCTGTTATTATACCTTTGGGGGAGTTGATATGATACGCCCATAGGCTTAAGCACTGAGCGTCATATCAAAGATAGCGGGTAATACGGCCGCCGTATTACCCGCTCCCCGCCGTATTACCCGCACCTAATGAACAAAATAGTCCCGATCATATTTTTTATATTGCTATTTAAATAATTCTTTCTGCACAAAAAATACATATAATATCAATCGACCAAGGATAATGGAAAATAAATGAGTAACTTATATTCTCTATTTAGTTCACCTTATAATCGATCATAGGTGTAGGTAGAAACTAACCACCGCCGAAGGCGCTTGTGAGACAACAAAATGATCGTATAGATCGGCGTGCTTAGTTACGGTACTGAAGCCGAGTGAAGGTGTCATGAAAAATTCTGATCAAATAAAGGAAATGAACTAAAATCCTTTCATGATTGCCAAAGCCTAACCTTTACCAAAGCATTACTTGCATTTCAAAAAGATTTAATGATCGGTGTTGAACACCGTATAGATCGACGTGCATAATTGTCAACACAAAGTGTGGCTGCTGACAGACAGTACACCTCCCTTACGGTATTGAAGCTGTCACCGGGAGTGGTCATGACAAATTCTGATCAAATAAAGGAAATAAACTAAAATCCTTTCATGTTTATCGAAGTCTACCCGTTACCAAAGCATTAGTTGAGTTTTTAAAAGATTTAAAGCTGCAAAAAGGCAACAAATTGATTCAAAACCGTGAGCGATTTTCCTGCACAGCTTTTTGCGAAGCTTAGGCTTAGTCAGGCTCAGTGACAAGACTCGAGTCGGCGAAGTTCGCCGAGTTCAATTACGAAAAGTACAGGAATTTGAATATCAAACTGAACGATATTTATCTTATTAAGTGATTTAAATCGTATTGACGTCTTAGTTATAGTTAAATACCGAAAATTAAGTGAAATAAGGATTCAAAATAGAACTACATTCTGCTGGACTTGTCACAACCTGGCGCGTATTGATATGCACCAATAGTAAAGACCCGGAACTATAGGTGGGAGGGGCAGCGTGAGTGCACGTTTTGCGAACGTTTTGCCATTGATTTTCATCAAATTCCAACCATTTTCCAGCTAAAATGTGAAAAAATGTATCGTTCCAACCTCTATTAAGGTGATAATAAATGCAAAAGTGCATTCGGGACGATCTGTCATCCCATATTTCCCTTGGGCTATGTGATTTTCGGTTCATTCGCTACACTCATTCACCGAAAATCACTACGCCCTCGGGAAATATGGGCCGACAGATCGTCCCTCATGCGCTTTTGCCTATTTATTATCTACTGTACCAAGCAAACTATTCAAACTTGGATCATAATATGAACTAATAATTGTGTTGTAGCAATAATCATTGACTTTTCATCCCCTTGATATAAATAGCATATTATCAATAAACCCATTCTCTCTAATTACAGGCATATAAATGATCACTCTCAACAAAGCCTTTTTATGTTTTGTAATTTGGCCAAAATTTTGGCTTGAAACCCACTCTCCAATTCTCTTTGCTGGGTGAATCACTTGTATGTTACTTTTACAACGTCCCCTGGTTTCACCTCTCCTTGTTGTAAAACGCTCATGTATATCCCCAAACATGGGCTTTTATTTAGGGATGGACGATACCTGAAATATTACAATTATTCTGAATTATACGATCAAAGTATCCTATTTTATTAGAAAATGTATTAAATCATTTGTCTCACTTACCAGGTATCATTAGAAAATTTCAATGCAACTTGTTATCTGTAGATTAACATCACCACACTTTGTATGATTATACATGTACATATATTTAGGCTTAACTTCAGCGTAAAAAATGAATGTATGTCTTCTGGTATTTGTAAATATTGCGAGAATAATGCTGCTCTATAATACTAAGCATAATAATTAGGCTCTGTTATCAATATTAAATAAATTGTTGTAGTTCTTTCTATCGAACCCATTGGGTTTCCACCAGTCACATCATGACACTTACTGTTTCATAGTTTCAAGAGGTTCTCTTCTTTCCCTTCTAACACCTCTCTCTGGATCAACCGTAGTGACAAGACACCTTAAAAGGTAAATAATTGCCTGCATGTTAAAACCTGAATAGGACACAATCTGTTGAGAGATAGTCACTCTTGTACATTTGAATGTCACCAACCATCAAATAATTCCTAATATAAACAAATCACTGAAGAAAGTGCAAACAGTCCCAGTCGGTTCCGACTTTCAGCATAACAATTGTGGGGTAGATACGATCAAATAACCGGAGCAGGGGGACCTTCTTAACTGCTGGGCCATGGCTCAGAACTGAGGCTCTCTAAGTGGGACAGGAGATAGGTAGAGTATTTTATTTAGAACCCAACAAAACTATTTTTAATAACAAATTAATTCACAAATCATTGCTTATGCTGTTCTAGCAATGTTAAATGACAGGAATGATTGTTTTGTTCATTTATCTGCACCCATGTATTTACAGTTTAGCTTCAAAAGCCCCAGTCTATGTAACCCTCCCAAATCATGGTCAAGTTATAATTAATTTAAATACACGTTGGGTCGACAAGGGGGGATGGAAATCAGTTTCAGTGCCCTCCGGAACCGACTAGGACTAACAGTCTCACCAGCAACAGAGATGTACCGTGCAGCTAAAGACTTTTGCATGCAGGCTAATATTTCGCAGTTGGGCATTTTGAAACCAATTTGCAGGGAACAAAATTTGTGGAGAAAATTTGTTTGCGGTGCTAGAATTTGCTGTACTTAAGCGCGTGAAGGTTTATAGCTGCATGGTGTCAAATATATAACAATATCTAAATATCTGATCCATCTTCAATTAGGTTTTAAGTTTTTCTTTAAGATGTAGAGCTTGATCACTCCCCCCTCATTAATTATATACTTAGGGAATGGATCTCTCAGGAAGACCTGATTAGGCAGAGAGTGTGTTTCCAATTTCGGAATGTTATTGTCTGTTCTGAATAAAAATGCAATATAATACATCACTAGATCAATTATTTTGAGTTATTTCCTGGCTGGCATAACTCGTGATAATGATACTAAGATGGGGGTTTGTGAAATCCACTTAGATATCATGAGTTACATGTAACACTGACATTATAGGTCCAAGGTGAAGTTCTGATACAATTTAAGGCAAGGTTATATCTTGAGGAATTACCTAGGTGTCGCAAGTGTATTCTCCAAAACTAGACTCTCGCCAATATATACCTTATCCCAGGAATCCTAGAATATAGGAAGGAATATATCAGAATTATTATTAATAGAGACATAAATTTAAGCTTAACTGGAAGTCTAGGAGTATGACAATATGGTATTATATGGTAATAATATATGTATACGCTTCAAATGCAGCTTACAAAAAGCTGGTATGATTATCTTAGTAAGTCCACACTTTATGATTTGGAGGAGGCCGGGGTTTCCCTGTCTGGTGAAATGTTAAGCCCAAGGACGAACGTATGATAACCTTAAATACCTCATCATAGGGTTCAGTTGTGACCTTTACTAGGATGTTTGGCCGGAAGTTTTTCTCTGTGATATCCCCATGGTCATCATACACACGATATGACAGATCCTGCACAGAGACGTCCACCAATAAATGCACAGGGGCTATTTCCACAAAGGCAACCTTTTATTAATAAAAATGTAAATTTTGATTCATATGAATGATAATTGAAATGGAGATGAGATCTCTTCACGTAAATCTTTTATTCCTTCACCCAATAGTTTTAAAATAATTTAACTGTTGTCATAATATATTATGGACAATAAGGTATGGCAAGATTATTGTAACATTAGGGATCCATAACTGGTGTATGTTGTACCAAGTGCTCTTAGGAAAATCTGCTTATGAATAATTATGCATGCATCTTACCTATGATTCAATCAAATAATAAAGAAGGTTATGTTGGAAGAGTATACCTAGGAGAATATAATTATACTATGATCCATGTAGATTATCATTGTAGAGCTTTTGGTAGGAGAGGGGGGTACAACATAATTATGTTGATGATAATGTAACAGAAAAGACTTTGGGCAGAGTATATTGTAGTCGACCATATATCAATCCTAAAAAACTTGGGTCTTACTATTTATATCACAACCCTTAATTATCCAAATAGTAATTGGCCAAATACCAATCCTATAAGCCAGCCATTCAGATTGTCATACAGATATATTTATAAGCCAAATAAGTTAAAGGTAATGAATGGAGAGAAAGAAAATCTTGTTGAAACTATTCCATCTTGACTAGGATTCATTGCATCATGATGCAATATATACATGCCTTTTTTATTCTCCCACCCGTACTAAACATTGCCTTTTTACACATACTCTATTGTTACTTTTGAATAGTTTCCATGCGTCCTCTGGGCCGTGTTTCAGTAGTCTGCCCTCCATATTTTTGGGGTGATGCACCTACAATCATACAACGAATCTGTGATCAAATTGAAACGAAACCAACTAAAGAACAAAGCAGAAACAAAATTGAAGATATAGAGAAGACAAATCAGTTCAAGAGAAATTGCCATATCTATAAAATATTTTGAGCCAACAGAGTCTAAAATAATAATATTAGTTAGACTCAAACAAAAATTCCGGAACCTGTCTCTTAATTAATCACTGACTGAATGATTTATGAATATGTGATGCTAACCACCTTATGATGTTTAAGATCAACACCTTAAAATGTAAATTTACCTCCACACAATATTAATTAAAATGTAAGACACTCATATTTTTAAACCTATGTAATGTAATTATCATGATTTCTTAACAAACGCACCAAATGATCTACATTTACATTTGTTCTTCTTACAAGTAGAGACCTTCTCTTATGATTAACATTAGTAGGAGGAAGAGTTTAATCGTTAGAGTTCTCTCTTAATATTAAGAACCTTATAGCACAGCTGCAGTCTAGCAAACCTATAGGATATTATTATGTCATTATGTCATTATGAGGTAATACATAACTCTGTACAACTAATATTTACTTGGATGCTGCGAGATTATCATTGTATGAAAAAAGATCCAATAAAATTTCTTTAAAAAAAAATTATCTCAACAATATTGAAGATTCTACTGAAATACTTTGTAATCTCAAATTTGAAATAAATAGGTAAAAACTGTATTCTCGGAGTTTCAAGTCATGTATTTATATTCATGAATCGTTTTGTTCACGTTTGGTATGTTATTTCATTGTGTACACAATGATACCCAGTCACTACCACTGTATAATAGCACAACATTTTACTTTCACTGTAAACTTCTGGAAATGTTATATTGAGTACTTCAAATATTATCACATGTGTTTGTTAAAAATAATTTTGTAATTTTTACCACTTACTGCAGTGCTTCTTACTATTGTGAATCACAAAGTAAAAACTTGTTTTATTTCTAGTTTTTTCCCACTATGAGGGAATATTCTAGAAGACCTGACATTAAACAGATTAAGCAGCTCAAAGTATCATCTCCATGATATTCTCTCCTGTGAGCAATGGCTCTCTTATGAATAGCTGCTGTCTCTCAATCTGTTTATTGATGTTGAGATCTGGTGAATGTAACTAGCCATGGTTGACATTTCAGGAACCCAGGGCATACATGCAGATGTCGTCTGCTTATAAATACTCATTTGGCCTTCTCTACATTTATTTGGACAGTATATATACATGCCTCGATCAGTTAAAGGTTGGCATTCACTAGGATAGGAAGTAGTAGTATTGCTTAATCTGTCGATTAAGTCAGAATGTGTACTACCTATTGTACGTTTTGGATTCAATAACAAATATATCTGTCCATCTATGGCTGCATAAGGTTATGATGTACTGTTTTTAGTGATGTATACTGTACCATGATCATGCCATCCTTGCCCAGGAATCTGCAGATCCAATCGGCTGCCTCCTTACCACAGTTTACAGCATAGCTATGAAGACCGTGTACACTAAAGCAATAAACAGGAACCACTTGTCAGGTTTTACACCAAAGTCTTTGAAATACTGCACTACAATATTCACAATTCATAACAGACTGGTAGACAAGTAGCTGAAGCTGAAGGAAAAAGGTAATTATTATCCTTGTAATTGTCTCAGAATTGGCGCCATACTGGTGGAAATATTGAGATTGCAGCGACCTGTCTTCACCCAGAAAGTTGACATAAAATCTCGATTTGTACAATCTTGTACGTGGTGTCAGCCTTTTACAGGCCCTGGGCGCCTTTGCTCTCATTATGTTGTTGACTTTATTCAAGAAGGAACATTCCCAACATCTAAAAACTGTATCCCAGATTAAGAGTTTGTGATGTAACAGTCTTATATGTGATGTGTCACAGGAAATGAGTCTTAAGTCGCAACAAAATAGATTTTGAGATAATATCATATTCTATAAGATGGCACTAGGCTGATCCCAATGATGTTAAACTTTAACATTTCTGATGGGTAATTTTATATCTTTAAATTGTATATTTGAAAAAAAGGTTTCTGGTATGTCTGGATGGACAATACTCGGTAAAGTAGTTAAATATACCTTTTAGAACGACTTTTAAAACGCACAAACTTATTAAATATAATGTCTTGAAAGTTGGTAGATGTATTGACATGGCTATGAGCTTTAAACTCCTCAAATAACCAAGCAGTAAACCCCAGATCTTACTTGACAGGCTGTAAGCTCCATAAATTACATGGCAAACTGTTAAACACAGACATTACTTGGCGAGCAGTAAATCCAGACATTACTTGACAAGGTGTAAGCTCCATAAATTACCTGACAAGCTGTGAACCCCGACACAACTTAACAAGCTGTAAGCCCCATAAATTACTTGACAAGTTGTAAAACCCATACATTACTTGACAAGCTGTGAACCCCATGCATTACTTGATAAGCTGCAAAAGCCAGACATTACTTGACAAGCTGTAAACCCCATGTACATTGCTTGACATGCTGTGAACCCCATTCTATTTTTATTTAGTATTTTTATACAGCACATCTTCTGTAATAACGACAGTTGAGTTATCAACAAATAAACTTGTACATTGTACAATGAAGTTCTAATAATCAATTGAGGACATTAACATTGAGATATGGGCTCACAGATGATAATCGAATACAGAATAACCATGGTCTTCTGCCCACCGATGTGTCTATCTAGAACTAACTCTATTGAACAAAGTCCAAAGTAAGACCAATGGTCAAGATCAGAAACAAGATCAAATGAAATAAATTTAGAAATTATTAGTTTGGTAAACCTAGTGGCAATGTGAAGGTACAGCATGCTCTTAATTTGTGTATGATTGGGGTATTTTGTGGCAGCGTGGAAGTGCAGCCTGCACTTTGTTTGTATTAGAGAAGTTGGTTTGTGGATGTAGCGGCAGCGTGAATGTACAGCATGCCCTTTGAACTTTGTTGTTTTTTGGCTATATGGCCTGGGGATCTTGTTGTATTTTGTCATGTTTGAGGAGGTTTTTGAACTGTTCGTAAGAGGGTGTGTTTTTTCTGTTGATGTGAGCCAACTGCATATAACTGTGTTTTGACTTGGGGTAGATTTGCAGGGAGGTCATTTACATAGATGAGGAATAGCAACAGTCCAAGGATAGAACCTTGGGGGACTCCAGTTTTGAGGGATAGTGTGTTTGAAGTGTGGCCGTTTGCCGAGACAGTCTGTGATCTATTTGTTAGATAGCTTCTGAACCATTTGATTGAACTTGTGCTTGTGTTTAGTGATTCAAGTTTGTTTAGGAGGAGAGGGTGGTCAAGAGTGTCAAAAGCTTTTTTTTAGGTCTATGAAGACAACTGTTGTTGTTTCCTTGTGATTTGTTGCAGTGGCTATGTCATCAAGGAGTTGTGAGAGTGCTTGGTGAGTTGAGTGTTCTGTTCTGAAACCATGCTGGTTTGGGTCAAGGAGTTTGTGTACATGGAGGTATTCAGATGCTTGTTTGTGTATGATTGATTCCAAGATTTTACCTGGTACCGGAAGGAGTGAGATTGGTCTTATGTCATTTGGTGTGTTTGCATTGTTCTTTTTGGAGATAGGTATGACTGTTGCTCTTTTCCATTTCTCAGGGAAGATACCCTCGGATATGGATAGATTGTTAGGGTTACTTGACAAGCTGTAAAACCCAGACATTACTTGACAAGCTTTGAGACCCATACAATACTTGACAAGCTCTAAACTTCAGACATTACTTGACAAGCTGTAAGCTCCATAAATCACTTGACAAGCTGTAAACCCCAGACATTACTTTACAAGCTGTAAGCTCCATACATTACTTGAGTTGCTGTAAGACCCATACGTTACTTGACAAGCTGTAAGCTCCATAAATCACTTGCCAAGCTGTGAACCCTAGACATTACTTGACAGGCTGTAAGCTCCATTAATTACTTGAGTTGCTGTAAAACCCATACATTACTTGACAAGCTGTGAACCCCATACCTTACTTATCAAGCTGCAAAACCCATACATTACTTGACAAGCTGTAAAACCCATACATTACTTGAAGAACTGTGAACCCCAGACATTACTTGACAAGGAGTAAACCCCATACATTACTTGACAAGCACAGTAGGAGAGGTCTGTTGTATGGTGCTGGTATTGAGTGAGAGGCACTCCATGCCCTGGGCCTCCAAGTGCAACTGGTCGCCAGCAGGGGATATGGTGGGCTGAAGGAGGGCTAGCTTAGGTTCTGCCTTCTGGTTGATTGCTGCACCAGTCTTCTCCACCACCACCATCCAACTTCTGGAAACATATGCAAACAGAATAGTTACACCTATAATAAGGGCCTGACACGGCAAATGCAAACACGGCCATGTTCAATGCCATCCTAGTGGCAACTCCTTGGACTACAGTTTTGTTGTTGTAACAATTTTATCTATTGATATCCTCATGGTGCCCCATTTGAAGAGTCGGTCTTTAGGGATAGCCAAACTTGGGGTGTTTCCTTACTACCACAGAAATGTATTTTGTATTGGCCAATCAATATTTTAAAGCGACTATAAAACCAAACAAACCAATTAATCAAATCTGAGTTTATTACTCTCTTAGGGATTGTTCAGGGATGGTTCCAACCGAGGCCAACCAACCTTGGGCCCACCTGATCAACTCCCAAATTTAAGGGGTGGCCAGGTTGGCAGAGGTGGCCGGGTTGTAGCCGGCATTGGTATGTAGTCAGAGCACTTGACCATGAGAGGTTGCTCATTACTTTCAGAGCCTATTTTTTTTTGCTGTGTGTATTCCCATGTGTATTGTATAAACTGCTATCAACACCTATGATCTTGATGTATTGTTCTTATATGAGGAGACTTGTGTCATCCAGCAAGGCGTTAATTTGCCTGAGTTGGATATTCTTAAGCGACTATGAAACCTCACCAGCTGTATCTGAATTCAGATACAGCCGGCGAGGTTTCATAGTTGCTTAAGAATATCGATTGCTCATTGGTATTTTTCTATTCAGTTGACTTGTTCTCTTTATTATGGGCATTGCCTATAGTTTGATATTTGAAATTTAGTTTTGAATCTAGTGGAAAATTGAGTTACTGAGGAGTTCCTTCCAACCTTTTTGCAGCATTAGGCAATACGAAATTAGGTTGGAAAACCATGTTATTTTCAGCAATATCTTAGATATTGCATTTTTTTGCATAAGGTTACACAATTTTATACAATGTTACGTCATCATACATGAAGTTATGGTGAGGAATAAAGGGTATGACAGAGTGATTTGTATAATTATACAACAAAAACCGATTTGATTAATTATGGAACTATGCTTGAGAATTCATTTTCCACCAAATTCATTTCTTATTTTCTAAACTTAATTTCTATTTAAAAAGTATCATAAAGCCTTATTGTTTCTGTTTCCAGTATTAAATTTTGCAAGTCTAGCATTCAAAATAATGAAGATATCATTCCAATTCTTTTCAGAATATACCCAACGCAATTGTAAACTATATACTGTGCCATGTAAGTATGAATCGTTGCTTTTTTGAATGTGGACTCAAGTGTCTAAGGCACCTGTAAAATATAAATCGTATATCACCTGTCCCTTATTCCTCGCTCATCATTACTCCTCATGCCCATGAAATCGCAGAACAAGTTGCTGTCTTGCATTAACAGTTCTCTGGCACCTTTAACTGGGAATAGGGACACTTTGGACAACCTGCCCACCTCCATAGCTGCGTTTGGTGGAGACAGACCCTCCTCGTCCTGTTTCCTTGTCACATAATATAGTGCTAACGTTAAGAATCCTGTACAAACTAGAACTTCTACTGGATATTCTTGCAGCCAGGAATCTTGCAACCAAGCAAATTCTATATATGTTTCAGTCCACTCCATGTTCTCGTGAAACTGGGTAATAAACTTCCTCCTTCCGAATATATCACGCTGAACCAGTTTAAGGAGAGGCCTATGTACACATATAACTAGCGTTGAACTATATTTCAATTTTGTTGTCGGTGTCCTATATTATGACTAAGTTTATAGTCATTGTGTGTGTATGACTCCTAACTAAGGTGTGATGTTCGTATTCATAATAGTGTTGATTGTTAGGCCTCGTTATGACTTCACATCTATAATATCTATATAAACCACTGTTAATCCAAGTAGTTGAACCGTGGGATCCACATGCAGCCAGCGTTTGTTTAGAAGGAACAGCGAGGCCGAGGAGGATCGACGGTTCACCTAATAGAATTGTGTCAGTCCAAAGACTATAGACCAGTCTAAAAAAGAAGCGGTAGGCGTCGCAAGAGTTGGGATTGACACTACAACAGAAGATCTGCCTATTATTTATCCTTTTAATACGTAGTTTGTTGTTGTTGTGTTCCCGCTTTACTGGGAAATCTGAAAGCAGTGAGCCACCTCTCTCTTATGCAGAAGGATTGCAATAATACGCACATGCTCACCTAGCGCTCCTTTAACGTCGTCTCCCTACTCTGAGGTGTTAACTTTGACAATTCCGATATATATATACTTAGCTATACTTCTACCAACGGAAAGGTGTAAAAGGACGCAATGGATAAGGACTTATCAATAAACAAAATTAATTGGCCTCACAATCGATAACTTTATGATTATTTCTGTGTTTTATGGGCTAGGGCTAGGTAGGGGGCAGTTATAGTAGCTATCTCATATTTTCGCTTGAATAATTAATATATCTTGAACTGTAAATGGCAAGGGTTGTTGTTGATAAAAAGCGTTATTATCTGAATTCATACATCTAGATTTAATTTACATGAAATAATGAAAAGACGCCTTTCTGGTGTTGCTGGGTGGCCTATAGTTAATTAGGCTCTCATCCTCCACTGCAAGTCGGATTTTGGGGAAATATGTCCTTTTCTAGGAATGCCTAGTCCTTTTATTGTCACAACAATTCAAAGTTCTATAAACTTAATTCATATATTCATATACACATCGCGACATGTATACAGTATACGCCATACATGTATACACACACATACACCAGTACATACATACATACATGTATACGAATCATTGCACATCACTGCCTCCCCCTGGTGATGAGTTAACCATTGCGCGCATCCTGACGTTGAGTGGAGCAACTACGACCAAAGGGCAGTCAACCACTGGGATATCATTTTGGGTGCACCGACATCCCATAGGTTGAGCGCTCTCTGTCACAGATCCTTCTTGCATTCTTTATATTTATGTAGATGGCTTGAGGTCCTTGTGCTTCCCAAGTTATTGACGTTTTCCTGTAACTTTATATGGTCCATGAAAAAGGTATTGACCTGAGAAATCCTGATTCTTAGAATGGTGAACTGGTAAAGATTTTATAAATGAAAATCGATAAGATGAGGGCATCTACATGAACTTTTAAATAGAATATTAAGAAAAAGGGATGTCCAAAGAGTTGGGTATGCTGATTTTAAACATCGATAGTGGAAGGCAGAATTCTGTTTTCATCTGCTGCCATATGGCAACCAATTATATGTTCGGGTCGCGCCTAAAGCTTCATAAAAACTAGAGCGACATAAAAACAGTCTGATATATTGATCCCTGAGTGAAGATCAAGATCATGCATTCCAAATTCGAATTATGGAATTTTCCACAAGTTTTAATAATTTCGGATAAAATCTAGATAATATTGTATGAGACACATATCCAAATTCAGATTTTTCTGGGTTTGGCCCCAAATTAGCCTGAGTGCCTGTATTAACTATATTCTTTTTATTGTATCTCTGTCAGCACATTCCAAAATGAGTCTCTTACCTGAATGACTGGACTATTGTAGGGAAATGCTCCTCCAAATTAGAGTAATGACTAATGTCTATGTAATCTATATGTATTGCCATCACCCGTTATTAAAAACACTTAGGGGATATATTCTTTTTTAAAAGTCCATTTATCTTTTGGATGTGCAGTATATTGTTAATATACCACATTGTTTGCGGTTGTGGTGTGCCCTTTTGTACCAAGGCTTGACTAATATTCATAACAACATATCCTTCAGAAGTCATATTTAATAATGTTATGCCTTGTTATAAAATGTTACTAGGCCGGATATGACACTATACTTGGATCCCGTGTATAAATAAGTAAGCCTAAGTGGTGTGTGTATGGGGGGGGGGGGGTCGTATTGGGCGTAAACCCTAAACCCTGTCAGCAGTCTTTTCCCAATGCACCGCAGAACACAAGCTATAAAGTTGATAGGCAGAGAAGATCGGAATTCTACGGTTGTAAATGATACAGAAGGAGGTGGATAAGAATTGATGGTTTATATATACTACAAGCAAAGTACCCGTCCTTCGAATGGTCCCCCTCTCTCCCTGCCCCTCCCTCCCCCTGTCCCTCCCTCCTTTTCCTTCTTCACTCTACCCCCCCCTGGCCTCCATTCCGCCCCGTTTTTTCTCCCCTTCCCCCTCTTCTTTCTCTCCCCCTCCCCATCTTCCTCACTCTCTCCTACACTCTCTCCCTCCAACAACTAAAAAACTAAAACGGGCTTCATCTCCACCTCTTCTCCACCTCTCTCCCTGCCCTTCCCTCCCCTGTCCCTCCCTCCTTTTCCTTCTTCACTCTACTCCTCAGGCCTCCACTAAAAAACTAAAAAGGGCTTCATCTCTTCCCCTCTTCTTGCTCTACCCTCTTGTCCCTCACAAGGGCTTTCCCATGCTAAAATAGTTGTATAGAAATCAACTAAAAACTAAAAAGGGCTTCAATATCACATTTCCACCCCAGATACCTTCACCAACCACATACGACGTCCTCCAGAGAGGGTGGACAGAACTCTACAGATCAGTAAAACGGTTTGTAAAAAATAAATTCCTAGAACATGTGAGACAAAGAAACCCCTTTTTTACCTCTTTTCATGGAAATCGCTCTTCCCGTATATTATATGGATGAGGAAAAGAAAATAATGCATTATTATTGGATCCTCAGAATAAAGGGCCTAGTCCACTAAGCCGATTCTCATGCGATTTTGCGCCGCAGAGGACTCTTTTGCACTAAAATCTTTGAGAATCGGCTTAGTGGACTAGGCCCTTAACACAAAAATACCCTGAGTTCTATCTATGTTGCTGATACTAAGTATGGACTACTTGTTATGAGCATCACTGAGTGATGACTAATGTTTGCAAAATACCCATTAAAGGGTTGTTATGATTGCAGTTCTACTGACTCTTGTACAGCTGACACATGATTCCAATTTGATAAAACCATCTACCTGTGATAAATGAACAGTTGGCTGCATCGGATCTAAACTCTCCATTAACTTGAATGTCTCTCATCCATTTAGCCAAATATCTCGGACGTTTGATTCTATCTTAAAAATAAGTCAATAAATTACATTGGGATAATGTGGATAAAATTGACTAGAAGCAGTCTAGCTTACGAATACCATGTAGCTGTATGTAAATATATACCGGTAGTTAATGTAGAAAAGACACACTTTTAGATGATAATTATGATGTAGAATAACAAACAATATTGAGCATTTAAACAGTTGTTCTAGTATCAGTTTAATTCGTAAAATATATGATATAATTATCTATACATCGATAGAAACTGCATGCATGACGTATGTAACAGGACCTCAGCCCTCTTGATTTCTCTAGTGAAGAGTTAACCACAGCTAAATACATTACTTAAGATAGGTATCCCATGCGGAAAATACATGCACAAGGCTGACTTGTTAAAGCTTTTAGTTTACCCACCGACTATCTAGGCCCAGTGACCTCCCATTAAGTACAATATATTATAGTCGCGTTGACTTTTGAGGCCATCATTTGTTACTGGTTCAGTGATCTTTGGCAATACAGGTTGCTATGAGGGTTTAATGGGGTCAAATATGCAAGGGTTTTTAAAAAAAGAGTCACGGTTGGCTTTAGGAAGAATTCGGAGGAATGGGTTACAGGGAAGGCTATCATCTCTGACATAACATGTTGGGAAAGAACGAGGTTTTTCAAAATTAAACTTTGAAATCTAGATAATTATCATAAGCCATAATGTTCTTACCATACAGTTTCCGAAATTTTCGTGAAACTTTTCGAAAGCATCCGACAATATTGTGTACCTTCACCGAAATACTTACATACCAACTCCGCTGTTAATTGAAGAAAGATCCATGGGAAAGTGATCTGAAGAGTGTACATGTTTAACATTGAGGGGTGATACTTAATAATTAGAACAATTAAATATATCAGAAAATCTACTAAAGAATTCTTACAAGTTTGGTTATTGTGTGTTATTCTTTTTATCTAGCAAATATAAATCCCATCCCAAAGATGGTTGACATCGGTTATTCATTCATATACATTCATGATCTTTTTTCGTTTATTTACACTTTAATTTATTTCGCACGGAGAGTGCATGTATTACTTGGTTCCACGCATGTGTGCATCTAATACATGTACAAGAGGTTATGAGGAGGATATTATTATTAGGTTATAATTACCCAAAGTTGAAGGTTAACCCGTTCATTCATGAACTTCAACCCCCTAAGTTGGAGAATTAAATTGACGAAAATACTTTGAGATAATTACCAAAGGTGGAGGAAGGTGCGTGTAATGTCGACCGTTGAGGGTAGTATCCCTGTCATGTAATACTTATCGATGATGTTAATAACTATTTCCAACTTACCTAATAGCTCAGGTACTGAAAGCTAAACACTTAGATTGTTGAACATATGCGTACAAAGGGTTATCACAGGTTCTTTCCACACCCAGGACAAGCGATGGAACCTGCCACCTAGTTTTCACTAACAAATGGACAAACCCCCCCAAATGAGGATCTGGGCCTTGTTTCATAATCAGATAATCAGGGACATAGGAATTAAGTAGAAAAACATCCCATTTAGGATCAATTCCGTTTCATAACCAAAAGGATACAGGATCTAAGCTTAGTTTCTGCCTGAAGCTATACGCCAGTGTTCCCTGTCCCAGATTCAGTAGGCATGTAAGGCCCTTTTGTGCGTTTATTATTTTCTAATTTGCCGTCTTTTAGCATACTATGTCCTTGCTGCTGCCGAAGCTAGGACATGTTGCCACATTTAAACAAGCAAACATTTCATCATAATGATACAAATAATGGCTTGTTTAGTTGGGTGTGTGCTCAGATACCTCAAGTTAGGAATGACATGGCCCAGTTGCCGCGAAAATCGCTCCCATAGTACCAATCTAACATTCCTTGTCAAGGCAGAGAAATGTATATAACAAGATAATTAAAGCTTTGGGACTGTGCCTAAGGTCAGAAACCTTAAGATTACCTTAAAATTACCCATGTGGTACAGAGTTATTAGATTTGATATATAATTGAAGGTAATTTACTCTGTTTGAAAATCCCTAAAATTTAATTATCAAAGATCGGGGTTTTCAGGTATACGAGACCCAAAGATAATTTCAATCTTTAATTTAGAACCATTTTATGGTATGTAACTTGGAAAATAGGCTTATTAATCGAACAACAGGTATAATACAGAATACTTCTGTAGTGTATAATTGTTATAAATTTACTTCTTATAAGACGATATATATAGTCAGGTTCTCCAACTTTGCCATTGTCAAGACCTTATAACAAAGTTGACATTAGAAACATGGCTCGCCATGGCAGATGAACATAACTTACAATATACTGTACACACATAACTCATACATTATTTGCCGCAAAGGCGCCAAGATATACATCTCTGGTGACTTAGTGAATTTAAACATAATGGTATGGTGATAATCATAGTCATGAGGTCCATGATTTGGCAGAGGTTATCCTCCACTTACTGTTATATATATATATATCGTATTTTTATTCTGATTCCCAATATACAATTACAATTACATCGTTCAGAACCTGGTTTGCAGCCTCTGCTATTGTAGTTCTTCCTGTTGTGTCCCTATTGCCCAGCATTGAGTCGACCGGACTCCTATACTCAAAGAATGCAGATCCGAATTCCCAGAACATTCTTTGAGACAGTCAAGATGGGTTCTTCTATTTTTAAGACTCCGCTCAGACTTCTGAGCGAATTCTTACATATTTTAGAATCCGCTCATACATCACGCTCCTATAGAACTGCTTCGACACAGCAAGATTTCTGAATTTGGAATAATGGGGATTCAAACCCAGTAAGGACTATTATTCTATGATTTATTTGAATATATGCCACTCTCACGACCTGTAACTATTGTTGGCTCATACGCCACTAGTACCGAAACTAGTCCTGTTTTCTGCAAAATCAATTCTTAAACATAAAATCATGGAAAAATGCAAGAATATCACAATATCATAATATTTTTGACTAGTTTTATAATAATCTACGGCCTCATTTTAACTGGGCTTACTCGGTGAGTATTATCCACCTCCTACTCCAAACTATGGTATTCTTACTAAAGTATGTGGGGTGCTAGATGCATAATCTTAGGTATGATGAACTGTCTGATGTCTGAAATAACCAAGATAAAGCCAAGGCAAATATCTATTGGGATAATCAATTGGCAATGGCAATGGCAAATATATATACATTTGGGGTAATCTATTGAGTAATTCGTCAATATTTATAAGCAAAGAATTGCATTGGGGTAACCAATCATTGGTTCTATATATTTATACTCAACTGGTTGATGAAGACAAATATATAACAGTGGTAGGGAATTAAGGTGTTGCATAGAGAGTGAATAATTCTAGTTAGAATATGTGTGGACCTTTTTGAACTTCATAGACAGGTCAATTATTAGTGATCGATGACCTGTCTGTGCTTAGTTGGAGGTTCAGAAGCAATAGTGACCAGTGTTCAGAAACAGGCGAACTGAGAAATTTCATCAATGAAATTGCGACCGAACCGCATCATTCACCACATGTCCTGTGCTCTAAGCGTTGGGTCACTGGGACCTCTGGATTACATTCCTGTGTTCTAAGCATTAAGTGACTGGGACCTCTGTACTACATGTCCTGTGCCAAAGGCATTAAGTCACTGGGAATTCTGTAGTACATGTCCTGTGTTCTAAGCATTGGGTCACTGAGACCTCTGTATTACATGTCCTGTGCTATAAGCATTGGGTCACTGGGACCTCTGTACTACATGTCCTGTGCTCTAAGCATTGGGTCACTGGGACCTCTGTATTACATGTCCTGTGCCCTAAGCCATGAGTCACCGGTAGTCTACCTCTGTATTACATGTCCTGTGCTCTAAGCATTGGGTCACTGGGATCTCTGTATTGTATGTCCTATGTTCCAAACATTGGGACTTGCATGATCTGTTACTAGGAGCGATACAAACAATCCACTCTCACCCTCAGGGCTACCAGATATATTCCATGTAAATGACTGTATTTAATTGTATATTAAAGTCATCTATCCATATATTAATTGGTCAGGGTGGTTCACTATAGTCACTGGCCTTAGATCCAGGGATGTATGGGTACTCAGGGACAGTCCTGGGTTCAAACGCCGCTGCATCTAACAGAGCCTTTCCACCCAGGCACTAGTGGAGGCCCTAAGGCTGCGTTTCCACTGGCTCGCTCTTTTGGCCCGCTCATGGCCCGCTCTTTTTTATTGTCTTGAGCGCATAACAAACGAAATTAGAGCGAAACCAGAGCGGTCTAATGGAATCGTTTACTGCGCTCTCTGTACGCTCTAAAAAGTGGCTATGTGCGCTTCTTTAGAAGAGCGCAGGACGTTGCGCTAATATCTGACGTGACTTTCTGCCTGTTGAACAAGCGGACAAAGAGCGCAGTGAGAGCGCACCAAGGGATTTACCATTGATTTCATAAGGAAAGAAGCAAACCAGTAGAATCGCTCTGCGCTTGTATTGCGCTAAAAATTAAAGCGGACCTAGAGCGAATGACAAGCGCACTTAAAACAAGCGCAGCAAGAGCGAGCCATGAGCACATATATAAGCGAGCCAGTGGAATCATACCTTAAAGGTCCGATTCCACTGCTTCGCTCATATCTGTGCTCATGGCTCGCTCTTGCTGCGCTTATTTAGAGGGCGCTTTTCATCCGCTCTTCATCCCTAATATTTTTAGCGCAATACAAGCGCAGGGCGATTCTACTGGTCCGCTTGTTTCCTCTATGAAATCAATGGTAAATGCGTTTGTGCGCTCTCACTGCGCTCTTAGTCCGCTTCTTTAACAGGTAGAAAGAGCCTTGTGTTGCTGCGCTCAAATCAAACACGGCAAATATGAGCGCAACGTCCTGCGCTCTTCTAAAGAAGCGCACATAAGAGCGTATAAAAAGCGCAGTTACCGATTCTATTAGACCGCTCTGATGTCGCTCTAAGTTCGCTTGTTATGTGCTTGAGGAAATAAAAAGAGCGGTCCATGAGCGCACCAAAAGAGCGAGCCAGTGGAACCGCAGCCTAAGGGTTTCTAATCATGTCTAATGTCCTCATGCTTCTGGGGAAACCACTAATTCTTAAATAAAACTTCAATAAGGATAGAATTGCATGAATTTCGTAGTAATTCTATAGGCAAAAACATTGTCAGGGTAGAATATTGTGTGGCTACAGTATAAATCAGAAACTAGACCTTCTGCATCCAAATATTGACCAAGTGAGAATCAGATTCGACAGTCCATTCAACAGGTGGAATAAGAACGAGGAGCTATACTCTACACTCATGTAGTGCGTGACTATATAAACCATATTACCGTTATTTAAAATGTCTGGTTCATATATTTTCTTGGATAATTATCTGCTGTTTGTTGAAATGTTACGCTCAGTGAATAGTATTTTTTTTATGTTTATAGGGCAGAAAATGAAACTTGTTATAGGAGATAACAAAAGAAGATAACTATTGCTAATATATAGCGCACTTTTATGTAAATAGGCCTATAATCTTAAATAATTTCGTCGATTACATTTAATCCCCAGATGGACGGCTGACAGGGGTTTCATCAAACTCTCAGCCGAATATTCCTATCACTATCAAAATGTATTAGTAAAAGTAATTAAAAGAAATGTTAACAGCCGATCAATTAGAATCTATATTATAATATACAAGAATTTGAAGAACTCTGTAGAACTCATTCTGTGAAATCATTTGCTTGCATGTCTTGTCATTGTTTCTAATATAAACTACTAAACTGCTACACCTAATTAGTTATCTATATAGAATCTTTCTGAAGAACCAATCAAGTTTTTGTCAAAGCTAATTACACTCAATTACCTGGGCAATGTCAAAGAACATACCATGCTACATATTTCACTCACCTATCGTTTCCACAAATATCTCCATGACCTCTCCCCGTCCAACGTAGACAAAGTTAGAAATGCAACGGCAAAGCAAGCGACACAAAACGTGTCCGTATATGAGTGCCTTTGCCGGTGTTTGATGGATTTCTTCGATTGTCCCATATGTCCTACAAGTCACACCATAGACAGTTGCCAACAGAAAGTCGCGATTTGGGAACTCTTCCCTCGATGCTGGTGCGACCTGAAGTAAACTGGTTTAAGAAGCTGGCACCTCCTACTATTTATCTGCGTACCTTAACCCTCCCCCTCCCCCTCATTGAACCACCCCCATAACTTTGACAGGTTATGTTCTCTACCTCTCCTTATTACCACAGATACCCCCACTCACCCCACCCCCAACCCCCTTTTTCCCCCTCCCTCGTCAACCCTCACGCCTTCTTTCCGTCTTTCACTACCCAACTCCTTCATCAACTTAATGTAGCCGACGAACGAAGCATGTCAAAGTGGAAGTCCTGCTCCAAGTCTGCACATAAACAATTCAATTTTTGGACACTCGCCGCACATACAAATATCCACATCAAGTTAACATTCACAAAATTTCAAATTTCAAATTTCTTCCCCCAAAATGTACTTAATTATACTCCCAATATGAACTTTAGATTACTTACGACTTATCGATACAATCTGGTTTGCATGGTTAATAACCAATATAAAGAAGAATAACAAAAATCTAAGTGAAATCTACATAAAACCATATATAGTTCATATAAGATTTTTGTAAATAGAGTTAAGAAAATTGGCAATTTAAAGCAGATTATTTGTCCAGGCTTGACTGAAGGGTTTGTGTGTTTAACATGGCTGGCTGGCTGGTGATGGCCTCCTATTTAAATTATGTGTAAGCACACCCGCCATTGTATCAGCATTCACACTGGGTGATCAATGGCCATAAATTCCTTACAATATACCCCACCTTAGAATACAGGCTTCCTTAGTTAAAAAGAAGATAACATCTATAGGTCATATTTAAGCCAAACAAAATGCTCAATTTAAAAGTCTCACTCCAATGGATTGGAACCTAGAAATGGCTAGGAAATGTAGGTTTCAATGGTGCTTCCCGAACGTTCAGGGTAAAAGATTTAGGGTGGCAGTCAGCCCTGCATGCATGGGCGACTCTAAGGTTGTAAAATGAAAATCATATATCGAGCGGGTGATTCAGATTGACGCTTTTAATTCTTTGGGGTATCTTATTGTACGACACTTATTATGTTAGACTACATAAGAAACACGGAAATCTTATCATAAATAAGGCCGCAGTGGAAGATCGCCGACAGGTGACCTGTGGTTTTGTATAAAAAAATATATGTCCTTGATAAAAGACAGTCACGCATTGGGTCATACAATATACGATAATTGTCTTGGCCGTAAAAGAAATAAAAAAACAATAAAAAAACATTAACCCAGTAAGTGCATATGAATGTATGTTAAAAGAATCTCCGTGGCACCTTCATGCAGTAATATTGGTGTCCCTGGAGAATCAACCTGGGTTTGATACCAGTAGGCCTAGTGATGCCATGGTCGGCTTGATTGCACTAGGCAGGTAACAGTTTTCTTTGGTCTTCCTGTATTACGTCATCTTGTCCCCCTGTCCCTCACCCCTTCTTTTCTCATCAGGCGGTGATGTTCCCCAATAAGTATTCATATATATTTAGGCCTAGTATGATTGTACAACAAAAATCAGACAATACAAAGATATTACAATAAGGCACATGTATACGTTGTACATAGTCAGTTATACTAATATTGAGGTAATTGAGAAATAAGAATGGCTCTTCATTTTTGTGTGTCGCTTATTTGGTTTTGTCGTTCCTTTGTGTGTTGCTAATGAAATATTTTGCAGATTTAATGTACATTCGTTTCACCTCATGACAAATGTTATCAATATGGCCAGCATTTCGATGTCAACAAAGCAGTTTGAATTCATACAAAAATCGAACAGCTATAGAGGATACAGTTCTAAACATCCTCTGCCATAAACATAATTATTATTGTGTGCAGTATTGAGTATTTGAACCTCATTCATTTCAGAATCAGGTGTTAACAAGAACCAGAATATTCATTCATTTCAATACAAATGAAAAAGGTAAATAGGGCATGAATATCCTTCAAGTGGAACAGGATAAAACCATCAATTAAATACTGATAAAGAGATTTCTCCGAGGCTCATAATTTCATCTACATGTATATTGGAAATCAGTCCTTTTCTGTAATTTTGAGATTATTAAACAGAAACCAACGTAACAAAAGGTCAATACCTTGGCAACGTGGGCAATATAAAGGTTTTGGAAATGATCAGAAAATATTATTACAATTAACCCAGTAAGGGCATATTGGTAGTAAAGTCGAATTTCTTTTAGTCCACCATCTGTGGCACATATAAAGGCAATACATCAGTTCAACTACATGTAGCTTCTATATGGGAGGATTACATTATACTCGTAGATAGCCTATAAGTTATTATTCACATTAACTCTCAGTATCCGAATAGTCTTGTCTGTAATGGAAACCGATTTATACACAGGCGCTGGTGGCAGTATTTTATCTTTCATGTCGATCTTATCATTAAATTTTGTATATAACAGACCAAAGTTCCAAAGAAATTGTAGCCATTATGCATGCATGCATCTGTAGTAGGCCTATAGTCTTGATCCTCTATTTCATAACAACATTTAGAATATGTATTTTATAGCTTTTAACAATCCGTTTCTCCCATAATGTTGTCATTTTCTCAGCTTGGCCTGAACATATTGTATTTAATGAACACATGTATTTCATGATTCGAACTCGGTATGGCTAGTATGTGAGGTGCTAGATTTATAAGGGTTAGAAACTGACATTTTGGGTGGAGGTCATTGTTACGGCCTAAAGATGTATTAAACTATTCCCACCTTCATTCCATTAATATTGAATCCAGAACATACTTAAATCCTTTGGTAAACATTTGAAATGAGGAGTCAATCCTCCATTTTGTTCTCCTTGCTCAGTCTCATGTACTTTAGGGTTATCGACATCCTGACATGTCCTAGTTTTGCATTAATTAGCGTTTTGTAAAGGCCTCTCTGATTGGTTCACATTTACATGTTTCAAAATACCAGATATGAGGAGGCTTGACAACGAAACTGACAAAGAAACATTGACAAAGAAATATTCTTCTTTTCGTTGTGTTCACTTCATGAATGATTTTAAAATGTTCACCAATAATTCTTTATGAGATACATGAGCGAACTTAGTGGAAATTCCATTATTGAGATGTGTACTCTCTGTTTCAATGTATGGGGCACTACAGTTTCCTGCCAATAACTAATTATACGCAGGTCATCAATCACTTATCATTCACTGGTATATGGGGGCATAAAAGGCCCAAACATATTCGAAACATTTATAGGTATGCCATATAGAGTTGGCCTAATGCTACCGGCATGCTTGTCAAGATGACCCAACATACGAATTGGAATCGAAAAGATAGTCTTATGTCTGAAATGGCCATGATAATGGCAAATATGTATTGGGGGTAACACCTCAATAATTATCAACAAACTATTCTATTGCGCCAAACAGTTGTAGTCCGGCACTTGAGGGGCTAAAAATTAGGTTTTGTGACCAACTCTTGTAAACCGCTCTGAAGCAATGTTATCTGGAGTGATTTTTTCTGAATTTTCAAATCTGATGTTAGTTTTTTGCTAAAAGTGGGTTTATGGAACCTAAATTACGTTTCCATGGCAACCATTAAAATTTTCATTTAAAAGTCAACATAAAACTAATTGTCATTGTATTTTCTCCAATAATAGAAATAATGTAATTTCCTTTGGTAGGAAAATGGTGCTATACATTATCTAGCTGATGATATTGGTTCCATATATCTACATACAAATGATTGGTGAATACCAATATAGAACAGTGGTATAGGGAGTTTATAAGGTCCCTACATTGCATGGGGAATACATAATTCGAGCTAATGTATTATGTGCTGGGGTAATGATAGTCAATTATAAACAAAGTTGGAGGAGCTGAACCTCCAGTTCCCCCACGACAATATTAATACATCTAGAGTGGACTCTGAATACCACATGGCCACATACGGAGCTCTGTATACCAGTCTAAATATCCGGCTCATCTAGCCACCTTCCCAAAGAAGCAACAAAAATAAGTATTTACATCATATACTACTATAATCCATCAATATCCATACCATAGTCGCTAATGCCTGAGGGCGCAGATTGTCATTTGTCGCAATTCTCCTGTCAACGGCTTAATTGAATCTAAGTTTATGTATATATAACTGGATATACAACACCAACAATACACTATCCAAACCTTACAAAGGGAAAGGCATGGAATAAATCGTATAATATGTCATTATATATTGAGTAGAACGAAAAGAGGAAAACAGAGAGGGAAAATCTGTTAAGTGCTCTCACTATCACCAAGGGCTATCAGATTGAAGATCAACACATAAGTGGAGTGGGTGACAGACTAAATTAGATGTTGCCATGGATCGGAGCCAAACCACAGGCTTCATGCTCTGATTCATAATTTAATGTTTCAAATACTACCAACCATGTCAACTTTGAAAATTTAGGTCTGAAATCAAAGATATTAAAGACTAACCCTGGAGTCATTATAAAGCTTTGCTGAAACCAAATACAATGCATGAAATACAATGGAAAAAAGTTATATAAAACAATAATTAGGAGAAAATTAAACAGCCGATTAATAAGAATCTATATACAAATACTTGGAGGACTCTAGAGAATTCAAAGAGAAATCATTCTGTGTACTCGCTACTCATGTTTGTTTGTATTGAAACAAAACGGTCGAGCATTTTTTCTGATTCCCTAGATTCTCATTAGAGGTTTGCGGCGTTTTTCTGTCCTCTTTTTTGCTGATTTTATCTAAATATGAAATAAATCTATAACGTATCTTAAAATGAAATACGCAGCATTGATTCTTCGTAGTGAGCCACAAAACCGAGGTGTATAGTTATGCATTATGCTACCATGCAATGAAAACGATAGCACCAAATTACATCTGTTTACTATTATCATTATCTATTCCTTGAAACCATAGCCCTAAATGTTGTACTGGCAGGATTCAATCCAAATAGCAGAAGATGTACAAGCTAGAAATAGGTATAATGAGAGGCGAAACAAATAACTCAATGCAACGAGTTATATATTATATTAAATTGAATTTACTAACTGTTAGCTATACTGTATGAATCAACAGTATATCTGTACATGTATTGGCTTGGCTGATCCTCTCTTGGCACTGTCTCCAGGACCGGTGTAGCATGGCAAGGGTTCCTACATGAGCTGAGCGTGGCTGGAATTCCAACCTATGTTGACATGGAAGCATTTTGGGCATAAGGAATCGCTTTGATTTGGGTGACAGAATTAATGATGGCTACCTTACAAAGTTTCGCTGAGAACGTTTGCCATGGTAGAACTGCGATATCCACGTGGGCGTGGCTTGCGCTAATATGTTTGTCTATTCATTTATTCCTGGCAGGTTGTTCGTCAAACATAATAGGCCTACATAGGGGAGGGAGAGAAATGTCGTCTGTTTTTAATCAAGCCATTATTTCCAAGAATATGTTATAGTGTCCTATTCAATAAAATGGCTCCTTTATTTTCTTCTTTACTAAATACATACACACATGTATATACTTGTAATGATATTGGTAATATCCGTAATATAATCAACGATCCTCCATACATATATAGCGTTGTGAATTTGCCGTATACTATACCGACCTCCTCACCAATGCCCTACTTGCCACAGTCAGACAATACACAAGTGATACATGTGCCAGACCCTCAGGGATAAACAAGCTTCAGCAATGTGCCATAATAAAGTGTTTTTTTTGTATTAATTTTAAAGCGTTTGTTGGAAGACGCTTTATGGGGAGAATGGTAATATGTGCGAGCAATCGGATTATCTGTACTTATATACATGTCCAATTACTGCACCGAATACACCACTATATGCCCTTTATTCATCGATTAAAAGGCATATTGCCATATCTTATGAAGATACAACTTTAATTTTTCCCATAAACTTGTAAATCTGAAAATATTTCTGGATAAATCAGGACATCTTTTCACTGATGCCTCTTAATTGAGTTCACTCTTGAAGGGCTACCTCAACTGTCGCCATCCTCATCATTTATTGTTTTTATGCTAATCGTCTTTTAGTATTGGTATAAACTTTATTCTAAACTTTATTCTCTTTTTAGAATAACATCACTGCATGGATAATGGAAATAGTTATTAAAGTGTTTCAATAGTTGGAAGTATATTTTACCCACTTCCCCTACAGAAGATACAGTTGGCGCTTAAAAATCAACGAAAGCTTTATGTTAATGTGCAATTCAATTCGTTATCTCATGAAGTTCCCAAAGACATAATTATTCCAGTGAATTACCTTCAATGATATACAGATACTATAGCAAGAATAGCATAGTATCACGTATAAGTTAGACTGTTTTCGGACATACTCGGTGAATACAGGCCGCCAAAGACGTGATACTGTGTTATTCTTACTTATATTCCATGATTCTTACCTTATTACAACTTTATTTGCATTCATTTTATCGAACTGTGTTGTCCGCATAACCCACCGATGGTCTCGAACGGTCGTGACGTCACTGTACAATACAGTGAGTTTATATTGTACATCTTGTGAGCGGCAAGTATATCGATTATATTGTACGCTCACGGCCAAATCATGGAATAAAGTATATGTACGCTGCCTTACACACATGACAAATATCGTGTCGTCAGTTGACATGAACGCAGGTTCAACATCTATTTAAATATATATATATATAATATACATGTTTATTTATGTGATAACAATAATAACAATGTATCTTGCTTTGCCAAATAAATCTTCCTAAAATCTTAAACTTTCGTTCTGATCTTCCCCACTGTGCAAGTATGCCTCATTACGATATGACGTCCTATGTATCGGTGCTGAGTCTTTCTTAAGGCTCCTATCGTTCAGTTCTGTGATATTTTTCCTGGATATTCCCCGGTCCCACTGAAAGGAAGGCAGAGGGTAAAATACAAATTTAGTTCATTAGTTCACTAGTTAAGGGCGTATCCCACAAATTAATCTGGGGGATTGTTTTGTTTTTGCGCTGTAATATTAGTATAATCGACGTCACCTAAATATAATATAAATACGCTTCAGATAAGTAGCTTTCTATCTATGTTTTAAGTGCTTTAATTTTGTAACAGTTCCTGAACAAACAAAATGTACCCCAATACCTATACTTTATGAATACATGAAAATCAATTGCCTAACAATCATCACCACCATTTAATGTGAAACTATTATATAACTGTAAGACAAATGCCAAAGCATGGTAACGGCTGGAAGAGCTGGGACCTTCCCAGAGGCCTGTAGACCTTTTTGTCTATCTCTTGTATTACTTAGACAAATAAAAGATTATTCAATTCAATTCAATTCAACTTAAAATAGGACGTGGTCTCCCGTTTTGTTAAGAAATTGTACATATCCCGGTATTGCCACATTACATGGGCGGTCTTCCTACCGCACTGCCTTAATACTGAATAATGATAAGCATATTGACATTTGTCACCGGACCAGCTAAAGCTAAAAGAAAGGATTCAGACCCACCTCATCCAGTGGTTCCTCGGCACCCCCAGTACTGGAGTAACAGCACAAGAAGAACCTACTGCAGAAGGCTGGACAACAGCTGCACCAACACTCATTCGGCAGCAGGTAAAACAGTCGCGGATCTAATGTCCTGCCCTTGGTGCAACCTGTAAAGTATAGTCATTCAGGCAAAAAAGTTAAAGAACAACAGACATATAATAGAGGGAACTTGTCTTTCTTTGAAAATTGGGGATAATGATAATTCTATGGAAGAGACTGATGAACTCATTGTAAAGTTGTGCAAGTTATACCTAACACTAAGTTCATAGTGTGAGAAAATGCCTGTAGTAGAACAACAGAACAAATTGTAGTGTTAACTCAAATTGTTACTTGTGTTATTTTAGTATTGAAAAGGTTAATGTAGAATTTAAAGATAAAATTCAAAATATAATAATAGGGACAAGCTTGCTGGAACAAAATATCCAATAGAAGTTGTGTAAAGCCTATTAAAACTGTTGACGGAAAAAAATGCTATGGTGTCAATTGGTATGATTCAGAGATAAACGGGCAAGGCAAACGCTTTCCTAAAACCATAAACATGGTTTTGATGAAATTGATAATCGAGATATAGTTTCAGAGTAAGACCTTTACTGCCAGATAATATTATAGGGTCTTCTGCTGTCAATCGTTGTATTCAGCTAATCTCCAGATTGATACAATCTGACGAGGTTCAATCTACTTATATATTTAGACAACATTTGGTCCATCAAGTTACTTTATTGTAACTTTTTACTTGGACACCTGGACATTTCCTGTCTAATATGTAATTGTAGTGGTATTGGTTTACTTCCTCTCCGAAGCACCAGCTGGAGCTACCACTGTGTGCTATTTCTCTGTGTCATATTACTGAGATTAGAAGTCACGCGTATTTCTATCTCCTATCTTTTACAAACAGCACTTTACAGTATTATTGTCTAACCTTAATGTATAAAGGACTGTGGCCTTAGTGCCCGTGTGGCTGTAAAGTATTTCAAATCTTTTATTGATTAGTACTGATGTTCATGTACTCCGAGACACCATGTGGTACTGTGTACCTGGATTGGTGTACAGGTCCGAGAACCAGCTTCGGACAGGTCATGCTTACCTCTTGAGTCTGAATAAACAGAGAACGGTGTAGGAAATCATTCTTTTGTCTTATTCTTTGCTAAAAGAACTGGGTTGTAGTGAAGAACACTACATAAGCATATTTATAAGGTTTAATCAAATTATTTAAAAAAAGAAGAAATATATGACTGATAATATCATAAGGCATCGCGATAAGACATCAACATGCATATTTTGTATAATTATAAATGTATTGTTTATTTGCAATAAAAAATAAAAATAAAGCAGCAAATAAATCAAACTTAACGAAGTGGTGGTTTCACAAATTGTCTCACCTGTTAATAAGCTGATTGGAATAGCGATGGCACTTGCTGTTAATAGGGCTAGCACTGAGTAGTACATGTATGACAGGTCATATATTTTCAGGTAAGGCATGCTGTAAATGTAACAATAGCAGGGCTAACATTTATTCTTTCCTATTGTTGGTGTTATAGGTGAGGACTGCTTCAGAACCACATAAAATGTATGTATTAAAGTATATCAAAACTAAATAGTATACTGATAATATACTCATTGTAACACCTTCACCCCTGAAGAAGAGAGCAAAGCTCTCGAAACGTTGGGTTTTAATAAAAGGAACATCGAAAAGTTCAAAATCGTCATTCTTCCAAAGTCTACCGAATATTCACGTGGCCCCTCTACTCTTCACCAGTTAGTAGTGAAAACTCCCCATTCTAAATAGTATACTGTACAAGGGTACATAAAGTCCGTTTCAATCAGTTTTAAAAAAGGAATACAAATTGTTTGGAATGATCCCTTATTCCTGGCATGCATGCATACTGACTATTAAACGGGGGACTTGCATGTCCACCATCATGAATCCCAATTCGCATGGAATTATGGGAGTGCTATGTCAGAGTAAAAGCTGGAGAGAACATTCCATTTTCAGTATTGAATATTCATGTAATATCTGTAAAATTTAATTACTTGATATAATGAAAAATGGTCTTCGTATTTCCCATCATGGATTTGTTTTCCTTAGATCATTTATAAAAACTATGAAAAACTAGAAAGTAGGTATATTATAATCATATAATGCCTATTATTAAGAAAAAATGTTGCTGAAAATGTTTGGGTTGATCAGATTTAAAGTGAAGCTATCCTAGCAGGCGCAGTGACACATGCAAGAGCCCTATTGGCATATATACTACAGGCGTTCCGCTAGTTTGCCTAATGATAAATCCGTGATAAATGCCTCTAGTTATGTACCTTGGAGGGATTTCAGTTGTCAGACCCATATCTGCTGTTGAGGACGCCCATGGCATCGCTGTAGTCGTCATGTTGCAGCCAGCTGTACTAACGTCTAGAGCAATATTGGGGATTTGGAGTACTATCCGGCCGAAGCCGACCCAGCATGTGATCCCTAAACTCCCTAGAAGTCCAAAGAAGGCACCCTGCAGTAAGAAATAAATTGTAATTAAAAAGGCCATGCACCCACGTTTAAAAATTGATTTAGGTGGTAAATATTATGCATTAATCTCTATGTAGACGTACCATCCATTTACCCAAAATGTTTTAAGACATTATGTGCAGTTGTTATAATGCACTATCATCAAATACACTGGTAATGTAAGTTTATCAGATATTTAGAAATGTATAGACATAGGTAGGTGTAAACATACCAAACGAATAAATAAGGCTGACTTCTACACATATTTAAACAAATACAGCGTTATAACTATTTTTGTGAGTGAGTGTTCATTAGTGAGTCATTTATTATGGCAACGAGAGGAGGGGCACCCATGCTCCATAGTCAGGGAGATTACTGTAACTTTAAACCAGTCCGCAAAATTGTAAACCAGTCCTCAGTTGCCCAATAGGTACTGAAGTAAATGAATAATTTGTACTAATACTATATTATTACAATAACTTTTGGGATGCTGAATTGGATGAATTACGCATGATGGTAGAACACATCTGTGTAAACAGACATTTTCCCTCATAATTTTGATATTTAAAATGTGTAATGTAACTACATTAGTATATGTAATTTGTATTGCTTAAACACATTTTAAAATTGTGTACTTTGTCTATTTTTTTAGTCAGGTACACAGAGACTATAGTGCAGGTACTGACGGGAGTTGACTGCTCTATGCAGCACTTGGTTGAAGGTTAAAAACAGAATGAAACATGCACTAACAAGCAGATGTTATTGACGCTATGACAAACATGAATAGATGGAGAGAGCATCAGGTTAAATTACAAAGCGTGTGAAAGAAGGAGAGAGAGAATAAGAGAATACGAGAGAGAGGGAGAGGAGGCGGAGTAGCTCGGAGTAGCCTCAGTAGGAGGAGGAGGAGGAGGAGTAGGGGAGGAGAGAACCCCATTTCACTCATTGAACCTACAGATACACCTCACTCGTAACCGTTTGACGCCCCTCTAACAGGGCGTTACCTTAATTTTGAATGTCAATTTTAGTACCCAGGAGTTAATCCACGGTAGTAGCATGCCAAGTGTAAGTATAGCCATAAGTGGAGAACCAATCATACCAAACACGGACAGGGCTATCTGGATAACAGTAGGTCCAAGGAACTCCGCAACAAACGACATGGCAATTGTTAGCAAGCCAAACAGTACCGCTGGAAATGTACAAGTTGACGTCAATTTAATAAGGAACCTTGTTCCTTGTTGCGATATCTTTTTCTTCAAACATTTCTCTCATCATTGACATAACGATTAATAATCTTTTTAATAACTATCATAGATCAAGAAATGAATGTATAAATTGGTTGTATAATGTGTATTTAAACTCATGCATATATGATATGAAGCATTAGTTTTACATGCCTTACATTATAATGTGATAATTCATGCCAAAATATACCATTTGGTTATTAGTAATTATGGTTTCAATTCGTTCACTTAATGAGACTGCATGAGTATCTGATTATATCAATGTATCCACGGCGATGTTAGTGGGTTCTTCTATGACGATATAATTATTATAGGAAAAAATAAAAAAGTTAATAGTACAAATAAAAAGGAGGAAGATCGTTTCTAGATGTGATAGAGAAGACTGACATACAGAGTGATCTAGTGACAATCGTGCCTATCCTGGCGGACATTTTCCTTTTCCTTATCTTTACATACACTGGGTGGATAAGGTCTTCCAGAAACACAGCAGACAGAGCATTCACTGACCCTGATACCGTACTGCACACATGCAAAGACATGCATAGGGAATTAACACACTGAAACTTGCATTCTTTCCTACATTCGCCACTATATGGGGCCTGGATAGATAACATGATTTACGTCTTTTGCCCATGTTATATCGTAAGGTAGTACAACAAACACTCACCAGGTTCCATAACTGGTAGTGGAAACACCCACCAGGTGGCGCCTCTAGTACCACCGGGCCTAAATATGACCAGGTATATATGGACTATGCTAATAAACTTAGAAACATCTTAGTAGCTGCATGAGTCTGACGTTATCCTTTCTATCTCCGATCTTTATTACGAATTTATTGATACATAAGTTTAATCTAGCACATATATACGTGTACTTGTATCAAATATGAAGAATCTGATCGATGCAGAGAGTTTGTATCGAGGAATATCAAATTTTAACTATAAATAAAACAAGATCCATATCCAACATTATCCTTTCTGCTCGCTCAGATAAAATTTCAAAATGTTCTATTTGATACCAAATGCCCACGCTTTTTTACTTATTTTCAATGAAACAGAGAGCTCCTAACATGAAGTTTTAAAATTGTTCTAAGCTAGGGTGAGAAAACAAATCATCATGAGAAAAAAACCTTTTCAAATCCCTTACCTAAGAGCGGCGCTGAAAGCGCTAGCTAGAAAGAGTCCAGGCACACCATGCACTTTCCCGATGATTAGCATCACAAATAGAGGCACAATCTGTGAAAACAAGCATACAAATATATGTGCCCATGCTGTATGAGGGATGCAATTAAAATGATGTTGTTGTACATATACGGTAAAAATCGAAATTGTTTTTATTTTAACATTTAGATATTGCATGTGTATGGCACGAACGCGCAATCAAGTAAAACGTGCATTGGAATGATTATCATGTAATATTGAGCAAAGTTGTTGTCAGGTAGTCTTTGTTTATGAATGATTTGCTACAATTTTTCTTTGACTAAATTCTGTATCTTTTCTTCTATAGATACATGTTGGTAGGCCATAACTTAAATCTTATTCCAATAAAGAATTATGAAAGAAAAGGAAAACAAATCCTGACCTGATCACTTTTTTCAGCTCTCTTGGTAGCCACTGGGTCGCAGTCAGCAAAGAAGGTATACATGACCATGCCCAGAATCATGACCATGATGAGTCCTGCTCCAGTTACGAAACACGACAACCACACTGCTCTTGAAAATATGATTGAATATATGCATATACTATTATGCTAGAGAGCTGTGGGGAAGTATTATAAGGTGGATGTCAGAAGTAGAAGGTACTAGAGATACAGACTTCAATTTTAACAGCAAGTTTGATATTTGTTAATTCATTTTCTTTGATGGGAAGAGGGGGGGGGGGGCGGCTGGGGAATAGACGCTAATAGAAAATATGTAAAAGTATGTCACAAGCAGAAATTACTTCGTGGAGGTCTGATGGAGGGATTAAGAGAATTAGAATGTAAGCTTAGGCAAACAAAAATAGCAATGGTACGGATGACCAGATAGTGCGTATGGGTATTGCATTACACTATTGTATTGTATCACACTATCTAGATATGAATTCTACTGAAACACCATACTGTAAACATTATACAAATATATATTAAAAATATATACCTTAAATAGTATAGAAACGTACCATTCGTGGAAAAGATGAAACATAATTGTATATTAATGTGTAAACTTAGAATCTGTATGAGTATAATATGTGTGGATATATCTCTGTAACAGGAATATTGATAGCATTCAGTTAGGAAATTAAGGCAAGAATAGTCAGGGTTCTCATGAATTTGATCTTGAACTTGAGGCTGATATCGAGGTTGCTTTTCCTGATTGGCTCGAGTCGTACCAGTGATGCTGACGCTTGTGCTATTTTGACCAAAACTTTTTGCTTTAATTCTTCAACTGAGACTACTGCATTCAGGTACTTGGTGTCAAGGGCTTACAAGTCTATTGTCATATACAATGTATATCACTTTGTTGCTGCCTCCTTCTTTGTTGGTCATAGATTTAGTTTTCTCGTCGCTTGTTTCCATAGCATACATATATGCAGCTGAGATTGTGTTTAGACTTTTGTCCTTCTCTGATTAGATGCCCTTTGTGCTGAGAGATATCTGTACAATAGTCTGGGAGGAGGCATAGAGGCTTAGATTGAAAAAGGTGCCTCCAATAGTATGTTTCCAGAAGGTTGATTGTGTTTCGACTGGCCAGTTCTTCTCCAGTGCCTGCTAAGCCATCGATTTCATCACCAAAGTATAAACCTGTGATGGTGTGGCCTAGCTCCTTTGACCACTGTGCCAATGTATTCAGCAAGGGCATCACTTATGATTCTTTCCAGCATGGGGGCATAATAAAATGGAGATTAAGTAAAATTATTAAATTGTGTATGAAATTAGCAAAGACCACGTAGACCACTTACTTTTGTCCTTCTCTGATGCTCTTTGTGCTGAGAAATTTCTGTATAATAGTCTGGGATGAGGCATAAAGGGTTAAATTGACAAAGGTTCCTCCAATAGTATGTGTCCAGAAGGTGGATCTAATGAAAGGATCAGGGCTAAAGCTGAAAATAGAAAAGAAGAATGGGCAGTAGGTGAGTTCTAAAATTCGTTGCTTTTTGTGGTCAAATTTATGACATTTGTTATGTTTGCCGCTCAAACACTATATATATATATATTATTTTATGTTACACATTTATATTCGTCAAGGGAATTGAAAGATTCTCTTAATAAAAACACATCAGTCATATGCTACGAGTTACTGCACTGGAGTAAAATATTCTTTAACTTTCTTCTCTAACATCACAGTTTCACTGTCAAAACTTCACTGGCAATAATCCCACCCCTCACGTTTCTTATTAGATTGCTAAACTATGACAGAATTCCTGCATATGTTACATCATTGATTTTGAGTGATTGGAAGTTATGATGATACGAGTTTCAGCATTATTACTTCTAAAACATTATTCATACGATTCTGTTTGTTCGATACGTGTTCGATACTCTTAATAATTTTATAATATATTAATAATACTGTCAATACACAAAGAGACTGATACAAGGCGCCCATAAGCGGAAATTTATAGAACCATATGGTTGTCCTCACGATAATTAGAATAATGATTGCCATGATATACTTAGGAGTAAGTCTGCCACCGTCCCTGGCATAATCCATGACCATCTGGATGTTTCCAACTCTGGCAGTTCCTACAGCTATGAGGAGGATGAAGCAAGCAAATACAATAATCATCTGTAGGGTGTCGTTCCATATGGTCGCTCGCATTCCACCCTGAGGGAAAAAAACTGTGATCATGAGAATTTATGGTTCATACTAAGGCACTTGATAATATTTATTTAATTAACATGTTTTACAAGTGGATTAAAAGTTAAGCAAATTACATCGATATGATATTTGAGGAATATGATAATTTTATTCTATTCACAAGTAATTGGGTTGAAAATATTTATACATGTATTAAAGGATTAATGGTTGGCATTCAGGGGCTGCTGGTGAAGTGTTGTGGCTTCGCCTTGTTATTATGCACCAACAGTGCACCAGCAGACCCGAAATGAAGTTTATTAATCACATTAGTCTCAGCTTCAGGTGGTTATAGTTGTAGTACTGTTCGTAGCAGTGACTATTATGTGTTAATGGCAATGAAAATTTGCATATCATTGCACCTGATAAAATGAACAAAATATTAGAATGGATTCTGAGTATCTTTAGTGGCGAATTCACTCACCAGGGCTGTGTAAAATGTACAAACGGCACCGACCCCCAGGATAGAAGCAAGCATCGGCAGTCCAGTTACTGGAAAAGTGTACTTGTTCATCAACATTTTATTCCATGATTTGGCCGTGAGCAGACAATATAATCGATATACTTGCCGCTCACAAGGTGTACAATTCGGGTGTACAATATAAACTGACTTCTATTGTACAGTGACGTCATGATCGTTCAAGACTATCAGTGAGTTACATGGACAGCATGTTTCGTTAAAAGAAATCAAAATAAACTAAGAATAGGGTGGGAATCATGGAATAAAAGCAACAATGGCTAGCACAGTATCGCATCTTCGGTGGTCTATATTCTATGGAAGACCATTTACCCATATACCGAACTTCGGTTATCCGAATTGGATCAATTCGGCCAAAACTCGGCCGAAACCCGGCCGAGTTTTGGCCGAAACTCGGCCGAATTCGGCCGAAATTCGGAAAACTCGGCATTCGGCAATCTTTTATGCTTATATAACATACATATATATATGTGTATGTATGTATATACATACATACACATACATACATGTATACATACATACATACATACATACATACATACCTGACATACACACCTGACTCAGAAAATGATATAAAATGATTATGACAGTAGGAGACCAAATGTTGCCAAATTGGTGGAATTGGCCACATACACCATGATATACATACAATATATCATCCATACATACATGTATATATACCGCATACCATATATAACTAACATATAGTATACATAATATACAGTATACATAACATACAGTATACATAACACATATATACATAACAAGTCTCTGTTTTCCTCTCTCTCTCTCTCTCTCTCTCTCTCTGTCTTTCTACACATAGTGCCGCTCATTACTCATTATACTCAGGTATAACTAATTTGCCTAAATAATGTCTAAAATTATGTCTGAATACTTATGCTCATTACTCGAAAACTTTTTGAGCCTTTTCCAAAATTTAAAATGTATTAAATACCTGAACATATCTATTTGACTGTCCTAAAATCATATAATTATTGAATCATTATCTGTACCTCATTTGGCAATCGTTGGTAGTAATGTATTATATAAGGTGAATATTTTACAATATGAAAAAATATATTAAATTATTAATTAACGTCTGTACAGGCACGTTAATTAAGACTATGAACCTGTATTGTATACCAAACGAACCGGGAACATGTCAGCATTACAGAGCTTTTAAAAGTATTCCAATCCGTTGGGAAATGGGGACACAGTGGCCCAATATGTGACGTCCGAATTTAGTCCGAAGTTAGTCCGAATTCGTACTAAATTCGGCCGAATTCGGCCGAATAAAAGAGAGATTTTACCGAATTCTCCCGAATTTATTTAATATCGGTTCGGCTCGGTTCGGATATCGGATCATTCGGCAAATTATAAAGGTCGGTGATTACCGAACCGAGGCCGAAATGAGGCCGAAAAAAAGACAATTTTTCCGAATTGTTTCTTTTCGGTGAGAGTTGTTTGCTATGCTTTATAATGGCGTATTGTCATACAGGGTTCGGTATGGGTTCGGGGTTCGGTTCGGTTCGGTTCGGGCATCGGATTTCGGCATCCGATTCGGCCATTTGACATCGGTTGATGGGTAAATGGTCTTCCATAATATTCACCGTGTATGGCCGAAAACAACTCGGCTTACGGCCTCGTTATTTCCTGCGGAACTCGGTGAATATAGTACACCTCATACACGATAATATGCTGTTATCGCGATAATATCCCCACATACCTTTTAAATATCAACACTTCATACTATTCACATCGTTCTCTTTCCCAACTCTTTGGGACCATAGATATTATTAACATCAATATTAGATCCATGAAACTCAATTTTATCTATATTTCTCTTTAGTGTTCAGTTGAGTTAAAATAATATTTTGATAAAGTGGTTACACACAAACACTAAAATAATATTTTGATAAAGTGGTTACACACAAACACTACCCATTAAGGAAACCCTATAAAGGAAACTAAGGTACATATTCTCATTTGGTGTGTGTAGTAAATGAACAATATATCATTATTATTTTCATTATTGTCATCAACATAAACTTACCTTGACTTAGAGCCAGAGCAGGGGTATAGAGGACGACCGAGAGGTATAGGAACTAAAATAAAGCACATGTACAATTTGTTATTAGGGTAATATAATACAACACGACATGATACGATATGTATAAACTATTGAAATTACATTAATAATGAATAGTAATTAACATGTGTACAATAGTGATTTTTGTGAGAATGAATTCTTCTATGCAGAATTTTGAATAAGGTTCTTCCTCGTCCAGTTCCTCATTGTCCTTACCTAGTTGTGGTTTTTTCAATATAAAAGTGTTTTTTTGTTTGTCATAGACAACAATAATCATAAAATAGATAAATATTGTATACATTCATAAATCGAATGATAAATAGTTTTACTCACAGACATGGCTGAAAAAGTCAAAGCTCCCGCTATTCTTACTGTGCGATTAAATCTTTTCTCCAAATACTGAAAAATAAAATCTTTTCACTGACCGTAATGATACCCATAAGGAACATCAAGGAATAATATGATTGATGTCTTACCATTAGATACATAATTAATACATAATTTATTCTATGTATCTATATTTATATTTCTTGATTCTTTTAGCAATCTTGAGTGGACTATTTTCTGCAGTGTATATTTAAAATAAAACAGGAAAATGCAACTTTTTGGTTTTCAGGTTTTTCTCATACTTAAAATAGGTTTTTCTCATACTTAAAATATGAAGACTCTTATCATGTTCATGAACACATTTTGAATCGATTAACATGCCTCATAGCCGCTGGTTACACCCAGTCTGTAATATATAGGTAGATGCACATGAGCCGCGATTCCATACCCAGAGAGATAGGCGATGCCAAGATACACATAATGGTGGCCAAATGTCATCATCTCAGCCGGTATACTCAACACAAATATGGCAGAAAGAAATGAAGCCATCATAGACAGTGATACTGGGAAGAAGTGCATCTCGCCTCCACCAGTTAGGAAGCTCTTGGCTGTTTCCTCCACATCTTGCTTCTTTGATCTGTAACCGAAGAAAATTCCGATGCCAGCTGAGATGAGAAGGAAAAGGACAAAGACAAGGTAGTCTGCCCAGTGGAGGGATGGTATCTCCCCGTTGTACCAGTCCACCATTTTGGAATCCTTTTCTGGGGTGATCTGAAAAATGTTGAATATAAACTTTAAGTACGGATGAAGAAATTGTATGAATATTTCAAATGTAGAAGCAGAGCACGGACATTTAATTTCAATTTCCTTTGGATTTTTTTTAAGTAACTCGTGTCAAACACAGGGATGTGTAGTGCAGAAGAATTCATGTTTACAGCTACATTCCTGAATAATTTAAATGATGGAGCACCCAAAACGACCGTCTACCCTTGGGAACAACTGATCCCCATTTGACTATTGTACCCATTTTAGGAACATTGTTGACAAGGCACAATTGTACATGTATACACACAATATATCATTGGATGTAGGTTATATATTTATAAGATTAGATTTAGATATTTATTTATTTAGGAAAACCATAACATTGTTATATTTTGTCAATACTGAGGTGGTATTTTTTACAATGTTCAATTGTTACATTCGCTAATCAGTTATTTAGTATTCAAGTCCGAGAAATACAATAATGACTTACAGATGTATAAATCTAAATGAGAGGTGATACGGACCATACTCAATACATGCACAAAATCATGCAGTTTTTGATTATCGTACAAACCAATGACAATAAGATTTAGACAGGAATCAGCAAAGACACGTCACCAATAATTGGCAAAAGCTCATCACAAATTTGAGATTCTTTTTTTCTTCTATACAACAAACTATGACCTTGCTAGTGAAAGAATTGAAAGTGAACAAGGGATTTAGACGATTCTGTTGGGATCCTTTGGACGTATTTAAAACTGGAATATAATCCATTTCAACGACATGTATAATGAATCCGTTCATGGATGCTCCCCATTTCACTGATCCATACATACATGTCCACCATTTCACTGACCTGTTTTAACTGTCAAGGCTTATCCAGTGATTTCTAAACTTCTCTGACTGGCTACTGTGCCTCTCTATAACCCATACTAACAGGATTAACTAGGTGTTCGTACCTTATCTTTTGTGTTATATCTAATCATTTGTTGTGCCCACTTAATCCACACGCATTATCTCCAATACAAATGAACTAAGTGAGAGAGCTGATAGACGTTTATTATGTTATAAATACCGACTTTATCAATATTAGTACTCTAAGGGGAGAGGAGTGTCAGTGTGGAGTTCTAGAACTAGAAGAGGAGGGGGTGGGACAATGAATATCTCATCGGTCCAAATGAGGACTAGGCAAATAGACTTCAATCATTGGTCAACAGCATACATTTATATACACTATTTATAATAGAATGATGGTTGTGTGACGCTGGCATTTACCTACGTCGTTGACACTACGTTACTGGGAATATATGTATCGAAATCATATCCTCATATTTACATATATATGCACCATTCCATCCTCTCATAATAAATCTCCACATCCAAGCTCCTTGTACCATTCTATATGTACCCCTCCCCCAATGGCTGTTTAATTCTGTAACTAAACTTTGCAAAATGTACCCGCTTCTCTTATACGCAGAATGGACGGGAGCCATTAACAATAGTACGAAGAACAACACAAAATCGTACAAATCGTACAAATATATAAATAGGCCTATAATAATTAATATTGGTCTGCTCTCACCACATGTCTAGATCTCTAAATCTAATGGGATAGTTCATGATTGTAGGAGGGTACCTTTAGATTACAGCAAGATCTCTTCACTAACGGTATAACGGGTATTATAGGCTACACATCTAGTCTCGTGACGTACGTGTATTCACGTCACGAGACTTGACTCAATACATACCGTAATCTATTCGTGACTGATTGGATTTCTTCTTGTTATGAGTGAGCTATACATACTAGATTAGATTTATAATCAATTCAATTGTATACGTTTTTGTAGTCAACCACTGCAGAATTCAAGAAAATCAATATGAGTTTTTTTTTCTCGCAATCTGTCATATCGTATCATGATAATAGCATTGGTGTTTATGGGGACATTATGCTACAGCGGCAATTATTTAGATGAAATGAAATAAAGGCAAACCATCCTCAATTCATCAAGATAATTCTGGCAAATTTGCTTTCTATTAGCCTATATAGGATGCAATTATCACGTATCACTGTTCTTTACATGATTCATGATTTAACGGAAGAGAGAAAAGAGACGTCTTAAATTGTAGGTACGTACTTTGACACGGATACGTAAAGGAGGTAGGAATTTGTCATGTCACACCAGCTTTGATAAGGAAAAATCGTTTCATCAAGGAAGATGAATGGAAAAAACATTGAGAAGTTAAAGGCTGAGTACGGTAAATTGAATTAGCCTAGGCTAGGGGAACTACAAGTGCATAGGACAGCTAGACCGTTGTTTAAAGATAATCAACTACAATACAAGCAAAGTATGTTTATTATAATAGGATGTAACGAGGCTAACCGAGTTACATCCTATTTTTATACCACGATCCCATGTTGTAAAATAAAATGAAGAAACAAACTATTTATTTACCTCGCTTGGCTCCGATGACCCGCCATATTAATTTTTGAGGTCATATTTTCGCGCGTGGATCCGTTTGACAAAACACGATAGCATATACATGTATGGATCGACTCATTTGCAGCGTGTAAAATCCCCGAGCGTGGTATAGGCTAACGTCCTTTTCCCCGAAACGACATAGCGTTGGTACTTAGTTCTAAAGCCACAAAAGCTCTTAGGTTAGAACGCATTTTGTATCAAAGCCCAGTACACAGGACATCCCTCGTTTACCTCAACACAATAACTTTTAGTCTTATCCTATTCCAGTTCTCTCCCTGTGTCACTGTTACAGTGTAACGTTAGGCTATGAATCTAAAATATTTTATATTTAATGAAATGATCCTTTTTCTAATTAAATTATATCAACGGAAATGGTGCTTGGCTATAGCAGGAAGATTTCTTAGACAGACAATATCTATCTAGGCCTACTATAATATACCGTATGCCCCTTTTCCTTGAATTTTAGAATATAACCACGTTGGTTTGTGTTGGTTTCTGGTGGATGAAGTACATTTCGATTTTGTTCTGGCCTTCATGCTTATGCCATTAATAACTTTATGTTAAAAACTTAAGTGCACACCTAGGTGATTTGGGATTTTGACATCATGATGATTCTCTTGATTTATACTCGGGTTTAGGCCTATAGGCCTACTCCTGTGAAAAATTGTTTTAATATCTTTAAAACCATTTCTAGGAATGGTCTAAGGTTTATTTCTCTAGTTCATAAATCATTATCAATAATATTTTCACTGTCGAAGTTTAATGTAATAACGTGCGTTGATGGTTTTTCACAATTATGAAATTGAAATCCTTAACATAGAGTAGCCTACCATGTTTTCAATACCAACCACTGCAACGGAGTTCTCTTTTCCCATTCACGTCATATTTGTTGTAAAACACCTGGATTCATTTTCAGAAAAAAACAACTCCTCTCTGTCAATTTCTCAGACAAATAAATTAGATATTATCATTATTATGCAATGCACGCTTAGAATCAAGATGCATACAGATTAGTTATGTCGCAAGTGAATCATTTCTTCTATCTAACTTAGCAGACACATAAGGACTTATTAGTTGACCTGTAATTGCTGGTGCATGCACAGGAGTGATGGAACAACTGCAAGATGAGGTAAGGTCCATCGGGGAGGCACAGGTTTCATGTTAGGACATCAAAGCTAATTGTAAATGATACCTTTTGAAAATATAAGTGGGAGAATGTTCCATTCTATCATTATTATAACAATTGTCTAATGTCAAATCGCTTATGCTGCTACTCTCAGCAATAAAGATCTCATTTGATATGATACTTGGTGAAGAATGCAATGTTGTAAAGTAAGGTAGGACTACGTCTTTCCAAGAACATCTTTACTCATACCCAATGGAGGGCCACGTTCCCCTGCTCTGAATAAGACGAATCAGGCCGCCAGAAAATGTCAAATTCACCTTCATCAATACCCTCAATCAGGTTCTAACCAAATCAATAGGCCAATGAACCATGTAGGGAGGAGCTCGCCACTCCTCTCCGCCAACAAACCAACTCAACGTCAACAATCCTCTCAATAACCCATGCATGTAAAACAAAAAGGAGGTTCATAACCAAACAGATCTAGCTTACAGAGATAATTTTCAGCCTAATTTAGCAGAATTTTGATAAATATATAGAGCTATTTTAAAGTTTTAAAAAACCCTGAACACTGCGCATGTCAGTTAGTTCACATGCTTCCATCCTTTCTCGATAATGTTTTTGTATAGGAAGTTGTTAGGCATGTTACATTAGGACTAGCTATACAGTTACAAAATATAAAAACATATAACTATTGGACAGGAAAAATGCATTCATGCTTCGCCTGGTTTTCTATCCTAGCATTATTGTAAATTTATCTAAAAATATATTTTAAAAAGTATTCTCGCCAACTGGCCATTATTCACACCTTCACAACCGCGGAGTATCACGCAGAAGAGTTATGACACACTTATTAATTTAATTTCTTTAGATAGACACAAAGGCAGACACCAACTATCTATAAGAACAACACATTTATTTACTATAAAGAGGATCTCTCGTCAGTTGTTGTAGAGTACAGGGACAACAATTAAACATTTGATGGTAAATTACACAATGATGCAAAAAGGGGTTGAGGGTCCGTCTGGCTGTCCCAGGGAGGAAGTTGTGCTCAGCTGACTAACCAGGTGGCGCCTTGGTCCACTGATGAGTCTATGTTTTGACATTTCTATCGACATGAATCACTGATATCCCGAGGTCGCCAATACATATTTAATGTTTGAATAATAATTATGGTCATAATAAAGTGGCTACTAGTACCAAATCAATCGAATTTTGAGCAGCCGAGACCCAAAGTTAGTTCGATTCGCTGAACAACCCCAAATCTTTTGAGGAAAATCCTAATACCTGTAATGGTATCTAATAGCACTATATCTTATCATCATAGGCACTCTATGTCTAGGAAATAAATATATCCTCACGTCATTCGGAAGTGAATATTTCCTTTCATCCCGAAGATAATATCATCTATATCATCGAATTTGATTTACGGTTTAAAAACCCTTCAACATTACTAAATACCAACGACTGATAACAAACTGTTTATCCATACATACTTCTCATAATTTAATTGAAGAAATAATGTGAAATGTGAAAGGCAACTATAAGGTGTACTGCTGTAATCAATTGCGATGCAGTGGTAATGGCACTTCCTGAAGCTGTTCCAAAGTTACAGATGTCTACTAGTTCTCCATCCATCTGTTCCACCTTGCCAACGGTGCCTTCACATTGCACACCGTCCTTCTCGCATAGGGGACCTCCCGGTACATTGGCATACTTGTACAGGTCCTCCTTGCCATCTTTCCCAGTGGGCGTTACTCGTACATTATCTCGAGATGCCAGCGATGGATCCTCATCGTGGTAGTTAAATGGGAGGAGAAGGAATGATAGTTTAGCCCCAGGAGTGTTCACCAATGGTACATCCTCACTGTGGGGGATATGGTGGCTGCTCAGGGTGATCCAAGCTACCAAGTCCTGAAATTAAAGCATCACATGATGTTGACATTGATGGCATGATACGTTTTATTATAATAATTATGCTGTATGAGTCGCTCAATAAAGTGGGTGGATTAAAAGTTCGAATTTGTTCTTTTAATTTGTATATACTGTGTGGGGAATTATGATAAAAAGCACAGGCTTAGTATTTTAATATTTTTAATATTCGCCATTGCATTTGCATATATGTAATAAATATGTAGGGCATACGATAAATAGTCAATGTAACTCGATCTGGAACTCGGCACTAGTACAATTGAATATGTTTTGAACGACATATTAGGCTACTCCGAATTTCGTCAAATTAATATTCAAGTACTATCACCGAGTTCGATTTCCATATTTGTTTGCTTTTATTTAAAATGTATCTCATCCGGCCATAGACAAGACATACAAACCTATGTAATAGACATAATTGTATGCTCGAAAGAGGTATTGGAAAAGAGAAAAACTAACTCCTGAATGAACTAGATAAGCAATTATTTGTATAAATTTATCAATTTCGAGCACAGTTCACCTGGTCGACAATGTCTTCATTGTCCTCAAGAAAGTCATCAAAAACCACAACAGGTTTTAGTTGTTCCATGAAGGTATAGGGAGAGCCACTGAACGGCTCACTGTCCTTTCGCCTCGTCACTGCGACCTATATATGATTAGATCAAAACAAACTATTCTATAGAGTTGTCTTCCTCAAAATGTGATCGAATATATTTGTGTTCCAAATACGGAATCTGGTGCCACACTTATGAAAAGGTAGGCCCTACTCGCTATTCTATTGCAAACAAGTATCTCGCAATTACTTAATTCTTTCTTTATCTGATTTAGGCCAGGCTGTTTATATCATTAATGACTTTTCAAGGAAGATTGGGAATTAGGCAAGACTTGTCTCTCAGACTCTTTAACACATGTATCATTAGACTACTTAGTGGAAGCTTTTAATTGTTCATCATAAATTTGTTGATATACTCTACTTTACCCACTGTGTGATGATAATATGAGTGGATTTAATTAAGATTATATATCTAGGACCAACTAAATAAGGCGAATAAACGGTTTATATTATATATATCCGCATGATGTATAAAGTGGGGTGGGCATGGAGCCTCTCTGGAATGCACCACTTGATTCAACCAAATAATCTTACCCATTACGATTAATTGCGTCTATTCAAAAAACTTACTTGGTATTTGGCCCACGACTTCGCCCTATTTCCATCATATCGTTCCGGCAGAAGTAACTTTGACATAGCTTGATTGATAATTCGGTACCCTTTAGCTTTTCCAAATTTGTTTCTATGGTCCTCATTGTAGAGAATTAAGTAGGAAGGCGTCTCAAAATTGTACATATATTTTGCTTCTTGTTCTGTTTTCTTTAGATCTTCCCGCATGCGAGTATTAATCATTGTTTTGGACGTATCAAGTGGGTCTGGGTATTCATGCAGTTCCAAGTTTAGTGTTCTGAACCTGTTTTTTGTTCCTTTAACATCTAAATCAACTTTTATGTGAAATGTATGGAAATGATTATTTCCTAAAGTAGTTTCTACTCCAAGTGGATATCCATAATAATCTTCGAGTCCCCTATTATAATAGGATCCCACAACAAAGCCAGTGAGTGAAAATTTAACTTCTATTTGGCCAGCTTGGTATAAAATTACATCAAACATATAATCGTAGTTGTCAATGGTGAGGATGGTTCTGATTATCAAGACATTATCAGGCATGCCATGATAGTAATGGTAACGATTCGTTGGATCTGGTGCATAATGCCTCCTCAAAGGGACACCTTGGTTCATTTCAAACACACAGAAACTGTTTTTAAATGCTTTGGGCTTCCCGCCTACGTACTGAACTGTGTCTATGAATTTAGCATTTTCTGGGCAATCGACTCCTGGGAAAAGTTGCGAAGAAGTTGTACCCATTTGCCCCAAGGAGTCAAAGAAGTTTGTATGTGATCCAAATGGGTCGTTTCCACTATAGAATGCCGATATTTCCTGAAGGCTTAGCTCGTATAAAATTCTTTCATTCAGGAAACGTACATCATGGAATCTCGGACCTGTGGAGGTGGGCATGGAAACAACCAAACTCCAACCTAACCATTCCACATAGTTGCCATCAACTTTGAAACGAGGTCCGTTTGGATAGAATTGACCAGGCCCTGCTTGGAAAGCTTTGGGTCGAGGATCGCCTCGGAAATTTGGAGAAGTTGGCAAGTTCCCATCATCTTCTGGTATATATGAATCAGGTTTTAATGAAAGGTTATCGAAATAGTCTTTGAGATCTTGCAAAGTTTTGAATGTTTTCCCCCTGTACGATAGCCAAATAATTTTCCACTGGCTTACATCTTGGCTATTCAAGTCTATGACGAGGTTCAATCCAATAGGGTGGAGAAAACGTCCTGTTATATTGCGCCTAACGTTTAAAACTAACGTACGGTTGCGACCATCAGCATTTGCTGCCCCACCTAATCCAATGGCCAAACACTTGTTTGAACAGTTTGCAAAGCTATATCCTGTAATAGTCTTGAGGTAGGAGTCCACGAATACAAGTTCTTCTGTGACTCGCTGAAAGATAGCTAGTCTCTCTGGAGCGCGGCTATGGTATGGGATCGGATCTCTTTTGTTGCTGTATAACAAAGGCTGAAGATTGGATGGGTTGGGTATGGGGTACACCTCTAACTCCTCAACACTAGGGGGAGTTTTGTCACCTCTAGAATAAAACCAGATTCACTCAATCACAATTGCATCAATTAATACATCAGATCTGATATCTCAAATTCAAATTCAAAGCAAAGTAAATTTCAGGTATTCCAGCGTGTTCCTACTTGGAAATGACAAAAGAAATTTTGATTTTACATTTCATAGGCCAAAAATAATTTTGAAGCCAATTTTTCTAGAGGTCTAAGCTAAGTGTGGATGGTTATATATGGGAGAAGTAGTTTGTAATAACAATAAACATCAGTTTCTCAACTAGCTAACATATAATATTGTCTATCTAATACATTTTTAATACATAAATTTACAGTTTTCACCAATTCCTTCCAAATATACATTGATAAATTTGCTGAATGACTTCCGGTTCCCTATTTGGCGGATTTCTGGCGGTTATTTAAAGGTATTCATCATGACTTAGATTTATTATTATGCTTTTTATTTGTGTTCTTTTATCTAGATGTAGTAGGTTCGTCGGTTCTGATTGTTCATAGGAAAAGAGGAGGATGTTTGAGTTGAATGGAGGTCTCGAAAAGATGACATGTTATTTGATTTGATTATAATTATTTAAAAAAATGGTACTAATGCATTTTTTTAAGAAACTTTATTTGCGTGACAGTTTCGGATGACCCGATAATCTCATGTACACAAAGTATGATGACACTTATTATTTTTAGCCTTAATGAAATGCAAGGAAAATCAAAACATTTTAGAGCCCATGGTAATTTTAATGAAGAAATTCTAACATACCTGGTGATAATTACCCTGGCACTTCGGCGAGGTTTCTCACCATCGTGATCCAGATAATCCAAAGCTTCTGATTTGATGGGTTGCAGAGCCTCAATAGTCCGTACGAAAGATGATTTCAAGGAAATATCGTCTCCCCATACCAAATTTAGTTCCGATCTACCAGACAAGAACTTTATCACCTGATTCACCTCTGACTCGGTTAAATCGGCAAATATCGCTCCTGCAAAAAATTAAATGATTTGATTAATTAAAATATAGCCCAAATAGTTATAGTGCCGCCATGCTTGTTCTCCATATACAAATCACCCAAATTTCCATAAAAAGAAGTTTGAATGAAATCCCACCACGTGTAGTCTTATGTACTTTCCTTTTGGCTGTTATTTGGTCACTGACGACAGCAATAGGGCAATTTAGTAATGACAAAAAGGGCCTAATTGCCCCACCCGAAGGCGCCAAAAACTGCTCCAAGAACGAATCTAAAATATTTTATACAAATTACTTTTTTAAAAGAAAGGATATGCTTTGTAAGACCACAATGATTATTGAATAAATGATTCAATCATTTGCACAATAAGAACAAATTCTCTGGGCCCATCCCATACTTAATTATTGCCTGACGGAGCCTGTTGCAAAATATAAATCCTTGTTTAAAATATTCCTTGCCAAGCTATTTAGCCTTTCCATGTTTAGGTAGGGAATAACTACAGTAGCATTGTCTGCAAAAGCATACCCCTCCCCTAATAAACGTCTCTTTCCAGCTGCTTAGCAAGGAAAACATCGCGGTAAGGCTCACGTACTGGTGCGTTGGATACGAGATCTATATGAGATCATGGCATGCATATCAAAAGAAGGTTTTTCATTAAACAATATATTGCTCATTATCTGCCTCATACGATATTATGGAACTACATAATAGCTAAGATTACTGATAATAACTTCAAAATGCTGTCGGTCAAAAATGTATATCAAGGGGAGAATACTTATCATACACAACCAGGTCCTGGAGGAATATTTACAGACACCGATTGTAATTTTATGGTGTAAGAATCGGTGACGTATACATGTATGTATGTATGTATGTATGTATGTATGTATGTATGTATGTATGTAGGCTATGTATGTATCTTACCAAATTTACTCCCATTATGAATTTTAGGATTGAATTTATCAATAATCTGCTACTATTGTATATGTTCATACAATAATTCGAAGTCGAATCGGTGAAGAGTTAATGGCCACTGGTGAGCGATAACCAGTGAAGCCGCCACAGGAAAGGATTTCGATGGGTCTCTAAAATGAAAATCATATGTGGACGTTTATGAAACCCTGTAGCAAAAACAACCTGAAAAAATATTTTAATGTTTTGGTCAAATGACTATTAGACGGGTTGGAATGATAAAGTAGAATTAGAAAATCTATAGCTTTTGACCGATGTTAACCGAGAGTAGGCCTACAGTTTAGTAGGCCTACATAGCTAGGCATATGTCTGATATATTTGATAGGCAGCTTTTGTCCTAGGTCATCGAACACAGGTCATAAATCTTGTCTTGTATTGTAGTCACTCATCCCAACGAGATTATAGGCCTAATCAAATTATTAAAATTTTAGTCTCGTTGCTCATCCTAAATTATTAACCCTGTAGCCTACCTATTATCCTATATGTGACTAAGGTTCCATCTCCAAGAACCCACCCACTTAGTCATCTATCCGACATTTTGGTTCATCATGAAATATTTCCGTCATTACTGAGTTAAAAGCTCGGGCCATTATAACAGTCTGGGAAAATACTGAATGCACAAAGAAGGTACTTTGGCGAAGGCTTAGACATCAATTATGAACATATGCCACATATACTGAGAGATGTGTGTCGTTTCACGTTAAACCAGAAGTTAGTGTGCTTACTTACACGTATATAACAGTTATTCTATTTCACTTCAAAAGCGAAATTTAATTATTGAATGTAATGCATTGTTCCTTTATGCATGCTTCTCTCTCAGGATGTGCTCTTATGGACCAGTAATCCTCTGCTTAACTTACATTTGAAGTCCCTACAACTGTTTTTTCGTAAGAGCTATTTAAAGAAACTGGAATGAATTGTTATGTGTTTATTTTTGCTGATATGAATTGTTTGATCGAATTTGTGAAATAAAGGTATCCCGTTGGAGCTCCACCGAAAAAAAAACATTTCCCTCTTTATTCGCCGGAGGATTTTTTTGTATCTACACCCAATTGGATTAGACCGTTTTAATGCCCTGTAAATAAATGGTAATATCATGCAACTTCAGATAACATATATAACTATATATACACATGAAAACGTGTACATGTTTTCTTTTGCGTCGGCAATTAACTGATCACACAATATGGGTTGTGAAATGGCATTTCAAACCATAGCAATTTAATCCAATATTTCTCCACTAAAAAGATAGGTAACGTTTTTTCTAGCTTAGAATAGTTGATATAAATGGCAGAATGCTTCCATCATTCCCATGTACACAGAAAATGTTTTTTTACCTGGTTGAGCCAATGTCAGGGCCGGAGATGTCAGAGCCAGAGACAGGAGAAAATAAACTGCCAAAAACTCCATTTTCCTGCGTTGTAAGTGAAGTATCTCCTCCACCGCTAGAAAGTCTCTATTCCAAGGTGTTCGCGTATCTGGGACTATAGTGTGAGACTAGCTTCCAGGTGAATCCGCCAGAAACACCCTGGTCCCTGCACATTCATAAATTAAGTGAAGAATGGGAAGGCGATGAAAAGCACATGAAGTCAGGTTGTAGGTGAATCTAGAGATATCTGGAGCGTAGCGTGTTCGCTTATACGATTATTTTGTCAATATTATTATAAAAGATTCCACACATATAATATTGCTTTTAATGTATCGGACAAAATGCAAAGTGGCTGAACAGGAGTCTAGATTCATTGTACACAATCTTGAGTTAATGCCAGTTATATTTAAGACACGATACCATAATAATTATTTTTATTTGCAAGCATTTTGTGGCCTAATCACGGCGCCCATCTATAGGTCTGCGGACAGTGGCATCCTTCATTTCGGACCACGTGACATCTCAGAGGAAACAAATAAGGAAATGTACACAGACCTGTTTACCAAGTAACAAGGAAAAAACGCTGTCAGTTTCAGATGGCGCTTAAGCGTATTTGCTCGGGGGAAATCTTGAAAGACAAGGTTAACCCAAGGATGCGTGTTTTATTAGCATATATAAGGTACTGGGATAGTATAGAGCACTGAGTGTAGAGCGAGTGGGGCGGAGATAGAGTGTCCCTGTACCAAGGCTTATTTGGTTAGTTTCTAAATAGTTTATGAATATGGATATAGAAAGTGTAGACATCTTTACATGGATAAAAATAATGCGGTAGCTTCATTCGGTGGGTACACCACACAAAGGTTTAAGTGTATTTTCATGTTCGTGGATGTTTTGAAACGGTGGGGAAAATCTTCATAAAGACCCGTGTTGCATACATATCATATAATATATAAATGGATCTATGAAGATACACGTACGACTGATTCGAGCTATACAACTGAATAATGGCCCTCTATGTATACATCTTTGGGAAATCTACAGTTGTGGTCTATTATCAATGATGGAAGATTGTATTAAACCATGTTTTGTCTCAACGTATTAGTAGACCTGCATGTTTTACCAATCCTTCGGACCCTTGGGACGGCCAAATGTGTATATATAATCATAATGCCCTCAACCCTCGAAATAGGCCTACCTCCTTGACTAATACAATAATTATTAATTCACATAACGCTAATCCATTATTTTTAGCTGATAGTTGCTATAGGTTTATGAAGAAATTGTTCATATTGTAGTGGACCGGCCGCTACGCCCTCTGGGGTGACGCTATTGAACCAATTTGGTGTATTTCGTTTTGACGTGATTTCTAATTTGCTCACAGACAAGTCGAATAATTCTACATTTGATAAAGCATGTTTAACATGGAGCAATGTAAAATATTACACGATAATCATAGAATGTCATCTATGGCGTTTACACTGACACATAACCCCCACAAGTTCAATGTAACCAAGTCCCCTAGCTGTTGCTGTTTATTTTTTATTTGTATTTCTTTCCTGTCACCAACTGTATGGCTGTCCCACTCAAAGCCAATGTACAATTCTACTTCACGGAGAGAAATTTTGAAACAATGCTACTTACGTTTCTTTACTTGGGCCTTACTAACCCTGTGCCAACCATCAACTTTTTTAAAAATATGTTTATTCAGTACAAGAATATAAGATATTATATTTATATAAGATTTATTATAATTATAATATTGTGGTTCAAGGTGGAGTCGTCTAAGAATCCCTTCTTGGAGTTTTTCAAACGCCATCTAGCAAAGGTTCTGCTACTGTTACCTTATTCTACCCGCCCCCCCCCCCCCCCCCTCCCTGCCAAAAGAAGATTTGTTATCTAACCTCATCAAAAGAAGCAATCATCCCCTATGAACCAGTGCATTTTTAAGTCTATAGTTTATTTCATGTTAGCCGTTGCTGGGTAACAACAGAGATACGCATATCCGGTCAGGTGGTCAGTCAGCTTCCGGTTCGGTAAACCTCCATGGTGGCAGTTTTCCTTCGTCCAGATTTCATCGCTTTAAATCGCGGACATCGGACCTTCCGAGTTGCTTTTTACGTAGCATCTCAGCTGTTTGTATGATAAAGGTTCCTTTAGGAACCATTTGGACACTTTTCCACTAGTACAGAGGGCTGTGGAGTGTTTTTCAGCTCATCATGTCAGACGCCGAGAGCGGTGCCGAGAGTGAACACGAGGGAGTGCGAACTCGGGGCGCTAATCCCGGAGGATCTAAAGATGACAATGCTGATAAACAAAAACCTGCTAAGAAAGCAGGGAAAGGAGCTCTGACTAAAGCTGCCTTAGACCAGATCAGTAACCTGATGGTGCAGATCGTGGACAAAAAACTCTTGCCTCTCCAAACCTCAGTCAAGGCGGCGGAGAACATGGCGTCCCTAGCCATGGCAGCCTCTAAACCCACCGAGGAGGAGGAGGCAGAGAATGAGGAAGACGGGGATGACAAGGGTGACGAGTCTGACCAAGGTGACGGTGATGACTCTAATCCTAATTCTGACGACCCTAATTCAGGAGGAGGTGCTCCACCGAAGCAGGACAACGCCTGTGCATTCGACTGTGACACCTTCGAGAAATCTCTCTCTTCCCTCTTGGCGGACAAGACGGAGGGCCCGGCCCTACCTGAGAGGATTCTTCTCCCCTTCAATAAGATTTTCGGGGAACCTGTGGACGTTAAGGTAGTGTTGGACAAACGTAACCTTTACCCCCGTCCTTCCAATGCTGAGGGTCTGAAGATCCCTAAGCTTAATGATCTTTTGGAAGAAAAAGCCAGCAAGGAGATGAAAGCGGTTGAGTCCAAACTCCGTCACGTGCAGGAGAACATGGCCGCTGCCATGACCGCGGTCGCCAAGCAGGCTTCAGTTGCTTATGACCTTAATAACCTCGCTAAAACAGGAGGTAAGGACATTAAAACATTCCAGCATCAGTTCTATCAGTCTTACGTGGATACTATGCAAGCTAACCTCCTCCTATCTCGTGCCATGCACGATGTCATGATGACTAGGAGGGAAGTGATTAAACAAGGGGTCGCTTACCCCTACACTTCTCTGCTCACGGATCGTAACCCTCCGACCACTAGCTTCATCGCGGGAGATGATCTAGGGGCTGCCATGGAGAAAGCCAAAAAGGTGGCTACTATGTCGGAGAACCTTATGAAAGGAAAATCGTGGGCCGCTCAGAACAAGCAACGTCCTCACCCTTATAATAACAATAATAATAACAAGAAGGGCAACCAGAACTCTGGAAACCAAGGACGCGGAGGAAAACCCTTCAACAAATCCTTCAAGAAAGGAAAAGGCGGAGGCAAAAATTTTCACAACAAGGAGGCCCAGTAAACCAGGTAAGTCCTCCTTCTAATTGTGGTCTGTTTGTAGCAGGAGGGATCCGCTACCACCTTAATTCCTGGATTAAATTAACTTCAGACCCCGTTATCCTGAACAAAGTTAGGGGTGTTAGTATAGACTGGAAAGATTTCCCACCCGAGAGAAACTCTTTAACTCCCTACTTCAGGTCAAGACCTGCCTCTAATTCGTTAGAAGAGAAACTGAATGAATTACTTGATAAAGGTATAATCGAAGCCTCTGCACATGAGAAGGGGGAATTTATTTCCAATGTTTTCTTGAGACCTAAACCGAATGGAAAATTTCGTTTGATTCTGGACCTTTCGGACCTCAACTTTAATGTCAAGTACAAACATTTCAAAATGGAGAGCCTCCAGACAGCTCTCCACCTAGTGCACAAAGACTGCTTCATGGCCTCTCTAGACCTCTCTGATGCTTTCTTCTCGGTCTCTGTCTTAAAAGAAGATAGAAAATTCCTGAAATTTCTCTGGAAAGACCGACTTTTCCAATTCACAGGCATGCCTATGGGCCTGGCACAGGCCCCAAGGGACTTTACCAAGCTGCTTAAACCAATTTTCGCCTATCTTAACGAAAGGGGGCACTCTTGTATAGGTTACATCGATGATACGTTTATTGTCGGGGAAACCTTCGAGAAATGCCAAGATACAATGAACCTCTTGCTTAAGCTCTTTGTAGACCTGGGATTTAAAGTGCATGAACAGAAAAGTGTCTTCTCTCCTACCAAAGACCTGGTTTTCCTAGGATATCGTATTAACTCGGAAAATATGACTGTCCAACCGACCGACGATAAAAGGGAAAAAATGCTTAGAGCTATCTCTGACTTACAAATCAACCCCTCCCCCTCCATTAGAGAGGTGGCGGGGGTACTGGGCCTAATGGTAGACATGTCCAAGGGTATTGAATATGGGGAAGCCAACTACAGGAGACTTGAGTGTGACAAAATTAAAGCTCTAAAATCTCAAGCAGGCGACTTTGATTCAAAAATGAAAACCTCTTTCAACGGACATCAGGACTTAGTATGGTGGAAATCCAGAGTTAAAAAAGGGAAAAAAGACATTAGAGTCTTCTCCCCTGACTCAGTTCTTACGACCGACGCCTCTAACTCAGGCTGGGGGTGTGTCTCCGAAGGTAGGGTAGCCAGTGGTCTCTGGGACATTGCTGAACAAGATTGGCATATTAACGCTCAGGAAACCTTTACTATCTTACTAGGCCTTCGAACCTTTTACAAAGATTCCAAAAACATTCAAGTGAAATGCCTGACTGACAACATGACTGCTGTAGCTTATGTTAATAACAAGGGAGGAGCCCGCAGTATTATGTGTGATAGGATAGCAAAAATGATTTGGGACTTTTGCGAGCAGAGAAACTTATACCTTTACTCGGCTCACATTCCGGGCGTAGATAACATTGAAGCAGATGCTCTCTCTCGCAAGGAAGGCTTCATTGAATGGAGCCTACCTGATGATGTTTTCAACCACTTGTTACATAATAGGACTAAGCCTGACATTGATTTGTTCGCCTCTAGAGTGGCGCACAAACTACCCAACTATTGTAGCTGGGGGCCTGATCCAGGTGCCTCGATTACAGACGCCTTCTCGTTCCATTGGGGAAAATTAACCATCTATGCTTTCCCTCCTTTCAGTGTAGCGCTTCGGGCAGCCAGGAAGATGATCCACGACAAGACCTCGGGTTACCTGGTGACGCCCAATTGGAGTACTCAGCCGTTCTACGGGCTGCTGAACAGAATGTGCTCGGAGAGAATGTTCCTGCCCAATGTCCCCCTCCACAACCCCATCACGGGAAAAACCTGGTACCTCAACCTTGTAGGATGGGTGATCTAGCCCTGGATCTCGAGAGTCAAGGCCTAGACCCCGTAGCAGGTGAACTCTACATGGCGTCATGGAGGCCAGGCACATTGAAGCAGTACGATTCCTATCTAAAAAAGTGGACCTCCTTCTGCGCTACCAATAAAGTCTCTGAGAGACAACCTGAACTCAACGAGGTAGTTTCCTTCCTAGTCCAACTTTACAAGGAGGGTTTAGGCTACTCAGCCTTGAACTCGGCCAGATGCTCCCTGTCATCCTACGTCCATAATTTTGATGGGCTCACGGCGGGCTGCACTGACATTAATTCTAAAATCATTAAAGGTGTAGGAAACCTCAGACCCCCAGGCCCGAGATATAACGAAACCTGGGACGTCAACACGGTGCTACGTCAACTGAGGAAATGGACTCCCCTAGGGGAACTTTCTATTAAACGCCTTACGTATAAGACAGTTTTGCTTTTAGCTATAGTTACTGCGCAGAGGATGCAAACTATCCATTCCATAAAAAGGAAGAACATTACCTGGGGTAAAGAAGATGTTCAGATTCAAATGGACAATCTCCTTAAACACACCAGAGTAGGTCAAAACTTGGACCTTTTCCGGGTGGATAAATACAACATTGATAAAGACTTATGCCCCTTCAGAGCTCTGAGGGAGTATTGTGAGAGAACCAATAAGTTCAACGTAGAGGGGGAAACCCTCTGGCTCTCCCTGGAGAAAACTCCCATTCCTGTTTCTAAGAACACTGTTTCGAGATGGGTAAAGGAGGCTCTTGCAGAGACAGGCATCGACACCTCTAAGTACAAAGCGCATTCCACTAGGGGCGCTAGCGTGTCTAAAGCCAGCAACATGAACATCCCCATAGACTCTATCCTGAAGAGAGGGAGATGGACCAATGCCAAAACCTTTGCTAGGTTTTACAAGAAGAAGATTGACCCCGAGACGGTTTTCCAGTCGGCGGTCCTTTCCAAATAATTTTGGTAAGAACTTACCCTTCTTCTGGTGTTTTAACTATTAGAAACCCTACAGGTTTCTTTTGTTAACAGGGGTTTGGGGGCTTCGGATCGGAATCGAGGCTTTCAAATCTCTGTTGTTACCCAGCAACGGCTAACATGAAATAAACTTTTTGAATTAAAGGAGACTTACCTTGGTAAAGGTGACCTTTGATTCAAAGTTTATGATGTTAGTACCGATTGCTGGGTTGAACAACAGTCCCGCCCGGTAGAACTATTCCCTCCCTGGGGTTATTCAGTTCTCTTTTTTGGCTGGGCAAAAAACTTCTCTGTTTTTTCTGTTGTTCTAGTCGTTTAGGTGGAAATTGAGGGTTTCTCGATTCCTATCCTATTTGACTTTCAAAGCTGACCACCTGACCGGATATGCGTATCTCTGTTGTTCAACCCAGCAATCGGTACTAACATCATAAACTTTGAATCAAAGGTCACCTTTACCAAGGTAAGTCTCCTTTAATTCAAAAATTAAATAGGGCACCTTCTAATCATTGCCCCACATTTGCATCAACAAATACAACCCCTCTGCCATAACATATTATGCGGCCGCAGAGATGCAGAGAGCGCTACCACGCAGGCATCATCGCCTTTCTGTTCTCCTCCCACAGCGCCTACGTACACCATTACATCAGCCGCCCGAAAAAGTATGATGGCTGCCGTGGTGAGTGCAGTGCATCTACTACATCCTACCAGCATCATTGCTGCAGCTCCTGTCGCGCTCATTCCAGCTAAACCACCAATACACAGGGCCGCCGATAAACCAGCACCACCACCACCAGAGCGTGAGTCAGCAGAGTCAAAGGCAATAAACACCAGGAACTGCAACTAGTGGGAGAGCCTTTCCTTGTCAGCTATTCCAGCTAGTGGTCACTCGTTGATCAACGGGTACTTCGAATTATAGATGTAGGTGAATTTGTGTCAAAAGTCATAGGGTGGCATTAATTAATATTGGACGAAACTGAGAGTAGAAGACTATATATAAGGGCTGAGACATAGTATATAGGTCTTCCAGTCGTCACCTACAGGTCTACATAATGTTCAATAATTTATGTCAAGTTTTAAGTTCTTTGTAAACTTTTAATGAATGTTAAGTAAATGTAATTGTAATGGATGGAGGGTCACTTATAACGGACTGTATTGATAACTTTATTCTTTACATTGCAAGAATTTTTATTTAAAATGACATTTTCTGATATTATTATGTGGCATAGAATTATTTCTGAGCTAATTCGATGTAACCTTGTATTGGCAACGCACGAAAACCACCGAATGTCCGAATGCATCTTTATTTATAAATGGTTGTATAAGGGAAATAATATAAGCCAAAATTAAAATATTTCAAAAATACTCTCATTGGTATACCCATGTCTTAATGCAGGTGAATATAATGCCTCAACTATTTCAACAAGAAATATAATTATTGGTTCATAAACGTTTGTCTTAAGAGCATAGGACTTAATTGTGACCTCATGAAACCAATCACCATGCGTGGTCTTCTTATTGTTCCTGTTTAAATCGGGAATGGTTGGTCCCTTTTATCGCCTTCAACTTTGTAATCCTATTTCTGAGGTGAATGCCATATCAAATAAAAGGCTCACTGGAACTAGAATTAAAGAAAATTCAAAGCAGCCCATCTTTGGGCCACTTGCGGTAAAGAATTAGGTTTGTAATTGACCCTAAGTTGCAACATCACATAACATTTGATGATACACGATTCCCTCCAACACTGCAAATTGACGTAGTTATTAACTAGATATTATATAATAATGTTGATGGCTGGTCGGTTGGCTAAATATAATATGACAGAATAAAGAAACAAGTGATTGGCCTTATAACAAGCAAACCTGGTTTTATTCATCATAAACAATCTTGGGTAATAAATATAAAAGATTTTGAAACGATCCATCCGAAAAACGCGAACCGAATGGGAGAATGTTATTGTTTATGTCCCGAGCGGGTGACGTCATAGTATACCGCCCGGCGCGATCTGATTGGTCGCTGGGGAAAGACTAACCCTAACCCTAACCTTAAATTGTTGGTCCTGTACTCTTATGAATGGCAAGACACATAGAGTAATTTATTACTTCACTTTCCCCATACTAATCCCGAAAATAATAAAACATAAAACCACACAATGAAATAATCATTGGACCGCCCCTCATCTAGTCTATCCAAGACAGTATAAGAAGGGAAGAGAACTATTATCTAACAAAGCACCTGAAGAGGCCCAACAGCCGAAACCGCTATAAAACCAGCCAAACCACTAAAAACTTACAACTAGAAATAAACCCTTTCTTTTCCCCCCACAACCTCCTACCAATCAATCACCCCCCTCCACCCCTCTCCCCACACTGACTCAATGCCAATAAGACAAGAGTCATGTGAAAGTCTAGTGCAAGTCTACTACACACTCCCAGGCCCCAGGTAAACAATACACAGGCACAGAAACAAATGGACTGGATCGAGGTCACATGACCAAGGGATCGGAGATCTGGCGGGAATTACAAACCCAAAAGCAGAGTATAAAAGGAGCCCTGCTTCTCTAGATTGTCATTCAGCGGTCGTGCAGGTTAGGTGTTACAAGCTTCGTCTACCTAATAAAACATTGCGTTTCAGCCGAGGAACAGTGTTTCTCAGATAAAACACTGTTTTTCAAGATAAAACACTGTTTCTCAACATATAACACTGTTTTATCTCAAGTAAGCATGTTTTTCCATTGAAAATCAGTGTTTCTCATCACATAATATATACTTGCAAGTACATCTTTGCTCAAAGTCAGCTGTCCTTTCTTTCTGTCCAATGCCTTTCTGCCTGTAAATGTTTATAGCTAGCGGGGTCCTGGAGCCCCAGAACTAGGGAGAGGGGGCTCAACCCACCTCAACATGTAAGAACTTTCTATGTTCAACTTTTGCATTAGCCAGGAACCCCACTATAAGGCCTCACTATAAAGCCTTGACCGGCTCAATATAGGTATTGAATATGTCCGTCATTATCCAGCTTTCCCTAATATACAACTCCTAGAATCCCTCACGAATCAAGATTCTAAATGACATCCATGCAATTCCCCTATCCATGGAGTGAGTAGTTTGAAATCGATACTGGCAATAATCGATAACATATTTATCTAAAGTGGGCACATGTAATAAAAACGGTGTACTAAGCAATTGATCTAAATAGTAATTGCTGCATTAGAAAGTGTGAAAAATATTGGACCTTCAGAACATAGTCCTATATATTTATTTAGTAATATGAATAAGGTAATTCAGGTCATCAGAGAAAATACAACTGGTCAAAGGTTTATGTCAAATTAGGCAGATTATGATAAATACTAGGTATATCTGAGGAAAGCCATTTTGGGGTTATTCGAATTGGGCCATTTTAGATAAATGATGACGGCGAATTGTAAATTTTCTTGTCAAGATATTCGTTCAAAGGCTTCGTCCAAAACAATGGATATTGACATTTAGAACAGCGAGCAGTCGTGGCCGAGTGGTTAAGGCGATAGACTAGAAATCTATTGGGCTCTGCCCGCGCAGGTTCGAATCCTGCCGACTGCGGAGTTTTTTTTAAATAGTCAGACGAGGTATACTGTTGACCCCTGTGTTTTTTTAACACACATGAAGAAGGATTGGAATTTTCGAAAGACTATTTCCTACTCTCTCACATGATGTACTGATGAATTAATTCAACTTTAGTGTCAGACTAAATTTGTATAAATGTTGTAAATATTATTTGTACTGTGTTTGTACCGGGTTCGATAAGCAAATATTATCGAATCATACATGGATTGATTGTACAGTGAAGCCCCCACCCCCCAAATAGGGCACAAAATAAACCCAAAACTGAATGTAAATGTAATTGAAGGAGGTAAACATTTTACCATCTCACCTCTCTAACACAGTCGATATAACACTTCCTAGACAGGAACACTAGGCCTATATCATAATTCATTAATCAACCTTCATCTCATATCATCTCTTCATTCATTATTACATGTGGCATAAACTATGTGATATTAAAGTAATTATCGTAAAATCTTGATTTTAAAGTATCTACTTTCAAGTTATTATATAGGCTACTCTTATGACAAACTTTGAAATTGATAATGTAATGTGTATAGAGTTAGCGGTTATACGTTTTGTGAAATTGGTACCATAATTCGTGTATAATGTTAACGTTAAACTCACTTTCGTAATGATTTTAATTTTCTTATGAAGCAATACCTTGATGGAAAATAAATTGTATTTGTGCAGGGCATGACGTAAATCACCCCTGGGGTGAGATTGTATCATATTGTTATTAATTCCTGAATAAGGATTTTAGATAAAAAAAAAATGGTATTTTTAAATTACCACTTGAGGCTGGTTTAATATGTCTAATATTTATATTATATATGGGTCAGGGCATGGGAAATGTACAATTGGCAGCTCTACATATTTAGTTAATTTTACTAAAATAGGCTCAATTATACATAGAAAGTAAATCTGCATAATATATAAATCAGGTCGTCAGAAAATTCACAATTCACCTTCACCAATCCTCTCAAATTACCTAAATTTAAGAGAAAATAAAGTTAAAAGTACAGTCCAACATAACCGAACAGATTCTCTAAAATTGCCAATTATCTCCGATATACCTAGTATTTATCAAGTTTCAGTTTAATTTAACTGAATTTACTCAATGTTTGGAGATGCCAATTGTACGTTTTCCGACAATTAGACCCATACATCTATGTAGTTAAGTTGTTTAACTTAATGTTCTGACATCCCCATCAACGTATATATATATATATATATATATATATATATATATATATATCGATTGCATGAGGTTGTATGAATAAGTATTGTTTATTTGAGATGGTGGAGTTTGTGTTCATTCCTTTGCGATTAATATAGATCTGTACACAAAGTAATTTAAGTCGAGTAATGATGATAGGTTTCTTACCTAAGAGTCTCTTACAAAATATCTTTACTTACAGAATTCAAAATCAATATAAAACTGGGAATAATACTGAAATAGGGTGTAATCCCTAGTGAAAGGTTTGATTTTTGGAGTAGGGTATTGGGAGAACAAATAATGTATAAAGCAATTCCCGGATGATATTATGTTATATTGGTAGATACGCTATAGATGGATGGCGTCATAATAACAATAATAGTTTTACGACCCTGTACATTGTTTTTCTTTCATAAGTTGCCAAAAAAGATATGTCCGTCTGTAATCTAATCCGGGTATACAGGACGTACCTGATATATGGGTCAGATTTTCAGAAAATGCACAGTGATCTCTCAAATTCTGCTAGATAAGAGTGAAAATTGATAAATACTAGGTATATCTGAGTATATTCTTTATTATATTCATTTGATAAATCTGTCTGGTTGTGTTGAACTGTATTTTGATCCTGATTTCCGTCTTAAATGTTGGTTATTTGAGAGCATTGGTGAAGGGAAATTGTACATTTGTTGAAGATCTGACCCATATAACAAACATTGACACATGGTGGGTTTAATAGCTTACTTACAGTCCAAAGTGAGGTGCATGGGCAAAATATATTTTCTCATCAATAATTATATGAAATGTCTTGTGAACTAAACGTCCGAATTCAGCACACTTAGAGAAATAAATTTGGATTAACAGTTTTTTAAAAAAAACAAGTTGGCAGGTGTGGTAAGGTCGGTAGCTACAACCGCATGAAGTTCTAGGGCGAAGCCCTATGGGACCCTGGCTTTGTAAATTTGTTACAACTATGCTAGGAGTACAGTAGGAGAAAACAGCTAGGTGGCAGCAGCACTGTCCAATTTCTAAACATAAATATGTATAATGAAGTGAATGAATATGAATGAAGATGAGTCGTGACAAAAGATACCTTGACAACAGAAAAATCAATCTGCGAAGTCTGGCAAAGAGTAAAGTCTTAAAAATACCAATGACAAAAACAGAGAGGATCAGAAAATCATTTATTGTACAAGCCCCAACCCTTTTCAATAAAATTCCACCAGCTGGGAGAAACTGCCCAACACTGGTTGAATTCAAAATATACCTTGAAGCAAACTTCTTCTCCCACATGGGATAATGGAGAGACCCCAACATCGATCTCTATCAGGCAGGCCGTAAAAAATATCACTAAACTAGTAAAAAATATTTATACAATTGTGAAGGATGTGGATGCAAATTGGGGCCAGTATTCGCCAGAATGTTACCCCTCATGCATCTAGACCCTCTAATCATCATAACATTTTAAAGAATGTAAAAATATATAAACAGCAGTCAACGCAGTGTTCGCAAGAATGCCAGGACATAGCTGATTTTGGAAAATGGGATACACTACCTGTACAAACACACAACCTATTTTTTCTCAATTTATCCATCAAACGTAAATTAACCCAAATTTAAAATTAACCCAAATTTAAAATTAACCCAAATTTAAGGACGGCATCCACAAAATTATACACAAGGAAACCCAATACCATGGGTCACACCTTAATAAAGATATAGCTAGTGCATCCCATTGCAGGAGTGTAAGTAACTAGTCACTTTATACCTCTATATACTGTAAGTTGTAACTTAAAAGTCTAGTCTAAGGGACCCTCTGGAAGAGCTGTGGCTGCCACAGAAGAGGACTGACCCATTTCCGATGAGAATTATCATATATTTTTATCATGTTCTGTTTTCAGAAATAAACAATATACATACATACATGAAGCAATATATATTACAATATATATTAAAGCTACACTCTAAGTTAACGTCGGTCAAAAACATCAGAAAAAAAGTTGCGAAATGTGTTTAAGTATTAGGTATCTATTTATTTGTTATCATTATGTATGGACCATGCGCTCTTTTTTCTTGGCATTATATAGAGTTGGTGCGGTTCAAACTTGTATTGATAACAATCATAAAAATAATAATAAAAAAATCACTGAGTCGATACCAGGCACCAATTAAAAACATATTGATGTTCATAAAAGGATATCCTCGAGTCGTAACTCCAGGTCCTTATCCAGGTCTGATATCCTTTCTAGATCTAGGGAGGTACTGGGGAAGACAGAATCGCCATTCATGGGTCAGATTGTTAGAAAATGTACAATTGGGATCTCTTCAGATTTAGGAAATTCTCCTAAATTAGGTTGAAAAATGATGACAACCCGTAATATATGAGTATTTTTGGTATCGCATTGATTCAGTAAAGTATCAGTTCTGTTATGTTAAACTGCATTTTAGAGCTTATTTTTTACTTTAAAGTGAGTTATTTGAGAGGATTGGTGAAGGCGAATGTACTCACGTACATATGTGTAAGATCTGATCCTCATCCATATAAGATTAATCTCGGCTCTAGCCCGATCAATATATAGCCCAGCGTTAGAAAGAGTATACATTGAGAAGTTGCCCTCACAAATTCAAGACATCCAGCAGGACAGAGAAGCCAACTTGTTGGTAGGTACTTTTCACTCATTCACTCATGGGAACGCTTTCCTTCTATATGTGAACTTTTCATTATTTCAAATTTGGGTAAATTGCTTTTGGGCTGACAGATTTTGTCCATGGATAGGTTGGCAGTACATGCCCTGTTCGTTTCTGGTACTTTCAGATGTATTTCGTTATTCCCCATTATTTCAGAATGCTTTCATTAAATTGATTTAAATTTAGTTAAGTAACTTAATATCCTCTACAAGATGACCTTAGCAATGACTGGATATATTTGATGCACGGTCTTGAAATTTAATAAATAAATCCATGCTACAAACGGCGTTAAGGATCCAAAATATGAAATCCTTTACACAAAGAGATCTTGTAAATACATCACCTGGAAAAATATCAAGTTTGCGACTTGTGACTCATTTTCCCGAAACACATCACATTTGTATGGGAATAATGGTATCGCTCATAAGCCTTGGCTATATGACCTGTCATTGACGCCACCTTCTGGAATACACTTGCACTATACCTCGCCCTGCTCACTCTCTCACTACTCGTGCCCAGGCTGCACAGTTTCTTATAATTAATCTTATTCAAAATTATTATCTTCTCATTATATAATCGAATTTTGATTAAACCTTATCAATTATAATTAATTATTATTATTTCACCACCTTGAAAAAGGCCAATTGTCAGGCCGAAACGTCGGTAACCACTCAAATAAAAAACATGCACATACTACAATCCAACTTCCCTTATCTGTACTCGTTCTGGGTCAATCACTCTACTTCGGATATTAATTATAATTATTTCTCATAATTATGATTACCCATTATGTAATCATCAAATTATTAGTCAAACTTGATAACATTCTCTTAACTCCAGCCTGCCTCATCCTTACTCATTCCATGGTGTTCGTCAGTGGAATAAGATTTTGTATCTCGTTTAATATTTCTTGTAAAATTTGTCTGTGTCAAACTGTAGGAAATGTTTTCCTCGGTCGGATGTAAAGCTTTACCAAGGAATAGGGATTCCCAAATATATTGCAGAACTTGTTAGTATATGGTGAAAGTTGATGTCCTGTTTCTTTCTCATAGTGTTGTATGAAAATATGATGGAAGGTGGTTCAGTCAACAGCCCAGGATTTCTCTAGTTAGACTCATTCTTTTCCTCTAAAAAAAAGTTCCATAATATTCAGTATAATATCTCAAAGATACATACAAATAGCTGAGCAAAATCTACAGTTGTAAGCAGGGAACAGCAAAAACCTATACTCCCATTTTGGTTAAAATTGTTATCGAATTGGTTTCAGGTTAGCTGCAGAGATGGCAACATCCAGCAACGTAGTAATACTGCTTGCTGCCTTCAGCTGCGTTAGCTTTGGAGCACGTAAGTCTCTTCTATAAAGGTCCATTCCCATTGCTACGACATTGTCTTTTTTGCCGTGCGGCGGCCGTACACCAAGCCGGCCGTGGTAATGTGAAGGAGCCTTTATGTAGGCCTATCCAATGTATTCTATAAAATAAAATGCTGTAACAAATGAAAGCAGATAAATACCACCACCTGCACGCTTTTATATAACAACGTAATTTTGAAAATCTATAGACCTATAAGCCTTTGGTAATATATACCTGGTCAGAAAAAAATTAAATTGCCAAAGAAATTGCCTAAAACGCTACAGACCTATACCCTTAGAAGTTAGATGAAAATGATTGGGGTTTGTTCTGCATCGCCATTCAAAAGGAATTTTTGGTATATTTGGGTCAGATTTTCAGAAAGTGTACAATTGGTAGCTCTACACAGTTAGGAAATTCTCCTAAATTATGCTGAACAATGAATACCAGGTATATCTGAGTATGTCTGGTATCGCATTGATTTAAAGTATCAGTTCTGTTATGTGAAACTATATTTTGAAGCTCATTTTTCTCTTAAATGTGGGCTATTTGAGAGGATTGGCGAAGGCGTATTGTACATTTTCTCAAAATCTGACCCATTTGCTTACCTTATTTTCGTTTATAAACCTGGACCAAATTGACAAATACCTTTGTAAAATATTCTCACTTGTTTCAGAACTCCATCGGAAGCTTCGCCTGTTTCGTGGGCCACCTGTAAGTAATGCATTACATTATTCTACTCTTAATTACGAAGGTAGTCAACAGAAATGTCTCTATTACAGCCAATAGCAGAGGTTCATCTGTCATAACAATCGGGGATTTGCATGTCTTGTCTGCGCATGTCTATTACAGTATACAAGCTGGGATGCATTCAGTTCAAATCGAACATACCAATATTTATCAACATTCCTATATCGAAAAATGCTCGGACCGTTTCACCAATGTCATGAAATATCATGAATATCTAATCATTATATAAATGATCTATAAAAGAGATGAAGATGAAGGCTTGTTTTATTAAATCATGGAAACTACATGGGTATTTACACGACATCATTGATAAATGTTGAACGTAACATGTTTTTATAGCTTTTATACTGACATACAAGTCCTATTCAAGATTCAAGATGACGGACATGCAAAATCCCCTATTGACATTGAAGGCAAACAATAAGCTGATATTTTGACTATTCATTGTTAATAAGGATACCATAGCAATTTTATGGTAAACAATTTGGACGGATGCCGATCCCATTTTTTATGCATTATGGAGGGAGCCTGAGATTCTCACGTCAACTTCAACGTCATGGAAACATGGGTACGCCCACCTCCCTAATTAACATAAATTAAAACGAACATTCTTCAACCGTGGACATTGAATCGAATATCCAGAGCTATGACTTTTACCCGACATTGAAATCATATACCTCCTAATGAAAATTATTCCCCACTACGAAATAAAACATTTAATTAAAATCTTTCTCTTCCGTCTTATAATGATCAATAAATGATTCCAGCACGAAACTATATTATCTAAGAAAGATGCAAGGCATTATAATGGATCAACCATAGAAACTTTGCATATATATGAAATATTCATAATAGCGTAACATATATAATTATGGTGACCTTCCTAACGTATGGTAACATTTATCAAGTTATTATGACTTAGGAGTTGTTCTTGAACGTTTAGAAATACTTTGTAATGTGCAATATACTTGACTACCAATAGATGCTTAATTTCTGTTTCATTTCCAAATGCTAGGACCTTGGGGATGATAGTTATGATGGTGAGATTTCCCAGCAAGCCACTGCAACTCAACAGGTAGACGTAGGGCTGGTAGAAGGAAATGGTATGTATATAAATAACTTTATTATACACGCATTGCTCTGAAAACAACATATATCTAGAGTGATTTACGCATAGTGCATATTTCACTAGTGATTTACGTGGGGTTGTGGGGTTGTCATGACAACCGATCTGTATTTTTACTAAGATTACTGGTACAATTCTAATTTATGACTCGATTCTTTTCGATTTTCATGATTGAGAGCATGTATAATAAATCTGTTAACTAACTCGTTAGTTTCAGTTGCTTAGAATATTGCACTCGTTGCTACGCTACTCGTGCAATATTCACGCTCCTTCAACCAACTCGTTAGTTAACCTGTATATATCTCAAAGTACAATTATAAACTCCTTCAGTTGAGAAAAAGGGGTGTAGACTCTTTCCAGCATAGAAACAAGTTTCTACACCAGATGTGTTTATTTATGGAAATGCCTACATATAGATTATGATAATACAGTAATTTTACACTAGAAAAGGCTGCCTTTCTTCAAAGGAACCCATAGCTCTTCCTGGTAAGCGCTATTTCTATGTGTTCTTCCTGCCAACTAATTTATGAAAAGCCAATTGATACCACCCAATTTATTAACATCAACACCAAGAGTATTGCCACTCGTCGTTACTCTTCAACACCGTATTCCACAGAAACAAACGCCGGGTTCTGATTAAGATCCTGCTCCGTAAAAACGCCGTGTCATTTAACTTTATGAAACAAATAAACGCCGGCCCCGATTTTATGTTTCTGATTCTGATTCTAATTCTGATTGCCTGAATTAAGGGTGGTCTCCACTGGCTGCGGTAAGCTCTGTGGTAAGCCTTGCGATGGTTTGTGCTGGTTCTGTAGATGGAGAGGAATGACAAGATCCTGCCTGTATGGATCACTGGCCATGTAGACAGGACCTCGCCACTCCTCATCATCACAGCACCATCGCAAGGCTTACCACAGAGCTTACTGCCGAGCTTACCGCAGCCAGTGGAGATCCTTGAATGGTCATCCATTTCAATGCTAAAGACATGAAATAAACGTATATGATGGTGATGATATTACACTAAATGGCAAGTTCCAGTACGTGAGCTCTAGCCAATATCACTCTGTGTATATATTATGAGGGGGAGGACTCATGATAATACAAAATACATTATTCTTATTAAAAATGTACTTCTGTATTAAATGTATTAAGAATAGGCACCCGGGCGTTTTTTCGGTGAAATACGGTACATGAATATGACGGAGGATAATGTGGTTATGTTCATTTTTTAACTATTCATGGACATCTATTTATAGTCTCACTGGGGAGGTTTTCCCATGATAGACATGCGGCCAATAACCTCTCCAACACAATCTCTTTCTGGCTGAAGGAGTGGTGCATTAATACATAAATGAACAGAAAAATCTCTCCCCCACCACTATGGACTGTTGAGGCTAAGCCCTATTAGAACTAACTTTATTCTCTGCAATCTGAAATCATTCATATTGATGTAGTTCACTCAGCTGGTACAGATGTTCTATATATATACATGTACATGTACATTTTTCTTATCACCCAAAATTAGGATGCGAATTTCATTTCATTAATAATGTATGGAAACACGTTGTTAGACTTCATATGAGACCCAGTATCTAAAGCTAAAAAGAAACTTAATAGAAAGATTGTAAAAACTTGCATTTGAATGCCATGCTCATTTCTTAATTCCTTGCCTTACAGGAAATAATCACAAAAGGTTTGCTAAAAGAGCGACATCTTGGAGGGCAGAGATCCTAGCTGGTGTGACCAAATATGAATTCCCTGGCATCTGGCCTGGAACGATAGTAGTATATGGGGAAAACGCTGAGGTGATAGGTGTAGATGAAGAAAGAGACACATACATGGCAGCAGCTCAATTGGGTAATGGGAGAGTCATGGTCTTTCCCCATGAAGCCACAACAAAAGCCATTCTGGAAGAGGAACCTAAAATAAACCAGCAATTCCTGAAGAACCTCAAGCTGTGGTTGACCAAAGGCAGTTATACAAGCGATGATGAGATATGTGATGTCAAAGGGTTAGGTGTTTTAGATAGTATTCCCGCCAAATGCAAAGTTATTGTTTGGGTTGGGAAAGATGCAGAGCCTCATGTGTTTTACACCAATCTTGAAATATGGGTGAAGAATGGAGGGGCTCTTGTGACGGGCTATGCTGGATGGAAGTATGTGGAGGACAATCCTAATGCTCCACTTTGGGAAATGCCAGCTGCCAAAATAGTGAATCAGCTTGGTATAGCTTTCTTGGATGGATGGCTTAGTTGGGGGAAGGATTACACAATAGATGTTAAACATGACGAAAACTGTGAAAAGGCTCATATGGGCAAGCTTGTAGAATCATGTAAGACCGAAGTCATCAATCTGTCAAATTGCAACAGCTGGTTAGATTGGGTTTTCGAAATCAATATTTCACCCGAGGCCTTAGGAGAGCTTGTTCAGATTTACACAGATATGTTAGAAGATCGTGCAAAGTCAACCGATATCATACCAACCAGGTCTAAACCAGTCACTGGGGAAATAGGTAGAAACTGCACTGACATGATCTGTAAGATATTCGCAAAAACTGGACAGTATAACGGTGAGTTCAAAGCACGAGGCCTCAGTGAATTTCCAGGGGACTTTGATCAAATACCTGAATTGAAAACGGCCACATTTACTGCTACCTTTAATAGCACTTATTCCAAAGCAATTCCTACAGGCTACTTTGTTCCAGCAGGTACAGAATTGACTGTTGCCTGGACCAGTCCTCCAAAAGGCCAATGGTCAATAAGTGTTGGTTCCTCAAGCGATTGGCTTTACAATGGGAAACGTGCTTCATACTATAGATGGCCTCAACTGCAGATTACAGAGGAGATGAAGCAGAGTCCTTTTAAGATAAGGTCACCATTTGGTGGTAACATTTACCTTCGGTCACCTGCAGGAATGGCTGATACACTCAGTGTAACACTTGAAAATGTAGTAGAAGCACCATTATTTACTTACGATCAAAGCTCCAAGTGGGAAAGTGAGATTAGGAATAGGAAGGGATTGTGGGCAGATATGCAGGGGGATAATATGGTCATCACAATGCCAGCTAGCTCTATCAGAAATTTGCCAGATCCAACTGAAACAATGAAACAATGGGACAAAGTGGTTGCCACGATGTATGAATGGGTGGTAGCTGATCTTCAGATATCAGCTGGATATATGCATTCTGGCTACCCCATTGGTGTCACGCTTGGTGTTGCCGATCCAAACTATGAGGGTGAAGTAAGTCTTTCTCAATTATGATGCGTTTCAGGAAAATGAGTCATAAGTCGAAAAAAATAGATTGTGAGATACATTATATTTGAAATGAGGAGATCAAGCCGTTTCCAAAGGTGGTAAACATTAAGGACATTAAATAAGTATTTCTATGTTTCAAGTTTGATATTTTTATTTCTGAAAAGAGTTTTCAATCTTTTTGGGTGAACACTTACTAGTAAAGTAAGTAAATGTACTCCATAGGATGATCTTAGAAATGCATGGATATATTTATACACTATCCTGAAATTTGGTTAATGTATTCATCAGTCCTAACTGACTAGATACTCCAAAAATAAACATTCCAAAGAAGAGGTCTTGTGAATAAATGACTTTAAAATATGATTTTTGCGACTTGTGACTCATTTTCCTGAAACACATCACAATTTGTTCTTATATTCATAAGAAGCCTAGAATATAAGATTATTTGCTCTTCCACTTGGCGTTAAGAAAGGTTGTAATGAAGTACATGCAAAAATACAACAGGCATAACTACTATAATTATAAGCTGGCTCTACATCAGTCCAAAAGGGTCAGATTTTCAGAAAATGTACAATTGGCAGATAAACACTTTCTTCTAAGTTAGACTGAAAAATCGTAAACACTAGGTATATCTGAGTATATTTAGTATTGCCCTAGCTGTATTCTATCAGTATTTATTAAGACAATACATTGAAATGTATATTTGATAATTATTACCACTATGGCAACGCAACAAAATGACCGCGAGTTGGTTATGCGTGTTTTTTTTTAATCTATTTGGGCCAATACAACTATTTTTAAAAAAATACTTTGCAAAAGTGTTTTTGTCATTTACATACATGAACACGGCATGATCTTGGTGCTTTACATGATGGCTTTTCCTTGGCCCGTTTTTCCTTGGCCCCCTCAATGTCCTATGATAAATTAATTAGAGGAAACAGGTGTACTTAAACAGACTTGATTTCCAGAGTAAATGGTGACTGGAAAAGTTCACCACTTGTACAATCGTAATAGAGGCAGTTTAAATTAAAAATGCGATGGAAGACGTTTTGAAACATCAGTATAATGATCATCACATTATTAAATCAATACCAACTATATGGTTTCATCGTATTTTAACAAGAAGCTCTTTGGTTTCAATGAGTATTATTTGCTAATATTTGTTAATATAATATATATGACAGAACACAAAGATATGGCGCACTGACCTAATTCTCGACTTTTCATTTACAGTGGGGTGCTTACCTCTTTAACCTTCCTTTCTTGAAAAGAGTTGGTGGATGGGGTATGTACCATGAAATTGGTCATAATATGCAGTATGGAGAATGGACTATCCCGGGCACTGGAGAGGTTACTAATAACGTGTTTGTCCTTTATACGATGGATAAGCTGAATGGCTGGGCACCTTGGCAAGATTGGCTCCCAGGACACAGTGCTAAATCATTTTTTGCAGGAGACGTTACGTTGGACACATGGCAATCTTGGCCATTTGTCGGATTGTGCTCTTATGCACAGCTAGCCCGTGACTTTGGTTGGGAGCACTATCAGGCTATTTTCAAAGAATATGAAGCACTTCCCAACGACCAGAAACCAAAAACCGGTGAAGAGGAGATTGATCAATGGATGATAAGATTCTCCAAGCAAATCAAAAGAAATCTAGTTCCATTCTATGAGTTCTGGAGTTTCCCTGTCAAGATCAATGTTCTTGAAGCAGTGAAAGAATTCCCAGCATATCTGCCCTCCGATGAGACAACCAATGAATATGCAGTGGAGAGAGCCAAGTCTATCATGACGAAGTACGGGATTACCAAGCTTGGTCCATAAACATCAACAATTGAATCGACACTAACCACTGGACAATGGTTAGTGTCGACTTTGCCGACCAACCCTCGACACAAAACTTCATTATTATACCAAGGACTCTTCTAAAAGTTTTTTTTTAATGTATTATTCTTTTTTATCTCTTTGAGATATACATCAAAAGAACGTAACTTAAATGATACAATGTATTTTAGGGGACATTGAGGTAAAAATACATGATAGTATTTTACACACATTGCTCAGAAAACAATGTATCTAGAGTGATTTACGCATAGTGCGTATTTGACAAGTGATTTACGTGGGGTTGTGTATGGCAACCAATCTGTTTTTTACTAAGATTACCGGTAACATTCAGAATTATGACTCGATTTTTTTCTATTGTCATGATGGAAAGCATGTATAATAAATCTGTTAACTAACTCGTTGGTTTCAGTCGCTTAGAATATTGCACTCATTGCTACGCAACTCGTGCAATATTCACGCTCCTTCAACCAACTCGTTAGTTAACCTGTATTAATTCTTTTTAACATTTCAGCAAGCAACGAGGAACAGAAGCCATTTTGTCCACCAACATGAGATGCAACTAGCTGTACAGATATATCCATCCAAGTGGCTCTTGCGCATGCGTACCAGTAGTTGGGTAAGATTTTAAGAAAATGCACAATTCAATTTCTCAAATAACCCCAATTTCAGACGAAAATAAAGTTCAAAATACAGTTCAACCTAACCAAACAGATTGCTATGATTGACGCAATGCCAAATATATTCGAATTTACATAGTATTGACCAAACTGCAGCCTAATTTAGCAGAATTTCCAAATGTGTACAGCTGCCAATTGTACATTTTCTGAAAATCTCACCCAAGATTCAGCAAAGGATGTTACCAAAACAATACATACAGCACCAAAATGTCGAATAATGTTTCCATATAGACATATATTTACAAGATTTTTTCAATTTAACTTAGCAAGATATATAATGCCATTACACAGTTATTTTCCTATAGGATTTTTGACATTTTGAGGACCACTAAGTAAAGCTTAAATTGTAAAATGTCTATTAATCATGTCCTTTAAATCTTAATAAAGAAACAGAAAAAAATAATGTCTTTGTTCTCATCATGTGTCCGCGCCTCCTTTGATAAACAAAGTCATAAACTGAAGATGTTCCAAGGACTTTATTAACAGATTGCCCAAATCATTTATTGATTAATCTGCCCTATTCAAATAAGCATTCCGGTATGGAAGTACATTGTGGACGTATTGTATATTGCCTTGCACATCTGTCACGACACTCCACGCGGCTTTTATTTCAACTGGGGCCCGTTGCTCCGTTTCTCGCTAACTATTTCCCCATTGAAAGTGTATGGGAAAATAGTTAGCGAGAGACGGAGCAACGGGCCCCTGACGATTTTCTCAATTAAAATCTTGAAGAAACAGTGAACTCAAAAATTGAAAACATAGATATAGTTTCCTACCCTTTATGTACACGCTACCCGGATGCAGAATTTTTAACATATTGCACCTCCTGTTTCTGAGGTTTCTGGGGCCCGTTGCTCCGTTTCTCGCTAACTATTTTCCCATACACTTTCAATGGGGAAATAATTAGCGAGAAACGGAGCAACGGGCCCCTCATGGCACCTCCTTCAAGCTTATCAAACTTGCTCAGATGATCGAAAATAAGTTTAAGGCTTGTTACAGAGGCTCTGTTCTCCTATGGAAGAATTTTCGACTTCTCAGTCAGCTCACAGGTGGTAAAATCATTCCCATAAGTGACTTTGAGTGCTTTATTCCATGTTCGCCTTATTCATGCTTTTAGAGTTTTACCCACGTTCAGCATCAGGAAGTTGCCAAACTCTAGAATGGGTAAGATATAGGCCTTTAGATGTTGAAAACAGATCTCTTCTGTCATGTGTTTTCTTCTCCTCCTAATCTCACCTATTTTCCATGTTGCAAGCTTGAGTTGTTTTTCAATGTGGTCTTTGCTACCCAAGTTCTCATTAATTGATATCCCTAGGTAATTGAAATTTTCACTCTTTTCGGTAAGTGTTCCCATATTTGGTCGTACGATGCTATGGATAATAATATGATGAATGAACAATGACACAAGGATTGGCCGGAAACCAAGCAAAGCATTGGTTTATTATTCAGCATAACAAATACAACATCAGGTAAGAAAAAAAATTTTGAGTCTATACACGTCCGAGCGATGCTGCGAACAAGTGAGAAGTAAACAGTAGAACGTGGATTTGTTGTTCCACGTGATGGGCGCGTCATAATGACTGGCGCGCTGATCTGATTGGTCAATGGAAAGGAGGCGTGGTCCCAACGGCCACGTGTCTGCTCCCGCCCAAATATAGGCGCCGAGGAGTCGACTGTGGATACAATAGAAATCTCCTACATTGGCCCCAATTATACTATTTCCGAAGAGTTGATATTTTGTCTTCTTTCCATTGGGCATCAACCCATTGTTTATGCACCAGTTCTCTTCTTTTTGTATAGTACTCTGAGCCTTTCAAGTCAATGTTTCACCATGAATGCGTGTTAAGGCTATGGCAGTGCCATCTTCATAATATTATACGATAGCAGTCCCTTCAAACTCTACTTCTGTTAAATCATTAATAAAGATAGAAATATTAAAGAATAAAGAAGAGGCACCCTAATAAAGAGCCTTCGGGTACCCTGCTCCTAATCTCTCTAGTACATGTTTTTTCTTTGTCATACTTCATAAATTGTCTCCTCTCACTGAGAAAACATTCTATTAGTTTCATCAAGACTGGGCTGATGCCAATGTTGTTTATTTTTTTCAGCAGTAGTGATTGTGGGACTGTATTAAAGGCTTTCATTACGTCGAAATAGACCACCACCACGCTGTTCGCTGAATCAATTTCACTGAACAATATTCCCTGTAAATCAAATACTGCGTCTAAGGTAAAAAATACCTCTACTGAAACTGTACTGCAATTTCGAAAAAAAATCACTATCCTCAAGATATTCATATAAATTGTCATAGATATGATGCTCTAGAATCTTACTTGTGAGAGGAACTAACGAGATAGCTCTGATGTTCTCATTAATCTTCAGATCACCCACCTGTTATTTTGATGCTGTAGAAAAGATGGCTCTCCAGCCATACAAGAGGTATTCTGAACCTTTCTTACTTATATTATATCTTAACATTCAGTTTATGTAGGGAACAGCCTCGACTTGGTCGTTGACTCAGGTCGAGTTCCTACAATTAAAAGTCTGTGCAATGATGAATATCAATATGAAATGAATGGCATCAGCCAGACCAGCCACAAAAAGTAGACTACATGGTTAAGGATGATCGCGGGTATTTCCCAAAGTAAATAGATCAGCCTGATTTTTTCACAGTTTGTACTCCAAATCATGCTGATTTCAAATATAATTTTTTTAAGGGGGGTTCCCAAATTAGATTTTTTGCTATTTCCGTTTGAAAATAAAAAGTTATTTAATTAATTTAACATGGCCGTCTATGGAGAAAAGAGTGTTTTTGAAACGTTTCATCCATTTTAAACCATAAATTGTAAATACAGTTGGCTGATTCTTTAGTATATTATAGTTTAAGGAATATATTTTCTGAAAATAACAAGAAAATTGGTGGTTCCCAGATTACTTTAGGAGCTGCAGGCCCCCGAATTTGACATATCAGTAGAATAGCTTAGAATCTCAATGTAAACAAGGTGGCTTACGGTGTCGTAAAAGAATAACAAACAAGAAAAAAACCATATACTAATCTGTTCAATCTTCAGAAGTGTTTCTTTTTAATAACTGAACATCACTAACCTAAGAAATGATAAAAAAATAAATAAATATGAACATGGCCAATGTCGTAAAATCTCCGCCGTTTTTGGTAACTGAGAAATACCCGCGATCATCCTTAAATTTCGAAGTCGGGGTAAGATATGATTTTTCTTTTGTTAATTGTGGGATATGACCCCAAATAAAAGTGTAGCTAATCTAAACTAATTTGGACTGGACATTTTTTTATTGTTCCATAAAACGTTTTTTTCTAATAGACTCCCATATTAAACCACCGTTTTTTCAAGTGACTCTACCAAAATAACTAACAGGTTAACATGTCTTTTTTTCATTTATTTGTTTCTTCTGTAGTAAGGAACAATCCCTGAAAGTTGTATGACTACTGGACTGGTCGTTTTTTTCATTGAACTGTCCTGGATACCTTTAACATAAGAATTGGCTGTATCAAATATGTTGAATAAAAAAAAAGTTACAATAAGAATAAGATGCAATCCTCTGCCAGAGAAGTATTTCCAAAGGATCCTAAAGCAATATAATATAGATGCATATTCATTGTAGTTTCACATACTGTTAATAAATGTAAATAAATGTTGTTTCATACACAATAGGTGAAAAGTGTGACATAGGGTTACTTTAAAATGTTCACCAGCATACTTACACTTTCTCATAGAACCTAGACATACCAACAACCCTAATAATATACCCAATTTGTAGTATTTACTTTAGTTTTCCCTCGATTTTCATAGCTCTTAATTAGTTGTATGGCATTTAGCTCCAATAATAACTAGAAAGCATTTTGGTTATATAAGTCCACGATTTTGTCTCGTTTTCCTCCTTTATCAGTCTATTGTTTGTTCCAGACATGTCTCATCGTAGAGACTCAGAATTTTAAAATCTAAAAAAGTTCATTGTGCGTTTAACATCAGTTAGCTGTTTATATATATAATATCATGGACTAACTCAACATAAATTCAAGCATACAAGGGTCATTATTATATAGATTGTGGAACATTTAGAGATTACCAAGTTACATGTTCTATGTGCATTTGTACTAGTTCTTTCATATGCAAATCACAGTTTTAAAAAGTTACTGTTCTGCAATGGCATTCATGCATGATTTCGCAACCAAGTTAAGGTGCTATTTATAGCTACATTAATTGGTATATTTTCCATGAAACGTCTAGGTGTATGTATTCCTATAGTTATCTGCTAGATTACAAACTATTAAGCATGAAGGTTAGATCTTTTTGTTGTATATTACAGTTCAATATATCTTGTTTCAACAGTGCGCATGCCGTGGATTGTGTTCAAATCCTTTGTACAGAATAGCTATTAATGGTGTCAATATGTAACTTTCAGGGTTAAACCATTCATGGTTCAGATTTTTTACTTTATGTCTGTGTTCTGCGTTATGTAATAAAGAACTAGGGCAAATTGAAGTGATTTTGGTTCCTCCACTTTTCTTTGTAATAATGCTAGAATAATTACAAAGAAAAGTAAAATTATTCTAGAATAATTGTAAGAATTGTAATTATTCTAGAATAGTGAAATAATTGTTCCATATTTAATTTCATCCTCCCCAGTTTATCCCCTAAAGAATTCTCCAGACTGATTATAATTTATATATATAAAGATTTTTATTCAAGTTGATCAGTACAGTTACATGAAATGGACAGGAGCCTCTGCGAACAGATCTTCCAGGTCCGCCCATCAAATAAATGGTCTTGTAAATCAAATCTTACTTATATCTTCTTCAAGTTTTCATCAAATTTTCAATCAAATTTTATTCTCCCCAAGTCATTTTTTAGAATGGTTTTCTAAACTTTTTCTAATACGCTACTGAAGATGGTTGTAATGCCTAAACACTTTTGATGATGGGAACAGAAAAAACAAGTTTTCTAAGTGGGAACAAAAAAAAACATCTTCAAACATGCTTAGGTTGAGGACATTTTAATTTCCAATATAATAAACCCAAAATTACGGTTGAATTTTATCTTCAAGTTATTTTATAATTTCCGACAGGGGTATTGAAATTGTATCATTGACTGGTGTACATTGGCCATGTACAGTCTACTTTCTAAGCTGGAAAATCATTTTGTAAGGCTTCGGGTGGAGGTTGAATCCCGAATTATACTCTCTTGGATCGTGTTTGGGTCTTTGCTCTTCTGCGATAGGTTTCATTACAAAGTGTTGTACGATTGATGACACTGTAAGAAGGAGGCGATTCCTGGCAAAGACCTCACCAAGACAATGCCTTCTGCCAGCTCCAAAGGCCATCACTCTGTATGCAAAGATGACAAAAATCAAGTATTGACCATTTTGTGTTTCATTTAATTGCATTTTTCCACAGTATTGAGGTAATTAATGAGATGAATCACTATTCAAATCATGTTAGTCGTTTACTAAATGCATTCATGATGGCTCATCATTGTTGCCACCTTCAGGACACTGTCATTCACTGTTTACTAGACCTACAGAAGGAGAGCTATATGTGCCCACCTTTTTTCAGACCCATCCCACCAACACCTATACCTCAAATATAACATCTATGAATTGTTATTATCTTCAATTTCTGTTGATTAATTTTAAAATCATATCTGTATATATATAGGATCTTAATTATTTATTTGTATATCTTATAATAAAGTGTTATCTTCAATTCCTATTAATCAATTAAGAAATCTGTATAATAATCTATATATGAGCAAATCCACAAAAAATGTGTCATTTGGGTTGAAAAACAACAGCTCATACAGAGGCTTTATCTAGTACAAACTGATTTAAAAACATTATGCGTATATCTTAATTATTTATTTCTAATTTAAATACTCATTTATGTAGAAATAAGTACCTTTCCTTTTTTTCCCTTCAGGTCAAAGTGTCTGACAAGCTGCCCTACCACAATATTCCTCATTAATGTTCCCAATTTTGCCTATATTAGCAGCAATATATCTAGTTTGTGTCTATCAATGGATCAATAAAAGCTATTTAAAAAAATTATGCATTTTCAGCCCTGGATGGGCCAATGATGCATTGTGGGTGGAACTTCTCATATATTATTGAACTAACTTCAACACCAATTAGCCTCAAAATAACATTCTTCCTCTCTGAACTCAAACCTCCAATCATTATGCCCAGGTTGCAGAAAGCATTGTGTTTAAGAACATTTGTTCATTTTCATCAACTAAAATTTCACCTTGTTCTTAATGGGTGGTCAACTGGTAGCACCCGGCCCTCTTCATCAAGGAACCTGTCAGGGTTAAATGTCCATGGTTCATCCCAGAAGTCTGGATCATGCTGCAACTCCCACACATTCATTAGGACCTAGAGCAGAATAATAGTGCATATTAGAGCCCTAACATAACTATTCTAAAATCCAAAGGATGCAGTGATAAGCATGAAGAACACTGCACAACACTCACTAAAAAAAATGTTAATGTAATTAACCCCTTGCAATATTTGAGTTTCTATTGACCATTTATTTCAAGTGATCTGTTATATGTTCTCCGGCTATATCAAGCTAAATCGCATTCCTATTGCCAGGGTATGGCCCGGCTATATGTACAGGTGATTCAGGGAACTATACCACAACAGGACATGCCACTGAAATCAGCAGGGTCATTAAGCACTATATGTAACTATTATATAATCATTTTGGGAGGCAAGCCTTCACCACCTTTAAACATTGCCATTTCCTGAGATTAATCCTCTTAAGCGAGCCATGGACCAGTATACTTGAATTACACAGAGGAACAAATCTAGTACAAGGAGCCGACATAACATGTTCTTATATTTGCCAGGATAGCTGAAATTTACATATGGAATCTATTAGGAATATAAAAGAACATATTGAAGACCATGTTGGTCACCTCAAAAGCTTTACATTTTCCTTCTACACCAGGAATGAACGAAACAAGGCTCCAGATATAACATCTTATCCGGAAAATACGATTGAAATAACGAACACTAGGAGTACTACTCCATATCATACATGGACCTCTCTAAAAGACAGTCAATATTAAAATTAAATTGCCTACTAATGATGTTTACTTCATGATCAACGATTATCGATGTTAGTTTAAGTTCTCTTTATCACTACATTAACCTTTGTTTTAATGGGCCACCAGGAAGACCACTACTGTGAGGCTTAGCGCCCTATTCCTGATTTATGTATCGAATACGAAGTCGTGAATAAAAATTCTATATATATATATATATATACAAACACCATGACGATTGTAAATTGAATTCAATTTAATATGCAAAAACCTAGCTATTTTAAAATTAGCGAAAAACCTGAAGCCTGCTGTCATAACACAGGCACCAGACAAGCAGAACCTCCTCTATTCAATATTACTTTACCAAAATCAACTAAATTTTAAAAATGTATATATTATAATTTCGTCTCTGAATGAAATAACCTAAATGTCCAAATACAATCTTTAGAAAACTTTAACGATTTTTAAAAAACTATCAAATTTAGCCTACTGCAGTAGGCCCTACCAACGAGTTTAAAACACCAGAGACAGAAGTATATCCAATGCTATACCCGAGCTTGTTTGACCCTGCTGTGAAGCACATTATGGGGTCTGGGGGAGAAAATCTGGGAAAGGGCCATAAAAGGCCATAAAATGCCATAAAACCCACATGTTCTGGCAAATTTCAACTCATTAATTTATACAGAGAAATGGAGATATCACCATATTTAACATTGTTCCGATCTGATTTGAAGAATTACCATGAGCCCTATGGATGGAGAAATCAGTAGGCTACACATTGATATGTTTTATGTTCTTCAAATCAAATCGGAAGATATGATCAAATGGAAAAAACTGATTGAAAATTAGTCAACAAATGAATTACTTCATGATACTTGCTCAGTTTTATTCTATTTTCACAAATCAGGTGTACAGGTCCCGAGCTATAGATGTTCTGAACCTGATTGTGAAGTTATAAATCAGATTTATGCAATATTTAAACAATAATGAAAGAAACTTCACTAGCACCTCCAAAACGGAAAATGAGCAGGGAGGCTGAAGCCCCTTTAAGAAGTTACAAACAAGCTCGGATGAAAGGGGTGACCGGCTGGGCCATCAGATTCCAAGATAAGATGGGGAAAGTTGTTACATCTTTCTGCCAACGCAGGACTTGATACTCTTCTGAATTTACTCTCGTTGGCCCTACTGTCTGTTTGTTTGTTTGTATATAATGTGAGGAACTTTTCACCTTTGTTTGTCCAAGTTAAGGGACAAAAAAAAATTGAATTGTAACGTTATTATGTGTAACTTAGATATCCTAGTTTCTTTTTTGTCTCCGGCTCAGGGCCCAGTGGTATACCACATTAGGGTGAATTGGGGAGCCATGATTTAGCTCATAACTATCTTACACTGATGTAACTGCTCATTAACCTGAATGAAAAATCATTAAAAAAAATCATTAATCCCACATGCTATCCTTTCCAGAGAAACAGTTAATCTAAAGTTCTAGTAGCTTCTTGTGTTTTCCTTTTTTATGTTCCTTGTGGAATGATTTAGATAAAGAATTCTGATAGGGAAAGACTATATTGGCAATGCTTTCCTATACTAAAGGAAATATGAATGGTAGAGGTATTAAGTACAGCTGATGTGTCTAGCAATGGGGCATATCAAAGATATTTATTTCAATAAGTTAGCAAGATCAAATCATGTGCGTCTACTCCATAGTGCATATCACCTGGGAGTTTTTATCCTTGCTCTTAATTGTAATACATAAAACACCCAAAAAAGTTTAATGTTTGATCAGTTGTAATCCCTTACTATTAATATTACCCACTATTATGTACAATGTATATGCACCAGATATGTAAAATATGTATAATGGTTAGAGACTATAATTAATACCCATGTAGGCATGCAATGATTTGGACCCAGAATGATTATTACTTGTATTACATCTGTTATTATCATTAAGTCCTTATTTCCAATCAGTACACAGATATATTTCTGAGAAGAGCATCATTGGTGTAGCGATATGGGCATACATGTAAGTATGACTGTGTGTGTGTGTTTCTGGGTATTCTTTCTGAAAGTAGTCATGCACCGGTAGCCCACAACATACAAAACAACTCAATTAAACAACACTGGTTGCATATAATGAAGACCGTTTAGTTTTAAAAGAAGACTTACATTTGTGCCCTTGGGAATAACAAAACCTCCAATAGAGATCTCCTTAACCACTTGATGGGGCACATTCATTGGCACCAGGGTATGGTATCTAAAGAGTTCAATAATGGTTGCCTCAACATATGGAAGGTTCTGCTTGTCATCAAGGGTCACTCTCCTCTCCCCTATTGCAAGTTTAACTTCTTGGGCCATCCTTTCTTGTACTTCAGGATGATTAGTCAGTATGGCTATCAGGGAATGCATGATGACTGAAGAGGTGGACGTACCTAAAAGGACAGAAAGCCCCATTATTTTGCTGGAAAAAATGCATTTGCAGTATTTTTACAAATTAGAAAATTTAATAACAATTTAAAAAATTACTTAACCTCAATATCCACCAACTACCATTGATATGACCTACTAGATGTGACCACACAATAAGCCTAATACAAATTAAAGGTTGCAGTAGTTTTGGCATACAAATGGTGAGTTGGGATCCGTTGCACCACTTTTGGGGGAATATGTGTAGTAATAACAATCCATTTGTGATCTGAATACAATATACTGTACGATTTGGGGGGCTATTATATTGCCACATAACTGTGTTTATTGGTTTCATTCAAGAACAGTCTGCACCTGATAAAGATAATAAAGATATGATGTAATAGCAGTCACTACAGTTGCACTACAACACCTGTACATGGATTATATACTGAGATATGATATTTATAAGGCCACACCCGGAACCAACTCAGCATCCAGTGACTGTAAAATTTTCGCAATTGATAACTTAGTTAGTTACACTATTAAATTTCAATGTCAACTCCCTTCTAAAGATAGGTCATGATCTGGCAACCCTTGGTTATTCATAGAACCACCATTGTGCTGGCAACACAAACCTGCATTGAGCATGTCAAACGTGAGGGCATACACATCGTCATCGGTGAGTATAAACTCATGATTTCCCTTCTTACTTTCCTCTTGAATATTCAGCACAGATTCTATGTAACTACTGGGCTTTCCAGGAACGAATTTCTCCTAAAAGTAATAACGATAATAGATTAAGCAACACACAAATTTGCCTATGCCTGTACAAGTATGGAGAAGTGATCAAAAGATTACTTCACAGGGGTTTGATATTTGGAAGATGCCTTACGGAGAGGAGCTAGAAACGGGGAGAAGAGAGAGAGGAAAAGGCGCGGAGAGAGAGGGAGAGGAGTGAGAGGGAGGGTGAGGAGGACAAAGAGAGGGGGGAGAGGGAAGGAGCGGGAGTAGGAAAAGGTGGAGAAATATGTAAATAAATGTAAGAGTCAGTTCAGACAATATGCTAAACAATAATATATTATATCTTATGAGGTATCATTTTAAAAGAGTCTCAACCTCATATTGTTTCATTGGAGATATACATGTTGGTGAGGAAAAGGATATTCCAAAAAGATGAGCCTTGGATATTTAGGATTTTTCCTATTTCATATAGATATCCTTTCCGATTGGGAACAAAACAACCCCCATTTATAGTCACAACCATCCTGATTTCTTACCTTCGCTTCATGTATTTGTTCTTTTATAAATGCAACAACATGGTTCCTAGCCTCTACCAGTTGTGCATAATAAGCCCTCAAGGGTAAGTATCGCAACCATGGAAAGACATCTAAGAGGATGCCAGCACCAGCATTATTGGAAATGTTGACATTAAATGATGCTTCACACTCACGTAAACCATCTATATGTTTCTTATCCATCTTGATACCAAATACCTGCAATATATAGATTACTTTATTTGTGTTTTATTGTATTGTTTATTTATTCTAAGGGATTATATTCCCACTTGTCATTATTGTTCTCAGTATACATAAGGAATGAATACAAATACAAACTAAAACAAAGCCTTCACTCCTAAAAAAAAAGCCGCTTCTAGATGCCTGAAGCAGTTGGTAATATACTATTTTTAGCTTCAATTATATTAACCATTCATTATGTTGTTATTCGCCTTTTTCCATTATTACTTATTGCTAGAATTTCGGCTGGAGGCAATTATATTTGATATAAATATATTGCAAATTAAATATCCCAATAGAAAATCAATTGCTTTTATACAGAAAAGAAGGCATCAGCTATAACTAAAGTACCTAAATTCTATAAGCTATATAGTCAAACTTACTGCAGATGATATTATCGCAGTCATGCAGTGATTCATTATGTCGAACGGATCCACAGGTTCTCCTGAGCTGGCTAGAGATTCTAACTCGTCTAGCATGTTGCCAGTGTGCTCCAGAAAAATGTTTTCTAATTCGGTCCGCTTATCACCATATGTCTGCAATAGGTATTAAACCTCAAGTAAAGAAATAATGGTACCAAATGCAAGCCTACAGATGGCCATCATAATCTGGTTGCACGTTTACTAAGATAACTCGGTAGGTTTGTTACATGGGATTAAACAATGACAGGAATATTACTAAAATAATTAAATGAGTATGAGATTGCTAAAAGAAATAGGTAATGTAATTATACATTTATAAACTATATGAGTAATTCTCCCAAACGGGCAGCATTTGCTTTCAAGAGGCCATTTTTTTTTAGAAAAAATATAATTCGTTGGATCTCTACAATCGTTGGCATACATATAGCAGGGAATATCAGTATAATGCAGACAAAGTTTGGGAAGGCTGTGACAATCATTTCGATTCTTACACCTATGATTCAGATACCTATATTTTCCTTATTATTTTGCCTTATTTCGTCCATATTAAACCTGATTAATCAAACGATTTAGTGTACGATTGGGGTAAATTAGCCACTAATTCGGCTAGAAGAATTAAATGAAAAGTCAGAGCTAGAGAATGGAAGTTGGCCGGCAAAAGAGGGCTTGGTACTCACCAGAAGTTTGACTTGATTTTGTAAAGATAAGCGAGTTTTATAAGCGAGTTCAGATTTTCCCGCGCACGGCTCATGCCACTAGGTGAGGGGATAAACAACCAGTGTTGGTGGGGCACTCACCGGACACTCACATTAGCCTAGTAGGCCTACCGGACACACACTACATTTATGCCATTGGAGGGAGGTATCTTAAACCATTTTTTCCTGATCATCCATTCTGGCAACAAAAATATCTTGTATAAAAAAACCTTTAATAATGAACATTTTGCCATTCTTGAATAATATTAATCTCAGGGTTTAAAAGCAACATCGCAAACCATATATGACAATTTTCCCCCCACATATAGTAAAACATAAAAGAATATTGTCATGCGCACTTTATATGGTTTTTCTTATTAACCTATACTGTATACACCCCTTGGTCTGGACCAACCGATAACTTTTGAAAATTTGAAAATGTCTTGAAATGTATTAGCAAGACTTTACTTACATGTTAGCTAGTTGAGAAACTAAAGATTGGTTTATGAACTGATATTCTCATGTAACCGACCCCACATAGCAATATACAGAACAATTAACAGAACAATAGCCTCCAATGGGGTTTTCCGGAATCTAAGTATGATTAATAAAAATTAAGTTTGAATCTCTCACACTCCCTGTAGTCAAGGAACATACTGGAAGACCTCGAATTATTTTCAGATGTATGGGTCGAATTTGTAGGCCACCCTAAAGCCCCGAATACACAGTCACGATTTGGGAATCAGACACGATTTCAGGATCTACGATTAATCGTGGGTACTTATTTGCCTGAAATCGTGCCTATTTTTAGACCTACACATGCACGATATGGTGAAAAAAGTGAAATCGTTGGTAAAAAGTGAAATCGTGGGTGGGTTGGCAGTCAAGATTTGATCTGCGATTCTGAAATATAGAGGTGAGAAAATTGTTTAAAAAAACGACCCTAGAAGCCAACAAGAAATTATTAAACTGTAAAAATAAAATAAAATATAACATTACTCATTTTTCTGTGACACATCACCTATTTTTTGGTGTGTTTTTTTCTCTTTTTAATTGTTGAATAAAATAAAATAAAATATGAGAAGAATGAGACCTAATGTCGACATGTGTAGAGGGGAAACTCTGCATTATAAAAGTGAAAGAATTATGTTGATACTCCAAAAATTAGGGAAGTTATAGCAGTTGAAAGTAAAATTATTAATAATTAAATTCTTTTATATTGTCAGATCGCAGATGGACCAACGATTTTCGAATAAATCCGAAAATTGTTAAAGCACCTACGATTTGTCGTAGACCTCATTATAGAAGTCTACGATAAATCGCAGCACCATCTACACATGGACGATTAATCGTAGAAGCAGCGGCGATTTGATTTGAAATCGCAGAAGACCCTTTTTTCCCCCTACGATGAATCGTACATCCAAATCGACGCTGAATTGGCGCTAAATCGGCCCTGAAATCGTGCATGTGTAGGAGTTTTGGCACGATTTGGGACCTACGATCTGATGTGCGATCTCAAATGGACAATTTGAAATCGTACGACGGATCGTGGATGCCAAATCGGCCCTCAAATCGTGACTGTGTATTCGGGGCTTTAGATAAGAATTTTGAATTGAATTTTGAATTGAATGTATTTCACCCCGATTGTTCAGAAATGACAGAAATTCAAAAACATGCAGAGGATATTGGGTTAATTAATCCCAACCCATGGCCACAGATATAATCTGGTGACCTCTTGGCTAAGTATATAAACAGATATCCTTGAGATTACACCCAGAGTTGCTGCAAAAACATTACATCTAATGTAACTTTGGGCTTATCCTTGAATACAAGATCCGCCATGAACTTGTCTTATAAACCTACTATGCAATATATCCATGATTTATTAAGTCAAAAAAGGGTGATTAGATAATAAAAACAGCCAGCAGGAGAGACCCGCACCTCACTAGCCCTATGCGCTAATACAGCGTTATCAATACAACGTGCGTTTGTTTATCCCCCTTGCCTGGGGACAGGAAGTGTTTGGGACATGTGCACTTAGAAATCCGAACTTGCTTATTTTATTACAGTACAATTACTGTGTTTAAATAAGAGGATATCTTTATCTGTAATAATTATGGCATAACGGTGACGCTATGGCATAATGGCGACATTACTACACCAGCTCACCTCAATTTAGCAATATCAGACTTTAATCATATTTATATTTTTCACCAAATTCCAGCAGACCTAAACAATTATTAGGAAGGTCAAATTTACATATAAATGTTTTTTTAAAAAAGAATATTGGAGATAATATATTACATGTCGTAACGCTAGATAAAATATTCCCATACCAGTTCAAGGACTTTTATGTAAAGAATTAAAAGGTTTCGGGGCCTAGTTACTTTTATTTCTATCAAGAGATACATATGCATCTTCCATCTTCAAATACTAAATGCAATTTAATGTTAATGGTTTCTCTAGGGGTATTTCATTATTTTGAAGCTAATAGATGTCATAACGCGACACAAATATTCCAAAATGATATTTTCCATGTCTAGATCAGTTTAAATTAGAGATTACATGAATATTGTGTTTTTCATAATACTGAACATATGATGCATGTGTAAACATCTTCGAGAGACATAATATATTTTCTAAATGCTCCTGGGAATTATATTCAAATTCCATAATTATTACTTATTTTCTAGCCTGAAAAAGCACTTTTATTGCAATAGCGGCGAAGATTCTGGCAGAAGAACATCAAAAGTAGGCTTCCCACAGCCTCATTTTGGCCAAGGAATTCAAATAAAATGGTTATAATCTTGTGTGATCATCCCAAATACATTTTGTTGATACCCTAGGCTAGAAAACTAAATAATGCTCTATTGGGAGAATTACTCAGTATGTTATATTTATCGAAATGCCCTGTACTTTTTGGCCAAATTTCATCTTCTGCTGAAGAAGTATACCTGCTGAAAGTGCCTAGCATGATGGGAAACTATCAACTTTTGTGATCTTTACCTTCAGACTCTGAGTAGCAACTTTCTTCATAAATATCCATTTTCTTGTGAAGCTAGTTGCAACAACACTGTTGGTGTGATTGTACATCACATCAAAACGGTACATGGGTGGGCGTCCAGCAAAATCATCAGAATGGGTAACCATCGATTTGTGTATATTTTCATATTTACTTAGCACCACATAGTCACGGCCAAACATCTGAAAGTTAAATGATAGGGTAATTTAATGTCAATGAATGGAAATTATAGATCGCTTGGTTTTTATACTTCTTATTTTAATTGGATCCGAGTGAACTAAATGGTATGTTACCAAAAGAATGGATGCAAACTATTAAATCACAAGGTAAAACTGTGAATAGAGGTGTTCTGAATGTAACTATTGGCAGCAATGAAGTAGACCTCCAAAATATTATTTAGCAACCTGATATTACTAAGAAAGGTTAAGAGGGAAGAATTTGACAAGTGGCAAAAAACTTTAGGGTTAGAAGTTAAGAGGGTAACAAATTTGACAAGTGGCAAAAGACTTTAGGGTTAGATGACCATCAATTTAGTCAAATTAAATGGAAAAAAGCCTTTAGCATCCACTTGTATTCAAGCATTACAATATAAGATTTTACACAGAACAATAACATGTAATAAATACCTCAAAGATCAAACATCAAAGATCAAACAAAGTAAGAAATGTGACACCTGTGAAAAGGATGATAATATTGTACAATTTTTTGTTTCTTGCAAGAATACAAAGAAGCTATGGGTTGATTTATCATAATGGATATATGGTTCAGGCTACCTCAAAAACGACCTAAGAGGAGAAAGAATTAGGAAGAATAACGAAATAGTGCTGATACCTAAAGATATTATTATAGGAATGAGTGTACAAATCTTAACTCCCAGGTCATAACTTGGTAATTTTATAGGTCAAGGCCCACATACATAGGCAAAATCTATTTGCGGGTGGTGTAATTAACACAATTAGCAGGTTATATCAACTATGTTTAATATGTAGAGTGGTCACAATTTCTCACTTTTTTTAAAAGGTCAGTAAGTGAGAGAAATATATATGGAAAAATCGGACAAGCACGGACATAGAGGAGTAGGCCCTACATAGAGGAGAACAACTAAAACAACAGAGACTCATATGCTCTGAAGTGTCAAGAAAACAAAATTCAAGCCAAATTCTTTCATAGGTTGACTATGCTTGACGTGAAACGCAAGAATCTGCTGTCTTTTCAATTTTCTATTTTGTGAACCCCCGACCCCCACTAGAGAAAATTTAAACAATATGTGCCGAAACATTACCAAGATCAATGTGGGATAGTCAACGCCATAATATGATGTGAGAGTATTGATGTATTACAATTCACTGTATTCCTTGTGACAAACCGTTTTCTCTTTATAAATGTTTAGTATTGTAGAAGCCCAGATAAGAAGGCAGGATTTTATGAATAAAAGAGATTAAAAAATGAAAAAATTCAATTTCGCAGATGGAAAGTCTTTGGATTACTGATTCCTTTCATCTGAAGGAAAATAATTATCTTATCTTCTCAGACCTTGAGCAACTCCTCAAAAACAAGTATAAGCGCGGATGAATATATATCATGTCTACAATTGAATTCTTAATTTTGAGAAAATCAGGGATATATATTCAATTGGTATTACCAATTAAAAGCTAGTCTGGGGATGCTTTGTTGTCTATGTATGTGAAAATGGATAGCAAAAAACAGAAATATAGTGACTATAGGCAGAAAGAATAGGCGAGAATTGAACTGAGATAGCTTAACTGCCTTGTTCAACTCCAAGTCCTATATGTCTGCTTTTTAGGATCCTGTGTCAACCTTCATGAGGAAAACATTTTTACGTCTTGGTACTTACTGAAAAATTCCTCCCAGTTTCAAATGTTGTACCCGAAGATGAGCCAAGGAAGAATTTTCTGAAAAATTACCAATTTCTCCTTTTTCCAAAAATTACCCAATATACAAGTAAGGTCTAAATTGCATATGGTCCAAATTTACATATATATATCAGACCTTTCTCTTTCCTTTTTCCACTGTCTGTTGATGAGTACTTATTACAAACAAAATCTTGCTATGACTGTTTCCCCCTGGGAATTTAGCCGGGCATTTTGATTTATTGTCAACTGCCTCAAAATACTGTATTTCCTTGAAATACCACCGGGCCTGAAATAACCACCAGGCCTATTCTCCTCCCTGGTCTCTCTCTTGTCCAGGGAAAGTGTGGCCGCTAGTATACAGGTTGATTCAGGGGAAGTCTTAGGCTATTTACTTGTATATGTATGGTTTGTTTTTCTCATTTTCAATGACTACCACCCATCCGCCTGGCTATCGATATGATTCGAAATGTATTTGTTTCGGTGGCCCTGCCTCCTCCCGCACATTTGCTGCTGGAGGCAGGGTGCAGTGAGAGCCAGAACCGTGATTTTGCGGCTCTGACGGGCTGATTATGTAATACCATTCGGCGAATGTATATTATGTATAACAGGCCATTACAGCACCACGACCGAGTGCACTGTCACACCTAACCAACACCATGTGTTTCACCATTGAGGCACCCCCCTCTCTCTCTTCTCTCCCTCTCTTAATACCCAGCCTCTCTCCACTCACAGTCACACCATAAATACAAAGCTTTAATATCTTTCCTCATAGTCGTCACACATTGATGAAATAAAGATGAGAATAGTTCTTATGGCCAGGAGAATACTTCCAAAAATGATTTAGTTAGTATATTTTACAATTTAAAAAAAAGTTTAAAGATGAGTGGACCACCTGCTGATTGATACTGCCACCACTTACATTCGGGGACTAATTGATACATGTTTGGGTTAGGGATTAAGGTGGAGGAAATCTTCCCCCTGCTCATAGTCCTTTCCGGACAAACTCTGGACTGGGTGGAGAGCTGGCGCTCATGGTGTGAGTGGGACAAACTAAGGGTTGAGCAAGGAGGATGCAGCATGGCGCCGATTGCATGCCTGCCTTAAAACACCCAATAGATTATTATAGACTGTGTAAGTTATGAGAACGGATTACAAAATCGAAGTAAACTAAAGTGTATTTTATGACATTAAAATGACTGTTTTAGGTATTCAGACAAATTCTCACTGGGAAAAATTTGAAAATGACTGGATAATTGACTGGCCTGTATAGTACCTTCGTTGGACGCTATTCTGTCTGTGCACTGGATTTCATTGTCAATAATTTAATTTTGACTTTTTCCCAGGGAAAAAGCGGAAGGGTGCCGACGGTCCAGTGTGCATGTGTTACATAACACAGCTACCACACTTGGTCTCCCTCCCTCCACTCACTCCCAGTATAGCATAAAGTACTTACTTGCCTCTGAGATCAGATGAAAGATTAGATGGATTGTCAGCAATCTTAAAATGGATGATGTCATTTGGACTGAAGCGTATTTTTGCAAATTATCAATGTTTTTGTGAAAAAAGTGAAAAATGATTTTTAATTAATACAAAATTCTAAATCTGGGTACAAAATTAATATTTTCATGGCATTTGGACTTTTTAATGCAGTGACATGGTGGATTTAATTATACATTGATATCTTGTAAGATATTAAGGTCAAATGGGGTCACCACATAAAGATTACCCATATAAACTAAGGTACCGTATTTGTTAAAGATTACAGTAAAGTTGCAAATTATTGGCAATGGTGTCAAAGAAAATTAATATTAGATATTATAGAAAACATGCAATAAGACTACTAGTTTTCCATGTATAAATGAAGGGTCTGTCTTCAATTTTTGCTGGATTGTATTATATATCAACCTGTGAATGCATGGAACACTGGCAAAGCCTTTGCACATTCCACACCAAGACATGTCCATCCTGGCTTTATTTCCACAACCCCAGATGCCAATGAAATGAATGTATTTCTCAGCAAGAGTTCATAATTGGCTATAACTAATATTAATACATCTGTGTCTGGGGAGAAGAACATCAGTGGTGCGTCCAAGGGGTTTCTCTGAGATGCCTACACTGCCTGGTGGATCAACAATGTGTCTGCTTCTTCATGGTTGTCTTCAAAATGTAATGGATGGTTGCTTTTAATACATCCTGAGGCAGAAAAAATTACTACTTTGTTTGAGTCTTTGTTATATTTGAGGATCTTGGTAGCAAGATATCCAGTAAGGTCAGCATTTGTTTGGTCATGAGAAAGGAAACGACTCATTGGAATGTTTTTGATGCTTGTATCATCTTTTACCTGATACTGGATTGGATCCTTTCCCTGTCTTCTCTTCTCTCTTGTGGCAAGCCTTAGGGAATCAGCCCTGTACATGTCAAACACCAGAATTATCTCATCAAAGTCTTGTTAGAGATATCAGTTGGTCATTAAACCATTCACTGAGGTCCTTTACTGTCACAACTTAGTTAACTTCTGGACAACTACTATACCATCCACCAGAGCAATCTTGCGACTTGGATATCCATCATCTGTAGGAATTGCATAAACTGAGTCTGTAGTTACAGGACAGTACAGCAGGAATCCAGAATTTTGACGTGGGCTATCTACACTTGTCAAATTTTTCAGTGCATTGATTAACTTTGATTTGTCAGTGCGTGGCAGCATTGCTCCATCCAGGGAAAATAGTGCCCTTGGGGTTAAAGTGAACTCATAGTTTTCTATGGCATAATTCTGGTTGATTTCTCGGTTGGATCTTGCAAGGACCATCAACCTGCCATTAAGATCCTTTGTCTCCTTCAAATCCAACTCTCTTGAGAGGCAGGACATTTCTGGTGAAGCCATGAAAAATCGCTGCCTAGCATTTGCATTGTTAGAAATGCCAACCAGTCCAGAGCGAACCTTCATTAGCTTGTTCAGGTGTTCACATGCATGATCTGCACCAATAGACAAAAATGGAATGTCACCCTTGGATACTGAAGTTCCCTCCAAGTCTCAGGATGATTGATTCTCAAGTCCCACATGTCTACAATGTATCAGGGGAAATACTCGACTATTCAGGGGACAGACACCAAGTATATTAACTTAGCCCAGTTTAAGCAGATAATTTTCATAGTTTTTGTTATTTGTTGAGACCTGCAGATTTTTCAATTGAAACTTATCATGCAACATACCTCCTGATCTATTTTGGTCATATATCTGAATATTGGTCATAATATTAACTCTGACATTAAAAGAAGTGAAAAAAAGACAATCTTAACGATGCCAAATTTGAGTGGCAGCCTTTTTGGTTTTGCGTATTTTTGTATTTTTCCATGCTCCGATTTTTTCCAACTTTTGATATGTTGTTCAGAACATCTGAAATTATTTGAAACAATCATGAATAGGCTGTTTAACATGAAACCTTTAATTGAATTGCATGATTATTTTTCATTAAAATATCATTTTTCACTTTTTTTTTACAAAAACATCCATTATTTGCAAAAATACGCTTTGGCGCAAATAGCACTATGCATTTTGAGATTGCTGATGTTCTGACGTTTCCAAAAATATATAGTTTTACTAATCTAATGATTTAGAATTTTTTATTAATTAAAAATCATATTTTTCCCTATTTTTTACAAAAATATTGATAATTTGCAAAATATGCTTCAGCGCAAATGACATCATCCATTTTTGGATTGTTGATGTTCTGACGTTTCCAAAAATGTATAGTTTTACTAGTCTCCTAATGATTTAAAATTTGTTATTAATTAAAAATCATATTTTTCACTTTTTTTACAAAAATATTGATAATTCGCAAAATTGTCTTCGGTGCGAATGATATCATCCATTTTTGGATTCCTGACGTTCTGACGTTTCCAAAAATGTATAGTTTTACTAATCTCCTAATGATTTAAAAAATTTTATTAATTTCCTTAAGCCCTATCTATACTGATAGACGAAGAAAAGACGTCGAGTTGTTCAGTTGAAGTATGTAAATGGCAAGCCATGTTATAAGTTGTTCATAACTATGACAAATTCTATATATAGCTTTAATAATGAAAGAATATCACTCGAGAGCGAACAAAAGCTGAGCAACCAAAAAGGTATAAAGGTTATGAGTCTAAATATAAGAAGTCTTTTAAATAAATCTAGTGAGCTTGAAGCAATCCTCCATAAAATACAATTCAATATAGTTTGTATTTGTGAATCATGGTTAACCGAAAAAGTCTATGACGCACTTGTAAATATCGATGGCTATAGACTAATAAGATCAGACAGACATGGAGGTAAAAGAAGGGGAGGAGGCCTTGCAATGTATATTAGGGACAGCTTTGAAGTCACCTGGGTCAACGACGCACAAACCACCTGCACACCTAACCTTGAAATACAAACTGTGACTGTAAAAATCAACAACTTAAAATCCACAGCCTCTATAGACCACCAGATGGAGACCTCCCTGTAGCCATTAAAACCATCCAGGAAGTTTTAAGCATAAATAACAACAATGAAGAGATAATAATGTTAAGTGATCTTAACGTGGATTACCTAAAAACCTCACGAGCCAAAACACTCTTGTTAGCTATTGAACACAGTGCCTCCCTGAAGCAACTAATACACCTCCCTACTAGAATTACCAGCACTACCGAATCATGTATAGACTTAATATACACGAATTCAAAGATCGTAAAAACAGCTGGAGTCCTTGACATAAATATTAGCGACCATAACCCCACATTTATAATACTAAAAAAAGAAAAAGAAACCCACGAAAGAATAAGCTTTACTTGCCGCTTGTATGCAAACTACACTGAAAAACAATTTACTGATAAACTTAAGAGCTATGACTGGCCCCACTTACTTGACACAACAAACCCTGAAATATACTGGGACACCATGATAGATAAAATACTTGCCACAATAAATGAATTCTGCCCGATTAGAAATTACAAGAATGTAAAGGCTAGAAAACCATGGATCACGGGAGACCTATTTGCTCAAATGAAAACTAGAGACCGCCTATTTAAGGATGCAAAAGCACTAAAAGATAAAATACTAATGGGGCAAGCTAAGCAAATGAGGCACAGAATAAACCATCAAGCCAGAAATCTGAAAAACAACTACACCCGGGAGCAAGTAGAAAATAATACTCAAAACCCTAAAAAATTTTGGAAAATCATAGCACCCCTAGTGAATAATAAACAAACAAAAAAACATGACAAAATTAAACTAGAACAAAATAATAGCCCGACCCCAGAGGAAATGATACCAAACCAATTCAATGAATATTTTGCTTCAATAGGAAATAATCTTGCAAGTACAATCCCCCCCTTAACAAAAGTGATGGAACAAGAGTTTACTGATGCTCATGACGGGCCCCCCCCCCCCCGAGAGATCAATGAATTTACCTTCACACCAATAACTTTAGAAAATTTAGGAAAAATCATTAATGCTATGCCTTCATCGAAGGCTTCAGGAATAGAAAATGTACCCACCTGGATACTAAAAATAGCACTTAAGACACTACTACCAGAATTCCGAAAACTTCTAACCCTAACAATGACAGAGTCAATTATACCCAAGGAATGGAAAAAAACAAAAGTCACTCCAATACACAAAGCAGGTGAGCGCACCGACCCAGGGAACTATCGTCCAATTTCTACTATCCAGTTACCCTCAAAAATTCTTGAAAAAGTGGTATACAGTCAACTAATTGGCCACTTAAATGATAACGGTGCTCTTTACAAACACCAGTACGGTTTTCGAGTGGGAAAGTCAACCCAAGATGCTCTAGTAACGTACCTTAATGAAATATATGAAGCAATCAATGATGGAAATATTGTTAGAGCGGCCTATCTCGATCTGAGGAAGGCTTTCGACACAGTCAACCATGAATATCTTATTACTAAACTTACTACCTTTGGAATTAAAAATAAAGAATTAAAATGGTTCCAAAATTACCTTACAGACCGGCACCAACAGGTCAATGTTAATAAAAAATTATCTGATAAACAACCAGTCACATGTGGCGTTCCGCAAGGAACTACTCTAGGACCTGTCCTCTTTAACCTATATATCAATGATTTACCAAACTATATTAACCAATGTAAAATCCAAATGTTCGCTGACGATACCATCATCTATTGTCATGCTAAATCCACCCTTGAAGCCACCCAAAAGCTTCAAATAGACCTTAACTCATTGAGTAAATGGTGCCAAAAATTTAAAATATCCCTAAATTATACAAAATCAAAAGTCCAAACGATGTTCCCAAAGCCTGTCCTCAGATCGAGATGGAAATCTCAAAATCTCTCCTCTCTAGACCAACATATTATTAAGCTGGGAGGTGAGACACTAGAGGATGTAGACACCTATAAATACTTGGGGACCGTTGTTGATGCGACACTAAAATTTAAAGAACAAACTAACAAATTAATAAATTCTATGAATTATAAATGCTGGCAATTCGCAAAACTTAGTAAAAAATTGCCCAAATCAACACTATTAATGATTTACAAAGTTATGGTACTGCCGACCATTGACCAGGCAGATTTCCTTTTGGAATCACATTCAGCAACGGATCTCCACCGCCTACAAATACTCCAAAACAGAATTTTGAGAATTATTTATCAAATTCCCACAAGAGAGAGTGTTAGAGATTTACACTTGCAAAAAAGGCTCCTCCCCCTCAAATATCGCAGGCGACTGCACCTCCTGCAAATGGGTCATAGATTGGCACAAGTTCCTGCAAATATCGATCTACGGCTACTAAATACTAGAAACTTCAGAGAAGGTCGTAAAATCCTAAAACAAATACACCCAAGAACAGAACAAATTAGGAAGTCAATAGCCAATACGATCCCCTATGCATGGAACAACCTGCCAACTATGGCCCACTTAACCATCGATAAAGACAGATTTAAAACCCTCGCCAGGGCAAACCTGATCTGGAATGACGATTACTTTGTTCAACCTTGACATACATACTTACCAGATTGTAATATAACCTATTTTTATAAATGCTCATGTTACTGTAATAACTAAAACACCCTCTCGAGTGATACTATTTTTATACCAGTGATACTATTTTGATACCATTGATTGATATTCACGCCATATTCAAAAGAAAACACTGTAGATTTTAAATATGACTATAATAGCCGAGAGCTGACTCCCTTCATCGAAGGGGGCAGTATTGTTCTCTGCTACCTGATACTATTGTAATAATAATCATGAGGGCCAAGGATACCTCCCATTTTGCCGGAGACCCCCCTCGATGCAGCTTGTGTCTGAATAAAAATGTTTTTCAATTCAATTCAAAATCATATTTTTCACTTTTTTTTACAAAAATATTGATAATTTGCAAAATAGGCTTCAGCGGAAATGACATCATCCACTTTTGGATTGCGGACGTTCTGACGTTTCCAAAAATGTATAGTTTTACTAATCTCCAAAAAATGCCAACGAAAGTTAAAAAATCAACACAGTGAACCAGACTAGATGGTGAAAAAGAAATGTTGATCAAAGATTGTATTTAGGTATTTGGTTGATCAAACACAAAGGTGTGAAGTGACACTACAAGTTCAGTTAAGCAGCAGTTGCCGAGATAATGGCCCCCTGTGTTACAGTTATGTTTGAGTTGAGTTAAAATTACCTTATCAATACTTTCAAAATACCAAAGACAACGCATTGAAGTCATTGGAGACAGAACATAAATAAAGTCCAACCAACTAATCACCTGAAGTAGGTCGGTTTAGACTACTTGATATTGTGAAATGATTAGATCAGTCATGCAGTTAATTTGAGCTGTCCCAATGGGGCTTAATGTTAACACTGTTTTTATCTGTGAATGTAGTAGTATAGTGGCAATTATAGTTTTATTATGGAAAAAAATAATTCAAACAATATTATTTTGTACTGTAACAAACTTTAGATGAGAGTTGACTGACATAGATATGTTCAAGATGTAAGTGAAACTGGTCGGAAATTTGTTGCGCTAGTAATCTAAATTACGTCAGTCAAATATTGATGAATTAGAAATTGATGTCACAATTAAGAACCTAATTTAAGTGAACCTTATGTAGTCTGAATGCATTGTAGAATTAGTAGTGTCATAATGAGTAACGTATAATGAATTATATAAGATCTCTATCATTAAATGAATTAAAGATAAATTGTCTAGATGTTTAAATATTGATTGATATATTGTTTGGTAAATTGACAAAAGAGAATTATCACGCATGTGAAACTTTGTCCAATAAAATAGTCTAAAAAAAACCAAACTATATATTGTGTCTTTTTTTTACTAGACTCTTTTTATAAAACCAGATTCAGCTGGTCTACTATAAATAAGCTGCAGTTGCTTTCATTTAGAAAAAGAAAAAAAACAAAAAGACGAATGGATGATGACTAGATTAAAATGCTTTTATTCCATTATACAATGGAATTCTACCTTAAACATATACACATTGCCATAGGTCTGCATCCATTCACACATTGTATTATGAGCACCGTTTGGATCCAACTGGAAAGCTGATCCAATAAAGGGTAATCCAGTGGGGCCTGGGAGAATATTTCCATTCCCTAGCTTCTTCCATGTTAAAATGCATGCCAGAATGAATATTGTTCCAATCAGAATATCCCACATCCTTACGGTGATATTGTATCAGCTGCTTCAATTCACTGAACTCTAGAATATGATAAAAGACACATTAGTTCTGGTCGGGCTTATCAAGATAGTGCTTCAAGTAGTGGGTGGGTATATCATAGAGCTTGCATAGCTTAGAGTGCATGTTTAAATAAGCCTATCCGAAATTTCCTCTTCTCTCTTAAAGATGTAGTCTCAGTTAACATCTGTCAAAACCTAAAGATTTTATCCTCTTTGTTACATTCTTTTCCGTCCCATCTACAAGTCACTTGACCAATATTTTGGAGGATTCTGTCTGGTTGTATTTGCTGCAGGGCTTCATAAATGTCCACATCTATATTTCGGGGGAGCCTGCTTTCCTGCGATAACTGCACTTCTCATCACTCATAGGCAGCCATTTTTTGCTTGGCCAATTGAATCGGATTTGACTTTAGATTCTTGTATTAAAATATATTAGCAGCAGAATATTGATAAATGCATCCCTATAAGGCATAATAACACGAGTAAATTCGGTAAGATTTTGTTTGTTATAATAGCTAAAAGTGCAGCTTTAATGTGCTGAAAAACTATCAAGTCACATAAAATAGATCATTTGGGTATATGTATGTGCCATGATTCTAGTGTAAGACTTAAAGACTAGAAATAGTCCTTTAAATCAAGGTAGCTTTGGTCCCAATAGTTCCCCCTGCCTACAGGTGGAAGCTATACATGACTTGACAGCTTTCAGATACTTCTTGACCTCTAACAATTCATCTGGTTGCACCGCACCTTATCATTTCTAGGGCATCATGCACACTCTGGAGACACCTGATGTATGTGACACATGGCACATACATTAAATAAAGTCTTGTACTATGTCTATTGATTCTCATTTTAATTTGCTTCTCAGGATTTTGAACATGAAGTCTTTCCAAGTTCTTGACATGTATTGTATGACTTATAGGCAATGCCTTGTTTGATAATTTCATCACTATAGATATATGCCTGCCTAAAGAAAATGTTGCGATTGAATGCAACTCTCCCCCTCTCTCTTTCTCCTCTCTCTCTGTTTCCCTACCACTCTCTCTCATTTTAACACAAGTTATGTCACTGTCATTTGTCCAGTGGACATATTATTACACATGCATGTGTCTTCACTTATTATTGCTCACAGGTAGCTTTTTTCTTTCAACCAATTCAACTTCAAAATCATGCATGATTATATAACAGCAGCAAAATAATGATTAAGTAAATCCTATAATTTAGATCTATGCATTTATATATCTCTCATATATTTAACTATATGGAACACAGCTGCCCTCTAGTGTTCAAAGTCCTGCTGGTCATTCACTGACACAGACCACACCAGTCGTTCAAAAAAAAGAGAATACCGAATACGGTATTGGCGACCAGGGACCCTGCATAAACCAGAGGAATCCCTTCTTATGACATCATTATCCATGGTCTTTCCCAAACTTCAGCCCAAATTAGTCAGTTGAAAACGGTGCTGGCCCACTCACTCACTCTCTATTGCTGGTGGATTTCATTAATTGCCTAATTGAGTTCATCTGTGCTCGTTCTTTGGGGGTACTGACGAGAATCTGTTGCACAACTAATTTGTGGGTTCACGTTCGTACATATTCGTGGGGACATAGACAAATATTGGGGTGAAAATGGTGTTGCACAAGTCAAAGTTAGGACGACCCTGAGGGTCGTCCTAAGTCTGTTCGTTAGCATTATGGGCACACATATAAATACATTATTCATGGAATTCCACACATTAATTAATATAAACTATATTGTATGTGTTTTCATACTGATCCTTAATTTTTATTAAAATATAGCCATTTGTGGGTATGAAGCCTCCTTGTTGCTATTCACTCCTGTTCGTTCGTCCCTGTTCCCTCAAAATAATGTCCACTATATATAGTGAGTGCCTGTGTTGCAAGCCATGAATAAATCATATGTGTGGGTGACTGTGTGAGTGGGTGAGTAGATGTGAGACACAAGTGTGCTTGGAGGGTTTGATTGTTTTGTGCATGTGGGGGTAACAATCCAATTAAAACTTCCTAATAATGGTTGGAATAAACAAGGGTAGTGATGTCATAAGACGGAATTCCTCTGGATTATACTGGTTACCCATTGGTACCGTATTATATATAAAGGTACAATGAAGAGTATGACACTTGAGAACGTGTAGGAGTAGGAAAGAATAGGATCAGCCCTTGTGCAACAGAGCTTGCTCTTTTCTACACTTAGCTGTTCATAACCAACAATCTACCAAGATTTAATTACTTGGCTACACGTTCGTGGACAGAACATGGTCTATTTCAATCTTTTAACCCTTCAATGTCTCTGCTGGATCATTGATTGCCCATTATTATTCTAATAATAGTGCATGGACAGGCAATTCAACTCAACAAAACAATTAAACCCACTCTGGTATGTTTACCTTCTCATGAGTTTTCACGAACGTGAACCCACGAATTAGTTGTGCAACGGATTCTTGTAGATATGCCAAAGAACGAGCGCGATTAGGTAAGATTAAGAAACGAGCAAGGCCTTTACAATCTGTATGAACTAACAGCAAAGAATAGGCTACGACCAGCGTTGTGCAACAAAGCCCTGTTGTAATAGCTGAGAATGCATTCGAAACATGTGATGACATGGCAAATAACTACCAGTAGCAAGGGCATTACCTTTTGTTATATCGTTGATTAACTGATGAATGAATATGAACAGATAGTTGGAATAGTGACAGCTATTACATAAAGAGAAATGAATGGAGACCAGAGGCTTTGAATCTCGAGATCTGACTGACAAGTATTTTATTTTAACAAACATATGTAGTGAACCCCCGGATATCTCGATTACCAATCCGGGGCTGTAGGCTCTCCTACAGGTAGTTTATCAGTAAATGGTGACACTAGTTATCCAGCCCGCAATAACCTTCGTGCTATTACTTAGACAACCCAGGTTCGATCTTCCTCTCAACTAAGGGAAAGTAAAACATGGACAACAATCTCTGTTTCCGTAGCTTTATTTCCCCCACAGTGCGATCACAAGGTACATGGTCAGCCGGGCTAACCAAGACATCTGACGGAAAGGATTTCCGGAATAGTCACAAATACAATCCGTACAATAACAAGGTGTGTACAAGTAAATGGCAAGATGTTCTTCGTACAGGAATAAGTGATACAGGAGATACACAATACATCACAATTATGCAATACAGTACGTATTCTGGTCAATGCAGGTAGATGAAAGGTAATCTGTAACTAGGGTAAAGCTTAACATTTCATTCACAGTAAAAACGGAACAGATCCGAAAGGCTTGAAAGGTTGAGCGAGCGGAGCTCCAACCTTGACCTTGAAGGCCGACCCGGTTATATAAGAGTTAAAACAACAGCAAGCTATACTAGACTTGCGCTGAACCTCACATCCACTACACATACATAAAAGAATAAATGGTCATGACCCACTGTGATTGGCTATGCCTACTCCGATGTTACCTGATCCTCTTACTAGTGTTGCACAATACTGCAATTAATTTATTTAATGATAAGTCATTATAGTAATTATAGTTCATGATTAATTGTCATGGTAATGATGTGGTTAATCATTGTTATGTCATGATTGCGTAATATAATATAACACTTTGAGGAATAAACTTTGAGGATGAAATACTCCTATAGAACCATAGAAGTGGGCGGGATAGACAGAACCCTAATAATATTATGATGTTATTAGGACCATAGAGGGTAATTAATGATGTATGCGATAATACACTTTGATAAGTGGTGTAGAAACGAAGATATCATAGGAAATGTTATGGTGGCATTTGTGGGCTTTTTTTATTTGATGTACGGGCTGCGCATCACATACATGTGCCGCTCATCATGTTCATGATGCCACAGTGATACAGGGGCAGAGATTATGTGTAAGTTTCTCCATTAGTTCCCATCGATATAAAATAAACGTGGTACCATGCCGTCAGTGTTACAAAGAGCCTTTTCTCATTATATGTTAAAATAATTTGGTTTATTGTTTCGTTCTGTTGTATTATTTATTTTGTTTTTGATTTTGCTTGTTCTAATACTATATTAAGCAAATCTAAACATTTTCTAGCTTGAAAGATTATAGCCAGTATACAAATTATTGCTGGCTATTTCTAAGGCAATAGGTTAATATTTCTATTTGTGGGGTACATATTTCGTGCTGTAAAATGCACATGGATATATATATATATATATGGAAAGGAGGCGCCATCTTTTATTAACTGTAGGGAATATCTTATTAAAGTACAAGCCTAGAAAAAGCTAATGAATCGCAAGGTTTGAGCAGTAGTTTAGAATTTATTTTATGACAAATGTTCATGACAAAAAGGCAATATCAGCCTTGACAGTAAAAAGGTTAATTATAGTTGATCAGTTCTCACGACTGGTACTGGGGATACTTTGGGGGAAAGGTTTAAATGCATTGAAACTACTAATCATTTACACACATCAGTGTACACTTTGTAAACATTGTGAAGGTGATAAGGCGATTTCTTAAAAATCTCAATATTTTCCTTCATAATTCTACCTCTAGGTAAAGATTCTGACTTAAACATTTGGCTATTAGTCCATTCTGGGTCAGATTTTGGGTCTATTTCGAATGCAATATGAGGCCATATACCATGGTGTCATCATACTTTTCGGCTGGTGATTGGTTATCGAATCTGGGTCAGATTTTGGTTATATTTTGAATGCAATATGAGGCCATATACCATGGTGTCATCAGGTCTGATTTGTTCATCAGGTATGATTTGGTTGATAATTTCAGTGCAATATGAGCCCATATACCATGGTGTCAAGCCTACCACATTTAATTCAATGAGACAACATTGGCTTCCCGAATGCAACCACTCAAACCTGTCACACTTGACTCAGTGAGAACTTCCTGCCACCTACAAGTGGTTGTGTTTGGAACTGCATGTGAGTTCCACAGATGCCTAGTTCTTAATTTAAATTATGGTGCGTACAACAGAAAGGTTAGTAAAATAATGGCTTGTTGTTTTTTGTAATGTAATGGTTTTGTAATGTTCTCTATTTGTATGGGATCTGACCCATTATGGACTAAAATGATTATACCACTCTGGTCGAATGGTGCATGATCCCATATACCCACTCGGCCTGCGGCCTCGTGGGCATATGGGATCGTACACCATTCTCATGCAATAACCAGCGTGGTATAATCCCTAAATAATTAGAATAATATTTCCAGGCACCCGGCAAAGTTTACAGATGTTTCCTTGTACCAATCCTTGCAAAATATTCAAGACTTCTTGATTCCTATATAAAAGATACTACTATTTCCATCAAACCTTATAATGTTAAGTTATGCAAATTCTATATCTATTATGTACAGAGAATCCTATCTAGCTAATCATAGCCTTGTAGTAAATGACCAGAAGCCATACAAAGATGTTTATTACAAAGACATGAACTTCTGTGTGCCCGTATAATAATCATTTAGCTATAACTCAAAAAAGAAAATGTAAAACTATATTATGATGTTTTTCTTTTTTTCTTTTTGTTTTACACTGCCGATATTAGTCATGTTACATTAAAACCAGACAGCGACAGTGGTTATAAAATATGAAAGATTGTTCAGTGCCAATCTGCAAGATGGCAGCTCTGTACTGGTTAACGCTGTAACATAATGTACTCCATCTGACGAACCTGAACATCTAAAACTATAACGAATTATTTCTAGATACTTTATTGTTAGATTAATTAGTTTATTTTGACTTATGTTTTGACTTATGTTAACATATTCTTTTTTTCACTTGATATGCTGAGAAACATTGTCTGTATGACGAAATGCTATCAATAAAAAAACATAAACATAAACATTTTATGTTGCAATGTAATAAGCCCAAAATTACGTGTGAATTTAACTTCAAGTTATTACATAAAATAAAACACAAAAAATTGTGTTGAAATTGCATCATTGACCAGTGTACATTGGCCATGTACAGTCTACTTCCTAAACTGGAAAATCATTTTGTAAGGCTTTGGGACAAGGTTGAATCCTAAATTGTACTCTCTTGGATCGTGTTTCGGTCTCTGCTTTTCTGAGATAGGTTTCATTATGAAGTGTTGTACAATTGATGACACTGTAAGAAAGAGGCGGTTCCTGGCAAAGACCTCACCGAGACAATGCCTTCTGCCAGCTCCAAAGGTCATCACTCTGTATGCAAAGAGGATATAAATCAAGTATCACACTATTTTGTGTTTCATTTAATTACATTTTTCTGCAGTATTGAGGTTACCTAGTTAATGAGATGAATGTTTATTGAAATAATGTTAGCCACTTACTAAATGCATTCATGATGGCTCATCATTGTATCTGTATGAAATCTGTATAATAATCTGTATATATAGTAATTTGAGGAAAGGAAAACACAACACGGGATTGGCACTAGAAGTGACGGCCTGTGTACCGCCCATTATAATTTTAATCTCAAAAGAAATTTTCCGTCCACTTGCTTTGACACTGAGGCTCAGAATGACTGGTAAGCGGTTGGTGGTGCCTAGCAACCATGGCAACAAACATAATTCAGGTACCGCAGCAATTAATATATATACATTATATCTTAGGAAACATATAAGGTCACATATAGTAATTTGAGGAAAGGAAAACACAACACGGGATTGGCACTAGAAGTGACGGCCTGTGTACCGCCCAACACCCAACATCAATATGAAGCAAGTCCAGACGCAACACGACTGTCAATGTCCATAAGGCGATTTAATGGTGAAGATAAATAAACTAGGACCGCCATAGACTTCCAATGTCCCATGTATTTTATGTCTTGTAGGGAGACACCTAACTCCTGGAGATACATCGCACCACTGCGCCTCAATGAGTGAAGGCCAGTATATTTGTTAGACAGTCCCACATTTGCCAACAATGATTTGAAAAACTTCAATAGTTCAGTATATTTCACTGGAACCAAACCTGTAGGTGAAGGCCGCAGCATCAACGGAGAACTGTCCGATGCGGGATATGTTAGCAGATATTTTTGAAGTCTGGTGTAAACATCAGACACATAACTAGAAAATTGATGTACCGGTAAATACAAGAAGTTACTGTCCTGGCCGTGGGTTTTCGAAGAACGTACAGTGAACAAAACATAGTCCGAGTAGAACTTCACATCCGAACGTAAGAGAGTGTGTCCATCTGATGTACCACTGTCAACAATGTTACTTTTACGCAACAGTGTTCTGAAGCATATTATACAACACAACCAGTAAATCTCACTTAACGGGTCCCCATGGGAGGTACTGTACATCAATGACAATTGTGAAGGCGTGAGAAACAGACGCTGTACGTGTCCAGGCGCAAGAATCTTCTTCAAGCCTGAGAGCACAACCTTTATCAAGTAGATGTCTCTAAACGCAGTAGGGTGTCCGAGCATATTATGTAATGAGATAATGCTACTCAAATAATTGTTTATGGTCGTAAACGTGCACGTATTACTAAGGTCAACCAAGAACCTTGCAATAGTAGTAGAGTCAGCAGGACACAACACAAGGCCAAATTCATTGCAGAAGGTAGTATAGCGGCGCCACTGCGAGCCCCTCGTAGACATAGTGTTCTGGGCCCAAGCTGAGCAGATGACTTCCGTGACACGCTTATCGATCACAGGCAACTGCAGGGCTGCAACATAACGAGAATCGATGTAAGAAGCCAAAGTCATCGTCTATAGAAACTCTAGAAATCTTGTCAGCACAAACGTTATCCACACCTTTTATGTGCCTGGCAGTAATGTAAATGTTGTGTAAGACTGACATCCAGAAAATCTGACGAATTAACCTCATACAAGATACATTCGAACTACGACCAGTATTGACCATAGACAAGACTTGTGTATTGTCGGTATAAACTACAATGTGTTTGTCAACTAACTGGCAGGCAAATACAGAGAGACCTATCGAGATAGGAACAAGTTCCCACAAGTTAATGTTATCATCCATATTTGAGACCAGTGGTTTCTTTTGATTAACCCAATGGCCATGATAGTCACAAGATTTTACATAACTAGGAATGATATCACTATCAAAGAAACCGCCCAGCCATTGATCACCCATGACAAAACCGTAACCTGTGCCACTAGCATCAGTGTAGCAGGTAGGGCCATCACCAAAATTGAACCTAATAATAGAAGCAACTCCATTGAACACTGATGAGAATTGCAACCACCATTGTATATCTTCCTTGAAACCCGCTGAGAGCTTTACTCTACATCTATCAGGTAAACCTTTGAGGTGTGCTAATATTCTATGTGAGAAGGTACGTCCACCTCGAACAATTCTGGAGCAGTGAGCCAAAATACCTCCTAACCTCTGTAGTTGCTTTTTTGTAGCTCTAGTTTTGTTAGCAAATAACCTCAGCTCATTTTGGAAACGCACCAACTTATCAGTGGGTAGTCGCAAAACCATATCAGTTGTGTCTAATTCTACACCAAGATATCTAGTACACACCGGCGGGGATGAACATTTTTTCCAGGCTATGATAAAACCCAGTGATCTCAATAGATTTACAAGGACGGCTTGTGACCTTTGACATTCCTCAAACGATTCTTCTACACAAAGAAAATCATCTAGGTAATTTACTACTCTCATGAACCCATGTCGATGCATACAACATACAACAAAGTTGGTAATAGTATTAAAGATGTACGGAGCGCACTGTAGTCCGAAACAAAGGCACGTGTCTACTAGAAAACACCATTCTCCATCCATATACCATCTAATACCTTGTACTCGTCTGTGTTCAGGGTTTACAGAAATGCTTCTATACGCAGCTGATATATCAACACTAGCAGTAAAATAACCCGGCTCTAAAAGAGAGCTTACATAATCAAGTGTGGTAAACTTGAACGGACTAGCCGTGGTAACCATATGATTATTTATGGAAATGTACAGAGGACGTTTACAGTCCGTAATTGGTCTATAAGTACCATCAGGTTTTGGTATAGCCCCAAGTGCGTGTATACACAAGGGTTGCTCATCTACTCGTAAGTATTTACCATCCCTAACCTCTTGGGAAATCAAGTTGTCAACAAAAGCAAAAGCATCGCCATGCAAAACGGAATTGTAATTTGGACAATCATAACCCTCTAGATCTTCTATAGCATCAACAATATTGAAACCTCTTACAATACCATTAGCAATGAAGTCACGTAGACAGATGTCATTTTCATATTCTAGCTCTTCCAACCAAATATCCGCATTCATTTGGTTCACAAGACCACCAATACAAGTATTATTTACAAGTACATTTCTAAACATTGGTATGCCGGGACAATAACTTGTAGGTACAAAGTCAACATGTGACTCCGCAATACACGAATCAGTGACATCATAACATGCATAGCTATCAATATCTGCAAATTCCGCATGATCACATACATAATCACAATCAAAATCATCAAAAACAGGAGTAACATTGTCTAAAGATGAGGCTTCAGGGCCTAGAATCTCTGTGTAGTCATCTGACAAGGAAGGATGATCTGAATCGCTGCCTGCGTGTGAGCCTTCCGGGGCTCCAACAAGCGATAGGGGTTCCCCGAGAGCACCAAGTCTCGAGTGGTCAATAGCAGATAAAGTGACATCTGTAAGCGAACCATCCACCAAAAAGGTTGCACATGAAGAGGGGGTCGAAGGGCTAGAAGAAGACACATCTGGAAGGCAGATAGTCGATCCCAGGAGACCTGTCGAATGAGAAGTAGGGGAGTCAACAACCTCCGAACAAGAAGGCGGAAGTTGTTCGCCGCCATGACAGGTAAACAGCAGCGAGGTTTCCCCAAAGCCATGACGTCATAGATGGGAATCTCCCCGTTTCTCACGAGGGCACCCAACAGCCTTATGTTTCTGCTTGCAAATACGACAAGTGTGGCTTTTGGGGCAGTTATCTTCCGTACAGTTTCTGTAATTCCAGAGGAAACAATTATCTGCCGGATAGTCATCAGGCGCAGTATCAGTCTTGGTCTTGTCCTTGTTTCGTTGCTTGTTCGACGAGTTACCAGAGGAGTACCCACGCCGACCTTGACCTTGGTCTCGCTGGTCTTTATGTTTTGACAAGGCCGCCCCGTGAAAACAGTAGTTGCAGCCACGATTATCACAATCTGGGAATCCTGCAGCCCGATTCTTCAAGAAAGTGTCTACAACGTGATGATCATAGTTTGCATACGCACTATCAACATAATCACCTTCTGTCGCATGCCTAGTCACAAACTCCATATGGGACAAATACGACTGGACGTCACCCCCAGTCGATAGCAAATGATTTGCCACCATTGTCATACCGTACATAAGCTGTCTATAGGTGAGTTTTTTGTGATCCAAACTCTTTAGGGCGACAGAATGCAAACCATGTTGATAATAGAACTCAGGTCTAAATACCATACCCGCATTTCGTTTAATGGTCTCCGGGTCGACGGTAGAGTTGATCTGGTGAAGGGCTGACGCCACAGGATCAGCTAGCCAGGCAGTGGTGAGGGAAGAAGCAGGTAGTGATGACCCGGCCTGGGCACCAGCGGTGACAGTGGGAGACACCGGTAGCTGCACGGGAGGAGAAGCGACCTGTCCGGAAGAAAGCCCCGCTTGTTGATCGGAGGTAGAACTCATAGTAGAGGCGGCCATCTTGGAATGAAAAGACAAGGAAAGCCTCTCCATACGATCCAGCATTGTATTCATGCAGGCACTTTGGTCGTCAAACTTCTGCTCCCAAGCAGCTAATGCTATGGATTCTGATTTAACCCCAGTACTGGAAAGATTGGCGTCCACCTTCTCCTTAGGGAAGGCCGACAACGCAGCTAAGTCCATGTAGGATCTCCAATTGTCAATAGAACCAGTAACGTCTTTAGATTGCTCACAAGCATCCCTATAATACTTGCAAGTGGACCTAATCGTCGTCCCAGGATGTGGATGGGCATACCCACACGCCGTACAATTCACCATAATGAAAGACTCACGATTCACGATCAGGTAAGAGAAAGAAATTTTCCTTCCACTTGCTTTGACACTGAGGCTCAGAATGACTGGTAAGCGGTTGGTGGTGCCTAGCAACCACGGCAACAAACATAATTCAGGTACCGCAGCAATTAATATATATATACATTATATCTTAGGAAACATATAAGGTCACATATATATATGAGCAAATCCGCAAATAATGCGTCATTTGGGTTGAAAGACAAAAAGTTATGCAGAGGCTAAAGTATTTATCTGACAGTATTTTTTGTTGTATTTGTGGATCCAGGGGAGAAAAGTCATCTAGGGGGATGGTATCCTATGAAATTTCTTGTATTTTTTTAATCGCAAGGCAAACAAAATACCCATTTCCCTGCCAGCACCACCCAAAAAAAACAAAGTTATGATATCCAAACCATAAACCACTGTTTAAAAATAGCAGCCAGTAATTTCAAAAACTCATCATTATGAAATATTATGTTATTTTGATTAAAAAATCACTATAGTTAACTTTGCAATTAATTTCTTGATGGAATGACGTGAGTTTGATTTCATTGGAGGCCCCCCTGTTGACATAACAGGGGTCTAAATTAATTTGGGGTGCAAACTATTTTTTCTAACTTTATCCCTAAAGTACTAAATTTGCCTCTAAATACTTTAACTTCTATTTACCACCATAAATCACCGTAACAAGTGTTCAAGTCAACTTAACAGGAAAATGAGGAGGAATGAACTTTATTAATATTTTCGTATATTCTAAATATAATGGGTTATATGACCTGTGACCTGTCTTGCTGCCATTACCACAACCAATACGGAATGAATGGTTATATGGCTTTAACTTTTCTCCTAGTTGGAATATTTTCACAAACTAAACAGCTTTATGCGCAGAGCGATTCTACTGGTGCGCTTGTTGTTTCCTATATGAAAACAATAGCAAATGCATTTGTACGCTCTCACTGCGCTCTTGGTCTGCTAGTTTAACAGGCAGAAAGAGGGTTGTGTTGCTGCGCTCAAATCAAACACGGCATATATTAGCGCAATGTCAAAAGGAAGCGCCAATGTCAAATTTTAAGAATGAATAGAAAACGCAAACACTGATTCTATTGGACCAATCTGGGTTCACTCTGCCTTCGCCTGTTATGTGCTCGGGGAAATAAAAAGACAGGGCCATGAGCGGTCCAAAAGAGCGAGCCAGAAGAATCAAGAACAAACTGATTTAAAACATTATGCGTATATTGAAATTATTTATTTCTAAATAGTAATAAATAAGTACCTTTCCTTTTTTTTCTCAAACTGCCCTGACCACAATATTCCTTATTAACATTCCCAATTTCGCCTATATTAGCAGCAATATATCTATCTAGTTTATGTACAATCAATGGATCCATAGAAGCAATTATTAAAAATCATGCATTTTCAACCCTTGATGGGCAAATGACGCATTTTGGGTGGAATAGCTCATATACAATCTAAATCCTTTTTTTATTTCAACACAAATTAGGCTAAAAAAACTCAACAATCCTCCAATCATTATGCCCAGGTTGCAGTAACTATTGTGTTTGAGAGGATTTGTTCCTTTTCATCAAAATGTTGGTTATATCAACTAAATTTCACCTTGTTCTTAATGGGTGGTCAACTGGTAGCACCCGGCCCTCTTCATCAAGGAACCTGCCAGGGTTAAATATCCATGGTTCATCCCAGAAGTCTGGATCATGCTGCAAATCCCACACATTCATAAGGACCTAGAGTAGAATAATAGTGCGTATTACAGCCTTAACACAACTATTCTAAACTATAAAGCATGCAGTGATTAGCATGAAGAGCACTACATGACAGTCCAGAGGGACTTTTCACCTGCACAACACTCACTAAAAAAATGAAAATTTGAGTTTCTATTGACCATTTATTTCAAGTGATCTGTTATACCAGCTAAATCGAGCTGAATAGCATTACTATATAGCCAGGGTATGGCTCGGCTATATATATGTACAGGTGATTTGGGGAAGTACAGCACAACAATTGTATAATACAGTATAGTACAGAAATTGTATAAGATAAGTAGCAACATGACAAAAATAATGACAAGTTATCTGAATGGCAGAAGCCAACAGGTAAGGATCTCAGAAAATATATAAAAAAAATCTAGCTTGGTAACAGGAGTACCACAAGGGTCCATTTTGGGACCTTCCATGTTTATTATATATCTTATGACATTACTAATCTAGAAACAAAAGGTATAATGAAGTATTATGCTGATGACATAGCACTGGTAAATATTGAAGATAGCTATGATGATTTGAGAAAATCAATGCAACTAGACTGTGAAAAGATAATGAAATGGAGTAATTACAATAAACTTAGTGTAAATACTAAAAAAACAAAGTCAATGCTAATAGGAAATAGAAACCAATTGCAATTACATAACAAGAAATTACCTATTAAGTTAGAAAACGAAGCACAAATTGAATGGGTGTCATATTTCAGATACCTTGGCATTACTATACAGGAAGACCTGAAATTCGATAAGAGTTTCAACTCTATGATAGGCCAGGATTCAGCAAGATTAAAAACCATCCAGTTAATAAGAGAAAGCTTAACTAAAAACTGTGCTATGAAACTAACTAAATCTATGGTCTTATGTCACCTAGACTACATCAACTTCTGCTATATGTTTCTTAATAAAAATCAACTTGATAAGATCCAAACTATTCAAAACAGAGCCTTGAAATTAGCTCTGAAGTTACCTAAGTTATATCCTACAATCCAATTGCATAAAAATACGAAGACATTACTATTCACCAAAAAATGGAATTCAACTTATTGAAGCAAATTCAGTTTGATGTACACCATAATAGACATGATACAATTTTCAAGCAAAACATTCCAGGTAATACCAGAAGGCATGATGGAATTATTCTGGAGCAAATAATGCCAAAATATGAACTATATAGAAAAGCATTCCTATACCAAGGACCCAGTCTATGGACCAATTTGCCAATAAACCTAAGACAAGAAGCAGATATTATACTTTTTAAGAGAAAACTGAAATTGCTGTACTTAGAACAATAATAATTAAAACATTAAGAAATAACAACTTTTGGTATCAAAGTATGAAGTAGAAAAACTAGAATTGAACTATATCATATATAATCATCATGTATAAACCACAATCTCATTCCACCCAACACCATATATATAGCACTTTTTTATCCCAACATCTCCAGAAACCATGTAGTGACACTTCAAGCCAGGTGTGAGGTGAAAATCATCCATATATTATATGTGCATGATCCTCGTTTGAACAGGGATGGCAAAGGCCAAACCCTTCTGTAATACCTGGAAAAATAAAATAATTAAAAAAAAAAAAAAGGACATGCCACTGAAATCAGCAGGGTCATTGAGCACTACATGTAACTATTATATAATCATTTTGGGAGGCAAGCCTTTACCACCTTTAAACATGGCCATCACTAATCGCACATATATCCAACCTTTTCAGAGAAACAGTTAATCTATAGGTCTAGTGGCTTCTTAATTGTGTTTTCCTTTTATGTATTCCTTGTGGAATAATTTAGATGAAGAATTATGATAGGGAAAGACTATATTGGCAACACTTTAAGATACTAAAAGAAATATGTATGGTAGAGGTATTAAGGACAGCAGATGTGTCTAGCAATGAGGCATATCTAAGGTGTTTATTTTAATAAGTTAGTGAGATCCGGGCATGTGCATCTACTTCCTAGTGCATATCACCTGGGAGTTTTTATCCTTGCTCTTAATCATAATACAGAAAATACCCCAAAAAGTTAAATGTTTGATCAGTTGTAATCCCTTACTATTGTTATTACTCACTATTATGTATATATACACCAGATATGACAAGAAAATATGTACAATGTGTAGAAACTATAATCAATCCCCATTGTAGGCATGCAATGATTTAGTCCCAGAATGATTATTACTTGTATTACATCTGTTATTATCATGAAGTCCTTATTTCCAATCAGTACACAGAAATATTTCTGAGAAGAGCATCATTGGTGTAGCAATATGGGTGTGCATACATTGAAGTATGACTGTGTCAGTGTCTGTGTCTGTGTGCATTGTTCGAAAGCACAGTCATGCGCTGGTAGCCCACTACATATTGAACAACTCAATTAATCAACACTTGTTACCTATAAAATGAATACTGTTTAGTTTTGAAAAGAAGACTTACATTTGTGCCTTTGGGAATATCAAAACCTCCTATAGAAACGTCATTAACCACTTGATGGGGCACATTCATTGGCACCAGGGTATGGTATCTAAAGAGTTCAATAATGGTTGCCTCAACATATGGAAGGTTTTGCTTGTCATCAAGGGTCACTCTCCTCTCTCCTATTGCAAGTTTTACTTCTTGGGCCATCCTTTCTTGTACTTCAGGATGATTAGTCAGTATGGCTATCATGGAATGCATGATGATTGAAGAGGTGAACGTACCTACAAGGACCGAAAGCCACACTATTTTGCTGGTATAAATCATTTGCTTTATTTTTACAAATGGTAAAAGTTAATGACAATTTGGAAAATTACTTAACTTCAATATCTATCAAACACTATGGCCTACTAGGTTTGACCATGCAATAAGCCTAATACAAATGAAAGGTTGCAGTAATATTCGCATACAAATGGTGTGTTGGGATCTGTTGCACCACTTTTGGACGATTATGCGTAATAGTAACAATCCATTTATGATCTGGTAACAATATATCATACAATTTGGGGGTGGGGGGGGCTATTTCATTGCTGCATAACTGTGTTTATTGGTTTCATTCAAGAATGGTCTGCACCTGATGTATCCTCTAATAAAGATATGATGTAATAGCAGCCACTACAGTTGCACCACAACATCTGTGCATGGATATACTGAGATGTGATAAGCCAGGGCCAATTCAGCATCCAATGACTGTATAATTCTTGCCTTTGATCATAGCTGGGGTTCAGTGGATAGAGCTATTTAGTGAAGAATAACTTAGTTGGCCATGATCTGGGACCCCTTGGTCATTCATAGTACCACCACGTACTGGCAACACAAACCTGCATTGAGCATGTCAAACGTAAGTGCATACACATCATCATCGGTGAGTATAAACTCATGATTCCCCTTCTTACTTTCCTCTTGAATATTCAGCACAGATTCAATGTAACTACTGGGCTTTCCAGGGACGAATTTCTCCTAAAATTAATAATGATAATAGATTAAGCAACACACATATTAGTAATCTACTGAGGTGTGCAGGTCAAGGTAGTGAATTGTGTTGCATCAAACAATTTAGTGCACTTTCTAACACTTTCTTACAGCTCCCCCACTGGCCAGGTGCAGCATGCACTACAATGTCCATACATTTGAGATCGTGCACTTGATCGTGCACTTTCATACGGATAGTCAACTTGAGCTGCATGATGCAGAAAGAAAATAAAACACTTCCGGTAACATCAGCCATAGTGTGGATCTTGTTGATCGATTTGAAGGCTTAAATGCGGATAAAATAACAAGAACGAAGACTTACTTTTTTTTTCTTTTTTTTATTTCATTTCGGGCCAATATACAATATTTAAACAAATTTTTAGAAAAAAACGCACTATCCCTCAGGGAAGTTTTCATACGTTCATACACTGGAATGTCACATGCACCACAGAACCATGGGAACAAATATCAAACCAACGTAGATATTTTCCCATGTTGGCAACAAGTAAATTTGTTGCCATCAATCTATTTCACCCTTCATTTGTGCATGAAAATGTCATGAACTGTTGCTACAAAATCTTAGGCCTGTTGGCAACACATTTTGTAAGTTGGCAACCCTTTTCTCTTGTGGAGTTCCCTTATTAGAATGCTAAACATCAAAAGTGTCACCAGTTTATTAATAATACATGATCGATATCAGCACATGTGAGGTTCCAGGATATGAAACCTGCTATATAGATAGTTTATGCATAAGAATTTCATAGTAATATGATTTATAGGTCAGGACCCCCGTTTATATAGTCACAACCATCTTGACTTTCCCATGAAGACAAACTTCTTACCTTCGCTTCATGTATTTGTTCATTTATGAATGCAACAACATGGTTCCTAGCCTCTACCAGTTGTGCATAATAAGCCCTCAAGGGTAAGTGTCGCAACCATGGAAAGACATCTAAGAGGATGCCAGCACCAGTATTGGAAATGTTGGCACAAAATGATTCTTCACACTCACGTAAACCATCTATATGTTTTTTATCCATTTTGATACCAAATACCTGCAATATATAGATAAGTTTATTCAAGTTTTGTTGTTTGTCTATTCTAATGGATTATTCTTTAAAACAAAGCCTTCACTCCTAGAGAAAAAAACAGCTTCCAAACGCCTGAAGTGGTTGGTAATATAGTATTCCTTTAATCATACTAACCATTTGTTATGTTGTTATTTGCCTTTTGATTTGATATAAATATATTGCAAATTAGATGTCCCAATTGAAAATCAGTTGCTTTTATAAAGGAATGTTGGCATCAGCTTATTATATATCTAAACTACTCTAAATTACAAAAGAAATATAGTCAAACTTACTAAGGATGATATTATTGCAGTCATGCAATGATTCATTATGTTGAATGGATCCACGGGTTCTCCTGAGCTGGCTAGAGATTCTAACTCTTCTAGCATATTGCCAATGTGTTCCAGAAAAATGTTTTCTAAGTTAGTCCGATTATCACCATATGTCTGCAATAGGTATTAAACCATCTCAAGTTACCAGTAGACAAACTGCCTCAGGCAGCAATGCTAAAGCAAACAAGGATATATTGTCCAGGATGATAGACAGCATGGTCTGAGAGCTGACAATAATCCAAAGCTCAGGTTAGAACGACCAAGATCAGAATGTTTAAAATAGCTTTTACTCCACGTTGATGTATGTACTACATGCTATTTGTATAAGCGGGAGTAGAGTGGTAATTTGCAACAGTTCAACGTGTGTGGTATGACTTCCTGTCCCCAGTAAACATAGCCATATAAGGTAAGCATAGCAACGTGGGAGTAAATATAGAACCTAAATTTAAATGTGGTACTTGGGACAGTATTACACTGTCCTCAATGTTTTTTTTTTTTCATAACCCACTCGCCTATCGGCTTGTGGGCCACAGAAAAACAAACATCTCGGACAGTGCAATAGTGTCCCTTGTACCACATTCTCATCAGGTTCTATATACTAAGTGGTCAACAAATGTGGAACAAATTGCCTATTGAGCTGAAGGCTATCGAGGATGGTAACCATTTCAACAAGGGTATCAAAGCTTGGTATTCTGATGAAATCATACGTTAGAAAGGTACACTGACATGTTTGTTCTTAAATGCCTGTATTTTTATGTGATGTATTGTGGTGATAATTGATGAAGAGAACTTAACGACTAGTGAAAGTTATGACTCATACCAGCATAAATATATTGAGTCAATTGAAACCATTGTGTATTGAATGGTAGGCAGAGACGAGAAATGTATTAGTTAATTGCATAGATTTGAAGTATGGAGAGGGGATGAGGTTCGGAGAAGATCTGTTTATCATAATTGTCTAATAAAGTAAAGAACCGAAGTGTTGTTGTATTATGTAGGGTATTGGTGTTTTTGCATTATGTATAGTATTGTAGTTTTCTCAGAGAATAATGATTTTGCAGAATAAGGTCATTGCGATTGGTCAAATATGCGTATTTGTAAATGTATTTAAATGTTGGGCCAATTTAAATGGTTTTTTTTAAAAAAGGGAAAAAAAGGAATAATAGTACCAAATGCAAGCCTATGGATGCCCAACATAAACTGTTTTCAGGTTTACTAATATAACTGCATAGCTTTGTCACATGGGATTAAACAAAGACAGGAAAATTACTTAAAGAATGAGATGAGTAGGAGGTCGCTAAAAGAAATAGACATTGTAATTCTATACATAAACGATATGTGATCTTTACCTTCAGACTCTGACTGGCAACTTTCTTCATGAATATCCATTTTCCTGAGAAGCTAGTTGCAACAACACTGTTGGTGTGATTGTACATCACGTCAAAACGGTACATGGGTGGGCGACCAGCAAAATCATCAGAATGGGTGACCAGCGATTTGTATATATTTTCATATTTACTTAGCACCACATAGTCACGGCCAAACATCTGAAAGTTAAGGATAGGGTAATTTAAAATTCACAAATGGAAAGTCTTTGGATTACTGATTCTATTAATCTGAGGGAAGATGGTTATTTGATCTTCTCATACCTTGAGCAACACCTCAAAAACAAATAAGCACAGATGAATATAGATCATGTCTATAATAGGAGACTTCACAAACTCCAAAGTCAGTCACTGCAGGGCTACAATTTGTCATTTTGCACATGTGCACTTCATTACAGCCACACCTTACTATAGGCACAAATGCTCCCCTACATTCCAGTGCCAGGTGGCCCACTGACTGCACCCGTCAAACCTGTCAACAACACTACCACTTGGCCATTGTCCGGCTGCTGCCTGTTGCATGGGACCATACACTCTTACAAAAGTAGTAATATTCTAAGATTTAGCTCATGAATCAATCAGATTTTTGGCATGATGACTATAAACATATTTTGCAATAATCTTATATAGTGAAAATTATCGCTGGGACAAGCAGGCAAAGTTTGGCACCTATAGTAGGGGTATGAGAGCATTGGAAAAGCACCTGTATAACCCCGAGCATGAATTAAGGTCACCACAGTTTCTGCAGGACTGAATGAATCTGTTAAGTGCCCTATTGAATTTTTGTTGACAAACTTTATTCAATTTATTAACAAATCCGCATTGCCCAGAGCGATTAATACTTTATGAATACAAAAGCCCTTTGTTTCCACCTCAGAGGGACCTTATTATGATGAAAAACAGTTTCCTATAAAAAGAGCTTCCAATAATGTAGAAAAATATGTCAAAAACATCAATGCATTTCTACTTCAGTGAGACCTTATTATACTAAGAATAGCTTCTAATAAGGTAGGAAAATCATCAAGAAATACCTCATTGGTAAAAATAAAGAAAAAACCTTTAGCTCTCAGCTTATGCCTTGAGGAGGCTCTACTAAGTTAAAACAAGGGTTTTTCAAGTTTACATCGAAGGCCTTGAACAAGTAGAGGCTTTATAACAGTAGAGCATAAGGCATTGTAGAAAAAGAAGTACTGCAATCCTATATAGCCTAGTTCTCAGGGAGAGTCAAGTATTGTGAATCAACAAAGTCCTCAAATTTGGACGTCTTGCAGTGATGCGAGTGCAATGGAATCTACCAACTATCCAGTTGGTCAGGTTTATTCCCTACCATCTGTTGATGTATTTCTTCCATTCCCTATATGTGTATGAAGGCTCTAGCACATAACAGTACAAAATTCACGAAGTTTGGCACAACGTCTAGACTCTCCATACACGAAATTGCCACTGTTTTGCTTGGAAAATTTCGCAGGGCTACAGGACATGCATAGCAGACAACGTGCAATGATAACCTTTCACTAATTTTAGACCATAGCTCAAAGACGTTCGGACATGAATAGAAAAAGTGGCAAATTGTATCAATCTCATTGAAATAAGTACAGATATCCAAGGCCTTGACCTGGATTTGTTTTAAATAAGCGTTACATGTGGTGGCTCTATCGAAAATATTATATTGAAGCGACTGCAGCCTCACACCGGAAGAACATTTGTAGGGAAAAGTATATCTATTCTCCCATGCAACTGAGGTGTACAAAATACTATTGGTATTACCAATTAAAAACTAGTTTGTGGATGCTTGTTTTGTTTTTTTAGCTGATGGGACAGTAATCTTGCACCCCCAGTCCAGGAAAAATAATGTTTGATCTTCTCAATAAATGCCCTTCAGCTGGTCTATTATAAATAAGCTGCAGTTGCTTTTATTTAGAAAAAGAAAAAAATCAAAAAGACAAATGGATGATGACTAGAATAAAATGCTTTTTTCCCATTATACAATTCAATTCTACCTTGAACATATACACATTGCCATAGGTCTGCATCCAATCACACATTGTATTATGAGCACCACTTGGATCCAACTGGAAAGCTGAACCAAAAAAGGGTAATCCAGTGGGGCCTGGGGGGATATTTCCAGTCCCTAGCTTCTTCCACATTAAAATGCATGTCAGAATGAATATTGTTCCAATCAGAATATCCCACATCCTTATGGTGATATTGTATGGGCTGCTTAAATTCACTGAACTTGAGAATATGATGAAACACGTTAACTCTGGTGTGGCTGATAATGATAGATAGATAGTGCTCCAAGTGATCATAAAGCTATATATAGTTAAGATAAGTCTATCCTAAATTTCACATTGTCTGTTAAAGATGCATTTTCAGTTAACATTGGTCAGAAGCTAAAGAGTTCCTCCACTTTGTTACATTCTTCTCCAACCCATCTACAAGTCATTGGACCAAGATTTTGGAGGATTTTGTCCTGTTGTTTTTGCTGCATGGCTTCATAAATGTCCGCATTTATACTTTGGGGACCTGCCAACTTGCTTTCCTGTGATAACTGGACTTATGATCGCTTATCGGCAGCCGTTTTTGCTTGGTCAATTGAATTGGATTCAACTCTCCGATTCTTGTATCAAAATATATTAGCAGCAGAATATTGATAAATGTAGCCCTATAAGGTATATTAATACGAGTAAATTTGGTAAGATCTTGTTTGTCTTAATAGCTGGGAGTGCAGCTTTGATGAGCCGAAAGATTATTAAGTCATATGAAATAGATAGATCATGTAGCTGGAGTATATAGCCAGCTCTACCATGCAAGGGTGCATGTCCCATCTGACTCACACCCTGCTCCAATAGGCATTAAAAACTTCTGGCTTGAGCTCCGGTAGCTTAAATACACTTGGTTTGAATGTAAAAGTTTCAAGTTGTGACTACTGAAATGATGGATTCTTTGCAAGATTTGGAAGTTTTTCTAGAGATGAGTGCATAATAGCTTTAGGACATATATTTTCTACTTATATTACATGTCAACACACTACGATATGTACAATGATACTGGAAGGGTTTATCAATGCATAGAAACAAATATATTTTTATCATCAAATATGACGTCACCAGGGTCAGTTGTTCATGACAAAGTAGGCCAAAAACGATAGATAGCAATTGACACGTTTTCTCTACAGGTCTATTCTTTCTCCTTTCAAGATTGATAAACATATTTCTCAAATATGTGTCTTAGTGTGATTAAAAAATTATCCCCAATTTATTTGATTCTGCACCGTTTTTTCGGCTCCAAGTAAGTATATTTGATCACTGCTTATGTCTTGATATGTATCGATCATCAAAAGTCACATTAACATCGTTATTCCTTCAGTACATGTACTTAAAATGTCATTCATAATAATCATGATAGGTTACGAATGACAATATAGATTCACAGACAATATAGATTCACATTCTCCATTGATTCCTATATAAAACATATACTATGGCAAAAATGTGGAACTCGCTGCCCGCTGATGTAAGAAGAATAAAAGATGAAAATAGTTTTGTAAAAATCACATTGTAAATTGTTATTGCAACTGTCTATTTGATTGATGTGTCTCCAATATTGTCTTGTAATCACTGTACTAGAGCTGAGTGTCTTCACTCAAATGATGTATATATGATGTATCTGCATCCATCTAATGCACTTGTCAATTGCAACCCCAATTGACAAGTGCATAAAAATGTATCGAGACAAGAATGTATACAAAAATGTTAGTGAGTCTCCAATACTGCCTCGTAATCACTGCCCTACAGCTGTGTGTCTTTGCTCAAATGATACATACATAATTATCTGTCCATCTATCTAAAGAATGTATCGAAACAAGAATGTATACAAAATGTTGATTCATACCATTGACCCCAATCAAATTACTATTCTACATAATAAATGCCGACTTTGGCCCGCACGAAGGAAATAATGTCCTGTAAAAAGAAATGTGATGATGATTCAGGATACTGGCCGCAAAATATTTAAAATAACCACCCTGAGAGTAATGACTCTACTCTCCGAGGATCGTGATACCTATAATGAACTTTCGTTTAACAAACCAACCAACTTCACTATACTCCCTGATTAGAAAAAAAGTGATAAAACCATCTTCTCAATGGAAGGTCAAGCGATAGAATAAGGTATGTTATGATTGTAAGGTTCCAATGAAAATTCCTTGCGATGCAATATAGAAGTAATGCGCATCAGGACATAATGAAAACCACAAGCATTTGTGAGATTGTATCTGATGATTTACCTGAGTAAAAACCTGTGGAAAAAAAAGAACTACCATTCCCATCAAACCTTATTATGTTATGTTACGCAATCTCTATATCCATTACAGAGAATTAATCAAATATAGGTCATCATGGCCTCGCAGTAAATGACCAATAAATAATCCATAAACATGACCATTTTGTTTAGTGATTCAGTTCTCATTGAGAGGTTGTTTTCAGGTTTGGGATTTGTTGGAGATCTCATTGGAAACACAAATCTCAACTAAATGTTTATTTTTGATCCATAAGTAACCCTTGGTAGCAATGTAAAAAAATTCCCCAAAGAAACAGGGAGTTAAAAATATTTCGAGACACTCTATTTTGTCCTACCCTACAGGTAGGGGCCCAGACACATGATATAATTATTGATGTATTGCATAACTTTATCTGGACTGTATCAATTGTAAAAAGAATGCATTTTGAAAACTAGCAGTTGTCAACCCATGGACTGGGTTTTTATGTGGCTTTATAAAAGCATATAAGGCATGAAAAGTCTATATGGGCTGCATCTTTAAGTATAATTCATATTAGTATAAAGACCCTATAATGGTGCAATTCTCGCAGCTATCCATTGTTTACACTCATGCAAGTGAGATGTAGTGTTTGTCTGCAAATCCAATCCATTACAACTGTATCTCCTGTTTATTCTGAAACACATTTATGTGGCCATGCAGAATGTTGTTAAAGATGATTGAAATTCTGTTTTTTACAAGTTAATTGTGGAAGTAGTTTCTTTTGGTGGTTCTTTATTGACGTATATAGATTGTGGGGACATTTACTGCTGCATTTACCTAATTAATTTTCTTCTTTTGATCAAAATTCTGCTCTTTTATTCACAAAGGAACTGCCAAGAAACTTCCTAGTTTGATACATGTAGGGCCATTTTGAGGAAACATTTCCCTTTTATTTTAAGGAACAAAATTCTAATTTATTGATATAAAAATCATTTCAAATTTGTGGTTTGATGTTATGAAGAAGAAAAACTACAGAACAGCAAGCAACCCGTGATTATATTCATTCGTCTCTTCAGCAGTTCAGCAAAACAATGGGTTGTTTAGCGTGGGTCGGTGGGTACAAGTCGTGTCAGTAAGGCTGAGTTGGGAATCAGGTTTGGAGCAAGACATTCGGCGCTCAAATAGGATAGGGTCACCCAGTCCCAGGTTTCCTCCGAATTGCCGTAACACATTCAAGGCGGGAAGTGTTATTATAATGGATGTAACGTAAAGGAGTTAAGAACTTGTAGGGCATTCATGAACGTTTGTTTATTGCCGTATAAATATGGTATTTACCAGGTGTAATAGGTAATGTCAAGTTAGCTTGTAGGTGTGGGAGGCATCTGTTTAATACCTGAATGGATTACCATCAGGTAATCCCTTCCCGGTAAATGACAGGTGCAGAGCGACCAATAGATATACAGTATTAATTAGTAGTGGGCTAGCCTTCATAGAGGAAGGAGCTAGCTATGTAAATTGAAAATTATTAGTATGACACAACGAGGTATAAATAACTTGAGGCATATATTTTCCATATATTATAATCCATAAAAGGGTTTAGTAAAAGACACCCTTGGCACCAACAATGAAATAACAAGTTACCCAACTGGCACAAAGTAATCACACATGTTGATGTTACCTAGCAACAACTACATAAACCGATATATTCCCCAAGAATACCTATACTACAAAAATGCGTCTGGTAAAGTAAAGACAAAAACAGTCTCTCATGTAGTATCTACTGAGCAACCACAGTATCCAAGTAACCGATAATTTGATACCAAATGAAAATGCTGTAACAGTTGCCTGATGAAGATTATTATAGATCGAATATGCATAATACTACTGTTGCAACGGATTGGGTTATTCCATTTCATTTATCACATGAAAATGCATGAAAGTATTACAGTTAAGGCAATTTACCAGATGGTACAATGTGGATTGGATTGAATTTAAAGCATTGGCAATCGCTTATAAAACCATTAGTAGAGAAACTGGGTATCATCCCAGATACAATCTTCTCATGAGGTTTTGGTATTCCGGCTCGAGGTTATTCCAATATAGAGGTATTTTGTAATATATAGATTTTCTAAATAATTCTAAGTGAGGACAAGTGCATTTATAAACAATTTTGTCTGGATGGTGTTGCCTAGTGGGAAGCCTTCTGTTGTCAAGGTAGTGCGGGTTTGTTTTTAACCTGAAGCATTGCTGAAGGACGTGTAGCCTCCTCCTCTGCTTTAGTGGGAGCAGATTGAACCGTTCATGATATATTGTAATACACATTGAAATCGATTTGTTTGGGTGATAATTACAGTATTACAGATTAAGAAAGTCTTTTCGTGCTCCTAGCGTCTCGTGGCTATAAGATAGTAGTCACTTGGTTGTAATGGGAAGCCAGGCTGGAAGGCCTCAAGGGAAGGCGCCTCCATGCCCTCAGGTATTTGAAATTTGAAGTTTTGGAGAAGCGTACCAATGAATAGAATGAGCTCCATTTTGGCCAACGGTTCTCCTATACATGAACGTGGGCCTGGAAATGAGGAACAGGGTCGTGTTACTAATATGTTCATGTACTTACTTCTTGTGACATCAGCTCCAATATCCAGTTGACTAATAACTGATATTGTACATTGTACGAGCCTTAATATAAACATACTAAAAAGATAAAATATATTTATATCAAAAACGTATAGCGTCATGATAATTAATTATATATATATGATAATAACCTATATTGCATAGATTACTGCCTATGGAATTTGTTGTTTTTATTATATGTGAGTGGCCTTATCAACCCATATAAGTTGTATACAATCTAACTATGTCACAAGTTAAAAATTATGAAAATATTTTACTTGTGGTACGAATTGATTATTTGTACATAAATGTACCCGAATCAGTATTTTGCTTTATAAGGTTAGAACCAGAACGAGGTAGATTTAAATGCTGCGGACTAGTGTTTAAAATCATATATTTCAACTTAGACTAGATTAAGGATGACCGCGGGTATTTCCCAAAGTAAATAGATCAGCCTGATTTTTTCACACTTTGTACTCCAAATCATGCTGATTTCAAATATAATTTTTTTAAGGGGGGTCCCCAGACTAGATTTTTTGCTATTTCCGTTTGAAAATAAAAAGTTATTTAATTAATTTAATATGGCCGTCTATGGAGAAAAGGGCGTTTTTGAAACGTTTTATCCATTTTAAACCATAAATTGTAATTAGAGTTGGCTAATTTTTTAGTATATCATAGTTTAAGGGATATACTTTCTGAAAATAACAAGAAAACGGGTGGTCCCCAGATTACTTTAGGAGCTGGAGGCCCCCGAACTTGAGAGTGCAGTGAGTGAGAGCTGGACTAGCTTTGAATTTCATGTAAACAAGGTGGCTTACGGTGTTGTAAAACAATAACAAACAAGAAAAAAAACATATACTAATCTGTTCAAAAGTCAGAAGTGTTTCTTTTTAACTACTGAACATCACTATTCAAAGAAATGATAAAAAAAATAAAAAATATCAACATGGTCAATGTCGTAAAATCCCCGCCGTTTTTGGCAACTGAGAAATACCCGCGATCATCCTTAATTATTGTTAATGTTAAAATCCTTTTAAAGCCCTTTCATTGTAAATGTATAAAGCGTTAATTTCTTTTTTGCCATTCTACTACATGAGAATATCAGGGCAATCCTGAAATTGTATGCAATAAAAATCTTTATCAAAAAAATATTGATTCCATTTTTTAAAAAATGTTCAATGCTTCAAAAGAATAAGTATAGTTTGCATTGACATTAAGGTAATAAAAGAGTTAATATTTCTTCAAAACTTAAAAAACGGAGATCTATACATACCAACGGAAAATGGTAGAAATGCATCTTTTTTCATAAGTTGTCCCGATGAATCTAACCACCTCTCCGGTCTGAAAATAGACAAGTGACATGACAGTGGTAAAGTATAGGCAATATACTTGGACCAAAATGTACAATTAATGGTGGTTGATAGCTGGCCGAGACAGTAGTTTTAAAGTGCACATATTATGTATATATATGATACATGTGATATACATTTGTATTTCTCCATTTTTAATATAGTCTATTCGCTTCTGATTCTGCAGTAGGTGGTATAATAGTAGGGGAAATCAACATCAGAAACATTTATATATATCATTTATTTATAATCTTTCCTCAGATATATGATTTTGTACATAATTTCCAAGCCAACTGAAACCTAATGATCCCAGTAGCACAGCACTGATAGGTTGATAATGACAATCCTCATAGCTGAGACCCATACAAATAAAATCAAATAGAATGTACTGAGGTTAGTATCCGATGTCCGCACGGTTTTTTTTTCAGAAGGGATTGTAGTTGTAAATTTGTATGTGCCTGATCGTTTCGTGAGTGATCGCCGAAACGCAAGATCTACTACCATGGTAAGATTTCACTCTGTTTTATTATGTAGGTCCCCCAATCGTGATATAGTTCAGGTAATTAAGTAATGACTTCACAATATACAATATACCCTTATGTTCATGCACTCCGCCACAAAGTCTGATATCAAAATGTTTGCAGGACAAACACAATCCGTTATGGGGCAATTACCCCACCCTTCTTTTTAGGCCTTCTTAGGTCTTCTGTTGCTATGAATTCTCCTTTAGGATTATCATATTACTTAATTGTAATCCTTTAACTATGTGTTGATCAAACAGGAAAAGAAGAAAAGGGAATTGTATAAGACTGATTTTAACTCATGGAATAGTGTCCAGGGTTTTCCCCGCCAACATATAATATTCTCCCCACCGAATGACTTCCCATCCACCCTAGGTCCAAAACCCTTAGATCGGATAAGAATAGTATGTCATCCCAGTTCGCTAATCGGTTTGCTTGCCTTGGAACCGGCGTTTTAATGGGAATATAATGACATTTTGCGGTCTTAATGGAATTATAATGGCACTTTGCTGTTTGAGGCGAGAGGCTTTCCCTTCGTTTGAAGGCACTCTCTTAAATTAACTTCGGGCCTAGACTGCATCCATCATTCTCCCCGCCAACATTTTCTCAGCCAATTTCGGTTTTCTACATGATGCTTTGCAAGGTTAATTTCCCCCGAATTCTCACAGAATATGCTTATATTGCAGTGCCAATAGTACTAGTTCATATAGTAGTTGTGTAGAATTTGTTGCTCACACCAGTTCTATATTATATAATATCTTGGAGTATTTATATTGTAGTTGAATATGCTTATATTGCAGTGATAATAGGAAAAGCTAATGTATTTGTGTTGAATTAGTGTATTTGCATAGAGAGAAAAATAAATAAATAATAATAAATAAAATATATCAAAATATAACAATAGCTCCACCAGTACTATTCTTCACAATATGCTTGATTATTTATGTTGTAATGTAGGAGTTTGATATACTTATATTGCAGTTCATGTAGTACTTGAACAGGTGTATAGCGCCTGATTTTGTGTATTTGTGTGGAGCGCAGAACTTGTTAAAAAAACAGCTTCCCCGTTATGTTCGATTATTCATGATGTGGTTTCTGAGTTGCGGTATGCTTATACTGCAGTTCATGTAGTACTTGTGTAGAAAATGTGTAGTTTTGTGTGAAGTGAATAAGAAGAAAATGAAAAACAATTCCACCCAATACTATTCTTTTCATTCATTCACACCAAATACTAGAACTATATTTCTGCATTTCACATTATGAATTTTATGGTCAAGCTCACATTGGCAGGGGAAATTTATTGACGGGGAAAATGTAGGCGGGGAGGATATTTGGCGGGGGGAATTCGGGCGGGGAAAATGTATATAATTATATGCCTATCGGAGAGATTGTCGGCGGGGAGAATGTTGGCGGGGGTATGTCCTAGAACCCATGAAATCTTAACATTATTCTGTGCATCTTGTTATACCACCAGGTGGACAGACAGACCCTGCGGGCATACTATTATTTAGGGATATACTACCCAATAGTATATCAATCTACTGTTAAATCTTCCACAGTAGTGTTTGCCGTCGATGGTTTGAGACCCATTGGAAAGCTCGTATGTAGGTCAACCAAGTATTATGGCTGCCGAGGTGAGTGCGAAGAATAGAGCCATGTGTGCTAAAGTGAACTCCCGGAGTGAACTTCAGATGAAACCCTCACTCTGCTTGTGCTCGACAATCAGTTCAAGTTATTCAAAATTACGTTATTCCATTTGCATGCATATTTATTTCTATTTGCTAATTGGGCATTCAGGCATTGGAACCCGAGCACAAAACATAAGTTATATATTTTCATGAAAATGAAAATTATATATTATTTACCATAAACCAATTGTGAACGTTGTGCGGAAGCCGCCCAAATACTCGGGGGTCTATGGAGCACATAATTATGAGCATTTATTCAACACCTTGGGCTCTACTATTTCATGTATTATATATGAGTCTTGACGTCAGGAGAAATTGATCAAGTTGCACATAAGATGGCCGAATTGTATCAATTATTAATAATACCTGAACTGTTCAGGGTTGTCCCAGTACTTGGGGTCGTGGTGAGCAGAGAAGATGTGGTAGAGCACCATGGAGCCCTTTGGTATGGTATAACCTCCAAGTTTCATGTCTGCTGCTGCCGCATGTGGAGCTGCGAATGGCACTGTGTGTGTTGGATGGGGGCAATAAGGAGATATTGTAGCATGTAGTATGTGCAGATGGGGTATTGTTGAACATATGTATTGGAAATCAAAGATACAATGCTTGTATTCATCACTCCCTTTTAATTTACAGGAATGTTATTTATTATATGGTGTCTGTCGGACCATCTATCTATCTATCTATTCATAAATATATATATGTATTCGTTTATTATTTTTAATAGAATACATAAGTCAATAAATATCCAGCATAAGAGTTATTATTTCCAGTTTTTGTGTTATTCATCAATCTCGGTCTATTTAACATTTTACTGCTCATAATTATACAGAGAGGAGCTCTCCAAACAGCGGATGAATCTCCCACCTGTGGATGCTATTCTTTGTACTTCTTGTATCGTGGCCATGAGGTAAGGCAAGTCTCCTTTATCGTTCAATGTTATCTGCCGACTTGATCCCACAACCTGGAGAATGTTAAAAAACAATGGAGAGTGATGACAGTTGATGGAAATAAGAGAAACCTTAGATTAATACCCATGACAACATCTGAATGGTTATTGAATGGTTGTCAAATACAACAAATAACATAGAAAAACTACCTTGATCTCTAACCACACTTGTTCATGAATTCTAGTGAATATGAAAAAAATTCAGCCATTTTGCACTTGGAATGGCATAAAATCATTGAAAGCGGACAACACTTCTGCCTTCTATAGCCGTGTACTAAGGGGACCTCTGAAACATGGATGTTGCCAAACTAATCGACTTTCTATTGCATTAAAATAGATTTTGTATTTGGACTAAAAGACAAACTGAGCTCACATTTATGAAAATTGTACTTTTGTTAAAGATTTTTATTCAGCCATATAGAATCATTTTGTAACAGGTACAATATTCTCAGATCTTGCTCTTATGTTTATAAATATCAATTAATCAATCAATTAATGTCATTAAACCTCGGAAGTGCCTCAATATTAGCTGTTAAACAATTGTGCCACTAACACCGTTTTTTATTAAAGAATATCTAAAGAACGGGCTCCATTTCTACATTTCTAATGAAGACGTCTTACCTACCTTGTCTAGTTCTTCATGACATTTTGCTTGCACTTTAGGGTAGCGGATAAGGTACAGAAAAATCCAGGTCATGGTTGTGGCCGTTGTTTCTGACCCACCCAAAAATAGATCCACTATCACACGAAAGACATTCTCCTCTACAATGATTCATAAGTGTTATAATATTAGCATACATGTACATGTACATACATTGTTTACCAGTCAAAAAAAGCAAACAGCAAAAGGATTTCTTTGGCAGGAACAATAAGCCCTGCAAGTATAACTCAAGTCACGAGGCATTTATTAATTATGATGCAGATCTTTTTCTATAAGGAGGAAAAGCATGCCTGGGACGCCATACCCTCGACTTTCAAGGGTTGACCCCATTATCGGCCATTGGCGGCCATCTTGAATATCTCAAATTGCTCAAGGTCAGGAACTTCCCATCACACAGGAATGTGATATAGGGACCCGATAGATGATAAATCAAGAGAGAAACAAACTTTATACGGGATTCCCGGGTTAGGCTCTCCCACTGCCGGACTAATGGTGCATTGCACTATACACGATAAGGTCTTGTCTAAACGGCCTCGTAATACACTCTTAAATTTACGACCATGAGGGCTTTATGATACGAGGGTTATTGCATTGAAACTCATGCATTTGAACAAGGTAAGAGGTCTCTCAGAGTTCCCTCCGACTAGTCTCAGAAAAATAAATTGTATCTAGTGCAATGCAACTTTTGCTAAGAGGGAGCTACGAGGCCTCTAAGGGTGGTTTAACATAGAATCGTATAGTGCAATGCACCCTAAGAACACTATATGACGTGTTAAGGACACTATATAAAATGTCTGCCAGAGAGAAAGCATGGGCAGAAGAAATATAAATCTAAGAGAGATTTTCTAGAAAAACTGAAAGTGTTGCAAATAATGTAAAATAAATAGCTTGATCTTAGACATTTTACCACGATAAAAGGGAAATCTTAAACTTTAGAAGATTAGGGGAATTTCAATTTGTTACAAAATGTATTTGAGTCCGCTCGGCAATTTTCACATCAATTGTAGTACTATTCACAAGGCAGAACCCTAGGTAATTTTTAAAACTCACCACTTAATGTTTCTGTTTTTTTGTTTTCATGCTCTAGTTTCAGATACATGTCTATAAAATCCCTGGGGTTGTCCGGATCAAATGTGTCTCTGTGTTCCTGTATTCTCTCTCGGAAATATGCCCTTATCTTCTCGTCATTATCAAGAATTGGTTTAGCCTGAAAGAGGTATTGTATGATGGGCTATGACTACAGAAGTTCCAATCACATGCCCCATTTGTTAAAATCCTTTAGTCGGGGAGTACTTCCATAGCAATACAGTTGAGAATCAAACCTATTATATATAGTTTCATACTGAGTATGATTGCAAAGCTTCTAGGGTACAATTCTGTGGAATCTTCTGTCAGGAAGATTAGATTATGGCAGATTCCTGAGTATTGGTTGTAAAATGTTTTTTGTTGAGATTGCAGGAACAGTTCCAGCACTACTGAATACTGAATGTAGCCTACTTACCGGTGACCTTGTGGGAATATATTTGAGGAAAGGAAAGAAATTCTCCGGCACTTGAAGTCCCAGGTTCTTAAAGAGGAAATCTAATTTGGCATATAGTGCTTGGAATCTCTCATCCTGATAGTCAAATCTGTAAGAAAGAACAAGAAACGTTATATGTACTGATGATGCATAATAATCGTTGTAAGATAAATTAGTAATAAAGTCTCTCTTCCACCAATCGACAGTGGACAGTCAGACAGATCGGACATTAACGGTTTCCATCGGGTTTTCCTGATCTGTTTTCCATCTAAAATTTCTGATGGCAACCAATATTTCCAATCGACTTACCAACTGCTCCTTTGCTATACGTCATGACATATATTCTCCATCGGTTTTTTGTTGCCGAGAGAACCAAAAGTTTACTTTTGACTGTGCCACTATCATTGTCCATAGACTTACGTCGATTCAAACTTTGACCGACGGATTAAAAAAATGTCTGAGCTAACACACCAACCGGTCAATGTTTTTTTCCCGAATTGTTTGAATGTGAGGAATTATCCTGATTAACGTGTACAATATTTACGATATCGTTTACGTAAAGGATTGCTCCGATTCATTATAGAGCCTGATTATAAACCAGATATTGATAAACCAGATATTGAACATTAAACTCCCATTAACTCCACATACCTGTTGCCAAGTATGATACCACAAATAATGTTGGAGACAGCATAACAGAAGAGCGAGCGAGGGAAAAACTTCTCTCCCAGGTTATTGTTACAAGTCTCCACCAATATGTTTGCTTCATCCTAGAGAAAGATTTTGAGAGACGTTAGTATTTGAATGAAATAAGTTTTCTTTGGTCATTGATCAAATTTCTACTAGAAGATCCCTTTTTGAATAGATATATTATTTCATTCAAGTTTTGCTACTAAATAGTGTTATTAATTTAGCTCACTATTCTGATTAGCCTTTGATATATGTTCACACATATATAATTGATATACCATCTCGTATACTGCAATAGGTACACCATTCATCGCCCTATGACGGTACAATTATATCAAGTATCCAGTTCTTGTATTCGATCTTTATGTACGTACGTTATGACATTATTGGTGTTAGATATTGTTCGAGGCTGGATGGGCGAGGGAAAGGGACAGCGGCTGAAAGTGAAGAAGGGGAAGGGGAAAGAGGAAAAACTAAGGAGAAACCATGAGGGACGGAGAACGAAATATAGAAAGAGGGAGAGAGGGAGGGAGAGGGAACATGAGAAGAAGCGGGATTTAGAAGGAGGGGACAATTAAGAACCAGCAGAAAAGGGGATTAGTGATATATTATATGCACCCTTATAAGGTATAATATTTTGACTACTCAAATAAAAATGTTTATTAACAAGAAATGTGGTTCCACCCATGCATGCAGTGCATACATGTTCTCCGCATGCATGTTTTTCAGCAGCAAACGCTAGTGCATCTGTTTGGACGATTCATTCTAACAATTGTTTTATTGGCAAGAAAAAGCCTTTTTCGCCCACGAAGGGTAATGCTCATATCTTAAACTCAACACGATGGGCTGGGAGAAAATTAAGAGTTGGCACGTGTCTGCTACGAACAAAAAAAGGTGAGAATAGGTGTAGCTGGGCTCGGCGGGGAGCTATGCCAAACTATGTTGACGAAAAGTAGGTCATGAAAGTATGATGTCCGCCGAGGGCAGTGTATTTTCGTAGGATGCTATGTATATTTGCTCTGTATGACCTCTAACAGGCCTCGCAAAGGTATGTGCGACGATCTCAGATAATTATGCAACTTGGCATTTTTGTCATTGTTCGTTCTTCATAAAGCTCAATTCCTACGCAATTTATTTTCTCTGCATGTTGGGGCTAGTGCCATCTTGAGAATGGTGTTCCCTTTTCCCCATTCCTTTGAAAAATGTTATTTCTACTATGACAACTATCACAGAATTGTCTACTTCGTTTACAGACTCATATACAGATCGGCCCACATCCCTTGTTTACAACTCTTGTAGTTCATGCCTTCTCACTTCTCAAAAGTATTACCTGAACTCTTTCCTCCAAACTTTTCTTCCCAACGCCAAAGTCACGGAGATGGACGACAGAAAACTTTCGCAAATCTTTCCAGGTCGAACCATTTGACCAGAAAATACCTAAAATAAACAAATATTTCCAAAATTAGTGAAGGGAGCCTCAGAAGGACGGCTTATTTGTCGTAATTAATTATAATACAAAATTTAAATGTCCACTGGATATCAGCAATTTGGTTTCTATTGCATCATGAAATAGGCGAAACTTTACTTATAATCTTAGTAGTTTTGTATGCAGATTAACATTGGCTGGTAGTAAATAGTGGTAGTTAAAGATAAATAACAGCAAAAAAAATTTAAAAAAAACTGATTTGCTCTATGTATAAATGTAGCCAACAACAAATCTAATTTATCCCCGAATTTGGCCAGTTATGTGTGTTCTGTAACTGACTTAGAAAATTTGAGCTAATAAATGATAAACAGGTATTGAATTTATTATACAATAATCTAAGCAACCGATGTAGATGAATGGAGGAAATCCTGTATGAGCAAACAATGTTTAGAGTTTTGAGTCTGGAGGAATACCAGCCGCCTTACCCTTTCTCTTGAAGACAAGGTTGATGATGTAGAGCCAGTCAGGCCTGTCCGCCATAATACTGGCATTATCAAGCAGACCCTGCTTGATGAGGTCCCACCCCAGCACAACCACCATGCGGTTACTACCGATCTTTACTGTTATCATATCTCCATACTCCTTCCTCCATTCCATGTACATCAACCACTGCTTCTTGTGTCCCGCCACCTGAGATACAACATATGAAATGTATATTTACACATTGGATATACGATGTTGGCTTATTTCGAATGATATACGTTGTGGCTGTGTGTAACCTTCAGTGTTCTCTAGCATCTTCAATAGTTACCATAAACATTGATCATGTTTCAAAACATTCGACCAGTTGAACCAGCTTTAGATTGTTATTTATGTATAGACCACCTTGTAGTCCTGTAGAATATTGAATCAGTAGACTAGAACAAAAGAGAGTTGAGCGTTCATGAACACTAGTACTCTTACTCTCCCTATTTTCCTTTTTCGTTCTCGTTCTATAATTACCATAAAACAAAATTGGAGAATCCTTGTATAGTATGATACGAGCCTTTTTATTGTTGTTACTAGTTTAGATGTTGGGCGTAAAGCGACCGTTTGTACTTAAAGTTTAAATAAACGGGATAATGTGAAGGTGTTCTCCCCTATAACTACAACTCTTGTCAAAACAATTATCTCTGAGATGATTGAAAACGTTAGTACATGTGTGCATTCTGTATATAACAGTAGGGATGTCACACTTGCTCAACGGAATAAAATCTGCATGACATAAGAGTAGAAATTGAAATTGAGAGGAAAACACCGAAATATGTTAGAAATATGTTAACATTTAGGAATGTTTTATAGACGACAATATAGAAAATTTCACACATATTATATATATTCAACATATTTTTTGGTTATCAGACATAGGGCACGATGATTCAAAACCATTATTACAGTGTGGAACCAGTGCATATTAATTCCTGGTTGTTACCTACCTGCAACATGTTGCCGATTATAGGAAGAGGTTTCGGACCAGGAGGAAGGTTGTGATACTCTACTTTGGTGAGCCATAGCCCTACACCTAACGCTGACACAAACACTAGAGTGGTAGGCACATCAAAGAACCCAAGTACCGCCTCCACTAACATGATGTCCAAATTATATTAGGCTGTCTGAAATGAGAAAGTGAAACTGAACAAAAGTAAACAATAACTATGGATTAATTGGGTCTACCTTGACCCTCTTTATTAAGGTTTTGATTAAACACAGGTGTCTTGTGGTTGTTGATGGATTCCATCTCACAAACCTTAAGACAGTGGAGTTGTAATATAAGTGTTTGTCCACCATTAAACGTGCTGATTGTATCATAAAACCTTCATTGGGAAAGATTATGAGTATTGATAATTAAAATTCCCTCTAATGGACGTTGTCTATTGCTTGAGGGATAAACATTTTTATTTCAAGATGAACAATAATAATTATAGGAGTAAATCCTATGGATGGTTTGTGATTAATGTTAAGTCTTATTTACATATATATCATTTTTCGTATAATATTATTGCGCCGCCTATATAGTCTTTTTTTATTTTAAATTTGGTATTGTTTACCTGCAACAAGTAATGCCATATTCTTTTACTACCACGAAAGTGACCCACCGCACTGTCATTTCATGCGATCGAGATTCGTGTATCAGAATTAGTCGCATCATTAGAGTATATACAGGGGGAGTGATGAGGATGCATTTGATCGCTTCACTGATGTAATTTGTTACATAGGGGTTTACCAGATATATAGCATTTGTTTGCCACAAACTCCAAAGCATGTGGTGGATGCAAGAAAACAATCGCTTCTTTGATCACTTATGGGTGGACCCCCAGTAATTATCAGCCTGTTTGTGGGATGGGAATTCCCTATTCAAGCAACCTATCGCAAGGATAAAGGTCTGATGGTACAGGCTAAATAGCACTCTATGCACTCCCTGCCAGTCTCATCAGTTAGTTCCCCAATTACTTCACAATCGCTTCCATGGAGGAACATGAAGAACTGTAGAGGTTAGGTCATTCCACTCACCAAACCTGGGATACAATGCAGAAAATGGTTCACGGAAGGATGGCAGGAGTGAAAGGTCTGTGTTGCTGCCCTTCACACCAGCAGGGGCTGTGGGAATTATCTAATTATTTGATGTTAGCAATTAATATTCAAACAGTATCAAATTGCATCATAGAAATACATGTCAGTCGCGACATCTCTCACTGATCTGAAAGATTCATCGATCAGTAGAAATTGATGGCCGTCCGTCATTATATAGTGACTTTAAATTTCTTTTGTTTATCATTCATGCATAGCTCACCGCGCCAAACCAATACAAACTGTGATTTGATGTCAGTTCCTTCTAGGAACTTCATATTCCGTCAGGGTGGGCTTGAGGCTTGAAAGGGACAGTTATTATGTAGGATGTAGTCCATGACCTGGTATTCTAAACCACATGGGTATCTCCCATGTTTGCCTAGCCATTTGACTTAGCCATTTAGCCATATTTTGATCCTGTTTTTCCCACTCGTGAGTTTGCTCTATCAGGTGTGCACCATTTTTTTCCATTTCATGATGTAGACTTTCTGATGGGTCTTGCTCAGCAGAATTAGGATGTGTTGATTTGCCCCACTTTCGCCACATTTCTGATGGGCCACACTAACTTGGAACGGCTAAAACCAACTTAAATAGAGATTAAAGGATTAATGACTATCATTGAGGGGCTGCTGCATGGTGCACTGTCTGGCGTTTATTCCTGAGGCGAATTATTCCACCAAGCACCTTTCAGTGTACTACGTTAAGGGCCATGTCCACTGAGCCGATCCTCATGCGACTCTCAAATAATTTAGTGAAAAAGAGTCCTCTGCGGCGCAAAATCGCGTGAGAATCGGCTTAGTGGACTAGGTCCTTAATAAATTGAGACTCCTGCTGGAGTGCGTGGCCTCAACCAAGTGGAGGATCGGGGTCCTTCAGTCCCTCTCCTCGACGTACAAAACACAGTCCTCTTCACAAAAGGGCAGTAGTTGTATTTAATAAACAAAGCTAGGTACCAGAAATATCTTCCTCCCACTGACAATCCCTCAGCATGATATATAGTTCTTCTAGTGAAGAGGGCCGCAATACCCGCTGCGTCCAGATAATGCATGCACCTCCACATTTAACTATCCAGAGAGATGCACAGGTGAAGCAAGGTGATGGTAAGGGCTGCTCAGTAAATATAGGCAACTCCAAATCTAGTCCCTTTCCACCCCTTAGTCCGAGATGGGCTTCATAACCCACTTCACATTCACAACCACGATAGTTGATACGTTCTACTCATCTCTTTCATACCTTATATTGACCCTCTTATAATCTCCAAACCTTTTCTCGATTTAAGGAGTGCAGGCACTGGTGTATAATGGTGTAGGAATGGACTTACATAGAAGATCATATAATCATACATGCTGTGATCCCTGCAATGCATCTATTGTTTCATGCATGTATAATAGGTCCGATGCTACCAACGATCATGAATGATGGTATATAATGGTTGGTACACATAAGTGTTATAATGTACACCTATTTATAGGTATAGGCCCAAGTCAAGCAGCAGATTCACACATTTTGCTTTTTGACACCTTGCCAGCAGGCACCTCAGACCTCTTACACCATTCTACTATTTGCTGGGGAGCGAGATTTTGCTCGATTTGGCGACCCATTGAAAGTCACTGGCCGGGGCCCTTTTCTTCTAAAATTTCAACTACCAAAAACTGTCTGACCAGACATGAACATAAAAAGCAATATAAGTTTCAACACATTTTCTCTCTGTTAAAGGCAACTTACTATTCATGTATCTTTAGCTTGTGGCTGCCAGAGGCTGCAGCCTTTTCCTTTTTTTCACCACCCCTAAGTAAACACAACTTTATTTTCCCACGGGATGTTGTAGAAGCCTGAAGTAATGGTAAAGTAATGAAGAATGCATTCACTTCATTGCCAATGTACATCAGTTTAAAGCGCAACATAATAAACAGATGCAATGGCAGACGCATTTGAATATAAATGTTTTCTAATAAATAAAACAAAATTCCCGTGTTGAGGCAATTGGTGAAGCCTTGTGAATATTGCTTTACGCATTAAACAAGCATGATACAAATGTTCTAATATCATGGGACTGCTCTCTGAGACTGGATATTGACATATTTCTGACTAGGCCAAAGGGCAGAACTATCTCAACAACAACAGCTAGAGATGTTCGGACATAGCATTGTCCTCGATTGGCCTATATTAAGGTGACAAATTATGCCACTGTTTTACTCAGCTCCGATAACAGCTAACAGGCAGGACTTTGTTCTGGAACTATTTGGAACAATCGATTTTTAAATAGATTGTAGGCTATATCCATATTCGAAAATATGATTGTGCCATATATCCTATAGACAACAATGATTCTTGGGAGGCAAACCTGGCAAATTTGGCATTAAAAGACATTTGGAAGCTCTCTCCAGTTTTTATATTATTGTGGGGAATTACTGAATTGGTATATCTCATGCGAAAGATGTGGAATTTTTGTGTTCGATTTTGTAGTTTTTAAACTTAGATTTTAGTCTGTCGATTAACAGAGCACAAATAAGAATCTCAAATATGATGCATTCAAAGCAAATTCCCCAAACGGGGGTTTATTTGCGATGAGTTTATAGGTCAGATGTCAAGTCACCTCTCGATTTATCTTGTGTAAACATCTAAACCATTAATTCACAGAACATCGAATATTAAAGGGTTATTTAGGGGCGCTAAGGGAAGAGATACTTAGATAAAGGTACTAATGTGCTAGATAATTTATTAAGAACTAATGGACACACAAGAACCATTACAACAAAGATGATTATAATTTGCTTTAAGATTGGTTAGTGAAAATGTCGTACCTTACCTACTCACTACTGTTTTACTCCAATAAATCACTCCAATAAATGCATGTATACAGAACTTTGTGAACAGCACTCGCTCCAGTGATCCTGTTCAGGTGTGATCGGGAACAACAACAATCCAGTCAGCTGGTCGTCTCCCTAGCTATATCAAAGGAGTTAAGATCTACATTTAAACAGTTTCTGTCAAGTAATGTATAAGAAGATTTCACCTGCGCAAAAAAATGATGTCCCTTAATAACAATGATGCTCACAAACAATAAAAGTATACTTTCAAGAACTTACTTAATAAGATTCAGAATAAAATGCAATATATATAATAACATGCACTAGTAACATCGGTATGGAAAGAATATCCCCAAAATACTACACATCACATCACATGACAGAAAGGCAATAAAGGTTATAGCATAATTAAGTAACAATACAAAAGTGGTTTACCTTTCTAGATGCAGGTGGAAGAATGATAATTATGAAGTTTAGCTATTATGCCAGTCAGTGGTTCTGTTTGTAGGGGGAGGAGGTGTTGGTGGAGAGAAGTGGGACGACCGAGAGTGGGAGTTGTGCTCCAATCCTAAAATGTATGCAATAATAATGTGGGGACAGACCCGGGGACAGACCGAGGGTGCAGCCACATTTGGCGACTGAGTAGAATGAAATGGAGTAAAAGGTGCTTGTCGAAGGGGAAAGGGGCGGAGGGGGCACTCGCCAAAAAAGAAGAGATATAAATATGATAAAATTGCTTGAAACGCCTGGGAAAATTTTGCATGAAAACATAAATACAAATCATCTACAGAACGGAGTCTTTGCTATTTCATTCCAGCCGCCATAGGCACGTATGAGTCATTATGAAGGTAAATATTTCCAGGACTACCCCTCATGATATGTTTATATCGCGATATTATGCTATATTATTAGTTATTATTGGTTTATAACACTACTAAAGCGATAATAAGCAACGAGATTTGTCAATATTTAAACTTGGAACATGCGCTATGAGCCTGTGACAAAGAATAGTTTCTCTATATTTATGTTTTAAGGAACATCATGAAAAGTTAGACACAGAAAAACAATGATGCAAAGACAGGATTCAGATGTATATAAACCCATATTTACTGTAGTCGTAAGCAACTAGGCCCGAGACCTGTTGATATGAGGTCAGTTGGGTATATAGAAAGGCTACACGAAATGGGACAGGCTCCCAGGCTTACATGTATAGCAAACTAGATTTATCCGCTCAGTGGTGGCCGACGGTGCTCGATATATTTTTTAGAGAAACTTCACACACCGTTGTTTATCTCGTTTATTGTTACGGCTAGGGGGGCCTACTTGTTTTGAAGAGTCCTAGGAGGAATCTGTGCTATCGTATCCAACGACGTATGAATTTCTCGTTTTATTATACCGTTCTTCTGAAAGCGCAATGTTCGATAACACATTATTATGAGATCGTTGTTTTTTTAGACATTGTTTTGAATGGCATATTTACCGTTCTAAAAGTGTTGAAAATAGTCATATTACAAAATTAAACAACAAAGAAATATGAAACCCAACCCGACCTCGACCTCCCGGCAACCTCTCCAGGGATGCTAACAGAAAAATAAGAGACGACTACATGATGAATTGACCAAAACATGGGCTTCTTACCGCCGGCCCATGTCCCACTTTAATACCTCTACAAACCCATGTTCATTTATATGGGTTAGAGGCAATTCTTTGTATTCAGGGTACTGCGTTCAGTCTATGCTCAGACAGAGTTGAGAGTGCCTCTCCAAACTGAAGGAAAGCCTCTCGCTCCAAACCGCAAAATCCCATTATAATTTGCTTTTTAAAAACTATTTGTATTGGCCTTGTACATTTAAATTCTTTACGAAATACGCATAACCACATTGGTCGTTATTTTCATGCGTTGCCAAGTTAGTCACATTATGACAATCACATTAGGATGGTTACTCCCGGGCCGGGAATGCCATTTGCGCAGTTTGCATCCAATCACTGACATACCATTATTATCCGGTCTGAGAGGCTGTGATACTGTTTGGGGAATGGCTGGATGGTACACTCATTTTCTATATAATATGCTAAAGTACGCTTTATGTGTATTAGGTTGGGTGCGCATAACTATAGCCTTTACGCACCCTTTTAGCTGGAAGGGTTGAGATTGTATTTAAATATGTTTTTGATTAAGGAGTGAGCTATTTGTTTTATTAATTACCTAGGAATATCATACTCCACAGTATTTGATTTTCACATGGATATGAGTTTAGGAGGAGCATGGATCTGTATTCAGACACTGAATCAGAGCCATTTACTTACCCTAGATCGTTTACAAAGGAATCTCTTGTCCCCCAGCATACGGTATACAGCGGTTCGTGTTTGTCTTCCGAGCAAAACTTGAGTCTTGAAATCAACATGTAAAGTTTCTGCAAGGAATTTTCCGTGTCCGCGTGCGATATTGCATGACTCTTACGAGGTTCTATTATAACCTCAATGGGTGCACCCTGGCCCTTATACTAACGTAAAATGTAGGTTATGGCCAAGATGACATTCTGGTACATGCAAAGTTTATCATTAACTGGCCTTCGAAAAATTGGTCTTTCCAACTCTCCAACTGTAAACAACTGTCTTCATATTTTATTACACATAAACAATGTTTATGAGCTCACATTTAATCAAACTGCTCCACATGCATACAACGCCAAGTATAAGCACTAATTTAAGTAGCTTTAATGGTTGTAAAGAACAACATTTATGTGCAATACAGGAGCATCTGTTGTGTCGATAAAATTTAATATTGTTGTGGATGCCAAAGTTAAGTAAACACATGATTCATGGTTTTATTCAGAAGGAGGAGAGGATGGGAAGTTATCTGGGACTATAACCATGTACAGTGACATACTTTCATCAGCTGAATGGGGGACGCTTTGTACAAAACTGTGTCAATGCAGGTCATATATGTCATCGTTGTGGTACCTGGATCAGTGTGGGGTAGGATTCATAAACAGACCTCTGATGTCACTTGTTCATATATACAATATTTGGTTTGATCACATATTATTAAGTCAGCAAAATAAATGTATTCAGTGTGATAGGATTGGTAGAAATCAATGTTTTGGGGGCAATTCCAAAAGATATCAACTATGTTAATATTGATGAAATACTGATGCTAATGTCACACTCCAAACATTTCATTATGGTGTTTCATAGTATTACGTAATAACATACTTGATATTGAATTAAAACATACAATAAGTAAAATGTTTGTGTATAAGAATTAAAAGATATTTGAAACATTTTGTGTGCCTTCGATTGTATTTTTATACCATTAGATTCTATGACCTGAAAACATGAACATGACCTGAAAATGGACAACAAAATCTGTCATTTCTTTTCATTAGAACTAATACAAAGTTACATGGATTTATTGTCTGGGTGGCCATCGTGGACGTCATCTGGAATTGGGATATTATATATTGTTGACCCCACAATCCTCTGTTGATCGCACTGGCCTATTCGAATGTGTCCCTTGTCCGGATGGTCGCTGTGTTTCCTCATCCCAATGCAAATCCCGAGAACCTCTAGTGCTGGTCTTAATTTCAACTACTCAGATAGATATATGTGATGGAAGTGGGCGAAATGTCTACATAGTAGTATAGCGGAAAGTGGTATGAGAACGGCTACAGAACATCTTAATTGATATCTCGCGCCTGTTCCAGGCATCTAATACTACCTGGTTCGGCTCTAAATTATGCTAGTCATTGATTAGTTCTTAGTTGACCCCCTTTTCCAGGTCCCTGGACTGGAAAAAAGAAAGGCAGAAGAGATGCGTATAGTGTTAGACCAGTATAGTCCAGCAGTTTATTAACCAGGTACTGGAAAGGGTCCCTTTATATAGTATGAGGGTAAGATTTTCAGAAAGTGTACAATTGGCATCTGTACACATTTAGTAAATTCTGCTAAATTATATATATATAGGCTGCAATTTGGTCATCATTGAAGATCTGAATAGGTTAACTAACGAGTTGATTTTGGTTGTCACTTGGATTCTGACGGACTCGATAATTGGGCAAAGCGAATATCTAAAGTGGTATTTCAGCTTAACCTGGCAAACTGACTATTATATTCCCTCTTACCTTATGGTTAGCCTCAGTGAGGCGCCAAACAAAAGTGTCTTTAATAGTCTGACGCCTGTGCCACAACCACTTCCTAATTTAATTTAATTTAATTCAAGTTTGATCATTATTCAGCATTTAGTACTTAGTACTGGTACAAAAGGGTTGTTTTGTCGTGCTATTGTAACCTTGTTCATAGTAGTGTTATTATTGCTCTTGCCACTGCTATCCATCTATCTTGCACTATAAGGCAAACCCAAGTATGCACTAACTAGGACTGTGCTAATCTGTACTATTTTGTATTTTGTACTATTCTGTACTACTCAATCTGCTTGGAAAATGATTACTGTGCAACTGATCTTTTGTTGATCTGTTGCTGCTGTTGTTACCCCCTTTAAACTGCGGATATAATGGTCACAGCTGTGCGCATTTCTGTTATTGTTATTGTCGTTATTATTGTTGGGACTACTCAACACTTTTTCAGTAAACTTTATTGATATCGAAATTAATATTATTACCACATGGTATAATAATAATACCTTGAGATATGGGTCATTCATTCATTATTATAATTATAATTATAATTATCATAATAATCAAGTGGACTTAAAAATTATACTTTAAATGTAGGATAAGACACTTCTCACTTATCTCACTTATTTCACTTCTCTGAATCAAAGCTTTGTTGTTTGTTGTTCATAAGTTTAAATTTCTCAAAGATCTTGTAATATGACTTGTGGGCGTCATCCGAAACTCAGCCTAGGATTGCGTATTTGACAAAACTTGGCGTTAGCATTGCTAATGCAGAAACAATACCTTCTGACGATAATCCTTTAATTAATGCAAAGGGTTTTAAAATACTAAGTCTTAATGTAAGAAGTCTGTTGAATAAAACAGCTCAAATTGAAGCTATTAGTCAAAAGTTCCTATTAGACGTGATATGTGTTAGCGAAACGTGGTTAAACCCTAAGATTTACAATGAACTGATAAATCTTGAAGGTTATAATATATATAGACTTGACAGAGCTTCCAATACTAAAAAAACTGGCGGTGGTCTAGCAATTTATGTTAAAGAGAAATATGAGGTAATTCCAGGCGGTGACTCTCTCCATGCAAATACTCCAGATATTGAGGTGCAAACCCTTACTATAAAACTAAATCCTAGTAAACGAATAACTATCTGTAATGCCTACCGCCCTCCAGATGGAGACCTTAGTTCTGCCATCCAAGCACTCCAGGAAATACTCGGGTTATTAAATCCTAAGCATGATATGGTACTTGTGGGTGATTTTAATGTCAATTACCAAATACCCTCTAGAAGTAAGACACTTTTACTAGCCCTCGAGCATAATGTTTCAATGAAACAGCTCATCACTTCCCCCACCAGAATCACTACTACATCAGAAACAACAATTGACTTAATTTACACTAACTCCAATATAGTTCAACTCTCTGGAGTTCTTGATCTTAACATCAGTGATCACAAGCCAACATATGTTACCCTTAAAAAGGAAAAAGAATATTACAAAAGAATCTCTTTCACCTGTAGGTCCTATACAAGGTATAATCAGGAAACTTATACAAAAAAATTAAGAGAATGTGACTGGTCAAAACTAGCTAACGAAAATGATCCCAATATCTTCTGGGACTTAATATTAAAAAACATTATGGAAGTCACAAATGAGCAATGTCCCTTGCATGAAATGGAAAATGTAAAAGCCAGAAAGCCCTGGATTACAGGTGACCTGTTCGCACAGATGAAGCAACGCGATAAACTCTTCAAAAAAGCTAAAAAACTCAAGGACCCTCATATCTTAGACCAAGCCAAAGCTCTTAGGCATAAAGTTAATCATTTAGCACGAAACCTTAAAAATAACTACATTAAAGAGCAAGTCGAAAATAACACACAAAACCCAAAAAAAATTTGGAACATCATATCCCCCCTACTAAACAATAATAAAAAATCCAATGCAAATACTACTATCAAACTCCTATCAGATGGGACTGAAACCCCGGAGGAAGAAATTCCAGATCAATTTAATAATTATTTTGCAACCATTGGAGATTCACTTGCCAAAAACATACCCCCCCCAAGTTCCTCGTCAGCTAAGACTCTTACAGACTTGGTACAAAACCAGGAAGCAAGGCAAAACCTACCTGAATTTGTTTTTACACCAGTTTCTGAGCACGAGCTCACAAGAATTATTAAAGAAATCCCCTCTAGTAAATCTTCAGGTATTGTTAACATGCCTACTTGGCTCCTAAAAATTGCTCTTATTGCCATTCTACCTAAATTCAAACAGCTTATTGATCTAACCCAACGTACCTCAACCATACCAAGTACCTGGAAGAGTGCTAAAGTGACCCCCATTTTCAAAGCTGGAATTGTCACCGATCCTGGAAACAACAGGCCAATTTCCATGATACAATTGCCTGCTAAGGTACTTGAAAAAGTAGTTCATAACCAACTGTCCACCTATCTCGATGACTTTAACCTATTATACGATTACCAATTTGGTTTTCGTAAGGGAAGATCCACACAAGATGCTCTGATTTGTTATTTATCAAATGTGTATAATCAGCTCAACAATGACAAATTAGTTAGATTGGCCTATCTCGACCTGAGGAAGGCCTTTGATACCGTAAATCACCAAATCCTATTTGACAAACTAAAATCTTTTGGAATAAGAGGTAAGGAACTAACCTGGTTCCAGAATTACCTTTCTAATCGAACCCAACAAGTGATAGTTAATAAAAAACATTCCAAAGACAATACAATTTCTTGTGGCGTTCCCCAAGGCACTACCCTTGGACCTTTACTCTTCAATCTTTATATAAATGATATTCCAAATTGTACACAACACTCTAAGATTCAAATGTTCGCTGACGACACTATCATTTATGTCTCAGGATCGGACCCGGCTGATGTTTCAGTGAAACTACAGACGGACCTGTCCATGCTGAGTCAGTGGTGTCGTCTAAATAAAATATCCCTAAATCTCTCTAAGACAAAAACTCAAACGATTTTCGGTAGGCCGTCCCTCAGGTCGAGATGGGAATCTCTTAAAACCTATGAAGAGCCTCTCCATCAAATGATTCTGGACGGAACAAAACTGGAAGAAGTTAACAGTTACAAATATTTAGGCACTGACATAGATAACGCATTAAAGTTTAATATAACAATCACTAAATTAATAAACACCCTTAGCTATAAAAGTTGGCAATTTTCCAAATTAAAAGATAAACTCCCTCAAAGTACACTCCTGATGATTTATAAAGTTATGGTTCTACCAATAATTGACCAAGCCGATATTCTACATGATTCTCATTCAGCAACTAACATTCACAGATTACAAGTATTAAAAAACAAAATTCTTAAAATTATTTATCGCCTGCCATCCAGATCAAGTGTGAGAGACCTTCATATCGAAAAGAGATTACTTCCCCTCAGTTATCGGCGCAGGTTACATGTGTTACTCGCTGGCCACCGCCTGGCCCAAAATCCAATGAATATGGACATTCGAAACATTAATACACGTAACTTTGAATTAGGTTGGAAGATGTTAAATCTGCCAACGCCTAAAAGTGAGCAAATTAGAAGATCAATTATCAACCGAATACCATATTCTTGGAATAGGCTACCAACAGAAGCTCATAAACAACTGGATATACAATCATTTAAGAACCGAGCAAGATCCGTTTACATATGGAATGACGACTATTTTATATAACTTTAATGAAACCACACGCTATTATTGTCAGAACCCACATGTTACTTTAATTAGCCGAGAAAAAAATTGTATTGACGTACATATTGTATATTGTATATTGTGAATTTAAAAACTTAATCAGTAAAAGCTGTAGAGACTCGGCCTGTGTCAGTGACCAAGGCGAGATTGTTCTTCTACGTAGCTTTATTGTACAACATCTGGGAAAGGCAGAAATCCTCCCATCAGCTGGAGTGAACCTTTTCCGAAGCATTTGTAAAATGAATAAAAAAGTTTTTCAATTCAATTCAATTCAATTGAAGAAGCGTGAATATTGCACGAGTTGCGCTTTCAATCATGAAAATAGAAAAAAATCGAGTCATAAATTTGAATCTTACCGGTAATCTTAGTAAAAAAAACCAGATTGGTTCCCATGACAGCCCCACGTAAATCACTAGTGAAATACGCACGATGCGTTAAGCACTCTAGATACGTTGTTTTCAGAGCAATGCGTGTATCATAATAAACCTGAATAAAGAACTCTTCATACCTCCTCCTCCTCATGTGGTTCCATCATAGTGCTGGACCCACTCCTTAACAATAGATCCAGACTGGCAAAGATCCAGTCAGGAGGGCCCACAGTTACTGGCCCCGGTAACGTATTGTATGTACACATCATATGTACCACATAAAATAGCGCTTCATTGAAAGGAGAAACAGGAGACAGATAGTTATGGCTGTAGCAGTGAAGTCCACCCTATTAATACATTTTATTCCTAAGAAAATTTATTCCTAAGAAAAATACATAAAATAGAGCTTCATTGAAAGGAGAAACAGGAGACAGTATAGTATTAGTGTAGTGTTTCCCTACCCACCCCTATGTAACAGTAAAGTAATACATTTTATTCCTAATAAAAAACTGTCAACACATGATCAGTAGAGAAAGGTTGGTGTGGAAATGACAGTACAGGTGAGTATAGGTAATATGACCCTCGGGGGAGCCACTAGCAAGACACAATATATAAATAGACCGTAGGCTGAACATATAATTGGTCGTCAAAATTACTTTTGGGGATAGGTTATAAATGGTTCCGATTTTCTTTTATATAGAGTGTTCTTGGATTCTGGATTTTAAGTAACTTTATCAAGAACGATATCTTAGGATGTTACATGTACTGATTCGACTGCAACACAAAAACGAATTTTATGTTCAATACCAACATAATGATGAATCCGTAATTTGTGTAGTCTCAATATTGTACAGAACATTATACTATACCCACATAATGTGTACTTCGTGGTTGGAAATTATTTTTTCTTTCCTTTCTTTTCATTGTTGTTTTAAAATAGTATTATTGCATTGGTTAGATCAACGAGATTAAAAACATGAATTAAAAATCGTTGGTTCGATATTATTAGTTGTTGTTGTTTTTTTAAATAAAAATAGTAGATGCCTCTCGTTCCATATACTCGACTACCTATCTATTGACATTTGTCGATTAGCATTTATTCTCAAGTTCGCAGTGCTTTTAGTTTAACGGGTTGACCTCAAAGGTTACTCAGGTTTAAGAAAGTGGTCAGAAATAGCCACTTGCAAACAGTTAGTAGGTCGAATGGTTTACCCAAAGAGCAAGATTGAGTAAGCGTCTTTTAGGACCAATCTTTCTTACCACGCGCCTCTGTCCAAGACTTTCACATATATACATACAGGTGTAAGAGTATACATATGTATGCAATTTTAGTCATGGCATAGAGCATTACACACACACACACACACACACACACACACACATATATATATATATATATATATATATATATATGAGTTGCTTTAGCCTTGAGTCTGTCCAAACATTATAAGAATATACCAAAATAACAATAATGACGGGAAGCGAAATAAATAATTACCTCCCTGATCCAGGCACAGGGGCCTGGATTTGAATGTACTCTATACTGCAGGTTACAGAATAGAGACTTAAGGCTATCAAGTCAACCTAGAAAAGAGAAGGAGAGAGTATAACTTAACATGTATACATGTACATATATATAGTTTAACTAGTGCATACATGTATGTCAATTGCATTACAGTGTCTCGCTAATTATACAAATAAGATGTAGAGCTATAATACTGCTGGACGCCACGGTGACTTAGTTTGTGGCCACCGTACGGTGCCGCGAGGTACACATTAATTCCCGTAGGTGTCACCCTCAGTCTCTCTACCTCTGAGCAACGTTATATGCTCAAAACGGCACACGATCACCTTTTTACAGTCACCTCATATATTTGGTCATTTCCGTTGCCACAGAACGCCCCCTGAATATCGCTAGATCGTTGTTTTAAAGTAATATAGTCATCATAGCATGAATAAAGGAGATATGGACGTTTTTCCTTCCTCTGCTATCCCAGCTAGACTGTCTTTGTAATACGTCTTTAAGCTCTCCATTCACCACAAGGGGACATGGCACAGTGGTATGGTACTCGCCTCGTGCCCAAAGGTTGGGAGTTCTAGCCTCGCCTGGGTCGTGCATTTTTTTTATTTCTGGGTCGCATAGATGCTATGTCATTCTATGCGACGGGAGGTGGGTTGGCGTGGTTGTTGGTGAATGGGAAAGGCAGGAGAAACAACATGTACATATCATAATGTTTTCAGATAAACCCATCGATCTTAGGGCTATCGGTAAAGGAAAAAAACAGGCCTCCACGGCCACACTAGCAATAGCCACTCTTCCTGGTCTTAAACATAGAATGGTTTCAATCATCTATTACCCCCACCGCCACCAAAGAAGCGTCTCGGTTACATCACCACAATCATTCATCGGGTTGCCGTTCCTCCATGTAAGGCTTGTTTCATATAAAATAATAATTTCTACCAGTATTTCATAAACAGTTGGACAATTAATTTGCTCATTCGCTACATTTGAGAAATTAATCAGATTTGTATGCAATATCCTACCTCCGATATTGGCCATCAGCACTATGGATGGGTTCTTGTTAGAAGCAGGTGAGGGCGCCACCGCTGCCCCCTCCCCGCCCTCCCAAACAAGTACTAAAAGTATGATGTCCGCCGTGGTGAGTGCTGTTTGTGTGCGCCACGCGCCGTTCATACTCTAGGTTACACCATCTTCCACTCTCGTTGGTTACAGTATCTCCACCGTGTAAAGTTATCCACAAAGGTATGTAGTATATCCCCCTCACTTTTTTATATGGTTCTTTCTTCATGATGTAGTCGTTTCATCAGACCCTGTGCGCGCTTTTCTTCAGGACTTTCTCCTCGCCAAACGCCTTTTATCTTGAACGGTAGACGGTTATAGAACTTTACTGATACCTGCTCGATCTTCAGAACTATTTATATTGTGGCAATTGCCTTTTTCAGATACGCATACCTACAATGAAGTTGTATTTATTTGTCTCTTTCTTTCCTGGCGCATTATAATATCTAACTATTGGGTTTAGCATCCATATCTGAATTTCATAAAAGGGAGTATGTATTCCGCGCATAAAATGGTAAAATTATGTAGAAAATCAAGGCTTAAAAGTGTTTAATTAAACGAGGAATAGTGGTAAAATAACATTATTAATTTATGTAATTTCTTTAATTAGAAGCTATCACCAACGTATTTGTTGAAAACTGGATAAAAACATGAAAAATGATTATTTTTGGTCATAATGTCCTATGGTAAAAATAACATTCTACAGGGATAAAAGTGCATGGGGTCATACACGCTACAAAATACTCTCAAATATGTTTGGCAAGGGGAACACCACAGGGAGGCGTTTTGTTGTTTCCCTACCCACCCCTATGTAATATCTGTGAACGCCACAAGGTGGCAGCGCTATTTAAGTGACTACGTATTTCAGTCAGGTGAAAGTTTCAGTCGGTCTGATCATGACCAACATCAATATCAATGAGTATATATCGCTAAGCAAAACCTAACCTCCACCAAATATCAAATTTTGATGTTTGTAATATAGATGAAATTTCTGTAAATCCAATAGCGGGCGTGGGGGTTGCTTTACGCCCTAGTAAATATAGTGGCCTTGTATATAAAGCGTCTATCCTTTCAGTTATTGATTCCACCAACGGTGTATAATTATAGTACATACATATATACCTCTCACATCATTTGGAAAAATATAAAGACAATGATCATAACAAAATATGCTAGTAAGAACGACCGTCTATGTCACTCTAATTATATAATATTGTTTGGGTATAAGCGGAGGGAAGACTTATACTATATGGTTGGAAAGCTCATAATTTTGAATATCGATATATGGTTGGAAAGCTCATAATTTTGAATATCGATATTATAGTTTGTTTTGTAGTACAGAAGGAATCAAGTAAAAGGCTTAATTTTATGATCACATACGACAATATCAACTATATGCATGGGATATATTTAGCTTCCAACTTTAACTTCCAAGGGATTATCTTTCAAATCTACTGCATCAACATTTTTTTATGAATCTAGGGGAGGTTGGAGAAAACTGTTGAAACCGCTACAGCCCCTATTTCGTGAGAATTACTTATTTATTATATGCCTTTAATAATCTAAAAACGAATATTTTAAAGGCATTCTTGGGACATCAGTACAGCTAGCTCCGGTTCCGGTGGCAGGGTGGCGTCCCACTTAGAAGTGGCATGTAACCCTAAATACATTTTTATATTCAATAAGTATAAAATGGTATAGGCTAAAGCTCAGTCACGTTGGCAAACAATTAACGGTATTCTGGATACTTTATTGATAATTGCTATACATGTACATAGGCAACGACATAACATTAAGGATATCGATCGTATTAAGCACCTATTTATATCGTATAGACACATAATAAACTGCCCGGAGTATAACTTTATAAATACTAATTTAAGTAGTTCGCATGCAGTCACGTCTAAATTGTGTCCATATCAGACCACTTTTACATTCTTATAAATAGTTTTGAGACTTAATAGTCGAGGATCTCTGCACTGCAACAATTGCTTCCAGACAAACTAGTTTAAGGCTGGTAATTACGTTATTACATTTACTTGTATGTGTCTGAATTTTGAAACAAATACAAATACATGTATATATATACAAATTGTATATTTCATCTCTCCCACAAATATCACCTAATACCTATAATCACCTATTCCGACTGTGAAAGTAAGAAGAGCACTTTTATTTTAGATTACAATTGTCTCTCACTTAAAATAACCATTCAACTATAAGAATTTACCATAGAATCGTTTCGACAGAATTACAGTACATCTCAAAGATACTAATATATGACGTTGCTACTGGTATCTTTGAAAACGATATGGACCTTCCCGAAATTGATGGAAAGATTAACTGAAATCGTCTGTAAGGCACACCACGTGTGTATGAACACAACTAAGAACGAATGTTCTCAAGATATAATATTTCCCTATAGGTGTATAATACACGTCTTTATCAAATAAGCCCAAGAGAAATAAGGCACAGCTCATTATCCTATAAGGCTATATACATGTATACCTTGTTGGGTTTCTGGAAAATATGCTAGGGACATGTATGTATACGTCATGGTTCATTTAATTGATACCTGATCGCAATATAAGAAATAAGAATCGACGTATCTCTAGCAATATTGAATAGTAGCAATCTTTCATAAAGTCATGAAACTTGAATTTCTTTCTTTAATTTTATGTAGTCGTAAAAACCCTTTGAGTTCTGTGAAAGTCATTTCGTAAAGAAATAAATGCTGACTTATACAAAAAAAATCAGCCTTCTGCTTCAGTGAGCTAAGCATGAAATAGATATCATACAGCATGAAATAGATATCCATACATCAGATGAAGGTCATGAATTAAACGAGTTAAACAAATAGTTGAAATTTATAAATAAACTTGAGATTTGTTAAAACGCTACGTTAGCAGTTTTCATTTGATGCCTTATTCAGAGGTAAAGTTTTCGCGTAATTGCCTTAATCAGTCAAGATATGACTTTATATACCTCACAATGAATGGGACCGGCTGCAGGTAAAAAAAATAATAAGATCTATTATGGAACCATACTCATCTATCTCATTGCCCTTCAACTTCACACACTTTTTCAGCGAAACCTGACGAAACCTATATGGCTTACATATATGCTAGTGTGGCAATCATTTCAGTCACAGAATGTATCCTTTGGGAATGACATATACTTACAAATATATTCATCGTCGTCTAGTATGTAAGCTAACGAAATACACAGACCTGTGCACTTGCGTGTGTACAAACGTTATTGGATAAATATTGCTGCAGTATAAGATCTATAATGTCATCGAATTAGGGTTCTTTTAGGGTTTAAGAAACCAGTTATTATATCCCACAAATTGAGGGATATCATTCATTCAATATATAAGGAACACACCAAAAAGCTGTCAGTTAAAATACTCTAAGAGATGTTGTGTAACTGGTACCACCTGGCACATTTCTATACAGACCCCTGTTGTATATACTCTATGGATACATTCTGAACCACGAATGCTATGAAGTCTGCATTTTCTGCTCATTCCCTCTATTGATATGTACAGCTTCTTTGCCAATTATGTGATTGTTATCTTGAGCAAAATCTCCATTGAAATCTTTGCCATCGTTGATGGGAGGTTTAGAGTCATGAGAGATATTAACTTGTTCGCATTCTTCGATTCCGGGCACGTGTTTTCTAAATATATTTTTGCTGTTTCCCCCGGCAAGTAACCCTCTTTCTTCGTCTTGAGAATCTTCGAGATCGTCTTCAAAGTCTTCTTCATCGTAATCGCCGATGTCACTTTCGTCATCAAGGACGTCATCTTCCTCGTCTGTAACGTCATCATCCGGGTACGTGTTCTGGTGGTTGTTGGCCGTCATCTGTTCCCAGAAGCGTCTGGCTGATTTGACATCGAAGGATTCCTGACTAACTTCACCTGATATAGAACAATATCGAAAAATTGATTAGCCATATATAGGGTGTCTATAATACCAACGGTGATAATTATAAAGGACTACATGTTCGACACAGCCGGACTGCTTCGTTTAACCACTGGTCAGTTATTCTGTTGCCTGACCAAGACTAAACCACATACTTTGAGAGAAATACTTCTGCATAATATACTAATTCCATACATTTATTTGTATTCACTGATGAGGATGTATAGGAGTGCATAAAGGACCCATTCTCAGCATTCCCCAAACCCAATATACTGAAATACAATCAGCCATGTCATGGTCGCTAGGCCTATAATTCAGGTTTAAAACGTGGGGTCAAGGGATGAGATCCTATCCCATAGGCACCTCAGCTATCTGAGTGACCACTCCAGTAACCCGGCATGAGCAGCAAAAACCTGCCATGAATTTATAATATATGCACCATAGATGTCATTGTGGTTCCACAAGTATGCCTCTAATCTGTATACATGTACACCACATCACGGTAGGGCATGCTACTAGCCTGTCCTAACGTACTAGACATGCATATTGATGCATGTTGGTACGAATGATGCTGCAAATCGAAAAGTGAATATCAATTACAGATTTCTTCAACTGTTGGAGACTGCCCACATATTTAAAGGGGTGGAGTCCACTAACTATAGGACACCATGTAGTATAATATAAAGTACCCAGTTTATGATGTGGAAGCAGGCATGGACAGAGTCATTATGATCATGACAGAGGGAAGGCCATGCTTTCATTGGCACAAGCCCAGGTATGCTTCGCCTGACATGTTTTCCCATTTATGACGACCCTTAACTACGCAGTTATGTATATTATTATTAATCTGATGAAAATCAGACAATATCAAACCAAATATTTGTAAGGATTAATGACCGGCATTTCTGGTCTACTGGTGCACTGATATTATGGGGTATAATCCCGAGGCGAAGCATTAGCCCACTAACAGGTCAGAATTGGATGTTTTTTAATCAGTTTAGTCTCTGCCTAACGTTGTTATATCATAACCCCTACAGGACCGTTCATTCAAGGCAGATACTAAATTAAAGCTACCATATAAGAAGAATATTCCCTGTGCTTTTCATGGATAATACCTGAACAACACTACTTGAACGCAATTAGAATTATTATGAAAAGAAGCAATCGTAGGGGTTCTAAATTGAATACAAGTCCACTCTTTATCATCAGTCATAAGTAGCATATTTTAACCCTCTCATCTCCCAAAGCTGTGTATATGATAAAAACATTAACATGTAATAATCTCTATGTGCATGATATAGTGTTATCATTGTTGGCCAGGTTTTCTTACTAGCTCTTCCTAACACAGATTTATGGGTTTCTTCATCTAACAGTCTATCCTGAGTTTAACACTAACTAGGAAAGACTGAAAGAAGAGTTGGAGGAGCTGTAAGGCAGAATCCTTTCCCTCAAGTAAATGCCGGGTAATTAGATTCCAACCATGTTCCTCCCTGGCTGATGGATAGCCTCCCTAAGCCGTTGTGGCAGCGACTCCATTTTAAAGATAGGCAAAAGCGGGAACTATTTGTAGAGTGGAATTTTGAGAGAATGAAGACATGTCCACCGATCAGGGCACCAGAAGGATAAACTGAAACAGTTTATTTGTATTCATTAAACATAGGCAATTGTAGATAATTGGTACAGACATTTGTTGTGGTCAAAGTTTGATGACGTAAATTAAAGGTACGAAACACTTCACGAGGCAGATCAAGTAATGTGTGGGCGGTGGCTGGGGTTGATAACTATATATATATATATCCTATAGCCAAACATGAGACGACTTTGGTCCAGCTAGCAGATCCATATATCATACTAAACACACATGTCGATACTCTATCTTTCTGTACTTTCATATACGGGGCTGTATTAACAGTTCATATAGATTATGTTAGGGTTGAAAGTAGTGAATTGAAGGAGTGCAAACATCAATTCTTATGGCACAAACAAGTGAAAGCGCTTTCAGAAAAGGGATTCGGTGGATTTTGATAAACAATACTTTTTTCCATTTGACCTGCTCAATTATTACCAATGTATGAGAAAACCCATGCAGGTACACTGGGTACAGGTGTATAGGTGAAATGCTTCCAATAAACATTAAACATTGTAATACACCTGTATGAGATATCATTGCCCGTGCATTACACCATATCAAACCCATGACGACTCTTGAACAAATAGGTTACCTTTGTGCTCAACATGTTCAAAGGAGTGTGCCCCAAATCGGCAATCGTGAAGCCTTTGCACGCATTAGGGAAGCCTTAAACAACTGTTGAACAGTCTTCGGGGCTCTGTTTGCGGTCACTGTTCCAAGCAACAGCTGGCTAAGTGAGCATGAAGTGGCAGGCTTTTTTTAATTAATAAGCGCGGATCTTCTTGCATTGGAGCTCGCAGCACCCTGGCCATTATGGTTGCATACAGGAGGTTCAATATTCTCCGGGTTTGCTACAGGTATGACGAGGAATCGAATGCTGTAGCTTGCACCGTGACCCACAGTGAGTGAGAGCCTCGATCTTTGTCAGTCCACATGCAATGTTTGACACTCAAAATAAAGTACTTTTAGAAAGTCAAATATAGATGTTGGAACCTGATACAGAAGAGTGTTTGGTTTGTTTAGAAATCTAGCTAAATCTCCAATACTTGTACTATTCTGTCTATCTATATATGGCGGCCCTCCACTAGCTGGCATGACAGGCAGAGACCCTAGCGGCTACATGAATAAGTTAATACACGGAGCAGACAGATCCTGCCACCCAAATAAACCCATCATACGGGTCAGGAAATGAACACTTTGATCTCCCCTGGAGGGGGGACATCAGCCACTGCCTCATATCATCCATTAGTGGAGGTGATAAGACAACAAGTAATTGGATGGAAGGGTACTATCAGCTGTCTGGTTCAATTCTTATGTCTGCACCAATATGGTATACGTATAATGCATCCGCAATGCGGGCTATATCAATGGGTGGCTGGGTTGAATGATCAATATATTTAGGTCTTCACCAGTACGCCGAATGCTTTATTTTTGCTATTATCATCATTAGTAATATTTACCTGATATGCCATATGATTGAAATCATGGCTCTTGGGTTTGTCTTTTCACATAATTTTGACAAACTGAAGTTACGTTAGCACTTTCAAGAGTCCACATAAAAATCTTAAATGGCGTCTTTGCTACATGTATATGCTTATATATAAAGCGATTGTCAAAAACTAGTTCAAATTTGAACTGATATATCGCCAGATTGATTCACCTTGCTTATGCTAGAAACGGTTACCTCCATAGGATACATGTAAATTATATAATATTATGAATATCATTATGAAAAAGCAATACACACCCTTCTCTCCAGAGCACTGATCGCTGGGCGTGTTGCCTTGCTGATGTCCATTGACTCCTGTCTCCTCGTGTTCTGATGGATCTCCAGTGACGCGCGATGCGATAACTCCATCTGAAAGGTTAGAATATTGGTTCAATTAAAGTTAAGGAAGGAATTATGATAAAACAAATAAAGTTATGTGGTGTCGTTTATCCATCTACACACAATTAACCCTTCACGTGGAAAACTTAATTATATTACTTTTTTTCATGGACTTTTCTTTGCTCATTAGTGTGTCTATAATGGCATGAATAATGGTGCAACTTAAAATATATTTTCATGAATTAATTAATGAATTCTTGAAGCTAATGCGAGGAGGAGATGACAAGAAGATGAAGCGTCAAGAAGGCAGAGTGGGAACGGTAGAAGAATGTGGTGAGGGAGAAGAGAGAGGGGGAGAGAAAGATATAGAGGGGAGGTAGGGAGAGCGAGAGATATAGAGAGAGGGGAGGGGGCGGGCAGGAGGTGGAGGCCAGTCAGTTACTGAGAAGAGTTTCTTTGGTAGTGTTTTCGAAGAAATTATTGTACCCTTAATGAGTTCTTTGTTGCGAAATGTGTTGACAGTCTCTAATTCTAAGATTCTAGACTGGAAAAAAGACAAACTATGCTCTATTAGAGAGGAAAGGAAAGATAGCCAGAGCTAGGAATATGTGATATATAATTGGAAATATAGATGAAAATAAAAGGGAATGCAGATGAGAGAATAGCAGTCTGGTCTTGGAAATAGTGAAAGGAAGTGAAGAAACATATCTGAGAGCATAGTTAACCCACTTAGACCCAAAATGGGAGTTTTGCTCCTAGAAATTTCATATTAAATATCTGATGTAGACTCATAGACCTGACGTCACACAAAAAATTTCAGAACTCTACCTAGCATAGGACCAGAGATACCAGCCGTCCTACATGTAGGACGGTGGGTCAATCCACTATACATTTTTGAGAACTTTTTTGATATTAGATCATGTATTTTACATAGGGAACCAATAGGATGCAAAGAAACAAAACTCTCAAAAAGCCATTATTTATGAATCACTCCTACCTATTTTATAACAAGTGTTAATGTCCCAATTTATTTTTAATAATATTTAAGCCTATGTGTGTGTTATATTTATATGTATGTCGATTGTTTACTTATTTACTGGTCGATCTTATGAACGGTGGTAGGGAGGGGGTCTGACCCCTGGGCGGAGAGAGCTGATGCAATGTCTCTGGATGATGAAATCCCCCGGCGACATTGCATGTGAGCTACTCCGCCATTAACCTGGAGGCTGATGCAAGGGCCAGCGCATGCTCAACAGCCCTGGTGGCTGACGAAATGCCCCCTGACCATTGCAGTACGCCCGGGAAAGATGATGAAATGCATCCCAGGTCTGGTGCAATACCTAGAATATATAAGGGCCCCCAGTCACTGTATAGGCAGACTTCTCCTGGAGAGCTGTACTACCGTATGCTGTATGATGATGAACTGACTGGAAGCCCTGCCACCTTGAACACTGACCATGCTATAACTTGCTATACATGAACACTGTGTTATATTGAAGCCTAATAAAAGAAGCCATTCTGTACTCCACGCCTTACCTTATACCTACTGAAACTACAAGCCAAGCACTATATCCCTATTGAGACGTCTAACCAATCGAAGCTACCCCTATTTATAAGTACATCGCGAGAGATCCGAGTGATTAGAGTAACTCCGTAATCCATTAGTAGTAAACCCTAATTGTAGTGTCTACGCTCTACAGACACTAACATTTGGTGAAAGAACCCGGGCCTGGAGATTTGATATGGACATATTCCGTTTCATAATGCCGAATGGCGAACGATGAAAAGGCGAGACCTAAATCAAGAGCAAATTTCAGATTAAATTGTGTGACTAGAGGAGGGTTCAAGGACACTGACGCGGGCATTCCAGACATAGCTCCGCAGCTAAGCAAGAAGGCAGAGAAAGAGCAACAAGTCGAAGATACAAAATTACTGGTCGCAGAGAAAATAACAGAAAAACTACACGATAAAGCCGATATAATTCACGGGGAATTTGAACATTTGGCTCGAGCAGGGCACGAATCGGAAGAAGAGTTAGAAGACATAGACGACCAAAGCAGCATAGACAGCCAAGATACATTAGTGGCAGAGGAAGAAACCCTTATCCTGGCAGAAGAAGATACCCACCAAGGGGTTTGGGCAGTCACGCCACGAAAAAATCAGGAGAAGCAGGAAACAGAACCACGTGGAATAGACGAAGCTGCCAGGCAGTTACAGAAAGAATTGGGTGCCGAATTGCGAAAACTCAGAGACGCAGAGCTAAACCAGCCGTTAAATAAGCAACAACAAGAGCAGCTCCAGCAAGAGCAGGAACAGGAAGAAAGAGAGCTGGAACAACAACGGCAGGAAGAATTACAGCGCGAACAGCAGAGAGAGAGAGACAGACAGTTGGCCGAGGAAGAGCAGGAAGACAGACGGCGAATAGCTCAGGAAGAAGAAGATAGAGCAGAAAGACAGAGACAAGCAGAAGCCGACAGAATACAGGCAGAAGAAGAGGAACACGAGCAAAGACTACAGCGAGCCCGGGAGAACGCTGAAGCACACGGCCGACAACAAACACAGGGAATAAACGGCGTGCCCCAACATCAGAACGGGCATCCAGCGCCCATAGTAGAAAACCAGAACGCCGATCCTGTACTCAACGGGCCACCGCCACGGGAAAACGGACAACATAGACCCGAGATCGTGATTCGAGAAGAAGAAGAAGAACAAGAAGAAGAAGAACAAGCAGAGGAAGAAGGAATGGCGTTGTTCGAGAATCGAGTCCAGACCCTACTAGCACCCCCAAAGTTTTCAAATAATGATGGAGAAGATCCAAGAACCTTCATGGAAGATTGCACAGCCATAGCACAACGATTGTACCCAGATGATTTGAACCAGTTCTGCAGACAGTTTGCAACGTATTTAGGCGGTTCGGCTCGACACTGGTTGAGATTACTGGAGACTCCGGACCCATACAACAACTGGGCAAATCTGAAGAAAGCTTTTCTGGACAGATATGAACACATGTCCGATATGGACAGAAAGGCGCTAAAGCAGGTGAATATGGTCGAAGGGGAAAAACTGGCAGATTTCTTCAAAGATTTCCAGACCAGAATGGTAAAGGCGGAAGTGAATGATGCAGACAATATAAAAGAACATTTCTTAGCGTCCCTTCTTCCAAGATACAGAACGATGTTGCTAACTAAGCAGGCGCTCACCGTGACTAAAATGATGGAACATCTACTTCAGAGAGAAAAGGGTGCGCCGACACATCAAATGACAGCAGACGATTTAAAGAAGGTGCAAAAGGCTATGGAGAAATCCATGGAGAAATCCATGGAAAAATCAATGGAAAAGAGCATGGAAAAGAACATAGCACGATTAGAGGCCACGTTCAAAAGCCAAGCAACAGCCATAGCAGCAGTACCAAACCAAATTCACGGCCGAAATGAGCAGAATCAGGGCCAGCGGTGGCACCAGAACGAATACCAATGGCCACAGCAGAACAACAATCCGAATCAATGGAATCAGCAGCCCTGGGGCAACCAACAAGGGAACCAGCAACAGTGGCGGCAGCAAGACCAACAGCAATGGCAGGGTAATGGAGGAAATCAACCGTCGTCGACAGGGGGAAGAGGCTACAACAATAGCAGAGGAAACAGAGGCCGAGGCCACCACAGCAATCAGGCACCGTGGAAAGGCGAGAGACAGCAGAACGACGATGGATTCCCGAAGTTCAAACCCAGAGTTAAGTGTTTTAATTGTCAAAATTTTGGTCACTATCAGACAGAATGTCGGGCGCAGAGACAGGGGAGAAACGGGACCCAAGGGAGTCAAAGTATGCCTAGTCAAAAGAAACAAGTAGGTGCAGTCGACTATACAGGGAACGGGGGAATGATAACTGGTAATTCAGAGGGACCTTTCTTTGCATCGGATAACCCAAACTAATGTCTCTCCCTTCATTGGGGCACATTGGGGGGAGAGACGACGCACAGGGGCCGCAGGGAAGGAATATAAACTCAAGAGGAAAAAAGGAAAAGTTAGATAATAGAGGTATAACGATCAGGGGACAGCCCCATTTGCTAACAGATGTCTGCTATGTAAATAACTCGTGGGATTACTTTGCAATACCGATAGATAGGGAACAGCACTGTGTCGACGCATATATGTATGGAACAAGAGTAATGACCTTGGTTGACACAGGAGCGTCTATATCTGTTATGAGTAAGAAAATGTACATGAGTCTAAATGCCAGAACACCCAGAATGACGGACATGCCTGTAAAGAAATGCGTTTTGGCAGATGGAAGGTTAATACAGGGCTACGGTCCATGTTCTATGAAGCTTGATCTAGCCCAGAAAAGATATCATATTAAGGTAACAGTTTGGCCGGAATTATTTTTCGGACTGGATTTAATAATGGGTCGGGATTTTCTCATGGAGCATGAACTTCAAATAAGCTATGAGGGATGCGCAACTGAGAAAGATCAAGTTGCTGCAGTTTGTACAAAAGAAGACATAACTTTACCACCTATGACTGAGGTAATAATGGGAGTGGAAATTAAAAGTGGGAATGTATTTCCAAATGGGCGCGAGGTTTGGTTTGATCCTAAGAGTGACGCATTAGAAGAGGGTTTAATAACAGCTAGGTGCGTGGCAAGGGTCAAGGCCAACAGCATACCAGTACGGATAATGAATTACTCTCCTATCCCCATGGACATCCAGGCACGCACCCAAATAGGGTGGGTAAGCCAGGACGGGTTCGTGGAGGAGGATCCTAAGGTATGCGCGTCAGGGAACATTCCTGAGAAAGACAACACGAATGAAATTTTTACTCCTGAGTTAGATCTAAAAGCCTCTAAGGTATCCCAAGAACAAAAGGAGGAATTGAATGATCTATGTACACAATACTGTGATGTTTTTGTGGGGGAGGATGGCATGTTGGGGTCTACCAATATTTTAGAACACAAAATTAAATTAAAATCTGAATATGATGTGGTACACAAGCTGCCATATCGCCAGTCTCCGATTATGAGAGAAATGATGGACAAGTTGGTAGAGGAACAGCTTCACCAGGGGGTGATAGAAGAATCCTATGGCGGAGCCTGGGCCTCTCCATGTTTCATCGTGGCAAAAGGGAATGCAAAGCCGGGGGATTATCGCCATTGGAGGCTTGTTTGTGATTTCAGAGGGTTAAATGAAGCCACGGAACCACAATTTTTAAATATTCCCCGTATAGATGATGTTTTAGATTGTATAGGCCAGCATGCTCCCGTGATATTCTCCTGTTTAGATCTCCAATCGGGATTTTTTCAGGTTGATATATGTGAGGAGGACCGCGACAAGACCGCGTTTATAACCTCCTCAGGTACAAAATATCGATATACTAAGTTACCCATGGGTATGACGAACAGCCCGAGAACTTTTCAGTTGTTAATGGATATGGTATTAGCGGGACTAAAATATAAAACTTGTCTGGTGTACCTCGACGATATATGTGTATTTAGTTCCAGTTTTGAACAACACCTTAGTGACTTGGAAGAGGTATTCTTGCGATTAAGACAAGCTAACCTAAAACTTAAACCTTCAAAATGCGTTATGTGTAGAGAAAAGATCAAATTCCTAGGGCACACGATATCCGCGGAAGGAATAGCACCGCATGAAGATAACGTAGCCCCACTCAGAAACATAGCAGTTCCCAATAAACGGTTAGATATTCAGCGATTCTTAGGAATTGTAGGATATTATAGAAAGTTTATCAAAGATTATGCAGTAAGATCAAAACCGTTAACCATGTTACTCAAAAAAGAGCAACCATGGATATGGGACGAACCGCAGAGTTTAGCCTTTGAGGATCTAAAGACAGCCCTGATAGAGGGGGAAATCATTTTAGCTTTCCCAGACTTTGAAAAAGAGTTCATTTTAGAATGTGACGCGAGTTCCGTGGGTTTGGGAGCAACCTTATCTCAAGTGGATAAAGAAGGTAGAAAAAGACCAGTAGCCTTCGCAGCTAAAACCCTTTCAGAGACAGAGTCTAGATGGAGCACAACGGAACAGGAATTACTAGCAGTGGTCTGGTCGGTTAAGAATTTTCGGGTATATTTAGAGGGAAGAAAATTTATATTATATACCGACCATTCAGCGTTGTGTTCTCTTCTGAAAAATGACAAACCTAAGGGCAAGTTTGCCCGGTGGATAATGTTACTAAGAGGTTTTGATTTCACAGTTCGCCATATTAGGGGCGAGCAGAATCAAGTACCAGACTCGCTATCACGCATCAAATATAAATCTAACCCGGACCCTACCCCTTTGTCAGATCTATTACCAGTCCATGCAATCACGCAATACCCTAAGCAAAAAGAGAAGAAGAAATATGAGAGATCTACCCAAAAGAAACCAGTACAGGTTGATGTATCGGAATTCGAGACCTTGGCAACAGATATGTCGATTATTAGCAATAGCCAAGAAGAAGACCCTTTTACAGGTCCAATCATAGAATACTTACGTAGCGGCACACTACCTACTAACGAAGAACAGGCTCGATCTATCTTGAGATTCGAACCAGATTATTTTTTGCACCAAAATTTGTTATTTAGATATCCCACGACGTCTAGACATGGTGTACAAAATTCAGCACAACTAGTAGTGCCAAAGCAAATAGTGCCACAGCTTTTATCTCTATACCACGAGTCAGAAATTATGGCCCATATAGGACCGAGTAAGTTAATACCGATACTAAGAAGAAAATACTTCTGGAAGTCATTGTATAAAGACGTGAGAGAGTTTTGTGACTCTTGCGAGATGTGTTGCCAGAAGAGAAGAATGACTAGACCGATTAGGGCTCCGATGGTAGTGAGAGAACCGGCGACTCACCCATGGGAGACAGTAAACATGGATGCGCTAGAGAATCTGCCAGCTAGTAAGTCAGGGATGAAACATATAATAAATATTTGTGATTATTACAGCCGATTTGTCATATCAATACCAGTTCCTGACCTTACAGCAGATACTTTGATAAAGAACTTTTTCAACCATGTAATATTAAGATTTGGGGCGGTAAAACGGATAATATCGGATAACGGTTCCCTTTTCATAAGCAAAGCTTTCTCAGATTTCTGTCAAAGAGCGAGAATTAAGCACTCCTTCATCACTTCGCTGAACCCGAAAGCTTCAGGTTTAGTGGAAAGATGTAATAAAAACGTGCTAGATAAATTAAGATTCCTAGTTTCAGACTCGCAGGATGACTGGGATGAATGTTTGCCTCTGATAAATTACATTATTAATATATCCCCGTCACAGGCAAACGGATGTAGCCCTTTTCTCCTATTATTCGGGAGGGAAGCGTTGTTACCAATGGAAACAAAATTAGTTGACCCATTGGAAGAACCCAAATCGAGAAGGGAAGTATTCACTGAAATATTACAAACACAAGAAAAGGCAGAAAGAGTAGCAAAGAAAATCCTAGAAGCAAACCAGGAGCGTACCAAAGAAATATATGATAAAAAAGCGTTCTGCCCAGATTTACAGATTGGGGACGTGGTGTATTTATATTGGCCCAGAGTTCCCAAGCCTGGTAAGCAGAAGCTAAAGTTGCATAGTATTTATCAGGGTCCATACTTAATAGTCAGGTTTATTACCGAGAAGACAGTTATCCTTAAACGAATAAATGACGGGAAAATTTTGACCAAGCCAGTAACAGTGGATAGGCTCAAAACAGGGAAAGTAAGAAACCAAAATATGGGGAAATGGAATCCTTTAGTAGGGCCATTTTCAGATCCGGAGCTTTTGGAGGAGAAAGATTTCCCAACCCCACCCGCGCAACCCCCTCCCGAAGAAATTCCGGAGGACGAGGAGGCGGAAGCAGGGGATGAGCTGTCCGAACTCCCAAATAAGGAGGAGGACGCGAGGAACTCGAAGATTCCTACAGCCACCAAGGTCAAAGATAATGGCGACCCAAAGTATTATGAGATCTCCGATATTTTAGACATTATAAAAGTGAAAGATCATGGTTTAAGATTCAGAATTAAGTTCAAGGATAAGTCAGTACAGTGGGTTGAAGACGACTGTCTCAATGAAGCGGCAAAAGAAAAATACCTTGATCGAACTTTGGAGGCTAGAACTGTCCCGAGGTTGCTTAGAAACATGTGATCTCTTAAGAAAAGAACAATAAGTTGCAAATCAGTAATTTTGAGGAAAAGGAATAAGAAATTAATGAACAGAAGAAGTTAGCAGGAATCAAAAGAAGGAAAATAACCAGAATAAGGTTTACGAAGGAAAAAGTGATATAAAAAGCAGGGAGTGACTCAGTTTGAACGAATAAAAGTAAGAAAAAGGGAAATACAGGTTTATGAGAATTAGGAAAAAGACATATGTCCGGATTAGAATAAAGAATTGTACTATGTTTTAGAATTGCAAATAAAAAAGGAGCATACGGCGCCCAGCAGGTTGTTGGGAAAAAATAGGTACACCTAACCCGGGGTGGGTAGCAACGACTTCCTGGAAGGTAATAAGGTAGCACACCGGATAACAAACGCCGAGGCGTCAGGGGGTGCAGAGGTTAAGTCGTTGCACGCGCTAACCTTTCTGGAATTCATCACCAAACGTTACCAATATCAAGGGGACATTGGAGAATGAGGAATGTTTGGTAAGGAAAGCGCTAGGTGCGAACAACAAATAAAATCTGGTGTTTTGATTGCTTCAGAAATACCCTCCAGTGAATATGTCATGGAGTCTGAAGAATGTTGGCGTATAAACACGCCTAGCAGAGTCGACATTTCAGATAGATATATTAGGAATTCTCCGTTAACGTCAACAACGGCTGATCACCAAAGGGGGCGGGAGAAAATTTTTACTCAATTGTCACTAGGACAATTTATTCAGAAGCTCCATTTTTCTAGAATTAAGATATACTTATTTTTAGGGAATGAGAGATATTTTAGGAGTTAGATGAACAAAAAGTTGTAGTAAGCGCTGTTTAGGACAGCGAGGTTACAATATTTTGAATGACGAAGTTATAAATGAAGAGAAGGAATGTACACATGTTTGAGATAATGATAAGAGAATTACAAAATCCGCGGTAGGAATGGTACAGGAAAGATTCTAAGGACATCGACATGATGATTACTAGAGGAAAAGTTTAAGTAAGAAAATGAGGAATAAAAATCTTGAGAATTGCGTTTTTCCATTCAGATTCCTCTCTGAAGGAATTTGTGGGTAGGACAAGTTGCACTCAATGGCTTAGCAAAGACATTGGTATGATGTTTGCGCACTGGTCAAGTAGTCAACAACTCCATATTTAGGGACTGGCCATCTCTTCATAAAATCCTAGGAATTCATCGGGGAAATATTTTTCCCACTTCAGAGGGAGGAGGGGGGAAGTAGAAGAATATTCAAATTAGAATCATTAAAATTCGAGTCACTCCAAGCTGATTGGAAAAGGAAAGGACGCCACGAGAAATTGCTCTGGCGATCCAAAGAGAAGAGCGAATGAGAAGCTCTACAGGAAAAGGATCCGAGGACGCGATGCCAAAATTTAATGACCATCGCCTTATTTGAAAAGAAAAGGGAGGATCCAAGGGTCTCAGGAAAGGAATGCCTCCAATGAAAGGAGAGCTAGGGATTTTAGATAGCTAACAGAGGGAAATTCTGGACATAAAAGGGCGGCGAAACTGGACAGTGGTCACCTTTGGGCGCTTTGACCAGAGACCACAAGATCCAGACTCCTGCCAGATAGACCTGTCCAGACTTCCAACTACAAATTGCCATGGGTGTGATAGACTACATCATGAGGATCTTGTCCTCAATGTTGATGGTGAGTAGTTGGACTTAGAATTATTTTAGCTATCATGGACATACACTACTGGAATACACAAGGACTTTTGAATTTTTGAAATGTATTTGATTGAAGATTGTTTGCGATATGTATTATTACTGTCAGGGGTTGATGGGGAAAGAAGGTGACGAACGGTTTAATATTTTTCTTTTAAGGTTATATGCACCAGTTCTGCCTTCGAACCTTCAAATTACCTGATTCGGCAGGGTGCAGGGGTTATACTGGAAAGAACGAATAATATTTTATTGGGAAACAACGAATTCGTCAAGTTGACGTTTGTGGTAGAAAAGCCAAAGAGCATGGCTAGAGGATATCGTTTTCACCCATCTTTATGTGTTAAAAAGTGGGATTGGGCCAAGGGGGGCCTTGAAATAGAAAGCAACAGAAGTAGAAAGGGCATTTTGGGAAAGCATAGTACAATGACTTTACCAACCTTTGGTCGGGCGGTGTGCAGTGCCCTCCAACCAATGATAAGCCAGTTGGACGATACCTTAGTAAGAACAAAATTTCGAGCCAAGAAAGGGGAAAAAATTCTACGAGATTTACTTCAGGACAATGTCAGAAGACGAAAAAGAACCAGTAAAGAACCTATAAAGGTAGTGGGGAACGTCGCTTTGGGACTGGAACTAGCTAGACTGAAAGATGTGAAAGAAGAGGAAGATGCTATTCTTAAACTTTACAACTATTCGAATCATCTTTCAGATACCATTAATGATAATACCCGTATTTTTATGGAAGTTATTAATGCTTCATCAAGTAAATTACAGCAACTAGCAGACGAATCTTTAGATCAGGAAGAACAAGTTAAGGAATTAGAGAATGCAGTCACCGACTTATTCAATAACTATCAAACGGTGCTGAACCAGGTAGACAGTCAGGCGTCAGATATTTTATGGTTGCAGTATTTTCAGGCAGCGCTGTCGCAGCGCCAACTTAAGCTAGATCTCCTTACTCAGTATGAGGACTCTTTAAACCATTTTCTGGCAGGTGTCCAGGCTCTCCAGGCAGGGCGCATCACAGCGGTCTTGATACCTCCGGCGGAGCTTGAATTAGCTTTGCAGCGGATATCCGGAACACTGGAGAGCAAGGGTTTGAAGTTGATCTTTAGAGATTTGGCAGTTTATTACGGAGACTTATTGCAATCATTTATGTACTCAGAATCAAAATTATTTATAACTCTAAACGTACCAGTGGCTGCAACACCCGCGTTATATGACCTATACTCGGTAAAATCTGTTCAAATTCCTTTACCGGGAGATGGGATAAATACCACAGGGTATTCACTAACTACAGATTTACCAGACTACCTAGCTATAAATTATCTTTCGGGGGAATATGCGGAGATGTCATCAAAAACCTTAGGGCAATGTACCCAAAAGGATTTGATGATATGCCCTTTCGCTATCCCTTTTAAAGTATTCTCCTCTCCATCCTGCGTGCTAGCTTTATATCTAGATAACGCAACGATGGTCAGAAACCTATGTAACATCAAGGTAAAACCTTTCGCTCAGGTACAGATATCGGTAACACCGTTGACAATTAATAAGTACCTGATAATAAAAACTAAGGAGAATATTTCGATACTTTGTACAGAAAGACAGGTAGTTTCACCCCCATGCACTATATGCACAATACAGGTGCCTTGCGGGTGCGACCTAAAAGTAGGCCCATACGCCATAACGGGCGCAAGCGGGCAATGTGTTAACATATCCATGATTGAGGTAGTTCACAGCGTAAATCTCCCAGTCCTCCATGCATTCGATATTCCAAATCCAACCGAGAAATTATCCTTTGAATCTAAGCTCCATGTTAAAGTATTTATTCCAAACATCACTGACCATTTAGAGAAGTTAAGAGAGAAATTTGGCGAGAATTACACAGCTAACCTCTATGACTTTGCGCATGAACTGAAGATCATCGCAAGAATGAAACGCCCACACCTCTCGGGTATACATTGGGGATGGTATGATACTAGACCAGCGTCCTCAGACTTTGTGTACCAGCTAATCAATCTGATACTGACAATATTTAGTGTGGTAATGGTCATTAGACTGTCTTGGATGGTTAGGCAGCTAGCGCTATTGGTGTTGGGAGCAACGGGAATGAGAGCAGCCACGGTAGCAAGTAGTGATAGATATCTAACCCTTAGGCCAGCGGTTACACCGCCAAATAGTAACTTATTAGAAACAGAAGAGAGTATTTTGGCAAACTTAACTCATATGGATAAATTATTTGTGGCCTGGGTGTTATTTATGGTACTTATCTTTACTATTAAACTGGGAAGAAAATGTTTTAGACAGATGGTAACCTTGGCAAGAAAAGGATCCATTTGGATGCCAAATAATTTAATGGGCAAATGTGCATCACTAGCTAAGAACAGTGATGACTGCGGAAATACAGAAGTAATACTTAGGTTCAGTAACATGGTCATCTCAGAGTCAATCGTGATCGGTGAGATTTTCGACCTCCCTCAGCACGTAACTTTCATTTCAATACCCCGTATCAGAATCACTCACGTATCCAACGGATGTAGACGATCAAAAGTGTTCCTTGATGTCCCTGGAGAATTTAAATACTCCAGAGGAAAGACGGATATACTGGTAGAAACATCCAATACGGTGGTGGTTCCTGTGTATAAGGGTAGAAGAATAAGAGCATTGTTAGAAACAGGGGACATATATTACGCTATTATGCTTAAACGAAAATGTAACTTGACTCAGGTAGTTCAGTCTAGAATGGAAAAATTCAGAGATAGCCCCGAATTGACACCATGTTTGTCACGAAAGAATCAACATATACATTTGCAGGACGATAGGTTAATTCTGCCTAGAGCAATGGAATTAATGCCCAACAGAATTCGATATCCATCTTTTAACCCACCTTTACAAACCCCCCCTAGAGGGAACATTTGCCCTGACTTGCCTAGATCTCTAGCCGCGAATGGCTCGGAGACCGAGCCTTTCTTGGTGGGGAAGGATTTTGGGGAGGGGGCCCAGAAGGTTCTTTCCGGTAAAAACACACCCTCAGCACCCGATCCAGCGAATTTCGTCTAAAAACAAAACAAGGTATTAAAAAGAATGAAACAGAAGAAAAAATGGAAACTTTAGGACACTCTTCAGAAAAGAGTAAAGTATAACAGGGAGAGTATTTATTGGTGAGCAGCTATCGCTAAAGGGAGCGTGCTCGACTCAGTAAGAATATTATATCCTTATGCTTAACAGAGGGAAATCTTTAGACGATTTACAGATAAAGCCTGCAGCGAAGCTTTAGAAGAAGATTTAGGGGCGGAAGGAGTGACACGCGACTCATAACCACCGAGCCATGACCTAATGAGTTTAGGATAGGGCGGGCTCGGCCCCTAGGGAATTGATTAGGGCAATATATTAAGGAAGGGACTGGTATGTGGGGGAAACATACACCACCTACTAGCTAAAATAAACAGTGCCCCAGGGAATACTGGGTAGAAGAGTATCTACTCAAGCAGGCAGGAAGGAATAATCTAATTAAGGGATAATTAAGAAGGTAAAGATAGAAAGAGACCAGAGGTAAAAAGATTTACTAGAAGAAAGGAAAAAAGGGGAGATTGATTTGCAACACACTATTAAGGGACAAGGGATTTTACAATTTAAAAGTCTGACAAAATAGGAGGAAAAACATTCAGAATAAAAGGATTGTGACCAATTGATAATTTTGATGATTATTACGCAGCTAAAGGGTATTGTTTACTAAAGGAAAACACCATACTTTAGAAAAAAGACAAAGTCTCAAACTGTACTCTATCCACCTGTCGATTTTCATTTGCCAGATCCTTTGGGGAAAACCAGCAGTCGAGGGAAGACCGGAGGAAGGCAGTACCGACAGCGGGTACGAAACGGAGAAGGACGATAAGATCTATGAACGTAAGGAATGGAAGCTGAGAGAGCAGCCGGCTCCAAATTCCAGAATTAAGCTATTCGGGATGTTTGGCACCTTTACCACAGTCCCGATATCGCCGAATGTAAAGAGGAGACTCAACTTCGTGGGAGCTCTCATGAGAGAGGGAGACGGGGAAATGTTCCGTCTCCTGCCCAACATGCTGTCTCCGGAGATGTACAGAAGAGTCCTGGGAGCGGTGTCAGTGGGAAGTGACAAGAAAGCAATGAGGAAATTGGGCAAACTAATGGCGTCGGGACAGGAGGGAAACAATTGGGCTTTATTTTTAATGTACATGATCAATAAGCATTATTTGGCGGATATTTTCAGACAGTTAGCCAAAAGAAATTTAGAACTTCTGACCCAACTGATGGTATCGCTAGCAGACACGTGGTCGCTGAGACGAACATGGGCGCCGGGTCCAAACAATGGTAGAGGACCGGTACCCATGATCATCCGAGCTTTGTCAGGCGTGTGCCGGTTAACCCCAACCGACCTAGTGAGAGCCATGGATAAATCCGAAGGACCATACTCTAGATTTGATTATATTAGCCTGTTAACAGTTTTAAGATTGGGAAGAGGGTTGGCACTAGCCGATTACTACGGATATAAGTATACCTGCCAACTATGCCACAAGCCGTTCTATACGAAAACAGTGGTCAAACAGGGGTTAAGACCAATGACCACATATGAAAAGGATGGGGCGAGATACCCATGCTGTGGAATGGTGGCTCACAAGAAATGCTATGTGAGACACCAGGTCCACAGAGACTCCTGCCTGTTCTGTGACACGGCCTTGCCAGGAGGCGTGGCCATGTTCACAGACAAGATTTTAACAAAAGAGCAGCAGGTGCGGAAAGAGCGAATAAGATCGCTTAATGGGATCGCAAGATTTGCTCCCAATGGACCCCCTCCGGTTCCATTGGGATGCAAGGAAGAAGATTTCCCCAGGGTAAAATATCCACCAGGGCACCTGGAGGTGTATATACCCTCGGGAGCGCCCATCCTTGACGTAGAACCCAAGTGGAACAGTAAATGTAATTGGAAACCAGCTCCCAACTGGGCCGATTAAGAAAAATTAGAAGTGTTTCTCCAAACTTATATAGTTTTATTTATAATCATAGAAAAGGGAAGTTAGAAGTTTGGGAAGTTAAAAATCTAGGGGAAAGTGTTTTGTTTGAAAACTTAGTTGACTGGCCAAAGTTAGTCCTCAGAAATTTTAGGATTTTGGCTAAAACGATTTTGCTTAGGAAAATTTTAGTTTAGTAGCTCAGTAGAAATCCCTACCTGATATAGCCATGATTGGAAATGATACTTGCCCTCGAGTGACTTCGAAAGATTCCCACCGGCATCGTTCCCCCACGCTTAGTCCAAGAGCCAGAGGACCAAGAAACCAGAAGGAAGAACAATCGCGTATCCTGAGACTTGGAAGGGTCCAGGAGAAATGACCTAAGAAGCAAACGAACTGAAATGAACATTCCTAAGAGAAAACATATAAAAGAAAGAACAATGACGCGATTAAAAAGATTCTTAAGAAATAACAACAGGAGAAAATGACGAACAATTATTTCAATCTGAGAGTGAAAAACATTTATTCAAGAATGAAAAACATTTATTCAGGAATGAAAAGTATTTATTCAAGTGTGAAAATATTTATTCAAGTGTGAAAATATTTATTCAAGTGTGAAAATATTTATTCAAGAGTGAAAGTATTTGATCAGGTGTGACATTACATAATTAATAAGGTAATTATTAAGAGTGAATTTGTTTACTCAGGGTAAAAGAATTTATTGCGGAACAAGAACGTTTGTCGACGAGTGCAATAAACACAAGTAATCAAACGAGATGAATGAATTGTTTCTAGAATTACGAATTGACTTAGACTAGATTGATGAAGGGAAGACAATAAAAACCCACCTGATTACGAAAGAATTATGTTATCCAACCCGATTTTGTCCCAGAATAAGATGATAACCCAAGAGCGATAATATATCGAAAACTAGTAGAAATTTACCCTGGCCACCACGTGCGAATAAGTGGGGCCGACATTTGTTATCATAACAGGAAACAAGATGGCGGAACACGAGTAGAGATCTTGCATTACGAAAGAAAGTTTCTACTGAAACTGACTCAGATTAACTAAGATAGTTAGAAATTTATAAACCAGTTAAGGCTCGAGCGCGAACTCTTTAATTATACACCCTTAGAGTTCAATGAAATTATGAGATAAGTAAGCTTACAACAAAAAAGAAGCTGACCTGTTTATCCTCCGCGCCGAGCCCATGATTGTAACTTCCGGTTTAGTTAGCCCCTAGCGGATTTGGTAAAAACTATCATAACACCAAGCATGTGTTCTGAGATGTCACTACTCGTTTCGGGCGTAGCTGTGACTCTGTTTTCCGGCCTTATGATCGGATGGCAAGCCGCCAACGATATTTGGTTCGGGAGCCCGTCCCTCCATCTCTTATCGGGGTGTGGGTACTGGGCAGGAGGGATTTTCCTCTGCACGGGATTGTTGGCCGGGAGAGCAGGTAGAAGCGGAGACGCGAACCTCGTGAAGGCGGCCATGGTGGCCAGCGGCGTGGCATTGCTGGTAGCCGGACTGGGAGCGTTGGCGATCTACGGGCGGAATCTGGCGGCACTGATCATCGTCGACGGATGGCAGGAGGAGATTGACCTCAGGGAACTATACGCCCTTTGGTTGCCCTTATTCCTGCTTGCTGTGATCCTGACGGTCCTGGATCTGGTGATTTTTGCCGTGGCCTGTGCGAGTGCCTATTGCTCAACCCCCGCGGATAGTCCCGTGTAGGCTCACAAACGGAGCGGAGACGGTGTCCCCAGAAGGCTTTTGGCTGCGTTCGAGTTTGTAGAGACTTGTTGATTATGTTTAGGTAGTTTTGGTAACGGATTTACAAATTTTGAGAGTGATCCGCAGTTTAAATGTTTTCCGCTAGGTGGCAGCACCAGTCTTTTTAGGAAATTTTAAGTTAAAAAGAAGGTTTTTATGTTTCCCGCTAGGTGGCAGCACCAGTCTTTTTAGGAAATTTTAAGTTAAAAAGAAGGTTTTTATGTTTCCCGCCAGGTGGCAGCACCAGTGTTGTATAAATTTAAGAAGAAATTAAAAGGTTTAGAGATGTATTTATATTTATATTATTTATCTCTGGATGAACACCCCAGAGGAGTTATGTATTTATGTTAAGGGACATGTCGAGCGTTGAACTGTATATAAAGTATTTGTATGTTATTAGAAGCCAGCTAAATAGATCACAGAATGTGCACCAAGGTGATCAAAGGTTTTTATTAATTATATGTTGTTTTGAGATTATGTAATGTTTATGGCTGGGACAGCCATTCTTCTTTGTCGGGGAGGATGTTAATGTCCCAATTTATTTTTAATAATATTTAAGCCTATGTGTGTGTTATATTTATATGTATGTCGATTGTTTACTTATTTACTGGTCGATCTTATGAACGGTGGTAGGGAGGGGGTCTGACCCCTGGGCGGAGAGAGCTGATGCAATGTCTCTGGATGATGAAATCCCCCGGCGACATTGCATGTGAGCTACTCCGCCATTAACCTGGAGGCTGATGCAAGGGCCAGCGCATGCTCAACAGCCCTGGTGGCTGACGAAATGCCCCCTGACCATTGCAGTACGCCCGGGAAAGATGATGAAATGCATCCCAGGTCTGGTGCAATACCTAGAATATATAAGGGCCCCCAGTCACTGTATAGGCAGACTTCTCCTGGAGAGCTGTACTACCGTATGCTGTATGATGATGAACTGACTGGAAGCCCTGCCACCTTGAACACTGACCATGCTATAACTTGCTATACATGAACACTGTGTTATATTGAAGCCTAATAAAAGAAGCCATTCTGTACTCCACGCCTTACCTTATACCTACTGAAACTACAAGCCAAGCACTATATCCCTATTGAGACGTCTAACCAATCGAAGCTACCCCTATTTATAAGTACATCGCGAGAGATCCGAGTGATTAGAGTAACTCCGTAATCCATTAGTAGTAAACCCTAATTGTAGTGTCTACGCTCTACAGACACTAACACAAGCTATATACATTTGAAGTATTCCATGTAGAATTTCATGAATTTTCTGAATCTGAAGAGCAAAATTGCTGAAAAACCTGGTCACATCGTCAAAAGTGGCCGTTTCTATGGTAACTAATGATTTTTTTGGCATTTTACAAAAAAATAGGTTTTTAGTGCACCACTTCTACACTGTTATCAGGAATGTGATCAAACTTGGGGATATTGATGTTAGATGTAAGTGCTATTTGAGGAACCTGAGTCAGTGACCTTGACCAAGGTCAAAGTCACTAGATATGACCTTGAGGTACAAAAATAGCAAAATTCTGGAATGTAACATGCTATTTTCTCCTGATTTTCTCTCATGAAAATAGGGCAATAGCATAAAATGATAATCTAATGTATTGAAATATGAACCAACACTAAGAGAAAGAAGAATTGGACATGCCCAGTTTCATTTGACTGTGTGTTGCCATGGTAACCTAGACTTCTACCCTGTACTACATTTTGGTTAAATCAAAATTTCATGTACTAGCCTGTATCTCTGGAAGTATTTATTCCTGGGTTAGGAAATGTAAGCAAGTGATAGGGCTCTAAGGGCTCTGCCATTAGAATTCCTGCCAATGACCTTTGTCAAGGTCAAGGTCACCATTTCCAAGGTCAAACATGAATTTTTGTTTGAAATGCATCATAAACTGAAAACTAAGTTGTAGTTACCATGGCAACACACTTTGCAATGACACTGGGCATGGGCCATTTTTCTTTCCCCTAATGTTGGTTGTTATTTCTATACATAAGATTATCATTTTTCCCAGTTACCCTAGTTTCATGAGAGAAAATGTGATGTCACATTCCAGAATTTTGCTATTTTTTTGTATTTGAAGGTCATATCCAGTGACTTTGACGTTGGCCATGCTCACTAGATCAAAGTCTGCAGATAGCCCTCATACATACCATCAATGACCCCAAGTTTGGTCACATTCCTGATAATAGTGTAGAAATGGGCCACTAAAAACCTGTTTTCTGCTGAAGTATAATAAAAAAGAATCACCAGTCACCATAGAAACGGCCCATTTTGACAATGTTTGTGGGTTTATCATCAACTTTTCTCTTCAGATTCAGAAAATGCATGGAATTATAAATGAGACACATCAAATGTGGCTTGTTATATTGTGAGAACGGGTTCCCATTTGAATTCAGCTTATGGCTGCTTGTCTAACTTTGTAGGGTAATAAGTACACCCATTGCTATTATTTTTTATACCCATATAGACCCAGCGTCCTACATGTAGGACGGCCACACATTTCTTCCATTTTCTCCAAAAATATAATACTTAGGAACTCAATTTTTGGCAGAGACATTGATCATACCCTAAACTATAGTCCCATGAAGGTTTTATCACAAGAAGAAAATATAAATTTGTTAAATCCTGGGGTGAACTTTCAGAAATGACACTTTACACAAATCGCCTTTGGTCCCTTCATATGCAGTGATGTTACCATGGCAACACATCATTATTTCTTTTTCAAAAGTTTATAAATACTAAAATCTGTCTATGTGCATAACTGGTAGAAATATTATTCTGTTTCGAAAAATATTTCTTGATTTCTTTCAATATTTAAAAAGCATGTTCTGCCGTCCTACATGTAGGACGGTGGATCTATATGAGTTAAGAATGTTTTGCATTGATCCCAACGCCATGGACACAGTTATGACGTTATTAACATGGTACTGGGTATCTTAGATTTAGCCAGGAGTCTTTTTATACTTGTTGGATTCAGGTAAGAAAGGTTGTCTCCCCATTAGACGTTTAAAATTTTGAAAGAAATAATCACGGCATCTTGACGGCCTTGGAGATATGTATCTATTCGTACAGGAAATAATTCCAATATCAATTCGCTGAAAACCCGGTTCAAATTATTTGATTAACGTGGCATTTTAAGGGTACCATCGATTATATTCATGCAAAAAGATACTCCCTCCAAGAAGAAGCTGTCAGACTGAATGTTACCGCAATGGCTGAAGAAGGGTTATATTTTACAGAGGCGAAACTTTCCATTCAGAAAGGTTTTTCTCTCTCCATAGGATCTCAACATTATTATAATGTACTTGTAGTCTAGGCTCAGAGTTGAGAGTCCCTTCAAACTGAGGGAAAACCTCGATCTCGCTCCAAACGCCGACTCCAGGGCCAAGGAAACCATTAGCGCAGTAGGCGTCCAATCACTGACATACACTCCTTATCTGATCTGAGAGGCTGTGAGCCTAAAATGAGTGAGCGAGAGTGGGGGCGGGGCGAAGGAGTGAAGATATAGAGGGGATGTCTAGGTAGTCCATTACACGACAGAGAACCCAATATTTTTGTTCCAAATCTTTCCATCTTAATTTCTAAAAAGGGATTAGTTGAATCATATACCGTGCAACATGAAACCGACAGATATTGTATTGGCTTTTTAGACCTAAGAGAACATACATAAGTGCTCATCTATAGCTTAAAAGGTTCAGATTTTTTTCGATACATTCATGTGCACATTCCAAATCATAGACAAGCAAAAGTTCATAAAACGCTTAGGTCTGCATAGCACACAAAGGCAAGGGTGACAAACCAGACATACTTTAAGTAAAATCTAAATTTGCATGAGCGTGAACAAGGCGCAACCTAGTAACCTCAGTGTGGACGCTTTCCCCATCCAAGTGACCACGCACCGCCAGTTCATGAAATCGAGAGGGAAGGGTGATTTTACAGAGTAGGGCAAAGAAAGAAAAACCCTCGAATTAGATCGCCCTTTGTCCATGTGCAGCTGTATGTGTGTTCGTACAGTGGAATGGTGAGATTCAACTTTCAATTCATGAAGTGAAAGGTTTTGAAGAGACAGAAATTTGTCCAGAAAGATTTCAAGGAGGGGGTAGGATCCTATGCCGTTATCACCCCTTCCCTACCCCCGCCCCCAACTGGATTCATCTCTAGTAAGAAGTGGGGGTGAGGTACACAAGGGCGATTATCTTGGAAAAAATCAGATTTGTGGGGTTCATCTAAGAATTAACATTGTACGAGTATTTAGGTTTCATAGTTGTGTGTCTGTCTTCATAGGGAGGTATATTAATTTAGTATACTCTCCAGTAAGCCCACAATTAAAGTGGTCTTCACCGAGGGAAGACGGCCGGTGTCATGGCTCAGACCCGATTCTTTAACACTAAATGCCGACGTATTCCCCGATGAGGATATTTCAACTATTTAGTATAGTCTTTCATCACTATTACAAATTAACAAATACTAAAGTTCTACCCTCGCACGGGGAAGCCTCGTGTGTTTTAATGATGGGACTCCCTGGATTCTGTAGTTAAAATACTGTACAGTCTGGAGAGTTTTGGACAAAGACATACTGAAAATGAAAAGTGGTTACTTGCTAGATTACTAGATTGCTTGATGTCTCCCGTTCACCTTGGCATGACCCGCCTCTTTCATTTTTTCACCTACACCCCCATGCATCTCTCTGCTACTTGGACAGATTGTCTAGGTCTTACTGGCCGATTCAGGCTAAGGCGATGCTATAATCGCAAGTATTACCACAAGAAGTCGAAATCCTACTTACCTTTGAAAGCATTTGCAATGAGCGCACCCATCACATCCTTCCCCAGTTCAAAGTGGTCATCTGAAGTATTCATCCCTCGACGTTTTGTGCGTAAAGGCCGCTCAACATCATCATCATCCACTTCATCCTCTTTCTCAAAGTCGTCCTCCTCATCAGAAAAGGATTCATCATCATCCTCATCCTCATCCTCACGATAGACCTCGTACTCCTCGTCTTGCTCGTACTGATCCTTTAAATGTTTATCAGTTTGTTGATCAAGTAGTTTCACTTGTAACGTCTCAATAACACCATCATTTATGATATCATCATTACCTCTGATGACCTCACCTAAGGTACTAAGCACATCATTTGTGACATCCTTTTTTGTTTTGACCTTAGGGCCACTGCCAATGTCATTCTGAGCAACAACATTTGTCTTTTTAAGCACTTCTGGCGTTGGGTCAAACGACTGTGGTTTGTGGTTTACAGGTCTGTTAGGAATAAGATTAATTTTGTTACATTGACTTGATTGACGGGCCACCCTGAGATCTTTAAGCTCGAATTCTAATTGGTCACTTTTTGCATATGATTCTTTTAATTGCCGCTGAGTGTCTTCAAGGTCGGATATCAGTTTGAAGCATTTTTCTTCCGTTTGTTTTCTGGCACTCACATGATCCATGAGATCTGATTCTAACTTCCGGCTCCAAGCCTCGCTTTCGTTTCTCCTCTCTGTCTCCCGCTCGAGGCGCTGATGGACCTCGTCCAGTGACTTCCGGTACTCCTCAAGCTCCCCCTGGAGGCTAAACAATGCATCTGTGGAGGGAGAAGGGGAAATAATTGTCACTTGATACCAGAGTTAATGACAGAATGAACCTTTTCACTAGTGTCCCAATAATAATAAGTCACTGGTAGCCTGTTTTTTTTTTCAATAATAGTAATACTACATTATTGTGAAAGTCAAAAACCCAAAACTCAAAATGGAATCTTGTTACGAAAGTATCAACACAAATTTGTGATTTTGGTCTCTCTGACTATGCGCATGGCACCTCACTCATATTGTTCAACACTTTATTTACGTATTATTCCCTCTTAACTTGATGAATGTAAATTATGTTGTATATCAGGGTAATGGTTTTGTAAGAGATAGACTGTAAGCTGAAAATATCATAGATGTATGAGAGCTTATAATAAAACAAACAAACAAACAAAGATCGAATACATTCATATACCATGAAACACAAGGGAAACACTTTGTATGATTGTTTGGACCGAGCTCAATGGTCTTTTTTTTCCTCTTTGACATTTTTGTGGTGTCGAACTTGAAATATGAATTCTATTCTGATTTTAGTGCAAGTACCAAACTAGTGAAGTAAAAATATCATCAAAGCCAAAATCCGCTGGCAAAGAATATGAAAACGGCATTATAACCTTCGCTGAAAATATCAATGTGACTAAGAAGAGAAAATAGTCAAACAAATGTTTTGAGGTTCTTATATGAACATGATCTTGGAATATGACAGATGGATCTGGATTAGACTATAATGTAAATAGACCAAAAGGATAGAGATAGGATGAGGTTTGCAACCAAACACAGGGGCTAACAGATGAATCATGCAACTATGTGTGGCGCAGTAATTGGAAGCCGGTCACAGGCTTAAGCTGCAGAAGAGCATAGCATCTTATCATGGTCCTCTATCTTGGTATTATGAGTATGTAATGAAAGTCCATCCAAAAGGTAAACATGTTATATCCCTGCTCTATATATATGTGTGGGTATAAAGCTACGAATTTGACAATTCAAAACCATTAGTCCATTCACTTTTCATGCAAAGATAAAAGAGGGGGATGGGGCGGAACGTGTTGCTGCACCCCCTATTAAACTATACTTCTGTTTTTTAAAATAATATTTAGTCATATCAGGGCGAGACAGTGGTAGTGAGATGTGCTCTTTTTGATCATTAGCAATGGTTCTTTTACATGCATATAGCAAAATCAGCTATACACATAACCAGCCTTTGGTAACCCAGTAGACAAGCACTGGGTGAGAGGTGAAATAACACTTTGGCAAGACGCTTATGGGACTCGGATCCGGGACTCTTAGAACTTATTAGTTAAGTCCAATACCAGGTGTGTACGATCATTGCGTATGTCATATGGGTATAGGATATTTAGGATAACTGCAATACCATATGTACATTGTATAGCAACAATTTGGTACTTATGCATGGGTCATCTATCCTCACTAATACACCCACACATGTTGATTCATTACATTATTTTTCACTTTATATATAAAGTGTTGACAAGGTAATGATCATGACAGGTTGAGCATGGGTGGTAAAATTATGAGTTGTAGTTTCCCGGAACTTTAATGAACAGTCGAGGCGCAATACATGTATGTAGACAGTAATATGAATACAACTTGAAGGGCCGATGAAAAGGGGGAAAACCTCCATATTATAATTAGAAACATTTCTTTCTTCATAAAGGGAAGCTATAGTCTGTCTAGAAAGTAGTTGACACGTGATTCCTTATTCCCTTTAAGGGGAGGGAAAAGTGGGGGAGTTTTGACTTCAAACCTTTGCTCCTTGAATCGCCGTTTGCGACTGACCATGACCGTTTGCGACCGACCATGGCCAAATATCCAGCTGCATTGTATTGCCCTGTCTCTGTTCTATGTGGAGCAGCTGTTGTTTTGCTTAGGTGGAAGGAAGAGCTGATTATACTGGCCCTGTTTCCCCATGGTTGATTGCAATGGGCAACTCGATGGGCAAAGGGTTGACAAGTCCTTGTCATAAATAGAAATACAAAATCTCCCACTTTTCCCTCCCCTTAAAGGGACTAAGGAATCACGTGTCAACTACTTTCTAGACAGACTATAGTGCGATGAGAGCTCTCCACGCTAAATCCACCTTTGCATTGATTTCTGTATATGCAGGGTATGTATGGAGGGCTCAGGCCGTATGGTATCTATACTAGTTAATGCTGAACTCTTGGCCCCTTGAACTCAAACATAAGTGATGTGGAATTTGCTATAACTCTTTGAGAGATTGTAGCATTTTGATAGCGGTAATATAACAAAGGGACATATTTGTAATATGGCTATTGTATAGGCAAACAACTCCAGATTTGAAATAATCTATTGTCAGGTTTTCGTTATATAAAGTCATATATGACCGTATATGGTATGATGGTATTAATTAAACCGCCACAATTAATTAAAACATTCCCTAGCACTGACTCAAAGCAAGTGTAAGTACTAGTATGTATCCATGTAATATGTTAAAATGTAATTTGAATAATTTGTGTTAATTAAAGAAAAATAGCTCTACTTTGTACCAACAACAAATGTATTTACTTCTTTATTTCAACGATTGCCGAAACGAACATAAGAATAACGATACATATTCTAAAAAATGAGATGGGAAACGGCGGAGGCTATAGTTGTGAAATATAGGAGTTATGTTCATGTCAGATAATCAGAAAACAAGCAGAAATGTACATTTTAAAGATAGGCAAAAGGTTGAAGTTGATTAAAGAACCTCACCTCTGAGTTGTTTATGAGAATGATGTTGATTATGAGTTGGGAATTGTTGGTAAGCCCTCGAACAACGAGCAGAAGTCATTTTCCCTGCCTTCCTCCTTCCACCACTTCGACTAAAGTATCTCGTAACTCCTACACAACACCTGATTTTAAAGGGAAGATGACTAAATAGTCATCTTAGTCATATACCACGAAGGTAAACAGGACCTATTGGCCTTCTAGTGCATGATGAGGAACCCTCTCTCTATGGTTTCAGTCATGACACTCCTTGTATCTCCTCCTCTTCTTTGCTCTTCTCTGACTCTGCCCTCCGCCTTCTCCTCACCTTTTATTTACATGTAAATATGGGTGTATTTATGGTAGCCAGTATAATAGACTTGCTCTTGGTCTTAGTCGATTGCTCAAACGTCTAGGATTATTTCGTGCGACCCCATTTGATAAAGATCAAATTTACTTCTGTGCTGTTTTGAATATGATATATGATTTTGGTGGACTCTCCCAACGTTCAAAGACAAATCTTTCGTTTGATGTTCAACTAATCCGAAAAGCTCCAAGACTACACTTATATACGCCCTTTGTTGATATTTGATAGAGGTTGAAATCGACTTTGGGGTTAAAAAGCTTAAGATTGTATACAAGTAGCAATGACCTCTCTTCACCTAGCTTCACCTGTCTCTGAGGTCATCTGACCTTCCCGTGATTAATATTTCTAGATAGATAGATAATATATATGGTATTGAAACATACAAATAAAATATATAAACAAATATATCTCAGGTATCAAATTGTGCAAGTCAAGTCTGACGCGCCGACTATAGCAACTGAAAAGAGTTTGTGTAAGGGTAATCAGCGATACACAAGGCAACCTTATTAAAGGGCCCTCAGCATGCAATCAGTAAATAGGTTTATAAACACCACATACACACCCCTCAGACTTGCTGTGGGTATAGTTACCTCCACACAATGATGCCTCTGTACTGCAGTTTTTCTTACAACTATTGTCAGGCAATTCCTTTTCACTTCCATTTTTACTCAATGGGGTGTTCATGAATGGTCCAGTTATACATGTTTTGTTGAGCATCAGCAGATTTGTTCCGCTTTATCCGACCAGAGTCGTCACTATAGACCTAAATCTATATAGCGGTAATTCGCGAAGAAGTAAGGAACAAGTTCGGAGTCAAATTAAACTATGGCATAATTACAGCAGCCATATAACAGTTAAGGTCCCTATGTTAGTCGCCCTAAACTTTACAGGTTTTCATTGGACAATAATGATACGGTATAAGAGATCCGGAGAATGGGAGGGGGACCACAGTGGCGCCACTTTTCTCTATTTTGGGCTTTTAGACAAAGGTCAGGGTCAAATGAAAGGCGAGGTCAATCGGGGTCCATTACATTAGATACTGAACAGACCCTGAGGGTATACTTCTTTTCATTCCTTTCTGAAAGCGAGAACCCATAAGAAATATAAATACCTTCAATGAAACTACCATTTTCGATGTAGGAAATGATTTGATTCTGACCCAAGATCTAGAGGTTTTGAACCAGCTATCCCAATAACGAGTACATACCTTTATATGGGCGTGTCAAAGACGTTTTGGTGAGGAGCGACTGTCCATTCATGAAGGAATTGGTAAGTATATAATGGATGAGGTCGTCAGAATATGTACAATTCGTTTTCACCATTCCTCCAAGTCTAATAACCCAACTTTATTACAAAAATGAAGTTCAAAATACAGTTCAACGTAGCCGAATGCAATACCAAATATATACGTAGGCCTACTGAGATTTACCAATTATTCATCATGTATCGGCCTAATTTAGCAGAACTTTGCGGTCTTAATCGATTTAAAATGGCCCTTTGCGGTTTGAAGCGAGAGGCTTTCCCTTCGTTTGAAGGGACACTCTCAACTTAGGGCCTAGACTGGGTTCAACATTCAAATCATGATGTAGGGAGAAAGAGGGAAAGACTAACAAAACGATGTCGTTATAAGATTTTAAAAAGTAGGGCCGGACATCAAAATTATCAACATGTGGAAATCTGATTGAGGGGAGGAGCAGATATTCTGTAACCTCTAATTATATATTTCTGCTTGGCTTTGAGATGTGTCAAAATGGCATGAAACACATCGTCAACATCTAGATGACACCATGCTGTTCATGATGTGACATATTTGGTTATATATGCACTGCGCTCACAGAAGTGTGACTAGCGTTGTGTGGGTGAAGTCATCAGAAAATTACAATCAGCAGCGCTAAGACATTTAGTGAATGTATATTTCTACTTTCTAAATGTACAATACCTCTACTTTCTAAATGTCCAAAGTATACAGATCCGGTGTTACGTAAAAAAAATAGGTCTTGCCACATCATTTAATGATGACTATAACCTCCAACTATTTCCATCCGGGTCTACGCGCCTAGTAGTTTCTTCTAAAGTTACATATGGCTGCACTTTAATATGGTAATTATATTACATGAAGATTAGCATATATTATTATATTGTGTCATTTCCATCAAGGTCGAAAAGCCAACTAGAGAGCGATTGACCAAAGAAGATCTAAATATTCGTGTCCTACATGTAAGAAAACTAGTTTAAAGAGAATCTATTAGAAACAACGGGGAAACCTCCTAGACTTGACACGTTGTATATCAAATCAAATAGAACATGAATGCAAAATTGATGGATGTCGCCTCGAAACAGCAACAGAAGAAAAGTTGGGTTTTTAGATGGACTGACCATCAAAGTTTCTAATATCAATTACCTGAAACTGATAATAGGTTATATGATACCTAATTCCTAAACAGGTCTAACATTTAGAAACAAAGTAATGATATATTATATAGGGAAAATATTGTCTAGTAGTGGAAGTGCGTCAGCTTCATCTCAATGCCAAAGTCAGCGGACTGACCATTTCGGGGTGCGGGAGGTGCTCATTGTATAATACCCGCTAATGAAGGACCTTCTACTTCAGGCAACTTTCCCATAAAGCGGCCTCAAATATAACCATTCAAATATGTTAGAGTTATTATTAGATTGGATTATTAGATCGTTAGACTAAAAAGGCACGTGCTGGCCTGGAGGATGTGTGTAGGAGGTTAGGTGGCCTTGAAGGGCTGGAGGTTGTGGGTAGACCTAGCTGAAACTCGAGGAAAACGGAGTTGTCTAATGCTTTTAGTACAAATTTCGGGCGATGCCCCCTAGGTTAGGCATATTTGATTAGGTCGTCTAGTTCCTCAAGCCATTTTGGGACAGAGTGCGGTTACATGAAACGACTATAGAGTGAATTCTTCCTTCTTAGATATTTGTTGCATGAAATTAACATCCGCCATACCACCAAAAAATTGTACTCAAAATAGATAGCTTAATGTGGTGTACCACAGGCTCGTTTTTCAGACCCATCCTAGATCTCATTCATATGAATATCTTAAATATATTGGTCTTAACTGCTGTATTTTATACACGTGTATGTGGTATAGTTATGCAGAGGACAGTGTTGAACACTCAGCGTAGTGACTTACACCTTTAATATTGAAGCTGGTCAATTACAAATGAAATACTTGTAAATACAACGAAAACTAAAACAATGATTTCTGCAATAGTACCCTAATGCACTTCAATGACTTGTCTTATGGAGGTACTCTCTTCACTTGGTCACCTCCTTCCATATAGGCAAAATAATTGATATAATTTACATGAAATATTGTGTTTTGAAACAATCAACCACATGTCATGACTTGCTCATCATCTAACTCATATGACACATGATTACAATGTACTCTATATATAGGACAGTATAGGGATACCACCAAGCTAACCATCAAACTTTGAATGATGTAAATACCCAGAACAGAGGGTATTTACATGCGTCCACTCATTTTACTTACAGATATTTGCAAAATATGATAATTACCAACCACATCTAAAAGGTTTAGACGCCTTAATTGCCTCCCACACAATGATGACCTTATGCTTACGACAAACATGGTACCTAACTCTTAAAAGACATGGTAATGGCGCTGGGAGAGCCAGGTGACTTAAATAGGATTCCTTGAGTGGAACAAGCTCGGCCTTTGTATGTAGGCAATTCCAGTAGGTAATTACTGATACCTATCACTCGAATGTGACCATTTACAAGGCATTAGGGAAGACGAGTGAATAGGGGCCAATGGGAATTGGAAAGTCTGGGAGGGGATGATATCCTTTATGCCTTCATTCAGTTTCTTTTAGCTGTCGATTAAAGGAATGCAGGACTGGCGATAGCGCAACGGCAGTAACAATCTTTGAGTAAGAGGAACAATATATAGGACACACCCGGCACAGTAATAATATTCTGAACACCTAAATAGAACTATGAGAGGTGTTACGTGAAGTAGAATAATGACAGGCGTTAAGAGACGTAAAATCATAGGGATATGTGCATTTTCGGACGGAATGCAACGAGTGGTTGTTCAGAATTAGCATATCAGATACATGAGGAGTGTAAATGTATGTATCATCATGAGTGGCAAAGCCACAAATGATGATGCATACATTTACAGACTAATAATAGATAACTAACGTATGTTTATATATACACATCCATGCCAATGCACATTCTGTTCCTTACCTTTTGAAAATACAAAAATATTCCTCATCTATTTAGATACACAATCATCAAAAACGGATCTATAACATCATAAGGTCGTTTTCATATCAATTCATCACAATGGCAATCATAGAGGTCTCTCTCCAGGTCATATGGGAGAAGTCTATATATAATAGGTACCACAAATGCAGAGGAGAACCAGCAGTCTATATTTGGCTACCTACCATTCTGCATCTTGTTTTCCTGTATGGACTTCCGGCTGCGTCTGCGACCGCTGACGTAGAACATCACACAAGCCCCTAATATTGCACCCGCAGCCACATACAAAGTAGACGCCATTTCTGCAAGGGAAGATAATCATTTATTGACGCTGTTGCAAATAAATAATTCCACTCCCAAAATATAACCGCTCTCAGTCTGAAAAAGCTGTTTAGTATCCCTATATGATCATTACATAATACTATGAACTGTATGTAGTCCAGTCAATCTAGGAACATAATTTGCATAACCTAAAACAAATTGCAAAAGAATTTCTTTTTGCAGGAATCTCTTCCTTATACCTCCCTTATTAGTACCAAATAAAGTTTTCCGCTCTAGCCGCGGGGGTAGTTTCTAAAATCGCCACTAGGTGGCCCGACTTTCACGTTTTTGCGTATAACTCTATAAATAATCCTTTCACAGCATAGGTCATATTAGATAAATAAAACTAGACAAGATTTCTGATATTTTGAGCTATTGTATAGGTCGATATCATTATTCATTGCAAAGATATGATAATTTTAATATGACGGAAAAAAATTGGGTTATGCAACTACCATTATTCATGTATAAAATTCATATAAAAAAAATTATCTAAGGACTAAACTTATATTAAAAAGTTTATTGTGCATAAAGTTTGCTTTCATTTCAGATGAAAACTATTGTTCTATTTTAAATATTCACTTTTTTATGAATTTATGATTGATATAAAATAAAATTCATTTTTCAGCATTATGGTCAAATTCGGCTTACCCAAGTTTTGAAGTGAAAAATTATCACCAATTCTTATAATATTAGTAATATCCATTGAGAAAGTCTCCAGAAAGCATGAAAAAGTTTTGCTAAGGATCAAAGTGTTAAATATGAATAATGAAAAAATAGTACAAAAATGGGATTATCACATTTCGTCCCTGGTCATCACAATTCATTTGTAAGGCTTGCCATAAAGTCAATTTTTTTCCCAAGAATTAATTATTAATTTTCAAAAATTAAATATGAGGCTCTCCTACCCCTCCTGGCTCAGGACTCAACAAAGCAGGTTGACTTACTCTGGAAGACATCTTGGTTGCTACATCCCCGCAGACCTAGTTGGTCAGGTACTATGGAATTGTGTCATAATGGGGAACACCCTGGCAAATCATCTATTTCCTTTTTGCCTATGATTAACATGAACCCAAGTGATATGACATGTGTCTATTCAACTTTAGAGTTTGTGTGTAAGCTAGCAAAAGCCTACAATGTCACACCCATTTTGACCTTTGATCAGCCCCTTTGGTGGAAAGCCCTACAAATCATTTCTGCAGGTGAACCATCAGACAGCCACTTAAAGAAAGTTGCCCTCCGTCTTGGTGGTTTCCATATGGTCATGAGCTTCTTGGGTTCAATTGGCCATATAATGCAAGGCTCTGGTTTAGAAGAACTTCTTGGTGTCATTTATGCAGAAAATGCTGTAGTCCACATGTTAAGTGGAAAGGCAGTGTCACAAGCAGTGCGTGGACATTATCTGGTCAATACTGCTCCCAACACCTTGATTATTTCCAAAGAGTACAATGTCGAGATTCAACAAGTTCAACGACATTCGACACTACATGAAGAATGCCAAAGTATAGATGCAGCCTCTGTGACTAATGAGCCTCTCCCTCAAACAATGGAATGCACTCCAATTACTGAGCATTTTGACCTGCGACTTGCTGCATGTGAATTTGAAAAGTTGATTAACGGCAAAGTGTTAATCCCGGACTTAGATGAAGACCTGTTAAAGCGCTTAGAAGAGAGACTTGAAAAAGGAAAGATGGCTATGCAAAGACAAAGGACAGCAAAATTGTGGCTCCAGTACATGCAAATGATAGATATTCTCTGTAGGTTCATCAAGGCAGAGCGAACTGGTAATTGGCAGTTACATCTCAGGGCTGTTTCTGAAATGCTGCCATTCTTTGCTGCTTCTGGTCACAACCTGTATGCCAAATCTGCTTATCTTTACCTGCAGATGATGTCAGTGCTGGAAGAAAAAGATCCCCCCATACACAAGATGTTTGATGAAGGTTATCATGTCATTAGGAGGAGTGACAAATATTGGGCTGGCTTATCATCTGACCTGGTCATTGAACAATGTTTGATGTGTACAGTTAAGGCAACAGGTGGTCTCACCCGAGGCAGAGGGATAACTGAAGCACAAAGGGCAAAATGGCTCCTGTCATTGCCTATTTGTGCAGAGGTCAACATCACCTTGCAAGAATTGACTGGGGTATCATATAGAACAAGTGAACAACATAAAGATACCACAAATGCTAGACTGGATAGAGATAACAGTGATGTGGGAAAATTACTGAACTACCTACAAGGAAAAACACCTTTCAGTTGCACTGAGGAACTCCACAGTATATCAAGTGGACTCACTGTTGGAAGTGACATAAATCCTGATGAGGCACATCAAGCAGGACAGAAAATTCTTGAAAAGATGAGAGGAAAGAGTATCACAGAGTATACCTTCCGAAAAAGTGATCAAATTCGTTCATTAGCATCCAAAACTGCAGTCCGAATTGATAGGGAATCTGTTGAAATAGATCCAATCCTCCTTTTCCAGCGATTGATAACAGCTTCGGATAACCTAGAGGCAGTTTTTGCCCATGAACTAGCAGCACATCCTCTGGCACTCTTTGACTCCAGCGGTTTGATGCGGAAAGCTAACAAACCAGCACTAGCTCAAGCAATTGTTAAGAGTTTGTCTGGCACAGGACAGAAGACCATTCCAGAATCTGCATGTTATGTCATTGATGGAGGGGCTTTACTCCATCGAGTTCCTTGGAAGCAGGGCATAACTTATAAAGAAATATGTGAAATCTATGTAAGCTACATCAAGAGGCGGTATGGTGAGGCCTCAGTTGTCTTTGATGGCTATGGGCGTCCTAGCACAAAAGATTCCACACATACTCGACTCACCCAAGGCCTGGTTGATGCAACAATGGTTTTCACAGGAGACATGAGATTCCAGTCAAAGAAGGAGAGATTTCTACGCAATGGAGAAAATAAACAACGGTTCATAAACCTTCTCAGTTCCTCATTGCAGGACAGCGGTTGTAAGACAATGCATGCAGAGGGAGACGCCGATCTTCTGATTTCAACAGTAGTAATCGGCGAAGATACAGATTTACTGGTTCTATTGTGCCATCATGCAAAGCTGGATGCTCATGATATATTTGTACATTCTGAATCAAAAACAAACATACAACATGCTGATAAAATTTGGCATATTCAGACTGTACAGAGCACTGGGTCAGGAGGTATGTAGGGATATTCTGTTCATACATGCTATCCTGGGATGTGACACCACATCCAGTGTATTTGGCTTAGGTAAAGCAGTTGCTTTGCAGCGGTACAATTCAAATGAGCATTTCCAGAAACAAGCAGCAATTTTTCGAGATGCCTCTTCTTCCAGGGATGCAGTTGTAACTGCTGGAAATGAATCTATGGTCGTGCTCTGTAAAGGGAAAATTGGGCAAAGTATTGATGACCTGCGTTACCAGCGTTTCTGTCTAAAAAAACTGCTACTGGTTCAAAATGTGTCCATCCACAAAGCTTACCCCCAACTGCAAATGCCTGTTTCTACCACAGCCTGAGAGTTTATCATCAAGTACAGCAATGGATTGGTAATGAATTAGATCCCTGCAGTTGGGGTTGGAAACTCAAGGAAGGAACCTTTAAACCAATCAAAATGGATATGGCACCAGCCCCACCCTCACTGTTGAATGTTATTAAATGTAATTGTTCAACTTCAGCTTGTGCTGGGTTAAAATGTAGCTGCAGAAAACATGGCTTAGAATGCTCTTCTGCATGTGGGGAATGCAGGGGGACATCTTGTCACAATTCACAGGAGCCTTTACCAGACGATGAGGAATAAGTTGGAAGACAGTGAATTCATCCTTTAGCAACTATGAAGTATGTCAGCCAGATAATAATGTTAATATCTACTAAATTTAAAATGACCTGCAGAAACATAAAAAAGAACACAAAATTGGAATGCTTAACCATTAAGTGATATAAAATTATATGGTTCAGACATGACATCGGATATGCAGCTACTTCGCATATTGTAAGTATATGCTACATTTTAGGGTGATGAACAGAAATCAATAATATTGAGTGTTAACTGATCTAGGCCTATAGCAATATGTGTTGTGGAACTTAATATGGATAAGCAATGTAGAACATGGCATGCGCTGGGCAAATAATGCATACAAAATCGGAAAACTGAATTTAAGCTACTTTCAGCTTAATGTCGAAAAAAAAGGTTTTTATATTTTATCATTCATAAATTCATAAAAAATTGAATATTATTGCTAAAACAACGCCAGTTATTACTAATGAAAGCAAACATTATGCTTAACAAATGTTTTAATATAAGCTAAGATCTTAGATAATGTTTTCTTCATAAATTTTAGGTTTGAACGTTGGTAATTGCCTAATCCTATATTTTTCCCTTATATTGAAATTAGCATATCTTTGTGATGAATAATGATATTGACCTATACAATAGCTCAAAAAATCAGAAATTTTGTCTAGTTTTATTTATCTAACATGACCTATGCTGTGAAAGGAATATTTATAGAGTTATACACAAAAACGTGAAAGTCGGGCCACCTAGTGGCGATTTTAGAAACTACCCCCGCGGCTAGAGCGGAAAACTTTATTTGGTACTAATAAGAGAGGTATAAGGAAGAGATTCCTGCAAAAAGAAATTCTTTTGCAATTTGTTTTAGGTCTAATCATAGATTGACTGGACTAATGTAGTATATTTCAACAATATCTCATAGGCCTATACTTTGTATACTACTTGCTTAATAAACAAATACATGAAATGTAAATAGCCATCATGGGAAGGATGTATATATGTCCACAGTGTAATAGAGGAAAAATACCAATCACATAAATAAACATTTTTACAGCGATATGCTGAATATGGTAAATCGATAGATTTTGACTCGAGAAAAAATAAAAGTTAGGCAGGTTAAATTGGAGTATTGGTGTTCGGTTATATGTATCGGATAGACTTGGCGTGGTGCCATCACTGTAGATACCTATACTACTACCCCCACTATACTATCCATGATTACCAGGTTTGGTGCATAATCCCCCGGATTCGCCTCGGAATTATGCACCAACTGTGCACCATCAGCCCCTCAATGTCGGTCATTTATACTTTCCCAATATTAATGTTATTTTAGGTATATCATATTATAGTGAATCATTATTTCCTTCACATATGGGACTTCTTGGAAATTCAGCTGTGCAAATCTTCTAGACTGCCTAGGGTGATCTTCTAAAGCTCTGCAATGTTTATGTTTCTAGGAATCCTGTTGATATAATTAGGCAGGCTTTTCTCTCAATGTTCCAAAGTGTTCATGACTGTTTGACTTTGCATATCCCCAGTTTAGCAAATGCAATTTCAAGATCCTTATATCTGGCCAGATGTTCACTGTACTAAGGCAGAGGCGTCTCTTCTAGGTGATAAGGTCATGTCAATAAACATGCATGTTGTTTGGCATGATGTCTGTTTTTTTTAAATTGTGTTTCTTTGCCTGGTGGAATGGTCATGTTCCCGAAATTAGGGACTTGATCATTCCCTGTCAACCCTGTTACGATAATAATAATAACAGTATTAATTTATATTATTCTGGTTACTTTCCCCAAACCCAGCAAATGGTAAGCCGGTAATTATGAATGGTCCTGAAGCCATGTCTCAAACAGAGACCGGAGGCGTTTAGCATCTTCAGATGTGTTCTTGTTGCTCTCCCTAAAATGGCGGCCCTTTGGACCTTGTCAAAGGAGAGGTTGTCACCTATCTCAACCATGGAGGAGTAGCACATGTCTTGAGGATAATGTTCGCAGTGCTTCGATTCCCATAGGTATACATTTGTTTCCCATTACTTTTCCAATTCCAAAGGCCATCTTTTCATATATTGCGATCTTGCCATTTTCCTGTATACATATATTTTCTTGTGTGGGGCTCTGACTTGAAGACCTTAATTAGTTCCCAAGTTAATACAAATCGCTTGTCCAAGGCCCAGCACTGGTACTGCAGTTGTCACGTTGTCCTAGCATTGTTGGTGTACACATTCTCGACTAGTTTTAGACACACATCGTATCGGTCAGGTGATGGTTCTTTCCTTTGTTGGCATATTCAACACACGAATGGCTCGCTTTCCCACCTCTATTCTCACCGTTACGTGTTCATTGTACTGCTGTTAGTAAAACCTACCATAAGAAGTATTCATTTATTATCGATATCAAATTCAAGGCCAGCGACCCCTAGCTTAACCTCAGCCCCTTCATCCTGGTAGTGTGGTTAGGAACCTTTCAAGGATTCGGCATCAAAGAAGTCGGCGAAGCCTGTTCATGTACTTGTGTTTCTTTACAAACAGAGCTGGTTGTCAAAAGGCTTATCGAGAGCGATGAATGAACATATTATATAAATGAATTCATAAATTACTTTACAGGAATGAACATAGACCTTGATGTTACCACCCTACCTGTATGTGTTGATGGTATTCCATATATTATTCATATTGCTTCATTCCACTTGCAACTTTGAGATGGACCAACAAGTATGCCAATACTGCCATTTCATAGTAAATAAACAGCACTTATATAGAAGTGGTGTAGTTGGTCAGAAAACCTATGTCCATGTCAAACATTGCTGTCCAAGCACTGAGCGTTCTCGTCAATCCATTACCTTATTGAAGAAGCTAAGTTCCTAGACTGAAGATTATGTTGATATAGTAGTTATTGGTCTTGTCTTGTGCGGAGATATTGGGTTATTTATTTCCAACTCACTTGCCCCTACGTGTATACATAGGATACCATGTCTATATAGAATAATGGAGCTGGGAATCCCGTTTTACGGTCTGCAATGACGCCAGCAAGTTTGGGAAAGAGATGCACCAGCGGAGACGCCATCTCATCTTCCAGCATCCCTTTATTTATTCACTTCCAGTGCCTTCTCTCTCTCTCTCTGCCAACAGCAACGTGATATTGCGATATTATCGCATCATTTCCTAGACCTGTGTGATTTGATTTTTTTAACGTTTTTATTTTCATACACATTGTGAAAAATTGCAGAAAAACATATCGCAGACACTAAGCGTTCTTCTAGGCCATCTGCATGCCTATCTCTGGAATGGTACATTGCTTATCATTGTCGTATAAAACGGTGGAAACTATTATATTAGATCAATACTAATTACATTTGGATATCAGAGGTAATACATTTCTAACTATTGTAACTAATGAAAAATTTCATTGAGGTCTGGGGAAATAGCACTGGTTGTCGTCATAATCATGTGATCTACGTTTTCATACAAGGTCCATACAATATTTTATTTATTTTTGTTATTTGGAACAGCATTCTGATGGTGCTAGGATAAATAAAGAAGTAGGAGATGAATAAAGAAGTAGGAGAACATGTGATCTTCAATCATGTATAACAACATTCTCTGTGATTTAAAAGTCTCTGAGTTTCCAAAACAAAAAGTCTCTGAGTTGATAAGCTGAGAAATAATAAAGCTGTTACAACATAACAATGGATTTTAGTATAGCAAATAAACATATGGCACAGACAGCATTAGACCATAGGCACATAGGACTAGCCTACCTCTATGATTAGACATAACACATATTCATATTAAAGGGCACACTCACTTGATCGGAAATCCATAACATCCATGGTGTCCTCCGGAAATGATAGAGTATAGTGACGTCATACGTTGACAGGCGACATTTGACGGGCCAAACGTTCACACGGATGGCGAGAGGAGTGACACCTGCGGGAGCCTGATGGTACTATCCACATGAGAGCCTTTGCCTTTCTTTCTTACACAAATACACTTTATTCCACGATTGGGCGATGTATACTTTTTAAAAAGTTGAACTGCCTTGTATCAGCTTCCTAGTATTTTTGTCCAACTGCTTATTAATAATTCTTATTCCTTCGCTGATAAGTGATACCTCTCCGGATTGAATGATCACAGTAGAATGACTTCTATTCTATTAGACTGTATCTATAAATTAGAAATCGTCATTGCAGAGGTACTCATAGGCATGATTAACTGAAACCATTTGATGATGCTTTCACACAGGCTCCCAAGTACATCCTTCAGAACATGTTCATCTACACAAGAGCTAGCTAAGCTCAAATAATGACACACAGAAGAATTCCAGCGAAAGTAAAGCTAAATGGAAGCAGACACGCACATACTAAATAGCACGCTACGGATCCTTGAACAACCGAGGAGGAGGAGAAACCGTGAAATGTGAAGATCCACTGTTGCAAAACCCCTGCTAAGGAACTACAGAACGTCGCCAACGGGCATGGTATTGACGATAAGCCACTGAGGTGTCTCTTCTAATAGTGCAGGCGTTTCTTAGCAGCGCCTGCTAGCGAACTTGAGTGGTGTCGCCCTCCAGGCGAGAGATATCTTCCTCACAGTCTCTGTCCGTCTCCTGTCTCATCTTCCCGCCTGCTCCTACTCCCTGTCACCTAGCTTCACCTGCCCCAGCTGAAGTATTAGTACTGAAGGAAGAGTGGCAGAGTTTCCTGCTTTGGCCGCTGCGTGACGCTGCAGTGCCTTACAGCTGTAGTTCTAATTCCCCTCACGTTCTTAGGGGTCGATACCCGTTGTAGATCAACTCTGTAAGAACTCTGTAAGGGAGGAAAATAAAGATGATTATTTTCTCAATATAAATGCATGGAAATATCAGATGGTAGGTAAATAGTATGTTTACCCCTTTATGGCATGGCACTTGGGGCATTTCCGGATTTTTAAAATGTACACAATAAAGGTTTGTTATCTGTGCTACCAAGTAGAAGTGTAGCCTATTTAGGACTCAGGAAATGACATCATAGAACATAAGAAAGATTATATTGTTCGTCAAAGGGATTGGAAAAATGCGAGAGAGGTATCGGTAACAAATAAATAACGGTATAGATATTCGTGCACACTCCTAACTTTTAAAACTGAACAATCCATTTATAAGCAGATACTGACTATATAAAAAGTCACGACACCTAAAAACAATGGGTAAAACTCGGATGGATTGTTCCGGTGAGGACATTAATTTTAAGCAGTAATCAATCTTCATGTAATTGCCTTTAATTAACCCTCCACATGGCAGGTTGGGACGATCCAACAGTTTTCCAATGGACCGTTTATATGGGTTTGAAATACTCAGTAAAAATCAGTAAACAAACTGCACTGCCCTTTCTTTCTGGTCGTTGTCTTAAACCTACTCAATAAAAGCCCACATGCTCTCAGAACTAATTTTGCACTATACAGATAAATGAACTGAATATTCGATATGTCTTTGTGCGATTGTGTGGATGATGATCAAGAAATATTACTCAGACCATGAGCCTGAGGCGACAGAGTTAGATCTCCCATAGAGACCAAGGCAAGCTAAGGCAGGACTCAATAGGGTGATTTAGCAAGCACAACGCACCAACACAACACTAACGCATCCAGTTAGCTATAGTTCTTAACTGGACACGGGTGGAGGGGAGGGGAGGGAGGACCAGCTAGGACCACTCCTTTAGGTAATGAGGCCCGCCATCCTGATACACATCACCGCCATCACCGCCATTACAGTGTTCTGGATGGTCGCCATCAGGCCTGTAATGTCATTCATGATGATAAGACAAGGGGAGCTGTCCCCCAAATTTGAGTTCCTCCATCCTATCCCAGCTGTTGTTTTCATGAGGAGGTGACAGATTTCGAGAGGTTTAATGGAATTCCGTCTTCCACCCATCCCCATCAAAGAGATGTCCCCGCAGTACGGGTATCATGTTACCAACTATACTTGCGATGCGGTGGTACATTATTACCGACGTAGGGATCGATACTACCGATGCTCGGCCTCTCGAGAGGCCTAGGCATTATCATACCAGTAATTATGTACAATGTACCACCATCATCGTAAGTAGCTAGTGGATGCGTTATAGTTGTGTCGGTGCGTTGTGGTTGCTAAATTACCCTAATGCCTCCTGATCAGTGTTGTTGCCATCGTCATCTGATCTATATGCCCTCTCCGTGATTACTTCCCTCATAACCGGGATGCCTCATATATCACCAACCTGGAATTAATTGTGCTGTGAATTGTATTGAGGTTCCACTTGGTAATAGTATACACGTGAATTTCAAACTTTGATTGATAAATTCTTTATAGGATCTTTAGTGTAACGTATAATTTTGTAAAACACATTATTATTTTTTTTTAAAAAACACGCAATGCGTCATCATTCAGACGTCTACTTAAAACTATACAAGAGTAATAAATACAACCAGTTGGTAGTCCTTCATCTATCTTGAGAGCACAGGTATACGCTTTCGCCAGCGTAATGTCTATCACTATGTATATGTTTAAGTAAATGGATGTAAATGGGCGGCGATTGCTGATGAATCCGCCCCCCGCTTGCCTGCCTGGCTAACTAATCCATCAGTCAGGTATTGCCGACCACAAACATGTTATATGCTGACGTTGGACAGGTGTCCTCACACTGGGAGACACCTATATCTGTCACGTCCACAAACATGCGGCTACACACCATTCATCTTTATTCTATTCCCACCATGGGCCAAATAAAAGTTGATAATCATACTTCCTCCTCCTCCCTAGAAGTAGTATTAGAAACAGACAAACCGCGGATTTTCACCCTGCAACCAACCATTCACATTGGAACTGTTCTAGAGGGGTAGGGGGGTTACATTTTTTGGTACATTTTACCAATCTAATAATAAATTAATTGTGCTGAAGAAAGAAGGTTCTCTGGGTATTAGAGGAGAAATTAATCACAATACAGAAATTAATCACAATACAGATATCGTGACTACAGACGTCCACGTTGGAAGCGCACATTTCTGTAGCTAGCTGTGGTTCCGTGTATAAAATATTTCAACCACTGATTTCTAATATATTCCCAATATGATTGCTACACTCTAAGGAATAAACATACACGACTACTCCACTGGGAGAAACATAGAAAATATTACTCATCATGTTGAAGGATCTACAAATATTTCATCCTTTTCACTATTCCTTATATATCCCCTATATATATATATATCCCATATTTTTATTATTTCATTCCATCAAGCCGATATCGTATTTACAGAAAGTTAAGAAGTTACAGAAAAACGCTCTATCCTTCGAGGATGATCTCAGGCGATATGTTTACTTTCAACATATAAGCAAACTACATTTTGTAGGAAACCAAATGCAGAAGTAAGTCCATATTTGGCAGTGATATCATATTTTTAATTTATATTTCATATCAATTTTACACTATACAAAATTAACTGAGAAAAAACTATACAGGTGGTAAGGATCTGTCTGATCTAAATGCGTCCATTATTTCAGCACGTTAAACAGAACGTGAATATAACAATTCATTAACGCTGATACTAAATACCTATTAGGATTGTCAAACTAATAATTGTTTATCTTTACCCTTATTCATCGTTCCATGACTTATAATTTCCCAGTAAAACAAAGTGCCTGGTTACTTGAATGTGTAATTATATTGACAAAAGCATAGATATTTTGACAAAGTTTTTGCGATGAATATAAAAAGAAAATATTACGTACATCGTACTGGCATGATTTACTTGTAAATTGTTAATTGTGTCTGCAGAAGTTGCCTTGGCAACGTAGCAAACTACATCCGGGCATGTTTCAGTTACAAGTAACATACCTCAAGAAATAAGTGTGAGGTTGTAGAACTTTTTTTGAAGAGGGTAAAAAGGAGCCTAGATTTTTATTATCATCAATATTCCAAGCATCCAAGAAGGGCAAGGATTTTTGTCCAGGCTAGAACTCATGTGTCACTCGAGCTCTCCTTTTCTGAATGTCACCAATACACTTCGCACGAAATCGTCTAATATAACTGTATATATTCTATATTACAAAGGAATTGAAGGTATTCTGATATCCAAGACAGCGCCTACCACTAATGCGCCTACTACTGATTTGCTGTGGCATGAACCCAGTACGCTTCACATACGTGTGGGGTAAAGATAAATATGTCCGTATATGTTTAACCTCTTTTCCAGCAAACTTCAAACAAAAAGGGCTCTAAGCTTGGTACTGAAAGACTTTGGACTAGGGGAGGTGGAGGCGCTATCAAAATAAAAGCTGTTAACATGCAATGGATGGATGGCTGGATCAAGCCTGAAAAAGGAGTGAATGCTCGAAACCTATGAATAGAAGACCTTATTGACCTCATGGGTGACGTCAGTTTTCTATTTAGCTCTAAATATTTGGAATGTGAAATAGCTTTGGTCACTTGGAAATAATTTCTATCCGTTCAGGATCTTCAGAATCTATATAGTGGAATACTGATCAACAAAGTGTCTCATTTTGGATTATGTCCGGCGCGTCTGACAAGTGCATTAACACATGTATTATTTGAGTGACCAGGATTTAAAGAATTAGATTAGGTTTCAAATGAACATGTACATCTAATCATCAATTAATGTCTTACTGCGTAGATAGGATGATTAAAATAGATTCTATAACACACGAGGTTTTCTCTTTTGCAGTTCATCACTGATAATCCTGTGACGAGTGACAGTTCATGTACAAAGAACAATGACCATACAAACCCTCACTTTTCTAACCATAATATTGTATATCCTCACCTAACTATTACTTAGTGAGCAAACGCTGCTAAGGTATCTCAAGTAACCAGATAGACTGTACATGTATATGCTGCAGTGCACTGTTACCTTATGTATACATTAAGCAATTTTTCAACTCACAAAGAAACTAATTAAAATTGCCACACGGCTTAGGGGAATATAATAAAGTATTTGACTCCAATGCAAAACACACTAAAATAAAAATAAAAACTCGAAATATCCTGGGAGGATGTTTAAATGGTAGGTGGTGCCTTTAGTTAGATCTTTACCCTTCAGATATCAAAGGATATATTATAGTATCTAACCGTGCTCTACTTCTTTTTGAATAAAAGCACTCTATGAAAGGTTGATAAAATGACTTTGTTTGGAAGGGGTAAAAATAAATACACTTTCTAAAGCAGCAGACAGGCAATATATGTTCGCATGTACATAAATCCAAGTAAGATTGGTCTGAAAGAAATCGTTTTGAGTTTCTGACATAGCCAGGCACAGAGACCAACATTTAAGACATTTTTCTTGACGTGTTTTTAACCTTTAAGACGTTTACATTGAATTTGTTTGGTTGATTTATATCATGGACAGATGGTCATACTGCGACTCAACTAATTATTATCCTCGATACTGCTTATAACGGTGACAACAGATTAGTGTATTGGGTTTTTTTTCCTACACATGCCCAAACCATCACCTACCTCTCCACTTTATTATTCTGTCCTATATATATATCTGTAGAATTCCAGAAAGTACACAACTACCGTGCAATACCAAGTAGATTTAAAACGATTCATACAACTTTGAATTCTTTGTAAAAATGTCGCTTAAAGTCAAGCTTTTTTGTCAAAGATTCGATAGGAATGACCTGTAAATATATTCAAGGAAAATCATTAAAACTCTTTCATAGAACATACATGTAACCATGGAAACCTTTGGCCATTTGAAAAAACTCGCAAAGCCGATTTGAACATTCTATTATGTACAGAATTATAAAACTAAGAAAAGATGTCGCTCTCCACTCTCCCTGCACACCCCCTCCCCGCGGCGCCTATAAATCTACTACAAAGTACACAGATGATCAACCACTAGTTCTCCCCTGGGGACATTTTGTGAATGCCAGTCTAAAGGTCGTACATCCACACAGGAAAGGGCAAGAAACATTGTACAAACACCTAAAGGTGTGTCGCTTTATTATGTTGCAAGTAAAGAGCATATATTTATATATATCAGTCAAACATACTGACTAAAAATTGGTTGATTTTTTCTTCTGGGCTCATTCTAAATAATTTCTAGCAGGGATATATATTACCCCCTAGTTACCGCAACCAGTAGACCAGTCTAAGCTGAGAGTTGAGAGAGTCCCTCCAAATTGAGGGGAATCCTCTAGCTCCAAACCGGTTGACTGGTACATCTGCTATCTCTCCTCCCCCAATTTCGAAGACTAGGTTTGGAATTGCTTTGAATTATAGGGAAACGATAATGAATCAAATTGTAATATGAGGGTAAACTGAATGAGATTGTACTGGTGTAAAATGTGTTAAAAGAAGTAAAATATTGAGTGTCAGTAAAATATTGAGTGTCAGTTATAAACGTAACTGGTATCTATGATCGTAATTTTTTGTCGGCGAATAAACATTTTTTTTTCAAAAATGCCATTAGAATCCAATTAGGACATACTATTCTTATCTGACCTGAGCGGCTCTGAACCTAGACTGTCATGTTGTAGACGTTCTCACATACGTATACAGAATATCCAACATTATGGTAATTTCGTATACGATATGCATGCGATTAAGTTCAACAAGTTCCCATAAACGTCCACCATGACTGATCTTACCAGAATTCACCCGATGTAGCTTACCCTAAACGCTGTCCAATGTTTTTTGGTAAAGTATATTAATTCGGTAAAAGTACATTTTTCATTCGATGGGCCCCAAACATAGAACGAAATACCAATGCCTTCTATTTCTAGGATATGACATTGAGCCTCCCAATATATTGGCTGAGGTCTGGTGGCTCAACAACACTAAAGACATAATGAAGTACTCCATCACTATATTGCATAAGAGATGACTGACATCATGACAACATTTCTGCACACTTATCTACAATACCATATGGATCTTATAAATACCAAGGGCACAAGTTCGTAAACATGCATTTTGCCGAATATTTAAAAAGTTCTATAATATATCAAACATGAATGCATCCATCATCTACCAGGGTACTTTTCTAGAAACCACTTCGAATTGATGTGAGATGTATAAATTTATACTAATAGTCTTTTAAATGTTTAAATAGTTTACTCGGGGTTACATTTAACGTTTGTAACATTTCCAGTGTATTGACACACACTATTACCAGCAAACAGAACTTTCTACCTTTTCACCGTTCAAATAAAAGGACACGTAAAGGTTGTTTCTATGGCAACTGGATTTTACTCCTCGGTGGGAGTGACAAAAATAAATAATGGTGTTGAGAAATTGATCACGATCTGCCATTTGAATTGGTCTCAAAACAAATACACAGGAAATCCATAGCCATTGATTTCAGAACCATGTTGAATCTTAATAGTGGAATGAGACTTGGGAGAAGAAAGAATAGTATTGAGAGACTACTGTTGTAACAGTAAGAAATAATCTGCGTTTCGTATTTACTGCCAGTGAATAGATATTTTGTCATTGACAGTCTAATAACAGTAGCCTTGGATAGATCAGATAAGACATTCTTTATTTGGTATCTTTTTTTTTCAATAATACAAAACTGGTCATGCACATCTGATTTTTTGGGTTTTTTACCGACATATAAAACTTGCTGTGCAATCTAATATCCCCAACCCCCCAGCTCAAGTTCCTATAGGTATGACTTCTTGGGTCACGTCATAACGTAGCGTTTAATGCGTCCCCAATATGCCGTGACAGCAGCATCTGTACGCACCGACTGTCTTTGTTTCACAAATGTTATCTGTTTTACAGAAAGTACCATTCACTTATAGCATTATGTTGTATACGAGTTTCTTGCGCCAAAGCTTCCCCACAACTGAATTTCTAACCGCCCCTTGATCATAGTGCAACATATCTATCTATCTGATTTACCCTCTGACCTGACGCAATACTTGTTATTCACCAGGTGGTGCATGCAGAGAGAAAGGTAGTCTAACTTGTTGACTGCTTTCTGTAGTTTTTGAAAGTGGCAATATGTCAAATTGAAGGGAGCCATTGTGTCAGTAACCTTGGCTTTCTTTGCACAAAATGTCATCAAATTTAACTTTAACAAAAAATGTTAGTACTGTCAAGGAAAATTAATAGATTACTATTAACTTTTTCCCATCTCTGAAAGAAAACGTTTAGGTCTCATTCTAATCCCACCATATTGTTGATGTGTAAGCTAACAGACAGCCCTAGGACTAGGAAAGATATATAATTATATGTATGTAATGATGTCAATTGTCGGGCATCTATAGATATATATATATATATATACATGTATGTATATGTATGAGAAGTTACTCAAAGGGAGTACACCGAGTGATATATGAAAGAGTTATAAGATGCCCATTAATGTTGCTTTTGTCACTCAATAAATGGAGAAATTAATCAATGGCCCGTCATTACTGCACCTATAGAATGTGATAAGTGCATCAAAGGAATATATCTAAGGCTTTGAGGTTCCCTATGGGTTCATTTCAAAGGGTGTGACCAAACAGCAGTTACCAGAATATTATATGAACTCATGAAATTCATAGGACAGGTGAGGTGTGGGGATGGCTGTAGACAGATGTAATAACGACGTCAGAATGAAAGGGAACTGATGAAAGTATAAATATTTGGTGGTATAGCACCTCGATCCCTAGAATAGTAAATATAGCTAGATGGTTCAAGCCATTTTAACATATAACCTGTATAAAAGTCATTTCCACAGTTTCCATTAAATATGTCATGAATATGCAGAACAATTCAACAAGGAACATTCGTTTCGATTTGTAATGTTATGCACTGTAAACTTCCACGTTAAAAAATGATTTCTTCTTTTCAATTCGTTCTACCACAAATACAAATAAAGACAACTCGGTGACTTGACCCTCCATTGCACAGCCAAATGGTGGCTATAATTTACTGAGTCAAAGCTCACCTGTCACCTCACATTTTATCAATGGAATATCCACCGCCACAATACAAACTATTAGAGGCATAGTGGAACACACTATAGACACAGAGAGAGAGACAGAGAACGACAGGGAGAGGGAGAGACAGGGGAGTGGGGGAAGAGCGAGGTGAGTGAGTGAGTAAGTGAGTAAGACAGGCACATATATATAGATTCGGATAGTAAGTTTCCGCACTATATAAAATTAAATTGTACTAGCAAAGTACCTGTCCTTGGGACAGTCCCCCTCTCTCCCTGCACCTCCCTCTCCCCTCTCTCCTTTTCCTTCTTCACTCTCCCCCTCCCCCTCTGACCTCCATGCCGCCCCTTCCCCCTCCCCTCTCCTACACCCTCTTCCTCCTCCCCTTCTCTCCCTGCACCCCCACCCCCTCTTCTTTTCTTTCTTCACTCTCCCCTCCTCGTCTGGCCTCCATTCCGCCCCTCGTTTTCTCTCCCCGTTCCGCTGTTCTCTCTTCTTCCCCTCCCCCCTGCCTTACCCCTCTCCCTCTCCCAACTCTCTTCTTCTCTTTCCCATCCCCTCCCCTCTCCTACACCTTCTCCCTCCTCTCCCTTCCCCATCCCCTCTCCTACACTCTCTCATCTTTTTCTTCCCACTCTTTCAAGTCATGTGATCAGTCCTTTGTCCATACAAAAGGACAAAAGTCTATAAATAGACTGTGAATATGTCGATTAAAAAAGGCTTCAAAATCCCCAGACACCTTCACAAACCACATATTGTCCCCCGGAAAAGGTCAACGTAACTGTACAGAGCAGAAAAACGGTTGGTAACATCACAGATTCCAAGAACATGCGGGACAAAAAGCCCTTCTTGAACTGTATATATATATATATGATTATATAGACGTTTAATATTTTTGTTTCATTTCATTTTCATGACAAGTTACCCTTTCTCTAGAGTAATCAATGGCTGTTAAATATAAAGCCAATGTAATTTCAGATAAGACATCATAGGCTAATGGTGTAATTATATTGGGATAATAGTAAGCAGGCAAGCATATAATATGAAGGTCCTCCTGATGTAGCTCTTGACAATGAGAGTGCCGAGTAATTACTTTTGGAGCATCTCCCAACGGTCACCAGGCAGAACGCATATCAATTCCAAGTGGAACCAGCGCTTAATTTATATTCTTTTTAGGCAAGTCGAAGTCAACGCCTCATTTGTTTACCAACTGTCTAGATACGAATGAGCAAAATATTGATATTGCATACAATATCATCGCAAGATTTATTGACCCGACTACACCAATGAGTTTTCAATCATGAATGATTATATTTTATGATTGATTATTAACCAGATGCAACTATAAAGCAATGGGGAAGTTAACTTTTCACTCAGGGACTCCCAAGATTATACTAATGTGTTGTTGGTAAAGCCACTGACTGCATGGGAAACCGTCATTCCATCCTAGACTTTCAGGCAGCAGCAATGATGTTTACTTGGGCGGGCTTGTTCCACCAATCAACCTTTACATGCTCTGATAGTTATTTAAATATTTGATGAAAGAATTTGGAGATTGAGGCTGGAGGGACCGCTCACTGCATCCATCTGCCCGATTGCTTTAAATTGTTTTCCCATTAGTTTTTCTTTTAAAAAAGTGAACAAAAAAATCCGATCAAGACGTAATGTACCCGATTGGTGCAACAACCCCATAACTTGGCCAATCTGACTGCACATTTCCAGGCAGTTGCAATCTGACTGCACATTTTCAGGCAGTTGGGATGTTCACAAGTACCTCAATATGGTAAAAGGAAAGACAACAGGGATAAGTCAGCAGCCTCTATAGTTTATGGCAGGGCAATTATAGTGCGGGGATTTCTCTCTGATGTTGAGGTGTAGAAGAAGGCATTCCATTAGTCCTTGTTAATCAGTTCACATCCTCATAAAAAAACAGCTGGGCTATGGCCTCGGCTCGCCTCCCTCGATCCAATTTTGGGGGAAGTTCCTCCTGTCTTAGATTTAATCCTCTCCCCTCTAAGCCAGGTAATAATAGCACCTATCAAGTAGGCGACCCTTAATGACATTTAAATGACCCTTAAATGACCAAAGCATCTGGCCTTTCCCCCCTTCCATCTTCCCCCTTCCCTATAAAGGAAAGGAGCGCTAAACTATAGTTAGAGGATATGTTTAAACATTACACCTACCCGCCTTTAAACAAGAGAGCATCGTAGAAGTGCAGGTATGTCCTCCCCTTCCTTTTATTCTGCTCAGGATAGCTGAGTGTCCCAAATTTCATTGAAGGCCTATACAATATGTATTCCTTCACGAGCTTTAACGTTGTATGCAAACAACAGAGGTTAAAAGTACAGCTGCCACATCTTTAGTGACATTTTGGAACAACACGATATTCATGAGCTTAGCCACAAACCAATATATACCCCAAATAATAAAAAAAAAATAGAAATGCACTTTGATATATTACTTGATCATACAACTGAGTCAACGATTCTAAAATGGAATCATTTATAGAGTTATTGCACCCTAGATATTCGTAATATTGCTTACCAGTGTCGCTACACTAAAAGACCCATAGGCCTATATTTAAAAAAAATATAACTTTCAATCAGACAAGTTAAACATAAATCTTCATGTACGATACAAAGCAGTTGACAAACTATTTAATAATTTACATTGGACCAACGAGCAATTTCCCTCACTCTCGTTGATTGGACCTAACTACAGCGTGGGCATCTGTAGTCCATCAGCATCGGGAACGCCGGGAGTCTAAATTTAGCTCCTGCCAGCCTGGCTGCTTCATCAGCCGGGGCGCTAGTGGACTTTTAACCATAATTAGAAGGCCCATTTTTAGCTCATTTCTCAACGGAAAATAAACAAAATTCTACCATTCGACGCTGATGAAAAAATAACGAAATGCCTGATTGCATTTAGAGAAGCCAGAGACGGCTCGAGATGAGGCTTAAGCTGGAGAATGGCGAGGGGAGGTAAGGGAGGGGGTGGACTCAGAAGGGCAGTGGGGGTCGGGGCGGGGATAGGTTTATGATGGCCGTGGATTGAATAATGAATAGGATTGATTAATAGGTTCATAATTAAGTGACATAACTTAATTGATTTTCATGTTTGAATTAGAGCGAATTAATACGCCAGGAGGAGGACTCCAGCATGTGCATCCACATTCTATTGTGGGCCCGCTGGAACCCACTGCATGCAGCCTCGCATAACCTGGTTAAGACGGGCGATGAGATCCAAGTGGGATAATTGAAGAGAGGACGGAAGACTGGGTGGAAATCTCTGATGGATATAAAAGAGAGTTGCTGCCGGAATGGGTCCTTCCATTAACCCACATGGCACGATGGGAATTGTTTATAATAAAGGGGTTGCACTTGATACATTTCTCCCTATAAACGTCACAGTTTTGATTTATGACGCGGATAGGGCTGTGTAGAAGCTGCAAGTAGGATCATCTGGAGCGGACTGAAGTAAAACCCCGTGTCCACTGAGTATATTGTCTAACGAGGGAAGTCGGCTGACATGATGAAAAGGACCTGACGATTGGATTGATTGGAGGTACTCAACTGAGGCCGACAATCATGCAGCTACCTTCATTTTTGCATCACCACAGGCCTGACTGCCCTCTGTTTCTCCATTTGTAGGACCTTTGTAAGATGACCCCTCGATCTGTCCTCCAGTGGACCAGTGTGTGCTCTTGTAATTATAACTGGTGCAAAAGGATTTCGCTCAATATTAGAGGAACTTCACATTAAAAGCCCTTCATGCGAATTTGTGCAACTAATGCAAGTTATACTTATGATGCATATAATTATATTATATAACTATTATGTAATGGCGCGAGTCTGGCGCAAAGTGTATAGGCGCAGTTTGCGCTTACAGAACTGAAATGGTTTTAATCTCTGTGTAAGACGGAGCTGTATACACCTTTATATTCATTAGCTCTTTGCACAACACACCATGTTCCGTGCCGCCGCCCTTACTACTATTATGATGGTTATGATGATTAAATAAACTCTCATATTAATAGAGTCGTATAGTTGTCAGAGCACCATTGTGCCTTCAGGGACAATGTGCTTGCCTATTTATAAGCTGATAATAAGTAGTCCACAGGTATATAAAGGCTAATTAGTATGTATTCAAAGGCGTTACACCTTCATCTAGTTTATAGTTGCCTGCCTAGATCCCTGTTAATAAAGGATTTATAATGACAAGTGCCTTCGGCACTTGGATTGTAGAGGCAGTTGTGTTTCTACTTCTTATAGGAATCCAACAATTTACGGGACGTTTATTTTAATTTGGAGATATTAATTTAATTGCCAAAAATGGCTAAAATCACAGGGGGCCTACATCAGGGTAGTAGGCCTAAGGTGTAGGAGAGAGAGAGAGAGAGGGGGGGAGAGAGAGAGTGAGAGAGGGACAGAGAGAGGGGGGGAGGAGAAGAGAGGGAGAGGAGAGATGAGAATGACTGATATAAGAGGGTTTCATGGGAAAAAAATTGCAACCCCCCCCCACCCACACACACACCTATACATCTATCAACTTGAAAGAGAGAGAGAGAGAGAGAGAGAGAGAGAGAGAGAGACCACACACACACAGACATTATTTAGCTTCAATATTAAGTATTCTAGTAGTTGCAATGTTTCCACTAATTAGCTGGTGAGGTTCAATAAGTCTCTCCCCCAAATTAAGGAGCCCCCTGGTCCCCCTAGCTACACAATGTGAACTTTTCTGTTCAAATCGGACTATTATTTCAAAAGTTATAGCATTTGAGCTTGGCTAAATATTGGCTATGTTTACAAAGCATATATATGCTCCCCGAATGCAACCACTAAGGTCTGTATATTGGACCAGCAAGCATTTGCTTCCCGAATGCAACCACTGACAGCTTGGTAGTGTTACATAACACATGCATGCTTTACCCAGGTACCCGGCCAGCCCCTCTTAATTTCGACGGGTACCCTGTTACAAAGCCTGCTACCTAAACGAGGCCCACATCAGGGAGGTTGACCTCAATTTCCAGTGCCGTTTTCTATGTAGAGGTTATTATTATCAACATTGAGGGGCTGCTGGTGCACTGTTTGGTACATAATCCCGAGACGAATGTGAGGGATTATGTACAAACAGTATACACCAGGACAGAAATGGAGGTTATTAATCCATGTAGCCACTGTCTCAGGTGGTTATAAACCCAAGACCGTTATTTATAAGGCAGTGACTCATCTTGATATAGCCCACCGTGACCATGCCGCGGTACTAATTCATTAATTAATAAAAAATAGAATCAGACCAATGAATTCTAGCCATATGTTAGTTGGATATAAATGTCTACACATTTCTTATGGAGAGAGATATTTGTGATATCTATGTTTCTTTAGATGATACTCAGAGGAGGCCTCGCAATATTAATAGAGTAATTCAGGCCTCGCTTGTGCAGTAGATCCTACGTTTTAAGTGACATAAAATCGTTATAGGCAAACCATATGCTTGTAACTGCCTTGGTGGCATACTCAAGTCCCCTATTAAACCCTACGTTCACGCAACACACACACAATATAATCGTAATCTGGCTGGTGCTACCACATGGAAGCCACGGACAGGTTTTATATTGCATGAGCCATATTCCCCTCATGCACTGACTCTCATTGTGGATTATGACATGAGTAGAATATCAGGGTGAAGTCGCCAGAAATTGTACATTACGCCTTCACCAATCCTCTAAAATAACCCAAATTTAAGACAAAAATAAGGTATATAGTTTATTATCATTTAACGAACAGATTTTGTAATCAACGCAACAGCAAATATACTCAGATATACATAGTATTCCTCTCTAATTTGCTGGTAGATAACTTATAAGCAGATATATGCAGCGAGGAGCGGCATATATGCTGCAGGCATTACATACACGTTGTCAGTTTTCCTACGGTGAACACACATCTCACACCGTCATTAAAAATCATTTTTAGTAACTTATATGATAACAAATGGTTGATCCAGGTTACATTAATAAGGCCTCCCGACCCGAAGCATTGTAAAGATGTCAGAACAAATAAATTACACACTTAGATATATGGCCATTGATGTGCATGCAATATTAGGATAGGCCCAACAACTCGCGCGGATAATATTAAAAAGTCAGTTTTTTCAATTCTCATTGATCAACAATTTATTTCCAATTCTTGGTCGATCTACTGTGGCTAACGCACGCATTTGCGCTCAACAAAGTAACCTATAATACATGCATCGATGTACATTGGAAAATTATTTACCATCCAAGATTTGCGATAGAATACAATCGGGTCAATTTAAAGATAGTGTTATAGAAGCATATATATTGGAAAGCTGGACCTGAATTAATGCGACGTTTCCCATATATCTACGTCTATATATGGGAAATCCTATGAAACCATGCACCACAAAAACTAGACATATTGCACAAGTGTGAGCATACACAGTTTTAACACTATCTTGCCTATGCAAATTGGCTCCCAGTCATTCGTTCTCAATTTTTAAAAAAAGCGTTGCTAAGGGAATAAGATGAACCCATGCATTATTCATGGTGAAACCTCAAGACTCAGTCTCTGCTTCCCTATCAGTCTTCTCCCAATGACTTTGGTATCTCCAGACGTTAATCTTACAGACTCTTTCTCTCCTTTCCCCACTATTGGTGCTGTTTCTCTCCTCTATTCTTGCTGTCTCTCCCTCTCTCCACTATTGGTGCTGTTTCTCTCCTCTATTCTTGCTGTCTCTCCCTCTCTCCACTATTGGTGCTGTTTCACACTTTTATTCTTGCTGTCTCTCCCTCTCTCCCCTATTGGTGCTGTTTCTCTCCTCTAGTATTGTTGTCTCTCCCTCTCTCCCCAATTGGTGCTGTTTCTCTCCTCTATTCTTGCTGTCTCTCCCTCAATCCCCTATTGGTGCTGTTTCTCTCCTCTATTCTTGCTGTCTCTCCCTCTCTCCCCTATTGGTGCTGTTTCTCTCCTCTATTCTTGCTGTCTCTCCCTCTCTCCCCTATTGGTGCTGTTTCTCTCCTCTATTCTTGCTCTCTCTCCCACTCTCCCCTATTGGTGCTGTTTCTCTCCTCTATTCTTGCTCTCTCTCCCTCTCTCCCCTATTGGTGCTGTTTCTCTCCTCTAGTCTTGCTGTCTCTCCCTCTCTCTCCTATTGGTGCTGTTCACACTCCTATTCTTGCTGTCTGTCTCCCTTTCTCTCCCTATTGGTGATGTCTGTCTCCCTTTCCCCCTATTGGTGTTATCTTATCTCCCTCTCTCCCCTATTAGTGCTATCTCTGCCTCTGAGTCTGCCCTATGAATTCTTTCCCTCTCCCTGCACTGTATCATATCTTTACATCTACACTCTATTTCCCTTAATTTGCTCTCCCTCTCACCGTTTGCCCTAACTTGATCCCGTCTACTTTTCCTTTCTCTTTTTGACATGCTATTTCCAATTTCCCCTGTCCCTCACTCTATTAGCCCCAACCTCTCCACAAACACACTCATCATCCTTTTCCCCCACATCTTTCAACAGAACAAAAACAGGAAATTGTGCAAATTTATAAATAATGAAGAGACATGGGGCCATTTTCTGAAAAGACGCAGCATCAAGGAAGATGAATTGAGCAGAGATAAGTGAAGATGTTTACAATTAACTTATCAAAGCATAAGGAATTGTCACAAATTGGTCTCGGATATTTGTATCAAATTCTAAGATAACAAATTAAAAATAACATCATCCTCATTACTATCCAATTGAACGGGGAATGTCATGAAACACACTTTCAAATAATCATGCTTCATAGACCAACCTAGCGTATAAGTCCCACTTTTTAAACTTCATTTATGATTGGCTTATACATAGTATTCACTGACGTCACGGCGCCCGCCGCCGCTCGCCATAATGTGGGTCAAACTTAGCTGGAGATGAGTGCTCCAAGCCTCAACAATGCTGTTTTCACCTCCGAAAGTTTTAGAGAATGTTATATAAACTATGCTGATAGGTTATATGGTCATTTGTTAGTGTGTCATGAAGGAATAATGAGTATAATTGCCATTAGCAAACATTCGGAATGGGAAATCCTGTCGATCTAGTGTCTCCCGCTATCTATTCAGCCACACAGTATGGCTGCCAGTGAGGATAGCCGCTGACTGGGGTGACGTCATGCGAATACTATGTATAGTGTCGAATAAGTTAACTTGTCGAATGAGACATATCACAAAATAAAAATGTGAGAATTCGTACAATAAAATTTAAAAAAAAAAAAAAAAAAAAAAAAAAAAGTGACTCACAGCCGCCAACTGAGAACGCTAAGGTAAAAAGGTCTGGTTAAGGATGATCGCGGGTATTTCTCAGTTGCCAAAAACGGCGGGGATTTTACGACATTGACCATGTTGATATTTTTATTTTTTTTTATCATTTCTTAGGTTAGTGATGTTCAGTTATTAAAAAGAAACACTTCTGACTTTTGAACAGATTAGTATATGTTTTTTTTCTTGTTTGTTATTGTTTTACAACACCGTAAGCCACCTTGTTTACATGAAATTCAAAGCTAGTCCAGCTCTCAATCACTGCACTGTCAAGTTTGGGGGCCTCCAGCTCCTAAAGTAATCTGGGGACCACCCGTTTTCTTGTTATTTTCAGAAAGTATATCCCTTAAACTATGATATACTAAAAAATTAGCCAACTCTAATTACAATTTATGGTTTAAAATGGATAAAACGTTTCAAAAACGCCCTTTTCTCCATAGACGGCCATATTGAATTAATTAAATAACTTTTTATTTTCAAACGGAAATAGCAAAAAATGTAGTCTGGGGACCTCCCTTAAAAAAATTATATTTGAAATCAGCATGATTTGGAGTACAAAGTGTGAAAAAATCAGGCTGATCTATTTACTTTGGGAAATACCCGCGGTCATCCTTAACATAAGGTGAGGGTCCTGTGTGACGTCAAAATGTGGTGCCTCAAATGTACACAATGCCCCTCCGAATCGTTTATTATGTATATTGCATGTTTATTTCAAGACTTCGGCCACATTATGACGTAGGCTAACATTAGCGCCCGGAATTGAGTGTTAAACTGTAGAACTACCTGTTTCCTCATCATATTTTCAGGATCTTTTAAGCCTACCATGCAGTTAAACTACCGTTGATTCCTCTCTCCACCAATCAGGGGTAACCTGACTGCTGTTCCTACATTTATATAGATTATCCCCTTGATTAAAATCACACATACAGTAACATAGAACAATCATTTGTTCAGTTTTTCTTCTATAGCATAGAGGTATTAGATGTATGTATTCTGATATTTGAAATTACCTGTTGGGATGAGAAAACCACTCTAAGACATTTGTTCTGCGATACTTGCAGGGTCTTTCAACCAACTTGTTAGGTCCTGGCTCGACCAGGAATCCAACAAGTTCAGGTATAACCAATATATAATATATCATCAGAGCAATGTCACTTGATAGACTGAAACGTACGCAGCTTGGAAATCCGTGACTTAATATTTGCATGAGGGACGGTAGGTAAGGCTTTATATTATATTGTGCTTTATTTACAGCAGCAGAAGTAGTACACATAAATAGCATGTCTCATCATGCTATAACATGTGGACATGTACCCAATGCCCTCCCCATATTATGTATGCCCACTAGCTGTCCTACACCACCTTCCCCTTACATACCTTCCTCTCTGGGATAACCTCCTCTCCCAGCTGACATGATATTTGACCGTAAAAACGTCATCCTTTTTAAAGTTTAACTAAATAAAATATACTGAACTATCACGAATCCTGATGTATTAACTCCCATTCACTGTCCTTAAAACATCAACGTTTACAAGGTCTACCTACCTTGATATATTATGATATTAAATCAAAAGTCTAAATTAGCACATCTGATTGTTTTAATAGATTAAGTTAAACTTAGCTCACAGTATGATAACCCGTTTTAGCAATTGCATTTAAAAAATGGTTAAATAAAGATATCGTTATATACATATATACCTTGCACCTTGCTCGTTGCTGGGTAAAAAAAATTTAAGCACTCGTAGTACGTATCTCCTTCAACGTTGCCTCCACGGGTTTGTCCATTTCCCCCTCTCATTCTTGTCTATCCATAGCCTCATATATAATATATATATCTACATACATTAGGTTTATAGCATGTGATTCTGCAGGTAGTGCAGCTTGTACTGATGAGGTAAATCCTCCTTCCAGAGTGTGCTTGCCAAAGCTGCCAAGGGCTTGTCTTTCACTATCGGGGGAATATCGATAGGTAGGACTGTATGTCTGCAGTAGGCAAGATGGATATAGGTACCCAATTGTGATAAGTACCCCACCTTTTATGTACAATGCCCAGATACACAGAAAACCCTATTAACGAATGAACCATCCATTACCTTATTATCGGCAATTGCAGCTCTAGCGTAGCTGGCATCCTGTATTTATATATACAATATTATGAATGACATCGTACAGCTGTAGGTACGCGTTTTCTTGTTAGATGGATTCTAGGTAAGTATGCTAACAAAAAAATGTTGATGTCATAATAATTATATTCTTTTGTGACATGGAGGTGCGTCTCATACCATTACGTATTCTAATCAGCTGCCCACTGTACTTGGCAATAGCTTAATCATAAAGACCAGCAATATGTTGTATCCTGTTGCAGAGGGGATGGGACAGGGGGATCGAATTTAAAGATGGTCTACTGTAGAATGGCCACACTTTGGAATGGATTAACTGGTAAGCAATCCCATACATATAGCAGATAGCCAGAGGTAAGTCCTCATTTTACACAATGGATGTCTCCCAGCTCAAGCTTTACAACCTGGAGAACCAATAATCAGAGGGCGTTAATTGGTGTGGACCTGGTTGGATCTAGGTTGAGAGGTCCCATATCTGCTTGGTTCCAGAGCTCAGAATTCTGCCATTATTCTTCCTTAATCCACGCTTTTTCAACCCCTTCCTACATCTAAAACCAGTTAGCAAGTATACATCATAAACTAAGATAGTCATCACTTGACGCATCTTCCGGACATATATATAAAACCTTATAATTATAAAATGTACATAACCTCCCTTATGTTGGAGAGGTGCCTCCTTATAAGCAATCCTCGATTGAAATAAAATGTTTTTTAAATCTTAAATTTCCAAAGTTGAAATAGCTCCTTATGTCCCTCAGATATTGGGTTTAACCAGCGCTCAATCCCACCCAGTCACTCACTGTTGTTGACCATCCTAATTTATCAAATCACTTTTTAATCACTTGCTATGTAACCATTTTGGATCACTATGAATCACCAGTGGATCACCTGCCATGCAACCTATGATTTATTGTATAAAAGGGCACTCGAGCCTGGCATGTTGGGATCCAGTTTTGAGTGTTGGGATAAGTTGTACAGTTGCCTCAGCAATATTATAAACCCATTCTATAGTCGCACCTCAGCGTCTATTCTACCTGAATCCATCGTTCTCATTAACAGTTAAGTTAAGCTAAGAATGGCACGAGCTTCGAACAATCAACATGCAACAAAGAAACTGGGTGTGATAATGCATTTACAATTTTGAGGATCCCTTTCCTTAGTACCGTATGCATCATGCATGGTGATACCCCAGCACTCCCCTCACTGTATATTCTTACATAATGGAATAGAATCACAGAGAGAACATGACCCATAATATGTATCTTAATCTCTTTGGCAGAAACCCAGGATTGCTCTGAGATGCCAAGGTATTTATTGCAAAAAGGACCTTTGGCCTCTGGTGAAGAGCCTGCCATAAATTACCACTGGGAAATGACAGTGAAATATTGTGTGACAGATAACAGTTAGATATAGCTTAAAACTTGCCACTGAGGGGAGGTTAATTTCTAATGACTAAGAGGGTCTGCCCAACAAACTCCTTTGCCTTTTCTTACCTCTAACACAAAAGCACAAATCAACACCTTTTTTAAGGGTTCACAAGAAAGTATTTGTAAATTTCTCAGCAACAGGGTTGAAACGGAAGTGAATATTATAGCTTTAACCGGGAAAGCCCTGGTTTAGGGTTTGTGTTATGTAGTTCTTCCGTTACGTATAAAACTTAATAGGCTTACCTACAAAATAATGAGTTTAGGAATAACAGCAGGAAATCTAGCAGGATAAATAATAGGAGTATGCCTCTGTAAGTCAAATGGAGTTTAGTGAAACATTGCAATCACGAAGTGTCAGGGAGATATATAGGCATCTATACGACACAAGGGTACAATAGAATAAAACGATATATTATCGCCCCAGGTATAATGGGACACAGGTATGATGGAATACAAAAAAGGTTTAAAGAGGCCCATTATATCAATCAACGAATATCTCTCAATAGCATGGTCCTATAATGGAAATGCATTTTGTGCCTGGTATTGGCAAAGAGTAGAGTTTATTCAGCTAGTTCTGTAAAGAATATGTAACATTAGCACACATATCAATGTCGTCATTGACTATATAAGTATGACAAATTCGCCCTGGTTGTTTAGAGCATCCAGGGCTGATATTATGCATATGAAATGTCATCATTATTACAAGCATAAGATTCGATATCTACGAACTTATCAAGGAGGTAGAACATGTGAAATGTTATCTGCTCATTTATCAAGACTGCCAGTTTGGCAGGAGGTACTTCTACTTAAGGATCATAACCTCTAAACATGTGCCAGCAATGGGCACAGAATGGCGTGTGGCCTCCTCAGATGGGAAAAAAGATAAGAACTAAAGAACGAGTTAGACCTGGTAAAGGAAAGACCTCCTTTGAAGAAAACTTCTCAGAAATGTATCACATTTCAATAAGTTCCGGTTCATGAATATCACCAAGGAGTTTTTCAGTCTATTCAAATCAACTTAGGAATAATAGCTGCATTATTTACACTTGTAGTACAGCTTGTGTAGTACATCCAGAAGAATATCACATTTTACAACCAGTCAGTACGTGAAAGACAATTATATAGATTTCCGTCATCAGCTGAAGTGGTAAGTAAGGTGATTACCCAGGTTGTGAGATAGAAATTCAATGCGATAGGGAGCAACATACATTCCCCACAAATTTACTTCAATAGTTTTATATCCTCGAGGTGCCAATGCTTCAGTTCCAGTCCACACTATTGATCCCCATAATGCTTTTTTAAAATATGGAAGAGCCTTGGTGATTTGCCTGGGGCAAAACACGGTAGTATACTCAAAGAGGGAATAAAAGAACTCTTCCTGCCCGATTACAACCTACAACTGTTCAGTTTACAGTGTAAACTTATCATGTGTGAAAATACAAGTACATGTATGCCAAATAACCCTGAAATAAATATACCCAGATCATAGCAGTGCATTTCTGAGAGTCACTCCTAAATCCTGTAACATTGCTACACTGTCTCTCATCTAATCAGAATGGGTCTTACTTATCTATATGGACGTTCTCTTATTTTGACCACTATAGTTATCAAGCGCCATTATAGGATGAGTGCACATGGAGGCAAGATAGTGTTTGAAGATAACTACCTTATATATGCATGCTGGCACTTATCAATGCATCATGCACTGGTGTTTAGAAGGAACATGTATTTCCACTATATATGGCCTATATCTAGGACATTAAAGTCTGGCACAGAAATGTTTGTTGTGACATTGATGGCTGGGGAAGATAAGTAACTAAAGGGCCATGCATATACAATACCTCATACATATGGCACGGAGAGCAGAGAAGGCAAAGATCATGACCAATGGTCACAAAGGCAGCATTAAAACAAAAATCAAAATGGAGAGTACCTCTAAATTGGCAATAGTTGGAAGGATCCAAATTAGGACAGAGCAGTTCAGACAAGCACAGAACAATCTGGTCGGACAAGAACACGTCCTGCACATTTGTGTGCTGCAGGAGAAAAAAGTTTTAATATGCCTTCCATGACGAATTCAAGCTAAGGAAACCAGATGTGACTAAATGATTAATACATACCACTCAAGGAACCCGTCAGAAATAAGGTAGAATACAGCCTTATGCAACCAACTAGAAGAAAGCTTAGATGGTATTGGCCAGCTGAGATTATCCAGCTGAACAACAACCCAGCAGGGCATTGTACCAGGTAGATATGGGAGAAGAAGGGACATTCTATCAACTGTGAAAGTTCAAAATGTAACCACAGGTGGTGCACAGTCTACACACTCTACTATTAGTAGAAGTACACATGTATACTACACCTGTTAGTTTACACACCTCTTAGAATAATGTTCATCAATGGGGACCAGGTAGCTTAGGAGGTAAAAGCACTGGTCTCTCTCCAGGTGTGAAAGTCGTAAGTCCCTGTTTCGCACTCACACATGTCTAGTCCAAGGAATGAAACATACTGCACATCTTCTCCTCTCGTCCTAATATGAGCTAAACCTAAAGGGACTGCTGCTCCTGTGTGCCCTGCTGATACAAACTCAAACCAACTGCACCCACAGAAATATTGGGTCTGGGAGATAAGCTGGGAGATAAGCTCTCAGGAATAGGTCTCCTGACTGTTGGGTGGCCAAACCCAGAACAACAACAATTACATACTTGTCTTGAAACCAATTTCAGTTCTCCAGAACAACAACAATTACATACTAGTCTTGAAACCAATTTCAGTTCTTCCGGGTAGCCACATACAATCCCCTCTCCATGCCAAAACATGCCTTACCTCAACCTAAGTAGAGCAAATTATATATAGACACTGACTTCGATGCCTTCAATACATTACAACCTGTTTTTAAATAATAACATTTCAAAACTATACACTTGAAACACCACCACCCCGATCGATCTCTCTCTCTCTCTCTCCCTCTCTCTCTCTTTCCCAATATACATTCCAGGATTACCAAATTTAATCTTGAAAGGCATCTGCATGTTCTGGGAAGAGATCTAAGTTATTCACAATATCCTACTCAATTAGGGATACCCACTGGACGATGAACATTGATTTCACTTCTGATCACAACACCGGAAAATCATTGATGGTATGACATGCTTTATAAAGTGGACAGAGAGGCTTCTCATCGCTGGCGAAGTGTTGGACGCGTGACTCAAGAACGGCAAGGTATGCCTAGTTACCTCCATGTCTACTGACCCCTAGCGACTATATCTGGTAGCTGGCCAACACACGTCGTCCGCATGGTGGAAGCGAGACATTAAAGAGATTATTATGTCACATGGTATCACACCTATTTGGAAGAAGAATATTAGAAACATTTCCAAAGATGCCCTTGGAAAGTTATACAAGATTTAAAACAATGTGATTTTACTTAGCCTTTTCTTTACCAATCCAATAATTTAGAAGTGTTGGCTAGATTTGCTGTTGACATTATTTCTCCAGACCAGCTATTTGATGTATGACTCGTAGATAAATTATAAGCAGAAAGGCTAAGGGCAGAATGAAAAGAGAGAAATAAATAATTGGTAGTCCAAACCTTAGTGATATCACGGTCCAGAAAGCCCTACAGTCTGAGAACAACCCGATGCAATAAAGCATGTCCTCGCCCCCATTCCAACCCCCAAAATGTAATTTTCCGAGACATCGCATTCATTTAGGCAAAGTAAATCAGTTCAGCTTCCATTGCTCCCTTTCATAAGCTACGGTTACAGGAGAACCAGGTTCTAATAATTGTAAGCTATGCGAGAGATTGATTAGCATTAATAAACGAACCAGACTAGCAAAACATTATATCTATGTTTTATCACAGTAGATATCACCGTTTTATCACCGTCAGGCGGGATAATGTCCAGACAACTACACCCCAGGCGGCCATGCTCACGGGATACATATCCTGATGCTATGAATAACGGGGCGGGGGGCTTTTGGTTTCATTATTGCAGTTTATTATACATGTACGCATTTCATATGAAACAAGGTATATCTAGAATGCCACGCTAGGGTGGAAAAAATACAGCAGTGGTTGCTAATGACACAATCCAACCAGAACAGGTCGTCAGGGAACATCGCTACAGGTTATCCAGCAAAATAGGACCCAAGACATTCGGCGAAAAGAACCAAATTGCTCAATAAATCCACAAAGTAATTAAATTAACAGCAGATGAAGCATTGATGTCACATAATATCACACCTAGCTATTTGGGGGAAGAAACAATAGAACAATTCTATTGATAAAGATCTTGTTCAATACAATCATATATATTCCAAAGAGGTAAAATCGTATAGGACGAAATGATTAACATGAACGTTTGCAAACGGAAGAATGCATCCCATAAGGGTCTAGTCCACTAAGCCGATTTTCATGCGATTCTCACAGAATTTAGTGGAAAAGAGTGCTCTGCGGCGCGAAATCGTATGAGAATCGGCTTAGTGGACTATGCCCTTGAGGGGTAGGAATATGTGATGTTTGTTATATACAATGCTCTACGTAATGGTCTACAGTATTGTCCGTCCACAAAGCTCTCATCCTCTCAACTCATAGAACAAGTCTAAAGACCCCCCAGAACTAAACAGAACAATCGTCAACGAATTTACAAATGTCGAGAGGAAATGACTTGTAGTTAAACTTAGAGTTAGAATTAGATACGAAAATAATCCCTTGAAAATCACAGCATTTGGTAACAATCAGGTTCAGAAGACAGTTTTGGACCCCTAAAACTTAACACTTTTAGCCTTAGTCTTAGCCTTGTGGTACGTTTAACAAGCTTATCGCTAGATGTGGAATCGAGGAACGTGGCCGTCTGGACCTGACTGGTAAATATTTAAATAACCTATTTCGACATACAGTACATTTTCCTTGTTGTGATCATAAGCTGGGTTTTTGCCCGCATATACACTTAACGGGGGTATGAATCAAACGATAAATATATGCTTCATTCATTCATCTCGGTTCGCATCCGACTAGGCAGTTCAAATAACGATAATATGGCTGTATTATTACTATTGTGGGTTTAAGCCTCCTCCATGTGACAGGCCTCAAATACCTGAGGCGAGGGGCTGCCGCACGTGAGAGGGCCATGGCTAGCAAACCGTCTTTAATCCTACAGACCCTGTCTTCTTTACACTGGCAGCCAGCGGCAATATGAGAAATAACACAATGGCGCGAACACCGCCCCTGTACACACATTTCACACTAGATAGCCTCTTACAACATCCACCAATATTAGTCCTTAACACTACACGCAAAGGCTTTATTCTTATCGCAGACGCGAATAATATTATATCCACCACAGTGGGGTCCGGGCGGCTCGCCCCGCTCCCCGAGGAGGGGTGGGTGGGGGTTCGGTTTTGCAAGCATCGTAGCGATGTATCATTGTGTCTAATATATTGGACATGACAAGTTCAGTTGACCAACATAATTTATATTTAAATTATCAATTCAAAATCTAAAACTGAACAAACTATTCGATTACTTGCTATTTTATTTCAGTCTCTGCCTTGAACGGTTTTGGGGCCGATATATAAACCCACCACTAAATTGATTAATAACCTCCATCCCAGGCCTGCTGTCGGCCCCTCGGCTTCGCTTCGGGACTATTCACCACACAGTGCACCAACAGCCTCTCAAGATCGGTCTTTCATCCGTTAGCAATTAATAGATGATATATAAATGGCAGTGGATTAGATTGTGGGATGCCTGAGCTGTATAGTATGGATGATTCCACCATTATATATATAACGGCCCATATCTCTGCTTCAGGCTGCTGTTCCCTCCCTCCCACCCCTCCTCCAATGCCAGGACGAGCCTCTGTTGTTGTCATCCAGGGGTGAATAGGCGTGCCGCACGTCTTGTCATTGCCCACTTCATCTTATTCCGTCTTACTGGCGCCTTATTCAACCCTAGTCTTTTATCTAAACGATTGCTATTCTCCAGATTCACATCATTTCTTATCTCAACAATAGTTTAGAGCAAGGCAGGCAATAATGCCAAGCTATATGGAAGAATCTAAAGTCTAGAAAGCGATAGTCCAACATATTCAAAGCTGCGTTGCCAATTTTAAGTTAGGACATTGCACACTATTTCATTTAGTTACATGGATAAAAGATAATGCCTCCCTTTCTGAACAATTGTCTTCCTCATGCTATCCTATTTTCTCAAAGAGGTCAGGAAAGCTGAAGTGTGATGTTCTAGACTGATTGGATAGATTGATTTCTTAGTGGATGATGAATAGCATAATAGAAAACCCATCATTGTTATTGAGTGCTAAGGAGATAAATACTAGTGCTATATCATCGGGAGGTATGCACTATTTGATACATTATTATTAAAGATGCCATATATCAACACATAAACGCATTAGTGTATTGGATTCTGCGTCAGATTTTTTTTTTTTTTTTTTTTTTTTATAGAGCAGGATAGCAAGAAGGACCGGTCGTCGTCTTCTAGTGTGATCAATCACATTTGTGTTCTTCTTCTACAAGACATTTTTATAAGACAAACTTCTTCCTGCCTGTAAACAATAGATACCCCCACCCCCAACCCCTCCTCTTTATAGCTATGTATATATTGACTAATGCATAATACATGTATCCACACTTGTAGATGCATTGAGTTATCTAATGCAAGGTATAGATCTATAACAATGTCGTATTGATACAATAGTAGAAACGCCACAGGGATTCTGTTTTATTTATAATGCCTGTTCACATCCACTACTCCAAATATCCAAATATTCCAAATGGTCAAATATTTGGATGAGCCTCTTTATCGATGTATGTGTACTTAATGTATTTAGGAGTTGATATAAACGTATAATTGAACAGCGATAAACTATTTCGGCGGGGTGAGAAATTCTTTGGAAATACCAAACTGTTCAATATTGTAATAAAAATATTACGCTGCACAAGCATTCCTTGCACATAAGGCTATGTCTTTTAAAGGGAGACAGTAAAGGGTGGGTGACTCCTTGAGACTGTGCACACCTCCAGCTGGGAGCCGGGGATCATGACACCTGGCAATAGGTATATAATACCTTTCTCTATTACTCCAAGTGTCCATTCCAGTTACTTACAATCTGGTATTTCTAAACCGATAGGCCTATTGTGCCCTTGTGTATGATAGGTGCAATAACGGGGTGTAATAATCGGTATGGAATATATGGTACACGTAACATAACAAATCGATAAGCTTCCGATGCTCAAGGCCAGTAACGGGTTGCGTAAGTTTTCGGCTGTTTATGTTGATTTTCATTCATTCTGATCAATACTGTTAATGAAGGGATAATACATATATAAATAGAATGGTACTTGCCACCCTTAATAAGAAATTGATGGAATTACTGGGCGCCGCGTACACAACTCTCTCTATTCACACTTAAAGAAATAACAAGTATTTTGTATTTAAACATTCTTATACAGAAACAATACTACATATAGTACTAAAGGACCAACATTGAGGGGCTGATGGTGCACTGTTTGGTGCATAATCCCGTGGCGAAATTTTAGTCTCTGCCTTGGGTAGTTATATAGCCCAAGGACCGTTCATGCCAGTGACTAAAATTAAATAATTGCTTTTGATTTCGCAAGTCATGAGTGAAAACTTCATACGCCCCCCCCCCCCCCCACCTCTCACCTCCATAATCCCCTTGTTGTGCACCCAGGCAACAGCGCTAACATAAGCGTGACGGGCGCCACAAGGAACACCTTCAAAGTACATGATTGTCCTGAGAAAATTAGCTCCAAATATTATGTTAGGGTAATTAGTGTAGACCAAGATGTAGTGGAAGAGGAGGGACTAATTACAATAATAATGAGGAGATATGACAAGGAAGGGGAGTATGGGATTGGATGCCATTATACATACATACATAAATGTATAAATAATAAAGGAAGGAACTGTCGTTCACATTATGGTATTAATTAATGAACTTACTAGTAGATACATTCCGTGGCCATAATCACCTTTATATCAATTCCACATTGAACAAGAATAAATATTACACTATCAATATTATAACAGTAAAAGGAGAAAATGAGGTCTACAGCAATAGATATCTGTGGTAATTATGCAAACGGCATTTATTATGTTATTTAATCTATGAAAATGTAACTAGGAATAAAATATTTGTTGTTAAAACCTGGGGCAATAAGTAGTGTGTAAAAAGATGGGCCACTTACAATTATATTGGAGGTTATGGTAGTGTCGTATACATAATTATATAGTATTTTATAAGCTCTAAGCTTTTATGAGCATGGCTAGCTTAGGGAATCCATGTGTACCTTCAGTCCTGCATATATATGTGGGTGTGGTTCAGGTTGCGCACCAGTGATGGACAAAGATCAAGACAATTATTTGGGATCTCAAATTTTGAGGATTTTTTTTATACTATATGAAAGTGCAAAACTTGCGATAGAAATATAGATCAATAAAGTTTACACCAACGAGGAAAGTAACCTCAGAAACAAAGTGAGTCTCTGTATTTGGATGCATTGTTATATCTCGATCGTAGTGCATACTAATAATTTTCAATTTACATAGCTAGCTCCTTCCACTATGAAGGCCACTACTAATTAATACTGTATTTCTATTGTCGCAACGCACCTGCCAATTACTGTGAAGGGATTACCTGATAACGTTTTCTACAGATGAGGCCTCATAACAATTAAGGTGTTGGCGAAATATAGGAATTCTTATAGAAACATTTGCCTTTATCGTCTAATATGGATCCACCGTCACTTCATCGAAACGGGAAATATAATTTTATGTAGACAGCAAGTGGAGGACCAAAGAAAGTATAGGAGATATAATGCCAAAATGTAGGAAAATATAGGAACGTTTTAAAATTAGAAATTTATAGGGAAACAGAAAATATAGCAGGGTTATGAGGGCTGAGAGATGAAAGCGATGATTCAGAATCACTTAACAAATTATTCTAAAGAGCACATCTCCTGATCTCCTACAATGGGTGAGGAAGGTGTTCCCCATGAGTAGCCTAAGCTAAGTGATCCATGTATGGAGGTTAACCACTTATTTGTCGCTGCTGGCCGGTCTAACTAATGGTTGTGTATTGTGAGGGGTAACAATAGGATCCCTGTGTGACCCTTTTTGTATTACATACAGATACAATCTACGCCTCAAAGATCCATGACGCTTGTATATACACCTGTTCTATCCTATTTACACTACGAGCATCTTATAGGATAGGGGGTAGGTATAGTCAACAGCAGAATTCACCAAATAAATGAAAATATTAATATATTGGGAATAAGGCGCAATGAATGAAAAACTTATCATCGGCGATTCAAAGAACAGTTTCTCAGATTACAGGTTTCCCAGACAAAGGTTAAATGATTTTAAATACATTTAGTCCCCACGTTTCCACTTCTTTATTTACTGGGTCTATAATTTATATCATGTTCATATGCAAAATGGCTAATTGCATAGCATATGGAGCCCACACAGACCTGGCGTAGCTGTATGGCACCATATAGTATATCTGTCAGATGTACATGTAATAGATAGATGTACATCAATAGATGTACATATAAATCCCATGTAAACCTATCTGTAGTGTGAAACTAGACGAGCTTATTACCATAGGAAATCTTCAGCAATTAGTAAAATGATATCTCAAAATTTCTATACGTTTCTATGTTAGTTTATCCGCTGTATGGTATAAAATCATAGTAACATAGAGAGATAGCTCGAGGCTATATTAGCATAGCTATAATATTATCACGGAGGACTTCTGTCTACCTGTATGGTATAAAGTGCGTTCAAAAAGAGTGGAGAACTGCGTAATGAACTTAAGGGAATAAATCAATGGAATATAAAATAGGTAAACTGAAGAATAGATACGAATAATCTCATAGCAAAAAGCGGGTCATTGCTGTGAGTAAATGCAAAGAATTCTACAAAGATAAGTTCGATAAATTATTCGTAAATAATATTCACCGTACTTCGAACTGGGTCACAACTATATTCTTCCCGTTTCCCCTAGGAAAAACTAGTTTACCCTATTTTATATATAAGACATGGTTGTGTGCATGGGGGTTTACGACAACAGACCTGTTATCGTGCCTCAGAATGAATGGTCTGTATCAACTTTTTACATCATAAAAAAGGCTTGCAATCCTTCATAGTTAAACTTGTTTGAATGGGGAAGCTCCAAGTATGTCTCTCGTGAAGGTTTTGTGTATTCTCAGTGACTCAGACAGTTCACAAGTTGTCACAAAGGAAGTCATCATTCATGTATAAAGGAGGAAATATATTGAGTTTTGCGCTGAAAAAAGATTAACCTTTCTACAATACTAGCTACCTACAGGCTAGGGGAGTGGAAACTGGTTCATAAGATGAAGAGAATAACTATATGTCCACATCTATACAAGAGTAATGCACATAAAGTTATCATTTTCTTATTTGCCAAATATATATGTGTACTCTTATGCAAATATACTCTAGAAAAGGGGATGGTATTTATGATTGTATAAAAGATGGTATGGGCATGGTTGCTTTAAATGATATAAGATTGTAAATATGAAATGCAAATACAAAATAATCTAAAAAGAAATTGTAAATTATACGACAGCTACAAAGACTAATGCAAAAATATACATTTGAAATGTAGTGCATATACTAAAATATGCCTTCTGATCAAACCAGTTCCGAACATAAAACGCATTTCAGGCAATGAGAAAATATAGTTTAGCGCTGCTTTCCTTTAGAGGGAAGTGGGAAGGGGTAGATGGAAGGGGAGGGAAGGCCATATATCCATTGGTCATTTAGGCGTCATTTTATGATTTTAAGTGCCATTAAAGGTCGCCTACTTGATATGTGCTGTCATGACCTGGCTTAGAGGAGAGAGGATTAAATCTAAGACAGGAGGAACTTCCCCCCAAATTGGATCGAGGGAGGCGAGCCCAGCTGTTTTTTATGGGGATGTGAACTGATTAAGAGGAACTAATGGAATATGCCTTCTTCCACACCTCGATATCAGAGAGAAATCCCCGCTCTAAAATTACCCTGCCATAAACTATAGAACTCAATGGGTGTTTGCTGTCTGTGGAAAACAAATAAGTATAAAAGATTCAGATTCCACTTACTTCATCGAATCGAATGCTGGGCCTGCAAAGCAAAGAGAAGAAAACTGATAATGCAATTTTCAGGTTTTAAGAGCTGGAATGGTAGAAAACACTGTGATATAAATGCATGCCTGAAGTAATTTTGAAGTCTGAAACGATTAGTGAGCAAAAATTCTATGTACATTTCTTTCATTTATAATCTATAGCCTATCTGGTTGGAGGCGATGGCAATCTTTTGAACGAGTGAATACCAGTATTTCATCTTTCTAAAAGAATATCCTCTTCAAAAATCGAAGAACTAGAAGAATCTCAAGACAATTTAATTTAAAGATAACTGGTTGTTTACAATTTAACACAATTGAATTTCAAGATAACTGGTCGATTAGCTATGTGTTGAGAGTGGGGACCACCCGGGGATGTTCTCCTACCATGTATAACTTTACACACCTGACCAAGTAGTACACTTTAGATCATAGAGGATGTCCCTGAAAGGGTCTACCTGTACACCAGCCACTTCCCTGCCATGCACATTTAGGAGCCAGTCGATGGAATATCAGCTCTTGGCTGAGCTACATGCATCTATAGGTAATTGCACTAAATAAGGCCCCCTGGCATGTACACTTATAAAAATATAACATTCTACCCTATAATTTCAGAGCCAAACTTTAGATTTAATTTGTATTCTTTTAATTGAAATTACTGGTATAACCATGGCAACCAACTAAGCATAGCTATGCTCCATTCTTTGGTAATGTCATCAATCTGGTCCTATTTTGGCCTATATTCGCCTATATATAGTATTCCAATTGTTTTTCATTTCTTCATAGAACCAATTATTTGAGAATTCAATATTTACAATACATCATGTTATCAATGGATTTTGATATCAAATGTATACAATAATCTGGGTGGTCTATCATTCTGATCAACAAGACATATAATATTTACTCTCGTTGTTTATAGACAAGATGTTTCCTCATCTCTGATGTCTTCCAAAACCATTGCGAAATTGGTCATTTTTCACCATTTCGACCCTCGACTCATACGGTTTTTATTCCTTGGGACAAAGTTGGAATCACACATGTTATGTCAACAGATGCGAAAATATGTTTACCACAATTTGAAGATATAAAATTACTTTTCATCAAGTTGTCATGAAGGGTTCAATAGGGGACTTGCATGTGCCACTATGTATGTCCGTTACAGGGCATCCATGGGATTGATTCTGATCAAATCTGACGTACAAATATTTGGCAAGATTTTCATCGAAAATTGCAAGAATGTTTCCACCAATATCATAGCTTCTATAAATGATGTATGAAAACCAAATGCATGATGGGAAAGATGGGGACTTGGGGACGTGTATAGCACATGGATATTGACATTAGAGCATTGATAAATAGACCATGCTGAACATGACATGAAATTTATAGAGACTGTACCATTAGTGCCATAATTTCATGCGAATCAAGATTCAAAATGACGGCTATGCAAATCCCCCATTGGAAGGATGTCTGATCCTATAATGTGTATGGGCCTTATATGGCGACTCGGGCTGTAGTACACTTTCCCATCAGCAGCCCTTGCCCTCAGTGTTAGTGTGTTCCCCAACTCTTCCCTGACAGGCCTGCATCAGGCGTTTAACGTCACAGAACTATAAGAGATCAGATCAACTTAGTTTCTATGTATAATTCTGACCCGTATATAAGTTCCTATGGTCTACCTTTATGCAGGCAGACATTCTATAGTGACTGCTGACTTCATAGAATGTGAATGTTGATTTAGCCAGCTATATAGGCATGTGTTTACTTAAAGTTATTTAGAGATGAGCGTATAAGACCAGCTGATTCCATAGAAAATGATATAAATGTAATCAAACATAAATTGGGCGCTTGAATGAGGACTTGGAAAACATTGCCAACCCTCCCACCCCTACCCCCAGCCCCCCAGCCCCCCAGCCCCCCAGCCCCCCAGCCCCCCAACCCCGCGCCACACACACACACACACCTCAAGCCGCTTAAAGAAAACCCACCCGACACACGCTTTTTCTGCAGGTGCATGGAATTGGTAAGAACAAAACAAGAGAAAAAAGGGAGAAAGCAATATAGAGGCATTCTGCTCTAGACTGAACTACATTCCAGCCTTCAGGCATGAGTAGAGTTTTATTGCAGTTGGCTTATTGCACGCCATGTAAAGGGATCCAATTTATAGGCGCACGCTCAGCATGCAATTTTAGACACCTGAACCATGGCACCTACACTTTTACACTTTACAGATAAACACATGTTACTTCCAAATTAAAATTAAAGCAAATAATCATCTTCATCATTGAAGTTTCTCCAACCAATATCGATGCATATCTCACGCTACTAGAAGAATACACATTGTATAGCTTATTCTACAGGTTATGGTGATTAGCCTCGTCATGTATGATTATAATGGCATAAGTTGTGACAGAATAGACCATGAAGCCTAGTAGGGCTTTGTTCCCTGTTAAGATGCAACGAGAGCGACTAGCTAAAGGACAGTGACGAATGAGTTGGTTAACTGTTTTATTATTTATTGTACTCGAGTGCTGTATAAGGTGCCAGAAAAGGGTCCAATAAAAATATTCATATTCCACACATATACCATAATGAGTTCGATATTTTTCTTTTAACTTTTCAATACTACATGGTGCTTCTCTACTAAAGGCATAATGAATAGTGAATGGAACTTGACGCGGGTAAAGAATTATATATACACATCAAATGTAGTTATTAAAGATTCTGCTTTTACCAAAGTCATGTTGACACTTCCCCCTCGTGGGGGCTTCGTTTACTTTGCCAGGATGCCTGTTGCACGAGATACTTTATGTTGAGGATGCTGCATCAAGGAACCTTTAACATAAGAATATGAGATGCTCTTGGGCACCTTGGATACTTATACTTATTTTACTACTAAATTCAATGGAGCGATTAGTGATTTTTTTTTATTACAAATTTGGCCAAACAGATACATTAAATTCAATACAAAATACGCGTGTCCACTCGGTGAATATTTTCCTGCGTTGCCTCTATTCTTTTACGGTTAGATCTTAACATATCAGTATTATTTTGTCTTATACATACTCCTCTACACATTAACATTCGAACTATCGTACTGTTTGGCATCAAGATGAAGATACAAAGATTATTATATATGTTAACTATGGTACATGTGTATAGACGGTAACATCCATGTGTTAATATCTCATGCAACGAGCATCCCATAGACATGTTGGGAAGCGAAGTCCTTATTTCATGTTAAAACCGAGTATGTCAAAAGGTATGATCTTCAGGTTGGTGAGCACGTTTACAACATGGAAATGCTTCAGTGTCTGCCTGTGAGACAAGCTTCGTGTTCTGAGTGAAACTGCTGCTAACTCCGACGCCAGCCAAATACAGGTGAATTTTAAAAAGATGTGATCCTCTTTGTAGAAGAAACATAGACGATCTCTAGAGTGTGCGAAGAATATTGTTTACAGACTTTGCACCTAATGATCACAGTCTAGTAATATGAGGAAATAGTGCACAGTGATCAGTACATGAGAGATCCATCACGCTAACTATCATGTCAAGGGCTGCATGTTGTATCTAGTAGAAAGGATGAAGATGAAGACGATAACCGAAGGAAATATTGCAAGGGATTTGTATACAACCACAAACGACCAGAAATCCATATGAAATTATCATTGGGAGATTATAGTGCCTTATTGATTGGAGAGTGATAGGGTTGTATTGGGGCATGCAAGCCATTTCAAAAGAAAACGGTATTTTTTAGAACCTTTCGAAATTCTGTCACACTTTATCATGTAAAAATATATTCTGTTTGACCCCAGTGTTCTATAAAAGTGTACATGATGACGTAAATGTCAAGTGTTGGGAGGGCTGAATCAATGAATTCTTTATTTATCAATATCGGAGACCTGACAAAAGGTCATTGGCTTCAGAGCAAGTCCCAGTGCACACCTGACCATATATGGGATAAAGGGGAAAACTATAAAGACATACTATGGGTATTGCTAGTGAAGATTCAAAAAGTGATACTTTTATGAGTGAGGAGGCAGATAATCTCTTCAGAGAAATTAGTTTAATCCTTACGAGTACCTTTGTTCTAAGGTATCATAATGGCAATATATTTGAATATTTAGGGTAGTTTTAAACGTTAAAAGATAAGTATGGCTTTAAAAATCTAGTTACGAAATTTAAACAAAACAGTTAGTTGAATAAATATACACCCTCTGGTGTTGTACCTATTTGACCATAAGAGTTTAAGGTTAAGTGCTGCACACTTGATTCACTCTTAACTATATGTTTGAATACTTGGGATATTGATCAAGTTTATTGCGCTATATGTTCCAAGTTAAACTGTTAAGCCACCATACTTCATCCTTTCAAGCTATCAACATTTGATGTCCAATATGTCCATATGAGGCCACTAGAGCAACACTGGGTGACCACCTACCAAACTATCTATGGCAGATCCTCCTTTCCCCCGACTGTGGAGAAGTGCATATTCTAGTCACCATGCATATGGGTGAAGTCGCCAGAAAATGTACAATTCACCTTCACCAATCCTCTCAAATAACCCAAATTTCACACGAAAATGAAGTTCAAAATAAAGTTCAACCGATTGCTTGAATTAATGCAATGCCGAATATACCTAGTACTGACCAAATTGCAGCCTAGTTTAGCAGAATTTTCTAAATGTATACAGCTGCCAATTGTACATTTTCTAAAAAATCTGACCCATATACATGATGAGAGATATCGCTGATTACTGTGCAGGAACCACTTAGTTCAGGCATTTGCCCGCCTGGCAGGCATTGTGTAAATGATATGCTTATTGTGGTTCATGATGGCACAGTCATATATCTTCTCTATACTACAGAATCAAAGAGTATTATATGCCTTTGTTTGCGACATGTCCCTTTCTTTTGCACTACCTCCCTCGACTACCTCCTATACCTATCACCAATTTTGTACCCCATATCATCCCATATCATATCACATGATTTACCCTCTTTCTCTGCTTAGATGTTTGTGCTTTATATTAGGGATATCTAACGGTGATATCCATCGCTGCTCTATCTCTCCGTCCCACTCCAAAATTATGGTTTCCTTGGTGTAGACAAATATGGACATGTTGACGCTAGTCCATGCAAAACATAAGAGTCGCCTTTAAAGGAAGCGGGTGTTCCATGGACTAACCAGAAACTCGCAGTTTGGGACATTATTGGTCATATACTTTTCTATTGGTATAAAGTTATAACCCAATATATGTTGGTAATATTACTTGTTCTTAGTATGCTTCGGAAAACAGTGATCGATGGAGATGCCTCTTAATAACTTTAGCTTAACGATAGTTATTGCCACAGCATGTCTCAGTAATGACCTTAGATGCAGTCTCTGCTGATGTAAATGTCCTCTTTATGGAGCTCTTTATTACTGCAAATAGTCTGGCAATAACCTGCATGGCTGTCAGCAAGGACTTCCAAGGTGCAGGTCGTGGCAAGTGGAAACTACCCCTAGTGAGGGTTGCATTATCAAATGTTTGATCTATCTTCACAAGTAAAATTCTTGTTCCATGTACGGTATAAGCACATGATAAAATATTAGGTGTAGACGACTAGAAACAGGAACTAATTCCAAATTTCTAAGGAAAACTAAAGATACCGGTATAAATAATAATAAATGCGCATCATTGAACAGATATAATAAATAGGACAACATGTTCAGCCTCCGCGGTTTGCTGGGAGCATTATGGCTGAAAGAGGAAAAACATTCAGGGGAAATGTAAGATATTAAATACATTCCACTGAATCACAATTGGGAGGACACTATCACTGCCATCAGAATAAAACTTCGGAGAGATAGATCAGAGTTGCCCCCCCCCTCCCACCCCCATCATGTTATTGACGTCACCCAAACGCGTCCAATTAATACAGGGGTGGTGGGTTTGGATCCAACATGACACATCTCCCACCTTTGGTTGACCAGTCTTTAGATGGCTTCTCAATGTGGGCGGGTCTAGGCACACGTGAGGAATCACATATCTCATGATGAACGACCTGTTTCGGGTACCAATTCCGGGGTAGCAATCTTCCCCATCCAAGACTTCTATGGCAAAACATTATAGGATATATTTTATCCTAAAATCTAAATGTAGTGGTACATGTGCATGATTCATACTGTAATTATTACTCTGCCACTACAGACGATCTAGGCTCAGAGTTGAGAGAGTCCCTCCAAACTGAGGGAAAGCCTCTCCCTCCAAACCAACTGTAAAATGCCATTAGGACTCCTACTCCAGGGCAAGGACAGCCATTAGCACAGTAGGCGTCCAATCACTGACATGTATTATACCTCTGGGAGGGATGGTATGGTAAGCCATAGGCTACAGCATTGGAAAACTGTATTACCCTCTGGGCGGTATTTACATATCATATTGCCCCCTGGCGGAATTTTTGTTGAAAAAATAGGCCCATGTTCGCATCCTTATTTTCTTTATTTAAATAATTATTTTCACAGGAAAAAGACTTGTAATACATCATGTAATGATATAATAATAATTATAATGATAAGCAACTGTGAAATTGCGAATTTATTGCGTATTTAAATAGAAAAATAGACCCAAAAAGGAGTGAGGTGGACCGGAAGTGAAGCTAAGTGAGGACGTAAACAAAGCAAGTGGTGGAGAGAGCTTGTTGTCCGACACTCATTTCCATCGAATTTTCACTATTTCTTCACACAAAAACATCGGGGGAGGTATAATAAATACAAAATAGACTTCTGGCAGTGTAAAAGCTGGTTATCTCCCTTGGGCTACGCAATTTCGTCGGGTGCTACGCACCCTTTACGAAATTGCTACGCCCGCAGGAGATAACCACCTCTCACATGGCCAGGAGTCAATTTTGTCTATGTATCATTCATATCTGATCTGAGAAGCTGTGAGCCTTATGTTTAGTTGCCATATCAGGATGTACAACATCACATGTTACCGCTATAAGTACTGCGTAGTAAGAGAAAGGTACTCTAGCATGTATAATCTTATGGTACTACTGCGTAGTATAGGAAAGGTATTCTGGAGACCAATAAATGAAGACAATAAATTCTGGCATGTCTACATCATGTTTCGTCAAGGCAGCTGTTAGGTATAATTACTGGTTAATTAGATGCCGGACGTTTTGAATGGAGATATTATGGGAAGATCTCCGTTCACTTTGTAATTTTCTTCGTGTGGGGAAATCATTATCCAAGAAGTTGGCCACTAAATCATATAAACCGTATTTTTTCACCGAAGTTGTTATAACAAATGCATCAAGTATCTTAAAGTTAAAAGATTAACACATTTGAACCAATATTCTTGTACAATATGAATAGTTTCATTACATCCCCTTTATTCCACCCATTGCAATATCATATGGTACTCAGAATAGCACCCACCCATGCCATAGGATTGCTTATTGCCCCGCAAGGCTGGGTGGGGTAGGGGTGGGTGCTTTACACGACAGAGGAAACACGCTAACTGGGTGCAATACCCTGCTCTTTTCAATCAGCAATGGTTCTTTTACATGTATAGATCTATACACAAGGCCAGCCTTCGGCAACCCAGTTGTCGGTACCTCACACCTCCCTTCTCGGCCGACCATATGGCCAGCCCCTAGGAGGACCAGGACATAAAGAATTTACCAAGTTTTAAAGTGCATCTCTGATGTCCGTATGTTACAGCTGCCGGCCTATACTGTGCAAATAGTGTGTATACATACGAATATGGTCTTCCTCTAATCACAGTTCACTGGCACTGCTAGGGACTGAAGTTATAATCAATATCAAGAACAGACAGAAAGGTTTGGAACATTCACATGGCCAGACCATCTAAAGAAAACACCTCTGAACATGATAACGGGAAACTACCAGAGGACTAGGTGAAATAACAAGAGTCGTATCAAATTGCATCAATTCATGGTTAAATTTAGCTGGAAAATTAGGAGGATCGGAATAAAGATAGTTTTAAAAAAATTTCAGGCGAGATCATGTACTTGAAAACGGGAGTAAATTTATGAACGAGATCAGATTCTAGTAATAATATGTTTAGTTAGTTAGTTAAGAAATGTTAGTATCGAACTGGCATATAGGCCTATAAAAGACTGAATATAAACATTGTGAGAAAAGGTTGATCAAAAGCCTAGTTAGTTGTCAGGGGAATTAACTGTGATATTGAGGGAAAAAATTAGAGGATCTGAGAAGTTATTGTATGTAATGCTCTAATAATGTGACATATGTAGAACAAGCTATAAATCTGACAGCACATAGAAATACGTATTCCACTTATAGAAGGATTTATAATGATACAACTTAAGACATGTATACACAAGGGAAAAACATTAACTGATAGAAATATAAAATTATATTATATAGACTTGTGTGAATCTTATCTCACTAATATAAGTAAATAACTATAATAAGAACGTAGCAAGCAATGTAAATCATAACAGGCGATCATAGAAACTATAATTTTGTAATTTAATAGTCTATTTATAATCTAGTTTAGAACAAGTCGTACAAAGTAAACAACAAATTACAGGAGATCATACTAGAATTGGTAATGGATTTGATTGTTATGACACCACTATCGAATAAAACTTTTATAGCTGAGACCTGTATGATTAAATTGTAGTAATTGATGTAATGTTCTACAATCAGCCAAGGCAGACCGGTATAGGTACAGATGAGAAAACCCTATTTTCCCACTTATTGTAAAATGTAATATATTATATAGTGGCAAGGTCCCTAAGGAGCAGCACAAGTGCCTTTGAGGCCTCCTCTTATCAACGATGCACCATGTGGCTACTAGCTGGCGCCTCGGAACAGCAGTGCCTGTTTTAACCGATAACCCCATAGACAGTACTTGAAATTCCACACTGGCCTGCAGCAGAAAGACCAATTTAACAAGTGCTGATAACCCCATCAAAAACCACCCGAGGAGGATACCCCAGATATAGTGACTGTCGGGGCGTCATCAGAACGCATTATTTTCCTCTTATCTTGGACAGTTCCATCCCCACCGAGTTACTACCAATATGTATGAATACGGTAAATAAAAGTACATACATGTCATAGATTAACTATTCCATCTAGTATACCGACAACAAATGGTATGGCAATATTAATTGAATAATACATATTATGGGCTTTGAGATTCTTTCATAAATAAGAAATCTCCAATAGGTTGAGAATCGATTAATGGGGAATTCCTAATGATTTGAGGGTCACGACAAATGTGCACGAAATACACCTCTGCTCCAAACCCACCTTTCTAAAGGCAACATTATCTTAATTTTAAATCCGAAAAGCTCCAACGTTTGGGAGTATTTACGGTAAGCACTACCCTATCTATAATACAGATCAGACAAAGGCGTTAATGGAACACACTTTTTACCAATGTAATGAAGCCATTTAATATCAGGCCATATTAAGAATTATAAAAACCTGACACAAGACTGCTTAATGTTAGCCAATTGACACTTTAACGGTGCTGTCTGGCTCTCTTGTTCGTCAAGGTAATTAATGTCATCGAGCCTGATCCTGCGAGACGAAAGTGATTTAGTTAATTCCATCAAAGTATTTAAAAGAGAACGAGTGGGAGGGAGGGAAGGAAGGGATGGGGAGGAGCTAAGACTCTGTGGCTGAGGTAATGCAAGAAACATAACATGTGAGGTGCAGAGATCATAGGATCAATTTTAGGTCATGTTTATTCAGAGTATATGAGAATAATGTAATAAATGTATTCAATTGCAATGTAAACCTACATGCTGATATTGACCTGTATAACTCGTCAAATGATATTTCACCATGACTCTGAGCAAAAGAAATGAATAATGACCCTAACAAAAATTCCATGATTGGAGTCAAGGATCTAACTTATCAATATCCACAGTTCAGTACTTATTCAGAATTTCAGATGATTGAATCATGCGATTTCCTTTAAAATCTGCATATACATAGCTGACTTATTATTTTACACTCCCAATTAAAAAAACTGGGGGTCATAGAACTAAAAAAAAAGTTATTCAGCAAAAACTGAGAATATATGCTTTCCCCCCATTGACATCCATAGTGAAAGGTAGTAAACTGCAGCTGTCCCTAAAATGTAAAATAATATGATAACTCAGGACGAAGTTTGAAAACAATATTGTGACTCCTTCTTTTTGATGCATTAGTTCCTTGAACTCCCGCCTGCAGCAGTGCTGACGATGCTGGCATTATATCTTTAAACTACTGTCCATTATTAACTATAGCCTATTCACGTACTGCTGCATAGACTGGGTCAAGAAGAATACAAGCAATCCAATTACTCAAAATTGGAACTAGATCTGAGCCGACCAGATTTTCTCACAGTAAGGCAGGCTATTATTATTTCTATAGCTTTTATTTTCATTTCAAAACTAGAGAATCCAGTTCCAACCAAGTCAGTCAATGAGTGGAACACTTTACACAAATTATTAGTCCCAAGTCAGTGCAGCAAGATATTGTTGGTGCTGCCTGCCGCAGTCCATCATGCTTGCCCATTTGGAAGTGTCCCCTGTCCGGATGGTTGCTGGGCCTCTCCATCCCATTGTGAATCTGGGGAACTGCTAGTACCCATAACCCTGATCAAGTGCTGGTCTTAAGTACAGGTACTGAGATAGATGTGATGGTAATAGTGGTAGATTGCTGAGGCTTTCTGGTTGATGCTAAAAGAGCTTGAGGATGTATAACCAGATGATTATTATATTTTATGTTTTCTGACCCTGAAATGTTCGCTATGTCTGTTGTTGTTGTTTGTTAGCATACACTTCAGCCACACCGGAAGCTTCCGCCTTAATTAGCACAGCAAGCCTGAGCCTTGTCATATACGCCACTGGTTTTAAATTTGCGCCCTCTACCGCCTATCAAGAATAGTGACAATTGTTTCTTCATTGTTATTACAAACTGCCTGGGAGAGTGTAGCCTATGTATTGCCAGGTAGACTGAGACACATATATATAACTTGACTTCTAATAGGCAATCAAGTAGGCAATCAACACTCCGCACATGCATGTAAACAGATTTTTTTTATAAACATGGCCATGTGGACGTCTCTCCTGCCCCTGCTACGTTTCCCTTGGGAAACGCAATGAGGCAATGATGAACTACCAAAACACAGCTAGAACTGTTAACAGTAAACCAGTCTAACTGTTGATAGTAATCTGAAACACTGTTACCGGTAAGTGTCACTGTTACTTGTTCTTACTTTTTCAGTGGTTCTGCTACAGTAGTAGGGGCTCAATTCGGCTGCCTCAGGAGAAGCACTCACGTCCGTCTGCTGTTCCCAGAAGACGTTAAAGTCTAGGCAGATGATACTTTGCGTTGCATTAGGCTTCATGTTTTATGGTGAAGCTAGCCTTTTATGACGGGGACGCGGTTATGGTTGACAGTGACAAAATAGAATGTCCTTTCCCTGAGTAATAGAGGAAGGCTGGTGACAGACGAGCTCAGTAAAGTCGCAATATAAAAGAGATAAACAATAAATCTATCCCCTAAGAGTTCCCTGCAACTTCATGGGAGAAAGATACAAAATTATGATCAGATCATGGTATTTTGAGTTGGATTTTTTACTACGAAAATAAATAAATATCTGTTTGTATTTTGTTGAGCAGAACTCAAGAACTTCATGTCACTTAACAATTATTATCAAATTATAGTTAGAAGACAATATTTCTGTAATGCCATTTTTTGTATCAATATAAAGATTTAACCAACGAGTCATTATAAGTAATGACCATATATGGGTTTTGTCACATGGGTTTGAATTTGGTATATTTTAATTTAGCATCAGGATTTGATTTTGGTTTTCTCTCGCTCAGTCTCTCTCTCTCTCTCTCTCTCTCTCTCTCTCTCTCTCTCTCTCTCTGTCTGTCTGTCTGTCTGTCTCTCTTTGAGCATAGTTACAATTACGGGCATCTCTCTTAATGGCCATGCATATTTATAAATATAGCCTATACCTGTCCACACCTACACTGTATACATGTTCCCACGGCCCTAGTGTGATCCCCATCCACACAGACCACATCACAGACCACGCTCTCCAATTAAAACCTATTAAGAATGAAACCAATTAAACCATGCAGTTAAGAAATAAAGGTCGAGTGATAAAACGTCGCAACTTCGCTTTAAACAGTTACACTAGTATTATAATAACTCAATCATTGCTCAAGACAACCACAACTTGACAACAATTAGGATCCCGATTTATCCGTAGTGAAAGTAAGATTTAGGGTCTTCTCTCTTTTTCTCTCCCTATCTCCTTTGATGTACTATATAGTCACCTCTTTCAGTAGAATTGTTGCCATTATAATTATATAAATAACCATAAATAGGGACTCCCCAGTTTTGACACCTCCATTGACCTCCCTATTTGTGTATTGTAATACATGCCCAGGGGATTCCATTCATGTCCATTGAATGGAAGGCTTAAGTTTTCGGGTGAAGTAATATATGTGGCCAATTCCACCAATTTGACAACATTTGGCCCCCAACCGTGGAAAGTGATAAAATGGGCTTAAATCAAATGAATTACTATCAATTTGATAATTTTTTTTGATTGGATGGTTCTACCAACCTGCGGAACCACATTTTTGGCATTTTTGGTCCAATTTTTTTTTTTTTTTAATTTCAAAATCCCATTTTGGGGGCAAAAATCATTTTTTAAAACTGCCATTAGTCCATGGAATTGCTGAGTTTCTAAATAATCTTCAAATTTGAACATTTTTTTGTATATGTTGTGACAGTAGGTTACGTGAACATGATCTGTGTAAAAAAAAAATGCAAAAATAATATTTTTTTCGCCAAAAACCATCAAAAACCAATTTTTTTGTGTGTGGGGCACCCCCCATGTCGTGTGCCGTCACGCAGTGTGCCTAAGGTGGAATAAAAAAATAAAAAATATATATGTCTATCAAATTATTATAAATAATGATAAAATGCATGGGATTATATATGTAAAAACATTAAATGTATTTATTTGAGTTTTTCTTGGATCATAGCAGAGAAATAACATGGTGGCAAAAGGTGGTGGGTCCCAGAGTTCATGTTGTGTGCCGTCACGCATATTTTAGGGTTTTTAGAGCTTTATAAGGCATAAATTTAATAATAAACTTTAAATTTGACATTTATTATTGACATTGCTTGGTACCCATCTATGTAGATTGAAACCCATGATTTCCGAGTTGTTTTTACATGATTCTTAAGGCAAAATGCTTTAAAAATGTGCCGTCACGTTGTGTCGTGTGCCGTCACGTTGTGTCGTGTGCCGTCACGTTGTGCCGTCACAAAATGTCAGAAATGATACCCCTAACATAAATATATAATATTGGAACCTTTATCCTTAAAGAGTTTGCCTCTAAATAATTAAACAGAACAGGAACAATCAATAGAAGTATTCAAGCCAACTTTAAAAAGTAATCGAGGGTAATGAATGTTTCTAAATATAATGAGTTATATAATGTGTATATATTATGGGCAGAGGGTCAATGACATGTCACCATTGCCGCTGCCATTATGATTACCATTATTAAATGGTTATTTGGCTGTAACTTTTCTTCTAGTTAGAATATTTTCACAAACTAAAAAGTGTTATCACCCTTATGTCGAGACCTATCAAATACAAAATAGTTCAGTACATTATGTGCATATTTGTTTTATTTATTTCTAATCTGAATCTTCATTTATGTAGTAATATGTACCATTATTCAACATCTTATTCTTGGCATTACATTCATATTTGGGATCTATCTTTCGACCCCCCTGTAAAAAAATTACTAATAATCAGAATGGTTCCATACTTTGTAGTTCAATGCACATATATATAAGGTTGATAAAAAATAACAAATGAACTGATTAATATAAAATTTATTTTTTGGTATTCAGGGGTGGTCTAGGGGGCCAAATGTTGTCAAATTGGTGGAATTGGCCATGTATACATGTACTCGAACGCCCCAGAGAAGAGAAGTGTGTTATTTGGTCACACAAATGTTAATAGCTCCCAGTGGGAACGGTTACATTCAAATACTCCTATGGGATTTTCTCGTGGCAAGGACCAGGACAGAGGTGCTGGAAGAATTTTCCCACACGGGCAGTGATGGAGATTGTCCAATGAATGGACTGGTTGTAGGTTCACTACCACCGTCTATTAAAGCGGTCCAGTGAAAGGTGTGAGGACATGGATGACCAATAGACTGGTCCACCTACCTGTGAGTGGCGGGTTTGTGTACATTGGGTGTACAGGTGTGTGTGTGTATACATGTATGTATGGAGAGTCAGGATGATCCGTGGGGAGATGTATAATTTGCCACCTGATGGTCGCTCTTCTTTACTTGTCATATATATATTCGGTTCCCTGTTGAGGCGATGAAGTGTATGGGATGATGTCACAGAATAACTGACTTACGAGGACAAGCAGCCTGGATGCTCCTTCACTGACTGGCTGGCTGGAGTGGTGCAGCTAGCGGGATTGCATGAAAGCCAGTGCCGCTGTCTACCTCCTCGATGTCCTCACGCCGCGTGCATGTCGTGCTGTGCTGGTAGCTAGTCGTCGTCCCCTTTCTGTGGCGGGTTGGTGTGACGGGGAAGAGGTGGGGGTGGGCGGGGACCGCGGGGTTGGGTGGGGGAGGGGGGAGGATCTAAGGTGACTGGGGTTGAATACTGCCTGAAGATAATAGGAGAACACCGTTATTGATAACCTGTAATTCTATTGACATGTTTTCTCCGGTTTCCTTAGTTGGCGTCTAAAACTTTAAAATTGGCGTGCAGATAAAAACTTTCGCGGGATTAGTACCGCAAATTCCGCCATGCATTTTCAAATACCGAAAATTTATTTCTAAACCTTTTTCTGAACACATAATTATATGATATCACTTTGAAAAAGTAAACATTGTTTTAAGTAAGTTTGACAAAAAGTATCATTTATATTCTCTCTAATCGTATATAATTTTGAATGAATTATATATATTCTGTGTTTGACGACAAATGATATATATCATAGATTACCAGTACATGCATTAATCATGATAGATCTCCAAGAAAGGATGTCGGATGTGGTAGCCATACAGCCTCAAATGCATTAACGACCACGTACTGCCTGTTAGCTGGCAGTTGGTGTTGACAGAAAATCAGTAGGCCTACTCGTGCTCGCCCTCAAACCCCAAATCGCCACAATCGGTGTTGGCCGTAACTATAGTACTGTACCAGTAAATAATTCACTTTTGTATTTAACTTCAAGTAATTTGTTTTAAATAGCTGTAAAACAATACCCAATATCGTACTAGTCAGATAATTCACTTTTTTCATTAACTTTTTTTTTATACTTTTTATACTCCAACCACGGCGGACATCATACTTTTCATACGCTATCCCCTCAGTGGCAGGCGAAGGATTATATATGTGTACCATCAGTGTACCAGCGAACAAGAAAGACAGGTTTGTATCTTAAATGTTGGCGAGGATTTGATCAATTTAAATAATTATTCACTGGATCCATCATTCAACCAGATCTTAAATTGTCTGAAATGCCTGAAAATGTCTTGTAATTATATGAAAGTGTGTTCAATAAAACGTATTTAAATATATACAGTCAGTCACCACTAGCACCCTTGGATCAAGTTTATGGCGAGGCAATGGCGCTTTTGATCCATTTGTTTTGTTATTACACTTTCTATTCCATTTATATATTCCTCACTACGACTTAACTTTGTTTCTTAGTCGCTAGTTGAAACCGCTTGGCTAAACTCACGGCATATTTATTCAAGTAACTCCTGGAAGTTGAAACAATCTTTGAAATAGACCAAACAAATGTGATTTTACAGTTACACTTTGATCTTGGTTAATTATGGACCGTCGGTACTAATTAGCCTCCATGAAAGGGAGTAATTTAGTGTCTGCAGACAAAGACCACAACGCAGGGGTGCCAAAGCCAATTGAACGACTTCTATTCATGTTCCAGGTGGGGGATCAAGGAATTTCCTTAGTTACAGGGTGGATTCGAAGGTCAGGGGACCGCGAGTCAAGAGATAGTGTGGCTTGACCGTATGCCCATCCTATAGATAGGCCTACAGCTTCGTGTAAAAGGGTAGTCTTTATTAGATGCATGCAAATGGCGTACATGTATGCACGAAGATCTAGAATTGCGTATAATCCACCCATAGAACATTTGTGATGTGTTCCAGGAAATTGAGTCACAAGTGGCAAAATTGATATTTTCCAAAGTGATTTATTCACAAGATCTCTTTGTTGGAGTGTTCTGATCTTTAAAGGGTTTAGTGCTTAAAGCTGACACTATGAATACATGTACCAAATTCCAAGACAGTTTATTACGTATATCCTTAATTGCGTTTCTAAGGTCATCCTATGGAGTACATTTAATTACTTTACTGGTAAACATCCGCCCAGGAATATTGCAAACCTTTTTTCATACATAAATAATTATTATATCAAATATAAAAATAAAGAAACACTTTTTAGACGTCCTTAATGTTTACCATCATTGGAATCGTCTCGATCTCATCTTTTCAAATATGATAGTTATCTCAAAATCCATTTTTGCGACTTGTGACTCATTTTCCTTTAACACATCACATCTTATAGATAGTATGTTTATTTCTATATCCAATCATTTGTTTATTTACATGCCAACTCGAAAATTCCAAGATCTATTTACCTGTGTCTCAAAATTAATTATGTACAAGTTAAACAAACATAATCTCTTCTGAGTCTTCAATCGCCCCTGTTTTAAGAATTGACAATTTGAAGCATGCAGAGGCTAGTGTCAATGTCCTCTCAATAACTTTGAGCAGTTGTATTGCCTCGTATACTAATCTATATCTTAATAAAATAAGCATTTCGAGGCTTAAAATGCTATCTTCTCTGAAACCGCTGGCCAGATCTCCATTATATTTCAAATACACATTGCCAAAAATGGTGCAGAGCCATTCCACTATGTTTCATTAACAAATTAGGGTTGGAAAGGGGTTAGAAATTGGTTTACATTGAGCATCCCCATCCAGAGCCCCCAGCGCTGCCTGAAAACAAACCTATCAGTGCCCCTACACCAGGTTTCTGGGTCACCCAAAGCATGAGCACCGGCACATTGTTGCTTCACTACGGGATGGGAGTTGATATATTTCCACCAAAAGGAGCATCATCAGAGTTGAATCAGTTCATAAACTATTGTTTGTGATGGTTTTTGAAGTCGAGCGGGGGGAACCTCTTCCTCTCTCTCCTCCTCCTTAAAAATTTGTGTTGAAAACCTAGCAATTTATTCAGTGAAAGAGGGAACAGGATTGGGACAGGGACAGGGGCAGGCAACACAACAACAGCACACAGGGGCGGTACCAGAAGAGGGGTCTAGGGGGGGCACACTTGAGGTCAAAATCTTCCAAAATGTGCCTGTTTGGAATGCCATCGCAATTCATAACAGTTACTTTACCTAATGACAATGAAATAGAGTCCCACTACTTTAAGTTGTCTAAGAAAAACGGCAACCCTCTAATATATTTTTTGAGAAGATAAAATTCACACATTTAAGAAATATACAGTGCTCCTTTATACCAAACACGGACATATATGTTCCCCCTATAATATCATACTGTTAACACCAACAACACTGTTGGGTAAAATCCAAAATAAAGGTCATTTTTCTTCACTTCTGTTCTAAGATTATGTGTTTTGGGTCATATGAATGAAAAAGAAACAATAGGTCACTGCTTAAAATAGGCCTTAACATATATCTCAAACCAAGTATCTACCATTAGCTATTCTCATGGGAAAAACTTCATCCTTTAGGAGAGAGTGGTTATCTGGGACTTCCAGATTAGAATTTCAGTTAATGTTCTCAATTGTGACAGTATGACACATAACATGAGTAGTGCAAATTTCATAAATATATTGAAGTCCACCAAAATCATAATGAAATATTTCCGATTTAATTTCAGTATGAGATGATGCAAGTTTCCCTGAATTCATACAATTTGTAGTGCAAAATCTGTACAAGAAGGCCAAAATATATCTTGAGACTATCTTTAGCAGAGTCCCTTTGAGGATGTCTCTATTAAGACCCTCTTGAGATGTAAATTTTGAGACATATAGGTTTATTTTGTACAAATTTCAGATTTTAAAAGACCCTGTCATCATTTCTCTTGGGAAACGGAATTAACTGGAAAATCTTGAATTGTACAAATTGTGAACAAATATTGTTTGAATGCCAATTTTGAAACCATCTCAAATTTGAGGCCCCTGCACAAACCTCCTGAGGGTTAACAGGGGCTCAAATTGCTTTTTGAATACAGGCCCTACTGGAAAAATTGTGCTCACACCCATAAACATGTTTTACATCAAACACAATTATGTGAAGCAAGTAAAATATGCAAGTTAAATGTTAAAAGAATTATTAAGTTAGATAGTTTTCAGTTTAATTATTGTTTATTGATTTTTCTCAGAGACCCTCAATCTACTGAACGATTTCCCACATTAAATGGGGTTTTTGGGAGTGTTGTAGAGTCAGGAATTTGAAGGAAAGTGCAAATTTTGGCAGTGAATACAGGCTACTGCAGGGGCCCTTATCAGGACTTTAGTGGCCCCCTGCCCCTGTGAGGTAGGGGGGGCACAGAGGACTTTTAAGGGGTCTAGGGGGGGCCGGTGCCCCCCAGGCCCCCCCCTGGTACCGCCACTGGCACAACACTGAACAGCAAGCAAAACAAGCATCTAAACAGGATTCCATTTGTGGTATGAAGATACTAAGTTATTTGTTCAAATTGTGCAGCTTTTGCCGGTGGGCTCTGCGGGCATGAAACACGGTCCGGAACACCCATGGGGCTGCACAGGAGGTTAAGTTGTGGAATGCAGTCCAGAAATGGATGTGAGACAGCATAGGAGACAAGCCTGGACACACACCATAGCGCTTATAGCCTATAGCACAACTTCGAAAGAACGGCATTGCCTTGGAGGATAACATCTGGAATGGCCTTGACTGTAGGTGAAAGGGGGTTCACTTACGGCATGGCCCCTGGAAACCTGCAGTCGCTAAGTGGAGCCTGATCAGCTCTGCTGGGGCACCTCTTGAAGAACACCAGGAACAGTCTAAGCCCCGAAACCTGGCAAGAGGAAGACTGCTGATGAAGCAGACAAGGCAACGAGAAGCATGCACAGCATGTATTAGAACAACCAAACCTGCTACGGCTGACTGTTGGGAAAGGCTGACTGACGACTAGGAATAGGCTAGCTGACAACTGGGAAAGACTAGTGACACCGGGAGAGACTGGGTTCAAATTGTGCAGCTTTTGCCGGTGGGCTCTGCGGGCATGAAACACGGTCCGGAACACCCATGGGGCTGCACAGGAGGTTAAGTTGTGGAATGCAGTCCAGAAATGGATGTGAGACAGCATAGGAGACAAGCCTGGACACACACCATAGCGCTTATGGGTGGGGCTCCTGAAAATGTCCATTTTGACAAAATCACCCATTTTAATTCCATAATTTATTCGGATTTCATCCCATCTTACGAATTTTTCAGTATTTTGTACCTTTCCTAGTGTATAATAAGGACATATTGAGAAATATATATAAAAATTCCTTTTTATGCAAAAAAATCATATTTTTATGTTAGAAAATGTCTCCAAATGTATGTCCCTGGCATAAATTCTTTTTTGTTTCAATGAAAAGTTATATAAGACTTATTAATTTGTTATTTGTCTTTAATTCTTCATGAAGCATATGTAAGAGCCTCCTTCTGAGTTTATTTTTTAATTTGATTTTGTTTTATTTATTTTATTATTTTCTGTCTTTTCATTCACATCTCTCTAAATAGTTTATGAAGATTAGTGATAAAATGATAAAATCTACAATAAAGGTTCTACCTAGGAAATATTTTGCTTTTGGTCTCTTGTTATTGATATAGTCCCATATCACATAAAACTTTGAATTTTTATTTTTTCCCAATTTTGACCATACTCAAGGTTCCATAAAGTTGAAACATAGCCATTCAGAGTCTGACCACCTTTTCTTCTCACAGTGATAAAGGGAGTTTTTATTCAAATATTCATGAAAATACATGTGTGATTATGCACATTTATTTGATATTTACCCATCTTATATGTTGACTTTGAATATATTAGCATATAACCAACCTTCTGAGTATGTGTTGTGTTCGGGGAGAGGGGTGTTGTGTTCGGGGACAGGGGTGTTGTGTTCAGGAACACAAGAGATTATGACCAAAAAGTAACAAAATTGAAAAGTAATGGAAAAATCGACGAAACCCTTCATTTATGCATGTAATTTTGTACATAACCCATTGGTTATACTTACATTAACTGCTTAATTTCCCTTAAATTAAGGAGGTGTTGTGTTCGGGGACAGGATGGGGTGTTGTGTTCGGGGACAGGGGTGTTGTGTTCGGGTAAAAATATCTACTTTCTTTCCCTTAAATTAAAGTGGTGTTGTGTTCGAGGACAGGGTGGGGTGTTGTGTTCGGGGACAGGGTGGGGTGTTGTGTTCGGGGACAGGGGTGTTATGTTCGGGTACAAATATGCTATGACCAAAAAATGATAAAATTGTATAAAATTGAAAAAGTAAACTATTCTAATCATTTCTCTCTGTAATTCTGCACATAAATCTTTTGTTATATTCCTATTTACTGCTTGGCTTTTACTTAATAAATGGGGTGTTGTGTTCGGGGACAGGGGCCTTCAAGCAGGATGAGTAAATTGTTAATTAAAGGGAAAACATGAATAATAGAATCAAGATTAATCCGAAATAAGATACCCCTGTGGGTATAGAATGTATACCAACATAGACAATGGCAATATAATAGGTATTTATAGGTATTTTTGCAATATTTGTGTGTCTGTTGTGTTCGGGGACAACCCAGAAAATAGAATATTTATTATAAAATCATAAAATATATGAATATAGGCCTGAGTTTTATCAAGTTAATTCGATATATGTAGTATGAAAACAGAAATAATTGTTAAATTCCATAAAAATTGACATGTGTTGTGTTCGGGGACTTGACTAACTTAGTCTTCTTCCTTGAGCCATTAAATTCATGCTTTTTAAGGAGATAGTGATAAAAATAGGTAGAAGTGGGGAGAAAACCCCTCGAAATTCTGAGTTATCCTTTAAAAAAGCAGAAAACATGAGATATTTAATTTTACATTGGTTTGCAGGGAAAACTTTGGGATAGAATTGGCATTGAAGCAATAGTGGTTCAAACAACAGGAAATAGAAATGAATAAATATATGAAATATCATATAAAATATATATTTCTTCACTCAATACAAGAACACTTGTCTAAATCTAAGTGGATGAGGAGTGATTACAAAAATATAATGCTATATTTTCCTTTTTTATTCAATTTTATTCATTTCCTCCCCGAACACAACAGGCACTGTGGCCAAAAATGGACACTTTTTGGATAGACATTGTAGGAAATCAGAAAAAGCTCAGAAAAATTCATAATTTTAGTATGTTTAAGCTTGTACCATTAGCTATGACCAGGAGAAGGCTCAGATAAATTGAAATAGAATAAAATTTTGACTTTATTTTTTTGAAAGTGGACATTTTCAGGAGCCCCGCCCTTATAGCCTATACCACAACTTCGAAAGAACGGCATTGCCTTGGAGGATAACATCTGGAATGGCCTTGACTGTAGGTGGAAGGGGGTTCACTTACAGCGCGGCCCCTGGAAACCTGCAGTCGCTAAGTGGAGCCTGATCAGCTCTGCTGGGGCACCTCTTGAAGAACACCAGGTACAGTCTAAGCCCCGAAACCTGGCAAGAGGAAGACTGCTGATGAAGCAGACAAGGCAACGAGAAGCATGCACAGCATGTATTAGAACAAAATAGAGACAACTTGAAAGAGAAAGATAGTGGGAGAGGGAACAAGGAGAGATGAGGATGTGGGCCCCACTGTCCCACTAGCAAATCCTGTGCGTAGCACGGGTATTTGCTAGTACTATTTAATAATTCCCCGATCTACAACATCTCAATCGATTAACATTAGTTCATGTGCTGTCCCCGCTCCCCAGACATCAACATTAATAGCGTACAATTATTAAACACTGTATATCTTGTGTTGGGTAAAGTGGGGTGAATAATAATAATAATGAATTCTTTTTTTTGCAAAGACTACATGTTACAAAACTGGTGATACACTTCAGATAATAATTAATCTGGTCTTCCGATGTAAGCCATGATACTACGGGTGACTAGCTATGGTGGGGGTTAAGTTGAGGGTCATGCTACATAGAAAAGTATAAAGAGAATTAGCGACTAAGCATTATTTTTAGGCAATTTCAAATAAAAATTCCAACACAAAATTCCTAAATAAAACATATATAAATCAATTTTCAGATATAAAATTACCCCATTCAACACACTGCCTGATCTCTTTTGAGTTGGCATTTAAATATAACAGAGTTGGTTATCAGTGCTGGTTATCAGTGCCGATCGGGACTGCAGAACCATTTGGTTTTGTCTCCCTTTAGAGAGACACCTTGTTTTAAGTTCTCTTTGGTCTGGGTTTTCTTTTTTGCTAGCTAAATAAAAAGCCTTGCTGAATGTATGTAAATTTTTGCGTATCTGTAAGGGAAGTTTGTTTAGTAGAGCATGTTCCCGATCCATATTGTCATATTTTGATTTGTTAAAAATGATCCTTAAAGCTGTGTTTTGGAGCATTTGTAATTTACTTAGTAGATTTTTTGGACATGTGAATCATATTTAAAGTCACAATAGTCAATTGGGGGAGTATGACCATCTTGTAGATGTCATGTTTGGCCTTTTGTGTGAGGGATTTTTCTACTGTACACCTCAAACTGACTCTTGCTCTTATCTTTTAATGACATTATGGATATGTGATTTGAAAGAGAGAGACTCGTCTGGGAGAAATCCTAGGTATTTATATTCTGCTTCCCCAGCCAGCACTGTGCTGCCAAATTTTAGATTGGGATCTTGTTTGTTGCTCTTTTTGACGATAGCAAAATTAATAACATTGAATTTTCAGCATTTATCAAGATCTTGTTCTCTTGGCACCAACAGTTTATATTATTAAGATCTTCTTGTTGTTGTTCATTTAAGATGGAGGGATTTTTATGATCAAGGTATAGCACACTATCATCTGCAAAGTGTTGAATGACAGAATTTTTCACAACTGTAAGTAGATCATTTATATAAATACTAAATAAAACCAGGCCAAGAATTGGAGCCTGAGGCACCCAATAAGTAATCACCCCTTCATTTGACTTTGGCCATGGCAACTGACTAGCTGTGATCTCCCTGTAAGGTAGTTACTGAAACTCCTTCCCATAAGTTATGCCATAAGAGAGAAGTTTCTTTAGTAATGTTTTGTGATGGACAGTGTCAAATGCCTTTTTGTGGTCTAAAGAATTGTTCGATTGAAGTTATTTCCATTTAGGTTTGTTTACATTATCATTCAACGGGTCAATATGGGCTTGTTGTACTGACCGTCCAATCCTAAAACCATACTGTTTCTCATAGAAAAGATTGTTTGATTCAGAGTAATCTGTAATTTGAGATTGCACCACTTTTTCCCAAAACATTTCTGGGAAGGAAATACAAGAAATGGGTAATTGGTCAGAGAGTTTTTTTAACCAGCCTTAATTAATGGTATGACTACAGCTTTTTAAAGCTCTGTGGCACAGGACTTTGGGAGAGAGACAGGTTTACAATATGAGTCATTTGTATTGACTAACCCATGAGACATTACGTGTGTATGTGCAGGTGTTTAAAACACTATATGGGTCAAATCTTCAGATAATGTACAATTGGCAGATTTACACATTTAGTAAATTCTGTTAAATTAGGCTGAAAAATGGTCAATAGTAGGTATTATCTGAATAAGTTTGATATTGCATGGGTTCAAACAATGTTAGTTTTTGTTGAACTCTATTTCGAACCTCACTTTTGTCTTAAATTTGGGTTATTTGAGAGGATTGGGGGAGGCGAATTGTACATTTTTTGGCGATTTGTACCCATGTCCCACTTGTTAGAATAGTCATCATTTATAAATACCAGAGAGCGTTTATAAATGCTTTCTGCTCACATAATTAATAACACTTTGAGATGTCAGTTGTCACTGATTGGCATGCATGTACATACAAGCTTGTGCCCATAACTATGTATCCATGGATGCATTTCTACATAGATATTTCCATAAAGTTGGAGATCGGCTGTGGGGCAATTGGGTATTTGGATAGGAAAGTGAGGGAATCCCCCAAGAATGCCAAAAGCCAAAATTGGAACATGAAATTTCGACCAAATCATGACTTGAAACAATAATGATCTCAACAATCATTGGTCAGTTGATATCTGTGTCAGATGCAGAGATAATTCTAGCCTTGTTTAGTTTTATTCATGATCAAACCCTGCTGTGATCCGTTAAACCTTCTCTTTTCGCCTATTTTCTATATTTTTCCTGACTTTATTTTATTAATCGTTAATCTAATATCATCATTTCGTTCATTAGAGTGTTTGATAATCTTTAATAATAATTTGAAGAGATGAAGTTTCTCAATCAACTACGACATCAAGTCAAAGAGTCCAGTCTTGGTATAGGCCTAATAGGGGATGGTATTGCTTCCTCTGGTCCATTTCCCAAACATAATAAATTATAAATAACTAAGTATATATTTTTTATCTATTCTTATTTAGTATTTTTAAGATCATCTTCTGTAATAATGACAGTTGAGTTATCGACAAACAAGTACATTGTTAAATGAAGTTCTAATAATCAATTGAGGACATTAACATTGCCATAATATTATGGGCTGACAGATGATAATTCAATACAGAATAACCATGGTCTTCCGCCCACCGCTGTGTCTATCTAGACCTAACTCTATATGTACATACTAAAGCCCGAAATGGAGGCTATTAATCCTTGTAATCCTAATATGGTTGGTTATAGCCTCAAGACTTCCAAGACAGTGATTAAATTAGACTCTAGTACCAGTCTCACACTCGGGGTTAGTGCAGCAACAGGGCCCAGGTGAATAGACTATGATTAAATATGTACACTACCTCACGTCAGATGGCGGCACTACTGGAGCTATAGTTGCCATATACTCACCTGTATAGGTCTCCTGGGCCTTACACATCATGGTGCAACCATAGACTATTAGATATAGGGTATCTGCCCGATATAGGGTATCTGCCCAGATGGTGATTACATTGGCTAGGTGTAACCAGATACATCAATAGCTATAATATCGATAGCTCTAGTGCAACACAGGAGTGCCTATCAGAACACAGTTTACCTCAACCTCGATCTATTGGCCACTGTATTTGGGGGAACTATTATACTTCCCTGCTTGGAATTTCCAGGATCTGTTTCTTTCTCTGCAGATGGCGACAGCTAGGTTCCGACGTCCGACCAGAGAGAAGTGCTTGGAGGCGATAGGTATAAGGCAGGATAAGGTGAGGATCCAGTGTTCTGGGTGCGCTCATATATATCCCTATATATAATAGGGAGATTTAGCAACCACAACGCACCTACACAACACTAACGCATCCACTAACTATTAGTACATTATTACCGTTGTGGGGATATCTCGAGGGGCCTGCAATGCAGATGCCCTCGGCCTAGTTGCTAAATCTCCTTATTATATATATACATGTACTTGCAAACAAGAGATCACGCGCTCACTGCACTGTTTAGGATACTTTTCTCTACAAGATGTGTTCCATGTGTTATTACATTACAAGTGTAAACTATTAGTGGTATTACATTACAATATATGTATCATAATTAGTTTGTGGAAATAACATACATATGTTGGGGGTGGTGTATAATCTTAAATACAACTTTATGATTTTGTAAATATTTTTTAACTCAAATCTTAAATTTTAAACAATGAAATTGAGGGTCGGTGTGAGCTTATATATGTTGCGACATTCTTCATTAACATTGTTAATGGATGGGTGGCACTTGGTGGGGGCGGGGGGTAACAAAATTCGAATAATTGTAACGGATAAGTATGTCATTCTCCATCCATGCCAACCTGTCTCTCTACACGCGGAAGATTTTTGAAAAATATAAGTGTAATCCATTATAATCCTTCGATCGTGCTGTTAACATTTTTTGTAAAATTGCGTTAATGTTGCTGGTAAATCGTTGGAAAGGTGAGGAATGCACTTAATGGTGACCACCCTCACCATTATAACTATATATAAGAGGCCCTTACAAGCTGTTACGTACTTACAAGCTTGCAAACTTGCTAACTACCAACTATTGTAATATCATACACTGCCCCATTAACTATAGTGTAACTATGTGTAACTATAGTCTTGTACGTTTATTATTTTGCCAATAATAACAACTAACTATTGTACTGTTTCAGGGACTACAATCTAAGTATGAGCTTCTACATACTAGTGGATCCGACCTTGAGATGCTACTTCCGGCTTTAATACCGGGTTAGTATATATTCCAAGACAAATGTTGTTATGGATGTGTACAATTTAGTACATTGCATGATCTACTATCTACCACATAATTAAGGTATATTAAATATATTAGGAACGTTGCGATATACAATTAAATATTCTACTCACTACACAAAAAAATCCCTCCCATATATGAAATGCCTCTCCTTTCTTCCCGAACAAATATTAAAAAAACTGCTGTAAACTTTCAGATGATGAATTCTTCAAGCCGATACCAAAGCCTAAGTCAGATGACTGGCTAGCATGTCACCGAGAAGATGGACAACAATTCCCAGCGTTCAGTCGAGGAGGTCGGAATATACCTAACCGCCGTCGTCACACACTTTACATACTACCAGTGTGCTTCTTTGAGATGAGTGTGCCAGACGATGTCATCCAAGATCTACTTGAGTTTGCCTCCCACTTCTTTGGTATGGAAGTGAAGTTAATGAAAAAAGTCGACAATTTGAGCACGAAGGTACCCAGTAGGATTAATGAGTACACAGAAAAGGTTGGTTTATTCACAATTCATGCTTGAGACATTATATGTCGCTGATGTTGAATAACTACTGGCCAATGTTGAACGAGCATTTGTTTAGTGTGCATGAAAGATTTTTATTCAGGCAGTAGTTTGGCATATGCCAGGGTAATTGGTATAGCTGGAGTAAACCAGGTCTTCCACCATATCCTGATTTGTCGCATTAATATATATATTTGGAATATACATGCAATCATTGGTCAAATATCTTATTGTTGGATGTGGGAGGGTGAGGGTGGGTTAATGGGGTGCTAGGGGGTGCGAAATGGATGTGAGAGGGTGGACTTTAGTGTTATTCATTGGTAATATAGTTCAGGGTAAGTATACTTCTTCACAATCGTATGCAAGTCGACCCTAGGGGGATCATTCAACTAAAGTGTCATATGAAATGTGTATTGGCCATTTAGTAGGTAGCCATTTGGTTTCCGGGAATATAATTAATAAATAGGTAGGAAAATAAGAAAAATATAACTCCCATTTCATAGCTTACAAGATATTTTTATAATACTAGGTTCAAATACATGCGGGGAAAATGTTGGAAGTGATGGGACCCTTAGTGCCTGGAGACGCTTTCTGTGTGGGGGCCTTGACCTTGTGTGACCTTTACCCGAGGGATGAGTGGAACTTTGTATTTGGACTGGCCTCTCTAGCAAATAGAGTTGGTGTATATTCCCTCGCTAGATATATCCCAGGCTTTCCTGATTCAGAAGTGCAGACAACAGACTTGACTAGGTAAATATGATACATTCTGGCATTTTATTCTGATATGGTTAACGTATATTATATATGTCTAAATACGTGTATATGGATGTAATAGAATTGTGACCTAAAACCGTTTAATAAAATGGTATGTGTAAGATGAATTGCTTCAATTTACAACTATTATATGGTAATGATAAGAATATACCAAGAATATGATGCCTCACTTAAGGTTTACTTTGTCTATACTACTCACATTCTTGTATAGGCAGAATCACGATGATCTTAATTCCTTTACGCATATCACGCAGATTATCATAAGAAGTTTCAACGCCTAGTGGAGCTCTTATACAACCATGATCCTTTTTACTACTTTGTTTATACTTCTCTTTTACCTACTTCATATTTACACCAAGTTATATCAACATAGCTATTTACCTAGTCTATACATGTCAGCTGAATTAAAGTCAGATTATTAACAGTAGGATTTGTTCTCGTTGTGTTACCTCCTCCCTAACATTAAACCAGGGTCATTACACCAATGATGTAAGGACCTGCGCCCTAGAATCGCATGGGAATCGGCTTAGTGGACTAGGCCCTTAAGAGGACAATGCATGAATGCTATATATATTATTTGCAGGGAGCAGCGTGCCGCTCTGTTGATAAGTGCCAGCCGCCTCATGTGTCATGAGATGTGTCACATGTTTGGCCTCAAGCACTGCATCTTCTACCATTGCCTCATGAATGGCTCTAACCACTATGAGGAGTGCGAGAGGAAACCTCTCCATTTATGTCCTGTGTGTCTGAGAAAACTTCATCTTGCTTGTCAATTCGATATCATTGATAGGTACCACAAACTGAAAGGCTTTTGTGAACGGAAATACCTGACCATGCACGCTGATTGGTTGAGAAGAAGGCTGGACAAAATAGAGGTTCATTGAAATGGAATTTTTATAATTAGTATTTCTAATGAGCAACTCGATCCTGCAGCACAACCCTAGTTTCCATATACTACTAGCTTGTGCGCTGGGTACCCTCCCCTTAAAGTGACACTTGCCGCTGAGTCCCTGATTTTGGGGACATTTGCCTGAATTTCAATCATGTGCTCGATCGTTATGTCAGTAACCAATATCTGGGAGCATTAATGATTGAAATACATATATTTGGACTAGTTGAGGGTTTAAATCTCTCGAATTCTATGGAGCCGCCAGGACGAATCCCTCACATGCACAGCCGTTGGACTTTCAAGGACGAAGTCCCCGGTCCCTCTTATCATAATTGGTTAATTAAGTGATAACACCCGGATGGGACAGGGTATATATGTGAGTATGTACCCCCTGCCTTGCTCCTACTTCACATCCCTTCACCATGCACTGAGGGCAGCACCTTATAGTCAAGTTACTTCTCTCAGATTTTAACTCCCCGGTGGAATCTCTGCGACATTCTTTTAACAAATATCACTTAATCTAAGGAATATATATAGCGTTGGTATTCCACACAAATGTTCTTACTTATGAAGGTCATAAAAAACTACAAACATATTCCTAAATGACATATGGTCAAAATAGTGGTCTTAGCCACGTTAAAAGGTGACTAAAGGGGTGTATGGTCAGTTTTTTTTATATTTCTCCGGACCGGATATATGGGCGATGATCCAAAGTTAGAGGGGTTTCTCAAGGTAAAACTTTTTTCCGCATAATCGCGTCACAGCCTGTGTCCCCAATAAATCTCAGTTCCAGAGGTAAAATAGACTAATATCTTTGTCAACTGAGCCATGTTCATGACAAGAATATTGTAATAAGAATGATCATAAACAGACATCAAGTTCACAATTTATTGGAAAAGTTGTATATAATATTATGATAAGTTGAAATGCATTGATTTTAATGCATTGTTATAATGATGTTTGGTGACTCTAAGCTACAGATCTACATGTGCTCAATTGTTTTAATCTACCACAATCTAAGCACCTACTCATACAATATACACGTCATTTTTATGAGTGCTTTCTCATAAAAGTGATTTTCTATATCAAAACGCAATTGTTAAAGGTTGACAGTTTCTGTCACAAACGAGATACATACATGATAATAAACAATACTCTCCAGACCCTGAGTGCTCCAAAAAGGCCTACGAAATGTTGAAATAAAACAAAAACTTTTCAAGCCTTGTTATAATTACTGCTTTTCTCAGGAGATAGGTTAAAGTGACACATGCCACTGAGCTCCCGATTTTGGGAAAGTCTTACAGCCAAGTCTTGATGGTTGCGGGAAGTCCCCGGCGCCTCTTATCATAATTGGTTAAGTGATAACGCCTGGAAGGGACAGGTTATATATGTCACTATGTACCTCCTGTCTCGCTTCTAGTTCACATCCCTTTACCATACACTGGGGCAGCACCTTATGGTCAAGTTACTTCTCTTTCAGATTTGAATTCCCCAATGGAACCTCTGCCACAACCTGCCACATTAACAAATATCAATTAATCTAAGGAATATATCGTTGGTATTCTACACAAATGTTCTTACTTATGCATGTCATCGAAAACTATAAACATATTTCTAAATGACATATAGTCAAAATAGTGATCTTAGCCACTTTAATGTGTTGGCTTCAGCAACCGCCATGAGTGTATAGTAGTGCTTCTGTGAGTTTCAGGTCCTTGCCTGCCATTTTCAATAGAGGGTCATGTTCGTGTTCTCCACTTGAGCTTCCCACATATCTGTATAGCAGTCAAGTGTCCTCATATCGGGCTTGACAAGGATTTATCCTCTTACCGCCGAGTTAGTGTGTGACCACAGTTGGCAATTCTTCCTGTGTCTGAGAAAATGAAGAAAATTTGTTGTAATATCTTAATGATCAATAACCAATGCGTTAGTTTAGGAGATTTACTATGATGCCCTTAAATCTATAAAACCCTTAAATTTTAACCCTTATTCTTAAATATGTTATTCAATGCCAGTTCTCGTTGTATACATTTTTGTAAAAGTAGAATAAAGGTAGAATATAGCCAAAGGCATGTATGTAAACTCTTATTTTATTCTACATACCTTTCAGCATGAATTCTGTAAGCAATTCTCGCTACCACAGCACAAATTAATAAAACTATTAATACAGCCATCATAATCATGAGGCCTCTGGATGGCATGTGGCTATGTAAAACAACGGGCGCGGATTCCTCCAATGGCAATATCAAATTGTCGTCTACAGTGGTAGAAACAGATTCGAGGCTGGCGTTACAACAGGATTGCAATATTCTTGTGATGTTCTCCCTTTCAGCATTCAGGATGACTACAAGAACCTCGTCGCCAAGTGTTGAAACATCTGGGGATTCTGTGGATGCAAATTCATGTTTAGTATCTAATAATTCTCAAATCACGTGTTGTGTCATTGTTAAATGTTGAGAGAAAGAGAAAGAATACACCTTATTTTGGAATGGGTTCAAGCACATTTCGGAATACATTTCTCCGTATCCATTTCAGAATTTTTGCCATGTCTGTATCTCTACTTCTAGCTATGCATGTGTTTCTTTATCTTTGAGTTTTGCAGACTTTAATTCATCGCAGCATGCAATTTAATAAATAATTTTTCGCAAGTTTCCCATTTTCACACATCATAATATTGCACAGTCCCATTCACACCCATTTATTGCATAGCCCTTCTCTCTGATTTCTCAGATCTTTGATTTCTCTGTTGATGAACAGTGACCAATAACATCTAGAAAGGATTTCATTTGAGACATGCATGTACAGTAAAGGGTTATCAGAAGTTGGGAGAAAGAAGTTAGAACTTTGGCAATAAAATATTTGTTTTAAAAAAAAGAAAGTTGGCAGAAAAGGGAAGGAGAACTGATGAACATTTAGGGCCAACCGAACCATAGCACGGGTATTTGCTAGTCATATTTTATCATGAAAACTCTTAAGATTATCATGCATCATATAAAATAAGTTGAGGCAACTTTTAAGTTTAGCGCGCACAACTATAGCAAGAAGACATCAGCCCCAAATTACCTGGTATTGTGTCTCGCCTGTTTCTTCTTTGTCTAGATGCCTGTTGTCTCACCTTTTCACATAAGGAATTACCTGGAGCACCTTGAGCATCAACCACCACCTTTAGTTTGGATCGTTTAACTTGCTGAGGGTAGCCATCTCTTAAAGTTATATAGGAAGAGTTCAGAAATGTGAAACGGCGGCGGTACCTGAAAGATAGGTAACATTTGTATCCTTCAAGAATAAAAATCACCCTCTGAATAACATCGAAGTTTTGGTTAATTTAATCCTTTTAGTCCTTTTAGTCACATAAGGATTTTTTGATGGATAGAAAGAAGTGTTGATGAGGAGGACATCAGCATTTGCATTTGTCAGATAGATGTGTGAAATGATCAAATGATAAAGGATATCATATAATTATATATTTAGACCTAATTTGTTTATATAAATATTAAACAGGCAAAGACTCTTACCATTGTCTATTACTTCCAGCGTCACAACAAGTGTATGCATTATGGCGACAGTAGTGGTTTATTGCATCTGTGAGATAGTCCAGTAGAGTGTCCCAAATTCTATCCCACTGAAAATATAAGCATCTTCCTTTATTGTCTTTTGTTTTCATGTGTAACAAGCCTAGCTCTCAGTGGAATGGTTAGTGTGAATAGAACATAAAATTCAACTGCGAGAGCTGTGGTTGAAGGCTTTTATTTGTCCCAAATTCTCATGTTGCATTACATGTGGTTGATGTGGCAAGTATACAACATAATCCTTGTCCATATAACAGCACACAGATAGCAGAGCCTTGATTTTCTGGCAGTGGTGGCATCTTCTGTCTGCCATACATAGGCTGGTGATTCTGTGCGGTGGTGTCGCTTGGGGGTTGGCACCACCTGCTGGTTAGTTAGGAACTGGCTAGTGATGGTGTTTTTCCTCCTGGCTCTGGTAGTGATACCCTCAGATGACGCGCGGTAGTGTCAGCATGGCCAGATCTATCAGACCTCTGCATGGCCCCCTCGTCAAGGCCTGAGAACTGCCAGATTTGAGTTTGGAGTTTTTGCACACCAACAAGGGTCTCCAATTTTTCGATTTTAGCATCCGATTTCACCTTCTTGTTATTGCTAGTCTGGTAAGCACTACTTTTGTAAGGTAGTGACTTCTTGATTTTACCATCTGAAGTCTTCTTAGCCACGGGCTTCGACCAGTTTTAAAATTCTTTCCGGAAAGTTTGGAAAGCAGTGAAGCCTGCGACTATGTCGTTGTCTTTGGAGTTACCATCAGCCGATGTGACTTCTTGGTGAGGTTCTGATATTTCATCTTCCTGATCCAAACAATTACAGGACATTCTCAACTTGCCCTCATGTTTCCTTCTGTAGAAGGTATACCCTTGGCTATTATACCGAGGGTTGCCTTGTTTATCTTTGCCAAAAACCCACTTATTCAATTATTACTCTGGCATTTCCCCTTCTCCACGAACATTCCATCCCAAAGTAAACTTCGCAACGGGATTTTCCATCCTCAAAACCAGCCCCCAGCATTGCTGTGTGCTTCTTTCCATGGATGTCTGTCCCCGAGGTGGACGTGGTAAACCCACCTTGTTGGTTACCTCCACCTATCAGCGTCGGTAGCAACTTTGTATGCCTCCTCTCGAGCTCCTCGTGGGAGTTAACCTGAATCAGGCCAGAAGAACCCTTACCCTGTTCCACTTTATTCTTCTGGGGCTGCCGGTATCTGATGATTTCCCTCCTAGCTCGGTGGTGTCATCATGGCCTGACCTATCAGACCTCTACACATGTAGTATAACTAATTAAAATGTTCAACCATATTTCATTTGTAAGTCTTCACTTGGTATCTATTTTATTATAAAGGGTCTTTGAATTCTATAGATTGTGTAAATTGTTAAAAATAAGTATCATGTATTACTAGAGTTTCGAAGGTATCTCTAATCTTTCTGGACTTGCATGATTTCCCCATCGTAAATCTTTTATTTCATTCATATACCTGGGACAGATGGGCGCTGATCTGTCTGTCGAATTCCTTCTCTGTGTACAATGTACTTTTATATTCAATTATACCTTTTCTATTGTATATTGCAAGTATATCTAGTAACCCTTAAGTATAAGTCCCCAGGTCACATATGGTAACAGTTGAATATGGCCAGTTTGCTAGTGTATTTCACAGGTACTAGAGACCTAGACTTTAATTATGTTTGTGTAGAAACAAGGTGGGCAGAACCTGTAATTTCATTAAGACCCCCTTAAAGTCATGGTCAGCATTTAGAAAATCATGAGTGAACCATAATCCATTAGTAGTATATTTTTTAAAGGACATACTATAGAATACTGTCATACCTGATCTAGGCGAGCTCTAATGGTCAAGAGGAATGCCAGTACCTTCTCTGGTATCCGCCCTATATGATAAAGATATCATTGAAAATCAGTTGACAAAAGCCAAGTTCAAAGAATCCTCGCTTGGCATGGGTACATGGCATGTGCTAATAGTACCCCTTAAGGCAGCCAATATTTGGATTTTATTATTAATTTTTTAATCAAAATTATTGGTAAATCAAATTTAAAAGTTGAAATAATTGTTTGAATAAAATTGGTGAATTGGTATGATAAAAAGTGAGGAACGATAATATGAGATAATGAATTGTGGGTGGAATAGCCAACATTGACAACCTGCTGGTGTACTATTTATTTATCCAGAGGTGAAGCTGAGATTATGAGCGAGATTTCAAAAGATTCATTTCAGTAAGATATTATTTGTGTATGTATAGAAGGTATATAAAACAAATCACCAGTAGTTGTTGTGGTTGGGGCCAGTGTAGTTGTTGGTTCTTCTGTTGTTGTTGGTTCTGCTGTTGTTGTTGGTTCTGCTGTTGTTGTTGGTTCTGCTGTTGTTGTTGGTTCTTCTGTTGTTGTTGGTTCTTCTGTTGTTGTTGGTTCTGCTGTTGTTGTTGGTTCTTCTGTTGTTGTTGGTTCTGCAGTTGTTGTTGGTTCTTCTGTTGTTGTTGGTTCTGCTGTTGTTGTTGGTTCTGCTGTTGTTGTTGGTTCTGCTGTTGTTGTTGGTTCTTCTGTTGTTGTTGGTTCTGCTGCTGTTGTTGGTTCTGCGGTTGTTGTTGGTTCTGCTGTTGTTGTTGGTTCTGCTGTTGTTGTTGGTTCTGCTGTTGTTGTTGGGGCCAGTGTTGTTGGTTCTGCTGTTGTTGTTGCTTCTAGAGTTGTTGCTGGCGCTTCTGTTGTTGGAGGAGCTAAACAAGCGTAAACGTTTACATTAATTAATGTGACTCAAAGAAAACTCATCATTTAATCATGCAGAGGTTGTAACCATACCAAACTACAGCATTATCTAGACTAATCTATAATAGATTTCAAGCTGGATGTAATATTCACAGACATTTATCTCATGATTTTGGCATTGGTGAATGGGAGAAGGTGATTGCCTTTAACATGGATACCGATTTTTCCTTTGCAATCAAAGTGGGTTGAGGTCCCTCCAATACAGCTACAGATTCATTTCAATTGAAAATAAAGAAAACACTTACTACAAACGCCACACAATAAAGGACACCGTGTCTGCACATCTGGCACATTGCAAGCACTGCTAGGGAATCCTGGTGACTGGCCACACAGCTCATGCAAATCTTCACATATTTCTACAAAGGCAAAACTACAATTGTAGTTATGATACCAAATGTGCTGGGGTACCCTGCGCTCAAATGTCCACGCCGCACAAGTGAATTTAGGGAAAAATAGCCTCGGGCCCCTTTGTTTAAACCAAGGCCCCGACCATGTTATGAAAATGTTTAACGGCCATTATGAAGCATGAATTATTGTTTTTTATTGAAATACTTTGGAGTCTTACAGAAAACATATTAAATATATTAGACAAAAAAGAAATGTTCATGTGCGCGCCTGCTGAGTTTGTATTAGGATATATGATGTGTATGTATCAGTGGAGAATCCCGTTCAGTTCACTAGTAAACTTTAGGGATCGCATAAATGTTACCTTGCAGACGTCATACATTAATACCTAGCTGTGAGAACCTCTGAAGGGTTTACCGAAATGCCATTATAGAGAAGGTATATGGGAATAGATACCCCAGTATTTTAAAATTGTCCTATTTAATAATATGGATTTTTATATTGTTTATACTGAAGTCGAGTTAAATGATTACCCTGTTAAAATAAATTAGTTTTTAAAACATATATGACGCTGTTACCGTGGCAACCAAATGCAAACCCATGACTTTTATTCTAAAAATTTAGATTTTTGTTTAAAAAATTAACTGTGAGAAACATTACTCCATTATACATGTCCGAACTTGTTGCCATTATAACCCTTGATGAACGCAAGAATAGATTTATACAAGTAATTTATATATGCCTGGCCTGGCCTGATTTCCATGGAATCGGTTGTTTGGAGCACAACTATAATACAAACAGCTTAATACAAACAGGAAAAGGGACAGATATAAGCCCTGAATTGTTACCTTGTTTCCATGGTAACCATTCTATTCCCACAACTAGATTCGCCCATATGGGGCTGGCAACAATTATTGTTATCAGCCTAACTTAAAATAATTAAGTAGCTCTCACAGGTCAAGTGTCCAAAGTGTCCAATTCCACATGTAATATCCCTTACGCATCTAGTTTGCGTGTGCTATGATTTAGACAAATTCTAGAGCCCATGCCACAAAATAACAACCAATTGCTGGAATTACTCATACGCATAGCTGACATAATATATAGCCCACAGAAATAATAAAAAAGAGGGTCTTCGGATATTCAGCTCAATTTGTATTCTGATGAGTTAAAGATTTAGTCATCATCAATATCAAATAATATTTTGCATAGTATGTTGACACCATGTTAATTAATTTATGAGGGCAAAACTGTCTGTCAGCTATGTTTTGAAGAACTTTTAGTTTAAGAGAATGGATTCATCAGTCTAAAATATTGTAAAAACTGAGAAAATATAATTTTTCTTCAGATAAAACATATGATATTGTATGCCTTCCTAAGCATCGGTACTTACGTCCACAATCTGCATTAAGCCATCCTGGCAGACAGGAACAGGAGCAAGTATCATCGTTAAGAGACCCTCCATTTTGACATACCATTTCACAAGCTTAAAAAAATGAGATGATTTTTTAAAAGTGAACAAGATTTTTTCTATATTGATGAAACAAAAATAGAATCAAAAACGATATTACCTTTTATTTTCTGCCAATATCTCCCTTTTTTCTATTATCATTTAACAATATTGTTAGGTTTGTATCAGTATAATCAATGCAGTAAAATGTATGTCAAACGGTTTCGGAGGAATATACTCACTGCAGTTGGCATCACCGGGAGAACACTCATCTGAAAAGTAAATTATCATTCGGAAATGAGCCGCTATCCACACATAGTTTCAAAACTTGATTTTTCATTCTTAGATTGAAAATAGCTACTCATTCATCAAATATTTGTAGTGTCCCATTATGAATATAGGCATACATCATTATAATGCATACAGCAATATAATTATCATGTATTTACCACACGTTTTACATGCAAAAATGACATATTTATGTCATTTTCATGGGGTTTGCGTTGTTTCATGTATTAACAACTCCAACCGTGTATTGTCAAGTAGGTCAGAATGTATTGTCAAGTAGGTAACTATGTATTGTTAACTATAGGACCCTCTTTTGAATGTTTTACCATTATATTTTATCCTCTTCCGAACCTGTTCATACCAGGATGCCCTTCCTAAAGCTTTAGAAGCTGTCTTTAGTTGTTTGTTATTAGGCCTCAAATATTTATTTGAGACAAAAGACAAAATACATTATGAGCGCGATATTGTCTAAAACTGCTTAATATTATCTCGTTTTAATTGCCTCCCGTTATGTGCGCGCCTGCTGGTCATGATCTCGTCTGCATGTATAGTGTTATTATTAATGAGTTGTATAACAAAAAAAAGAATCATAATCATGTCATAATCCTGGGTTTCGGTAAGAACTTTGGGAATATCCGAAAGAGTCAATGTTTTGTTTATTTGGTTTTGTTAATGAAAACAAATCAATGTTTACTTATGGTGTATTGTCACAGTGGCTTCTGGATGGATAATATAGTTATGTCCTTGAATTAGCTGGAATTGAGGCATGTGATAAACTTATTAATTAATGTATGTGGTTCGGTGAGCGTGGATTGGCCCCTTCAATAACTTCACTTGTTCCTCGTGAAGTTATCTCGGTCAATCCATGCTGTCTCACCCCTTGAATCATTCATTAATCAGTTAATATTATATTCACCATGCATTTGGTAATGGAATTAACATTGAACATACCAACACAGAGTCCGTCAATGCACCAACCCACTCCTGAAGGACATTGCGTACAAGCAGGACCTACTTCGTATGGCTTTACACCAGCGTAATTGGCTCTAAAATAGAATTGATTGATTGGCTATGATCAGTGATATTTATGTTTATAATATGTCATGTTAAAAAAAGAAATGGTGTTGTATTAATTCTACAACATGCATGCATAGCGTACAAAACTATCTCTCATGAAGTTTGCCCCATTCCAGTTCCATTATTTTCAGATTAGGTCCAGCGTAACTGTAGTTATGTATACTACTCGTGAATAATAAAGTTATCTTGACCAACGTTAACTTCTACCTTATGGAAACATCGTTTGACAACCGGCCCCACCCCGATCACTCCCCTCTACCAATTTAAAAAATTACCTAGATTGATTGAATATTGATGACTACTGATCCTTAGTGTTTATTAAATATACATGTATAGGCCTACTGTTGTTATCTGCTTTTTAAAAAAAAATTTAACATCAGTTTGCAACCCATTGTTGGATGTATGTATGGTCTTCAAGACCTTAGAATTGAAACAGCGAAAAACATAATTATTACAAAGGTGTACAGAAGATAATTTGTTGTACAAGGAGAGGGGAGAATTAAGGGATAATGGGTGTCGGTATAAGTTATAAATTATAATAAATACATTTAAAACTAAGCTTAATCTAAGAAGAAAGGATATAATTATTATGATATCAGTAAATATCACAGCACTTATCAAAATATATAAGGATTGTGTAAGGTTACAAACATTTGCGTATATAACAGCAAAAGGACTGCGACAAATTATATCCAAATAGAAACTACAAGACCTTTTCCATCGTTAATAGAAAGATAATCAGAATAGTTCATACACTTCTAATGTGCGGAACCAGTGTGGGACACCATTTTGAGTGATGTCCATGCGTGATAAACTATTCCAAACGCATCCGTGATGGCAAATCCCCACGCACGGACATTAGTAGACCTTTAAACATCTACAGTAACTGCTGTTAACCATTCCTTCAAAAACATGGATACCTCGAATTGTAATGGTTTATGGAAGCCAAAAGCTCTCCTAGCTGAGACTCTTGATCCACTTCTTAATACGTTGTAGGACATTGACCAATAACTTTATGAATCGTCTGCCTGCAGTTAGATCTTTGTTTCGAGATTCGAAATTTTAAAATGTTCTAGATAATAATAAAAAAAAGATCTTCGCCACGGAGCTGCACCGAGCTGTTCATCTGACCGTTTGCTTCTATAGCTGCTGAACCGACCACAACGGCTCTCTTGTTCATGTAGGCATAGATCGTATAGCTGGATCGCTATACGACCCATGATGTAGGGCTCTACTATACATGTACAATATAATTATGTTTTACTGAGCACCACTCGTTGCTCATCGTAATCATTACCATACCGCTGTATGTGCCGCTGGTCATCACAATCGTATCGTTAAATGTGTTTGTCATAGATATAATTGTAATCTGTTATCCGTCAAGAAAAAATAACTGACCTGCTTTTGAGCACCCGTTATCGTTACCGTTAATAAACGATTATGAAAACGATGAATGTAATCTCGTTATCATAAGGACAATCCTAAACCATGAAATCTACTTACGGAGGATAATAGTTGCAGATAACGATCCATGCGTTGATGGCAGTGAATGTACTGCTGATATAAGGATCTGTCAATGAAGGACAGAAGGCTGCAGCGCATCCGACCTCTCTCACACTGTTCCAAACAATCTATTGGTGACCACAATCGTGAATAAAAGTAACATTGAGTTACAGCGGTGAATAGTTGAAGCCAATGATATACCATTCATTTTTTGATGTAACAAAAATAGAAAATAGAAATTTAGATTTCAAACTGGCGTAAATGTTGTTACCGTTGTGTAATGTCCGCATACGGCCGAACAGGTATTTGTATCATAATCATAGGAGGGACCTTCACCCCACCATTCTCCCATGACCTCTGCGGGAGAGGGTTGAGCAAGGGCCGGATGGACATAGTAGATATTCTGTCCCGTGTCTCTGCAAGGGAGAGGGATAGTCATTATCATTTTCAGAGAAAACACGTCATAATCCGGAATATAAGAAAACAATCATCTAACCACATTCGAAAATATTGAAAGTTCGATGGAAATGTACAACATTACTGAACCATCCGTATTGCACGATTTAGAGCATGCATGTCCTTATCCACTAAGCCGATTCTCATGCGATTTTGCACTGCAGGAGGCCCATCTCCACTAAAACGCACCGAGAATCGCATGGAAATCGGCTTAGTGGGAAAAGGTTTACATAATAAATGTTCCTTCACTGTTCCCAAGTTAAATAGCCTAGAATTCAGAATATGACTTACGAAAGTGTAAGGTCGTATCCCTCGGGTTGCCCGTGCTCTGCATTACAAAGACTCCCGTAATCACGCGCCATGCAAGCCAGCTCCTCATTCCATGTCTAGAAATAATGTTACAATATCAATTCCACTGCACCAGTATAAAGACTGTGTTTCAATGCTTTTCAATAAATTTAGATAACACGTAATAAGTGAACAAACAAGTCATATGCAGCTGAAGCCGGGGAAGAATCGTCCGCCAAATCTTTATTCCATAATTCAATATTAATTATTGTCTCACGCTAGCGATGTAGCTGTCTACCTACCAGGTAGAGCCACCCTTGCATTTATATGCATAATGTTGTCAACATTATTGACATATACACATATGTATAATTTGTGAATGGACCTGCCACGCGCCACTGGCTGTAGTCTATGTAAAGCCCTACATGAGCGTAGGTAGGTCTATCACAGCCTGCAGTGAAAAAAGCGGTCCTTCGACAATATTGCTGACTGACGACAAAAATAAGTTTGCCAATAGGAAGGTGGAGTCAATGACCACATGATAAGACTGTGATAGACCCTATATGCTGGCATGGGTCTATGTATTGACTACACTGTCTGGTGCTTTGAGAAAAGCCAGGGGAGTGCAGTGGGAAAGGGGCCGGGTTGAGGGAGACAAGGGCGTGGAGAAAGAGATGATCCACCACCACAACCCACGCGTGCGCTTAGGGCCTACATGGGTCAGATTTTCAGAAAATGTACAATTCGCCCAAACCAATCCTCTCGAATAACCCACATTGAAGACAAAAATGAGCTTCAAAATGCAGTTCAACATAACAGAACTGATACTTTAAATCAATGTGATACCAAATATACTCAGATTAACCCAGGATTCATCATTTTTCAGCCTATAATTTAGCAGAATTAATTTTCCTAAATGTGTGGAGCTGCCAATTGTACATTTTGTGATGATCTGACCCACATATGCACCTGTGGGTTGGGCGGGAAACGGAGTAGTAGTGGGGGAAGGGGTGGGGATGTTTTTTTTCACAAATCGAATTTTGAATCGAATCGAAAAAAAGTGTCCTGTACAGAAGAGCTGAAACGGAAAGAGAGATAAAGCAGTAGTGAACGCGTCTTGCTCTAGAGCGAGTAGTATAGGCAAAAGGTGGACATGAAGCGGCATATAAATTTAACTTACTATACTTGATGTCCTGAGCCCCCCCCCCCTCAAAATCTCCCCATGTGCCCTTTTGCACAGCCCAAAGTGTCCTTTTTCCTTTGAAAGTTTAACAACCATTCTTTCTTTATAGTAGGTAGACGCGGCAGTATTCACCTAAACCTGTACGACCGTTGAATGGGCCTTTTACAACCAAAGGTGTCTTTTTTACAACCCAAAGTGCCTTTTTAAAGAACCCAAAGTGCCTTCTTTAACAAAGAAAATGCTTCTTCACTGGACTCCTCAGTCAATATACTTCATAAATAAATATTAATGTTTCAATCTAAACCTGAAATTCGTATGATGTTTTATAGGCTGGTATAGATCTACTTCATTTGATAATATGTAAAGGATTGTCCCAGAGCTGCCAATACTTCCGACTTGGCAGGAGATTTCCCCATTTATAAGACGAATTGACACTTCGTCCAAACCTCTGTTATGACCCAATGTACACCTTCGCTTTAGGAAAGCTTGCACACTCCACGACTCAAGATGCGAAAATGAATCCATATTTCTGTCTCACTTTGCTTTTCTCTATCTATTAGCACTCAGAGGCTTTGGCTGCATTAACTATTCAGTATTATACAGGGTTGTGTTGTATGGGAAACGCCCTCATAGCAATATTATAACATTTAATGTTTTAAAGTTCGATCTAGAAATAAAACCATTCGTCACTAAATTAATATAGGATTACATCCTAGAGATCGGAAATAATTAGAAAGTGATAGAGGACCTGAAATGTACGATATTGTAGTGAACTACAACCGTTCGATTCGCTCTTAATAAAGAATAAGCCCAGCAGAAAGCAGACACTATCTCCTGTTAAAATACAACACAAGGCCTGTAAGCCGCCCAGAAGCTTTGGCACCCGGCTGGAGTGACCAAACATTATGCTGGGCCTACACGTTCACGAACTCAGAGCCGAATTGTGCCTTAAGACAAGTCGTGCGAATTCAAAATCATTCTTAAGAAAACCTACTCCAGTTCATGTGTGGGCTTCTTTATGAAGAAATTCCAATTCATACGACAAATCGTGGGTTCTTACGACAATCATAAGCAAAATTTAGGCCCACACTGTACCAAATTCAGAGCCGAATTGGTGCTAAGAACCTTCATAAGAGCACTTTTCAATTCGTATGAATTAGAGTAAATTTTTATGTTATATTAAGACAAATATTTGTTTGTAGACCACTCTAAGACAATTATTAAGGCCCTTAAAACAATCAAATATTATATCCGAAAGTTTTAAGAGATTCTACGATTTGACCAAAAATGTTAGTAATTGTTAGAGGCAGGTAGCTTTGGAAGTCTGTAACATCACTAAATTTTGGAGTATCAACAAAAAGTTTTTCACTTTATAATGCTCATTTCCCCTTCTTTACATCCCCGACATTTGTTTTTATTTTTATTTTTTACATGTGAAATGAGTCCACGAAATCGTACAAAAGGCGGATAACATAAGTCCGTGAATATAAAGTGTATCAAGACAATGTAAGCAAGAGATACAGAATGTAGTAGGGGGTATTTGGAAGACCTGTTTACATTACAGATAATACTCCTTTTTCCAATTTTGTATTTCATTTCAATTTCTAGTCTGTACCATGTATTACACTTTGTAAACGTTTATTAAAATAAAAATTTATTATTAATCTACTACATTGGGAAATGAGACACATAAGGTTTGTTTGTTATTAAAGGGTATACACTAGTGAAACAACACTTGCTTCTTGGTAATATATTTTTAAAATTTTATTTAAGGCCAATACATCTAATCAGTTCAAGTGTAAACACGCTGTGCACGTCCATCATGGATTATCTCAAGCGTTGCTATACTATGCAACGATAAAGCAGCACCTCTAGCGAGAGAGGGTTATATTAAATATAACCCACCAGGGCAAGCAGATATACTTCAATATTACTTTAAGATATATGGTCACAACAGAAAGAATAAAGGTTGAAGAGAACTGTCCAAAAATAAAACAAATTTCTTTTTTTCTCAGGCCTTCCTCTATCATAGATGGTATTCTCATGAGGGATGAATGTGGACGTTCACGAACACCCCCCCCCCCCCACACACACACACACAAAAAAAAAATAGGGTAATATAGGGTAATATACCTCATGTAATGATATGACTAGATATGACTACGCTACGCTACGCTACGCTACGCTTGCCGTCTATGGCGGGGGTATCAAAACAAAGTTGATAAACCTCACAAGAGTAGATACTTGGGTAATTCTACACTAAAGGCAGATGATCTAACCTATCATGAAGGTATTATTGTGGCAGATTAAAACTGGTAAAGGTTAAAACAGCCAGAAAACGATACTTCTCAGTGAAATCTATGTATAGAGGTCTGAAATAATAATTATTGTGTACGTCAGAGATTTGATATGAACTATCTAGCAGCTAAAACCTCGTTTGGATTAATGGATTAATTTCTCACAATCTCACAGTTTTCAATCTCTCTGTCATAGGCAATCCTCGATTAATTTAAATATGTCTAGATCAGTATATTAAGCGGATAACAAATTGCACTGTTAAACCTTTTATCACAAAAAGCTACTTTAGAGCTGCATAATAAAGAAAACTTCGAGTGTTTTCAGTATTTAAATTGCTACATTGCTTAGGATAAAAATAAGTTGAGAGAATGTTTTGAGTCGATATAGTTAGGAATGCAGGCTGAAACGAGCGAGTATGCAATTTTTTGTAATATCATATATTTATGCTTCTTACCAACTGGTTCATGTCTGATGCTCCTTCCGTTTTTCTGATGTAGTTGTGCCAACCCATCCATTCTTCTATATCAGCGTCCGATACCCCATGGTCACAAGTTTCCCTTCTGACGCGGTTATGGGAAATGTCCTCTCCGTGTAGACTTTTTACCATTAGCTGACAGGCAGCTAACGAAAGGAATAATGTCTTTGCGCTCAACATTTTGTTGGTTTGGTCCTTATTGAGATTATTCTATTTTACAGGATTCGTACTGGCCGGTAATTAATGTTCTGCACTCAAAGGTATATACCTTCCACCAGCAAACCTCACTTACGTTAAGATGCGTTTAAACTGCGACCGTCCCTGGACTCTGTTTGTCAGGAATCAAACGCATGCCGTCCATGCTTTATTTATATGTACATGGAATCAGTGGTCCTTGTGACAACTTCTTTAATTTGGAACCTGGTGATATGAGTAATAGTTGATGTCCCCAAGTAACCCTCCCCGTCATAGGCCATTTATCCTGGCACTTCGTCAACACCTGCTTAAGCTGTCAGCAAGTGCGTTTCCATTTCTTAAGCCCCAATTCTAGGTACAATGTTTGATAACACGGGTAATGTTATGGTCTTTGAATGTTGATGTGTCCTAACACTAAGATTCCGTTGCAAATATGTGAACAATGACTGTTCTTTGATTAGGCAACAATATAATATTTTTAATTCAGAGAAGGTATTATTTGCTTAGCGTAGAATGCATATATCATGAATATATCATCATTTCGATATGCATCCAATTCCTATCAGATAGTACATGTAACGAAAATCAATTAGACCAGATGACCTTGAAAAACGCTTGATTGGGAGCGAAGCGTGTATCTGCATATTTGTCTGGTATAAAAACTAAAATCTTAAAAAAAATGACATATGATAATACGATGAATAAAGCATCAATTGGTGATAACAACAACAGATTACCCTGTAACCGAGACTCATTTGAAATGTGTTGCATGAGAAAAAAATAACAAAACCAATTTGCAACCAATTTATTACATACATATAACTATAAGAACAACTTTTGGGAACAAGTCATTCCTTGTAAATCTACAAACTATAGCACATATTATAACTTATAAAAACAGTAATACAAATGTTAGAACTTAAGACATTGCTTAAGTGATTGATTTTTAAGCGAATCTTCCTGTACTTCTGTTGGCCATACTCCAAGAAATAGATGCAGTTTGGAATCAATCCAGAGTATCATCCTTGTTTCGATGACTTCTGGACAAAACGCTCAGCCTTTAAATGCGAAATTCTCCCTTTGTGACAAATGCTTATTCTTCTTGTAAACGGGTAAGATTTTCAGAAAATGCACAATCTACAGTTCTCCACATCTATCAAATTCTGCTAAATTAGAGCGAAAAATGATAAATACTAGACATATCTGAGTGTATTCTGTATTGTATTCATTCAATAAATCTGTCTGGTTATATCGAACTGTCTTTTGAACCTAATTTTCTTCTTAATTTTGGGTTATTTGAGAGGATTGGTGAAGGTGAATTGTACATTTTCTGAAGATCTGGCCCAAATAGGAGATCCCCAAGTAACACTGGTCTGACCTGACGACCAGCTAACGGCTTTCATAGAGATCATACTATAAACGGTTCGGCCCATGTCGACAAAATCGTTGGCGATGAGTTGGCGATCGAGCTAGTCGATAAGAATTTTGTAAAATGTATAATATAGTATCGTGATATAATTTGAAGTATTCAAAACCAAGCATTAACAATGCTATCACACTAATTTTCTCAACATTGATTGTTGTATTCCATCATAAAACAGGACCAATTGAAAAGCCCCACCATGCAGGAGATATTGTATACCCAGTATAAACAAGATTGATAAAAACATAAAGAAAAAATGTTTCTTTATTGTAACTGACATACCGGAACACCTGAGAAATCACAAATAGACAATTTCGAAAAGGATTAAAGAATACATTCAATTCAGTTTAAATGTAATAAGTATAATAAACGATTAAATAAAAGGGCAGAGCAATTGTGTGTCGCCAACAACAAGAGTGTGTAGACGGTATTATATGTTGCGTTAGTACACTCTATACCACACTAACATGCAGCGGCAGCCGCTATGCTTTAGCATTGACCGCTTTGATGAGCGCTTTGATGTTTACTGAACGATTAGTCCCTAAGGTTGTGTTGGTTCTCGTTGTCTGCACGCTGACATCCCCGAGGCGTCAGCCGAGGGGATGTCAGCGTGCAGACAACGAGAACCAACACAACCGAAGGGTCTAATTGTTTTAGTCTCGAATTTTTGGGATCCTTTGGACACTTTGCAAGCAACACAAACTTTAATAAACCTCACAACAAAAAATTGGGGAACTGTTTTGGCATCCTCACACACACGGCCACCCCTGCTCACCACCAAAATGGACTGGCCTAAACACATGCACTTAGTCAGTCAAGACCGTGCACATCGGCGATACCAATACAGAACGATCAACACCGCCATGGTGACATAACTGTTAGAGATGGCCTGAAACTGGATTCAAATAACTTTGCCCCATTCACTTTTTTAATTATCGGCCCAGACAGTCGGGAGAAACATAACAACAATGCACATGGTGCTGTAGCACTGAAAGTTACGACCTCCGACCCGGAAGTCATTGACTGTTCCGCTCTAGAGAGCACATCCCGCCCACTACACTCGTTGCAAAACACCCGGGAGTAAACCCCTGCTTGAGCTGTGTTAATATCTCGTACATATGGCATATTATACATGATTTGAAAGAGAACTTAATGCTGATTCTAGCTATGTATAATATGTGCATGTTTCGACCGTACAACGGCCTGAGCCTCGCGCGAACATGCAGCTTAATACGTTATCTAAATTACATAATATTTCCTGTAACTCCCGCTCAGTGGCCACCGGCCCGTGACGAACTGGTTTTCCGCGCTGGGACAAGAAACCCCGAAATCCCAAAAATCCGAGACTAATGCATGTTAGAGTGTAGTGACAACAGGCAAGGTCCCTTATTACTTAATACTGCTGCCTGGGGAAACAACATGTCGTGATTCGGGTCTTCTAGGGACAGCGGTAACAGGGCACGACGTGTGAGTCCACTAACTGTGGCACCATCCCATTTCTAATGACCATCCATCCCATGAAAAGATTACTAGCCTTGGGCGCTGTGTTTACCATGTTGCAGTGAGACATATTCATCAATCATAATCATAATAGTTTTGACGTGAGCAGTTCTAACGGAGAATTATGGTTGGATGGATTCGACGTGCCGGGATGGAGAAGACTTTACTTTTGCATTTAATTTAACAGTACACATATATTATATATAGTTGTACAGTTTAAATAAATGATATGATACACATATGATCGTGAGTCCTAAAAAATAAATCTCGGACAATCCCAAATGACGACTTTGTTTTACAATATTGTATGATGCGCGAACAGATATTTCTGGTTAAAACAAATAAAGTACTGTCAAGTAAGAGCCCTTGTTGGCAGGAAAATGAATGAAGAATGTGATTTTTAAAAAAAAAAAGAATTGTCGAGTAATAGTGAATCAACACAAGGCATCGTCCTTTCTGCGATATAACTTGAGCTGAAAACGAAAACAGCAATTTTCTCGTCACTCTGGCACATGACGTCCTCAAGATAAACGGCGTTGTTTACTTCATGGGTAAAGGTCACTATACCTTGACTTCAACAAAGCCCCTTCAATATTAATGTGAAAGACATCATGTAAGCATCACGGAAGGGAAAATACCCCTGGGGATATGTCAGGTAGTGTAAACACCCTTGTCATTCAGTCAGAGTAAGGTCATACCCTCTTATGACCGAGGACCTTATTTTAAATCAGATGTGAATATCAGTTAGTTGTTGGCATATGTAGTGTATTGGCTCGATCCTTTCCCATTAACGTTTCTATTGATCAGCTGACAGCCCCAACCAATCCTCCATGAAATCCCTTCCTCACGAGAATGCTGAACCTGTGGTATCTCGATCCCTATAGTTAAAACTTTGTTTCTGTGTTATTCATATTATGTTGATGTCCATTTCAAATCAACTAAATTCACTTCATTTTTCCATTGATAGAAACACAACCATCTGCAATCATTCTTCTGTTTTGTTTTCCGTCCATTAATTTTGGAATCGGTTTAACTATACATTATTTTTTTAACACATTTTATTGATCGAAATTCCACAGTTGCGGTATGTCTCATTCGTCAATGAAAAAATATACTATAGCAGAAATCTATAATTATATCAATATTGATATTTTACATCTAGATCAACATTGCACGATTGAATGGTTATGTTACTGATACAATTAATGGTAAAATATACGGCAAGTTTTGCTCACACACAACTCAAGATAATTCCCGTACATCCACAGGATTGTAATCCGTTCTTCATCAATACATGATAATTGTTAATCTAGCGGGGAAGAAAATATGTTTTGTTCATTTTGCCCACTTAAAGTGTTAACATAATTATATACATATATAGTTGCTCGCAGTTATAATAAAACAGCATAGTCTCTTTATAAATCACCCATACTAATTTGTTTACTCAAACATATCAATTATCATAATTGTACTTACAGCTTTTTTGCGTTTACATGTCATATTCAGTACTACAGACCTCTACATGTTACTTACGACAAGAGCCAATTATCCGAATTTTTCAACAATGCCCCCGTCGCATAACAATCTGCGAGCTCAATAGTAACACTGAAAAAGCTACTCGCAGATTGTTATGCAACGGGGCAATGCTTTCAACTCTTGTTAAGACTTTAACTTATTGATAGCTGGTAAATTATTCCATATTGCGGTGCCGAGCACATGGGGACTTTGTCTAAATTTTGTATGCCTCGGATGTGGACCGATCATGTTCACCCCCTCGGCTTGCCTGGGCTGACGAGGCATATAGTCTGTCTAGAAAGTAGTTGACACGTGATTCCTTATTCCCTTTAAGGGGAGGGAAAAGTGGGGGAGTTTTGACTTCAAACCTTTGCTCCTTGAATCGCCGTTTGCGACTGACCATGACCGTTTGCGACCGACCATGGCCAAATATCCAGCTGCATTGTATTGCCCTGTCTCTGTTCTATGTGGAGCAGCTGTTGTTTTGCTTAGGTGGAAGGAAGAGCTGATTATACTGGCCCTGTTTCCCCATGGTTGATTGCAATGGGCAACTCGATGGGCAAAGGGTTGACAAGTCCTTGTCATAAATAGAAATACAAAATCTCCCACTTTTCCCTCCCCTTAAAGGGACTAAGGAATCACGTGTCAACTACTTTCTAGACAGACTATACCATGAGTGTAAATATCTATATTTTTAAAATTATACATCAGACCCAGGATCGATACATATCGTCGTTTTCCCAACAGGTAGTACTGTCAATAATTCTGCAACAGGGATATGCTCATCATATTATATCAAGTGAACTTGTTTCTTTTTTCTTTAAAAGTATATCAAGTGAAGGTTTCTGTTGATAACACCCTGCGATCACCAATGTGTCAAATTGAAAAATAATAATCCACATTATTACTATGGTTATGGTAGAATATATCATTGTCCATATTTGAATAGAACGATAGCATAGATTGTAATGGTAAAATCGTATTTACTAGAGGTGAATATAATGCTTTGAAATTAACGACCTGAGCGCTGTAATTATCACGGATAATTGTTGCCGAATGTGATATTATTTGTTTATATATTTTCTGCCCTTGCTGGAATACCTACTATGTAAAGGACCATTTCCTTAACTTCTAAAAACAGGATAAAAATTCAATAATAATAATGCCTTTTTCTTACTTGCCATTAATGGTAACGTGTTGTATCATTGACACAGATGTTGAGGTCAAGAGGGGTCAAGAGGGCAAAGTATTCCTGAGATATGATTCATTTCTTCGCAATATGTGTGGGGATATTGGACAAGAAGTTAATCTCAGGAAAGTATATATTTACAACGAGATCCTAACTATATGATGCCACAATAAGCCGCCATACATGCATATGCCAAGAGAAAGATTAAAGGCATTTTCCCTACCTAAATGGTAAATCTTTTGGATTCAAAAACATATATTATATCGAATAGAATATAAAATGTGGCAAACAATGAATGTGACTAGGATTGGCTCCCAATAAAGTTACCCTGGGATCTGTCTTATTATTGATTGCAACATGCTGGGTACATGTATACTTTTACGTGTCTAGGTGTAACTCCAGATTGGATTATGTGTCATTATCTTTTCTTGTAACAGTTTAATTTTTTTAAACTTATATATATAATAGCTAATGACGTTTAATCAAATTTATCATAATATCTGGCATCACAGTCACCAAGAGTCTCGAACAGTCACCATGTTACCAACAGTCAAGTACAATCACCAACAGTCAAGAACACTTGCCAACAACCAAGAACATTCGCCAACAGTCAAGAACATTCACCAACGGTCAAGAACATTCACCAACAGTCAAGAACAATCACCAATGACTCGTCATAATGGACATGTTGAATTTTGTTGGACGCTTTTAATTGTTCTAAATTTGTCCAATAAGTGTTCAAATCTCAGAAAATTGTTGTGTAATGATGTATTGTGGTAATGGCAGCCAGAGCATGAGAGGGAGAGGCAGCAGGTAAAGACCACGTTATCTTTTGCCCCAGCACTTGTTTTCTTTGACCCTGATTGTGTACTGAGACAAAATGGATCATTGTGGAATCAAAGTGAAATATTGTCTAGAACTGCTTAGTATTGTCTCTAGGTGAGTATGTCCCGTATATGCCTGCAGGTAGCGAAGAGCCCTCTTACGATCGTTTGAACACAAACTCACATCAGTTGTCAGTTTATTACTTTTTATTCTACGAAAATATATATATACTCCACAAAAATAGAATTAATCAACAGCAGACCACATTCTAACATTGGAATATCTTATCAACAGTTTAATACCAAGTGAGACAGAATTAAATGCGATATATTCTGGTTGCCAGATATTTATATACAACTATTATTAATAGACTTAGGGCAGGTTTGGTCCACAACCACCTAGAAGGATTTATTCACCCAACATATTTATAGACGTATACATATAATTATATTATATTTAGAGTGAAATTGAGTGACAAAACGAGCAGACGGTAACATGATTAGATTATGATGTTACCGCTTCGGTGAGATCATATTACTGGAACTGTCGATGTGTTACTGAATAACAGCACTATGACCACGCGGAAGCAACAAAATGTAAAAAGACTAAATATTAAAATTAAAAGAAATAATTTCGAAGTAGTAATTTCCAAGATACCATATTCAAGTCATTACAACACTGACTAAAGTCAAGGATACACGGCAACCATCGTTTCTAAGTAAATATAAGAAAATATCATATCACAGGAGTTCTTCATGGACTAGCTATTATGCAGATAAAGTCAAATTCAAATTAGCACTATAATTTACTGCCCATCCATATTTTATGGTAAATTTTCCAGGGCACAACTTTCTCATTAAAATCCCATACGCATCAATACATTTCCCCTATAGACAAATTGTCTATACCCAAAATTATACATTACACAAATATAAATATACATATGGTTAGAAGATGAACATCTTAAATTGCCCTAAAGGATTTCGCAGAGTTTGGAACTTTTGTTCGGTTGTCGTTTTTCTGGTTCTATTTTTTTCTTCTGGTTTTGGTTTGTTTTCCTCCTCCCTTGATGTCCCTTGGGATAAAATAATCTCTCTAGACATTTGTTGAAGAACATACCATCAGGGTCGGCCTGGGATCGCTCAAGAGCGCTGAGAAATTGCGGAATCTGGTCTTTGTACGCCTGTAGCAATGAAAAAGCATGACTAAAGATTCAACTTTTCAGGAATGGTTCATTAGACAGTTGGCCTATACACTATCGTTCAGGGAATACCTGACAAAAACACTAATAATTGTTATTCATTGAACAGGTAATATCAGGCTTTTTTCTTAAATGCATAAAGTTAATTCTAAAATAAAATAATTCCCTTGCACCATAAAACAAAATCATTAAAATCGTTAAATCAAGATGCTCCTCAGCCACAATAAATTTATAATCAATAAATTCTGAGTAACTAGAAAATTACAAGATACCTAGCGTTACGTAACCTTACGTAACATGGATCCTGCATGATAACTTAGAGTAAGATGGTAATAACAAAGTGGTAAACCCGTAATTACTGAACAGAGATTAGAGGGAGTTTGAAATTGTCATATATTATATATTTGCCGGTCTTAGAAAACTCAGGACAAACAGTTTTGTTGGATGAGGACACCAGTGAAGATGCATGCATGGACATTTAATAGGGTCATCCCCAGTGCTGACAACATCATCAGCTCCATGATTTTTCTCATGTCTTATCAAGCTTCCTACCTGACGCATGACCCGCTCAGGATGTGGCAGCATCTCCCATCCTTTACACCAATGTGGCCTCGCACGAGTCAATGTTTTCCATACATCAGAAACTTTCATCACAAAGTCCTGGAAATGAGGCGTTCCACATATAGCCAGCACTTCTATGAAAGCTGTATGACCTGCAATGAAAATATAATATTTATCACAAAGAGGTCAGTTAGCTATCTGTATTATTATATAAAAATGGTGAAAATGCACAATTTTAATCTAGCTTATTTGATTGTTGGTCATCTTAAGATTGTATCAATATTCCCTGGCCACATACATAAATTTGCATTATAGCAGATCGGGACCCTGGCAGAAATATTCAGCTTTTGATTATTTTTCTTGGATCAATGCTAAAGTTATTACAAGGTTATTACACCTACTATACTAGGATGATTGTCAGCCCATTCTTGTTTTTTAGCTTGTGTTACGTTTCCTGACTGATCAATAGTTGATATGCAATCAAAAGTGAAAGTTGCAATGAAAGGCAGGGAAATATCTGTGCATCTGGGTGTCATATTGTAATGAATGAAAGGGAAATACCTGTACCACCATGTGCTGTGTTAGCACACATTGCTGGAGACATGAAGGCATTACTGTCCCCAATGAATCTCATTTCCAAAGGTAAATTCATGGGAAATCGTCCCTCCGTTGCTTCCTGCTGCACCATCTCTATCACTTTCTACATGAATAAATCATGATACAACTTCATACAATGTTCTTTTACATTTCATGTAACTGAAGGAATGTTTATTGTCGGGTAATGGATGGAAATATTATGTTGTCATTTCTGTTAAATAGCCACTTAAGAATATGTAAACGAAGAATATCAACCACTATATTGACTTGAATAAGAAGAATAAAACACAAAACGAAATATTTACTGAGTAAGGCATACGATGTATTTAGAAGCTTTTAATTAATTCCAAAACATGCAAACTCAGAAAGACCTGCATATCAGAGATGACTGATTTCCTAACCTGAGCAGCTGTAGCAATATTTGAGCAGTCTTTATCCAGACTGAAAGCCCATTCCAAATCATAAACAGGTACCTCATCCACATAGTTGAGGAAGTGAACAGCATGAGGAAGTTGTTGATATATTTTCTCTCCTCCTTTAAATACGTCATCCAATACATCTACCTGAAACATATAGTAGAGTTACATTCATGCTTCTGTTCTTGTTAAATGCCAACATGATCTCTTTGTTATTTCACATAAACGATAAAGCCATGAAAACCTTCACTAGCTATATATACAATTTGGAAAACATAATTATAAAAGGCGATTTCTTACTTGCATTTTGTTGAATGAGGGTGCGGATTGTGGGAATTTTCGGACCAAATCATCTGCTAATTGAAATCCTTTGCTCTGGACCCATTGATGAAAATCATGTTTTGCATAATGTGTTGGTCCCATAACTTCACCTGCATTTTCAGCTTTGTTAATTATTCTGACCCATACTTTATCATCCTTGGGATCCCATTCACCCAAGTCAATATCTTTTTGAAGAAAGGCTTCGATACTTTCCCATGTGCTTATACCACTGAATGGGAACCAAAATATTTCCACAGAATCGTTTCCTGTGATTATCTGACAGAGCTTTTCTGTATCGTAGAATACGTCGCGAACGGACATCCATGAATTCTCAACCTCAACGATGTACATCGGATCAACCTAATCAAAAAGTCAAAAAGTATTATTTCAACATGTAAACATGGCGATTATTTACATTTGTTATGAGATAAAATATTCCTCTATTCCTCTATAAGTATAATTATTGTATTCTATGTTTGAAGCCTCAAAAGGTTCTTCTGTCGATGAATCTAACAAAATTATCAACAATAGTCACCATAGCTAATTATGACCATTCAAAATTGCAAGCTCATGTAGTAGCATACAAACTACAGATTAATGCTACAAAGTGGTGTAGCAGTAAATATGAACTAATACCAATTCGGGACAAACATACTCAAAGGTTTTAAAGATATTCCAAAGACGTTGAATCTAATTGAGATAGAATAAAGCTGCATTTTCAGCTATTACGACCAAAGATATCTTATCAACTCATTGTTTGACCTATAGGATGGACGTTATTAATGTCCTGCTGCTGCTCTAGAGATATGTTTCTACAAGAATTTGAATCTGAATCAGCCGAAAGGGAAAAAAGAGACAAGAACTATTTTAGAGCCACATACCTTTAGGGTGAAATCAATGACAATACCCCAAAGTCCTAAGCTGCATTGCACAGCTCTCATCATGTCTTGGTCTTTATTTATGGAATAGGTCTGCAGATCACCGTTACTATTTACGATACGTATAGTTTCTACGTAATCACACATGGTCTTTGTTTCCCAGCCCACCCCCTGAAATATTAAACCTAGTTATGTTAGAATGAACGTGAATATGAGAGAATATTTATTTTATTACATATAGTTCGCAAGCTGTCTCAGAATTCAAATTTGCTGCTTTGCGAACTTTGCTGAGTAATTCTGTATTGGCAGGAATCGTAATAAATGATTTAATAAGATCTGTTAAGTATTAAGAGAAATCTATTCCAGGCATCTCTCATGATGTTTGTAACTGAAGTTGTTGATATCCATTGAAACTGTTCCTGACTTTTCAAACTACATTAATTGCAAATAAGATAGGATGTCCTATTCAACGAGTGTTTCCCTGATACCTACATGACAACCTGGAATGATGACACCTCCCATCTGGAGAACTCGGATGATTGTGTTGGCTGGCAGGCAAACTGCATGGGTCAGTTGGAATTCCATGAAATCAGATACAGGTACACTGGCAGCCACTGTAACCTGTCTCTCGTTACCATCACCCTAAAACATTTTGCACTTACAGTTGAGTCAAAAGCCTGTCATTAAAATTTTGTTGACCTGAAATTTCTTGAAACGTTATTATTTTAATCATAGGTTATACCGGTATAGCAATATTGAAAGTCCAGAGGATCATTTTTGCAGTTGATATTTCTTGAATAAATGCAATGAATGGCGAATAATGCTCCAACAAATTTTAAATCACATAGAAAATAGTTAAGCCATAACAGATACATGCCGTCATACTCAAGTGAATATATAGGAAAGTAATTGATTTTAAAATTGATCGACCGATCAACACTGACCAATCGCACAAGGCCATTCAAAATGTGAATATATGTAACAAATACTTTTGACGGACATAACCATTACGTTGTGATAATTTAATTCTCTGTAATTAACTGATATGATGATGGCAGCATTTGCTAGCTAATATATAGGGTCAATCACCTGGTGTAGCTCTATCTGTGGTCCATCTGGTCTCTCTATATCCTTGGTATGCACAACCAATTGTCCCTCATCTGAGAACAGGGGAGTCCATGAGTGGGTTCTAGCTGCAGCACGCACCTGCAAGTTACATTTCCTTGCAGCCTTAATCACGTTTTGTACTTCCTCCACTGACGTTGGTCGACAAGCGAAGATATCTGAACGAGTCTGAGATCCTGACCAGTTCTTGAAGCTCTCTATCTAAAAAGTAAGATACTATGTCATGTGCATGCATTGTCTTGGCCAATGTGGATGTTATTTATGACTGTGTTGCTTGTGGTCGAAATAGATAAATGAATCACATGGCACAACAATTCTCACTGAAATTTTCCTAATTCCCATGGGAACACCCTAATTCCAGATCAATAACATTCATATGAAAATTACAATTTAAAAGATCATACTTCAGACTACTTGTGTCCTCTCAAAAAAACTCTTTTTATATCAAATGAAAACTACAAACAACCCCTATAAAGGGAAGTTTGTATCCAAAGGGCAATACCAACATGGTTAGGGGTAACTTAATTGGCAACCATCAATAATGATATTCCTTAGAACTTTATATTATGAATGATGTTGATTTTCAATCCAATCCAATCGTGGTTTATTGCTCCCTCCTTACATACATATTCATTAACTCATTCATTCATTCCTCACACAGTAATATCAAGACAGCTGATGGGATTTCCTTTTGGTAGTGATATACTTTACAAAACAATATGAACTGCCATTGACGGTTTCCTATAATACAATACTTAAGTCATTAATGTATGTAAGACATTATCACATAAAATATGATAATCATGCAATATAAGACAAAAGATAAAGCAGGACATGACAGTAAGGATATTATCTTTCCATTAATTGACGAAATGGACATGGGGTATGAAAGTGCTTCTAATGCACAATTGTCAGAGTTGCAGGTCTTGCAAAGCACAGCATCGAGAATTACAAATACCTGATAGGTATTAAAATGCATATAATGCATTAGAAATTAATAATGATGTCATTAAAAAGTGGGAGACAAATAGAACACCATCTTATCGCCCACTATGATGATGAAATAATCATTATCATGAAACTAGAAAACTAAAACAAGAAACTATATTTAAGACAGTTGATGCCCTGGGCTGCCAATTAAAACCGTGTAGTCACTATAACTCCTTTACTGTGACAGTGAACTGCAAGGTTTGTATGGTTTTTTTTAACTTTTACGTAGTCTATAGCCACACTATGAACACTATTATCTCAGGGGAACAATCTATTGACTTACTGATATTTGTGGAGAATCCCCGACGTGCCTCTGCAAATCCTTCCTAGTTTCCTCCATGTCTGCTCCTGGGTGGATCCTATTGTGGTGAATGCCCAAATACGAATATAAACACACGGTTTAGGATAAGGGAGTGGTGGGGGGGGGGGGGAGTTCTAGGTTAACACTCGACATCTACCCGTGGGACATTTACCCACCAACATCTACCCGTGGGACAGTTACCCACCAACATTTACCCGGTGGACATTTACCATCCTTGATGTGTCCCCATTGGGATATCTGACATCGAAGCCAGGGCATTCACCCATCTAATGGACATTTTAAGCAGACTATATTCATGTAGGCCTATACACCTAATTCATGAAGTTCTTAGAGAGGGAGGTCATTAATATTACCAATAATTTAACGTGGAGGCAGATGAGAAGTGTAGCAGTAGTTAGAATATGAGATATAGGGTCGGTATAGGGTATACAATATTTCTGTGGTATGAGGGTAGAGCCCCTCGGTTCCACTCTTGTCTCGATCTGCCAGGTAATCACCATGCAGCAGACCTGCATGGTTCCTTGAGTTGCTGTGAAGATCCTTCACAACGCCAAAACAAAACAGAAAGCCCAGATCGATAGCACCTCATCAATTAATGCATGTGCACCTTGGGCTGGGTACCTGCAGATAGACTAGCATCAAGTCCCTCAGCCTATCTCAATGAGCACACACAGCCAGGGTCTCAATCATGATTTGGCCTTGGATGGACTTACCGATTTGTCTCAGTCGGGGCAGTAGACCTGTACTCTAATATGATAAGTTTAATTGTTTGTTTTTTGTTTTCTTTTTCTTTTTACAAAATGTTGTTTATGAAACAACAACAAAATCAAAGACTTACACAAGTCTAGGTACCAGAGTACATGCAGGCCACGAGTCTATTCGACATAATTTTGTTTTTTATTCTACTTAAATGGTATATAATGTTTCACAGAAAAATAACTCATATGAGTAGGAGAAAAATGGACTTTGAGATACCATCATCTTTTAAAAGATGAGATTAAATGGATTCCAACGGTGTCAACATTTAGGAAGCCTAAAAAGTATTTAGAACTATATGGCATGTTTGGATTTTTGTTTACGTTTGAAACAAAAAATTGGGAATCTAAAAATGAGAACATATTCCCATTTAGATATCTTGTGAATGAAACATTTTGAAAGATATCAACTTTGCAACTTAGCGACTTAATTTATGACTCATTCTTTTAAAACACATTATATAGGGGTGGTGTATGGGGGAGGACTATAATAATATTGTAGCTTTCCAAAATTGTTTCAAAGTTGCAAGATCTTTGGAACGTGGTTGTTGCAGTTACAACTGCCTAAGGTGCGCTTAATTATCTATGATGGGTAAGGTGGTCGCCATAAGTCCCCATAAGTACTTCCCACACATTTCCAACGACTTCTGTGCAACATTACCGGAATTCAACAAAACTTTAATAGATAGATTTGCACGATGAAAGGTTTATAATGAATTACATTTATGTTTTGCCAAAGATAGATCCGTGTACAGAGAAAGAATGGGATGCATGGAGAATGCCGGGGAGAATATCAGAATTATACATACATTAGCGATACCATTAAAGAGTTGTAGCTAAAAAGTATTGGCAAACAGTAGAATTTGGGTCTATTGTTGCCTAGTTACTCGAGTTTGCTAAGTGAAAACCAAGTCAAACTCAAATAAACCCTATGCGTTAAATCCTAATAATGACGAGCCTACACCCGGCCTTCTACAGCATTACCGCGTAGACACGTTATGGTCACTGTGGCAACATCAATCAAGAAACCGCTTTACCTCATCACATATGGCCAATGTAATTAAAGGTTGACATTGTTTACATGTGTGTTTCAATATTCATATGCTTCTCACGTGTATGAAAATAATAATCAGGAATCATAAAGGATTTCATCATTATTGTCATCATGGCAGTGGTTTGGGGATAAATCAAGTTTCCAAATCTGTTAGTGATGAGGTAAATCCAAGGTGATCATGAGTGTAAAGCGACTGAATGATTTCTGTACCACACAAGCACGTAACGGGCATTTTCCCTAAAAATAATAATAGCAGTACACTCTTTGCACAGCCTGAAGTTAAAGTTATTACAATATTCCTTGGTATTGTATGCCTCCACAAATACCTACACATATTAATGAGCAACCCATATGAATGAAAAAGGTGTTAAAACCAAGAAAACGTTTATGAACTAAAACCTCCGAATCCCACTTTACCTCATCCTGTATAAGTAGGTGTAAGCACAGTGATGGTGGTGCATAGGCCTAATCTTAAACGATTTTGTAAATATTTTTAACTACAACTTTTATCGTGCTTTCCTGTGGCTCCTTTCCTTACCTATTTCCTTGCTATGTGGTTCCGGTAGGTTTCCACTCTATTTCTCAAGTGTTTGTCAATGTGCAGTTTTGAGAGTTGTATTAGAATCCAGAATTCTATGGGTTCTCACATCATTTGTTATCACTGAATGTGGTAGAGCTGGTATTAAGTGGCGAATAATGACGAGCCGGAATTCCGATTATCTAGTGCCATATTCGGGCCTTCATGGGGTATATTTATACTATAATATTCATTAATAATGGTCACGCTATATCTTTACTAGTCAACTTTAATATTACATTGTTCTGACCATTGAATAAGAAATTATCCAATAAAATAGTCGAATTTACATTTAGGCACCAGGTGGAGCTTTGCCTCGACCAATAAGGTGAATATTGATATTGACCAATAATAGATTATCCAATGATAATAAGCATTATATCTGCATGGCAGTGGGAACCATACCAACAATAAGTAGTCAGTAATTAAGGTTATGTAGATGAGCCTTATTGTGTATTTGATATGAGCATTGATGTCTAGGCTATTGTGTGACCGACTGCCGCGCCTACTCGTGTGAGCTATGGAAACTACTCAAACAATTCAAAGTCATTCACTAAGTAATAATAAATAGACAATTGCTGTGTCTATGCCTAAGCTGAGCTTTATTTTGGGTGAATGATTATATCTAAGTAGATTCTCTAGAGCGGTTTGTGGAGGGCTCTCAGAAATAAACTATGGTAGAGTTGAAACAACAATGAGGTTAAGTCTTCGAGATCTTTATGACAAGGGTAGAAAGAACAGAGGTGAGAATCCCTGTTGTTATAAGTATGTGTCTTGTATTTCCGTTTCCAAAGTGTCATAGACAATATAAGTTACAATAAAGTCACTCACGAATATGGCAGTTCGAGAAGAAATAATAAGGTTGACTTGGAGTGCTGGCAGACGTATAGGTGTTGATCTACTGAAATTGAAATGATTACTACTTCTTGATATTGCTCTTGCTCCTCTACCAGCAACATTAAATACCTGATCCTGTTGATAGGTTTATAAACATGTTTCACTTTAACTCTTTAGGCATGTTCATACAGTCATAAATATAAAGAACATGATTCAAACCCTGAGCGAACGCTAAGACTAACAAGCCTCATCAGGCTTCCACTGCATGGGGGATCAAGCTTTCCCCCCTTACACCAGAACTGGTAAAGTGTAAACGTATTAATGTTCGCGCAGTATTTATTTTCGCGCACCCACCTTTATGCGGGAAAATAAATCCTTTGTGAAAGGTATAAATATTGCATAAACAAGGTGTGAGACTTCCTTGCTGCACGAATTTAAATCAACGCGAAAAGGTCTCAAAGTACTAAGGGCGCGAAATGTATCTGGCGAAAATAAATACTTTTACAGTATTCAATGTTTTCACACCTATAGCTTTTTTAGTTCAAGGCTTGCCTTAACAGCTAAATTAAATGCTGAATGATTTGTTATTACCATGGTCTTGCTACCCTCACATATAGTCCATGCATAAAATTATGAACGCCATGATTATGAACGCCCAAGTCGCAAAATTGATATTTTTCAAAGTGTTTTATTCGCGAGATCTCTTTGTAGGAATGTTTTCATTTTTGGGGTATATGGCGCCTTAAGTCGTATGAATTCGTGTACCAGATTTTAAGACAGTGTAGGCCTATGCGTATTAAATATAATTATTCGTGTGTTTCCAGGGATATTTAACTACTTTAATAGTAATTATTGTCCACCCAGAAATATTGGAAACCTTATTCAAACATAAAAAAAGTAAACATAAAATATAGAAATACTTTTTAGACTTCCTAAATGTTAACATCTTTGGAATCCACTTAATTGATCTTATTTTTCCAGTATGACGGTATCTCAAAATCCATTTTTTTCGACTTATGACTCATTTCTCTGTGACACGCCACATATATGTGCAGGTGATCCGTCACCGTGTATATTGGCGGCGGGAGCTAGGCAACGCCTCCTGGGAACCACGCCCTCCGCGACAACTATTCCCTCACCGAACCAGTTCACGCCACGTCACAATGCCCATCCTCCTTCCATAAGGTAAACACTCCATTCCATTCTACTATAACGCCCACTCGCCTCAAGTGAAACGTTGTATTTTAGTTGTTGGTGTGCAGGTGGCTTGAACAAGCACCTTTGAACATATCTTGTCTTACAAAAGTGAGAATGCCTTAAGGTTCCTAATTTTCTTTTTTAAAAAGAAAAAAAAATGACTATTTTTCTATGAACGGTGTATTTTTAGCAATGCTGTTTTGTCGGTGCTACATACAGTCGTAAATCTTTTTTCAAAGATTATGCAACAGGCGCATCCAATATATTGATACGGTTTTGCCTTTCGTCTAATCGTTGACCAATGAGCTGGAGGTGATCTTCCCCTTCTGGTTGATCGTCCCATAGATGACCCAAGGATCGTGATGTTGAATATGCCATGTTACTATTATTTACTTACTTAATATATGTTATATAGTTTATTATTTATTTACTATTTTAAATTCTCGTCTTGATAAAGGAGTTCTCTTCTCGTCTTATTAATGAAGTCGCTTCTCATCTTATATTCTCATTCACAAGATATGTTCAATCGTCTACTGGATTATAGCTCAATCGACTACTGGATTCTTAGCTCAAACGTTCTCAATCAGGTAGAAAAATGCAACAGGCTTCTAGTATCGCAGCCAGGTTTATTCAGAGTATCAAGAAAACAATTGCCACAATTAATTGATCATCAGCAAATAAAGAATCCTTGAATTGAATTGAATTGAAACCTGTAGTATGAATCCATGTATTGGTCCACTGCAGCAATCATCATACTCATCATAATACTGCTTCACTAAATTGTCAATTATTAATGGTTATCACACTTTCAGGGATTTTGTGTGCAAAAAGGCCATGCAATATTCACGATAAGTGAACGCTGAAAACGCCAGCCTGCAATAACCATGTCTGAGCATGCAATAACCAACATGTCTGAACGTGCATTGTCCCTCTCTGAACATGTCTGAACGTGCACTATCCCTCTCTGAACATGTCTGAACATGCAATAACCAACATGTCTGACCATGCAGACAAGGATATTTCCCCTGTCTTTGATGCTAGCCTTGCGAAAGTTTACACAATTGGAAAGTTTACCATGCATTGACCTGTTGGACTGGAGATTTTAATATATTCTTAAGAGAAATTGGTAAAATAATGACTTTACTTGGAAGTTTTTCATACAATATATACACAGCTCTCTTTGGAAGTTTGTGGCCCTGACAGTTTGCCACCTGACACTAAGGGATGTGGTTGAATTTCTCACAATGGTCATTTATTGGTAGTCCATAAAACCTTGCTCCCCATGGTCATTTATTGGTAGTCCATAAAATGAACTGGCCTCACATGTGTTACTCTTTATGACCCACCCAGCTTAGGAAAGAAAATAATCAATAATTGATATTCAAACATATTTCAATACTCTAGATTCATATAGCTTATGTTATATGCATCATTTTGCTAGTTTCAGCGTATTTCTGTGACTATTTTAAGTGGAAATATAACTTCTGTTACTGGTGTCACAATAGGGGAAGCAAACATTAGGAACAAGCCCCACTCTCCTGAGAATTAAAGGTTCAATTGATTCAGTAATAGGGGGTCGATATCTACAGTGCCCTAATCCTTAAAAATAAAGTATATTTTAAAGTTTTCATGTTAGTTTCAAATGAGGAGTTTGATCTTATTGTTTGGATGTAGGCATTTACATCCTTTGGCCGATCTAAAGTCAAGTTGTGTGGTTATCCTGTACAATAGTAAATTACATTTCTGAGAAATAGGGAAAAAATTAACAGGTCCCTGTTCTTGTTTTTAAATGAGTTTAAAGTTATTTCTCTTGATCAATTTGTTAAAAGTGATAAAATATTTTAGTCAGTTTTCCTATTTGTATTTGGGAAACTTTTTCCCACCAAAACCCCTAGATTTCAAGTATTTGGATGAATTAACCCACAATTCCCTGGGGAGGCTGAGCTTGAAAGGGTTAAACACTGCAGATCAGTAATCTAGGTAGTAGATACCAAATATTTAGATATTAGATCTTACTACATATCTGTTACTTGGTTTTATCAATGATCATCTCTATGACAATCTGGATAAATACTCACAATGAAAACAAAATGGCATTTCTTTTAAACTCCAGTATTTGATTCCTTTCTGGCCATGAAAATGGAACATTCTCATTTTTTAAATGCGTACCAAGTTATTCCTCTTTTATTTCTCTAACAACTTTGTCTCAAATATGTAAATATATAGTGACTTGAGATAGATGAGAAAATAGAAAAAATGGTTATATCTTGCGACTGGGTGACTCATCTTCCTGTGACACATCACATTTCCATGAATGCAAGCAAAACCTTTTCTTCTTCTAAGTTTAATTATTCCCCAGTTCAAGAAATCAGCATATTAGAGAAATGTAATTTATCAAATTTATTATTTCACTAACTTTGTTATCTGTATCTTTGGTGATGAATAAACAATCAAAATCAAATGAAGTCATATTTGCACTTAAAATAGTCAATGAAATATGCTGGAACTAGCAAAAGAATGCACAGAACATTAAAGTTTTCTTGTAGACAAAATGTTTTCGAAACTCATTTCCCTGTGACACATCACATATGGTGTTTATTACACGTTTATTGCACCTGATTGAGATGTGTGATAAACTAAATAAAGGATTGCTGGCTTGATGGCCTGATCCATTACACCCCTAATAACCCCACTCGTACCTCGTGTGGTTATTGGGGTTAATGGATGGCCATCTTCTCCAGCAATGCTTTATTCAGTAATTCTTACATGTATACAATGAAAACCCTTAAAAACTTACTTTATGTCAGAATTTAGATTTGCATTAGTATTGCTTTTGTCATTATCAATAATGTTAATGATAAGTAGATAAAACATAAGTAGTTCTAACCTATAAAGAATAGAATAGAGTATTTTCTTTTGTCAGTATTGATGTTTATGTAAGATCAAATATAATATATATCTAAAGCTCAGGTTTAGAACAACATGAAATGCAATCCTCATGCAATAAACTCAACTCATATCAAATCTGATTTGCTGTGCAGGATGCGTTTATGCGGTGTGTATTTTAGACTGGTGGCAGAATCTCGTTGGAGGGGTACAAAAGAATAACATATCCCATCCTTTACGCATTTTTCAAACGTAATTCTCACAGCTCAAATATAAAAATATTATATCGGGGATGTCGGCCAGGCATTGTCAATTATTTACTCGTGTAATGTTTTCCTGGTACGACAACGTATTTATGACCTACATCGTGAATACGAATCTGGTTTGTTCTGACCATGATACTGGTTCTATTTATTTATTCTGCATGGACGTTTCTTGTTCCATGTCATTAGCCATACGCCATACAGAGAGCCAATGACTTGATGCATATGGGTAGAAATTATGAGTGATACTCCAGTGGTATTGCATCTGTTTATCTTATATGTTTATTTGAGCAAATATATGTAAATTATAGTGTTTCATAAACGTATTGGCAATGGCGGTTCACTAACTCGTTGGTTTCAGTTGCTTGGAATATTGCAGGAGTCCCTAGCAGTAGTTGCGCATCAATGAGTGCAATATCTCAAGCTCCTTCAGCCAACTCGTTAATCAATGAATATTATAATTAATGTATATTCATAAGAGTAACTCCGTCTTTTTTAAATCAACTTATAATACAGGCATTTACAACAATGAGATAATGAATTTTCCAATTCAGTCGGAGAATAACTTATTAGTAGACCCAAAATCCTATATTTAGGCTACTTTAAAGTAGACCACCAGTAAGATTTGATTACTCTCGGTGTACCTGCATCCCACGGCAAACACACCTATATCAAAGTATTATAGTCGGCCGATAAGAAGTAATGTAATAATTTTAAAATTCCGTGCACATACGAATTAGATTCTTTAATCCTAGCTAGACATTCTAGGTCCTAAACCGTCAGATCAGTTAAGAATGGTATGTCAGTCTATACTTCGCTAATCGGTATCCCTGCCTAGAACTCGGCGTTTTAATGGGAATATAATGACATTTTGCGGTCTTAATGGAATTATAATGGCACTTTGCGGTTTGAGGCGAGAGGCTTTCCCTTCGCTGGAAGGGGCTTTCTCAACTTTGGGCCTAGACTATAGGAAATTTGGTGCCTTTTGGAAGATCATTAGGCTATAGAGCGAAAGTCAAAGAGTAGTAGCTAGTAGGTGCAGGATACAAGTTATGATTCTGAAAATAAAATCCGATCTCTGTTTTCAGCTTCTAAAACGTGTGAATTTTAAACGTTTTATATCAATATTCCAAGGTAGGCGCCTATATCAAGGACGCGACTGTCCACCATTTGAACATTATCCATTCATTTCACATCGTCACTCAAAGAGATATTACAACCACCCATGAGAATGTCATCATTTATTTATCTCCGCAGAACACATGCCTTGCTTCAACTTGTTCCCCTTTTATAATACATTCTATCGATAGAGTGAGTTTCAGTTTGCCGCTTCTTTTCCATTATACCACCTGATGGCATACACCTTTATCAAAATATTACGCAATAAGATGTCAGAAAACGGCCTTTCATATTTGGATATCTTCTGTATATCAGCACAACAATGAATATCACGAAATAATCTATGCGGTTTATGATTATAAACGATTAAATAATTGTGGTGTACTTTGTTCTTACAATGTAATACTCACCAAAATCCACTTGGAAGGGAAGTTCGAAACCGTGCACTTCAACAACATAATACTGGTGAAGGCAAGCAGCAATTTGACAATGAGAAAGATTCATTATAATAATAGTCATAGTTGATGAGCTCATCTGTTAATTGACTTCTTGCATGCAAAATGCACCAACTTCTTCGTCATGGAACTTCGTAAAATTCCTGTAAACGAATTATTATTCTGATAATGTGTATGTGTTACATACATTTATCGCGCATGTTCTCCTACAGTTATAACATGTAACTTGTTTTGTAATGTTTCCTTAAGAACTTTTTCTATATTTAGCGATGAATTGGTAACTATAAACTGCAATAGATATAATAAAGATTAGATAGCAAATATACTAATATAGTGTAGAAGCTAGGCTGAAGGAGCGATATACTATGCATGCAGAACTGTGGCCAACTTATGCGGCACGGGTGAGATGAGTGACTCAGTGGTATCAATCTTGTCACCCAGCTGATGATTGTGCGAGATATATAACACAAGTGAACGCACTCTAGGCGCACATACATTTGCGGCACGGAGGGAGGATCGTTGTCAGAGAAATAACTACCAACAATCATTTTGCACACGGACAGCAATTTACCTCGAGATCTTAAACCATGGCATCTGCTTATCTATTCCTTGTAACGTTACTTCTGCAAGGTAACTAATTTTCCAGATATATAATGTGTCTGAATACTTCGGGACAAAGTTAACGTATTATTTTTTATGAAGTAGTTTTTTTTCCTACATTGGGAACACGAATCTGATTTGTTTTTACCAATTGTTTTGCACTGCTATGGGGATTCTATACCATAATTAGTATTCGATGCTTGTTACATTTAGATGAGATTCTTCTATCCATTTGTCATGTTGTAACGCTTGAGATTGCACTTATTTTATATATCAAAAGTATACTTTTATAAGTCATGGGTTGCCTAGGAAATCACTGTTCTATTCTTCTAAATTGATCGATTACATAAAATCTGTGACATAGCCCAAAACAATGTCAAAATTTAGAATTAGAAGTACAATGACATCCCTATACACATGCACATACATGAACAATGAATAAACATAAGAGTGTTATTTCCCATTACACTAATATTCAAGCAAATATTCATAAATGAACCCACCCACGGGGACATGACATTATTCTCTGTTCTTGACTTAGGATAATATGTATGTTAATTTTCTTGTATTTATTCATAACATATCGCTGTGGTATGAACATACTTAGAACAGAATATAAATCATTGAATCCATATATCCCAGAAAAAGAAAAAGTGTACCCACCCACGGGGACATTTCAAATCGCCCCATTTCTGGGCTTTTTAAGCCAAACCCAATCAGTTTCTCTGATGAGGTACTATGTATGAGGATTGTTAAATATGAAATGAAGCCGTTTTTCATAGCTAAAATAATGTTGAATTCATGTACCCACCCACAGGGACACATTACCTACCCCACCAGTCATTTTATAATTCCAAGCAGAAATATATCATTGATAACTTATTTTGCTAAAATGATAAATCCCAAAGTACCATGAGACAATAATAATTATCAAAAAAATATATGTGCCAAAAGTTAATAATTATTCTACATCTTGACTCAAAATTAAGAAACGTTTATTTTTACCAAAAAAATGACCTAACAATAGGGGTTTTTTGCCCATAAAAATAATAATTTTCCTCTTATACATATAAAAGTGGGTTCCGCATTGAGGCTTTCAGTGGGCCTGATACAACTATTTTGCTTAGAAATGCGTAAATTGGCAAATAAGAGTGTAAGGAGTGAAAAACCTTATGTCACAGATTTTGTGGAATCGATCCTTTACTCCTAACCTTTAATATACATGCATCATGATTTAGGAATTGAATTAAGCATTCCCTCACATTGTGGATAGAGTTTCATACATCTAGACTCCCTGGGTTTGGGACTATACCGGTATAGTCCGTCGTCCGATGTGCACTTAGATCCTGGATATATGTACATAGCTCTATCTATAGATCTATGAATCCAGACTAACCCATGCATTTGTCTGACTTCATATTAGGAGCCCTTTGAATGTCTAATTCAACAGGCTTAAATAGCATGTAAATTAAAAGGCATGATGGTACACTAGCTGAACCTAGATCAGTGGTTCAATCAATTGGTTTGAGGCTGGCTTTGCAGACAGTATTTAAGCTAATTAATTAGAAATAGAAGGCCATTTAATTTGGAATAGCAACTGTCGTGCCAGGCACTCGGGCTCTATACATACTACATTTTATTTTTGTGCATATACGTTCCCCTTGGATTTCCCATTTGTATTCCTCCGACGTTTACGCACCTAATTTGCAGTAATAATTATTGTTAATCAGTGTCATCGTTGGTATGAAATATTTAAGCTACCAAATAATATATTATATTTGATATGTTACCATTTCACGTATACAATAAGTTGTCATTATATACTTGGGAGGCCAAAGTCCCATCCCTTAGCCTATTGCCCAGAGAATAGGTCCCAGGGAAGTGGTACTTGGAACATTTCCCATTGCCCAAAACATTCACTGTGATTATTGGACTTTGTCATGTCACAGACATGTAACTGAAACAGCAACAGCCCACACAATACGTGAATGTGCAGCTAGATGCCCGGCGGCTGCAGACGATTTTCCTAAAATAATTATTAGAGAATTTGGGATGCAATTCAATTTCCTTTCATAATGTACCAATGACTAGGTAATTATAGATATGCATATCGGTGGTCATATGGAAAAGAAGATCGAAATAACGATGGCATGCGAAAATAAGTTCATAGCTTAACATTTAATTGAACCAGAGGGTGACCTCACAAAGGAAGGCATGAGAAGGGCATGAGAAGGTACTGGGTACATGTACATGTATGTGATTAGAAGGTTAAAATATCATCATGATCTTCTGCTATCGTAAATGATGGAGTTAATGTTCTTAAGCTATGAAGGCGTTCCACCATTAAGGATAAGAACGTCTGGCCCTATTGATCCCCTATTAACTCCTCTAAAATTGAAGTGCCTTCCCCAGTGGGAACAATTTAACATGGTGTAGCAGGGCTGAAAAAAACGGTTCTTTTCAAGATATATGGCTGTGCGACATATAGGCTTACATATGTGTGTGTGGTGTCCGCTCACACAAAAGAAAGGTGAAAGGACGCCCAAATATTCACTTTTATTTTCAAAGGAACGAAAATTATTGAAGAATGCCAATCATTGATTAGGATCTTGATCAGATATGACGAAGATTCAGTCTTATATCAGATGTGAAATCAGATGCTACCAGATCGCATCTCCACCTGCTCCACCCTTCCCCACCCATATAACACCCTTTTCTCACCTCTTACATACTTTGGGACAGTCCATTACAGTTGGACTGATCAATCCTAACATGGGTGAGTCCAAATGTGGTAAATGCAGTATGGAGGGCTATGGAAACTCAGGAATAGTAGCTTTACAACCCCTTCAAATGAAGGGGAAAATTAAACTAATCTAACCAAGACATACCATTCCAGGTCCAAACTCCACATATCCCATGCATTGTGATTCAGCACTTTATTATGCTTTGATCTAAGTTTAAGTTTTCTTGATTTGTTATTTCATACAGTAATGGTTCCTGGATACCTCATAGAAATAAGAAACATAATATTATGTACGAACTTACATCGTGTAATTTAATCTTTTCCAGTCTTGCTTCTACAAGGGGCTCCTCTACAGAAAGAGAATATCGATTCTGCTTGTAAAGGAAAGCTAAATGGACACCATTCAGCCGCTGGAGACTGCACTAAATTCTTGCTATGTGTTGACGAGAAACCCTACTACTTAAATTGTCCCCATGGGCTGCATTGGTCGGATGCATCTGGTCACTGCGACGTTGTTATTAGAGCCAGTTGCCATATTGTTACAGAAGGTGACGACGAAGAGTCTTCTGGAGATGACATTGCTGTTACAGTCGAGTTGGTAGATTATGGAAACACTGAAGAGGATGCAAACAAAAAGGATGAAATCGATGTGGATCTTCCAATAGAAAGGATTGAGGAAGCAGAGGAACTGGTCGTCCATGAAAATGAAGAGACAGACGTAGAGGAATCCTCAGAATCCAGCGTTGATGAATCAGAATCATCTGAGGATAAACACACTGAAGCTGACACAAATGAAATGGATGAAATACAAGATGATTATCCACAGGAAGAAGGGGAAGAGGGAGAGGAAGAAGAAGAGGAAGAAGAAACAAAGGCGGACGAAGAAAGGTATCGTGAAAAAGAAGCAAAGGAGATCTATGAAGAAGAAGAAAAGATAAAAGCTGAAGAAGAAGCAGAAAATGAAAAAGAAATTGAAAGGGAGGAAAGGGAGATGAAAAAAGTAGATGTACAAGAAGAAGAGGACGATGAATTAATGGAGGAGAAGGAGGTCGATGAGGATGTGAGTATTCTGCAATAACATTTGATTCATGTTTATGTCATGTAACTATACAATATATGGAATATTAATTATTAATGTAATGTATTATAACCCAGGCCTGTCCGTGAAAACAGCTCCACCGGACTAAGCCACACAGAAGGCCATGCAGGAGATGGGTGTCAGATATGACATTGTGAGACATTCCATGAAGGACATTTTTCTTGGAGTGGGAACTCTTCCCCATTCATAAGCTTTGAAAACTTTATGACACGCTCAATAAACTGTATTGACAGTCTCTACTGTTGGTATGTCCCTCCTCACTATAGCTGGCAAGGCTTTGCCTGAGTTATCTTGCTACAAACGCATGCCGTTGATGAGGGTCTGATGGGCATGATGAGGGTCTGTTGGGCTAACTGTGTATAGTTCTCCGTTAATTAGTTAATTAGCAGTTGGGGTAGGTAACAGATAATCGTGGTCCGGCCAGTCCCATAGGTGTTCCAATGAAGCGGATCGGTGAGCCATTTTGGAATAGGTTTCTAAAAGTATAGCAAGGTAGATGTATTTATACTTATTAGCTCTCAGATCTATACCCGTATCGCCCACTTCTACAGCTTCTCCAGTGTGTATCTATACATGTGCACTGGTCATACAGAGTCCAGTGTCCGGTGTCCAGAGTCACGTCTAAGGTTATATATAATAGCCGGGGAATGAACCATGCCTTTGATAATTATGAATATTTCCCAATGCATCCTGCCATTATTACTTTCAGAAGGAAGCATATCTCGACCAGGAAGCAACTAGTAAGAATGGTGGTTCTGGCGAAAAGTCACCCTCTTTGGTGGATACGTTAATGGTTGGTACCATTTCTAGAGAGTTATCCTACGAAAAAGAATATTATATTGTATATCTATGACCAACCAGCGTTTATTATCCTTTAGCATGTATTATCATTTAAACTCTATCATGTATACTTACATACAAATGATTATATTGTTTTCATACATTGGTTTTTGCACCCAAATTGAGTTAAAGTGTCCTCCTACATGTCCAATGGTATAATTGTGTTTTTCTCGTTTCAGGATGAAGTTGATGAAGTTGTCTCTTTCTTCTGAGAAGAAAGACCAGATATCATCTTTTTCACAGAACGATTAGTCTCATAGATTAGATTTTTAAAATGTTAAATGCTCGGCAGTAGTGAGCATGTCAATTTTGTAGCTCAAAATGATAATCGGCCATGGAATGATGATCGCCAACAAAACGAACAAGGACCAACGCGTACTTCCCGAGAAACCCTAGTTATCCAACAGTTGTCAGTCAAAATGAAAAGGCGGATTTCATATTGATTAATGTCGCATATGCTTTAAACAATTAATGCATATGCGAATGTAGAAATTTATTTAATTATAATTCATTAAGTGATGTTTCGGTTGAGGAGCAATGTCTGCACTCTGAATCCAGTATAGTCCAGAAAGCCACATTCCTCGAGCGTTGCAGTTCACTGCATGTATACAGCGATAAGCTTAACCACAAGGCTAAGACTAATGTGAATCACCTGACCCCTAAAAGTTAGGAGGTCATTAGGGCTTTCTACTACTGACTAAATCCAATACATTAGTGGGCCAATGTACAATGTGAATCCACTACATTAGTAGGCCAATGTACAGTTGCATTGTAGCCAATGTACAGTTTTATATTGTAGCCAATTAAGTTACATTTCCCCTGAAAACAGACTATCTGTTCGGTACAGTGAATGTATTGAATTATTGGTATGATATGATTCAAGACCTACTATATTTCTATAAAACCTTAAAGGTGGGAGATTTCTTTAAACTTCAATTGTTTATTGGTAAATCACTGGTTTCATTACAATACATAAATGCATATGTTCAAAACATTAAAGACTTCTGCCCAGGAGATATTATAGGTTGCGTACACTGTGCACAATAGAGATTTGAACAGTCGAAAACAGAAGAACTCAATCATAAGTTGAAATCACATAATATATATATCAGGTGTCACAGGTATAAGCTGATTCTATTGTTTAGTTCGTTTGGGGTTCTTTTCAAATTAAACTGCCACCTTTTCATATAGACTGTGCACCAAAGCACAGTTTGGCTTGTAAATATTTATATGTGAACACACCATAACCATGGAATGCCTATATATCATAGGGAGATATAATTGTCTCAATGAATACAACTACCGGGGGGTCAAAGTTGTTGTTGTAGATTTATGTCTTGCCATGTTTCGACTTACAGTTAAATCTTCTTCATGGACTCGGGTATAAGCCTATTATATTCATGTGACACATGAGTTCGTGTACAACTCTAAAACAAATCTTAATTACTGGACGTCAATGGAAGTGAAAACGGTGGTCATAAAACAATTGATATCATCTATGACGGATCAACTATCATGTTTTAAACACATGCGGAAATTAAAAACAAAGAAAGGAATGTGATTTGAGACCGAGTCGGGCTAATGCGGAGTAGACTGGGTGTTGTCACCGTGTCAGAGACTGACACGTTATTACTCTTGTTCCATGAATAATTGCTGGTCTCACAATGTAGATATAGTCACTCATAAGTGCTTTATAATAAATCAAATTAAATCAGATTCGGATGCGCATGGGCTTTTTTCCACAAACCAAGAGATCACAATAGTACAATTACATATTAATTTGAACGCTATTCACATTCACTATTGTCACATGCATGCAAGTAGGGCGGATATATTATTTCTTTTTTATTTGCATATATCCATAGAACTAGAAAGAGTTTCCTTTTGAGTTCTATGATATATCATAATTATGCCATTTGAAAACCTCGAATATGAAGCCCAGAGTTACATAGATGCACGGTGATTCACGAATAGTTTACCAACAGGAAAATTTCTGCATCAAATGTGAAGTAGTGGGAAATAAAGATCATTTCCTATTCACATGTAAGAGAACGGAAGCAGTCTGGACTCACTTAGATCATGGCTTTTGCAAAATATGGATAAACTCATTCCCGAAAATGAACCAGTGACCAAATGAACCAATTTCTTGGCTTTACATGTGCTTCAGAAGAAATCGAAGTATTGAATATGTATGTTTTAGAAGCCAAATGTATAACTTTGATTTTCGTATAATATACTTTAAGAGTACCATGATTGTTAGGTTCCTAAAGAAAATGATTGGGTAAAATGGTATTCTATGGAAGAAACCGATGCTACTAACGCATTGTAAAGGTATGTATACCTACACTAGCTTTATGTACATGTATGTGGAAATGCCTTTAGTAGAACAGAAATAATTATAATGTTAACTCAAATGTATCGTTTTTACTTATGTTATTCTAGTATGGCAAAGTTTAACATAGACTTTAAAGATAGAAATTATTATTTAAAAAATCGGGACAAGCTTACTAGAACAAAATATCCGGTATAAGTAGTAGGCTAGTAGTTTAAAGTCTGTTAGTACTGTTTGGCGAAATCAAAACCTATACTATGTTGGACACATTGTGTTCATATATCTGATTCAGAAATAAACGGGCAAGGCAAAAGCGTTCCCCAAACCATAAAAAATGACGGAAGATAATTATGGTCTTAATTTGAGGTTGTTTATTAGATGTTTCCAACGTTTCGGACTTCATCAGTTCATGTGCCCTTTGTCGAGGAAGAGTTATAAGAAATACCAATTAATTTATGACGAAGGACTGGAGGCCTTTTAGATAGCGTGGAAACCTTTCGATCCCAGAAGAACTATAGGAATTCACGCCGAAGGTGTGAGTTGTGGATATGACTTGGGCATGCATCAGGGCTTTTCGCTGTGGCCACCCGAGAGGCAGATCTTTTCAGAGACTGAGCGGGTCCCATCCCAATATATCTAAGACTGTCCTCTCCATATTATAGTAAAAGTAGCCAGAGGGGAGGTGGTTTATAGCAAGAAACAGAATATCAGATGGACATCCCCCTGATATCCTGCAATACATTCGGGGACATCAGCTCTAGCTGATACCCTGTGGCTGTACTTTTGCACCCGCAAATTCAGGCTTATAGCCTATATGATATGTAAGAACGTGTTAGCTATATAACCTTCATTTTATTTACTTTTATTGTGAACAGGTTATACACATATTAATCTTTTCAGAGAATTTCATTTTTAGTAGACATGTTTCACGTCTGAATCTCAGAGGCGAAGTTTTGTCCAGGCCCAAGAATTAACTTCACTTATTACAAAACAATACAATAATACCACAAGCAATACCGAATTGCTTACTTTATATCTCCCTCTTAAGTCTCAGCTACGTTTTGGGACGTCTGAGTCTTTAACCTAGAGACCTGGCTTGACAAGTTCAGGTGCATGTAGTTGGTCGGTTCCACGTCATAGCTTAGTTAACAGTGATCAGTTTACATTTATTTATTTATTTCCGGTTCATGTAGAAGATTGCGTTTCCAAGGGAAACGGAGATTGATGTCAGTTAAATGTAAAGTTTGAGAGGGAGGGATAGTAGGAGGGAGAGGAAGGGGAGACAGAAAATATGAAATCCCTATCCCATAATATATGACTGGTCACTCCATGTAATACTGTTGGTCCCTTTAACACCTTTGCATATGAGGTATCTTATTTCTCAACTTGCCACTTTAATTCACACATGGTCTACCCTTTAATTCACACCTAAACGCCATCCCCTCCCCCTCCCAGCCATTACCAGCATGATTCTGATCCCATCTGCTGATATCAGAATCAACAGATTCTTCACACTGATATCCAGGATGAGAGGACCCAAGATGTATTAAAAGTATTAAGTAAGGTAAGCCAGATTGCTACTGCTATATAGTATAGCAAGAGTCAGAGAGTGAAAGAGAAAGAGAGATTGGGGTAATGGGTGAAAGGCAAGGGAGGGAGGGAGGGAGGGAGGGAGGGAGGGACAGAGCTGGAAGGCAAGGGAGGGATAGAGCCACAATGTCAGTGTGCACCAAGTCATGACTGGGTAAGGGTGAGGGTTATTACGTAATAACTAGATGGGGACAATATGGTCAGGGAGCATGTGCCAGAGTGGAGTGGAGTATGGTGGAGGTGAGAAATGGGTGGTGCATGGGCAGAGCAGAAATGTATGACTGATCAAGTGGAATAGATAAGGCAGGCTCGCCTGATGTCATATCTAAGCTCACACAGATTATCAGATTAAAGTGATTGGCACTTTTGGCTACGAGACAATTAGATTGATGATAACATCAATCTAAAAACACCTGTGATTTCCGCAAAGTGATGTATCATACTTTGTGGGGTCGTTGACCTTGTATGTCTATAGCTGATACACTAATTCAGTGCAACCATTCAGTGCATTCCAGTCAATTATCTTGTATGAACATGAACAGACACGGAATGTAAGGTTAGTGGTAGGAAAGAGATTATTTGTAATTCTATAACAGATCTTTCTTCTAGTAATTTCAGCTGAAGATATATCATTGTCACTCAATGAGAGATTATTGTAAATAAGAAAAGCAAACAAATAAACAAGAAACACTGCGTAAAAGATATTGAAAAGATATGATTTCTATATAAAATTGTATGTCACGGCAGAACGGATACTATTTGAAAATATTAAAATAACCCTCCACGTCAAATAATTTCCGATTTCCCATCTCAGGATTGCTGTGACTTTAAAAATATTAATAAAAGGTTTTTCTATATGGGCAATTCCCTAAAAAATGCGTCATTTGGGTTGAAAAACAACAGCTCATCCAAAGGCTAAAATACTTATCTGAGATTATCTTATTTGTTATTTTCGGATACAACGGAGAAAAATCGCCTAGGGGGAAGTATCCTACGTTTTTTAGATATCTTTTTAATCGTGAACACAAATGCTTATTTTTGTGCCACCAGCAGATATAGAATAGTACCATGGTTTTCATATCCAAATCACCGCTTAAAAATGCAGCCAGTAATTACGGGGGGGGGGGGGGAATTGATTATTCTGAAATCTTATATTGTGATGATTAGAAAATAACTATAGTTAACCTTACAATTGATTTGTTGATGAAATAGTGTAAGGTTGATTTATTTGGTAGCCCCTTGTTTTTTTCCCACCAACTACATCCATTGTGGATTTCATTAAGGGGTACCTTGCGGGTGGATAAATTTCTGGTTGAGCTGGTAAATCCCTGCATGCATTCAACGGCCAAATTGGTGGTTGAAGAGAAAGGTTAATTTTGCACACTGAATCGGTATTCGTTTGTATCCTATGAAATTTACTTATGCATGAGAATGACACAATTAACTCAAAATATTATATCTTGCAATTGATATTTTAATTGTATCAACACTATGTGCAATATCTCTTTCCCTTATATTATTTTCATTACACATAGTCGATTCCATTTATTCCATGGGGCATTGCACTGGGATTCATATAAAGAGATAAACCACTGTTCAACAGGAAAAAAAACTGAAAATAACATTTTGTTTAAACTTTGCCTCGTGAAAGAACAAGGTTATGCGAATCCAAAAAGACAATAAAAACAATATGTCACCAGGTTAGTTTTTATTTCAGGGAGCCCTGAAATTTATGGCTGTTCACTATAGAAAAGTCTATGAGAAAAGGACAATTTTTTTTTTTTTCAGTATAAAAAAAGATTAAAATAACTTTTTCCTAAAAATTCTCTATAGACATAGCTAACATATTGCCTTACCCTTTCAAGCAATAAAAAATGGGGGTCACCAGCTTTTTAAAAAAGTTATTCAACTGAATTTGCATCCCGATGAGTTAAAAACAGGAAATTTGAACATTTTCAATGCTAAATAATATCTTTCAAAATATGTTGATACCCTGTTCTTTCATGCATGAGGGTAAACCTATATAGTAGCTAGGCCTATGTTTAGAAGACATTTTGTCTAAAAAATGTTATTCGTCTGCCCATTTCAATATCCATTTTCTCCACAGACTTCAATACTAAACATTGGTGGTCTCTAAAATGAAAAAAAAGAGATCTATATATGCTGATGTTGATGTGTTCTGGGGTTAATTAGATAGTCAATTAATTAGTCAATTAGTCTGGATTGATTATTATAGGAGAGAGGATACTCCCCCTATTATCAATGGGTTAAATCTCTTCTGGGTAGCTTCCACTCGCTGGGTTGTAAGGAGTATATAGTTGTCTGGTACTGCTGCATCTGCTTTTCTCTCTATAGGTCTATCTAGTGCAGTATTAGTCTTTACCCATTGCTTTCCCAATAAGAACACAATTCCTGTACCATAAAATAGAATCTTAACCAGCTCTTGTGTGTTTTGCAATACTAGGTTTATTATTGATATAGAGTGCCTTGAATACAATGCCTTTCTTCCTTCCGGTCAGTGAGACTCCTACTCACACACATGTTCAGGTTGGATATAAATACATACATGTATACCTTTCAATAGAGTCACAGATCAAACCCAATGGTCAATGTTCAGGTGTATCCATTGATACAGTTATGCAGTTATACAGTGGTACAATCATACAGTTATACAGTTCACAGTTATAAACAGGTAGATGTACTTATCTATTGTTCTGAAGACTGAATCAGGAGACTGTCCCATATTAGCTAGTTCTAGCTATATGTAGTTCTTCTATCAATATGTCTCCAATGGGGGTTTTCCCCCATACCCCTGGATCTATCAATCTGTCTCTATCTCTTAGGCAAACAGGCCTAAAGGGCAATGGCTCCTCCTAACTGATATAGAGTGGTGTTGAAGATACCAGAAGAAGATGATGATGGTAGGAGATGTAGATCTGTCCAGTCCCTGCACCTCTCCTATATATGAGCAATTCCACCAATTGGTCGTCATTTGGCTGAAAATTCTTAATTTTTTAAATTGCTTCTATTGGTTTATTATTTTTCGCACATAAACTAGATATATTGCTTATAATATAGACGAAATTGGGAATGTTAATGATGAATATTGTAGTCAGGGCAGCTTGGTAGAATGTGTGACGAGAATGCTCATGGTAAGGGCACCGAAAAATGGTACATATTTCTACAAAAATGAGGATTTAATTAGAAATAAATAATACAAATATGCACATAATGTTTTGAAACACTGTGTAATTCACAGGTATTGACATAAGGGTCATACCGCTTTTTAGTTTATGAAAATATTCCAACTAGAAGGAAAGTTACAGCCAAAAAACGATTCAGTAATGGTAATGGTAATGGCAGCGGCAAGGGTCACAGGGCATTGACCCTCTGTCTGCATACATATAATCCATTATATTTAGAATTTATACACAAATATGTCACATTATTCCCCTCGTTTTCCTGTTAAGATGACTTGAATACTTGTATTGGTTGTTTATGAAGGTAAATATGAATTCTGTTCAAGTAGGACTACTTAGAGGCAAAAGTATTAGGAAAAAGGTTTGCTGTATGTCCATACAATACATGTATAAATAATGTCACATAAATATTATGTCACATAACTTATGTCACCGTAACGTGCCGGCACGTTACGGTGACATCATGTTTTAGCACTCTTGAGGTGCAATAATGCACAGCAGGGGGATAATGTGACTGTTTATGTTTGGGCAATATGATGACTTACCTTCAGCCATACTTTATTATTTTCAACTCAAAATATTTTATTTTATATTAATTAAAATGTCCGGCACGTTACGGTGACATAAAAGCTTCACAAATATAAATTATATGCTATAATTCCCAAGAAAATGATAATATTCAACTTTTTTCATTATTATATGGGCGAATACCTTGAATCCTTTCTAGAATATCTCTACTTTACCCACCTTTGAGTTTCAAATCTATTTTTATTCTAGATTTAAATAGGCACGTTATGGTGACATACCAGACTTCCCCAGATATTTTTGCATTGCAAATCAACCAATAGATTATTAGAAATATATTTTTTTCAAATTATTCGGTACCCAGGGTCATCATATGAAATTTGAATAAACATGTAACCATGAGTGGACATATTTCTTTCTCTCTTTACACCATTTTTTTCATATTAGCAATATTTTCATTAATTTTTAGACAATAAAACAATGTTTTTTCCCTCTAGAATTTTAAATATTCATGCCAGATATGCAAAAGTAGGGTATTTCTGATGTATTTTTCGTCAGGGAAAGTGACAGAATTAATTAAAATATCTCCAGACCAAGATTTCTGGTTAAAAATGCAAAAATCTGTTTTATGGTCAAATGTCGACCAATTGGTGGAATTACTCATATATATGCCCATATCTTTAGTTCTACTATATGGCCTGACTTACACTATCCAATGCCTGCTGTTCTGTAAACACGTGTTTGCCCGTGCGTCATCACATGATTCCATCTAAACCAATCACTCCTTGTTACACACAACATACGTCACGAGGCGATGCCTAATCATCTCAACTCCCATAGGGAATATACCCCCCGTCACCGAAAGGGAAGTTGCTCTCGACTTTTCTGATGGCTGTCAGGGCTCACTCTCAATATAGGTGAACTACAACATCTATTATTCATGCATTCAATCGACCTACACTCTTGACCTGTGCTTGCTCCCTAGGCTTGGTAACATGCAGCTTAAGGGTCTTACACACCAACACTGATCTCAAGATCCATTTCTTTTTGCATTTTGTTATCCCCCAACCATGTTCTTTCTTAAGACAAAGTTTGAAAAAATCATTGTGACTGCTTATTTTTCATGCAAATTGCAATAGTCCCTTGAACTCCTGCCTGCAGCAGTGCATATGACGGTGGTTTATTCCTTCCAAGTGTGCATGTTTGTTTGTGAGTTGATTAATCATTATGGAGTGGAGGTGGCAGCGTCACAGACAATAGACATGCACCACGTGCCTCTGTAGCACTCTGTGTGGTTGGCACATACTTTTCCAAAATCAAATATTGCTGTCTTCCCGGCTGTCTTACCTTAGAGCTGCCAAATCTCCCGCCTTTGAAGAAGATCTCCCACCTTTTTAATGGTGTATAATAATGTTCAAAACAACAAGCATGGGTAAAGGGTCAGGGAGGGGGATTAGCCTGTTGCTAACCCTCACTTTATTTGCCCACAGCCCACGTACGTTTCCCTGCCACTGTTTTTCTTTAGACAATACATGTATATTACGACCTCTGGACTTTATCATGTGAGGGACATCGCTTGTTTATCTATTGAGTTTGGCGGCCATTTTGTGGTGTAGATCCATGGAGGATTAGCTAATTGTTGACTAATTGTTGACAACTAAATAAATAAGCATTGTTGATTGTTTGATTATTTATTTATCGTATAGAACATCATAACGAGTATGCGCATGCATCATCCAGAAAGCATAACGCTGGATTGGGTTGTGTGGTGATCTGACTTTTAGACTAGTTGCTTGTATAAATAAAGAAAAACAGTTGCCGACTAACTCCCGTCCACCCAGCTGCCCCGTTCTCTACCAACTCCACCCCACCCCACCCCCAGCGCTGCTCAGTGCGTACGCACTGAACAGCGCCTCTAAGTTCTAAGATCGGTAATACTATGCAGTAGCGCCTGCAGCGGTGTTGGGAGACACCACAATCAAGTTTGCCTACACGCTTATAGCGGCAATGGGGATCGATTCAAACCCTACTACACCGATCGAACGTGGTAAATCTGTTTATATCTTCTTTTATAGACAACATTGTTCCAGGAATCCCTGGTTAATTACGATGCTTAAGAAAATACGGTAGTAGTAAGCTAGGTAAAAAAGCTGAATGAGCATTTATTTCGTTGGCAGAGACAGCAGCAATTCCCTTTTCTTCTACTATGTGCGTAGGACCGTGATAACGGGTACGACTGGTCCAATTTTAGAGAGTAGCCGGTGGCGGCTTTTTTCAAAAGCGGTAGCCGCGGGAGAGTCTAGCCAAGGCTATATCAAGCGTTCGCTTGAGTTCGCAACTGAAGGTGTGAAATCACAACCTTAGAAGGTAATCTGAATCGTCTGTATGAAGTAGAAGAGGTTCTCCCTACGGAGAGCCCCTCAAAAATACATATTATAGTGATTTCCTCAGTTATAGTCATACAAAAATAGAATTACGGTAGGCCTACTCAAATCTATCAAACACACGCGGCTTCTATGGCGTCCTTTGGTTCGCACTGAAACGAAAAAGAACAGTAAGAAATCACCCCAGGAAATCACCAATGCATAGGCATAAATTAAGTGGATTGAAAGTCTGTTACACTTGTAAATATGTTTCCCAGTGAAGGCAGGTCTGGGGGAAACAAATTTAAATAATAAATGAAGGAAAAGTTGGTTGTGAGAAGTTGAGTTGTATAGGCTAGTCCTAAAGGTTGGATTGTGGAGTTGTTGTATTATATAAAAATGGTGATAACGTTAAAGTTTAGATTTGATAGGATAGATAGGGATAGATCCAGAAAAGTGTACCGCCTTGAATTGGATTGTTCTAATAGTTTGGTTATATTTCTGACCGCCATATATTGTTTTTATATATACAAATGAAGCATTGTCGCGAAAATGACCCTCCCAAACCGCCCGGGAATCCCGATTACTAAACTATTTCTAGCTGCTTGGTCACGCCAGTTACGGCATGGCTACCGAGTCCCGTTCTCATTCAGACATTTTGCTTTGAGTTTGTCTGCTCAGTTCGTATGGGTTACACCAACCCAACGACCAGCAGACACTTAGATTTTAGCAGAAGAATCTATATTTCGTTACCTTTTTAATGGAATAAATGATAATCCCGGATTTTCTACCTGCAACAGGCTATGTCAGCTTTGTTTTCCTGATCGGAGGGCTTCCCCGACCTGCCGCTATATATGACGTCATTGTCCCCATGGTCACGTGACCGATTCGCATGATCTGATTGGCTTAGAGTCGTAGTGGCTCTTTCTTCCATCTATTTTGTTATGGCGGCCATTTTAAACAGCCCTCGCTTCGAATATGCGGTAAGCGATAACTTTTTAATTATTCATTGAATGAAACATTTTTCCATTTGAACCTTGCTCTCCTTGACTCAATCTAGCATCTGGGATCGGTTAGAAAGTTCCGGAAAAAAATAAAGCATGAAAACAGGTCGATGATGGGCAGTTTCTGTATATACGTCGTTTCTCCCTTCGGTCAGTGCCCCGGCCACGTGATTTGAGAAACATAGCGGAGCTATTCCTAGCGGAATAGCGGTAAGGGGGCTGTTCGTCTAGGCTAATTTTCAAAAATATTATAATTAGGATAATGATAGGCCTATAGGCTAATTAAATGAGAATCAGCCCGAGAATCACTTAAAAATTAGATACCGACCGGTACATTTTTAAGTGCTATGGACAAGGTAGGCCTAAGCTTGTTCATTTTCAATAAATTTAAGACAAATGTGTGGGCACGCACCCTTAGGCCTATAAGGACTGTATAGGCCTACAAAGTCTTTAAATTTTAGCCTAGCCTAGCATAGCAGTGTGAGACTATCACATGTGAACTATACTGTTGCTCTGAAAATATCTTAGATCTTCAATATTTTAGAATTCTCTTCCTGAAAATACAAATAAATACTGTTCATGTTATCTAGGCCTACCACATAATCTGCGGAAATTATATGACTGGGATGCAGGCAGGGGTTTGGCTATAAAATGCTATGCCAGTATATATCTATAATATAGTGTATGCAATTCAATAAGGTGAATTAGTCCCGGTAAAAATAATCATTAACTCCTTGATATTGAGCCCCCACCCCCTTTTCCTACGCCACCGCCCACCTACCCCCTCTCCTTCTAAGTTCTACTGTATGTCAAAAATACATAAAATCTCGGGGAGGCAACAGCTACGCCTCGATTCAGGTGACGGGGAGAAAGAGAAATACTCCATCTGGTGTCTTCACCTTGTGGTAAGCTTAGGAACGACTGATAGCAAAGCCTTTGTACGACCGCACCAGCTACCACGGAACGGCTCGTCTTGTCTGCTGAGAATATCTCTAGCTATCTCTGTAACTCTGTCTGTATTTCATCGAGTCATCATGGCAGAAAAGAAATGTGTGCTTGTCAGTGAAAGTGGGACTGATTTGAAGGTGGGATTCATCGGTTCTGGGAAAATGTCACAAGCTCTCATACGTGGCATCATCAAGTCCGGTAAGTGAGCACCAACATTTTGTCTCATGCCGGTGAATGGCTGGATGGGTACCGGTACGGGTAGGCCTACGGGAGGAGGATGGGTACGGGCGGCATGTGGACTCTGCATGATCCAGTTGTCGGGTTGGCCGCTGCTTGGTGCGTGTCGCGCCATGTTCAGTAGTATCACACGGCCATACATCATTCCTGATAGTGACTGATAGATAGGCCATATTTATATCTTTTTTTTTTTTTTACAAATCTTTCTTCAGACATATTAACTGTCAGTAACGTTAGGCTATAGGCCTAACTGTTACAAAATAGCTTTATACTTTTTACAAAACCCCAGCTCACCTGAATTGTTTATTTTATTATTTTATTTATTTACTTCTTTTTTTATTATTTATTTATTTTTTATTCATTTATTTATTTATTTTTTGGGGGAGGGGGGAGGGGAGAAAGGGGGTAACTTTATTTATAGACTAGGCCCTATAGCCTATTGTTTTATCTACTTTTTTTTAGGAAACCACCTTCTGAAGGAAAAAATGTCGATTTGTAACAATAGGCCTACTATACTGTCCAATTATTGGCAATAAGTAGTTGACATGGCCTAAACGGGCTTCTTTAGGAGGAGAGAAAAGCATGGGACTTTTGACTTAAGGGTAAAGAAAAAGTAACCCCTGAATAAAATAATACTTTTATTACCACCCCGAATTTAAGGAAGGTCAATTATTTTTTAGGGTGGGGAAGCTTTTTTTAGGTACCGTATCATAGTGCGCTGGGAGGGGGAGGGGTAAATCGGAAACACTTATTTTTTGTTTTGGCTGAGGAACGTTGAACATGTTTTATATGTTCTCATAGATATCATGCGATTATGGCATAGTGGCCCATTTTTTGTTTTGGCTGTAGAGGAACTTTGAACATGTTTTATATGGTCTAAGAGATATCATGAGATAATGGCATAGTGGCAATATCTATATCATGGTGTAGTGTCAATTGAGTAGCCCCCTCCCCCCCCCCCCCCCCCCCCCGGTATAAGTAGTATAGGGAAATATCTGTTTATCCCCGGCACTACATATTCACCGACTACTTAATTACACTTTGCTATAATATCATAAAAATTATTATTTGGCGCTATTGTAGAACGTTATGTACCATACTCAGTTTACGAAGTGATTCAAATTCCCTTGTTTGGGTATTTCTCCTTCTCTTTTTGTATGAACAAAAACAAGAAGAAATCAATAAATCTTAGGCTCGTTTGCGGCGGTACAAGGCTTGATGTTACACGTCGCCTTGTCTTTTAGTTTCACCACCATGCAGTTTACTTTAATATTTCAGGTAAAGTGAAACCTGAGAACATATTCACCAGTGCCAGAACAGACAAAACTAGGGCTGTCAACAAGGTTTGTGCAAATATCTGTGCCTTGAAAAACGCTAAACTATACGTACTTGTGTACAGCTCCGAAAATAGAACTGCGAGTAAAAAAAAGCGTGAGCAACGTCTACGTAAGCGACATTAGTGTACATAATAATGTCCAAGTAACGGGGGAAATTGTTCCCCTTTAGTGATCCTAAGTGGTAAATTTGATTTTCGTGTACTCCTAATTTCCACACCAAAAATGAACATGGCCTAACTTGTTGCCGATATCTTTGAAATCAATTAACTAATTTATCACTTACTAGAGCACACCGATAATGGCGAAATTGTCTAATATCTGTGATTATTTCATAACACGCTTGTTTTCAGGGACTAGGTGTAACAGTATGCGCTAGTAACTCAGAGGTGGCACAACATAGTGATGTGGTATTCCTGGGTATAAAACCACACCAAATTGTGGAAATCATCAAAGAAGTGCACAGTAAGATTAACGGCCAGAAGCTAGTTGTGTCCATAGCCGCGGGCACATCAATACAGACCATGGAAAGGGTAAGTACTCTATGGCAGGCCTTAGCTTATGCTTTCCTGTTGTTAACGGGGCAGTGTCTCTCAGCTTTCTCTTAGAGTACCCCGCCCCCCTCCCACACACACTCCCAGCCTTCACACTAGAGCTGTAGCAGCGGGAATGATGGTTGCTTATAATCCTCAAACCCCCTTGTCAGGCTTTGTTTCTGAGAAGAAAAGTCTGAAGAAATGCTGATATCCTGCCTTTGCCCTAAAAATGATAGGGCACAAATACATTGTATAGACATGCACTCATATCTCTGCAGGACCTGGCCTTAACTTAAAAACTACATTTACATGTTATGTATCTTTTTCTTTGGTGACTCTTACTGAACACAGAATGCACTTAATATTTATTCCAGTCAGTGTTGTCCATTCTATTGACGATATTCTGTACATACACCTTATTGCTGACTCTCACTAAACCTGTTCGCCTCTTTCTATGTTTTATTCAGGCGTTGCCCGCAGGATCCAGGTTAATTAGGGTGATGCCTAACCTACCCGTAGAAGTGGGTAATGGTACATGTGCCGTAGCCTGCGGTACCCAGATTAAAGAAGGTGATGATAAGCTCATTGAGTCCTTATTATCGGGCTCCGGTTTTGTGGAGATCATGAATGAATCTAACCTAGAAGTATGCTCTGCCGTGCTCGCCACTATGTATGTAAGTAACACACTTGAAGTTTCGATATTGTCCTTAGAAATCAATTTAGATATTTTGTGAATTTATTTAATTGATTCGTTGATTATTTTTCCAGGGGAAAAAGGCACACTTCTATGTTTCGATATTGTCCTTAGAAATTAATTTAGATATTTTGCGAATTTATTACATTGATTTGTTGATTTTTTTCGGGAAAAAAATCCCGGAAAAAATCCAGATTGCCTAAAACTGTTCCTCTTTACATTCGCCCATGTGTGTAACTTACCTCTTGCAGGGCAGTGTTATCATAGAAGCTATGGCTGACGGCTGTGTGAAAATGGGCATGTCCCGCGATCTCGCCATCAGAGTGTCCGCCCAGTCCATGTTGGTGTGTATGATCTTAGTATCTTTCTTATGTGCCAATCTCTTCGCCATTTAGAATTACATTAAAAATGATTCTGACCGTTGTTAGTCCCACTTGGAGGGAACATGTGGCAGTGATATCAGTCTGGTCATGTAATGTGTAGGATGGGGGGGGGGGGGGGGGGCGGTGATATATCCACACTGTGTAGGCATGCGACTACACTCGCCTATCATTTATTGATTAAGACCACTGTAACGCTAAAGTAAAACTATTATTATGGGAATGTGAATATCATTATTATTTGTCCCTCATTCAAATCCACTCAATTGTGTTCCCGATTATATGTATTTTCTGCCTGCAGTGCAGTATGCCTTGTAAACCATTGGAACACTTAAGCATACTAAACCCCATTCTGAATGCAAACGTTCTCAATGCATTAAAATTGTTTGCCTGTTTGTTGGTCTGAGAAAAGTATCTATTATGAAATGTGTCTTTCTAACACATTATTGTGATAAATGTTTAGTGGTTGATGTAGTAAGGTCCCATTCATTTCGGGTGTGTAACATGAATGTGAAAAAATAAACCTTTTTTTTTTAAAAAACAAAAACAACTGATAACCCTTTGCATGGTTAAGCTGTCATTGTGTGTTACACTGTACTATATATAGACATGTGAGGCCGGTGTAACACTATAGAGGCTCGATCTGTTGCAGGGTGCGGGACACATGGTGCTTGAGACTGGCAAACACCCTGGAGTCATCAAGGACGAGGTGTGCTCACCTGGAGGCACCACCATCGTGGCCCTCCACCATCTGGAGGACAGGGGCTTCCGGGGAGCCCTCATTGGTGCTGTATCTGCCCAGGTGGAGAAGTGTCGCCAGATGGCCAAAGACTTCCAATGATGCCAGCACACTCACCTATAGAGCCTGTGTAAATTATAGCTTTGGTTCACCAGCAATGGAATATGTGTACTGCCCTGCTTTTGGTGCAACGATATAACTGAAATAAAATTTTGCACATCAGTTTCGCGTTTTAATGTTGATTTTTTTTAAAAATTCAATATAATGATTATATAAGAAGGTAAATAAGAATTATTCCTCCAACCCCCCAACCCCCCACCCACGCCCGCCCCAACTATCATGGGAAGACCACCAGTCAGTTGAACTAGTTTTGTTCTGGTACAAATGTAAATTTTAAAAATTACGTAATACCAAAGGCCTTAACTAGCAAAAACCGCTGTTGATGATGCATACAATTGTGTTGCTTTGATTGAAGGGTTTGGTTTATATATTTCTACTTGCTTTTACGTGTTTGAATTCCTTATTCATAGATAAGAGTTAGGATATTTCATTAAATCAAATAATGTATTAGGGGCTTAAGGCAAGATAGGCGTATGCATGAATATGATGCATATAAAATCCAAATTATACGTTAGAAAACTGAGAATCGTTTACAGATATTTCCATCACCCACATGCAATATCTCCTATATTGGGTTAATGATTTATGTGTGAAGCAAAGGTAGGTCCCTCAATCAAAGGATTACCAACGAATAGTCGACCAAAACGAGGGATAAACTAATTACTAAAATTGGTATATAATAGGCCACAGTCTATAGGGGTCTCCATGGAGCGGCTCCCCGTAGGGCTACCATTGGGTCGCTTTGATGTTTCCTCTATGTAGTTCTCGGACAGAGTACATCCCTACCTTACCGTTGCCTATGGTCATTTATAGATGGTGCAATCTTCACGCGGGAATTTTGGTAGCGCCAAGCATTATCAGCGGCTAAACTGTGAATGAATAGGAAAACTACTCGAGTACTGCTGACGTTTGATGAAAAAGAACCTTAGGTATGCAATACTGAAATAAACTCATCAAATTATGTTAGTAGTGTGTCATAAGAAATAATTAATAGACCGTATGCTTTTTGTCGCATACAACACTCATAAAATGGCTACAATGCTTCTCGGGCCAATATTATGCAATTGTTTTGAAGTAATCGATTAGTCGGGCCTCCTCATGCTTCTCCGCGGGTTGAAAGTATAGGCGTCGAACCCCGCGAAAACACTGGCATCGTTTTTAAGAGATATTGCGACATATACGTGAGTAATCTTAGTTTGTCTGTGATAAAACCACCAACACATACTAGTGTTATTATATAACTTAACCACAGGCCCCACAGGCCATCGTCTGCATCAGTTATTCTATCAAATCCGTCGATCTTTCCGTGAGTCGCCGCACCGGGATCGGGATGTGGGCGACCCGTGGAATTGATGCGCTTCGATCGGTCCCCTGACATGCCTCATCTCGACTTGCTACAGCCTGGCCCTATATGTTTCTTCAATCTTGTGATATTATTGTACGGTACTGCTCGATATTATACCCGGCAGCATGATCGTGTAATACGGTAATGTACTACTACTAAATGTAGGCCTACCGTAATGTAATCATTACATCAGGATGGGAAAAGTCCGTCAGGGGGGTAGGCCTATACATAGATTTCGCATGACGTCACACGCCTGGCTTGGGAATCTCAGTGGCCGCCATGACCGGGGGCAGCGCTACCCTTGCGTGAATAGCGTGTTTATAAAAACAAAGCTGATAAACCCCACAATGTTGGATACTTTAGTAATAATTTACTAAAGAAAGATTAACTATCATATCAACAAGAGTTATCATGGGTTCATTAAAACTGGTAATGGTTAAAACGGCCGGAAAACAGTATTTTTGAGTCTTGGACATTTAACGTTTACACGGGGTAGCCCCTTAAAATGGCGATGCTCTCCTTGGCCCGTGACGTCAGTGAAATCTATGTATACATAGATTTCACTGACGTCACGGGCCAAGGAGAGCATCGCCATCCTACATAGATTTCACTGACGTCACGGGCCAAGGAGAGCATCGCCATTTTAGTGGGCTACCCCGTGTAAACGTTAAATGTCCAAGACTCAAAAATGCTGTTTTCCGGCCGTTCTAACCATTACCAGTTTTAATGAACCCATGATAACCCTTGTTGATATGATAGGTAATCTTTCTTTTGTAAATCATTACTAAAGTATCCAACATTGTGGCGTTTATCAGCTTTGTTTTTATAAGCACGCTATTCACACAAGGGTAGCGCTGCCCCCGGTCATGGCGGCCACTGAGATTCCCCAGCCAGGCGTGTGACGTCATGTGAAATCTATGTATATCATGTTCATGAGCCTGAGGCTATTCATCTTTGAAAAATTGCATATCTTGAACTACTCTTTGCTAAACTTACTTACTTTCTAAACGGTGACATCCTGTTTTTCTGAGGCCTAGAAGAAAATTATCTTGGTTTCGGATCACCTCATGGTAAAAATTTGTGTCGGTAGGTCGGGAATTTATTTTATTTTTATTTATTTTTTTTGTAGACGCATTATAATTTATATATATATAGGCATTGTAGCAATTAATAAATTAATTCCATTCAATTGGTGGTAATTAAGTCGTTTTCATACAAACGAAAACAAATTTTTTTTTCAATTGCATGTTTGGGGTCGTCGAGGATTTTTTTTTATTTTTCAATGCCTTAAACAAATTTCTTTGCATTTTCTCGGCATTTTCTTTGGGTCGGTCGCGCACCGGAAACAAAGTTAATTTTCTTTTATGCCTGATTGCTACTTGCGGGTTAACTGTTTGATTAACTGTCCGTCAATTTAACTGTCAAATTAACTGTTTGATAATCAAGTTACAAGGTGTGATCGATTATTTATTGACTGGCAGTAATTTGTTCCAGAATCCTAATTTCCCGGATAGGAAGGAGGAGTTGGATCACAACCAAGCTACTGTTGCACGTGAAGGGATCCTGCGGTCGTTATTCCATAGAGGGTCACCTCCGCCATCTCACCATGAGTGGAGAACCCCGTGCCAAGAAAGCTAAACTTGAGGACAAGAAAGCCGCGGTAGGTACAGTAGGGGCCTATCTTAAATTAAAATGTGTCTGAGTGAGTTAGCCCGGGGGGTCTGCGAGCAGAACGGTCAACCGCACAAACAGTGATGTTTATACTCGGCCACTTCTGGCCGAGTAGGCTAGAGTTCTAATAGAAAAACACTTTAACCACAAATTTTCAATGATGTCAGTGAAAGTATATATACGTTGACAAATGTGCAGAACAAAAAATAAATACCTGATGGCTGATAGTTTTAATAAATGAGAACGTTTTTGTTTTCTCCATTCTGGGCATATGTAGCGGGATACTGGGCCACCATGGCACAGGAAATTGTGGGTAAACGGAAGTGCTGAAATCACTTAAAACTATGCTGATATTTTTGCAAATCTATGAGGATTTAGGTATATTTTCTCATGAATATAACCAGACCAATGGTTTTTAGAAACAAAAGTTGTGTTTTGGCATTTTCTCGCCTAAACTAAAATAAAGTAATTAGTGTTGTAGGAGCGTTAATACAGGTGGCGCAGAAAATTGCTGCCATTTGTTGAGGCTTACCTAGCCTATCGTGCAGTGAATATGAGTGTGGAATGTGATAAAATACATCTACTAGTATCTTTCAAAACATTTCGATGCTTTATTTATTATAGAAGTATAAGTAGAGGCCCAAGTAACGTTAATTAGCCTGAAAATATCATCGTTCTAAAGTATTCAGTGGGGGCTTCGATTTTAACCATAGAAAAACATTGCGTTGCACATGACTGTGTGGCCGCTTCCACAGGTCGGAATAGCCTTACGTCTGAATCGGTTTTAATAATTTATAGGCGTGTTCCACAGGTCGGAATAACCTTATGTCCCAATCGGTTTTACCAACGAAACAATGCTACGGTTTTTCACAGTTTGCATCGGTTTTGTGCGCACAGGTTGTTGTTCCAACCAAACCGAACGGAACCGAACCAAGGGTGTGTGCAACTGGTCGGTTCTCATCGGCTCGGAATAAAATAGATTTATTACATCAATTCCAGACCGAAACAGTCCTATTCATTCCGATGGTAAGCACAACTGGTCGGAACGTCTGTTCGGTTCCATAAAAAAACGACCAGAAACCGATGAAAATCAAACAGGTCGGATTATCGTTTTTAGCCCTTCGGTTCGTTCGGTTTGCCTAAAATATTCCGACGGTGATATGGAACCGAACCGAACCGACTGCTATGTGAACAATAGGTCGGAATTAATGATCGGTTCTTTGGAAAACCGATTGGGACGTAAGGCTTATTCCGACCTGTGGAACACCCCTATAAGAAACAAAGCACATCGGTTTTCATAGGTTTCCCACTATTCCTACCAATCCGAACCTACACATTTTGGTCTGTTCAACTGCTCGGCTCGGAATGAAATGCAACGTTGGTTCTTGAAAAAAACGATTGAAACCGATGAGAATTGAACCGGTCGGATTATCGTTTTTAGCCCTTCAGTTCGCTCAGTTTGCCTAAAATATTCCGACGGTGCTATTCCGTTCCGATGGAGCCGAATGGGACCGATGCCATGTCACCAACAGGTCGGAATTAATGATCGGTTTTTAGAATCAAACCGAACCGAACCAACAGCTATATCACCAACAGGTCGGAATTAATGATCAGATTTTGGAAAACCGATTCAGATGTAAGGCTTATTCCGACCTGTGGAATCGGCCCATAATAGGAGCTATGAGTAAGTATGCTTTTCCATGATTCCATGTGGCAATACAAGGAAATTAAATTGTCCGGTCTGTGAGCAGATAATATATCAATTATATTGTCAGCTCACGGCCAAATCATGGAATAAATATGGTAGAAGTTCAGGCCCTAATGAAACTCCCGCAACGATTTGTGTTGATGCTAATTGGCATTTGGAAGTCTACCTTCTCAATCGTTTATGCTATTAAATAGTTGAGTAGGAATAGTCCCATATGAAATACATGACACAATCTATGCGTTAACTTAAATGAGAAAATAAAGCTGCTAACTTATTTTGTCCGCAGATAGCAACATTGATAATAAAATGTAGGCCTATACGTAGATTTTTTTAATGTATAGTGTATATATTTATTAATACTGGGGTAATTAATTAATACGAGAGTAGTATGAACGTGAGGTACCAGCGATTGGTAGCTTAACACTATAGGCTACTTTGGTATATTTGGTAATCTTAGAGCTTGTAGCCTAATAGCTCTGGTAGTATTTGTTGATGATGTGTTGCCTACCTAGTGGCTGGGCCCTATTAATAGTAAACTAAACTAACTACGGTAACTTAACTTACTAAGTAACTAACTTACTAGTTGTGCATATATAGTCTATGTGTCTTGTGATATTATCTCAAAATGCCCGGCTCAGTGGACTCGAGTGTGACCCTGCATAAGCATTACACGAATTCATTTGGGTTTTTTAACATTGTGTTGTGGTTGGAAATACTGTGCACCATACAGTCTGCCTTATTAGACCGAATTCATTCGTTAAAATTAACCCTAAAGAAAAGCGTTCTGAGGCGATTTGAGATATTGGTTGTGCAACAAGGGTACCGTAGTAGTATATATAGTTGGATCCATGGCCCGGGGCATGGTGTGGGCGTGGCATGTCTTCTTATGTTAGAGGAGATGTGGTTAATTCCATCGCCAGGTATATATTTATAAGCTGACCTGTGAGTTTTCATCATCCAACCAGTCTGAAGCGATTGTCTTTACCACGATTCTCGATATTGGGGACCCGCCAGTTACACAGTTATGAATAGTCATACGAACATATCAAAAGGGAGTTCTTTTCAACTCCAATCGAAGTGTACCATTCTCCGAGTGTTCCTAGCAACACTACCTCTTATCTCTCCATTTTATATGATTTCATATTACCGACCTGACAGATGTAACTCGTTTAATTAATTGTAGACCAATGGGGAAGCTGCTGTCAGTGCGGATTTCATAGAACGAGTCCGTGACCTCAGACTAAAGACGGCTGTATCTGTAGTTGACTTCAAGTTCAACAAAAAGCGGGTGCGTGTATTAAGTTCCACCACAGAATTTCCTGAAGATGGAGAAGGCATTCTCTATTGGATGTCGAGGGACCAGCGCGTCCAAGGTAAGAGGAATGTTATGATAAATCTTGTCCAGAATAAAATCCCCAGTGTCTAACTCTGACTTGCGGAGAGTTTATTGTTAGCTTCTCCCTTCATTTTTTTTTAAATAAATTTTATTGAGCGAAGTTTCACAAGTTGTGATAATTCTCATCTGTCAATTCAAAACAATATGATATGTGATTTAACCCTAAGATGTTCATCATGCAATATACAATTTAATGAAAAGTAGTAATGTACTTATACCATTGCATTTAGCGCTTTACTTTACTTAACTTTACTTTACTTACTTACCTTTATTTAACATGATACATTAGCGTATTTTAGATCGCAACATTACAATACTCCACATGGCAGCCTCTTACTTCCTTATATGTTCATAATTATACCACTGTATAATTATTACTAGAATTCTATATTCATAAAATGGATGAATATTGGCAGAAATGAAATGCACTTCTGAGTAAAGCGCGCCTGTTTTGGTATATTGATTGTTCCGAGTTTATTGTTGCATCGACAAATATTGATATTGAAGACTTTAGCAAGTTTTAATTGATAGAAATATATATGTATAGTAAATCGTAGCTAACTTGTTAGAAACTAATATGACGATCCTGCTAGTCACATGCAAACTGCATGATGACCAGAGCTTCAATTGACCATTCGCCTAAAGTAGCCTAATGTTATATATGACCACTGTTCCCCTCGTTCTTTGAGTAACAGTTATTATTTTACTACTTGGATACCTGGTGGCGGAGGTGGTATTATTTTAGTTACATTGTACATGTATACTTCCACAGACAACTGGGCATTCCTGTACGCCCAGAAACTAGCCCTGAAGATGAAGACGCCGCTCCACGTCGGCTTCTCACTAGTTCCTGAATTTCTGGAAGCCACTATTCGACACTATCGCTTCATGTTGAAAGGACTTCAAGAGGTCCAGACGGTGAGATTTACCGCTATTATTATTTGTTGCTCTAGACGAGATATTTCCCTTTAAAAGCGTATCCCATGATAATGATTGTATTTTCATGATTCTCACTTGCCTTGTTCTATTTTAGATGTTGTAAATTCTGCCTTTAAGGGCCTAGTCCACTAAGCCGCTTGCCTTCTCATGCGATTCTCACAGAAAGGAGTGGAAAAGAGTCCTCTGCGGCGCAAAATCGCATGAGAATCGGTTTAGTGGACTAGGCCCTTAACTATGCTAAATTTAATACCGATCTTATTTCCCTTGACGGACTCATACCCAGCACCTCTGTGTTGTTTCTAGGAGTGCGCTATGCTGGACATATCGTTTCACCTACTCATAGGCTATGCTAAGGACACAGTACCTAAGTTTGTGAGGGATTTTAACATAAGTGGAGTGGTTACAGACTTCAGTCCACTCCGCACGCCCACACAGTGGGTGAAGGATGTTACCGAAGGCCTCCCCTCTCATGTTCCCATGTGCCAGGTGAGCATTCAGTTATTTCATTTATCTGCCTAATCATTTAGTTTCTAGTCTGATACCGCTTTACCCCTAATCACACATCTCCCTTATTTCTTTAACCCCATAATATTCCACCACCCCTACAGTCACATTGATTCACACACCTTCCTTGCTTCATCTATTACAGGTGGATGCTCACAATGTTGTACCATGTTGGGAGGCCTCACCTAAGCTAGAGTATGGCGCGCGAACTATTCGCAGGAAGATCCAGGATCAACTGCCAGTTTACTTCACCGAGTTCCCTCCAGTCACCATCCATCCACACAAAGCCAAGACGAAACCAGAGGTTTGTCTTGTATGATATCTAATATTGTGATATTTCACCTTATCTGCATATTATTGTACTATACTCTTGCATGCCTCTATTTCTATACTTTGTTCCCTTTTCTAATCCTACGGGAATTTGCAGGAAGGGTTGTGTTGCTCTACTTAATTGATTGATTTAAATATAAAGCCAATAATAAAAAATACTCATTGATCGTGAAGGTTGACTTTTTCCCCCATGTCCTTTTGCATGAATCTTACTGTTCTTTCAGCGCAGCGTAGAAGTACGCGATGGTTCATCCATTGTAAGTCGTAGCAAAACAAATTTAGATAACTTACTCTATGTTCTTTATTTTAGCCAATAGACTGGGATAGTGTTGACGATTCATTAAAAGTAGACAGAACTGTGGCGGAGGTTGAGTGGGCGGTTCCTGGAACAGTTGGTGGTTTACGAAATTTGGAGTCTTTTGTTAAGTTAAGATTGAAGCATTTCAACTCTGACAGGAATGACCCAACCAAAAATGCCCTCAGCAACATGTCGCCCTGGTACCATTTTGGTGAGATGCTCTTTTTGCTATGATCTTGTTATATCGCCATTGATCTTTTCTAGTTTCCATTAATTACCATTACTGAAATTATATGACTGGAGCCTAGATTTCACCATGCTGCTTTTATACAACCACATTTCAATATGACGCTATCCAAGGGCTTAACAATAAAACTCTTTTCAGTCCCGGTCTTCTGAACCTGACCTATAATGCTCGTTTATTTATTTGTTTTAAAGTGAGAATCAACTAGTGTTGTATATGGTTGATGAAACACTTCCTACTCTCTATGAAACATTTGAGCATTACGTAGGCATTACAATACATTAAACGTACAATCTTGGGTTGATCTTTATGGCCAACAGGACAGGTTGCACCCCAACGAGGCATGTTGATAGTAAAGCAAATGAAGAGCAAGTACAAGGATGGAGTTGATGGTTACTTGGAAGAAGGAATAATTCGCAGGGAACTCTCGGACAATTTCTGCTATTACAACGAAAAATATGACTCTATCGAAGGTTGGTTGCTATACAATGTATATTACACTGATTTATATGACCACATTAGAGAGGTGTGTCTCCCTGGTCACACAATCAATTTACAATGTAAAGGGCTCACTAACTACCTTTGGGTGAATAATATGTGATCGTTGATATTTTAGTCTATTTGGTCGAGCATTTTCTATATATTGTGAGATTGTTCAGAAACCCGGTGTTCTTTAATCACTCGTGGTATAAGCCCACATATTGGATATCCTATGCTCGTGTGTTACGGGTATCAAATATTTGAGCAGCACTCTCTTGTCGACACACTTTTATGATAGGATAACTTCACAGATTTATTATTAACTCAGGAACCAATGCATGGGCCCTCAAGACACTGAACGACCACCGTGGTGACAAGAGGGAGAAGGTGTACACCCGGGAACAGCTGGAGAAAGGACGCACTCATGACGACCTCTGGAACGCGGCTCAGGTAAGTCCACTATATGTAGCTCTTTTTTTTATTTATTTATTTATTGAAAAAGGTTTTATTTCCCCACGTACGGTTTCACATTTGTGATACATTTCATGTCGAGAAAGGAAAAATTCGATTAATACACTTCATCATGAAAACAAACAAAAATAAGATTTATTTATGCACTGCCTCTATATTGCCACGTCAACCTCTCATTATTGATAACACATAATGACAGTCATTAAACATAATTTAGCTCAGTATGTGTATAATGATAGTAAACATGTAGACGCAGGAATTAGTTCTGGTCCTCTTGCCAAGCCTGGGACGATTTTTAAAAGTGGAGGGTCGATACTGAATATATGTACGCACCCATATATTCGGTGGGAAATAAAATAAAAAAATCGGTGGTTATCATAAGCCTGATTAATTAACATTTAAACGTGTCAAAGTCCTAATGCCGTATTCTTCTTAACATATATCCCCATGCAGAAACAACTAGTGACTGAAGGGAAAATGCATGGCTTCCTTAGAATGTACTGGGCTAAGAAGATTCTCGAGTGGACGGACACTCCCGAGAGGGCCCTGAAGGACGCTATTTACCTCAACGACAGGTACAATCTGGACGGCAGAGACCCCAACGGTTATGTGGGTGAGTGGCAGATTTTTCTAAGCTCTTTCTCTACTTTGCAACGTTGTTAACTTCAGGAGATTGATGATGCAGCATGCTATAGTGTATTTGAATATATAGTATTGGTATGTTTTGGCATTTAAAGTTTGATACACAAAGTGGCGATTTAGAAGGGGGAAAACAAGCCCCGCTTTACAGCGCAGACCTATCGTGAACTGGTTGTATGTACAGCTGGGGTGTTGGTGTGAAGTGTGCTATTCCGTGGAGTGTTTTAATTCCCCGCGACGCCTTATAATTGTTCCTATGTTCCTATAGTTATACAGTTACCATGCTGTCAGATGATTGTATCCCTATTGCCATGTATGTCGTTACGTCGTTTTATGTGCGTCTGTCGATGTACTTACTTCCCAAGCATTCCTAGTGATTGACACAAACGCTGAACCTCTGTCTCTCACTCTTCCAGGCTGCATGTGGTCGATCTGTGGCATCCATGACCAAGGTTGGAAGGAGCGACCCGTCTTCGGCAAGATTCGCTTCATGAATTATAAAGGCTGTGAGCGCAAGTTCAAAGTGGCACAGTTCGAGGCAAAGTACAGGAGCACTAAATTATAGCTTACATCTTCAGGCTTGTTTGATCTGATTGATGAACTCAGGGTAAATTAGTTATAGATCTCAGGAGATTTTGTCTCATTGAACTCAGGGTAAATTAGTTATAGATCTCAGGAGATGGTGTCTCATTGAACTCAAGGTAAATTAGTTTTAGATCTCAGGAGATTTTGTCTCATTGAACTCAGGGTAAATTAGTTTTAGATCCAAGGAGATTTTGTCTCATTGAACTCAGGGTAAATTAGTTTTAGATCTCAGGAGATGTTGTCTCATTGAACTCAGGGTAAATTAGTTTCAGATCTCAGGAGATTTTGTCTCTAGTTATGTTTACATGCATGGTGGTCTTTGTATCCAGTATTATTCTGTGGTCCGATTTACTTATAGAGTAACTTTAATAGAGGTTTTCTTCTCGGAGTGTGTGGTTGGCAGCCCCATTACGAAGGACCTGCATATTATCCTATATTGTCAAGTGGTAGGCAAGTAGATAAGTAGATGTATAGGACAAACTACGATGTTTCCACCATCGCTGTGCTTGCTGAACAGTATTTTTTGGCTCTAACTCTCAATTGGTGTAGAAAGATATTTATTTCCCCTACTATATTATGTACATTTCATGTAATTCTAAATGTAATCTAAGGACTATGTAGAAGAAACATCTCATTTCACACAAATATGGGCCATGAATTACCATCTCAGCTATTACATTTAATACCTTGTCTTGTTGAATTGCCAAGTTGAATATGCCGGAATGCACGGCGCGGTGAAATATCACCTTTAGTGTTCGGTAGTCTACATCATATATTTCTTGTGATATTTGACAGTCGTGTCCAAACAACATGGGCGAATATTTTAATGTGACTTACAAAGGACTTGATTGATACATAATAGATATCTTAATGTACCGCGATGTATAGCGCGTGTATTGATTCATTGGATGATTTTTACCGACTAACTGATTCATTATATATAAGCCTTTAATAATGTATGTATGATGGAACATTGAAAGCCATGTTGTGTACTTTTCCCGAAAGTAATTCCAGTGGCTCGATTGGTGGGGTTGTACGCATGCAATGTATGTATCCTACTCTAGATAAGTCGTTTCATATAAAATGCCTATAATTATGACCAAAATATATTAGATTGTTTTTCGGTTGGAAACATTTACTGTCATTTCTTTGGAACGCATGACTAAAAAAGATGTGATATAGAACTGATCTACCTCTCTGGATTATATAATGTAAACACATGATATTTTCATGGCTTTTATCCGTTTTAATGTTATATTTATTAACTGATGATATTACATCGGTTAACATGGTACATATATCTATGTTCTCTCTTGAGACATATTCAGTGAAGTCATCATAGTCTATGATGACTACATCACGTTCTCTATGATAGAGAACGTAATATTCGTGGGTTAATGCATTAGGTCTTAATAGTTTATGTCCGACCGACGTCCGTTGACGATCTGGCCATCGATTATCAACTGATGATCATCTACGTGAAGTGTCGACAGTGTATCACTCTCTTTTAGCGTTTGATTAAAAAAAAACATGACAGTGTCTGATTTAGTGTCTGATAATAAACCATTTTTCAAACATACCAGCTTGTGTATTCATCTATGACACGCTATATCAATAAATTATCTTAAATGTTTTTCTTCATACTGTTTCGAGGGGTCTGTAGGAAAAGTAACACATCGATTAATTTTCACGGCGGGATTCGAAACAATAACTAAATCGGCGTCTGTATTCGAAACCAGCGCTAGTGCCCCCCTCCCTCCGTCTCTTAATACAATTTGGTTTGAAAAAATAAACAAAAACTTGAACATTGTAAACAATTTTATTTAGAATCCAAATATATTTGATACCTCTTACACCCCTCCACTTGTAAATGATATATTTGGTAATTATTTCCCGGGGACATAAACACACAACGACCGCACAATATTCCATCAAGGATCAATGTCAATATATACAAAGATAACTTTTAATGAACGCTGTCGATGTCAAATTTACACATTCAAAACACTTTCCACAATTCATTTATTCAACTATTCTAGGGGAAAACCAACTGTATGAGCTGACTTAGTCCTTGTAAAACCATGTTTTAAAAACTTCCTATACTCATTTAGACATTAAATCCAAGAAGAATCTTCCGTAAAAAGAATCTGTGGCAATCAACCGGCCTCATGTTCAATTGCTTTGTTGACCAATGCGATCGTATTATTTTATGACAAATCAATATGGAGTTTCCTCTAGAACTGAGTGACTTAATTAAGCAACTGGCAGGACGTCCGATAATTAGAAAATGTGTACACCCGTGTTAGCAAGTCTAATGAGGCCCTGTACGTTTTGACACACTGTAAAATGGAATATTTAAATCATGAAGTGTTCTCGTACCGTACTTTAAATAGGTCCCAGATAGATGCAGCAGGATTAGAGCATGTATGTTTGTTTATTTGAAAAGCAAGGCGTTAAATGCAGTAGGGAGGATGACCCATCCCTAAAGGTCATTCATGAGACCTGTGATATACCAGTATAATGTCCTATTTACAGGGCTTATTATTTGATGGTCACAGGAGCCGAGTTTATGACTATGGCATGTTATGCGTGCACGCATAAAGACCAGTGTTTGAGATAATAGTCCATTTAGCATGTACATGAATGATCTGCAAGGTTAACGGATCAACACCACTCATCTCTGTCAACAATAATCTCGCAATTTTTGCGAGGTATAAAAATTGGTTGTAAATCTCATTATGTTGTGCCTACTGTCGTTTATAGGTATTCTATACTTCCAGTACACGGGTTATTACCTATTTCACCCCAAGATATTTATAGCATGTAATTGATTAAATAAGGGATAGAAATATTTTTAATATTTTCCAACAGGGATCATTAATAGTATTTTACATTTTTGAAGCTGCCCAATCAATGAGCATAGAAAAACTAGCTTATACCTAGGCATAAGGGAGCGATATGTTTCAACAAGACATCACACTTTCATTCTTTCATTTGTTCGGAGTGCTCCAAATTCCGGATGCAAAAACATGTACGTAGAATCAAAGATACTCTGAATAAAGTATTGGGACTATTATAAACATGCGAAATAAAGAAGTTCGTTTTGACCAACTTGAAAATCTTATGAAATATTAAATGTACAATATGTCACGGAAGTTCATCTTTAAATATATTATTTTACTAGAAAATGATAGATTTCAGTTCAAGTAATGGGGCACATTTGGTCAATATCAAGGCCAATAACAGATAAGTATACCAAAATTAAGATTAAAAAATATTCACACCGAAGCTCACACAGGTTTTGAGTCTGCAGGGTCGGGAAGAGATGGTGTAAACACTTGGGGACATGAAATTTCAAATTTTGCTTTAAAATATTATACAAATGTCAACGTAAGCACAATTCTATGGCAGGAGAGACATAATGACCCTCTGATTATGTTGGAAGGCAAAGAATGTCTCATAAGTTTTGATAAGCCAATTGAGCATTGCAGACAACAGAAGGCTAATAGTAACCGACCAAGCTATATTTGAGCCTTGGTCAAATATCGGGATTTAGTCCTTTTGCAAACTTTGCATTGTAAAATTGGATAATCTAGAAACACAATTGGTGGGACCTCGTCTCTTTGGACGCCCTCAGTTTCAAAAATAAATATTTCATTCACTCCTTGGTTGAGGAGAGGGGCGGGCAGGTATAGGGTTCGCTGAGGGCCGACTTCCCAATATCGCCCTATATTGAAGCCATTGACAATAACGATCCCTTTCCCCCATGCTTTCATGTCAATAAAAGTATCTCTAGGCTCTTCGCTGATCTCCAGATAGGCCCTGAACACTGCTGGCACAATGACATCACTGAACTCTCTCCAGTCATTAGTCTGACTCAATGCTTTGAGAAATATGTCATCGAACTCAAAAGGCACATGCTTCCAATCCCCAGTCAGCGGGATGCCATCCCCTAATAAGGAACCAGAAATTCCTTTGGACTGATTGTTGAGCCTTTTGAAGTTCACTCTGCCCATGTTCTCCACCAATATACCAAGTGTCTGCTGGCGCTGAGAACCATACAAGGGGATCCTTCCCGGCTTGTTGTTCTTATAGAGAGTAGCAACTCTCTGGTCATTGTTAAACACAATTACACGGTCATTCCACTTACCCACCAGTTGTAAATAAGCAATATCTTTGATGGTTCTCTCATATAATATGTAACCGTATCCCTGCCCACTCCCCCCGTTAATATCTAAATGTTCCATTGGCACAGGCTGGTCGTGAATCCTAATTTGGGTATCGGGGATATATTTGACCAAGTCGGTGTATTTTATATGATGTCGAGGGGTGACAGGTAGGTATTTAGTCTTGGATGGATTGCCGGGCACCTCAGGCACTGCCATGGGAGCCAGACCCAGAGACTCAATCAATTCTTTGATCATACGATATTTTGGCGTTATGTCTCCGCACTCCGAAATAGGAGCGTCGTAATCATAACTAGTGATAGTAGGGTCGTAGCTGCGACCATGGTTGGCCCCGTTCCAGAAACCAAAGTTTGTGCCACCTACAAACATGTAGAAGTTGATTGACGCGTTGTGAAAACCTAGGATAGACTTCAGCTTTGACCTTAACTCTGTGATATTCTGTGTGTGATGAGTCTCTCCCCAGTGGTCAAACCAGCCTGACCAGAACTCCCCTACCAGGAGCGGCTTGTCCGGCTGTGTCCTCCGAAGCATAAGTAAATTTTTGTGTACGTTCCTTTGAAAATTGACAGTCAACATCACCCCGGGAACGGATCCGTTACTGAAGCCGAACGACCCATCCGATGTGAATAGCAACTCATCAATTCCATATTTATCAAAGAGAGACTTGACAAACTGGAGATACTCCTGGTCCTTACCGTAACTCCCGAATTCATTCTCCACTTGAAACGCTATGATTGGCCCGCTCCCCTTCTTGTATTGGTACGACGCTAAAATAGGGAGCAACCGGGAAAAATATTTTTCGACAGATTCCATGAACAACGAGGACACAGAACTGCGGACCTTCATGCTGGGGTCCCTCAGCAGCCAGTGCGGCAGTCCGCCCCACTCCCACTCGGCACAGATGTAGGGACCAGGTCGCACTATCATTTTAAGTCCAACTTTGTGCACTTGTCTGATGAAACTGGCCACATCCCAGAGTCCAGTAAATTCATATTGACCTCTGGTGCGTTCGTGGAGGTTCCATGGGATATAAGTAGTTATTGTGTTCAGTCCTGCAGCCTTCATTTTTAAAAGGCGGTCTCCCCAATCAGCTGGCTGTGTTCTGAAATAGTGGAACGAACCGCCGATGATCCGGAACTCGCGTCCATCCAGGTAGAATTTGGTTTTGTGGGTGTAAAGTCCTTTTGTGGGGCTGTGGACTTCAGCTTCGTGGTGGGGCACACATTGGTTACCCATCATTACACAACTTTTCCCCTTGAAATTAAAGTCACCTTCCTTCACCTGAGAACGAATAGATAGATATTCCATGTATTTCTATTGTGATCTTAGACTTACAAGATTTTAAAAAAGCAAGAGATACATTGATTATTATTCGACTCTGAGTGACCATAGATAATATATATGCATCATAAATATTTTTAAATAAGTAGGAAGATAGTTCACTAACGTCGGAGTTTAGCATATAAATACTAAACAATAGAACAGGACTAAGCTTTTGCACAAAAAACAACGTTTCCTTGCAATGGTAGCGAGTAACTCGCGTAAATATCACTAAAAAGGGGATAAGAAATGGCAACAATAGTAGATCTTTCCTACATCAACACCTACGTACCTGAGCAAAAGATTCTGATGCCGAGTCACTATCATCAATGGCCCATTTCCACGCGACACGGAACACAGCAACAAGTATGAGAAACGTTATCAACCTTCGTATTGTAGATGCACGCATTTTCAGTGAGTCATCTACATTCGCCTGAAATTAAGAAAAAAATAATTTCAATATTGTTGGTGAATGGTGAAGTCGTGTTTCAGTTTGGCTTAGGTAAGAGGCAGTGTGTGGGGAGACTGGTACAGGATCGGGCGGCATCCGACCGTATTCAGACTTTCGTAATCAAATATTAAAATAAACTTGGCTCTCATCCAAACAGCCTAAACGGTGCAAACTTCCCCGAGAATATTTGCACATTCACGTCTACCCCTATAAAAATAATAACATACACGTATGGTTGTAAAGCAATGCAATGCGCAGGGGATTTGCTTAGCAATCAATAACATCTTGTAATTTGTGTACGGTACCAATTGAGTTATTCAGAAATGCCAATCTTATGAGCATAAATTATAGTGTCACTAATTTCGTGATAATTAATCAATTTATCCATATATAACAATTAACGAAATCATATTACATACAAGTGAGATTACCACAAGGCTTTGGTTCAATTTACGGTCATAATTATAGAAAAAGTTCCAGGAGAAAAGGTGGTGACACACAATAATAGTCTCCGTAATCAAATACATGTATCAAAATAAACTTGGCAAGTATTCTTATGCCTTTATGGGATGTAATATTATACGTACATACATACGGTACACGTGTACTTTTACATCGCAATGGGTGGTTGTTTTAATGAGTTGGTTTTTTTACACAAACGCGTGGATATTGTGTGCATGTTCCTAGATATCATGCTCATTACATTCTCTAGTATTACCAATTCGCATTAAAGAAGATGAACATGCCGGAATTCTGTTAACCCCTAGCTTAACCCACACCTGTCGCAAGTGTTCTTCATACATTGGCTGCAAGCTACATCAATAGTTAATAGAAATGTCTTATTTTAGGTCAAACGCTAATAATTCCCGCGCAATTATAAATTCATATGCCCACAATGTAGACGACGTTCACAACGAGAGACAGTAGTTTATATACCTAAATTACTTACAAGAAACGAGTACATTTGGTGAACTATACGTGCGTTCTAACAAGGATCCCAGGAAAATGTTTGCAGTTTGTGAGAACGTTCCCATGCATGTGTATGTAGGCCTACATGTGTAGGAAAAGTACAGTACGGTACGCTGGGTAAAACTAAGATATTGGGACAGTGCCACACCGGGTGCCACACCGGGTGCCACATCCTGAGCTAATCAAGCCTAATGAGTAATGTAGTATATACAGCCGACATCTAACTAGCTCAGTGGCAATATAATAGTATATGTCATGTGATGGTAAATTTTAGCACATACAAGTTAATTCATATTCCTTTTATCGTTTATTTACATTTATAATACGTTTATTATCATGTAACATGCCTAGGCCTATGATTTGTCATTTGAAAAGTCCAACTTATATACCGTAGCTAGTCTATTTCATTGTGAACACAGTGTGCAACTTAATCCAGAGACCAACGCCCAGGTCTCCACAGAATTTTCGTCGGTCTCTGAGATTGGTATTTGTCATGGCACGACGGTCTCCAATGAAATATCCAAGTGATAAAATTCTCATTTTTATATACCTTTTATATTCTTGTCAATTCTGATAAAAATTGCATTTATTTGCTTTACCTTCTTCGATAATTGAATGTAATCAAACATTCTAATGATATATTTATGGTGACTATACACCGTATTTAGATGGCCCTTAAAATCACTCAAACAACACCAATTTTTACTTGCACTCCCTATGCTGTCATGAAGGAGAGTTTTTTTGTCCATCTCCGTCCATGACGGCTATTCATGATAATCCTATGGCAGTAGGGTTGTTTCCAATCTAGCATTCGAAACGGCTTTTAATCTTCTTTGGGATTATGTGAAAATATCTGCATTTTATTTTTCTATAAATGAATGAAATGACAATGAATATTTGCACCTATACTGGCAATCTAATTTCGTTTCAATGAACTTCAAGACATTTTTGGGGTCTCTGTAAAATCTTTTCGGTCTCCACTATTCCATTTTGTAGGCCTATGCATGTTATTGTGGGTGTGTGGGTGTGGAGAGAGAGAGAGAGAGAGAGAGAGAGAGAGAGAGAGAGAGAGAGAGAGAGAGAGAGAGAGAGAGAGAGAGAGAGAGAGAATAACATTACGGTGCATATCGAACATGCTGGCACTATCCAAACAGGTTTTGTGTTCACAATAAAAGGTTTGGACTCTTCAAATGACAAATCAGAGAGAGAGAAAGAGAGAGAGAGAGAGAACATACAAGTTAATAATATTCCTTTTATAATTTACTTACATTAAAATGCTATTATTGAATATTGTGTGTGTGAGGGGGGGGGGGGGGGCAGAGAAGAGAGAAAGAGACCTAGTTCAACAACACGGGTAATGAACTTACACGTAGACAAAGTCAAAGTCCCTATATATGTTCCACTTCCATATACTGTCACAGGAAGGGTAAACCGGTTAAACTTTACGTTAACTAAATTTCCTCATTCCAAATAGCTCTGCTTTAACGTACCACGGCACGGCACTGGTCACTCGAAGGTCTCCAACAAGTGTATACACTTTTTAGATCTAAGGCTAAGAAACCACAGCAAGATCAACGCACACCACCATGGCATTGGGTTGAGTTAGGTTCCACTAACTAGGACGATGCAGACTGCAGCTAGTGTAAAATTAACTAAATTTATAAAGGTGCAAAGGCCAAAGCAAGCAGACCGTTTCCCACCAGTATTATTGGCAGTAACAAGGCTATAATAAGTAAGTCTGAACAAAGATGCTTCCGAGAATGCAGCACTTACATTATACTTAGACATTCTTCTTTGACGAGGTAAGAAGAAGCCATGTGTACCATCATCTTTCCACCACTGTTAAAGACAAGTGCAGAGAGATGCCTTACAAAATGAAAATCACAGGCCTCTTTCCCCAATGTTTTTCTGTCCAGGTCAAGATAGCCATACACATTTTCGTATATAATAATGTATTTTTGAATGACTCTACATAGTAATGGTGTACATTATTTATTTTTAAAATCTCTCTTTGAGTAAACATTTATTTATAGAATAGAACAAGTTGGATTTCTATGAATAGAGTAGAAAATTCGAAACTATTAAATACTTCACCAGATACGTTCGTCTGCTAGGAATTGCGGTGGGTAGGCTATTATGTTAACGTTCGTTCGTTCGAATCATGATTTCGTACTATTATTGAGCATCATTTATATAATGCATCATGTCATTTAACTGTAATTATGTACTACTGATACCACATGAATGTCATGGGCAATCCTTATGTGCATGCAAAGATCGCCCCATTTGTCGGACCCTGACCCTGTGCCGAGGGCCGTCCACTGGCAGTCCCGCGTGCAGTACAATCGATGTACCGTACTGTGTGAGGGCAGGGCGGGGGGCAGGGCTGGTGATACTGCATAGCCATCCCAGCTAGGAAGTGAGCTCATGTAGATCTCACTATGAGCTCAAAAACGTCTCACACATATGATATCAGAACGTTGAGGTCTGGGTGAGCTTTTTGTGATCTTGCATATGTGATCTCACATGAATGGTTTCAGTGTGATCTCAGTGTGAGTTCACAAGTTCTAGCTCACATTTAGCTAACAGCTGTGATATCTCAGTGAGCTCAGAAACTTCTCATAGATGTGAGATCAGAACTATGAGGTCTAGGTGAGATGTTTGTGATCTTACATATGTGATCTTACATGAATGGTTTCAGTGTGATCTCAGTGTGAGCTCACAAGTTCGAGCTCACATTTAGCTAACAGCTGTGATATCTCAGTGAGCTCAGAAACTTTTCATAGATGTGAGATCAGAACTATGAGGTCTGGGTGAGATGTTTGTGATCTTACATATGTGATCTCACATGAATGGTTTATGCCTTTTGTTCTCACCAGGCGGCAGTACCGTAGAACTTGACTTTCACTAGGTGGTGTCACAGGTTACTGCATTACATTTATACTTTCTAATAGAACAAAAGTCTCACTAATCATACTTATATGAGGCATTTATACTTCATAGATATTAGACATCATAAACTTGGGAATATTAAAAGCAATGAACTTAATAGTTTATTTGGATAATTTACCTGCTTTAATGCTGAGAAGAAAACACCCTCACAATACTACTAGGTAGTAGGCCTATACTAGGTAGTAGGCCTATATGTCAGCTATCAGACTGGACTGTATGAAGGGTAAGTTAAAGTGATGAGAAACTCAAGCAAAGGGACCATGCAGTCTCTCCTTGAATGCTCTTGGGTGAAATGCTTCTGTGGAGAAACATTCTACCCTGGCACTGAGCTGCTGTTTAGAAGCTGATGGAGGTCACATTAAGAGATCATTTTGATGCCACTGTGATAGCTCACAGTGTGCTCTTACTTATAACCTCACGGTGAATTCATAGTATGAGTACACTGCGAGCTCACACTGTGAGATCATTCTGAGCTAAATAAGAGGTTACAGATTGACCTTCCTATGAGCTCATAGTGTGAGCTCACAGTGTGCTCTTACTTATAATCTCACAGTGAATTCATAGTATGAGTACACTGTGAGCTCACACTGTGAGATCAGTCTGAGCTAAATAAGAGGTTACAGATTGACCTAACTATGAGCTCATAGTGTGAGCTCTCTGAGGGGAATTTTGTGAGCTCTCTGTGAGCTCTCTGTGATGTCAAATTCCTAGCTGGGATATGGCCATGATGGCATAGGCCCTAGTTTAGAGGCTTAGAGCACCGTTTATGGCAGGGTGATTTTAGAACGGCGATTTTACTTGTTTGATGTTGATGTGACTGTGGAACACGGAATGCTATTAAATTCCTCACCTCCTAATGAAAATTACAGCTAACTTGGCTTGTGGCAAGATTTTCTCTCGGTGGAGAGACTCATTTGCAGGCATGTCTTATCATTAGCAAGGCCATATATAAGCCTGCCCTCCAAATTCTCTCGGGGGGGCTGGGGAGGGGAGGGTGGCGCAGTTAATTACCAAAACAACAGCCTATAATTATAGGGGGCCTCACTGGGCTTCCTCACCAGACTAGCCCGGGCCCCCAGACCCCTAACCTACGGCGACCAGCAAAATAGAGCGGAGCCAGTCAGAATTTCTCGGGCTACACCAGACCTGCCAAGTTCCTGCGATCGAAATGCAGGAGGTTTTCTAATGTTGGTGTCCCAACCCAGCCCTATAGTGGGTCGGGGGCCGGAAATTTAAAATATGTATACTATTTTAAGGTATTCTTGTATTTTTAGTGCCACCAGAACAATCCCTCTCCTGAATTTTTTTTTTCAACGATGTATATTTCTTTGCAGATTTAAGCAACACAACTTAAATCAATCCATCATGCATCCATCCTCTCAACATACCCTCCCAGATATTGCTGTATTGGATGGAGGAACAGGGACTTACCTCACTGAGAACGGGCATCCTGAACTAGGTGTAAGCTCGCTTCTTCGATTACGAAATGAAGGAATACATCATGATTTTGTTAATGTTATTATGTGTCACAGTGTCAGTGTGCCTTTGGAAAATGATGAAATCGTCATGCCAAAGCACTTGGGGGAGAGAAAATATGTGGTGTGATCCCTGTTGTATGTCGACCTATGCATTGCTTTGTCTTAGCCTGATGGCGCACTGCTGTATCATGCTTCGTACTATCGTTTATTATGTATGGTTATTCCTTATATGAAACACAACTGTCCTCCACTTAAATTGGATTGAAACTTTTATAACTGATTTCCACCATCGGAGAAGAATTATTCTGAATATTTAAACTTCATATAGATTGTGCTTTAAATAAGAAACTGGAAGAACATTTTAATATTTTTTCTAAATTATTGTTATTAATGATAATTTATTTTACTATGCAAAATTGAAAAAAAACTTACACTCTAAAACTACATGGTAAGGTATATTTCATGCGGTGGTATCTACCTCTACATTTAGACAGACCCGCTATGGGGCTCGGGGCTTCTGTATCGGGATATTGATGCTATCAAAGCGGTACATCTAAGGTAAGAAAGATCTGCTTCACTCTGCTGATTACACTATTTTGCTCACAGAAATATTCACATTGTATATCATTAATAGGGGATGAAGTATTCTGCGAAAGAAATAATGGAAACACTTACTTTCAGTTTTCTTGCCGCTGGATCGGATATAATTGAAAGTGTGACATATCAGGCTAGCATTGAGGGGTTTACTACGCATTTAAACCTGTCAGAAGGGGAAGCCATCGATCTTATAAAGAAAGGGGTACACGTGGCCCTTCAAGTTAGAAATGATTTCTGGCAGGACAACCCTGATATCCACAAAGGTGAGTGCCCTTTATGAGGAGAAAATTATCTTAACAACGTCTCAAAGAGTATCCTGAATTTTTGGTCTGTATATTGATTTTAATTGAGATGTGAAGAACAAATAAGTTTTGGCTAGAAGAAGGGTTTCAAACTCCAATAGGTTTAACTCCATTGTAACTTATAATTACTGAACTACATTTTTTTAAACTGACCAAACAATTCTCGTATGGATTTGAGACAAAAGACGATACATAAACGAATACTAAAATATAAGGAGTCCATTTTCCATTTTATTTGACATCATAGGGAGTGTCTAGTAAAATGATAATCTTTCTCCATTTTCTGTTTGGTATATACCTGCGCTGATTTCACAACATTTGCTATCATTTACTTCATTTTAGATCGAACGTATCCCTTGGTTGCTGCTTCTCTGGGTCCCTATGGCGCATGTCAGGCAGACGGTTCAGAATACACAGGAAATTATGTTGATAATCTAACCATTGAGGTGTGCTTTCCTTTGGTAAATTAAATGGGTTTATTTGTACAGGACATACACATAAAATTCAACTCTACAAAAACGTTGACAATAATGTAACTGGCTGCACGCAGATCAAAGTTGTTGACTTATAGTTTCCTTGAATGTTTTAATCAACATTAAGTTTTTTCTTATATGTATGTTTTGTTGTATCAATATGATGCGGTTCAAAATGCTACGTATTGTTTTTTGCTGTACACACTTATGCCGTCAAATATAGGTCCTTGATCATTTAAATTATCCTCAAATTCTTAAGAGATTGACTAAAAACTCAGCTTTTAATAGGCCAACATGACTACTGAGTCCTTGTGTGTACTGGCTACAAAATAAGGAATACAATGCAATGGTATAGTTCTGTAATGGCAATACATGTCTTGGCATTTACATTTTGTTGGTAGGTACTTGGCATATTCACCCCATGATGCCATCATCAATGGCCCCACAAACTCTCCGAACGAAATTTCTTAAAATATATTACTTAGATTACGAAGTATGTCAAGAAACTCCAAAGAGCCAGAAAAAACCGGGAGTTGGGGACCCCTTGGTCTCACAATTCATTACAACCCAAAATCAAAATCGCACATTTTTGGGTCTTGAAAAATGTGGTCCCGGAGTTTGTGGCCCCCACCTCATGGTATTCTAACCTTAACCATGGAGTTTGGTTATTTTTGGAATGAAATGGAAATAGGGGTCCGGGACTCCCAGATCTGTGTCTGAATAAGGTCTGGGAACCCAGGCGATTTTTGAGTGGTATCCTGGGTCCGCATGTTTTGGAAAATTATTCCTGCACGTTATGATAATAATATAATACTAGCGATGCCTGTACAATTAGTTTGATAATGATTTATATATAGACTATCGGCCGTGAACTACTATTTGTTATGTTTATATAGGAGCTAATGTCCTGGCACCGACCAAGAATCAGAGCTGTAATAGATGCTGGTGCTGACCTGCTTGCTATAGATACAGTTCCTGCTCAGAAAGAAGCTGAGGCTCTCGTTCGTCTTCTCAGTTCAGAATTCCCTGATGCTTTAGCCTGGCTATCCTTCTCGTGTTCAGTAAGTTGAGCAAGATCTGTGAATGCTTTTGTTGTTGTTTTAAATAAATTTGTGGAACGTTATAATGACCAAATTTATTCCATGAATGGTGATGTTTTTGTTCCCATAATTCTCCGTGCGGCGTAAGTATTGTAACTTCTCTAATAAAAGTGCAGTTTGTATTACAGTTGCAGTTCACCATACTGTAAAGAGTACATCAAGAATTGTCTAACATACTCACATTCATAAATACATTTCATTTACTTTAAACCTTGCTGATACTAGGTTTGTAGCCCATCACTAAATGAGTATGTATCATATAGAATCATAAATACAAGCCGAGGTTTCTAATACAGTGTCTACGATATGCCCATTTTACCAATTGAAGGGTGAATTGGCCCAGGTTGTAAGAGCTGAGAAGTCATTTGCAGGCAAGCTGGGGTAGCTAAGGATTTTGGATTGATTGGTGACAATAATAGATGTAATTTCACAAACTAGAAGGGGCAGATATATGTGGGACTTTCCCACCTCCCTCCCACCCAATTTTCTATTGTTTAATGATTGAAAACAGGGGGGTTCAAAGCTAATTTGAAGTGTGGAGAGCTTTGGTACGTCACTACGCAGTCATAATATGTCATGGTGTACAAAATTAAGATATGTGTATGTACTTTAACTTGTTACAGTAAGGTAAAAAAAATTCAGTTATAATGTAATACCACAAATCTATTTTATATTTAACGAAGACCATACCAAGTACTTTTTACTAAACCATTCACCTGTTTATCTGAGACTGAATGCCATGACTTGATGGAGATGGATAAAACACCAAAATATTGACTTGGAACTTTGCTCTATTTTGTGTTAATCAGGGTTCACGAAACACGGTCGCCCGCTCGCCCCAGGCGACCAGAATTTGGTAAGGACTAGTAGATCCTACCTGGTCACTCATCCTGTGGGCGAGTGGAAATTTTGGGAGAATTTAGACCCTTTTTATCTACTCTAAAGGCCTGCCGAAATATTCTCATTTCAGCTGAAATATTATCTTCATGCATTATTCATTTCACTTATCTTTTAATTTTTGAAGAGGAAACATGTTTGTGTATGATATTTAACATGAATAAATAGTTTCTCTATTCTTTGGTTTCTATCAATTATGAGGTATCTTAAATGTTATTCAATACATTAGTGCCCCCCCCCCTGTCCCTGCCTCTACCTTGCAGCAAAAGATGCTGAAAAATGCCAAATATATTGTAAGGACTACCAGATTTCTATAAGGACTAGTGGTTTTATACTCTACTAGTCCTGTGGGCGAGTGCATGATGACCATGTTTCGTGAACCCTGTTAATAGAAATTATTAATGACATTCGTAAAAGTAGTGTTTGGTTATATCAGTACGTGTTGTGACACATGAAATATAATGTGCAGAATGTTCAGTCCCGCAAGGAAATGCCCCCTCCCCCTCCCCATTTGTAGATGGTAGATATTAGTGCCACCTACATGTAGCGATACACTCAGATAGAGAGTTGTATCTCTGGTTATTGGTCCTTTTACATTAGATTCTAATTTGGGGGTTCTCTCTATAGTTGTACATGTTGTTGGCAACAATGGGAAGGTATGATGCCTGAAAAGATTTAATAGACTTTTATATGGTCATACAGTTATTCCTTTTTTGTTTTAGGATGAAGAGCATACGTGCCATGGGGAGGATATAGTTGACGCCGTGAAATCAGTGGCAGGTTGCCAGCAGATATTTGGTATAGGGTTAAACTGTAGTCCTCCAGAGTATATCTCCACACTAATCAAGCGAATCAAACCTCACGTCAATGGCAAGAAACTCGTAGTTTACCCGAATAGTGGAGAAAAATGGACTTCTGAAAAAAGGTAAGCTATATTTGCCAATTAATATAAGAGGCCTCAAATATGCGTATATGCACGCGCGTTATTTTTTTCAATTTTTATGGCTACAAAGTGAGTGATGTCCTAAAACTTATAGTATGTAGTGAAATGTTAGTGTATCCTAAGATTTGAATCAATATACCTTGTTGTTAATTGGATTACCAAACACAAATTTTACTGTATGACTAATCATTATACTATTGATTTCCGGGTTGTGTATCTAAAGATAATGAAAATATTCGAGTGTATACTTATTTTAAATATTGTGTTCTAATGGGTTTGTTTTGTCTTTTATTAATTTCCGCATAATATATATTTATTTAAACGGTGCGAAGCCCTCCTTGCTCTGTTGAACTGTATATATTTTCAGTCAAATCCTGGACTGCAAGCTAATGGCAATGTTTCATACTTTGTATTTTGAACTATTTAGTTGGCAAGGCCGTGAAAGTGTGCGTCCTCTGGATGATTACGCCAAAGAGTGGTTTGAAATAGGCGTACACTGGATTGGAGGCTGTTGTCGTATAAGGCCTGAAGATATCACCCAGTTACGTCTACTCATGGACCAGTTAAAACAAACTCATATAAAATAGCGAGGATGTGCAACAGTTGTCAGGCTACCTTGAGGTGATTCACTGCATCTTTTTGTTCTGGAATAAAAGCTCTTCAATGTATCAGAATGTGCGAGAGGTGATGCGTGTTAATGGCTCAATATAGACCTGGATAACCAGTAATGTACCTGGATGCGACTTATATATGCGTTCAGCTTACGACACGAATAGAGATATTCTCTGAAATATTAACTCAGGAATTATGGCACCAGTGTTTAAAACCTATAATGTATCACATTTTCCTATTTTGATTAAGCCATCGATTGTTTACCAAAAGTGTATTTCCCCCTCGACTCGTCTTTTTGGACTTTGGTCCACCCGTACAGAACTTTGCATAAACGCATGAATGGTTTCATTTATATCAGAAAACAAGTCCGTTGAGGAAAGGAATGTTGAATGTGAACCTTTTTTCATTTGATCACTGTGCTATGCGAGATGTCAAGGATATTCAACCTTGGTAAAAACAGGTTAAACGTTTTTCTGAATCTTAGCTCAAACCCATTTACATGTATTTAATCAGCGAATATATTAGCATCGAAAGGAAATGTTTCCTTCACTCTAACGCATATTTAAATGAGGACTGTTTTGTATTTTGTATTATACTCTGAAAAGGGTATTCATCATTGGATGGAGGTATAAATAAATAAAGTATGTGATAACGTTTTTAATTCTATCCTTTTTCAGTACAGTATTCATTTGATACATCGGCAAGATAAATGGCACTTGCATTGTTTATCTGTAAAAAGAGAATTTTCCAATGCGTCTGCTCGGTGTCTCTTGTGTACTTTAATTTCAATTCGAAACTTCTCTAATCTGTTGAATGCATTGTTCGACGGAATCTAATTTAGCCCGCAAGATCCCTTAAAACACTTTCAAAATCTAAATTCCTTTTCCACGGGCACCACCCGACGGAGACAGTGAAATGTGTTTCCAGGTTGTGGGAAATTTATCACTGGTGAATTGTTGGTTTGTGAAGTTGAATTTAAATTCAATCGTAATGCATTAAAGTGCTGAAACTATAAAACGTCATGGCTTGATGCTCACGGAGGCTATATAATATGGAGGAAAGTATCCTCAAGGTTTTCATCAAGATAACTAAAAACTAGGCTTGTCGTCCATTGTCAGAAAACAGATTCGCTCCCCTAGATTTGTAAGTAGTGTTAATAAGCCGCAAATACTGAACATCAGCATTCTTCGCTGGTTTAGGTTCAGTTGCATATTTGTTAGGACAGTTACCTGCTTAACTAAAATATTTCCATTGTTGCTGGTAATTATTGTAATTTTTCAAATTAGCTCTATCTAAAGCTGGCTGACTGAGTGAAGGGCATATGAGTCAGGTAATATACCGTACACAGTGGCACAAATAGTAAGAACCCTTCATGCTGTATAGCACGTAGCAGATTAATTGTTCACGGAAATAAGATAGTTAAAATTAACAGTCCCCTGCATTTATGCTGCCAGTCCTAATCCAGTGAGGAAAGCGCTAATAATGAAGGCCGAATAGAGCATGAGGTTTATCACGTACTGCCAAGTCTGAGCTCGCTTGAGAGTATGATTCCTCGTGATATCATGTACTGCTGTTGAGAGAATGTCACCCTTAGCATTGCTCGATTCTGACTTTTTCTTGACGTCAATATAAAGAGCTTTCTTCTTTAATTCATAATCGATATCTGTTCTAATTTGCTCAAGCTCTAACTGATATTCTTCTTTACTTTTCTTTTCTTTCTTCTCCGCATTCTCCATGTCCTCTCTCACATTTTCAAGTTTCTCCCTCAGGCCGCTTATCTTCTCGTCAAGATAAGCGACCATGATACTTGCTTCTACGGCGTTCATGTCTTGTTCTGTGTCGTCCACGACCCACTCTTTCCATTCGTCAATGATTCCCAATTCATAGTCTGAGTAATAATGTGATACGACCTGAACACGACACGGGCAGCAGTTGGTTGCTGGTGTATCTCTGCATATTAGTCTCACCGGACAACATTGCACACTAGGTCTCAACTTGTCATGGAATTTCTGGTAATAATTCCGTAGCTGTGATACACATAAAGAAAGAATTCCCGCCAGAATCTGCAGGCCTATTGCTACACATGTTAGCACTAGGAGTGCAACGTAGAATTGATTGTCTTTAGGTCCGCGGTCAAGTACTGCTTTAAGAAGGGCAATGTTTGTCATTGACATGGCACTGGTCATGGTCACCTGGCCCCTGTCCTTAGCCACCGAAAGTGCATCTGCTTCCCCTTCATTCTGCAATAAAATGTGTGCATAGATTCATATGATCTAAATAAAACCACTAAATTAATTGTATTACTTGTAATCTTTTTCTATGCTACTACACCGAATAAGGAATTAATTATACTGCTTTAAATTAATTCAGCGGCAGTACAGGTTAGGTATTTGATCCATGTATCTATTATACTAAATACTAAATATATATAAATTGAAATAAATCCATTGGACATATTTTCTTCGAACTTCTTACACCCTAATAATAGTATGTTTTCTCAAATATCGTAGTAAAATACTCGACATGCCCCCTTGCTTTTGTCATCTTGACGTAGCACGGTTACCTGTTGCCTCTGTGTTGTTGAGGCCTTTCCGCTCATTCTATGTGGGTCATTTTACGCTTGGTTGAATTCTTTTCATTTGGATATTTTAGCATTTATTTGATATGTTAAGTAACACAATATTGGGTTGGATGGTATTTTACACGAAGACAAATCGGGTTTATTTTGATATTATGAAATCATTTCATGAAAATATTATTTTCCTTTTCATTCATATCAAAAGAGCTGATATGTAGTTCTGGTATCACATATAATTGAATTAGTTCATTTACACATTTTGAAATAACTTCACTTAATTAACCATTAGTTTATGTGAAAAATGGACAAACAAACCCACTCGCCAATTCTAAGCTGTATTGCTTACTTAGTTAATAGAACTGTTCAGTGGTTTACCTTGAGGTCGATTTGTTGTTTTGATGCCAACAGTTTGGTGTTGTCCTTATACTCCGGCACAGCCATGATAGCTCGTATACTGTGCTTCTGTGTCGGTCTCCCCCTTAAATCCACGAGGACTACTTCTTCCCTCCGAGGCGCCGTCCAATGAGGTTTACTCATTCTGCGTTGATAAGACTTCACTTCTCACAACTCAAGCTTGACGGAAGTCTATCCAATAAAATTAATGATGATGCAGACTATAACAGTCCTATATTTCCTTGATACATCTATAGGCGTTAGAGAGGTTTATATTATATACACCGGACTTGTTCTCTCTTTCCCTGGATGACAATCTGGAAGGAGGTGTTCACACCCAGAGAGTCTATAGTGCTGCCCCTTAAGTTAGGGACTTTGCGTTATTACCCTGTTTTTTAAATCCTTTAAAATTAACAGGTTTTTTAAAGACATACTAGAAGCCAAGACTTTGTCTAAGTTTCAAGTGATTATGATTTTTTTTATTATTATTATTGAATTAGAATTTAAAACCTTAAATTGGAATGATTTCCTCCAAATGGCCATCTTTCGATAGTGCCAAAGGAACTTTCTCAGTAATATATTCAATAAATCATGCCTGCTCATCTATATAAAAATTGAGCAAAGGGAGAAAATTGATCAAAATATTTAAATAGATCGACCTCACACATTGTATTTCTAAGTAAAGACTCACCGAAAATAACATTTATTTCGACAATTAGATAGAAAATACAATTCTTGTCATTCATAGCTTTAGACCATATATATTAAAATCAGTTAAGAATTTTATCGCATCGTCATATAAACGGTCTAACTGAACCCTAAATATGTGCTTCAGTTTACAGAAATGTGAAATATTTTGTGATTCAGAAACTAGTTAAGTATCACAGCAAGGGCGTGAGCCATTGAAAAATGCTGTTTGAGTGCAAACACGGGCCTCTATGCGATTCTAAAAAGTGTCATGTTAATCCTTACAACTCCAGCTATTCGCTTAAACTGCCATTTTCCAGGAGAAATGGTCTAATTTGGGACATTTTTTCGGCTTTCAATTTTTCACTCTGCCATTTCCACCGTTATGAGGGTACATGGTCGACAATTCGTGCGACATAATTATGTGCCCCAAATTTGCAAATGTAATTTGGTATTATTCAACACGGCCTCCAATGCTGCAGAACCAAAAATAAATTGCCATGGAAACTGTTGAAAGTCAGGATTTTCAAGACATTTCAGATGTGGTTACCATGCAAACCACTGTTAATATGAAAAAGAATTCTTGTCATTTTGTGACTGTTTCAAAAGCAGATGGGCCTGAATTTTTGCTTTTATTTGACATCATATATTATTGTATCATAAAAACTCTTAAACTGATAATGAATCATATCAAATAAGTTGAGGCAACTTTAAGTTTTAGTCCCTAACTTAGCGCGCCCCACTGTAGTAGTCTATAGCTCATACCTATATTCTGCTGACTGGAGATAGAGCCCGCGGGCAACCCAAGAATGCATAAGTCAATAAAAGACGGATCCGACCGGTACACAAGAACCATAAAATAAACATTTCTTATTTACTGTATCCATCCTAAAGATGAACTGTATAGAATGTGGCTGTCTGAGAACTGAAATTTATGCCAGGAATATAATATAGTGATATATTAAAAGAGAGAGTACATATGAGTCAGATGGGTATTTTTTGTATAGTCCTAATTAGCTATTAATAGAATGCATTTCTGTATGCGGACGTTCTATGGTACATTCCTAAACAAAAAATGCGACCCATATTCTTTATAGTTTGTGCCACAAGTGGTTTTAATGGGAAGTATAGATATTAGTATATAGATTAATGGCATAACTTATATAATAAAACAGCTAACTAACTCGTTGGTTTCATTAGCTTAGAATGTCGCACTCGACTACAAAACTTGTGCGATATTCAGACTTTCAATCAACTCGGTAGATACCCTGTGAGGCTGTATTTTATTTCCTGTGTGTATTGTCCAGGATCTAATAAATAAGTTATTATGCCTCTTACGGTTAGTCCCCAGTCATGGGGGAGGGGCGCAATAATTAATAAACACAAAAAAACCCTTACAAAATTCCAAGGTGCAGATCTATAGTGTTGCGTGCAACTCACCGTGTTAAATTGGATATTTTTGCCTGACTGACTACCAATGGTTGTAAATTTAAACAGCAGTTTTATATATATTATATATATTACTTCTACTATCAGAAAGATACTAAACGCAAATACTCTTTTCAACAGTCAAAGGTTTAACGTTTTCCAACCCTCCCACGCGAGGGGAGTCCGGTCCAAGACGAAGCCATCTGTACAAAGAGTATTAGTGGTTAAGGAACCCCATCTGCTTTGTATGACCCCCGGCCTGTTGTTATCTCAACTTTCCTTGCATTCAACGCTATGCCGATGAACATTAATTTTTACCGTTTTATTTAAATTATTAGGTAGTTTTTATCACGCAATTTACTAACTACGGTATATGTAATATTGATGCCTTTTTCGCTGGCGTAAAAAAGAATTTATTAATCATCGAAAATTGATTAAGCCAAATTGAAGGCCCTCTGGCTCTGTGTGAAAATCACTCGTCTTTTTAAAAAGAATTAATGTACTGATCGAACACATAAGGTGGCATTTCTTTCAGTCTCTGATACAAATGGTGGATTAATATATAATTGTTGCATAGCGCTTTGACCACCTTTTTATACCATTTAAACTTCGATAAACCGTTGCAATAATTCGGTAAAGTAGTGTGAGTGAGAGACTATCAGTAGTACTTTATTTGGATCATCAGTCGTAATTAAAAGAAAGCAATTAATAAGCCATAGATCTGTATCATATGCTCCTAAAACAATGTCTCATTTACTATACATATCAGCGTTCGAATTATTTTTCTCCTTTTGCCATACATTTGCACTTCAGATTTACTGTTAGTGATTTTTTGGTGGGATTGTGACAATTCATTAAGTTGGTTTTGAAACCGGTCCTGTTTAATCGGCTCAAAAACGGAAAAAAATAAAGTTAACGAAACTTGTACAACCGTGAAATGATCAAAAGTCAATCACTCGTAATTATTTCTCTTACAAACCTTTTCCCAGACATTTGACACATCATCTCAAAATTCCATGAGTTCGGGATAAGTTAGGTGGACTTAGAAAGTCATATTTACTTTAATAATGTGTAACTGTAAATAGAATAGTAACAAAAATCACTGTCACTGACACCATATACAACATGTTATGTTTGTAATATATTTGTGTAAACTGTTTAATATCAAGACTCGTTAGTCGAGTTGAATGCATTTTTTTTTAAATACAAACATGGAGCAAAAGATCGACCAGCGCTAATTATAGTATGCTGTGAGGTTACAATATTATTTAAAACTATAACTGAGAAACAGTGTATAAATTCGTAATATGCTATACTTTTAGACGAGTACACATAGCCAAGAGGCTAAAGATTCAGATTGATTTAAATATAAATTAAGATAGTCAGGGAAATCCAGAATATCTTGCTGTCACTTCCACTCTCACAGAGTTCTTAGATGTTCAATTATTTCAACGATCGCCCCATGTTCCATACACGGTACCGCTCCGTGTCGTCCTCATATTGGGATTTGGAATGGACGAACGACGACGTGGACTTGACATGGATCCGCGACTTGGGGTGCTGACGTTCTGGGTTGTGACATGCCGTTTTTGAGGTGTCCATTTGACTCTAAACAGTGCCTTTGCATAGACAAACCTTACAAGTCCAGAATAACTCAATGATAGGGCCAAGATGTAGACGGACAGGACCACGGATAGAAATGGCATCCACTGTTGACACATGGCACTTGAAAGTACGAGATGCTCTCGTAGCATCCATAAAAGTCCCTTATTAGCTGGCACCCAACAGAAATAATACATCATCCATATGCACGATAGTCTAATTCCGAGTCTGAGATAAGTTGATACTTGTTTCCAGTTGAAATAGCTTGGCAAGAAGCCAGGGAAACAACAGTTAATTGCAGCGACAACAAAGATCCAACAGGCGATGATCGGAGAGAACTCAATTCCGTGATTGATGGAGCTTCCCCACTCAATCGCACCTGTCGCGACGTCCAAGATTTGCATTCTGAGATCAAGCGGGCAAATGAGTCTCCAGAACTGGTTGAAATCAATCATAGCCACCCAACTTTAGTTGTTTTATAGCCTTAATTTCCGTTGTCACCTCCTTCTCAGTATTGGCGTCGGATCAGCAGACCCTTGTCCATGCAGTTTCAAATGAATGACTGTTTTGACATCTCTAAGCAAAGGACGTCAATGACGTCATAATCAAATAACGTCATATACCGCCGCGGTCATTTTCGCGCCATGACGCGTCGTGTTGGTGATATAACCAGTAGCTACCAGTGACCACAGAACTAGATTTATTCTAGTTCTGTGCAGTGACCTATGGTCCACTACCGTGTACATGTATGGGGGGGGGGGGGGGGTGGAGTGCACTCAAACAGTTATGAAAATTTTAAATAAAAATGGGAGATACCAGTGGCGAAAATGCAACATAATATTGGCCTACGTAATAGTTACAGAATTAAATTTGAGTAAAAAAGGTGAGCCTAAGTAGGCCTACGAGTGACGATTATCCATTCAAGTTATGCAGTAGCCTAATTGATCATCAAAAATAGGGACCTACATACATCTAGTAATAGTTATGAAAAGTTACGTCATGTTAACATAAATATAAAATGCTCATTCAGATAATAATATAGCAAGAACAGCATAGTATCGCGTATGAGGGGGGGCTATATTCTCCGAGTATGGCCGAAAACTACGAGGCCGTAGGCCGAGTTGTTTTTCGGCCATACGAGGAGAATATAGGCCCCCGAAGACGCGATACTGTGCTATTCTTGCTTTTATTCCATGATTCTTAACTTATTACAACTTTATTTGATTTATTTCATCAAATTGTGTTGTCCGCATAGCTCACCAATAGTCTCGAACGGTCGTGACGTCACTGTAGGGCCTACAATACAGGGAGTTTATATTGTCCACCTTGTGAGCGGCAAGTATATCGATTATATTGTACGCTCACGGACAAATCATGGAATAAAGTGCAGAAGAAGTAAAAGGATGTTTAAGGAAATTAGTATTAGAGCAGCGGTCGAAGTCTCAAAGCTGCGCGCTGGATAACGCGCAGCTCACACTCACGCGCGGCAAAAGTATGATGGCTGCCGAGGTGAGTGCAGCTGTATGGTTATTCAACCTTGTTACTCCACTCCACACCACGTCGCGCTACTCCGAGGTTTATGGGATAGGAATTAGTTCCTATTGCGCAGGTATTTTCAATGCTTGTTCTGATTGTATTAGGATTGTCACGCGCTAGTCCGCGCTACTCTGCATAATGTATGGAAAGCCATTTATGTACATATCCCGAGAAGCTTTCGATATAATACATCTGGATGTACCCAGGTGGTAGTAGTGGTAGTCCGGGTACAGAACCACCTTCGTGTTGCAGTACGTTGGAGTTGTCGGTGGTGTCCGCTGTGGTGCAACACTAATAATATAGGCAATGATAAGAAAGGCTCATATTTCGCTGGACATCCACTGAGTTGGATCCATCTTGACTATTAGTTCTGGCTGCTGAAGAACTGTGACACTGTATTTTAATCTTAAGTGGATCGGGATCGATTTCATAATATTTGTTCACCTTACCATAGCTGGGATCAAACAGCAAACTATGGGTAATCGTGTATCCCGATGGTTTTACAAGGAGACCGAAGTCAGAACCCTGATGGTCGGTGAGTAGCCTACCGTACTTCATATATAAATTATTATACGGTAATTAATTTTCTTAAGGTGAAACTACCATACACTATACTAGTGAAAGGGCCTAGGTATGATACCGTTAAATCATCTAAGGTTCTTTAACAGAGCAGAGATATATAGCCTGTATGCCTAGCTCTGGTTAAGTAATCTCATATATTATACCGTACCATGTAGACCTAACTCATTTTAAATTACGTTAATTTCCTAATGTATAACGTACCACCAGCTGATATAGGCCTAGCATATATACCTATCAAAAACATAATTTTTGAAATGCAAATCTCTGAATACTTATGTTGTATAGCTACTATATTGGTTCAAAACGGATTGATGCTAGTTCTGGCCATATTAGGTTGCGTATATACTATAAGCCTAGTAATGATTTGCCTGTTTAATAATATAATTCATATTTGCTTAGGTCTCGATGCCGCAGGAAAAACAACGGCCTTATACAACTTGAAGCTGGGGGAAGTCGTGACTACGATTCCAACTATAGGTGAAATGCGATTATTATTGTACCATTAATATTGTATCATTAAAATCATACTCACTTCAAATTTAAAACTTCCAACTGGTAACTAGCGTAGGCCTAACGTTAACATTGATATGCTCGTTGATTATTGATAAAAAAAATAGCTGTAGTTCCAATTGTGATGGGTCAAGATTGGTGAATTTATAATAGGCTATAGGACTAAATGCATTTGATAAAATCATATATATTCTCCCTTGGTCTATATAAAACAGACTAATCCCTTAGCATCAACCCTCGCGATCACACCTATACCTACCTCACACTAAATACAAATATTATATTATGTCGCCATAATGGAAATATCCAAATTTTATCCAGCAATCGACCAAAAATAATCCAAATTCTTTACACTATACAAATCTCCACTGCTTAACCATGTATACCCTCTCCTAATATAATTTCTTCAGCATACCTAACCATTTTTAAAGGGTTCAACGTGGAGACTATTGACGTCAATGGAGTAAAAATCACCGCGTGGGACGTTGGCTCGAGGGATAAATGGGTAATTTCATCCAAAATTATAAACAAAGACCTTTTGATAATTTTACATTTCTGTTCATTGCATGCATTGTGCAAATCTTCAAAATAAAAACTTCCAACTGGCAACTAACGTACTGGTATGCTCGTTGATTATTGATAAAATGTAGCTGGTCACATATTATTTTTTTATAAATAAAAAATATTGTCAATTAATACAGTTTTCATATATTCACCCAGGTTGTATCTTTTGTTATTGCAGGAAAATGAGTCACAAGTCGCAAAATTGATATTTTTCCAAGTGTTTTTTCACAAGATCTCTTAATTGAAATGTTCTGATTTTTAGAGGGTTTAGCACTTATGGTCATATGAATCCGTGTACCCAATTTCAGGACATTGTATCAAATATATTCTTGCATTTTGAAGGCCTTTGTATGGAGTATATTTAGTTACTTTACTGGTAATTACCACTCTAGAAACATTGCAAACTTTTTTTTTTCAAAAATTAAATATTCGGTGTCAGTATTTACTATCATTGGAATCAGCTTGATCTCCTCTTTTCAAATATGGTGATATCTCAAAATCCATATATATTTTGCGACTTATGACTCATTTTCCTGAAACGGATCACAAATGCGTTCTATACTTCCACACAGAGACCGCTTTTGAGGCATTACTGCCAAAACGCTGGTGCACTTGTATTCATCGTTGACAGTACAGACGTGGAGCGTATGGATGAAGCCAATGAATTATTGTGGTACATGCTAGATGAAGATGAGTTACGGGAAACCCCTTTACTGGTCATGGCCAACAAACAAGATATGCCTGCGGCTATCACAACAGTTAGTATTTCTGAGAAACTAGGCTTGAACAAGCTCCGAGATAGGCAATGGTGTAAGTATTTATTTTAATATATCACCTCTGAAGTCAAATATGATCTATGTTTTGCCCTTTGATTCAGTAATATAAGTATAATGCCGGGTCGTGTGACCTGTCATTGATATCCTGAAATTATTACTTTATCAATAATATTATTATATGAATATGATAGTATATTATGATACACAATTGACGCATGGGACGTTTAGGCGATGCGGAAATAACATACTATCAACTTAAATATAATAAGATTAATTCCTTATTCAAATTGATAGCATAAATAATTTGTTGCACCACTTGCATTACCTAAACTACCGTATATTGTAAAGAATTGGAATCTTTGGATCCCAGACCCGACCTATTTAGCCCTGATCATGGTCAGGGCATGCACGCCACACGTGGCCTGGCCAGGAGGGAGGGGGAGATGAGCCACTCAGGGCTCACCCCACCTCCCCCAGCCCGACCTAATTACTTATACACTGCTCTGGGGTATCAAGAGGGGGGAAGGGCCAAGAGGGAGGGGGGCTGGCACGAGCCATGGGATCTATGAGTAAGGGGTGGGAGGGGGAAGGCTGGGGAGAGGGATCCAACCTGCATGCACTCCATTTATGGTCTCTGCCTGGGGAGCAGAGGTCGGCGTGTGGGCAAGGAAGATTCTCTCTTCCTCAACCAATTAGAGGGAAGGGGAAGAGCTAGTGGAATATTTCCTGGGTTTGATTGTATGAATAATTCATGATTTTGGAGTATAAAATAAAGTGACTACTCGGACCTAGGTACTCACTTACTCGCTGAGTCACCACCGCCTAGGCCGAATCCAGACGAACTACAACCTCGGACTTCTTGTCTCACTTCTTCATCTTACTGAACCTATGGGCTAAAAACCCTTAGTATTCTTTACACTGGCGAACCACTTCTGGGACTTGTTGCTAAGTTGAGCAACAACCCAATCTTCTGACTGGAAGTGAGACATAGCCTAGGAGAGGCAGGATGAGCTGGAAGAGTAGGTGAGTGGAACTCTAAAACTCTGATTGAGCTTATAAATTATACTTATGGGATGTATGGAGGGTGGATCTGGGCCACTGTATAGGGTTGGGAGAATGATCACACTCAAACACTCATAATACAAGGAGAGTGGGTGAGCAATGTTCGGGGCAAAAACTTTGCTAGGTTCTGGGTTCTGTTGGTTATAACTCTGTACCTTGTGCCATCTAGTTTTTTTTTTTTTTTCTTTACTCTCACTCTCTCAACAAGGTGTAAAACATGGCGGACATCAATTGGGATCTCAATGCCGCGGACTTGGCCATGCTTGACGAGGGTCAAAGGAGGGCCAGGTTTGCAGCTATTAAAGAGGTCAGAAGGCGCATGGAACGCCATGGCGCCATGCTAGGAGTAAATGATGGGTCCAATAAGGACACTTTGAGAGAGTGGCTAGATGGAATAAGCAGGGCAAAGGCCTACTGTGTAGCGAATGATACGCTCACTCTAGAGCTTTTGGGAACTCTTGCCAGCGGGCCTCTAGCGAGGTGCGTGGCAGGATTCCTACAGGTACCGGCCAATAGGACATGGGATCTGGCGAGGGCTGAGATTTTCCGCCTCTTCATGAATGAAGAGGAGGAACAGCAGCTGCGAGCAAGGCTCACCGATCTCTATCAGCTCCCATATGAGGATGCAAAGCAATACGGACGCAAGTTCCAGCTAGCGTCTCAGAGGGCTTACAGCGTGGATAACCTGGACCACGAGATAGTCCAAGAGACGTTGGTCAGGAATTTTGTGTTGGGACTCAGGGATGAGCAAATACGTCATGACGTATTTGCTGCTCGCCCTGATACCCTGGCTGAGGCAATAAGACAAGCCTCAGCTGCGGCTCACACCTTCGCTCTGGCAGGACAGCCTACCAGAGGGGATAGGAAGGATGAACCAATGGAAATTGGGGCTATCCTCCCTAAGAAAATGGCCCCCTCTGGGCCAAATCCTACAGATGCTTCAGATTGGAAGCTGATAGCTGATTTGGAGTCTAAGGTGAATTACCTTAGGAAATTAGTAGAGAGGATGGAGACGGGGAAACCATCCAACCCCACAGTGATCGTTCCCCAATCAGGTGCAGCACCCCAGTACCCCTTTCAGACACCCATGTTGCCTATGTATCCCCCATATTTCAACACGTCCTATCCCCCACCCCCGATCGCCAGTTCTCAGGTAGTAAATCACCCAGGGAAAGGGAAGGGGAAGGGAAATGGTAATCCAGGACCGGAAAAAAATAAGCAGGGAGGAGGGAAGAGGTTTAGGGGTAAAAATGTCTGTTATGAGTGTGGGGAGGAGGGACACTTCGCAAGAGAATGTTCCCACCGCTATGCACATGTACAGGCTGCAGTGGTGGCGGCCATGCAGATGGCCTCTACCACTCAAAAGCCAGCCAAATATGTTAACCAGGGGGAATAGAAACGCCGGATGAGAGGTTCTGCCTCTCCATCTCAGTGGCGGGGATGGAGATGCGTGCACTCATTGATACCGGCGCATCAAGGAGTCTAATGCGGGAGGATGTATGGAGAGCCTTTTGCAAAACCCATCATCGGCCTCTCGTATTGACAAAGGGGGAATCTCTTAAATCACTCTCTGGTCATGATCTCAAAACTGAAGGGCAGGCGATAGTTAACTTGGGGGGTAGCTCATTTCCAGTTTATATTGTAAGAAAACTTCACCATGAACTGCTTCTGGGGGATGATGCCTTATTTATATTAGATGCCCAAATTAGCTTCAGAAAAAGAAAGGTAATTTTGGAAGGAAAAAGTTACAGAAGGCAACAAGTGGGTAGTGCAGATCAAGAATTCGCCTCTATCCACACAGAGGCAGAAGCATGGGAAGAAAAATACCCCGCTGTTTTTGGCATAGGAAAGCAGGGAAAATTAGGTACCTTTAAAGATGTGAAAATGCACATAGATACTGGAAATGCGCGCCCAATTAATCAACGCCCCTATCGTTTGCCCCTGGCCAGGAGAAAACTTGTAGATAAAGAATTAGATGAAATGCTGGAGCTGGGAGTAATAGAACCCAGCAGCTCAGCATGGGGAAGCCCGATATTGTTGGTCCCAAAGAAAGATGGGAGCAATAGACCTTGTGTCGACTTCAGAAAACTAAACTCTGTAAGCAAAAAGGATGCTCATCCACTTCCAAATATTCAAGATATTTTTGACAGTTTAGCAGGGTCAACTGTCTTTTCCACCATCGACCTAAAAAGCGGCTACTGGCAAGTAGAGATGGACCCGGATAGCATGGAAAAGACAGCGTTTGTGTGTCATAGGGGCCTATTTCAATTCCGTAGGATGCCTTTTGGACTCACTAACGCACCAGCCGTCTTTCAACGGGCCATGAACAAAATGTTTTCGGAATTTATTGGCAAATTTTGCATGACTTTCATAGATGATATTGTAATCTATTCCAAATCTGAAGAGGAGCATGATCACCATTTGGCTCTGGTGTTTGATAAATTAGAAGAATACGGAATTACAGTCAAAAAGAGTAAATGTATTTTCAAACAAGAGAAGGTAGATCTCCTCGGCTACCAAGTTTCAAAAGATGGAATTAATTCCCACCCAGATAAATGTAGTGCTATCAGGGATATGCTACCTCCAGAGGATGTGAGCGGAATTCGCTCCTTCCTAGGAATGACTGGGTATTACCGTCAATGTATCCCAGATTATGCTAAGGTAGCTCATCCCTTGGTCAAACTTACCAAAAAGTATGCCAGGTTCGAATGGTTGGAAGAGCAGCAAAGCTCATTTGAAACTCTGAAGGAATTACTAACTTCAGATAGAGTAATGGCGCACCCTCAGTTGGATAAGCCTTATCGTCTCTATAGCGATGCGTGTGATTACGCAATTGGGGCCATATTGGTCCAGTCTGATAGTGAAGGCATAGAGAGGCCAGTTCAGTATATCTCTAAACAACTCTCTGGGCCACAACTCAATTGGGCTACGATTGAAAAGGAAGCTTATGCAATCGTGTATGCCTTAAACAAGCTCAGACCTTATCTACAGGGTAGCGAATTCAAAATTTACACTGACCACAAGCCTTTAAAGTCTCTGTTTGTGGGAGAAGTTAAAAACACCAAAATTCAAAGATGGGCGGTATTAATAGCAGAGTTTGGGGCTCCCATTGAATATAGGAAAGGGGCTAACAATATCCGGGCAGACATGCTTTCTCGAATAAAAACAAACCCCAAGAAGGAAGGGCCGACTCTCAGTTCTCTTGAAGTCTGTGCCTTGGAGGAGATAGATGAAATTCCTTGGGAATTTGATAAACTCGAGAAAGACAAAATACGTTTAGAACAGAGGGAGTTGGAACAATTTCAACAGGGGATGGAGGATGAGGGGGATTACACCATAATTGATGGCATGCTGTTTACTCTCACCCCTCCCCCAGGCAAGCCAGCCTACCCCCGCCTGGTCCTGCCACCCTCAGCTAGGCATAGAGTAGTGAGGCGCGCCCACACTGAAGTAGGCCACCAGGGCATGAGGAAGACCCTAGATAGGATCCAAGAGGCTTATAAATGGCCCACCATGAGAAGAGATACCTATAATGTCTTAATCCGATGCGCTAGGTGTGCTGTAAACAGAGTGGGTAGGGCGCGTGTACCTCCTACTGCGATGCCAATAGCAAAATACCCTGGTCAGATACTGGGAATGGATCTCTGTGGTCCCTTCCCGGTCTCTGATGAAGGTAATAGATACATCTTGACTGTAATAGATCACGCAACTGGCTGGGTAGAAGTCAAACCCATACCCTCCAAAGCAGCTAAAAACATTGCTGATTATCTGGCTAATGAATATGTCCCTAGGTATGGCCCCCCAGAGGTGCTCATCACCGACCGGGGACTCGAATTTATGAACCAGCAAGTGGAAGGGTACCTTAAATCCATAGGCACTGAAGTGAGGCATTCTACAGCTTTTCACCCCCAGACAAATGGTAAAATTGAAAGATTTAACAAAACTTTTAAAAATATACTAAGAAAATTCATCAATGCAAGACCAGCAGAGTGGGAGAGCCATTTAGGTCCAACCCTCTGGGCACATAGAGTCTCCACTTCTTGTGTAACTGGTTTTACACCATATTTTTTAACTTTTGGCACCAATCCAAGATATCCCTTTTCTAAAATATTCCCCACTCCAGAGGGAACCGAAGATGCCGTACTCAGTGAGCGCCTACAGGCCTTAACAGATGCGTTCAGAGAAGCTGCTGAGCGCACTGAGGCCAGTAGAGTGGCCAATTATGAGAGATTAAGGGCCAGAGCAAATGCAAAGGATCTAAAAATAGGGGATCATGTGGTGGTGCTATCAGGCACCAGCGCTCCATTAGATCCCAAGTGGGATCATGGTTATGTAATAACGGGGATAAGGGGTACCACCCTAACTATGAGGGGACCCCAGGGTGAACGCAGGCGTATAAATAGGGATAGGGTAAAAATGGTATCTGGGGAAATAGAATGGGATATACTGAGAACTAGGCAACCGAGGGCGGGTCAAGGAAAGAGAAATAAGGCCCGGAGACAAGCCCAAAAAGCTCAACAAGTTCATGTTCCACCACCTCCCCCACCCCCGCCTAGGGCAGTGCCCGACACTGTTTATTTACCCATACCAAACATGCCTCCTCCAATTCAGATAGAACAGGAAGACCAAGCGAGAGCAGAGCAACCAGAGGACGAGCACATGCATGTGGAGGACGAGGACCAAGTGCCACGCCCACCTCAACCACAACAAGTGCCACGCCCACCCCAGCAGCGACCGCCGAGGGAGAAGGTGCTAGTACTAGCTTCACCTAAGCCAGTTACATTGCGCCGACCCCTGCCACCAGCCGTTGCTGTGGAGACTGCTCCCCCGCGAACACCACCACCAGGTCCTGTTACAAGGTCAAGGGCAAAAAGAGGGAGGATAGAGACCCCAACCAAGTGCCCTAAACCCAAGGCTTTGACCACCACCTCTGAATGCACTGAAAAGAGGATCAAAGTGTTCCACCCTCTAGGCTCTACTAAGAGGGAAAGGCCTGACTCCTCACCAAACCCAGCCACGCCCACTTCACCCGTGCAGAGGCCGAGGAAGCTGCCCTGTATACCCCCACCATCGCCAACACCATCACCACCACCTACACCCCCACCCCCACCGTCACCCCCACCACAGCCCCAACCATGGGAGTTCGACCCAGGGGCACCACCAGTGACGGACTTCTCTCATCCTACACCTTCCAGTCCCTCCTCATAATCACCCTGGCTATGATGGCTAATGGCGATTTGTTTGAGGAGGAAGGGGTGTTGGTGTATGAGGAAGGGGAGGTCAGAGCCCTGACCGCGACTTGGACAACAGTGATCGTTCTACACCCCCCCACGCCCCCTCCTGTCAGTGCTTGGGTCTCCGTCCTAAGGAGGCGAATTGGAGAACTCAGACAGGCGGAGGTTGTGGGAGACGGAGATGTCAGTGCCTGGGAGGAGCACATGGGTTTCCTCCAGGCAGAGATTCCAACACCAGTCCAACAAGACACCCGAAGGAAGAGAGGCCTATTCAATTTTGTGGGCTCGCTAAGCCGTGCCTTGTTTGGCACCGCTACTGTAGGACAGGTGAACGAATTAAGAAGAGATGGTCAGGAAGAGATGGTGTCGGTGTTGAATCAGACAAGGCTTTACATGACAGAGAACCGCTTGGACATCGCGCAGCTCCAAGCTGCAGCAAGTAACATCTCCCGCCAAGTGGCAGACATTCTAACACAGTTAAATGGTTTCAGTAAAGATATTCACAGGATTCATATGAAAAGGGAAGTGGATATTCTATTGCAGCGAGTGAGTAGGGCGGTGGAAAATTACCACCGTCAAAACGAATTATTTTATCGCCAGCGCATTCAGCTGGAAAGGGGATTCTTAACAGACCAGATTTTACCACTGGCCTACTTATCAGAAATATTGTCTAAATTACAAGAAGGGAAACATTACACCCCACAAGATAACCGCTGGTATTATAGACACCTGAACGTTCGACTATTATTAGACGGCGAACAGGAGCTAATATACCAGACAGTAATTCCGGCAGTTTCAGGCACTCAATTTTTACACTATAGGTTAAAGTATTTTCCGGTCCCTTATGGTGCTGACCACCTGAGAAAGTTGGTAGGAGAAGAGGAGGTGGCCCTAGACAGCATATCCAGCGCGTCATTTCTTCCTCAGCATTGTATCGGGTTTGAACCCCAGATTTGCTCAGCTGCAATAGAGCATCTAACCCCGACCTGCGAAACAAATATTATTTTAGGTAAAAAGCCAGACCTTTGTAAGGCGCAGATTGTGAAAAGAAATAACTTAACAAACCAAGTGTTTAGAGAGGGAGAGTCCATTTCTTCTGTAATTCTGGCTATTTATGAACCTCTGGAAACAATCTTGAGGTGCCCTGGGCAAAAACCAGTGATACAAACGTATCATCGGCATGCCAGGGTGATTTTAGAAGGCGGTTGTCTCCTGGTTGGAAAGGATTGGCGTGTGAGTAGCATCCAACGCCATGAGTCCCATATAACGCTCCCCATCCCCAAGATTATGCCCCTCCCTGGGTTTAATCTGACTTATGGCAAATTATCCCTTTACCCCCATTTAGATCAGCAATTGACTTTCCTGCCAAGAGCTGAAATACCCTTACTAGCCCTGACCGATTTTCCTAAACCCGTTTTCCCCCTGATCTCCTCCACCCCTTGGTCTGAAAGTTCTATCTGGGGTATAGCCACTCTCATCCCCACTCTCCTAGGAGTCATGACCCTGGGAATAATCTACCTCCGCCGAAAGGGGCTCGCCCCAAGAGGCAAAGTCAGCCTTTTGTGTTGTCTGAGAAACCTTAAGCCCCGAGAGAATATCCCAATAGGACCCCCAACCCACCACCCTGTAGCCCTAGCCCTCCAAGACCTAGATCGAGAGGAGGGAGAGGCCACTCCAGGCGCTAGGACTGGCTCTCGTTCCCTCGAGCATATCCCTGCCCCCTCCCCCGCCTCACCATATTACGCTGCCAATTTCGGACTGACCAGGATGAAATAATTAGTCTACCAATGTTTATTGGGTTTCTCTGGGGTAACAAACACTTTTTGAACTTGTCTGTAACTTACTCTTGTTTAATATTTACTATTAATTTTTGTTCTGTCCTCTTCTCGGGTGCGAGGGAGATCACAGAACACAGAGTAGTATACCTGGGTGAAATCCATTTTCTCTCTCGGGGGGAAATGGTGGAATCCGTGGACAAGGATCCAGCCCAAAAAGGTATTTTTATTTCAACTCTCATTGTGAGAAGTTGTTTTTACACAAACAGAATCGGTCGAGACAGAGGAGCCTGAGAGGAAGCACCATGGAATCGAAGCCCTCACCTTGTCTCCGACCATTCTGCTTTGAAGAGGTATTTTTCCAAATAATAAGAGTTTATACGTGAAGCTACAGTAAAGTCGACATGTGTTCTGTAGCGTTTGAGGTTAAAAATGGAAATATTGTAGTGTTGACTACCCAACCGCTCTCACTCTCCATGGCCAAAGGAGGAGAGAGAAAGAGACGGGCGTCCTGTCGGTCAGCGACGAGGTCCAGCGGGGGCCTCGGCTGACCGGCCGGGCAGAGGAGACGGCGGTGACGACCGTATTGGAGAACTTTGTGAGTACTAGCTTAGTACAAAGGAAGACATTTAACAGTGTTCAGGAGCACACTTAAAAACACAGAGACTTCTCTTACATAATATTCGACTAAAAGACTTTTTAGTGCAGGGTGATGGCCTCTGATATAAATGAACACTCCTTTTAATAGAGCCACTCCCTTTGGAAACTTTCTATCTTGACCCGTTAGGTCTACAGATATAATAATTTATAATACTTTTACTTTACCCTCTTTATGATTTTGTGTGTGTAAATTATGTAACCTTATTTCTATTTCTCTTGTCTGGTTGGACTGGGTTGATCAGTGGCTAAATATTTTGTTCGAAAGAAAGCTTTCAACAAAAATAAAATATGGGACGAATGTAAAGAATTGGAATCTTTGGATCCCAGACCCGACCTATTTAGCCCTGATCATGGTCAGGGCATGCACGCCACACGTGGCCTGGCCAGGAGGGAGGGGGAGATGAGCCACTCAGGGCTCACCCCACCTCCCCCAGCCCGACCTAATTACTTATACACTGCTCTGGGGTATCAAGAGGGGGGAAGGGCCAAGAGGGAGGGGGGCTGGCACGAGCCATGGGATCTATGAGTAAGGGGTGGGAGGGGGAAGGCTGGGGAGAGGGATCCAACCTGCATGCACTCCATTTATGGTCTCTGCCTGGGGAGCAGAGGTCGGCGTGTGGGCAAGGAAGATTCTCTCTTCCTCAACCAATTAGAGGGAAGGGGAAGAGCTAGTGGAATATTTCCTGGGTTTGATTGTATGAATAATTCATGATTTTGGAGTATAAAATAAAGTGACTACTCGGACCTAGGTACTCACTTACTCGCTGAGTCACCACCGCCTAGGCCGAATCCAGACGAACTACAACCTCGGACTTCTTGTCTCACTTCTTCATCTTACTGAACCTATGGGCTAAAAACCCTTAGTATTCTTTACAATATACTTTACGCCAAGTTATATCCTTTTCCATTGCAATAAAGATATATTCCCAACGTCCGCTACGACTGGCGATGGTTTAAAAGACGGTTTTGAGTGGTTGGCAAAAACTCTCTCTGACAAACGTTTCACCGAGGATATGAAAGCTTCCGTGAAAACGTCGGTTACCGAGGTGAAGGACGCATCTGGTAAACTTTCACAAAATGGTTGGTGGTACGCCAGCAACATACTTACAAAGACTTCAGAGTTGTTTAAATCCGTGACAGGGTGTGGGGTGAGGAAATAATCATGAATCAACCATTTGTGATGTGTTCCAGGAAAATGAGTCACAAGTTGCAGAAAATGAATTTTGACATATCATTATGTTTGAAAAGATGAGATCAAACCGATTCCAATGATGGTAAACATTAAGAACATTTAACACACTTTTAGGGGGTTTTAGGACATTATTACACGTCTTTATTCTGAACAAATTCACAGGAAATCTGGTACAAATAATTACAAGGCGTCTTTATAGGATTCTAGTAGGATAATAATGACCACCCTGTGCATTATACTTAATTGGATAAGTGGATAATTGGACATAATTAATGGATAATTGGCTTGGACTGCGCTGGACTGGCATGCCAGTGCATTGGTGCCTTGGCTGAGTTGTATGACGAGTCATTATGACCCTGGAGCTACTCTGATCTGTACCCTGAAACATTATTATGTTTCCAGGCGTTGGCTGAGTTGTATGACGAGTCATTATGACCCTGGAGCTACTCTGATCTGTACGCTGAAACATTATTATGTTTCCAGGCATTGGCTGAGTTGTATGGCAAGTCATTATCACCCTGGAAGCTCCTGGAGCTACTCTGATCTGTACGCGGATACATTATTGTCTTGGACATCGTTCACCCTCCTCAAAATGAAATCTGAGCCTCCTCTTTCCCTCCTCTCTTCCCTCCTCTCTTATCTCTTATCTCACCTCTCATTAGGGGACCCCTGCCGCCCCAAAGCCCTCCAACAGTAGTGGACATAATTGTGACCACATGTGCATGTCTTGACATTTTTTTTAAAAAGAAATAATAGTTACTGAAGCTTTGTAGTGGAATAAATATATTCTGCTAGTTTGTAGGATAGTAATCTTTTTTGATTCATATTCCTACCATATATAGTTCCAAAGTTAGAAAATAAGCCCTTACTGTTATTTATATGGGCACTTCTCATGAAACGTCGACAAGGGCCCTATTACAGCCTAATCAAGTATAATTTACAATAGTTATTAGCAACAAATAAGAAAATCAGTAGAAATAATACTCGTATAACCTTAAAATGAATTTTAGAAATAAGGAGCCTGTTCTTAGGAATACATACATACCTTTGTATGTTTGGAATTGGCAAAGATATGACAAAAACAAAAAACTTGAAAATCATCAAAATTGCAATTAGATTCCTGGAATCGACCACATATGTGACATTGGAATCGTCTTGATCTCATCTTTTCAGTTTGCGACTTGTGACTCATTTCCCTGAAACACATTGCAATATAGATGGGATTGATTTTCTAGTGATGTACAATTGACATAAATCATCCCTTTCTTCATTCCGTCATTCACCGTATCAAAACAAATCATCAGGGGCGGATTTAGTGGGAGGGCGCGCGTCCCCTCCTTTTTCAGATCAACCTAGAGCATTTGTGGTGCAAAAGACACAAGCAAAACATGCATCTATAACCCTATTATTATGAAATCGGATATACTTTTAATGCACTTTATCAACTGTATGGCGTTGGAATGTTCGGAGATTTTCAGATTCTTACAGAGGGGTGTGTGGGAGGGGGTGTAAATAGGTTATGAAATAATTTGATTATAGTTGATGACTTGAATGCACCGTCAAGTATCAAAATATATGCCTGGATTCGAAGAAAGTAAATGTTGTGGAAGTGAAGCACATGTTGCCTTGATTAGACCATTGAGGGCTCTTCTGTGATCTGGTATGTGGTTTCATTGATTAATTAATTAATTACTCCCTTGGGACGTGTGCTAAAATGGTTAATGAATGTGTGGTGTTGCGTGACCCATGGTTTGCCGCTTATAAAGGAACTCGACGGCTAAAGCCGTCTGCGTTCTTTATTCGCAGTAAACCATGAGTCCCTGACCCACCCATCCATTATCCATTAACTAATAAGTACTTCTATATTTTGTATGCATAAAAAAGAAAGTTTGTGAAATTTCTTAATGGTCACTCACTATAGTAAAGTAGGTAAATTTGGTCAAATTTAGTTAATATACTCCTAGGTTAACCCTAAGATATGCATGGATATATTCAATAAACAGTCTTTAAATTTGGTACATGTATTTATAATACTAGAAGCGCTAAGTACTCCAAAGATAACACCATCCTGAGCAAGGGTTCCTGTGAATAAATCACTTTGAAAAAAGTATCATTTTTGCGACTTGTCACTTATTATCCTGTGATATATCTCATTTGCAATAATTCTGGTCTGTGGAAAATGTAATTTTATCACACATATAATAGTTAGAAAAGTGTCCATACAACCAACTTTTCGTGACCTTTATTACTCCTGTACATAATATATCTACCACGACAAGGATAACGATTTTAGGACGCATGGTGTGTTCTCAATCGATTTTATGTTCTATGTTCATCCGAAGCACGTTCTTACTTGTTTGAATGCAAATCCTAGCATGATAAGACCTAACACCAGAAAACAGCAGCATTACATCTGCCTTATAATGCAGTTATAGTGTTAGTATATAATGCGGTTGCAGTGTGTATCTTCTGACAATTTGTTACAGAAATATATATATATGTTCTAATCTGAGACATATTTCAAGGGGGTTTTGTACTAAAATATTAGGTCTGGTAAAATTGACTTGTGTCTGTAACGTCTTTTGTTATTTTCTTATGAAACAACAGGGTGTTGTTTGTTCACTTTCATTACAGTAATCATATATATATAGTTTAACGACAATGCGGGCTGGCTCCTAAAATTATAAGGGTTTTAGCCACTGCCCTTATATGTTATCAGATATGGGAAGGGCATTTTACAAAGGGTTTACAAAGTGTAAACGAAACGGCACCTTTCAGAATAGCTGGATACGAATTCGATAATGTAGAACAATACTTGTTCTATATGCGAGCCAAGGTTGGCCAAGATGCTGAAAAGTCCAATATGGCCTTAACAACATGGAACCCAAAAGACGCCAAGTCCTTCATATCTTCTGTTATTGGTTTCAATGATAAATGGGAACAAAACAGGGCCGAATTTCTCAAGTCAGCGCTCCGAGCCAAGGTTTGGGACAATGATCATGTTAGAGATTATTTGCTGTACACGGGCGACAGGGATATAATCGAAGCTGCCCCAAAGGATAAGATCTGGGGAGTGGGTATGGGCCTTGATGACCCACAACTGCTCAACTCGGATGCCTGGCCACCAAATGGCAATCTGCTGGGCAAAACCTGGAAAGAAGTGAGGGGGGAGATGACTGATAAGAGCGAGGAGCCAGAATCCCAGGAGGGTGAGATTGAGCAGAGAGATGATGAAGAGCAAGAGGAGATGGAGGAAAAAGTGCTTGATGACAAGACTCCCCAGGGAGGGTCTTAGGAAGTATGACTCCGGAATGAAGATGTAAAAAGAAGTTCACCGAAACGAAGAAATGGAGCAGAACTCTGAGAATGACACTGACATTTTTAACTTTGTATCGTTTAACGTAAATGGCTTGGGAGGGAGCGTTAAAGGAAAAGCTATATTCAAATCTTTCAAAGGTCAAAAAAATTTGGTGTTAGCTATACAAGAGTCTCACTCACATTCTAAAATAGAAAATATATGGAAGTCTCAATGGAATGGTACTATTATTTTCTCTCATGGTACGTCAGCGGCCACAGGAGTTATGTTCATGGTTTCCAAAGACCTAGAAAATAAGATTGTTGAGAATAAAATGGGGAGATGGCAGTACATTGTGTTAAATATCGAAGGTAAGAGGTCAACAATATTTAATGTATACGCCCCTACTAGTGATAATGTCAAAGGCCAGAAAGTGTTATTGGATGAAATACTTGAAATGATAAAAGGAATGGATACTGATGATTTAATAGTAATGGGAGACTTTAACGCCGATGTCACAAACAAATCTACTCATAAATCAAGTGTACAACTTAATGAGTTTGGTTTTTTTTTTTTTTAGAAGGTTTTATTCAATTATATCCTGCCGTCGTGGCTTTTACAATTCTAACAGTAAGATAAATCGCGTCCCTCTGGTTTTATGATTTTTTTGGAGTTTTCATTTTTTCTTTCACTCTCACTCCAGCACAATAACATCGTTCATTATACTTTCTTGAGTTCACACATGTATTTTTTTACCTTCGTTACCCAGTTCTTGTATTTTGTTACAAAGATGGCATTATACTGTATGGATTTGTATTTGACGAATAGTTCATTAATAAACGCTCTCACACCAAGCTCATTGTTATAAAAGAGTTTCTGCCTGTTGATGTAATTCTTGGCCATGAGGAGTAGCCAATTCAGGAAGTATTTAAATCTGCCTCTCCCCATATACCCTAACAGAACATTACTCTCATCTCTTAACTGATTCGCCACATCTCTGAGTACCACATTAGCATTAAATCTGGTTTCTATTTCACTCCAGAATCTTTCAGTATTACCACAATGCAAAAAATAATGTCGAAGGTCATCAACCTCCTCACAATACGAACATTCCACTCAGTCTTTAATAGTTATTCTACACAAATATTCATTGCAGCAGATTGTTTTATGCAATAGTCTGTATTGTAGCGATTGCAATCTTGGTTCGTACGAGTACTTAAATGGCAAGTTAAATATCACGCTTAACATGTCTCTCTCCGGATCAATATATTCCTCTTTTAACAGGTCGTCCCAGTGTCTGAGCTTGTCGTAGTCGGGAACATCTAATACCACCAGCTCTTTATAAATTTCTCTACTCTGAACCGTATATATATTTAGATATTTTCCATTTACTTCAAACAGCTTGCATTTAGCAAGGGGGCGTACCTCTTCCTGTCCAGGATCTTTGGCTAACAGTAACCATTCATCCGGAATGATATTTTTTATTTGTCGCACCTCTATGAACGAACACCTCACATTATATTTCTCATTCATCTCTGCCACAGACTTAATGAGTTTGTTAATGAACTAGACTTATGCGATACTGTTAAAGCCAAAAATGGTGGTAAACCACCGAAGACATGGGTCAGGAATGAGCAAGAGTCGCGTTTGGATTATGTATTTATATCAAGTAACATTGTGAATTCGCTAGTCGATTGTGAGGCTCAGTCATATCCTTTATCAGATCATAAGATTGTCAAAGTACAGATTTCCTTTTTATCTCAGAAAAGAGGGAGGGGTTTCTGGAAGTTTAACGCTAGACTCTTAGAGGATGAACATTTTGTGGCTAGTGTGGAATCTTTCGCATTCGAACCAAATACAGAAAATTTGTCTCCAACATTAGTTTGGGAAATGTTTAAATTAAAGGTTAGGCAGGAGGCTATTAACAGGAGTAGTCACCTGGCCAGGGCTAGGAATGAACGACAAAAAGAGCTGAAATGTAAGATCAAACCTTTGATGAAAAAAAAAGCCTAACGAAGGATGATAGAGAGCAGAGAAATATAGCTCTAAAAGATTTAGAAAAATTCGAACTAGATAAAGCCCAAGGGGCATTAATACGATCCAGGGCCAGATGGGCGACGGAGGGAGAGAAACCCACCAAGTTCTTCTGTGCCCTGGAGAAGTATAAAGCGGAAAAGAAAAAAATTAATCAACTTCGTGTAAATGGCCAATTAATTGAAGGGAGGAAAAAAATCCTGAAGGAAGGTGAAAGATATTACAGGGAGTTGTATGATGAGTTTGTCATAGATGATGAGTTGAAGAACAATTTTACTTCGAATTCTCCCTTGAAATTGGATGAGATTGATAACGATATTCTATCGAGACCATTTGAATATGAGGAGGTCACTAATATAGTTAAGAAAAAACTGAAAAATAACAAATCGCCAGGATGCGATGGCTTTACGGCCGAGTTTTATTCCTTTTTCTGGTACGCTATTCATAAGATATTTATGGAAATGTTTGAGTTCTCCTTTGACAGAGGAAGAATTTCAGACAGCCCAAGCAGGGGGCTGATCAGTGTCCTGCCCAAGAAAGACTCGGACCTCACCGTTTTGGGAAACTGGAGACCTATCACGTTATTGAACGTGGATTACAAGATTATGTCAAAAACTATCTCAGGGAGGTTGGAATTTCATTTGCACGATATGATTCATGCAGATCAATTTGGCTTTATAAAAGGAAGAAATATAGGAGTTGCTATAAGAAAAATAGATGACATATTATCGATCCTTGAGAAAAATGAAGAAAAAGGTCTGGTGGTTTCATTCGACTTTACCAAAGCGTACGATTCGGTGAGCTGGGAGTTCTTGGAAGGGGCACTGAGGTCTTTCGATATAAATAATAAGTTTAGATCTTGGATTAAAACTTTATTGAGTAGCTCACAGGCAGCGTTTTGTAATAATGGTCATGCCTCCTCTTGGTTCAACATTAGGAGAGGGGTTAAACAAGGTGACCCAATTTCCCCGATTCTGTTCACAATTGTGGTTGAGATGTTGGCCTTAAGCATCAGAAAGGATGAAAATGTTAGTGGTATTATGTTGGGTGAACATCAATCTAAAATTATACAGTTTGCCGATGATTTAACTGTGACTGTGAGAGATGAATTCTCCTTGGTAAGAGTTGTAAGAATTCTGCATGACTTCCACCTGGCCACAGGCCTCAAACTTAATCCTAAAAAGACCAAAGGTTTTAATGTGGGTGATATTCGTTTAACGAATAGAGAAATCTTGAGCTTCTCATGGGAGAAACAGTTTAGAATTTTAGGTGTTACTCTTATGTCGCCGAGAAACGAGAAAATGTTAGTAGAGATTAATACTAATGATTTGATTGCAAAAGCAAAGGCTATCCTATGTGAATGGGGCAAAAGATCTTTAACGCTAAAAGGGAGAGTTTTGGTGGTAAATGTGTTTATCCTCCCCATTTTTCAATATACACTAGCATGCGTCCCCATTCCAGTCATCAAGCAAAAGGAAATTGAGAAGATTATCTCGAAATTTATTTGGAGAAGTCCGAAAAATAAGATAAGCACCGATTTTCTGGTCCAAAATATCGAAAAGGGAGGTCTTTGCCTAAGAAACATCAAAGAGGTGGTTGAGGCGAACAGAATCAAGTGGATTCGGATCATTCTGGAAAATCAAAACTCGAATAATTTCAAAGCCCTTGAGGCGGACATGGGAAGGAGTGTAGAGAGTATTTTTCTTAGTAGGTATAAACCCAAGACGTGTTTGAATCACTTCTATCGTGAAATCTTCGAACTATGGAATAAATATTACTACAGTTTTATTCATCACGCAGGGATCTTGTTAAAGCAATACCGCCAGAATGGTGGAATATAATGAGTAGTGAAGCGGAAACACCTGTGAATGATAATATTATAATTTCGATTAATGGAAGTTTGGTCAATGTAAGATCTGCCAGTGCTAAAACGTTGTACAATGCTCTTGTCCTTAAAAGGAAGCCGAAAATCGAGAAACTGTATGCGTGGAGAAATATCCTAGGCCTAAGTGAGTGTGAAATTGTGAACTTTGAATGGAGGAAAATATTTAGACACCCATATGTGGTCACTAGGGAGACTAGACTCCAAACACTTCAATACAGGATCATACATAGAACAGTGACATGCAATGAAGTCCTAAGTAATATGGATATTGTAGAGAGCAAAAAATGCTCCTATTGTAACACAACAGATAGTATTGAACACTTTTTTGTACACTGTAAGAGGACCAAAGAAATATGGCAGGAGGTCTTAAAGATGATATGTGATATGAATCACCTACGAGCTTCTAGAAGTGGTAATCAAATATTTGTATCTGATAAAGGTATAGTTGAGGTGAAACCTGTTGACATCATTTTTGGGATTGAAAACCATGGTACCAGCGAGAAAATAGTAAATTGGATTATCCTCCAGGTTAAAGCAATAATTCACAGGCAAAAGTTGTTCCACCAAGGCTTCTTAGCATTTAAAATAGTAATTGCCGACCTAATTGCTAGGAATAGGACGGTACTGTACCAAAACAAAGTCCTCAATGCCCCAAGAGATGTCAGGGAGGCCTGGAGGAAATTGTTCGCCAACCTCTCCAGTTTGCAGGTATAACTGAAACAGACACTAACGACATGAGATATAGTGTCCTTTTATTGTTGTATACATTGTTGTAGTTCTTGTAACCCCTACGCTCTTGGTTACTGCGAGTAGAAAAATGCTGTACCTTTAGCACAGAGCCTTCTTTTCATATGTAACCATAGAGAGAGAGTATTTTTATAAGTAGCCTAATAAGGGAAATAAAGAGTAGGAAGTCTTTTTTTTGATAACATGTGATTAAGGAAAAGGTTGAGTTGTATTTTCTAGATGTCACTCACCTCGGGAGAGAGTTCTTTGTTGAGAGACTGAATAAAAGTGGTTCAAAAACAAAAAAAAAGTGTAAACGAAAAACGATAATGGTTATCGAGCTGTGATATCAATCAATAAAATGTTACAACAATATATATTTCTAGTCATTGGGTAATGAACTACAAAAATGTGTACCAACATAGTAGACCTATACCAACATAAAAATTATAAATATATCCCTGATCAAGGCACCACAACATCGCCGAAACGTTGGATTCAAAATAATGTACAACATCTAAAGAAATAAAACATCTTTCTCAAACCCATCTGGGCAGGCAAAAGGGTTTTTGGTGTTATCACTACTTAGAAAATTATAAATATATGTTTTACAGTAGCCTATTTGAACCTATTCGTGCTGAGTAGCTTTCAACATTAGCCTACCTAATTAAATATCCACCCCTCCAGAATGTCTACCAGTTGGCAGAATTCTACCCATACATCTTCCGTTATATTCATGAAATATGTTGTTTTCTGCCAAAACTTGTATCAATTTAGGCCTATCCCATGTTCTATGACCTGTAAATATACCATTACCAGGTACTCGTGTAGGCTACATATAGTAGAACGGACGCAATTGATACCGTATAATGGGTACATATGTGTAAAATTCGACACGATTGACACGCGACACGGCCGCTAAATCACCGGCGACACGGCGACACGGTCCCCTTAACGTGCGACACACACAGCTTCCAAAAAGCTGATAAAATTGGACACACGACATTCAGAAATATATTAAAAATTGACATGAGACACAGTGATTTATTTAACAGGTGACACACGACATTGTATCGACCGTTAGTATTAATTAATGAATTGCTTAAAAAGTGACACAAGACATCATTGAATTGTTTTAAAAAGTGACATGGGACATGGAAAAAATTCTTATCGTGCGACACTCAGACACAGTCATAAAAAATGGGACCCATATATACCCCTCGTATAGGCCTATACTTTTCTTTGCAAATTATGCACACTTTGAATCTTAATAAATTTTGTTAAATCAGCCCCTGGCTATTCTCTTCTCCAGTTCGGCAGCACTTAGACAAGTTCTTTTCACCCAACACCTACACCAAATAACAATTTAATTTATCTCTGCCAAGATTACATAATAGGCCTATAGAGTCTATACAATGATACAATTTTCAATAGTGTCACATAATCTTTGTAATTTCCGAGAAAAAAATCTTGAAAACCGAACTTCTCATAATTGGTCACACCCTTTTAATAGTTGGCTTCTTGGTTGGCAACAACCGATCATTGGAGGCTGAAGACTTAGAGGAAGAATCAGTCCCTGACTCGCTCTCGCTGGTGCTTCCAAAGATATCCACAGAGACCCCCACAAATGGTGGGCGGGTAGAGCCAGTCTTCCTATTGAAGGTAGCTATAGCTACATGTTTATAGGCCTATGGGGCCATCCACAAATGACGTCATGCCCTAGGGGGGGAGGGGGGGCTGAGTTTTTATGACAAGGTATGACAATGGGGGGAGGGGGGGTCACCTCATGTATGACATCATGTTTTTATATTTTTGATAAAAAGACTACCTTAACGGGGAAACTTGTGCTCTAAGTAAAATTCATTTGAAATACACCTTAGAATAAAAGGCTACTGGACATGCTTCTATGGCCTCTATATCTAGAGATATCCAGATCATTCTAGTTTTCTTGCAAATCAAACTTCAACAATGGCACTGTGTGAAAACATCCCTGAGGAATATTGCGTTTTTTCTATAATAATTTAAATAATGTATTGGCCTTAAACTGAATTAAAAAAATTTTTTTTATAGGAACTGGTGTCATGTAACTTGAGTGGCAGCCTTACACTGCGTTTATTAAATAAATAATATATATATATAACAAAATCTTTAGCAGCATGTCTGTTGGTATAGGAATTGTCTGCTAATATGGATTCCAGCCATTCATCTTTACGCACCATTGGTGTTGGAGGTCATGCAATTTTTTCCTGATATAGACCCATGCATTTTACACAGAGGTAGCAATACAATGACTGGTACCACACCCATTGCCCGACCAGTCCCAATGCCAAGGATGGTATTTCCATGTCCTCAAGATCGTTCTTGAGGCAGTTGACATTATGTGTGTTACAACCAAGTCCAGTAGCGTGTACACGTCACCTCTTAATCTTTTAAAGTGAAGGGTAGGCAAGTCAAGTTCCTTATACATATCTAAGGACTTTGTCACTCACCTTTGAAGGTTCTTCAGAGTATTGATATCAACCATGTACTCAGGGTTCTGAACCCCTCATGGAAACCAGTTTATTATATATGAATACATTTTAAACTAATTGATGCAGCTTAGATAGACCTTTCATTGGACATATACTTTTATATAGCTAAAACACAAAATGGCCACCCTATGGGCAGAAATCCACCCACATAACCCACTTTTATGCAGAGGAAAAAATAATTTTGTCAAATAGAGTTTACTCAGCATTGTACAAAACATCAAATTATTATAACATGTGTCTGAAATAATGCTCCTATCTATTGGCTATAAATACATAAAAATATAGTGTTTGGAAATATTGCTAATTTCTTTTAATTCATTTTTTCTTTTGGGAAATGTTAACGTTGCCATCCCGATGCACTTTTAAAGGGTTCAGCTAGGAATCAAAAATAATTATCTAGTGAGATTTTGTTTCTGATATGTAATCTCAAACAACTTTATTCTGAATACAAACATTGAATAATTGCATATCAGAAAAACTGTTTCAATGAGATCTGAATCATTAAAAAAAGGTCAAGTTGGGGAAGTTTAAACATTGCCAACCTAACGACATTCATTTTAAAAATGTGTCTACACAATTATTTATTATCAAATGAAACTTTGTCAATTTAAAGCATCTAATAAAATGTTCATATCATAGAATTTTTAATTTCAACCTAACATTTTTTCTGTTATTTTTGGACTGATTTAAGCTGGGGTTGGCCCGGATGCACTAATGGGCTGGCAACATAAAACATTGGAAGAGAACAATTTCAGTTGAGATAATGAAATTGGATATAATGAGAATAATGTATTTTTGCTACAAGAATACCAAAATATTGATTTTGAGAAATCAAGAATATTTGACAAGGATTAGAACAAGGCCATGCCCTTAAACTTTGGGTTTCAAAGAGTTAAGATGATTTTCAAATAAAGTGCCTTGAAATAGAAAAATTCAAAATAAAATCAATTTTGATCTTATTCTATAGCTTGAAACGTTAGCTTAATGATACGATAATAAACAAAAATATTGAAATTTAAAAAATAACCCTCATTACCTCTACAATATTTCTATCCAAAAGCATTGGGGTGGCAACGTTAGAAAATGCAGTTTTTAAAATTAGTGTGCCCAATTTTTGTTATGAACCCTTCATTATATGTACAATGATATCTGTAAATGGCAAGTAGTTTCAATGCATTTGAATTTTTAGCCAAAAATACCCTCTGTGTACCCGACTGACCATATGTATTATGAAGAGAAGTGGTCATGGAACTGACCCCTGTGGGACTACACAGACTTGATCTTGTGTAAAAGCCTTTTATGTGATATGTTCCATTACTACATCCTAAACTATAGCCTCCATAACTGTGCACAATATGCAAATCAGGCTTAATGAGTTTGGGTATTATACCACTGCCAAACCTCTCTGCACATGTGCAACTCATTAGACCCATGTCCATTGGCAGGCAGAAAACTAACCTTAACATAGTGTTTGATAATCTTGCCTTATTTGTTGGACACAAAGCAAAATTTTTTGCTGGTAGGCTATATGATGGCAAAATTTGACACCTATAGTGAAAGTATCAGGGGCCTGGAAAAGTGCCTGCCTTGACTCTGAGCTAGGATTGAGGTCACCATAGTTGCTGTGGTACTAAATGAATTTGTAAAGTAGCCTATTCACATTCTGGGACTTCAGGGTTTTTTTAATACAGAGATTTCAATGTTGTGGATAATAGTTCTAATAATGGGGTCTGGATATTTAATTATGATGTTATACCTAATTAATGATAACCTTTTTTAAAAGGGGGAGTTGGGCTGGGGGGGGGGGGGGTTGCTGCAAACATGACGTCATTTTTTATCAGTTTTAAGGGGGGGTCTGGCACAGTGTGACGAAACGTGACATGGGGGGTAAAAAATGGTCAAAAAAAGCATGACGTCATTTGTGGATGGCCCCTATGCAGAAACGGTGCACCAGCAGCCCCGAAATTGAGGTTAGCCTATGATAATCATTTAACTCAGTCCTTTTCTTATAGGCCTAGGTGGTTATAGCCACGATTAAGACCCTTGAAGGCAGTGACTAATTTAGTAGCCTACAGAATGTTTAACTTTTACCTCCCTGATTTAAGGCGTGATTTCAAGATAAGATTGATGTTATCCGGCCCCGTTATCCGGTCACATGATAGCGGCGCTAAGAAAACTTCAATTTGTTGTAGGTTTTCTAATGGCATACCGTGCGAGAAATCATTTAGGTACGGGTCAGGGTCAGGGTGGATGGGTTTGTGGGGCGGTGAAGAGCTTTGGATATACGTTAAGTAAAGCTTTGTGGTTTTGTATAGGCCTAGTGTATACTTGACTCTTGGCTATCTTTTGTTAAATTTGCCGCCACAAAGAAGACCGGAAGTGAACGGCAACCTGCGCGGTACCTTGCGCACGGAACCAAAACAAGGGTAATCAAAATGGCGTCACTTTCGAACTTTTCGGCCCCTCAAGGGTCAAACCACGTCTCTAACCAGGATAATCTGAGGTTGTCAGAGTGTATCTGCCCTGTCTGCATGTGCATATTAATCGAACCCGTGATTATGCCATGTAAGCACGAACTTTGTATGCCGTGTTTTCAGAAAAACGTCCAACAGGCCAGTCTCTGTTGCCCACTTTGCAGAAAGAGGATCTCAACATGGGCGCGAAGAGCTGCCAGAAATAATACGTTAGTGGATCAACGCCGATGGAAACAAATTAAAGATGCTTTCCCTCTCAAAATAGGTAAACGATTGGCGAACGCTGAGGATGAAGATGACGACGAAGAAGAAGGTAGGCTCATGGTACCCGTTTTTTTCCATGTAAACAAACCTGGACAAAGTCAAAGACATCTCGAGACTTGACAGGATCGACTGATCGTTCGGTAATCGTTTGAGAGACGTGTGGTCGGCTAGGAAAGCAAATTTGTTGATTAGTCATAATTGATAATGGTTATTTGATTCTTTGGCGATATTTGCATAACGATATCAGATTCATTTATAGGCCCTAGTTATACATTTCTATTTTGTGCCGTCACCTTCCCTCACCCTGACCTAGGCGAGATTCTGTGAGTGACCCGAGAGGGGATGTGAGGATGTGACCATGTCCCATCTCTGACTCTGGCGTCTCGATCGCCATCGGTATTTGCCTTTTCCTATTACGCAATCGTCACTCGTGATCCCGTATATATTATATACTATAGCCATCCACCTGATAATATCACATAAAAGAATGTTATGGAATTACGCCTTGTTGAGCCTGAGCAGTGATTGGGGTTACCCCTCTGACTCAGTCTCAGTCGGATGCATCTCCTCGGGCTTCCCTTTCCTGGCCTAGGGCTAGGCAGGTAGACGATCGAAGTCTGCTCCACTCTCATAACACTGTCAACAGTGTGAGTGTTAGGCCTAGAATTACCGTACCCGATTGGGGTTTTTTATTTGTTTCTTTATTAATTTCAATATACATATATATATGCCCCATCCCAGTACTTTGTAGTAAGGACTAAGGTGGATCATGTTTAACCGTGGAGCTAAACTTAATTGACATTTGATCTAATATAAATGACTAATCGTTTTCGTTTAAAAGAAATCAATTATCTTATCTTATTCGGTTTCAATGCTTTTTCAGAGAGTCAATTTTTTCATGTTCCAAATATCGCCGAACCTGGAGAAATACGAGAAGAATATGAGAAAGAGTTGCAAAAAGTAAGTAGGCCTACTGATACTCTCTATCTATAATTTTGAATCCCGCTCCGATAATCTAGTTTTGACTTTCTAATTTATTGGAGTATGTTAGAGGTCATCTTCAGCAACAAATGGTGCTCCTGCATCCTGATAATCCTCTGATAGAAAGCTACGGATGCAAAATGAATCAATGGTCATCACATATTCCTGCATAAACATTTGACTAAAGAACAAATCCACATATTTCCATATCCGATCATAGATCATCAACAATACCATTACCGTAATTTAATGAGATGACATTATTATTACCAACCATGAAAACAATTTAAAACTTGATATTAGTATGTACAAAATGCCACACGTTGCAACTCTATTTAGCTATTATTTATTATTATTTGTAAGGCGCAGCAGAGAATGTGACCATATCTCCAATTTTGTATCTTTCTCTTCAGGTGGAGTCTGAGCGTGAGATTCGGGCGCGGGAAGAAGAGCAGGAGAGCCGTGAGCTGATAGCTCGCCTTCAGGCGGAGGAGGAGGCTTGCCAGCGTGAGCACGAAGCTATCATTAGACAGGACGAAGAGCTGGTCAGGAAAATAATGGTGAATATCAGGCGACCTAATTACATCTGAGGCGATGATACAAGGCTCTGTTTTTTTAATCAATAAATGTACCCTTCGCCATTCTTCGGTAGTTTTATTAAAATTCCATTTGCATCGAATCTCTAAATTATTGATTGATTGATTTGAATTTTATATCCATGATTTTCATTATTGTTATACTGGAAATTGGATAATCGTTCTATGCTCAGACAGTTACATTTCTTCCTAGCTGACCATCAAGAATTACTCATATTTTTATGTTAAGTCGTTAGGAGTATAAAATTTAATAATCATGAAGACTGAACTGTCAACTAGTGAATACACATTGAGAAATACAATACAAATGACAACCATACTTAAATTATAACTTGGATGTAAGTGAATTACTTATTACTTGGTAGTAATCCAAACACTATATAGAAAAGATAACAGATTGACAACCAGGAGGCGCCACAATATTATATATTTGCGGAATTCATTTTTGTTCAATGGCTGCTCCTAAAGTTTACATGAGGCAATTCATTGATATCCGTATCTTTTACAATGATTTCAGGCTGAAGGAACGCCGGCCCACATGAGGAACTCCCCCAAAGTTACCCTCCTGGACCGCTTTGTCAACAGAGCAGCTTCCAAGACTTCCACTGCCAGTGCCAGTACGTCCACCACCCCTAGGTCCAGTGGAGAGAACAATACTCCCAGATCACCCACACTGGCTTCACTCATCACGCCCAGCCGGCCCCAGAGCTATTCCTTATCCCCAACACCCTCCACCAGTAGGGCCAACACACACTCACTCATTCTGCTTGACGACGCAACAACCTCACTCTCTGCAGATCTGAACGTTTCTCCATGTCTAAGTCATAGCTCCAGGTCAGATAGTACAGCGTCTAGCGAAATGTCAATTGTGTCAGTTCCCTCTGAATCCCACCTGCCCCGCCTCCCTCCTGCCCCATGTCGTTCTGAGAGTCCTGATAGTTTGAAGCTGGAGATGTGCCATTTTAAACCCATCCACGCCTCCCCCAAGACTCCTACGCGCCATGTTGTCAATGGCAGGCCCGTGGATCCCCCGATCATCATGAGCACCCCCAGGAATCTACAAGACTTCAAGGCCAAACCTCAAGAAGCCCAGCAAGAATTACCTATGGCAAGTCCTGTGGTGACGAGCTGGCTGAAGACCCTCGCACGAGCGCGAAGTGACAAGGTACCATTATTATATCTAGATTACAATATTAATAGGCTTAAACATGGAGGACGGTAGTATAACTGACATAGTCAATATGAACGGTTAAATTTTATAGAAATGGTAACTTACTAATACCACATTTCATTGAAATGAGAGAGGGGGCGGGGGCGAGGTAAAGTACTTCCCATCCATAATAAATTATATAATATATATTCTTGTCAAACCTTGTAAAAGATGAAGAAATATAAAGTTAACAATTACCATGATTTTTGATTCAGGGGAAATCTTATTTGCGTTGCATCTGATATACTATTTTATTACAGGTTGCAAATTCTTCCAAATGTCTTGGTCCAGATACTCCTCCTCTCCCTGTCCTGAAACTTCATCACGTTTCAATGCCACGGTTCCTGGTACCTCCACCTACTGGGGTGGACGATACTAAATTCTCAAGGCGACTTGGCTTTGACTCATGTAAGTATAGCTGCAGTGTTACCGTACGATATCGATCATCAAATACAATTTAAAGTAGCACAATAAGCATGGTCGCTTAACGTGGTCAATCTTCCATTCACTGGCAAAGTATGTCTGTCATTCCCTCTGTAAGGAATATATTATTTACATTTAGCAGTTTAGGTTTTTCTGATCATAGATTATGTTAACAGTGATCAAAAGTATAGATATTCATTCTGAGACGTAGTCGGTTGAATCGATGGTATTAGCGTCGTTTCAACTAAATTAAAAAAGATATATGCTTTAATATTGAAATTAGATCTAATCATTTCATCAAAGTTAAGTTAAAAGTTGAAACTGTCAACGGTTATGGAAATAATGTTAGACTTAGAGTAAAAATGGCCCCGAATAACAACTGTTATGATACCGGTACATCTGGACGTATTGTCCGTTTTTCATCTTAAGCAGTAATATATTCCAATTATTTCAAATCTAATATACGGTGGCTCAAATAGATGAACTCTAACGATGAGAATTATTTTCTCTCTCACAGTGCCATCTTCATCAGATCACGGGGAGAGCAGTGCCACCGCTTCCACTAAGCCTTCATCTAGTCTGCCATCTACCTCCACTCATACGTCTGCCCATATACCGGACAGAACGTCCAGTATGAAACCACCCCAAGATATAAATCTAGCGACAGCAGATCCCGAGCAGCAGGGTAGTACAGCAGCAAAGATAGATGATAAGAGAGATCATGTGCCAAGCTTAAAAATACCAACCATTACCGTTACAGGCCCTGTATCTGTAACTGGTGGCATTACAGGCGACGAGATCGAGAATCCAGTTCATGGGGGACGGGGGGATGGGTCAACACCCCCGCCAGGGCCTTCTTCCCCTCCAGTTGGTGGTGACCGGGGCCCAACCCATGTGTCTGCCGGTTCACCTGTCCAGTCTGGTGGTAAAGCTTCCCTCTCAGTGCCTCCTCACAACACCAAACGAGACGTTGATGCCATGCCATTGCCATTGGTAAAGATAGCTGACAGAGCAGACGCTGATGTCGGTAAAACAAATGGAGTGGGTGGAACTCTTGCTGCAGACGTAGAAATCCCAGATCAGATTCATCCTCTCGATACCCCAAAAGCTACAGAAAATAGTGCCAATGGAGAAAAACCAAATACTGGAGTCGTTATGGGAAAGAAAACTGATAAAGCAACAGAAAATTGCTCCGTGGTAGTGACACAGAAACCTGAAGCACTTGTTCATACGGGTAGTGGCGATTCTGTTGAAAATGTTTCTAATAAAAGAATGTCTGGTAAATCCAATGGCAAAAGGTCTCGGGAGTATAAAGCACCCCCGATTGTAAGTGATAGTGACGATGACTTCGTGGAAACAAGTCGCCCTGTAAAGAAGCCTGCTCAACATCATACCCCCAAAAAGAGCCCCAGTCGTAAGTTAACTGTTAGGAGTAGAGAATCACTCCCCAAGCCTCAAGATTCTACGCCCACAAAAAGCTCTGTCCACCAACGTGTAACGCGCAGTCAAACAACCCCTAAGAAGAACAGTGATTCTGTTTGTGCTGGCTCTAGTCCCAAGAAAGGGAAAAGGGCATCAGAGGATATGGTTCAATGTAAGCAAAAAACACAACCCGCGAATGCCACCCCTAGGAAATCCCATTTGCCTTCTGAGAGATCTAAGTGCCAAAAGCAAACTTCGTCTATTAGTAAAGGCAGACCTGGTCACACCAGTCATAATGATGTGCCGGAAAGGCACGGTTGTGGACAATCCTCTGACGTGAATGACCCTGCTAATGATAGTTCGCGAGTTGAAGTGTCGGAGGCCCCTTCTTGCGCGGAAGTGATCACGGAAAGGAGTCCTCTAAAAAGAGGACGATCAACTGAAGATAAAGAAAATGAGGTGTCGAACGGCGAGGAGAGCCCCGTGGAACCACCAAACAAAAGGACGAAAACACGTTCTCACGAGAAGCAGAACGTTAATGAACTCGTGTCCAACTCTCCCGCGCGTTCTGCCTCGAGTAGTGTCAGGCATTTCTCTGTTGAATACTCCCCAGGAGAATACGGCAAAACGCTTAAATCCTTCACCAAGAAAACCTCTACTAAAAACAGGGGTAGTAAAAACACGAATTCTAAACAAACCAAGCTATGTTTTGTTAAATCTCCTCCCGGATCTAAGTTGAAACAGACAAAACTGGGATTTATCTCTCACAAGAAAGAAAGTTCAAGGGAAAGCTCAGCCTCTGTTTCAAGGAACCCCAAACAGGGGACGTCGTCAGGAGTAAGTACAGACGATGGTTCTGACGCAGATGTAGATTCTGAGTCAGAGCAGCAAAATGTCCCCAAAATCCTCGACCGTTCATGCTTTGCGTCAGAAGAGGAGTACAAGTTTCATCTTGAAGAGCAGGATCGTCTTCTGGCTCAACAGCTCCAGGCAGATTTTGATTTGGAGGCCAAACTCCGCCTAACTGCCATACGCCGTAAAGGCAGTGAAGGACAGTACGAATTCCGGAGACTGAGTAATCCGCGGAACTGTAAAAGTAGGAAAACCAGTACCGTTTCCAAAGCTAAGGCTTCCAGGTGACATGGTTTACCCTTTCTTTTACTTCAGGGAATTGCTTTATGCATTTATGTTTAAAGTGCTCAAGAACAGGTTGATTTCCCTGTGTGAGAAGTGTTGATCATTGGCATGTTACCGTTTCGTTCTTGGTGTCATAACTTAAGTAACCAGGACACTGAGAATAAAACCCTGTATGATGCGTATAATAGAATTTCCCCACTCTCAATAATACTGAATTATATTAACCAAATGGTGACTTGTCAAGTTGTGTGAGTGCGGCTCAGAAACCAGGTTGCGATATATATAATATACAATTTCATCCTCAGCAAAAGTATGTACAAATATGGAACTGAATCTTCGGATGACTCTTGAAATTATGGTTGCATTTCCAGCACCGTAAATTTGGCGTTTTATGTATTATACTATTGTGGAAACCAGTGTCAGTTACCCAGTGAGCACAGTGCCTTGGTCAATTTTATATTCCATAGTTGCTTCTTTAAATAGATGCACTGTTAACCCACTGTCAATCTATTGGAAAGCGTGATGTGAATAAGCTAAGGATAATCAGCGTAAGTTATCTTAGATAATTTCCTGACGCTCAAGTGTTAGAATGTGGACTACGTGGGGACCAATGGTTGGTAGGTCTGTTGCTTGAGGCTTGCCAGGTAGCTGTAGCTGTATTTAGGTGTTTCATTCGAGACATGAAAATATCAAAACCGCAGTTAAGAAAATATATACTACGCGAATAAAGTTATAGGTAGTCCTGTTTCTGCTCAAACTATAACTACATACCTTCACAATTGTCCTTATTGCAAAGAAAACTCGCGTTGATATTTGAAGTAAAAGTTCGATGTCTACTTCGGACCATAAGTATATACAGATGCTCTTATCGTGTCACCGTGTGTAATCTAGTACTCTCAAAACCCGTATAGTCACTCCTCTTCATTTCATGTGTATTTAAACACAGTAAGTTAAGTCTTATTTTAATGGTTGATGACGTTTGTCCTTTTAGTTTTTGTCATTATTTACTTTGAACCTATTGACAAGTTTCAACCTATTGAGCGTGGGAACCAGTTGTTCCACATGTTTTACTGGATATTATCATACTCGTTTATGCAAATAATTCACTTACGCTTGTTTTACTAAATCACATTTTTAAACCAAACATTGGTTCGAGAGAAGCATCTCCTATGTGAGGTTAGAGATAAGGTGTTACCTCAAAAAGGCATCTCAAGTTTGAGATGCCAGCGTTAGTTTTATATTGCCCCCCAATGTAACATGTTTCTCTGCTTCGTATCCCATAGGATTGTTAAGGCATATATACCATGGGAAAATGTTTGTAGTTATGTACAGTTATTTAGCCTCGCTGTTGATGGTCCAGCCTGACCGTATGTTTTATGTGCTGCTATCGGCATATATTATGTGTGACAAATTGGAATGAGACTGAATGTGATAAAGAATTTTATTAAGTTTAAATAAAAAAACCCCACAATAATATCAAGTTGGAATAGTATTTTATTCTAGAGGTAGACGTAAATAATGCTATGGTAAAACCTATTGTAATATATCTTCTCCATGGACTGAACGTCCAGGGGCGACGCCCATTCCTGTTGAAGCTATTTATAAAGTATTTATAAACTTCTTTTTTTCTTTTTCAAAAAATAAACTGTGTTTCCAAATAAAATATAACCTGTTGAATGGTATGTCTGACATTCCTAAACCCCAAACATTTTAGCAAGCCTTCAATTCATGTTTAAAGTGCGCGGGTGCAGTTGCACGCCTAAATTGATACTGAGAGACACTCACAGCGCACAGCGGGATCAAGACCATTGGGTGTCCGTAAAGGCACGTTTTCTTACAACAGTGAAGAAATACTTGTAGAATCGTTATCACAAGCTACTTCTCAGTCTAGGTCCAAAGATGGGAGAGTCCCTTCAAACGAAGGGAAAGCCTCAAACCGCAAAGTGCCATTATAATTCCATTAAGACCGCAAAATGTCATTATAATTCTCATTAAAACGCCCGAGTCTTAGGCGAGGAGACCGATTAGCGAAGCAGGCTGACATACCGTAACATTCTTATCTGCTCTGAGGGTTTAGACCTAGAGTTCGGTCTCACCTGCATTCTGTCAATGTAAAGGCATATTAGCCCTTTTAAAATAGGATTTGGTCAATATTGTTGCTGATCTCTAGTTTACAGTCAGGATATTCAGTTCTTCAGGAAGTGTGCTTTGATCGTCTATCAAGAAAGAAGCATACCCACAGTAACATGCCTCCGCATATTTCACTCAATCCAAACACTAGAAATCCACGACTAATGCCGGCTGGATGCTCTGTGAGTTTCCCTGTGTAATGGAATAATAAGATATTAGTATTTCAACTGGAAAAGGATGACATTGTATTTGCACGGTAAGCAGCACTTCTAGCAAAGGGTTTAGAAACAAATATAATGGGAACTCAAGGCATATGCTTTCATATTGTTGGGTACGATTTTATGTTACTATTTCTATACGTGCAAAGTGATATTGGAGATAGACGAGGAGGAGGAGTCTGGAAGAAATTCACTTTCTTTTCTGGCTCCTTATTTTCATCCCTGTAACCGATGAAACCTTTATTTTTAGCTCGAATGGAAATCAGTCTAGGGTTGGTTGTTAGGAGGCTGGGAGATGGTTGGTTATCCTTGACCACATACAATCATTTCTCGGTGGATGTATGTAGTTCTATACTTTATATCATAATTATGATGATACAGGCAGTGCTCTGAAAACAACGTATCTAGAGCGACTTATACGCATAGTGCGTATTTCACTAGTGTGTTATGTGTGGTTGTCATGACAACCAATATCGTTTTGTACTACGATGACCGGTGAAATTCAAATTTAATTATGACACGATTTTTTTTTTCAATTTTCACGATTGAAAGCATATGAATAAACCTGTTGACTAACTTGTTGGTTTCAGTCGCTTAGAACTCGTGCAATATTCACGCTCCTTCAACCAACTCGTTAGTTAACCTGTATGTAATACATATCTCCACACTATCCTCTAATGGTTATTGAGAGTTGGGTGAGTCTCTATCTTCTACTCGCCCGGCGGCCAGCACTATGCATTGTTAACTACAATGTATTTTTATTCTTCACCAGGCATCTAATATAAAGTGTATCAATCGATTAAATCTACTAATATCTTCGTTTTACATATTCTCACATGTATAACGAAGATAGGGAGATATCAGATAGGTATTTCTGAACCTTCTTTATTTCCCGCACCTCCTCGCCATTTGTTAAAGTTCAAAGGTGCCCCATGCCACATGTTATAAGGCAGGTGTTTCACGGTTTATCAGCGATAGTCGCGAGTACCGTAACGAATGAAAGCTGATATACTATTGGGTTGTCTGTAGTATATATACGGGTTAAGTAACAAGGTGGTTGAAGGAGCGTGAATATTGCACGAGTTGTGAGTGCAAATATTCTCGCTCCTTCAACACCCTTGTTAGTTAACAGATTTATTATGTATACTAGTACATGCTTTCAATCATGAAAATAGAAAAAAATTGAGTCATAAAAGTTTTTAAAAAACCAGATTGGTTGCCATGACAACCCCAGTAAATCACTAGTGAAATACGCACTATGCGTAACTCACTCTAGATACGTTGTTCTCAGGGCAATGCGTGTATAATAAATCAGTATAGGCCTAGGCCTATATAATATTGAATCAAAGTTTTTATTAGATAAAGTAGGACTAATATAAAGGACTGTCTAACACAGACTGTGTCTAAGGTACAAGTCCTGAACAAAGCTTAGGACACAAATTTAGACCTACTTGGTTGATTAAATGAATCAATGAAATATCACTTGACAAGTGGATTCAGTGGATTTATCTGTATACTGTAGGTTTCAAAATCGGGACGCAAAACTTAGTGTATCGTCCCTCTTACCTGTGATGGAAAATGCCACAGCATGTGCGATTCCGAAGCCAACAGACATAAGTCCTATTGCCTGTTGGACATACACTTTACCGACTATGTCCACTGCTGCAGAACTGCAGACTGCCATGATTGTACCTATTTGTAATGGAAAAAGTGTGCAATGGAGTACGATGCATTGTTAGTGCCTGCAGTTCGCTTACTGCTGTTATCAGTGATAACAGTACACTATATACCTTTAATAATATATAAATAGAAAACATTTTTGAGTCATAAAGTTGAATTTTGGCCAAGACTACCACAGGTCACTCACTAGTGACATATGCCCTGTTCATAACTAACTAGATACGCTGTGCAATATATATAATATTATTTATAGACGATTTTGTTTTAAGTTTCAGATACAATTTAGCTATTATTTTTTTTACAATGTGGGCTTGATTTAATAATGAATTGCGGAACAACTGTCATGCTTTGTTTCAAATAACTTACTTAAGTATGTGAAATGTATGGAGTATAGCAGTTATGGATACATGCACAGTTAATAACATACCACCATATGCTTTTAGTCATATAAATAGAAACAGTTTTTTAGACATATAGTTGAATTTCATCTGTAAACTTGGTAAAAAACGCAATTAAGAGATCGTGATAATTGTACATGCACAATATTTGCAAGAATAATGTGGAAAAAGTGTCCCATGGAGTCGGGGAATTTACACAAATTTCTTGACCTGGGGGGTCGGGGATTTCATCATATTTCTCAAGATGCCCAGGACATTCCCCCATACCCCCCGGGGGTTGCAATTGACAAGTGCATAGCTTCCACTCACCTGTCGGTATACCTATACACGCAGTCAGAACGGCAAGATATCCAAAGCTTCTTACGAAAGGGAAAAGGGTCGTTAATAACCCAGCTAGGATAGCTGCCACCCCGAACATGACAAGTCTATTCACGGAAGGGTTGTCTCCTAATGCTCCTGATAAGGGACGTGAAGCTGTATTTCCAACAGCATAAATTGTCACCAACGTTGCTTGTTGGACTTTTCCAATATTGTAATCATCTGCTAACGAAGGCAGCAATATAATCACCATGACGTTCCCAGACTGCACCAATACAACTGATAGGACGTAGAGTAAAAAGTGTGGCTTTACCAAACAAGATTTGAAAAGCCCCTTGAAACATTTCCAAGGAACGTGCAATAACCAATGATTGGTAATACTTTTGTCGTTCTCTTTCGTCTTCTGTTGTTTAAATGTTTGAATGTTGTTACTTGTATCAACCTCTGCTGATAGTCTTTTAATCTCATGGCGGTGCATATGCATTTCTGTGGGAGGATCAGGAATGTCAGCACTTTCCTTTTCGCACGGTGGGATATAGATACATCGTTTTACTGGGAGTGGACGCAGAAGGGCAGAACATGCTACACCATTGAGTTGTATTCCCGCCACTATCAACATGGTACCTCTCCACCCATATTCATCGATTAATGATCTTAGTGTGAGCGGCCAGGTAAGCATTCCTATTCCAAGGCCAGCCATTAATATGCCTTGTGCAAATGCTCTACGTCGATCGAAATACTGTTGCACCGCTACCGAACTTACATTGAAATTGCCAGCGACACTAATCCCTGAAATTGAAAAGTGACAAATTGAGACCTATTTCAGGCATTGGACATTTATGGATATGATTGCAAAGATACTGTAGTCATTCTGCCCAAGCCTAAGAATAGGCCTACTACACTAAGTATATGTATATAGGCTATCTTCGACTTTTCGCCAATTTTGGAGATAAGTAATATTTAAGTCGATGATCTTGTATTCACGCCATAGGCCTATATTGTTTTATATTGAAGACGAAGGAAGGAGTTGATGCTTGCCCAAGATTATCCCGTATATTCCTATTTCAGTGATGGTTTTAGAAAATGATGTCAAAATAAAACCTAACGCGATCAATATTGACATCAAGCATCCAACATTTCGACATCCCAACTTCTTTATCAACCATCCAATGAAGAAACCTGTGGGGGAAGTAGAATTAATTTCCTATCAACGTAATGCCATCAATAAGGTGTTGATTGCAAGGTATAGGGGCCTAACACCAATACATCGTTCACAAACAGGACACTAAATGAGCAATGCCTAGGATCACATGCACACAGGCCTTCATATTTAATAAAATTTATTTTTAAAAAAATATTTCCTCGATATCCAACAATAATAACATAACTAATTAGGCTTATAATACCAACGAAAACTTACACCTTTTTGTGTGTGTATGTGTGTGTGTGGGGGGGGGGGGGGGTTGACTTAGTTGTTTTGATAAAACTGATAATCGATGCCGCCTTACTCAGAAGAAAGCCAATGGACAGATGTATGGCGAAGAGTGTGATTATTGTTGATTCCCCGACATGGATCTCGTGTTTAAATTCTACGATGAATATTCCCAATCCTGTGAATCCGCCTTCAAGCAAGACATTGAGTAGCACCGATGCGACGAGTATTACCCAAGCATGCCCTCGGTCAATTTGGTTGTTAGCGCCCATGGGTACCATGCCTGGAACCAAGAATATTACAAATCCATAATTATATATAGTAGACCTCCAGTTATAGACGGGCCATACAGGTAGTGTTAATCTCAAAATGGCTCACCTTTGTTTTTTTAAAAGATATCGTAAAATGCTTTGCAACTGCTCCATGTTCATCTTCATAGTGAGAAACAAGTTTACTAATTATTAAGTTAATCAATGATTTAATCAACTATTTTTCTATTTTCTAGAAGATACATCATATAATTGTTGGTATAAACATTTGTATGTTAGATATTCCCCTGCCTCTCCCCGCTGCCTCTCCTCAGCTTGACCAAAACATACACTTGCTGGGTGGTGGGCATGGCAAGCTGTCAATCAAAACAATCATTACATCCAATGGGATGGGAGTGGCGTGGGCCACTGAAGTGTGCTGGTGTGTCAGTGTGAAACTTAGGACTGATCGCGTGAATTAGATATGGATTAGATATGGCTACACACTAACACCTAAGACAACGCCACAATCATCTCACACATTCATGATGGATTGAAAAGATAAAGATGATTGGCATAATGGGTATCGATCACCTAACTCTCAGGTTAAAAACCTGAGAAGTAAAAAGTAATGTGGAACAGTATGGGCATACATTTTGAAATGTGTAGAATTAGCCTTGTGGAAGACACAAAATAGATCTACAAATTTCAAATCATTTTTGTGTGTGTATGTGTGTGTGTGGGGGGGGGGGGGGGTAGGGGGGGGGGCAAACAAGGCACCAGTGAAAGCACTCTTTTCCAGTATATATCGTAACATTTATACCGTTAATTTTGACAATTTTTTCTTTGTGTGAAAATGATTGAAATTTGTAGTTCTCCTCGTTGTCTTCCACAATGCCAATTCTACACATTTCAAAATGTGTGCCCATAGTAGGCCTATACAGGACGGCTGCGCTCACTGCGCTGCGCTTCAGGGAAATTTGTAAGATTAACTGTCAGAAGATTCCTTTTAAAAAATCTTGAAATTACATAATTTATGGAAGATTTCCGAAAATAACCCGCATCAAAACAATAAACAACAATAATAATATTAATAAAGTTATTGAATAATTTGCGGGAAAACTTTTCCTGGTTCACCCCCCCCCCCCCCACACACACACACACACACCTCCACAATTTTTGTTGTTGAAAATTTCGAATATTTTTAATTTTCCAAAATTTCTCTGAAAATAACCCAAGGATCAAGACATTTTAGCCAAATCATCGATTCATTTTCTTGGCGCATTCATTTTCAAACTTTTTAATGTTGTTCTGTATGGCTAAACCCCTATTTACTTTGGGATAGTCAATATTATAGTCGGGATAACCTTGTTTAAAATTCGGTATTGAAATGATGATTGTACTTATCTCTCTCTTCTCTACAATCTGTAAAATAATGCTGGCCCATATAGATTGTTCTTCAGAGAACCTTCATGACCACTAGTCAGCGATTATGTACCGTATCTGTAATTTAATTAGCTGTACATACAACCCATTCAAGTGCCTATTCACGCGTACACAGTAGCAAGGAGTGCCAAGTCGAGGATCTGGCCTCTTTCAACAAGAGGGCCAGGTTCGGCTATAATTGAATATGGTTTAATTAACATTAAACTTTACACCTTGTTTTATATTAGAATTATTCACACAAGAGTCAAGTCTTCATGCCAAATGCCAAATGATTCTGCGAAATTTGATTTGCAAAGACATGGGGGAGATGTGGGTTGTCATCAACAAAAGACATTATCATTGTATCTCAAATGTAATTTGTAAGTAAACCAGGTGAGGCTGAAAACCTCAAATATCACTATGAGAGATGTTACCTGAACTCCCTGCATGGATAATACACATAAAATCAAATCAAATCTAGTCATCAATGGCACCCCTATCATTCAAGATTAGTATTGCGTATTCGATTTTCTATACCATGGGATTAACAGTGCATGGCCAAAGACTCAATGTGTCAGGGGAGGATGTAACCAAGTCACTTACCACCATTCCTTCAGATAATATTCATCTAAATTCATGTTTGGGACACTTACAGAACATTTCAAAATTATTTTATTTATTTCATTAAATTATTTTTGAAGTTGAATAAATTGGGGCTTTAATGTACTTCGGTCTAATACATGGCCCTTATCAAAAGTCTAATCAACAATTTTCCGTTTACTAATACTACTCCCCAAGCCAGCGCCGAGGACTTCCATGACGTTAGTCCACTATAATGGTGTTCGATAATGTAACATTTAATGTGTTATGATTTAATATAATATATTGAATCAATAAAAGTCAGACGTAAAGTCGAAAAAGGCAGTTGAAAAAGGCAGTCGCAAAGTCAGTGGAAAAGTAAAAAAAAAGTCAGTTGCCCAGTCGAAAAAGTCACTTGTCAAGTTGAAAAAAGTCAGTCGTAAAAAGTCGAAACAATCAGTTGAAAATCAAAAAAGACAGTCAAAAGGTCAGAAATAGTCAGTGGAAAAGTAGTAAAAGTCAGTTGTGAAGTCATAAAAGTCAGTCGTAAAGTTGAAAAAGTCAGTCAGAAAGTTGGAAAAGTCAGTCAGAAAGTTGGAAAAGTCAGTCAGAAAGTTGGAAAAGTCAGTCAGAAAGTTGAAAAAGTCAGTCAGAAAGTTGTAAAACCCAGTGTCAAAAAATTGAGTCGTAAAGTAAAAATAAATTGTTGTCTCTAAATTTCCTATCAATTCCTAAAATGACACAAATTGTAGCTAAATTTTGCTAAAATCTGGTTCAACATACACATCGAACATAACAGTGAACAAAATACAACCATATATCTAGTATTACTTAATACTTTCAGACTACTATACATTAGGACAATTGCTCTACAATAAAAAAAAATCCAAGTGTGCACTTCTTATACAGTTTGATCATGAGTTGTGGGACATGGGCGACTAATTGTATTACATAACACAGCCATGAAGGGTGGTGAACTATTAGGGGAGTGGCAAGACCAGATCTATGCTTAGTGAGATAATCAGTCATTTAATCTTCATGTACATGTATAGTGTACATAGATTCCATCTTAAAGTCCCGCCTTTGTCCCGCCCAGTTATACAAACTGCAATCATATCAGATGGCACAAAAATCACTCGATCCTGTATCAGATATCAAGCAGAGGGGTCAATTTTCCCATTCACCGATAACGTCAACGACAAGATAATCAGAACTCCGTGAGATGCATGTATATATAGGATATGATTGTTTACTGACGCTTCTGATACAGTTCCAGGCCAGGCGCTAATTAATTTCATATCATGTGCGGAGACCATGGTTATTCTGCATAGAATTGCTGCCTTTAAGCCCATAATCTTGTACCAGTCTACCTACATTTCAATTGTCATTTGAAAGATGTTTGATATTTGTTGAACCTGTGTTTAGTAGTTACCATTGTCTCCTTTTTACTGATATGTGGATCTGAATATATTATATTATTACAGGATCTAGATAACATTGACATGTAATGTAGAGTTAACACAATAAAAAGGAGAACAGTTTTGATATTGACTTGATTTCCTCATATAATTAAACGCAGTTAAAAGTGATTTGGAGAAAAATCATTAGACAGGCCTTTTCTTTTTCTCACAAGATACATGAGGACATATATTTACCTTCCTGGAGTCGTTGCCTCATAATATCTGGAGAGAACTCAGTTTTGCTTAATATTCAATCTGGCATGAGCCAGCATGCAGGTATGAAGTATGGGAAATGAAAATTCTAGGTAGGTATGCATATGATACAATATATATATAAGGTATAACAAAGTACTTAGATTACTATAATATATCATTGCTTCCAGAAAGAACTACCGTACTCATAAATCAACTGTTCTTATATTGTCCATGGAACAAAGTATTGTTATACCTTATGGTTACATAAGAGCGCCTACCTAAAATATTCCTTTCATTACATGTTACCTGCATGCTGGCCGAAGCTTTACCGCCCAACCAGGGATCGAGCACCGTATCTGCGTGGACATGCTCCGTATAACAGTATCAATATATAGCACAGGCTGTCTGTAGAATTTCATTGATTAAGGAATACAATATTAGTGCATGTGGTCTGTGCAAGTAGGTTGTAGAATTAATATACTCCTGTACATGCATCATTCCCCTCGATCCTTCTGTCCTCTGCCCCATCCTTGACATCCTACTCATAAAGCCGTATCATTATATAGATAAACTACGGCAGATGGAGCAATGTACAAGATATCTCCTCTTATATAACATGTTATAGGTCTTTTTGCCAGCTGCGACATTAATTATTTACCTCATGGGGAGGGGGCGGGGCATCGGATTTTTGGCAGTCAATCATATATATGCATTTGTGTGCCCCCCCCCCCCCACACACACACTTTCAGAGGGTCCAATATTGTGTCACCCCACCCCCACCCCACCCCCTAAAAAAAAAAAAAAAAAAAAACACCCCAGCGCACACACGGCAAAAAAGCAGATGAAACCTTGGCCACATACCTATTAATTGTTACAATAATGTATAGGTAAATAGATGCTGTTAGATAGAGTGTTAATTGATACATAATGAATAACGATTATATAGGCATGCAGGCCATAATTGTGTAGATGCAACTGTGACATAATAATTCTACACTTGGCTTGAAACTTCAAAGAGGGGCAATATGTTATACCTCATTGTGTCACAGCCTAAATTTTAACTTTCTAGCTAGGTCTTACCTCTCTGGACGCTGTAGTGCAGTGCAAATATGCCGAAGAGTAGTGATAGTGACTGATGTCATGATATCGTGCTCCTCCTCACAATGCCTGGGTTATTTGCTGGAGAAGCTAGCTGGGGAGCAATATTATTTTAGTGCCATGGCAACAGCTGGGTCTGCTAGATTTAGGTACCGCCATAATGTTGGTGATCAATTCCGGTGGATTAACATGTATTGTCGACCCGGGATTGTCGAACTGTCAGCGCTGCCTCTGCCTACCATCCATAGCATTAAAGGGATGACTTCTCCATTATCCGAAGAAATCATTCTTTACTATTGTAATAATGATAGCAACTGAAGTGTAACTTACGTTTCTTATGGCATATTCCTCTCCCACATGCCTTCTGGCAACACACCCTTATTCTCCCTCTAACCATTGTTACGTCAATATTGCATGTTAAGGATTTTTCAAAGCAAGACTCACCTTGTAACAAGCTCGGCTATTTCTGAACACTCGTTTGGGGTTTCGCCTGGTCTTCCATAGAATCTTTTTCAGGGTTGACTAAGACAAACTAGCTATAAAATGTTCCGTAAGTAGCTTGTTTTCATCTCTTGGATACAGTAGTGTGATCCCTAACACTTTCATTTCATCTCTCCAGTTAATTTTCATTAGCTCGTTGTTGGTAATGCTAATATCACCTATAATGAAACCATTTGATTTAGAAGGATTAAGTTTTAAGCCAGAGGCCAGTGAAATTTTATCAATTGTTCTTATCGTATTTAGTAAGGACAGTTCGTCTGCACAAAAAACAGTGACATCGTCTGCAAATTGTACAAGCTTTGCTTCACTTTTCTCTAGGTTAACACCTCTAATTGTTGGGTCAGATCTAATCTGTTCTGCCAGTTTTTCTACTATAATTAGGAATAATGAGGAGGAGATAGGATCTCCCTGTTTTACCCCGTTTCTGACTTGGAACCAACCTGCTGTATAGCCATTGTTACAGAACGTTGCCTTAGAGTCAACAAATAGTGTCATCACCCATTCAACAAATAAATTCCTCATTCCATGCGACAATAGAGCTCTTTTCAGGAACGACCAATTCACAGAATCGTATGCTTTCACGAAATCTAACGAGGCGATAATGCCATTTTCGTTTCTATCCTCTAGTAGAGCTATAATATCATCAATCTTCCTTATGGCGGTGCCTATATACCTTCCTTTTAGGAAACTAAATTGGTCATCATGTATCAAATTAGGTAAAATAACATTTAATCTATTTGCAAGGGTTTTCGAGATTATTTTGTAGTCGACATTCAAAAGTGTAATCGGTCTATAATTCTTGATATATACTGGGTCAGCACCCTTCTTAGGGATCATGCTGATAATACCCCTTTTTTGATTTTCTGTCATGTGGCCTGACTCTAAACATTCATACATGAGACTTCCGGTTGTACCTCCAGGAGAGAAAGAGCGCGCAAGGCTACGGCCTTCACTAATCTTCTTTTTTTCCAGGATCAAGACAGGATAAGACACACCAGATCAGTCCAGGTGGAATATAAAGTGACCAGGACTAAAGCAAAAGTCAAATGAAAAGGACATTTGGTGCAGTTGGATAATTATAGACGGTTTTAAAATCGCCGCGATAGGCGACCACGCCAGGAGGCAGACGCCATATTGGCTCCAGGGCTGTACTGGAGCAAGTGATTCGTGAAGAAATACGTGGGAATTACAACGTGCTGAATAATATAAGTTGGACAGTGGTGGCTTAAGGGCTTAATACTAGCTTGGAAGCAAATAATTTGAAGAAGGACTGTATATAATTAAAGAGAGAGAAAGACATAGCATTATTTGACTTTGGCGCCACGCATGCGCAAAACATTCTCCAGGTTATATAGGTCAGCTTGACCGCTTCTGTTAGTGAACGGAGTACGAATGGCTAGAGGAGAGGGCAGGAACCCTAAGAGAGCGAAAATTGATACGACGAAAAGCGAAATGACTTCTACAAGTGAAGGAATGAGCATGGAGGTACAGACACAGGAGTCTGACAGGGAGATTCCCAACAAAGGCTTCATGATAGCCATGGAGGGAAGAATTAATAGTCAGATAGCGGAGTGCTTAGCTGTTGTACAAAATGTGGCAGGAAACACCAAAAGAATAGTAGCAGTGGAAGAAAAAGTGCAAGTACTGGAGGATGAGAAAAAAGAGAGGAATAAAAAGATAGCAATCATGGAAAGAAATTGAGGAGCCAAGATGAAAGGATTGAGGCCCTGGAGAAGTCTACCGTCTCCAGGGAAGATCAAACCTTCATACGGCTGGCAGACGAAGCTAAGAGATCGGAAGAAGAGAGGTTACTTAATGAGAAGGAAGCATTGAGAAATGTTCTAATCCTTGAAGGAATACCTGTGCAAAACAAGCCGGATGAAGACAAAGTATTTATTGACAAGGCAGTTAAGTTCATTTTTGCTAGTGGAGTTTTTCTGCCTGTGCCGGATGGGCTGAGAATGTTTAGAGCAGGCCCAGTTGTAAAAATAACATTTAAAGAAGTAGACCAAGCTGAGGAGTTCTGGAAAAAAAGGGGTCTTCTGAAAAATCTAGACTTCTCCTCAATAGGAGCTAAAGTCTGGATAAAAAGGCTACTCCCAAGAGTGCTGAGGGAAAGAGTTTCCAAAGCGGAATATGTCATCAGGAAAGCGAAGGCGACAGGCAAATATGAGAATCCCTACCAGGTGGATGGAAACATTTACTTGGATGGGAAAGTCGTGCATCATGACCAGTTAGACCTGCTACCAGATTGTGTGAACCCAGTCTTCCTTTCAAAGGAAGAGGACAAGGACACCTTTGCGTTCTTCGGTGGTGATTCCTCCCTCTCAAACCACCACCTGGTGTCGTTTAGGGTGAGGGGAGTTAACCACACATCGATGGAACAGTATCTTGCATATACGTGTTTAAATACGATGGGAAATAGCACTAAAGCTTATTCGGTGCTCAGTATGAGAAATCCCATGGCGTTGAAAGCCTTGTTGAACGAGGCCAAAGTAGAAGACACAGATCTGTATAAGGAATGGAAAAGAAGGCTCAGTGACATAGTGTACGAGGGCCTGAAATCCAAGACCGAGAGTAATGATTACATCAAGCATTACATTCTCAATACTGGCGATAAATCTATCACGGAAGCCTCCCCCAAGGACTCCTTCTGGGGAATTGGGATGGGGCTGAAGCACGCGGATGTATTGAAAAAGGAGAAGTGGCCCCAGGATGGAAATCTAATGGGCAAACAGTGGGAAAGAGTGAGGGAAATGCTGCGAAAGAACAACTCCGTTGGCGGCGCCGGCGGACAGTAGTGAAGGGAGCATGTTGTTTGTATTCTAGACAGTTTCCGGTTCCTCCTTCAAGATGGCGGCTCAAGTCAACTTAGATGGTGGTTCGGACATTATATCTTCGTCAGAACAAGCAAGAAATGCCGAATCCAGCGGTGAAACTGGATCTGCGAGGGGCTCCTCGATGGACAAAAGTAATTTCATCAACTTTGTGTCTTTGAATGTAAATGGACTAGCCGGTTTAAAGAAAAGAAAGATCATATTTGGCGATCTCATGTCTCGCGAAACAGCTGTCATAGCGTTGCAAGAGACTCACTCTACGCAGGGGGCAGAGAGGATATGGGCCAACCAATGGAAGGGGAAAGTAGTCTTCGGCCATGGTAGGTCAAATGCAAATGGTGTATGTATTTTGTTTTCAAACGATCTCGATGTCAAAATTGTTGAAAAAGGAAACAATGGTGAAGGTAGGGTTGTTTATGTTGTGTTCGAAGTGAACCAAATAAGGTTTTGCTGCATGAATGTCTACATGCCTACATCTTGTTTTAGAGATGAACAACTGAGTAAAATGGAAGAGATTGAGAAAATATTGTTGAAATTAAAATATGATTCGCTATGTTTAATGGGTGACTTTAACACCGATATGCTAAATAAACCAGAGGAGTCAAACTCAGCTAGGCTGGGGGAAATGATTAGTATGTTCAATTTAAGAGATTCCTTGTATTGCATGGGAAACAAAGCTCATACGTGGCGGAGATTGAACCAGTTGTCTAGACTGGATTACATACTATTGGATGAAGGTTTACAGAGCAAGTGTGAAGAGTGCGAGTGTGAAATAAATACTGAAACAGACCACAAACTAATAGCGGTAAAAATCAAAATAGGGGGGAGGGAGAGGGGGAGGGGGTATTGAAAGTTTAATGCGAGAGTGCTACAAGAAGAAGAGTTTTGGGAAGGGGTGTGGGAAATAATAAGAGAGGTAGAAGGAATGGATAGGGAAATGTGTAATGTTTTGAGGTGGGAATTTTTCAAAACCAAGTGTCGAAATTTTTCGATTAAGTTTAGCAAGAATAGAGCCAGGAGAGAAAGGGAGGATATAGCCTCCATGAAAGAGAAATTAAAAGCCCTAGACATGTGCTTGGTTATGTCTGAAGAGCAGTTAGAAGAGAAGAAAAAAATTGTCAGAGAGTTAAAATCTTATGACATGGAGAGAGCGGAAGGTGCGCTACTTAGGTCGAAAGCTAAGTGGTTGGCCGATGGGGAGAGGGGGTCCAAGTACTTCCTCAACCTGGAAAAAAATCGTGCGAGAAATAAATGTGTGTCGGGACTATTAGTGAATGGTGTGATGACTAATGATCCTAAAGATATCTTAACAGAAGGCCAAGCCTTCTATAGTGAACTCTATGATGAGAGAGCTAACTCATCACAGACGGATGAAATATTGTTTTCTGATAATAATAACAAATTGAATGACTTGGATAGACAGATTCTGGGATATCCAGTCTCAGAAGGAGAAATATTTAAAACTATAAAAGGGCTAAAGAACAACAAATCGCCAGGGAGTGATGGGTTCACTGCTGAGTTTTATAAATTTTTCTGGCCAAAAATAAAAACATTATTTATGAAAATGGTCGTGGCGGTAGAGTCAAATGGAACAATGTCTTGGGAACAGAACAAGGGGCTGATCTCAGTTATCCCTAAAAAGGGAAGTGATTTGCGTTACATCAAAGGATGGAGGCCAATAACATTGCTCAATTTAGATTATAAAATTGTATCTAAAACTATAGCTGAGAGAATAAACAAAGTAATGGGTAAGATCATTGACGAGGACCAAACTGGCTTCATGAGAGGTCGTTTTATAGGTGAAACTATAAGAAGGGTTCATGACATCATTGATATTACTCATGAGAGAGGTGAGGATGGATTAATCGTGGCCATTGATTTTAGAAAAGCGTATGACACAGTCAGCTGGCAATTGATGTTTAAAACGTTGAGACACTTTGGTTTCCCAGATTACATTATTAGATGGGTCCAGACATTGCTAAATAACTCCAAGGCTTCTTTCGTTAACAATGGGTTTAGCTCCAAATGGTTTGAGGTGAAGCGAGGGGTCAAGCAGGGGGACCCTATATCCCCTGCTCTATTCACTTTAGTCGTGGAAATCTTAGCAACAAGGATTAGAAATGATAGTCAAGTTGAAGGTATTATTACTGAAAATGTTGAGCACAAGATAGTGCAATTTGCGGATGATACCACATTTGTATTGAAAAACATCAATTCCTTAAAAAATGTACTAGAGACTCTAAAATTGTTTGGTCAAGCGTCAGGCCTATGCATGAATGACGACAAAACTGTTGGTATATGTGTTGGTGACTTTGACAAAAATGAGTTGAGTAATTATCCTGTAAAATTTCAAGAGAGTCTCAAATTACTGGGTGCATGGCTGTTACATCCGAGAGTTAAGCACAAGGAGACAGAAATGAACTTCCAAGAGGCCATTAAAAAAATGAAGGGTGTGGTGGGGGCTTGGGCGCCTCGTCAACTCTCATTGAAAGGTAAAGTGGTGGTGAATAATGTCTTGTTGTTACCTATCCTACAGCATGCAATAGCTGTGGCAGAAACTAATGAAGTATTTATAAAGGAGGTCGAAAGCATTGTAAAGACCCTAATTTGGGGTACTAGAAGTGTAAAGATAGCCTGGAATTTCATTAAACAGACGCCAGAAGAAGGTGGGTTGAATCTAAGATGTGTTAGAGAAGTCATACAGGCCAATAGGATTTCATGGATAAATAGAGCCTTAAGCAAACCTAATGCCAAGTGGGTGAAAATACTAGAAAGTTTCCATGGAAGGAAGGTGGACGAAATTTTTGAGTGTAGAAGCAAGCCAGAAGTATCACTTAATAAATTCTATGGAGAGATATTCGAGAACTGGAATCGAATGTATTACAGTAAATGGCCCTGCTCTAGGGCAGAGTTGTTAAATGAAAGATTCATGTATCATAGAAATATACTGGTAGCTAATCAAATGGTTCACAACAATGAGTGGAATCAGGCAGGGCTGAAAAAAATAGGTGATCTCCTCAACGAAAATGATGAAATGTACAGTGCAGAGGAAATAAGAACAAAATAGAATGTGAGATTTAACTTCCTTGACAGAATGAAATTGAGGGGCGCAATGCCCCACGCGTGGTGGTACTTGTTAGAGGGGGAGCCACCTGCCCCCAAGTCAAAAAACAAGGTGGTCATGTTTGAGTTAAGAGAAGAAAAATTCAATATCTATTCTGTAAAAGTGAACAAAATTTACAGAGCAATTGTTGTGATGAGTAGACCAACGTTGGAAAAAATGTTCAAATGGAATAATATTTTGAATGATAGTGAAGCCATACCAACCTATGAAATATTTAAGAGCAGGGCGAAAATCCCCTCGTATATCGGTATAGAGCCAAGATTACAAGCTCTTCAGTTTAGAATCTTACATAGAAATATCTGTTGTAACTTGTATCTGATGCGTAAAACCATCAAGAATGACTCGATTTGTGAATATTGTGGATATACAGATGACATTGTGTAGTGGGTTTGGGTATAATATAAGAAGGTCTGGGACATTTAGTGTCCAGTTTTACTGTTGTGTGGTGCTGTCCGCTGAGGTTGGTACGCTTGTACTAACCCAGTGGGCAGTACCGGCTTATATTACCAGTTTTACCTTTCTAGGAAGAAGTTTTCCTATTATTCTTATATTACCTTTTATGTATGTCATTCGTTATGCTTCTATTACAAACCTCTTGTACCTTGCTGCTATTTGTAACATTCGTGAGAAAGGGTATTATCCCTTTGGTTATGTTCATCGACCCGCGGATAAGACACCATAGCTGTGTTGGTGTAGGGTTAACGAGGTGGCTGGACCATCTCGACTGGTCAAGTCGTTGGGGAGATTGCCCCGTGAAAGCTAATAAAAGCTGTGCAGAAGGTTTATCCTAGTTTGAGTCTTTTATCAGCGTAGTAGAGCGGATCGGATCCGAAAGATCACTACAATTGGTGCCGTGACCAAAGCTCACCGCGGGGCAAATCTTCTGTAGGTGAACTAGATTCATTTCTGAGTTCCAAGATATATTTTCCGAGTAAAATAAAAAGTATGGCAGGCGCTAAACCTTTGGTAGACGTGGCTACTCAGATTCAGGACAACCTGGCTAGATCTCGGACTGCTTCCCCGGAGGGAGGTGATCTAGTTGGCATTGGAGCAAGGCGGAAAACCGCTCCGCCAAGTGTGAAATCGCCTGGTTCTGTTCCGAAAGGACCAGGAATTCAAGGTGATGCTGGGCTTGACCTGTGGGGTTACCGTGATCCGCCTAAAAATACGGATTCAGAAGACGAGATAGAAATATCTACGTTGCGAGCTCAGGTGTTGAGTTGGAAAAGAGCTTACTCCAACTCTCATCAGCAGCTGGTAATGATGCGTCAGTCTGTTGATCAGTTGACTGATCAGAACGCGGGTTTACAGGGAACCCTAGATGAAATCTCGAAGGACGCTTCTGCTACCACTAGGGAGCTAAGAACGGAGAACGAGAAATTAAGAGCAGAGGCATCGCGGGTAGACGATTTGTCAAGGCTGCACAACCATCTGCTAGATTCCGAAGCGGATTTAGCAGAGAAGCTTGCTCTGTCTATGACACCTCTAAAGATAATCCAGCCAGCAACCTCGACGTTTCATGATGCGGGTGCTGGCCCGGGTTACCAGGAAGGAGACTCCTACAAACTCTTGACTCCGAGACATTTCGGAGCTCAAAGACAGGTTACTATAAGAGAGCCTGCAGCTGTAGCCGAGTCCTCTCCTAAAGATGAGGGGGAGAAGATAGTTGAGCTAGGTGGTATGTCTAGCATTAAGAGGCCTGCTACTCCTAAAAGCAACTCTTATGTGCGCGGACATGTGGTTAACGAAACCTATGTCCGAAAAGATCCGGTGGGTACTACACCTCCAGTGGTTGTTACGCCCAGAGCATCGGTTCACTCCACTACAGGGGCTGATCCGGATGGTCTACGTATTACTACTGTGTGTGTACCAACTGGTATGCACTCTCAGTCGTTGACCTTGCTTCCGGCGGGTCCCCAGAAATCTGCGTATGGAAATAAGTCATTGGTGCAAGGCCTGACTTATGCAGGACCGGACCCAGCTGATACCCATTTCTCGTACACGTTCTATACTGACGAAGAACATATCAGCCCACGACTGGGAACAATCAGATTGTGGGATTCCACTAAAGACACTTGGCTTCACCATTTGGCTGAGATGAAGGTTGTGGCCGAAGCTCACAACTGGACGGACGCTATGTTCGTGAGGCAGCTGAAGAGTAGTTGCAGGCGTCAGATTGCGGAGTTAGGAGAATTACCCCAGGGGGTTACTCTGCCTGAACTTGTGGCGCATATGGACGCCAACTACGGTGAACACTCCAGGGAGAAGAGGGAGGCGGAATTGTTTAAATGTCGCCAAACTCCTCGCCAGAACGGTCGCGCATTTGCTAATGAGGTAGCAAAGAGGGCTAGGTATGCCTTTGGTACGGTGATGGATAGCACCTCACGTACCATGGGTATCCGAACCTTTTTGAAGGGACTCTCTGACCCGAAGCAGGCACTTTGGATTAGGTTCAAGCAACCTAATGATCTAAATGATTGCGCTCACTGGTCAGAAGTCTATGAGAGCTGCACTCAGGATGTGGATTCTGTGACTCTTCAAGAGATTAGTGTAGAGTCCCATAACTCTAGGACCTCACCTGCGTCCGCTGCTCCTAGCGGACTTGGTGAGAAGAAAGTTAATGCCAGAGCCATAGCCCAGGTAACGGAACTATTGGAGAAGTCCTCACTGGTTGAGTCCGGACCAATTTCGGATGATGTCAGTGAAGTGATTGTGCAGGCGTTGCAGGCTTGGCAACAACGGAAAACGGCCGCGCCGGGTGCTGATTCGGCCACTCCCTCCTACGGAGGTGGACGTGGTAGGTTCAGGCGCTGGAAACCACCAAGTCGAGAATGCTGGTTCTGTAGTGAGGAGGGGCATTTCAACTCAGCTTGCCCCAGAAGACTAGCTCTTCTTGGTTTGGTCCCGAAGGAAGATGGTGTTGCTTCCAAGCCTTCGGGAAACGCGGCGAGACCCTCATAAGGAGCGAGGTGGGGGTCGGGAAAAGGGCGCTTCACAGTACCACAGTCCGAAGCGAAGCTGTGAGTAGTGCAGGAATTGGCGGGCGGGCCCAGGCACCAGCTATTACGTTGGAGGCTTCACAACAAGGTGAACCCCTTCCGAAAACTGGAGATTCGCGATCGTTGCCGGACGGTAAAGCCTTGTCACAAGGCCATGTGCTTTGTGATGACTCGGATTCTACCTCGGATGTGAGGTGGGGGCAGTTCGGGTTCCAAGCTGAACAAGATCAGATTGTGTTGGTCAAGGGCGGAGCAACTAAATCAGCTCAAGTTCAGAAGGTTTCTGTACACGAACAGGGAACTTTGGAGATCCCTACCAAATTGTTGGTACGGGAGAGATGGTATGCCCCTGTAACGATGGATGGGGAAACTGGCAGCTTTCTGGTTGATCCTGGTGCTACGACTAGTTTGATCACCAGAAGGTTTTATGAATCCCTTCCAAATCCACCACCAATGATGGCGGTACGAATGGTGTGTGCGATGGGAGATGGAACACCCATTGTTACATATGGGAGCGTGCTTTGTCCGTTGCTAGTTGGCGACCGGACATATATGATTACTTGTCTCGTGGTCAGTGGTCTGAAAGGCCCTGAAAGCGGGATATTAGGTGCGGATTTCTATTATGTGCACCGATGTAATCTAGATTGGTCAGGAACTTTCTTCTTGGACAATTATGGGTCTTCCGTAACTTGTAAGTTATGGAAAAAACCCGTTAGCGGAATTGGAAGTTCCTCTGTTAATGCGGTTCAAGTTGAGGATGAAATTGTGGGGAGAGAGGTGAAGCTGCTTAAGACAGTTATCCTCAAACCCAAAGCAGTTACGTTGGCCAAACTTGATATTGACAGTGGCTCAGTCGCAGTTGAAGGAATGATGTTCGAGCCAGACCAACGATTGTTGAAAGATCTAGCCTTGGGCAGCCTGAATACTTATGTACCAGGTGACGGTTCTCCGGCCGTGGTGGCTTTCTCCAATCCGACCGGTCGCACGTTGAAAATTAAGAGAAATAGGGTGGTTGGCAGAGTATTTGAAGTTGCTTTGGTAGCTCAAGATTCTCTGTCTGACGATGGGGAGAATGAGGAGATGATTAGGGAAGCAATCATTAATTCAATACAGGTGCTGGAGTCTCCTGTTGCGGATGATGACCTGATCGCTCCTACTCTTCCTATTCCGGCCACTCCGGAGTGTCCACTGACAAAGATGGTTGACGATTCTGACTTGTCCGAAGTCCAAGAAAAACGAAATGCTCTAGATCTCTTGGAGGAATTCCGTTGCTGCTTCTCCCTGCCGGGGGATAAAGCTTTGGGATGTACTCATAAGGTCCGTCATGTTATTGATACCGGCGATGCTTGCCCGATCAAACAAGCATATAGACGGATTCCAGTTGCTAAACGTGATAAAGCGGAGGCAGAAATCTGGAAGATGTATAGAGAAGGCCGAATTGAGCATAGCAGTAGCCCTTGGGGAGCTCCTATTGTTATGGTGGCCAAGAAGGACGGGACACAGCGTTTCTGTGTAGATTATCGTCAGTTGAACTCCGTCACGATCAAAGACAGTTTTCCTCTGCCTAGGATTGATGAGTGTGTTGAGGCTCTTGGTGGAAACCAATGGTTTTGCACACTTGATCTTGAAAGCGGATATTGGCAGGTGGCTATGGATGAGGCTAGCAAGGAAAAGACTGCTTTTCTCTCCAGTGTGGGCTTGTTCCAGTTCAAAGTTATGGCTTTCGGACTGTGTAATGCTCCGGCTACCTTTCAACGTATGATGGACACCATGTTGGACGGACTCAAATGGAAGTCATGTTTGGTTTACCTGGATGACATTGTGGTTTTTGGAAAGACACTTGATGAGTGTCTCCATAACCTCAGGCTTGTTCTTGAAAGAATCAAAGACTATGGCTTGAGATTGAAGCCGAAGAAGTGTGAATTCTTCCGTCGGCGAGTTGAATACCTGGGCCGGATTGTTTCTGGTAAAGGTATTCAAGCCAATCCGAAGCAAATTGAGAAAGTCCAGAATTGGCCAGTCCCCACAAATGCCAAGGAAATTAGACAGTTTATTGGGTTTGCTTCCTACTATAGGGAGTTCCAGCCCAATTTTGGTGAAATTGTCTCTCCTTTGCAGGACATTGTGACGGCTGCATGTAAGGATAAGCGCTATACCAGACCTATAGTGTGGACTCCGCAGTGTCAGGCTGCATTTAGCAAGGTCAAGGAATTGCTGACCACGGCTCCAGTGCTTGGATACCCCCGGAAGGTGGGAGATTTCATTTTAGACACTGATGCAAGTGGTTTTGGAATGGCCGGAATCCTCTCACAGATACAGGATGGGCGTGAAGTTGTCTTGGGTTATGCCAGTAATAGTTTTTCTAAGGCTCAGAAGAACTACTGTGCTACGAAACGCGAGCTACTTGCTGTCCTGACGTATTTAAAGAAATTCAGACATTACCTTCTGGGTAATAGGAATTTCTATGTGAGGACGGATCATGCCTCTCTCCGCTGGTTGCTAAATTTTAAGGATCCGACAGACATGCTTGCTAGATGGCTAACTACCATGCAGGAGTATGGGTTGGATCAGGCCATGATCCTGCACCGGGCGGGCCGCAGACATGAAAATGCTGATGCGCTCTCTCGCCTGCCAACACGGAAATGTGGAAGACTGGATTGTCTAGATTGCGGACTGCATGACGCGGTGTTAGCTGTTACCGAAGTCACCCCTGTAGTGGAGGCTAAAGGCAATAAGCTACAAGAAGCTCAACAGTCTGATCCGATGATCAAGAGATTAATCGCGATGTTGGATGGCTCTGAAGAGATTCCTAGTAGGGAAGATCTGGCTGGAGAATCCGATGAATTTCGGACTTGCATTCAACATCTTGGCAGTATGGAGATGAAGGACGGTGTGCTATGCCTGGGCTGGGTCCGGCTAGCCACTGGTAGAAAGTATTGGCGTAAGGTGGTTCCTGCTTCAATGAGGAGGGAGGTATTTTTGGGCATGCATGGTCCGAAGACCTCAGGTCATTTTGGTGTTTTTAAGAACACATGGTCAGCCAAGATGAGGTATTATTGGCCTGGCCAACGTTATGATCTGAAGCGCTGGATCAGGGCTTGCCCTGAATGTAGTACAAGGAAATCTCGGATAGGAGGTGGGAAATCTCTCCTAAAGAAAGAAAAGCATGGTGATAGGTGGAACCGTATATCTTTGGATATTCTAGGGCCGTTTAGAGAAACCCCTAGAGGAAACAATTATATAATGGTTGTGACGGATCATTTTTCCAAGTGGTCCGAAGCCTATCCCATGAGAGACCACACTGCAGAGAGCTGTGCGGAAGTCCTTTTCAAGGAATGGATTCTGCGCTTCGGATGCCCGGTAGCTTTACAGACTGATGGAGCCCCGGAATTCCGATCACAGCTGTTGAGATGTCTTTTAGACATGCTTGGGATCGAGAAGCTCATAACTCTTCCGTATAGACCTCAGTCCAATGGACAAAGCGAACGGCTAAATAGGGTTCTTGTAGAGCAGCTCTCCTGTCTGACGGACTATCACGAAGATAACTGGGATATGCTAGCTCCGTGTATAGCTCATGCTTACCGGGCGACTGTACATGCCAGTACTTTGTGTACACCGAACTCTGTGGTTTTTGGTGCAGAACTGGTTGCTCCTATGGATATCGTTCATGGGGTGGAGCCGGGTGGGTTGGATTTTCCTTGTAAGGTTTCCTTTGTCGAGAATTTGAAGCAGTGGATGCGTGATGGCCACAAGTACGTACGTACTAATCTCGGAATTTCTGCTGTTAACCAGAAACGAGATTATAATAAACGTACACGACCACCAAAGTTTGCTGTGGGGGATGTTGTCTACAGATATTGCCCCCCAAAGGCAAGCAAGAAAATTGGACAAAAATGGGATGGCCCATTTAAGATACACAAGTTCATAGGCGGTACCACTTGTGAACTTGAGACCACTGAAGGCTTGCTGAGGTATCATATTGATTATCTCAAACCCGCTTTTGATGAGAATGGTCCTATCCAGGCTAGCAACCTTCATAGGGCTCCAGAGTTTAGGAAACTGGAGAAAGCGGGTAGAGATATACTCAGGCTGGAAGCTGGTAAGGTGATAGCGGGAGTGGAATGTCCTTCCAAGTCCGAGAAGAAGAAGATCACTATAGGTGTTAAGCCTAGAGGTAGGCCGAGGAAGAAGGTAACTTCTACCTCGCCCGCTAGTGTTCCCCCTCGGACTAAGAAGAAGAAAAAGGATGCTGTGAAGGCGGGTGATCATGCATTGCCTGCCACAAAACAGGTTCCTAAAGGTGTTAAACGTAGGCCTGGGAGACCTAAGAAGAGGGGGACGGGGATCGGAACAGCATTGGCTGATCCCCCTGTCCTACCTAGTACTGGTGTTCTCCCAAGGAAAAAGCGGGGTAGGCCGAAAAAACAGATTTCGGATCAACCAGCTGTCCCTTCGTTGCCTGTTAAAAGGAAAGTGGGTCGGCCTAGGAAGTTACCAGCTCCAGTGGTCACCTTGCCAACTCCTTTGCCTAAGAGGAGGGTACGGAGAAATCCGTTTCCTAATTTGGGGGACTCCTCCCCACCACTGGTGAGGGCTCAGCGCACGCGCAAGGCCCCAGTTCGGTTGAATCAGTAAGAAAAATGGTATCCGGGAGGGAAATTTCTGAACTGGTTTTCCTCCCCCTAAAAAAGTACACAACGAGAAGTCAAGCAGACAGTTTATTTGTACCGAATGTTAATTGTTTGCTCCCATTTCGGCAGTTTGGATTGCTTTCCAACATGACTGGGAAAGAATATGGTCTCGGAGAGTACTTGTTTTGAACGACAGGAAAAAGCTAGGCCCAGGCTTGCCCTGCGAGTGATGGTAGCTCGGAACTTGCTGTAAGGCCGGAATCTATTTAGAGTGAATAGATGGTTGCTCGAACCTGTCCAGATAGGCAAGGAAATTTGAGGAAACACCCTGTATAGTCTCAGCAGGGGAGAACAGGTTAGCCAGACTGGTCAAACACGTCTGCGCTAAGGCTCAGTGTGAGCGCGGGAGCCGGGTGGCGCTGCTAACAGCGGCGGCGGTTGGAAACATCGGGTGTGACCACGGGTTCCGCCGGTGTGTTTTACCATTTGCACTCTGCTTCCGATTTTCAAGAGAGTAACAAGCTACGACCGAAAGAAGTTCAAACTGTAAGTCTTTCAAATGGATGAACTTATTGCTTTGTACCCTGAAATGTTTGTAGCATGTTGCAAGAAGGTGTCAAGAACTTTGGTGACTTTGTGTACGATATTTATTGCAATATCAGTGTTGAAAGTAACTTAGCGGTCTGGCGCTAAAACACGTAGCCGCCATGTTGGTTGTTTTGTCTAGCGAATGAATGACTGTAGTGTTCCTAGACTAAAGGCACGCCATTTCTTGTCAAGTCCCGGTATTTTATGTGGGTGGAACTCGAAGTAACATACTAGTGCACGTGGTGTGTTATTAGAGCTAGAAACCAAGTTATAATTACGCCGGTAGTAGGTCTCGGACCCGCCGAATCTAAGATTGGTAGTGAAAGACCAGGCTTTTTCTTTAAGTCCGAGACGTTGTCCGGAAGGGGTGTTGAGTTGGTGTGACCAGTTATACTCTGTTATACTCTATGTTTGATTGTTTCTCTCCTTAATTGTTGCAGAGTAAGTGTATCGTTCATTTCGCTATGTCCGACCACGAATTCGAGCAGGAAGAGCTCGGACTGTCCGAGTCCGAGGGAGAGCCTCTGACGGAGGAGGAGGCGGCCGCAGTGCTAGACGGCCTACTCCACACAGGATCCGCACCCGAGGTGCAACCTCCAGCCCCGTTTCCGGACGGTGAGGCGGAGATGATGATGGAAGTCGAGACGGAAAAGGAGACAGGTGAAAATCCTGCAGTGGGCCTTGAGTCCGAGACCTTTAAGGACAAGCAGTCCAAGGTCGAGAAAATTTGCAAGGTGGTGGCTGACAAGGTAGCCAAGGAGTCCGCAACGTCCAAGGACAACCCGTTCAAGGACAAGTCCGCCACCAAGCGGTCCGGCAAGCAGTCCGGCAAGCCCTCGGATTCAGACCCTAGCTCTAAGGTGGAAGTGCCACCATTGCGCCGGAGTCCGAGGAAGCAGTCTGTCCCGAGGAAAAGTGATGAGAGTAGGTCTTCCTCAACCAGGAAGTCCCGCTCCCGTTCTCGCTCTCCCTCTCCCAGGCCAGACCCTCCTCCGGCGAGTGAGACAAGAGGCCGCAGCTCGACAAGGTCGTCAAGAACCAAAGTCGCTGACTCCCAAGCTGCTGGCACTAGTCGGACTAGTGTCTCACGAAGTAGGGGTCAAGCCCCTCAAGGTATCTCCCAGCTTCCTCGGATCAGGAAGCTGAAGTGTGAACACGAGCACCGCTCGGAGGCCCGCCGGATCCAGCTGTCTTCCTTGGGATCCTTCCCGAAGTTCAAGGCAGACATGGACCTGGCAGAGCTGGTGCCAATGAACCCTGCACTGGATCAACCTGGATCCAGTAACCAGGCGCCAGCGGAGTCCGATTCTGAGGAAAAGGACTTCACTGACAAGCAAATGGCCAGGTATGAGGAGGTGTTGTGGCCGGAACTCGTCCGCGAGGACAGTCTAGACTCCGGAACCTACGGGAAGTTGTCTAGCGTGCACAAACTATGGCAGCCGGGCTTCCGTTGCCCCTTCATGGTTTGTAGGTACCCTCGCTTGAACGAGAAGGGTGTAAGGGCCTATTCCACCCGTGCCCGGTTCTTCCGCCACCTCTGTGAGGTCCATGCCCCCTCCTCTCAGGCATGGATATGTCCCTACCCCAACTGCTCCCAGGTGCTTGATCGGAGGGTCGAGTTGGTGAAACACCTGATGAATGGCGAGTCGGTCATTCCCAACCAGTCCCGGGAGAAGGCAGTGGGTAGGGTGAAGAGCGTCATCCCTACTATTGTGAACAAACAGTGCGTTCTTGAGGATGACGTACTGTTCGGCGCAGCACCTTCGGGTCATGCGCCGGATGAAGTCCGTCACCAAGACTGCCACTAAGTCGGCTTCAGCCAAGGAGAAGGAAACTTCTTCTTCCCCTACTGCCGGAACCAGCGCTCCCGGAAGCTCTGGTGGAAGTAAGGGCAAAGCCGGAGGTAGAGGTGGACGCGTGAAGGGCTCCAGTAGCAGCTCTGGCCGGAGTGCTCCAAAAGGTGGAGCAGGTGATGCACAGAAGCGCGGGCGCTCAGCATCCGCGGAACTAGTGTCCCCTGTCCCACCCGCTGCCAAGAGAGGCCGCAAGGCTCAGAAAGAGACAGAAGATCTGGTCTCTAAGTTGCCGGAAGCAGTCGACACTGACAAACTGGTGAAGACTGCTACGGAAGAAGTGCAGCGCTGTTTGCTGACCCTCCGGGCAGCTTCAGACGCAGCACAGCAGCAAGTGCAGTCCTCCTTGGCGACACTGACCACTCCGTTGCGTCAGCTGCAAGGAGTCCAGCAACAGATCGGGGAGGTGGCCTCTCTCCGTGAGACAATAAGAACTCAGGCCAAGTTGATTCAAGTCCTCCGCACTTCTGCTGAGAAGAAGGACGGCGTAATCCGCAGCTTGACTGAGGAGAACGCCAGTCTCAAGGGAGAATTAGCAGAGTGCGGGAGATCTAGTACTCCAGAGGACTTGGATCAAGAGGTGAGAAGTGTGGAGGTGGAGCAGACCACCCAGTCCGGCGGAGCTGTTGCCAGCACGTCAGTTGTGTCTGCGTCCGGCGGTGCAGCAGTAAGTGTTGACGCTGCTCAATACGAGCTGCTGACCAGGCTGCTGGCGCAGATTAAGCCCGCTTCTGTCCCTGCTCCACGGTCTTCTCCACCTTTGGTAAGCAGGACAGTTGCTGAGGATACGACGGATGGTTCCTATTTCCTAGGAAGCATCTTCGGAACTCCGGAGGCTGCTGTCACGCCCCTCAAAACCAAGGAGCCAGCTGCTGAGCCAACAGCCCCCGCGGATCCTTCCAAGGAAGCCGAGGACCCGGATCAGGCCGACGACAACGCCATGGACGTCGCCTAAGCCAACTCCCTCTCCGCAGTTGTAAGCCTCCGCTGACGCAGCGTCGAGCATTTCAAGACATCCCTCCGCTGTGTCAGCGTCGAGCTACGCTTCTCTGACATACTGCTTTGCCCACGGACATCCCTCCGGACTTGTTACCACCAAAAAGAGAGTGAGACGTTGTTATATATTTTCGAACAGTGACTTTATTCTGATTCTCTCAGAAGGAGAGATCTGAATCCGTTCTGCGGACTATATTTTATATTTAACTACTTTCACTGGATTCTGTAGAATAGTGAGGACACAAATGCTCCTTTATGTCTTTGAAAATTTTTCTTCACTTCTGCGGATGTGTGTGAGTGGTTCGGACCTACCTTTTATTTTGTCCGAAGTCAACTGTTTTCAACGGATTTGTCTCTGGTGTGTTTATGCTGTTTATTACTGCCTTGTTGCCGAGTTTATATTGATGTTAAACTCTTTTTATTAAAGGGGGAGTATTGTAGTGGGTTTGGGTATAATATAAGAAGGTCTGGGACATTTAGTGTCCAGTTTTACTGTTGTGTGGTGCTGTCCGCTGAGGTTGGTACGCTTGTACTAACCCAGTGGGCAGTACCGGCTTATATTACCAGTTTTACCTTTCTAGGAAGAAGTTTTCCTATTATTCTTATATTACCTTTTATGTATGTCATTCGTTATGCTTCTATTACAAACCTCTTGTACCTTGCTGCTATTTGTAACATTCGTGAGAAAGGGTATTATCCCTTTGGTTATGTTCATCGACCCGCGGATAAGACACCATAGCTGTGTTGGTGTAGGGTTAACGAGGTGGCTGGACCATCTCGACTGGTCAAGTCGTTGGGGAGATTGCCCCGTGAAAGCTAATAAAAGCTGTGCAGAAGGTTTATCCTAGTTTGAGTCTTTTATCGGCGTAGTAGAGCGGATCGGATCCGAAAGATCACTACAATTGTACACTTTCTTTTTAACCCATTCAGGGCGGGAGAATGCCTCAAGGCATTCATTGCAAGTTGGCCTAGGGGGCGGGAGAATGCCTCAAGGCATTCATTGCAAGTTGGCCTAGGGGGCGGGTGAATGCCTCAAGGCATTCCATTTTTATATAAATTGAAGGGGGCATAACTTAATAAAAAATGAATGGATTTTGCTGAAATTTAAAATATATATTTACAAACACATTAGAAATATTTTTATTGGTATGTTGTCATGGAGACAATAATGGTGACGTCATAACTAACATACATAAATGCTGGAAAGTGAATTTGGAGCAAGGTTGCCACCATATTGAACCCAATTGGGACCCATTATTATAATTATTGAAGACCAAATTCTAGAAATTATGGAAAAATATGATCAATTACTGTTTACATCTGTTAAATGATGTACATATGACACATATTATCAAAAGAAAATATTCTTAAAATGGTTTTAAACACCAATCCTCATGTTAGACACCCGTCCTGAAGCCCAAAAAGGGGGAAAAGGGCCCCGTCAGCTAGGCAAAATATGTGGAAACTACCCCCGCCTTGAATGGGTTAAATGTGAAAAGGTTCGAACCTTCTGGAGTAATATACAAGGTTGGTTAGAAAACAGTGATGCATTTAGACAAGAATTCTCTGATATCATAACACCCACCCAAACTATTCTGGGGATCGTAGGAAAGGGTGATAGAAACAAATTCGTAAATTGGATACTAATTCAAGCCAAAAATTTTATCCACAGACAACGTCTGTTTGGCGAGAACGATATGAGTATAAATTTCTTTGTGAAAGAGGTGGTAAAAAAATTCCGAGCAATACAATATGGTGATAAAATAAGCTCGAAGGAAGGTGGCAAAGGAAAGAGGTGGGAAAAATTCATAAAAGATTTCACGATTAGATTATCATAATCCTGAAAATATAAGAGCAGCATGGTGCTGAAAGATGGAAAACTGTTAGAAAAAAAACAAAAAAAACTAAAAAGTGAGGAAAAGCCTCTGGTAAAATATTATTGTTATTGAGAAGTTTATTCAGGCGTCGCGAGAGCGTTAGAGTTGTATGCCGAGTTGGCAGGATAAACGAAATAAAAACAATTTACAAAAAAAAACAAAAAAAAAACATTCATACATCATAGCCATGAATTTCTTCTCTATGGCGTACCAGAAATGTAGGTAGAATTCTACCGTAAAACCATCACAACCCGGGGCTTTATTTCTCTTCATACTCTTTAAATTTTTTTCTATCTCATGATTTGATATTTCTTCACTTAAAAAGGTATTATCTGCTTCGTCAAGTTATGGGAATTGAGATTTCTTTAAGAATTCTTCTGCAGCCTCGCTTTCTACCCTACTTTCGGCATAGAGATTAGAATAAAAATTGCTACCCTCTCTGAGAATTTCTTTAGGGTTAGTGGAGAGATTTCCTCCAACATTCAGCAGATTAATTGATTTTTTCTCTGCTCTATACTTCTCAAGACTACAGAAATACCTACTGGGTTTTTCCCCGTCTTTCACCCATTTTGCTCTAGATCTGATTAACGAGCCTTCCGCCTTCTTGATTTCTAAGCATTTAATTTCTTCTAATATTTGGGCCTTCTCATTTCTCTCAGCCAAGGACAAGCGCTTTTTTAGTCTATCTTTTCTAATTTTTTCCTTAAGCTTTTTTCTGTTTCTCTTCTTTTTTTAGCCCTTAGGCCGCTTATTTTGATAGCCAGCTCCCTAATTCTTAATTTTAAGAACTCCCATGCATGTTTGTGACTGGTGTTTTGTCCACTATTTTGTGAGCATAATTCCTCTACACCTTGTATAAAGGCTTGGTCGTTTAATAGATTTGCGTTCAACTTCCAAAAACCTGCCCCTCTTTTATTTGTGTTATTTAACATCGAAATTGACACCTCTTTATGATCAGTATGCAGACTCGATGTTACTGAGACTTTGCTTACCATATTTGCCATGTTCTCTGATACCAGTACATAATCGAGCCTAGAGTTTTGCTCGTTTCTTTGCCATGTATACAGTGGGGGTCCCAGACATTTTGTTTGTACGATGTCACATAAGTCTAACTTATTTACAGTCATTTAATATTTTGCTTGACTGTTCATTTGGTCTATAATATAAGTCAGCATTGAAGTCACCCATGATAATTAGTTGATCAAACGTTAGGTCCTCACTTGTTTTAACTATTTGTTCCAATACCAACTCTTGCTCTTTATACGAATCAGCGTTAGGCGCATACACATTGAATATACAAGTTGTGGTCATTTTTTCTCTAAGTAATACATATTGCCATCTGCCTATCTCATCTCTTCCAGAGTCTACAATTTTTCCTGCTTGATTTTTGTGGATTAGAAGTAGTACCCCTTTGCTAGCTGATGTACCATGAGAATATATAGACAAAATTGACTACTGGCTGTGTGAGAGGTGGTTATCTCCCGCGGGCGTAACAATTTCGTAAGGGGTGCGTAGCACCCGACGAAATTGTGTAGCACAAGGGAGATAACCACCTCTCACACAGCCAGAAGTCTATTTTGTATTTATTATACCTCTTCTGATGTTTTTTGGTGAAGAATTAAGTGGAAATTCGATGGAAATTGGAGTGATTCGATGGAAATTGGAGTTGGACAACGAGCTCTGTTCACCACTCGTTTTGTTTACGCTCTCAATTAGCTTCACTTCCGGTCCACCTCACTCATTTTCGGATCTTTTTTTTCTATTTAAATACGCAATAAATTCGGAATTTTACAGTTGTTTATCATTATAATTATGATTATATCATTACATACGATATATTTAGAGTCTTTTTTCCGCGAAAATAATTATTTAAATAGAGAAAATAAGGATTCGAACATGGGACTATTTTTTCAACAAAAATTCCGCCAGAGGGCAATATGATATGTAAATACCGCCCAGAGGGTAATACGGTTTTCCTATGCTGTAGCCTATGGCTTTCCATATCATCCCTCCCAGAGGTAAAATAAAGAATTTTACCTCTCCATTGGGAGGCCCAGATTTTTTCTTTAGTTTGCACCGAGTGGGTTTCCTGCATTGCGATTACACTTGTTTTTTTCTCAGCAAAATATTCAAATAGAGCTTTTCTCTTAATACCTTTATTTAGACCGTTTACATTTAATGTTATGAATTGTGTGGAACTTTTGGTACTGTTCGTACTCGTTTGCTCCATTGTCAGTTCTTTAGGAAACCATTATATTGTCTTCATCCTTATATTCTTCTTCTTAGGCGACCTCTTCTTTCTCAGCATTTCTTGCGATGTGGTCTTTCAATTCCTGGCGAACTCTCATCCATTGGTGGCCCATGATGTTGCCATGGGGGGGCCACCACTGGGTGTTCAGGACGTTTGGATCATCCAGATTCATTCCGATGCCCCATTCCTTGTTAGTGGGAGAAGCTTCCCCTAGCTTTCTCTCACCAGTTAGCAGTAGGTAGTCTCGTACAACCTTGTGTGCTCTTGTCTTGGCCCTGAGTGCTCTCCGGACAATCTCTTCTCTGTGTTGTATCCATCTGTCCTTGTGGTCTGTGATCTGTTTCATCATCCTTTTACAGGCGATGGGGTCGGGGGTGTCCAGGGCTAATGCTGGTTTATTAGGGTCCTCCCCTATTTTTGCCTGATGGTAGCACAAAAATTGTTCTACATTCTCGAACAAATGGCCGTCAAGAAACATGGGCGCCCTATAGTGATTTGAAAGTGGGTTATTGGAAGAAAAGAACACCATGGCAGATTCATTCTGCCTCTTGCTAATCTGAGAGAGCATTAGCTCCGTTGGAATTGCGTCCAGCCTATTGTGTTTGTAGAATACTTTGTTGATGTAGATTCCTGTGCCTTGTTTCAAGACTTCATACCCCTTTTTGTCTGCCACATCCGTGATGAGGTTTACCTTGGCCGTTTGTTGTCTTACGATTAGAGGGATGTCCCTTTTAATGCCCAGTTTGTCTTCAGGCTTAACCCCTTCATTGAATTGTTTAAGACAAGACCTAGCTCCCCATATTACCTGTGCGTGCTGGGCTGATTCGAACACAACCTTCACAGGACCGTCCTTGCTCCATCCAACTCTGAAAGAACTTCTAGGGATCAGGTTGGGTATGAGGAGACACCCTGCTATAAAGCATAGAACTTTTTCCACCAGGCTTATCTTGTCTTCATTTTCGCCAGATTTAATACCCATGAATAAAATATTTGTTTCCAGTTTTTTTGTTTCACTTCTTATAAATTCTGCGTCCCTCTCTTCCGCTTCTCTTTGGCGTTGGAGGTAATCAGTGTCCCTGTTAATGTTCAGAATCTGTTTTACCACCTTCATGTCATCTTCCTGAGCTTCTAATCTTTGATTGAACTCGTTCATGGCATAGCTTTTTTCCTCCAGCTCGTTTCTTATTTCTTTGACTTCTACCTGGACTTTATCGATTTTCTCAATCCCTCCCATCAATTCTCTAAAGTAACCAGCTGTTTCAGCATGACTTTTCTGGTTTTCCTCTCTGTTTTTATCATATACGGCTGCCATCTTTGCCATTATTTCTGTCAGCCCTCCTCCTGCCGCCTCATCAATTTTCAGCTCTTCGGATAGTAACTTAACTAGAGGCTCTTCCAGCTTTTCATCCAGGGGGGTTTGGATGTCCATTTGCTCTAAGCTATCGTTGCTGTCTTTTGCTAGTAACTTAGGTAATGGGACCGCTTTGTGTGCTTTCTTGGGTAGAGTTGCTTTTGACATTTCTGGGGATGATAGTACTCTCTTTTGCCCTCTTTCTTTATCAGCTACTACCTTATCATTAGGGCCTTCGGCTTCCTTCATGCCTGAGCGGGAAGATTGGCGTTGAACCCGGTTCCGCGTGCCGGTTTGGTATGTGTTCAACTGAATGTTTACCTTTTTTGACTTGAAACCAAAATGGCGGCCACACACTTCCGGCAGCTCAGTTTTCGAGCCTTTTGTTTCCACCATTAATATATTTTGACTAACACTGTTTCTTTAGAATGTCAACTGTTAGTGTATCTATTTTCTTCGATGTCCTCAGTTTTTAGCCTGTGACACCCCCTGTAACTCTCACAATCCTACCTTGTTGCTCATGTATGCGGTTGTGTGTGCTAATCTTGTCAGGTGGAGTCTAGGCTATACCGCACTTCTCCGAGGGTCAGATCCAATATGGCCAGAGAATGTCCGTTAATCCACTCGGTCAACTCCTCCACATGTCTTTTTGATATGTTTTATCCTATATTTCCACATCCAACTCTTTAGCTTATATGTTTATTTTCTGTAATCAGTCCAAAGTTAATTCGTATTGTTTTTGCTTACTGACACCGCTCGTTGACCAGTCCCTACTCACGCATGGTCTCCTTATTTATGATAATCCTCGTTTCATAAGATATCACCGAATGTTTCTTTAGAATTGGCTTTGGTCCTACTGACTTATTTGCAGGGAATTTTCACTGCAAATTATTCCTTATTGTTTTTTTCCTGTGTTTATCGTTATTGTCCTTGCTCGAGTGGTCATTCTGGTGGGCAATAATCTCCCGTAATCCAGCTTAACCGTGGTCAAGATGGCGGTAATCCAACGGTCCACTCCACGCTATCCAAGATTCTCGATTTTGTCTATTTGTTTGATGTATAGTCCGTTTGTAAGCTTTTCTAGATATTCTCTATGGTTTTCCTAACAGGTATCCTGTTATTTGCGTACCGATCTCGCCTTTTTCCTGAAAAAAAGAGGTAAAACCCTGGAGCTAGGCTCTGGCACCCTATTCGATTCAAGCGCGAACCGGAAGTCTAGCAGGACAAAGAACTTTATGAATTCATATGTATAATGCCGAAGTCTCAATTTTTTTACTCCATCTATGTCTAAGATATAGTCGTTTAAAGGCCCAAATTAAGAATGCTTAGTTGAAAAAGTCTGTTTAGCACAAGATGGCACTGAGAGTGCTAGCTGTGTGACATCACAAAGCGCGCCCGAAATGTATATAATCTACCTACTTTCAGGCCACCCTCCTAGCAATTGAAACAGTTATTCAATGCATGTATTTCAAGACACCTGTTATGAGGGGTCTGCCATTGTTTTGCCCATAGAACCATACAGGTTGTTTATTTGGGTTTGCATGCCTGCATTGGTAACACTCTGTTGAATATCCTGGGAGTTTTGGGAAATATGATGAAATCCCCGACCCCCGAGGGCAAGAGATTTGTGTAAATTCCCCGACCCCCTGGGACACCCCATGGGGTTTCTGATATGTGTGGGCCAATCAGGGCTATAAGAGCAAAATAGAGCTCCCCACAATATAGACATGAAAAATGTCACCTTTGAACATGACAGGGTTTTTGCTGTGTGTCAGACTATCAACCCTGAACTATACTGGATATATGCAATATAGACAATAGCTGAATATCTGAACTAAGGAGAGCCCAAGCTGAGCAGCAAGTTGGTGATAGCCTCCCTCAATATATGTGTGAAGAATGTCACCCTTGAACATGACAGGGTTTTTGATGTCCACAGCCTGTGTTTCAGACCATCACATCTGAACTATACTGGATATATGCAATATAGACAATAGCTGAATGTCTGAACTAAGGAGAGCCTGAGCTGCCCCAGTAACTTGGGCACATTAGAATTGTACAGGAAAACTTCAATGCTATACCTATGCTCAACCCTCTGTGTGCGGGGTTTAAACTGCGGGATAACTGCAAAATTCTCGGGGGGGGGGGGGGGGGAGGGGGGCGCAGGGGGGGGAGCAGGGGGGGGAGCAGGGGGGGGGGGGGGGTCATGTCCTCTGCAGGCCTATGACTTATCGTGGGTTCCTGCACAAATACACACTCACGATCTCAACCCAACCCAAATCGTGCTTCACAGAAATCGTATGATCTCAAACTTGGAAACCTGCGCTGAAATTGGCCCCCAATCGTGCATGTGTGCCCCCAAATAAAGCCCCATGATTAGTTGTGAATCTGCATGATTTGTGCACCACTGAAACAAGATCGTACAATGAACCGTTGGTGCTAAATCAGCCTTGAAATCGTGAACATATGCCCCCAGCATTACTAGGTGGCTCAGGCTCTGCTTAGTTTGGACCTTCAGCTATTGTCTACATAGCATATATCTAGTCTAGTTCGGGTGTCATGACAGCCCCACACCACCACTAAATCCCTGTCATGTTCAGGGTTGAAACTTTTTGTGTATATATAGGAGGAGGTTTGTAACTTTAGATCATAGCCTACCTAAGGCTATGCCTGCTGAAAACCACCAAAACTCTCTTGGGAACCAAGGTTTATTCTGGAAAAGTCCAAGACACTGTATTTGCCCCCCTCACTTGGCAACACCTCTGCTGTAGAGTGGGTACTGACGGACATTCCCCCACCCCTCCATTTGATACTGCTGTAAACTAAGGGAAATCTCCGCCTGGGTGGGGGAATGTTTTCTCAGACATTCCCCTACCATTCCCCTACTTACCCGGGGGTGGGGGGGTGGGGGTTTCAATTGACAAGTTCATAAAGGTCACGATATAATATGTCAAGTTATTGCCCGAAGATTAAGCTGGCCAGTTAGTAAACAAGAAAGTCAAATCTGGAATACCGGTACTCTTCTGTTATATTTAGGCCACCCTACTAGCAAAGTACCCGTCCTCTGAACAGTCAACCCCTTCCTCTCACTCTCTCTCCCCTTCACTTCTCTCCCTGCCTCTCCTTTTCACTCCCTGCCTCTTCCCCTCTCTCCCTGTTCCTACCCTCCCCCTCTCTTCTCCCCTGCCCTCTTCTCTATATGTATCCACTTCTCCCTATCCCTATCCAAATTCCCCCATCTTCTCCCCCTCCCCCTCTTCCTATCTGATTCCTCCCACCCTCTCCTTCTGCATCTTTTCTCTCCCCCTCCCCTCTGATCGCTCTCTCCTCATCTCCCCCTTTCTCTATTTCCTCAATCTCCCCCTTCCCTCTGATCTTTCTCCCCCCTCCCTCCCTCGTTTCTTTCTTTGCCCTCCCTCTCTACGCTTACTCCTTCCCCTCGTTTTCTCTCCCCCTTCCTCTTCTGTCTTTCCCTCTCCTCTTCTCCCTCCCCTCCCCGCTCCCACACTTACCCTCGCCTCTTTACCTTCTACGTTTTCTGTCTCTCATATCTTTTTCCCCCTCCCCTCTCCACATTTTTCTCCAACCCTTTCCCTCCCCTCTTCTTTTCTCTCCCCCTCCCCCTCGTCTATCTCTCCCTCCCTATTCCTCTCTTTCTCTATGGGATATTGAAGGCATGATGTCATTGAATTTTCATTCAAGTGAGGATCCTGTGATGGGTCATGTGCTCCATACTTTTGACATTTGTCCATACAAAAGCCTATAAATAGAGTGGGACATTCCCAGAAAGGCTTTCCCAACAGGCTTCCCCAGGCTAAAAATGGTTGTACAAAATGCAAATTAAAAAGGGCTTCAAAAGACATTGCCACCCCAGATAACTTCATAAACCACAAATAATGTCCTCTGGACAGAGCTGACGGAACTGTACAGAGAAGAAAAACAGCTGGGAACATCACAGATTCCCAGAACATGCATGACAAAATAAACCTGTTTCACGTTTATTATATAGATAGATATTACCCATCATGTACTTATAGGAATGTTATATGGGATATACTTCTATAGTTCAGTTGTGTAATTCAACTGTTTGATGTTGGAAAATTTTAATGTTAATAACCCCCCAAAAAGGAATTAGGCTGATTTAGCAACCACAATGCACAACGTGACACTAACGCTAACATGTTTTATGAAGACTACGTCATTACTAGGCGTGCTATTCTTAGCATGCCTACCTGAGATACGGACGTCAATTACGCTAAGAGGTACATGGGTCAATACGTATGGCTATTTCACGCTAAAATGAGGGCCAATTGTGATTTCATTTTTATGTACAAATGAGCGGGAGGTATTTTTCTTTGTATTCACACTACACACTACTCACCTTCATGAAATTGTGTACTTTTTTAGCCCTTTGAAAACACCTCTCAACCTCTAAAACTGATTGACTCCTGCCACTATTCAAGTATCTTGGCACAGTTATCAGAGATGATCTATCGGTAAAATCCCATCTGGAAAGTCAGATAAACTCGGCACTGGAAGATTGCAGATCAGAAAAAAAACTATACGGCCTGTTGCGTCCCAGTCGTCATCCGTACGATATATCTAATATTACACTTTTCCTCTTGTTTTGCACATATTACGCATAGCCAAAATACATTACTAAGACACCTTTTCTTATTACCGACCAAATATTCCTATTCCTATATTAACAAATAGATTCATGGCACCAACTTTTTCTTCAATACTGAGTTCTTTTCTCCCATTAGAAGTCTTTTTACTATTACCACTCCCCTATTACCTATGACCTGTGTCATCTGCTGCTATGACGCATTGCAGTTGGCCCTTTTAAAATATGATAGTGAGGATTTCTTTCTCTTTTGCTCCTTTCCTAAGCGTCATGGATAGACTTGCGCACCTTGATGATTTTTACAATCTAAATAATATCAATATATACAAATAAATGCAATTTTTCCACACACAACCACTATTTCTTGGGCATAACCTACAAAACAATTATTAAACTAATTATTCTTCAACAGAAATGAAATGTATCATATAATAACCACCTTTACTTTGGTCGGATTTCTGGTCTATGAAAATAGCCTAAAGGACTCACTGCTAGTCTACTAGCCACTAGTCAGACACCACATTGTAGTATATGAAAATAAGCAACTGACTCTGGCATAAGATGGCTATGTGGATATCTCTACGAGAGAAAGAAAAGAAAGAATCTCTTCGGATATAAGGATATCCACAAGTCATGTTGATTATGTGTTGGAATATTTTAGAAAAGGAAAATGATATTTGAAAAAGAAAACTGTTGGATATTTACTATGACACATTTTTATACTGACAGTTTTGGGACACAACACGGCCCAACCTATTGTGAGCAACTAGCGTTTGCGTTAGTGTTGTGCTGTTGCGTTGTTACCCCACTTATAAGCTGGCTATACAAAGCTCCATAACGAAATCTCAGACCACCGACTGGAGAGTCAAGACCAGGGGCTGTGCGCACGCTGATAATCGAGGCTGTGGTGCGCGGTTTCATAAAGGAAGCATTGTAATAGTTTTGGTCTCTTTGGTATGAAGTCAGAGCAAATACATTCACCAGAAAAGCTATCTTAGTCAATAAACAGTTACTAATTAGACCTGGAAATAAAAGATACTCTAAATTGTTGACCAAGATAATTTAGTAAAACAATGAACTAGCCATGCATATATGTTTTGGAGTTTGTGTAAGGGTTAAGAGGACAATGACATTGTGGTAGATATACACTACAGTTGTTGTAATATTTTATTAGCCAAGAGGTATATACTTACATCTACCTCCCTGATCATAGGTACAGCTAGATATCCGGTATATTTTTTCGTCTGTATCCTTGTATATAACATTTGCTTATACAGGAGTGGTACAATTATTGTATGGATGTACAATACTTACTTGGTTTGTTGATGTACATCCCTGATTCTTGCTCTGCAGTCAGCCGTCGGTGGTGAGGACATGAGAAGGGGAACGAGGCTAAGGCAGGGTTTAACCGGGAGCGGAGCTTGCAACAGAGGAATTGTAACAAAAGCACATGTTCTTGACACTCTCAAAACAAGTCTGAAACTAGTCAGATGAAAAACCCGGTGGTAGGACCAACTTTGGAGCGGGTGTGGAGGGTATGTCCTCACCACCGACGGCTGACTGCAGAGCAAGAATCAGGGATGTACATCAACGAAGTATTGTACATCCATACAATTCTTGTCTGCAGCCACCGTCAGGTGGCAGCCCATGAGAGTTTTAACCAACAATTCCTCCGGGATAACCATCAAAGTTTGGTAGCAAGCCGAGTCCTCCTTAAAATACTGAAGAATAGTCACTGAAGTAACACCCAAATATCCAAAAATATACTTGGGTTCTGAACTGTTAACATATATACAACCCAACAGGCAGAACTATTTCGTCTTCTTTCGAGACGAAGCCTTTGGGGTTTTCTTTTTCTTATCTGCGAAGGAAGATAACAAATGAGCAGAAGTAGGCGTAGTCACATTAATGGGTTTCTGGTAGAAACGACGGAAAGTGTTCTCATCTTTCCATATGGCTTTAGCCATAATCTGATCCATCGGAACATGCATAGAAGCCAGTTTCGAAGTAGTGGCCCCACGAACACTGTGGGGTCGGAAAACGTTGGTATCCAAACCACTCGCCGCCAACAAGCAACGTACATACTTTGCAACAGTGCAATTCTGTACTGGTTTAAACGGAATGGCGGAATGACTAATAAACAAAGGTCCGATGATGTTTCGATGAGAATCCTGTGGACGAAGGTTCCTAGTTCTGAACAAATAATGAAGAAGACAAGTTAAAGCACACACGCTTTCGTTGTCTGGAAAAGCTTATATTACAATAGAGCCTAAAGATCTACCCACTGACGAAGTCTTGATAACCTCTGAGAGCAATATGGTCACTTTATTCTTGTCTGAAAAGACAATATCCTCATATTTCAAAGTACGAAGAGTTTGAACTCTCTGCGAAGTAACTAGCATCATCAAGGTGGCTGTGCGTTGCGTCAGTTGTGGGAGATTCAGATCTTTCAGAGGAAATAAAGATGAAATGTAATTCAGTACAATATCCGGATCCCAAGTCTCGGAGTATCTAGTTTTGGGAGGTCTCTGAGTGAACATACCTCCAATGATCTTAGAAATAGTAGTACACGCGCCAAAGGTAGTATTCCCTACTTTAGGCATCACAGCTGACAAAGCTGAACTGGCAGAGGCGATGGCCCCAAAACCCAATCCGTCATCAAATAAATCACAAAGAAATTCCACTCCTTGTTGAAAAGAAGGAATGGTATATGGAATGTCCTTGTTGTAGCAATAGGACTTCCACTTACGATGATAAGTATGGTACAATTTCCTCGTATTCTTAGACCAGCTGCGAAAATAATGTTTCTTAGCTCTAGGCGACAGGTCTAGATTATCCACAAATTGCTTCAGAATAGAGCAATTAGGAGAGAGCACATGGAGATCTTTAGATCTTGGCGTTTTCCTTTTTGAGGAACCAGATTTCCTTTCTTTTTCCTTATGAAGAGAAGCTGTCTGTTCCTTTGTCTCAATTGTGGGTACCATGGTTGACTGGGCCAGTCGGGGGCGACGAGAATCGCTCTGATGCCCTCCATCTCTATCCTTTGGAGGCACCTTCCGACTAGCCTAAAAGGTGGAAAAATAAATGGTCGTGAGAATTGGTTCCAAGGTATGGAAAAAGCATCCACAAACGAGGAAAACGGATCTGGAAACCAACTAGCATAGACTTCAACCTTGAAATTATGTCTAGAGGCAAACAGATCAACATCTGGAGAACCAAATTCTGAACAAATATGATCAAAAATCTCTTGACTGAGGGCCCACTCTGTATCATTCGATAGATGTCTACTAGCCAGATCTGCTTCTGTATTCTCAACTCCAGGAATATGTGAGGCAGAAAGCCAATTTTCTCTTTCTTCAGCCCATAGCCAAATTTCCTTGGCAACCGCATTGCAACTAGGAGACTTAGTTCCTCCACACTTATTGATGTATGCAACAGCTGTTGTGTTATCAGAGCGAACCACGATGTGAGTATTATAAACATCCCTTGCAAGAGAAAGGATGCCCATCTTAACAGCCAAAATTTCTTTGGTGTTAATATGATACTGTTCCTCATAGTCGTCGAAAACACCTTGAGCGACGTCATCTCCTAGAACAGCCCCCCAACCTTCATCACAAGCGTCGGCGAAGATAGTGAGGGTAGGGGCAAAAGTCCTGATCTTTCTCGCCCTCCAAGGAAGATTTGATTTCCACCACAACAAATCTTGGCGAGCTGCCTGCGAAAGAAACATCTTCGCTGAAAAATCACCCCTGTGATAAACTAAGGCAGCGATCTTATCTACTTCTAGACTCTTATAATGTGCCAAACCATAATCCACTCCACGGCACAGATCCACTAGAGTGCCTGTGATTGAAGAAACTTGCTGAATAGAGAAAGCTTTCTCTGGATTGTTAAGAAACACATGAATTTTCTCCAGGGTAGCTGTCCTTTTGGCGTCTGGAGGAAAAACAATCATCTCATGAGAGTCAATGAAGAAACCTAGGAACTTCATTACTCTAGAAGGCACAATGGTTGACTTCTGTGGATGTACTAGAAATCCCAACTTACACAGAAGGTCTAATGCTAGACACACAGAGTTTGCACATTCTTCTTCTGTCTGTCCCCACAGAAAATAGTCATCAATGTAACTAAATCCGAAACCCCCCCCCCTGTTCATGAACAGAGGAAAACACAGGTTTCATAACTTTGGTAAAGTTGAAAGGGGCAGGTGAAAGGCCAAAGGGCATTGCCACGAACTTAAAAAACTGGCCATCCCATGGGAAAGCAACAAACGGTTGAGTATCTTTATGAAGAAGCAAAGAGAAGTAAGCCTCTTGCAAATCCAACGAAGCCATGTATGAATCTGGTCTTAACATTTCCAAGGCCGACTGAAGATTATCCATCTTGAAATGCACTGGAGGGATGAGTTTATTCAACTCAGTCAGATCTATGATAAGTCTCCATTTACCTCCTGGCTTTGGAGTAACAAACACATTTGAAAAGAACAAAATCCTTGACATGTCAGTAGGGACCACAACTTTCTTCAGAATCAACTTCTGAACCTCATCAGTAACAGCTGCCCTTTTTTCCAGACCAAAGGTGTATTGGTGAGGGATAAAGTGTTGAACAGGTGGTTTGATGAAAGACACCTTTACTCCTCGTACAATACTCAAAATGTCGGGGTCTGAAGTGATCTTTTCCCATTCCGACAGATAATGAGAAATACTTCCTGGAGTGAACGATAATACAGAGGGGCCCTCTGGAGTCAAAGTAAATGCAGAAGGAGAAACAGAAGCAGGTATATCATCTAAAAAAGATTGTACCTCTAATATCTTCGATAATCGTGGTGGCGATAATCGCGTTGATGATAATAGTCGTCCCGGGGTTGACGTTCCCTCAACCTGCTGTAACGCCTGGACGATTGGGACCCCCGTCCTCGTTGATTTTCCCTTGAACCCCTCCCGCCTCGACGGGAGAAGTTCTGCTGATAATCGTCGTTGTTCTGTTTCTTCTGGCCCCCTCCCTGAGGACGGTAAGGAGGCCGATCCAAGTTTTTTGTTGTTGTTGAGAACCCTTCTTGTTGGCATTGGCTTGGGTCTTAGGTTCAGCCACAAAAGCTTCCTGCTTCCCTCCAAAGACTTAATATTGGCCTCTAAATCATCCCCCAACAAATTGCCCGGAGACAAGGGGAAGCGTTTAGCATTAGACGCTAACTCCTTGTAGGTATTCTTCAAATGCTTAGCCATTTCAGTGCGACGTTGCTTAGTTGAAATAAAAATATTGTAGAAACCAGCAATCGCCAAAGCATCACGGCAATGAATAAACCCCTGATTTATCTTTGCTAGGATATCCTTATCAACCACACAACTCTTAATGTCAAACAAAACATCAGCAGCATAAGTCACAGCAGTGGACTGAGCCTGTATACATCACCTGAAGTTTCCTGTGTGTAGAATCATAACGTTTCGGATCTTCACCCAGAGCTGACCATACTAGATGAGACACCTCCGGCGTCTTGAGAACCTCAACATTCGATGGACGTTTGTTTCTAGCCTTCACCTCGTCAAACATTTTCCCTGTCGGAGAAGTAAACACTTGTTTCAAATAACGCTGGAGCTTTTGACTCACAATCGGGCTACCTTCATTACCTTTCTCATTCATCTGTTTGACAAATTCATCGAAGATACCCGAGCAATCTTCCACAAGTTCACCTTCTTCCACCTCAGGAGCAGCAGGCTCCGGTTCTCCCCTAACGTTATTGTTATTACCGGAAGCAGGCTCACCACCATCTTGGAAGGTTACCACGCCACTTCCGGCGGCTCGAGGTGACCTAGATCTCCTACGGGGACCAACATCCGAACTCCCACTAGAGAAAGAATGAGTGCGCTTACGCTTTCTTTCCCTCCTTGGTCTCTTGGGACTTGGAGAGGATGAGGAAGATTCAGATGAATAAAATCTCGAATGGCGACAAGAACGCCTGTATGGATCCCTGTAGTAATCCTCCCTCCATGAACAGTGACCCGATGGGCGAATGTAAGGTGACCTAGATCTGGACTCACGTGGAGCACCACTATCACTAGGTTTCGGAGACACCTTTTTAGCTTCCAGAGCACCCTGCTCAAGGGTAACAACTCTATTGCTAACACAATTAACAGCCAAATTGACGACATCAATCTTGGAAGATACCCCGTTTAGCTTCTTGAGGATATCTGCCATAGTTGGCTCTTGCGGCGGCTCAACCCTGTCCTCAGGTGTGTTGACCGCAGCCGCGTCATTAGCATGGTCAATGTCCGACATCTTGGAATTGGACCGTGCACACATGCTTGACCAAACAAGTTCTCAAAATACAGAAAGGGAAGCAACAAAGTTCACCAAACTGGCTTAAGAAGATGCACAAAGATAGTTCACAAAAGTTTGTCGCAGGAATTTCCGTAGAAAATTCGTCAAACGTAGCAAAAATGATGAAATTTTAGCTGAGGACTTGCTCCCGAACTGCACTTGATGTGTAAATCCCGTAAACTGCCTTAGCCTTGTTCCCCTTCTCATGGGCTTGCAGACAAGAATTCGATATAATTTTATTGTATTCTTTATTTCACGTGGCAGACAATAAAGTATGTATTTCAAATGTATTTATACTATACAATATCCCTTTCCCGTATCCCTTTTTAATACCCGTAATAGCTCGGTGCATTTCTTTCTATTTGTTTTATTCCATAGGACGCTGAGCCACCCACACTCATCTTCAATGCAATATAATTGATAAGGAAAATAAGTAGACAAACCAATAATACTTGGTTACAAAATATTGCTACGGCTGACTCTCAAATTGCCATGAACGCCTATAGAAAATGGTCCCTTAGGTTAGGGACCTGGCTTCATTGCCCATTATTTTGTTTAATATAAAAAAGTTTACATTGTTCATAACACGTAAGATAGATAGACACCAGGAACCACAATTGTGTCTAAGTTTGAAGTGATTAAGATTTTTTTTTATAATTGAATTACAGTTTGGGACCTTAAAATGGAATATTTTCCTCCTAATGGCCATCCTTCAATGGTGCCACAGGAACCTTTTTGGTATTTTATTCATAAATGAAAGAGCAGCATGCCTAAAGATATCAAAATTTTGAGCAACAGGAACAGTATAATTAAATAGATAGACATTGAATTTCTAAAATTCATAAAAAAAAATCATGGAAAATAAATTTTATATTTGTATGTTCAACAAGCCGTTCAACGCTGCAGAACAATTTAGCTTAGAGAAATTGCCATGGAAACAGTTGTAAGTCAGGATCAAACACAGATACCCTTCAATATTTAAATTAATATGCTCTGTGTATTGCATTGCTCTAAATTTCCTATAGATTTCCCTTTATTTTAAAATATAGGCCTAACGAATACAATCTCGATCACTATAAAATAACTTGTCTGGTTCATAAAGCTAGAGAGAGAGACAGAGAGAGTGAGAGACAGGCAGAGACAGAGAGACTAGTAGAATGGCTATGTTATTCTCAGTGAGACATAGGCCTACTAGTTTAGCATTGATTAATATAGGCCTACAAAGAGGCAAGAAAAAGAGTAGCTATGATATTATTCATGTTTACAATTGTATCCCACATAGTTTTAATAATACTGGATAACATGCAATGTATTCATAAACTGAAGAAAATACCTAGTTGGTATGTTATTATCAAGCTTCCTTTTCAATGGAATGTGAATATCATCCGTAAATAAAAGTATAATGAGACCTTGGTCTTAATAATTTGATAACATAAACAGCCAGCTGTGCATACATAAACAGGTCATATAAGTGAGTAGCCAATTAGATGAATTAGAGTTGCGAGATTCATATGTGATATAATCGACGATCGACGATGTGATATAATCATCGATAGTAGCATACTACTAATTATTCATTTACGCCAGCTGAAGTTAAGTGTTACAGTTTCTGTTAACAAAACGAATGGACGGATTTACGTTGAACCTTTTGTATAGAAAATTCATCCAAACAAACAACATTGTAACTGACTATACATCACTCAGTGAAGATTCCGTCAGTCCAAGACTGCACCCTAAGATATATTTAGTATAAGAACCGTTGAACTTTGAAGATAACCCGGCAGTACTAGATAATGATAATATAGTTTGTCCCTGATGGTGTAGTACCTATCACCCCAATAGATAGTGACTCATATTATGTTCACTTCCTTGCAGTAAATAAATAAGAGTTGGGTGTCGATTATCCGCTTCAAGTCAAGTGTTTGCATGAGACTGACATGTCCTTTCCTAATACCATTTGTGTTCACAGCTTGCTCAACGTCATACTTCAACGTGACATGACAAATGGAATTATAATTACTCGCTGAAATGAATCAAATACAGTTCCAGTCAGGTTTCAGACAATTATTCATCATAGACGCTATGACAGCCGCTATGGGAGATAGCAAACACTTAGTTGCTGCAAAGAATGGTTTACAAAATTGTGCCATTGATCATAGGTCCATCCCTACTGCAGACGCCATCTACCATTATACCCAGGACTCAACTCGGTACAACTTTCGTGTCTTCCACAGGAGAACGTGTCTGCAGACGGCACTTGAACCTTTTATCAGCTACGTAGGCAGCGAGGAAGAAGAAGCCTCCTATTACTTCCACTATTCCAAATATGAGAAAGCTGTATTTAGGATCCCCAAGGGCATCAGTGATCCAACCTGGAATAGAGGCAATGACATATATAGCTGATTTTCTCGTAAAATCCTCGCGTCGTAGAACGATTTTTTGTACTATGTCTTATTTTTTTCATTTTTTGAACATGTTACATGTTTTCTTTTTGATATGTCATTGATCATAGGCAGCGTATGAAATATGTCCATTGAGGACAATACGTATTTACATTTGAACTTTTGGTATATTTATTAAATGAATAAAAAAACCAAAAAAAAACCATGTACATAGTGTAGGAAGGGATGAGGCTCACTGACTTCTATCTTGCACCATCATAAATGATACATTTGTTGTCTATGCAAGTTTGTTTTGTCATCAACATTAAAATAACTCCTCTGAATTATCATCAGGACATAATTATTATAGAACATACAAAAAAATGCACTATCCTCTACTGACATATTTTCTGACGTTTCATGCCGCTCTCAGTTCAAAGCGAATATCCAGGAACACTTTTCCGATATTTCATATACTTCTATGATATATTTTAACATAGGGTGATCAATTCGATAAATCATATCTATGACTAATGACTATATTCACACATGATTACACCTTCCAGCAAATAAACCTTATAAATACTTACCAGTAACGAGGAATGTAGTAAATTGGGCCAGTCCAAATGACATGGACATTAGGGCAACGCCCTGCTGAAGATACTTCTTCCCAACTATATCGACAGCTGCAGAACCAAATGTTGCCATATAGGATGCTGAAGGTAAAAGGGATATTCATGGAAAAAGCTGATTTTAAATTCAAGATGGCAATGGCATATTATTGTTAAACGGCTGTGTTATAAATGTTATAATGACAAACCCATATGTAAGTATTGGTAGAGATATATCAGTCCCTTACCTGAAGGCAGAGCAATGAAACCGAACACTATTGCAAGTCCTAGGAATGTGTTAGGTACTACAGAAACGGCAGTGAGCACACCCCCCACGATGCCTGATAGTCCACACATCACAAGCTTATTAACCCACGGCTGGTCCCCGACAAAACCAGATATTATCCGGAATACACCACTTATTCCAGCTGATATTGATACTAGATACGCTCCAAGATTCTTATCTATTCCTAGAGCATCGGCCCGAGCCGGTGTTAGGGTGTAAGGCATTACATTGGCACTTTGTACAAATATAATCGCCACTATATACAGCATAAAATGTGGATATATCACTGTAACTTTGAACATTGATTTGCAGCATTTAGCCCCAAGTGTGCACGCTCTGTGGTTCTCAACTGCACCACTTCGTATCCCATTGGAGTCCTTGTCCTTGTCACCCGCTTCATGTGTTTGCATGAGGCTGACATTTTCTGTCTTAACACCATTTGTGCTAACACCATGCTCATCATCATCATCCACATTCTGTTTCATTTGTAACTTATCATCAGACACGATTTTGTTGTCTGCAATTATTTGTGTCTCCACTTTAGGACGGTTTACAGGTCTAATGAGAGCACAGAGGACCAAGCCATTGAGCTGGATTGCTCCATGTAGGAGCATGGCTCCCCGCCACCCGTACAAGTCAATAAAGAGACGGGTCAAAGGCGGCCAGATAAAGAGACCAGCACTTAATCCAGCCATCAATGTACCCTGGGCTAGCGTCCGGCGCTTCTCAAAATACTGCTGCACAGCTATGTTACTGATGTTGAAGAAAACGGCCGAGGCTATCCCTGAAACAGTGAAAACTAAGTATATGAGTTGTTCATAATAATGACAAACCTTTACTTGTTGTTGGATAATAATCATAGAAAGTGTTTTGTATTTATATTAATATTTAAGATTCATAAAACAATTGGTCTACAAACATATTTAACATACTTATGATGATCACCTCTGACTAGTATTTACCAAAGTACTCAGGCAGAAATCAATAAGAAAAGGTAGCACACTAGGCCCTATATATTTTAACAAACAAGTTTCACCTGACATTTGGCGAATGCAAAATCAACTTCCCATGGGATGGTAGATGAAAATGAAAATCGAATACGAAATACTATCTAAATACAAGTTTGTCCTGAATTTGCTTAGAATATTTAAGAAACAGCCATTATATCGTAGGCTCACTCGCAACTCACTTTTACTCGCCATGGTGGAGTAATCAGTCGTATAAAATAAAACGGATGCACTGAAGAAAATGTATAACCCATGCATATAGTAATACTTCCCAATAGTTACCACAAATGAGAAATTAAAATCGTTTAGATTCTCTTTGTTCTATTTCTCTACATTTATGAATGAAGTGAAGTTTTCAGTCGTACCAAGCATGAATCCATATGTAATGAATAAATGAGTGACAGTCTTAGCTTCCGAAGATAGGATAAGACTGAGGGATGCTACTAACGACGCTGCACACCCGACTATACGGCATCCAAACCTCTTCAGTAGCCACCCGATGAGAAAGCCTGAAATAAGCCCAACATATCACATGTAATACATGGACACATTGCACAGGGGCCAGTTGAGGAAGGGAGATATAAAGAACAGCTAGGGCGTCATTATAAGAATACGTATATACGACTTATTGAATGAAAGGTAGCGAGGCAGAACATTAAACCGAAAAGTTGAACAATACTAACAAAAAGATCCAAAGGCATATTTTTATGTATTAGAAATTTTTTAATTGTTTTACAAATTAGCGAATTTGAGATCTGAGAACCTGCGACAGTATGTATCTAAAGTCATGAATTTAAAAACCTACAATAAAGTTGTACAACTGCCGTTTTATCAGAACTTACTGAGCATGAATCCGACAGATACCAAGATTCCCCCGATCCACACAATGACTGATTTCTTGACATTGAAATGACCCATGAGCTCTACGAGCAGCACTCCCATGCCTCCAGCTCCGGCATTGAGCAGAAGGTTGAGGCAGAACGCAGCCACCAGCACCACCCAACTGTAGCCAGTGTCCACCGGCGAATACGGAGATGCCATCACTCTATCCTCTGGGTCCCCTGTAGAGAACAAAGAGTTAAACTGTTAATAAAATATCTTAACTAGATGAGGAGGTAACAGAGGCGAGGACGTCTATACACATGTATACAAATTAGGAGAAACAAGCATTATAATCAAAATTTAAGGGACCATCGAAAGACCTGTGTTATTCAGAGATTGATTCCTATTTCCATCATTTCTTCTTTCTTCTATTGTGTATGATAACTACTATACATGTTACATGGAAATAAAAGTCTATTATTAGTATTAGTAGTATTAGCCCGGTTGCTGAGTCGGGCTCTAGAAGACTTGAACCATACGAATCATAAGGGAATTACGAATCAGTATAGGGGTTAACGGGAGAAAGAAAATCATAAATTTCCTGCTCCTTCCAGAATGTGAACTGTTCTCTGTTCACTATCTCGAGAACAAATGAATAACCACCAAAATATAAATTTAATCTAGGTTTTTAACTCACATATAATTGAGCAACAGTTACTTGGATTTGATTTATCTGGCAGGTGGGCCCTTCATTGAGCTGGTTTTATTCAAGGGTGATATTATAACACTCAAGCCAGCCAATATTTTAAACTTGTTTTTCCATTTCATGACTACTCCATCAAGTGTTTGTCATCACGGCTGTAAACAACATGACCTCCTTGGTTAAAGTAAGTTTACGTACACTTAGTGTGTGTATACAAGTGTTGGGTCCACTTTCGATGGCCACATTTTGTAGGCCGCCATCCATAAAATGAGATCAACACGAAACAGGCAAGCCCTACACCAATTAACAGTTGATAATCTCTGTAAAGTCTTTGCTAAGTGGAATTAATGAAAATTGAGTAACCAGCTATTAACCGTTATAGTAGTCCTACATGCCTAAAGTACCCCAATTTCGGCGGCTGTTGTCCTGTGAAGTTCCAATGCTTCCAGGTGGATGGGTGCGTATGACTAAATGATATACTAGTAAATGGAAGTCATGGATACCGGGCCGCCAAGGCCGATGCCATTAATAGGTTGAAATCCTCGGTCTATTTATCTACCCTGAACCATCTCGACTTGACAGCTAGGTTCACAGGGATCTGCAAAACATGCACACACCAAGGGCAGAGGGCATTTAAAATCACATTTGTACCAACATAATTAAGATGGGTTTTAGGTATTTATGTGAAGCAACATATTCATTAATCATGTTGATGTTGATGCAAATAGGAACGAATATTGGCAGTAATAAGTGTTAATGGATTTAATGAAATGCAATGACGACGAAATTCCGAGGTACGGTACCCGAGTGAGCGTGAAAAGGGGTCATAATTTATACGTCACACTCGCTTTCCTTTGGTAAAAAGAAATATCAAAACTATTTGGCAAGTGGTAAACATGTATGTTAACAGTATTTAGGCTGTCAAACAGTCATAATTAATTTTCGATAGGGTCAGCCATTGCAGGAGATGTTCGAAGGTCTACAATATGATACCCGCACCGTAGCCCCTAACAACATATAGGCCTATCCCTGTATTAAATAGTGTACAATACCGTACTTAATTCTATGTATTTATACTCTGACTAGACAAAGATCGACCGAGTGGAATCATAGGCTAGGCCTATGCCTATTCAATTGTGGCATATACTATAATATTGGAAGAAGAGGATGAAACATGATGAAAGAGGCAATGAATACCCCATACAAGGCTATGCGGGCCATACAATGAGTTTAGATGGTTTTGATTGGGATGGGGAATACCTTCCCCATTTGTCTGAAATAATCTAGGTTGTTAAATTCCCATGATTTTAATATTAATAATAGGCATAGCTATGCCCCATAGAATAGCCTACTGTACAAAACATTGTCATTGATCATAATTTAATATGTAAGCCTGCTATGAATGGGTTTCTCTTGGGCCTTGGGCTTGGCCTATGCTATGGTGGCTGGTCTACACATATATGGTAGTCAGTCGAACCTGCCTCTACTCATTCAATGATCATGTCTAGTCGTCACCATACTAGAGTTAGACTCGCGCTAACTATATATGGTAGCTCTGTTGATTAATCTCTTAATCATTAGCCAAACCTTGGTGGACAACTAGGCAAAAGTCATACGTTGCTATACAGACAAATGGGGAAGGTATTCACCATATTATGGCATATAAACTGGTTTTCCTGCATGCTGCGATCTTAGTAGTAATATACATAACTACCGTACTAAGCTGTGATTAACCAAAATAAACCACTTTGAGTGTAGACCGGGAGGTCAGTGTTGCTGCCAGCCGGGCCGCCAGCTAGCTCCAGCTGAGAGGGAGCATTTTAGCAGGCTTGCAGCCAGAGCCTTTGTCAGAGAAGTCAGTGCTCAACGCCGTGGCCTCGCTCACTGCTCCATTCACTGAAAGAGCCGAGGCAAAGGACATCATGACTACAAAAAGACGCACTGATTGGATACTCACAAACATAAACAGCTGCTGGCTCCTGTGTTCAAAGTGCATGCTTTCCCAGAACTTTACGGAAAATAACAAGTTACATCCTTGCCAGTGTGATTCCTTCTCAGGTTTCTAGCATCCGCAACTTCCCCGCGAGCGCCAGTCATCAAAGGATGTTGAGTACGACACACGGGGACCACGTGATAGAGGCGTGGTCTGGTAGCAGTAGACTGGCTCAGGTCATCATTGAGTCGTTGCCTATTATTTAATTTTTACTGAAATCAAGTCGCGGAGACTTCATTGGACAGGATTAGGCCTATATTAGTTCAAGCCCGGTTCAACCTTGCATGCATGTCCTGGATTATAGACTTGGACAAGGCACTTAGTAGGCAAGATTTGAATTACTCTGTTTGACTTGAGATAGGCCCTATAGTCTGTCCAAAAAGTAGTTGCCACGTGATTCCTTAAGTCCTTTAAGGGGAGGGAAAAGTGGGGGATTTTTAACTTCAAACCTTTGCCCCCTGAATCGCTGTTTGTGACCGACCATGGCCGTTTGCGACTGACCATGGCCAAATATCCAGCTGTATTGTATTGCGCTGCCTCTGTTCTATGTGCAGCAGCTCTGTTTGGCTTAAAATGAAGGAAGAGCTGGTTATAGTCCTAGGCCTACTGTTACTCCATGGTTGATTGCAATGAGCCGCAATGAGCGACTCGCTGGACAAAAGGGTTGACAGGTCATTGTCATAAATAGAAATACAAAATCTCCCACTTTTCCCTCCCCTTAAAGGACCTAAGGAATCACGTTTCAACTACTTTTTGGACAGACTATAGCAACAGCTGCCACTGATTTTCATAGAGCGAACGGGGCCCGTCTGACTCTGAGGGTGGGTAGCTTTGGGTGGGGCTCTGACCACAGCTGTATAGGCCCTACGTTAGGCACAAAGCACATCCAATGACCTGTTGAGGAGTTGTTCTGGTATTTAATTGTTTTCTATAATTATTAAAGGGAAATAAAGTAGGATGCAGATTGGGCATTGTAGTGTCTCATATAGGCCTATGAGTCTATCCACCAATCTTTCGTCTTAAGACTTTTAAAAAAAGCACAATTTAGAAGTGCTTATTTCATTGTGAATTTTTTATGCTATTAGGTAGGCTATTTTTATGCTATTAGGTAGGCTATTTGCATTTAAAGGTAGGCTATTTTGCTTCATTTCCGAAGTATAATGACATGTTCATTTCTAAATAAGATCATTAATGATATTGTTACGTAAGGTTACGTAACGCCTGGACCTCCCCATGGGACGCCAGAGCTAGTAGCCGGGCACGGCTGCGCACGCAGATCAGGCACACACCTGACAGGTATGTTGTACCCGAAAATAAAGATCAGTTACCGTTGGTCGATCGTAAGATCAAGACAGGATCCAACTAGTTCCGAGTTATTCCTTATTAATTAGCATCCAGGTGATAATTGGGTATCAATTATCACTAAGTAAATATCGATCATCATCTATCACAACATTTGGACTATCAATTAGCATGTAGGTGCTAATTGAGGATTAATTAGTGTGCACTGGAATATTCAAGATACCTATTTATCGGTACCTCAAATCAAGGATCACACCAAGCAACATCCCCATATTCATACAGATCCATACTTATCACTGGTGGAGTTCTAAAAGAGGCCAAAAAAAAAAATAGGTGTGTTTCCGATTTATCTGGCTGAAAACTAGGTAGGGGGGGGTGGTAATTTTTTTTTTTTTGTTAATTTTTTTTGTTTGGAAACCACCTCCCAGGACCTGAGAAAAATGACTTTTTCATAACAATAGTTGTTTTGAACATGGAAAATGTGCTTTTTGACCGTTTAGGGTTAGGAAAACCCGTTTTCCTGCTTTTATAAGCTTTTTTTGTCAAAAAATCCAAAAAAACTAAGATATGATGGTGAAAAAATCAGGTTTGGTAAAAAATATTTTAGGTAGGGTAAGGTTTTTCTAGGTAGGGGGGGTAAATCGGAAACACACCTATTTTTTTTTTTTGCCAGATCAGTTGGAATACTAACGTGCACGGATATCACTGGCGTAGGATGCCATCTAGGTTTGAAAGACTATGAATTGTGTGTGGTTCATTTAACAGGACATATAATGTTTGATGCAAATAAAATAAAAAGTTAATGATATTCAAAATATTTGAAGCTTACAGATGAATACAATTTGTGGCATGGTTGCTTACATTTCAACCATTATTGGCCCATTAAAATTTTAGTTCTAACATATTGACTTATTCCATTGCTTCAGTGGCATGCAGTCAGTTGAACAAAGTTACCCAAATGTAATAAAATATATTCATGACTTCTATACATGTATGTACACATACGCATGTATACCTGTCTATGTGTACATGTATACAGTACTATGTATACATGCATATAAGTGCTACATGTATGTAAAGTACATGAATACATGTTTGTATGAATAACCATATACATGTATGTATATCAAACATGAATATATGTTTATGTGTATGTGTACATACATGTATATGACCATGCATATATACTAAATTATCATACTTGTATCATAATGCATACAACTGTATATGCATACCCCCCGCCCCGTCCCGCGGCAGAGGTATCCGACCAAGGGTGCATAGCACCCGCGGTCGGATACCAAAGCCAAGGGACGATACAGATTTCCCGCTATGTCCCGCAGATTTTTTTGTATTTATTTCGCCGTTAGTTATCAACATGTACCCGAAAATGACAGAAATATTGAATTGAATTAATGTTCGTTGAGGTTGATGTCGACGTCTTTGTTTACATCATGACGCCTGTCACGACTCCCGTCATGACGCATCTGCGTATTTCTACGCGCCATTTTCCCGACCTGCGTGGGTCAGAACTATATCTTAGAACGCAAAATTATTTAATTCTGCACTGTCATGTACATTTATTTTACTAACTGCTATGCAGTAAATTACTCTAATAAGTGTATTCAATTATTTTTTTAAATTTTGCAACTGATTTATATGCGCTGATACTATTATCGTTGGAGAACTATATTCATTCCATATCAGCCTGAGGCCTGATACAGCCGTCGTAGCGCCCTCAGGACTGAGTTGCCCTCTCAGTGTTAACTCAATGGGCCATATGTATTGACCACAGCCAAAGGTGAAATAAATGTAGAATTGTTTTATATGATAGTATTTGTACATATGTGTATGTATGTACATACATGTATGCGTATGTGTATGCATATGTGTGGTATGTATATGTGTATGTATACCATATATGTGTGGTTGATTCTCATGGTTCCAAATGGGAAAATGTCATTTTGTCGTTTCCATGTGGCCATGGCTCATAATTAATGGTTTTATGCTATCAGACACTATATTCTGAACAAATGCGTACACACTTTTCCATACCTACGATGAATTTTTAGGAAATTAGAGCCATTAAATATGCTGAAAATAATAAGCCTTCAAACCAAAATATTGAAAATTAATTAAGAGCATAGGGAAATGTTGGTTTACTTATTCTTTATGTGGCAAGAGTTTCATGAAGCGTAATCCATGAAAAGAAATTGCACTAAAACCTTGAATTAAATATTTGGGGAAAGAGAGAAATATATATCCTGTTATGGCCATCACCGTCTGTGACATTGATAATAGGGTGTAATATACCAACAAAAAATCATGCAATAGATAGTTTAAGTGTGCTTCATGAAAGATGAACACATGGATGTATTAAAACAGGAAGAAACAATCCGATCAATATTTCTAATTATTCTAAAGATCTATGTTACCAAAATGGGGAAGTTTTTTGTCCATCACCATCCATGACAGCCCCCGTCACCGTCCATGATGGTACTTCTTAATTGATTTTTTTTTTTTGTTTTTGCGACAACTTCTTTTTATTCAATATGTCAACAAATCTCATCTCTCTTCTGGACCAGTCTACATCGAAAGATACATAGGCCCTTCACACGTTTTCATTTGACGGTAAATTAAAAATAGAAGAACATCACCGTATTAGTTTTTGCTTTCATTTATACACTTTATCTTATTATCAGCTTAAATTATGCTTTCTTTTATGGTTACAATTTATTTATTTCTATCTATTATGTCTGTTAAGTCCGCAAAGAGACTTCTCCACCTTTTCTTTTCATCTTTATTGATTTCTACAAAGGTATTCTGATATAAGATAATTGATAATTTCGACCTCAGCTCATAGCTAAAAAACAGCCATCCTATCATTCCTTCGTGGAATAATTTTTGACGGTGGATGAAAGCCTTTGTTACTAGAACAATCCAATTTATAATTTTATTATTGATACCTTTCTTGTCGAAACCGAACATTATATTAATTTTTTTTAGATCGAATGATCCATCTTCTTTTCTTCCGACTATACTTCTACCACCTATGTCCTCGTTCAGATAGCCTGTAGAGTCTATGAAGTTGAACACATCTTGCCATAGGGTTTTTGTATTTCTACATGTCATAAAGAAATGCACAATATCATCCCTTTCAGTACAGAAAGAACATACTGGGAGGTCCTTAATTGCAGCGTTTTTCAGGTAATAATTACAGGTGATAGTCTTATGAAGAATTCTATATTGCAACACTTGTAATCTTGTTTCGCTTGTAGCTGTATAGGGGTTTAAAAAGATTTTCTTCCAGCTAAGCTGTTTAAATTCATTTTCACTCAATTCCAGTAACTTCTGCCAAGAATTAAGCTTTTCCCTTTTTACAGGCATTTTTTCTATAAGCGCGTTATACAGTAATTTGCTAGAACATATTAGGATATTAACACATTTGCTGTTAATTTTTATATCAATATTCCCTTTATCTTCACACGGGTGAGAATCATGTATAATTCTGAGCCACTCCTTAGGTATTGCCTTTCGGAGTTCTTTCATTAAGAAAAAATCTGGGATAAACCCGTACTGCCTTTTTATTTCAAGGCTCGACATCAATTTACCCTGTTGGTTGACTATATCACCTACACATACAATTCCGTTTTTTTCCCAGTTGTGATAATAAAATAATTTTTTCTTTTCTCTGATAAGTCTGTTAGACCATATCCTTTCTCTTAATATTTCTATTCTCGTGGTAGGTTCTTTACAATAATAATACTTATTCCATATGGTGAAAACTTCCCGATAAAAGCCATTCAAAATCTTTCGAGGCATATTTCTACATAGTAACACATCCTCAACTTTTAACATTGGGGAGGAAAAGGTGGCCATTGCTTTAAATGCTTTACCTGAGCCACTTTGTAATATTCTTTGGACCCATTTTAGGCGATTGGTGTTTATTACCTCTTTTATAATTCTTAGATTTAGCCCTCCATCTTCAGCTTTTTGAGCTAAGAAGGCGGTGCTTATCTTATGGTCTTTATTTTGCCATACGAAATCTAACATGATCTTGTGTATTTCTTCCTGGATTTTCTTGGGAAGGGCTATACAGGCCAGCACGTGCTGGAATATGGGTAACAGAAATGTATTACATACGAGAATTCTACCCTTGATTGTAAGGTTTCTTCTTTTCCATTGATTTATAATCAGTTTGGCTTTTTCTATCAACTTTTCACTGTTTATCGCTGAAAGTTTGGCTTCGTTTCTTGGGGAGAGAAGAGTCACACCCAGTACATTCATCCTTTCGGTCCACTCCATTTTAAGTATTTCTCTATTTGACAAGACAATTCCTATTATATTAAAGATTTAGATATTTAGATTTTTTAGCATTTAACTTTAGTCCTGAAGACATAGCATATCTGTCCAGCTTCTGTATAATTTTGTGCAAAGAGAATTCATCTTTGACCATTACAGTCATGTCGTCCGCGAATTGTACTAACTTTGACTCTTCCCCCCCCCCCCCCCCCCCCCTAGATCAATACCTTTTATATCCTGGTCTATTCTGATCTGGTCTGCCAGCCTCTCTACACAGAGAATGAAGAGGGACGAGGAGATGGGGTCTCCCTGTTTCATCCCCCTTCTTACATCAAACCATCTGGAAGAATATCCGTTATTACAAAATGTTGCTACTGATTTTCTCATTAGGGTTTTTACCCAAGAAACATATTCATACATAATTCCATGCGCTAACAACGTATTTTCTAAGAACCTCCAACATATAGAATCGTATGCCTTAGTGAAATCGAGAGATACCACTAGGCCTTGCTCTTCTCTTTTTTCTATTATTGAAACAATGTCATCTATCCTGCGTATAGCAGTGCCTATGTACCGCCCCTTTACGGAACCGTACTGATCTTCGCCTATTAACTTAGGTAATATAATATTTAATCTAGAGGCGATTACTTTAGATATTATTTTGTAATCAACATTGAGCAGAGTAATGGGCCTCCAATTCGCCAAAAAAACCCCATCTGTGTCTTTCTTGGGGATTACGTTGATAAGCCCCCTCCTCTGCTCAGATGTCATTTCTTCCTCATCCAGGCAAGCAAGAACCATATTTAAAAACATATCACTGATTATTTGCCAAAAAGTTAAATAGAACTCGATGGTAAAACCGTCGCTTCCTGGTGATTTATTCTTTTTGAAAGTTTTCATGACTTTTTCTATTTCTTCTTTAGTTATATTTCTTGTTAAAGTGACACTTCTCACTGTTGTTGGCTAGATTATGGAGTAACGGAATTTCTACTTCATTTTCTAGTGTTTGATTCACCTTACCCTCCTAACTAACTCCTGTGGATATCAAAACTCTAACATTTATATCATATCAGATATTTGGTAAAACAGTGAGCAAAATCGTTGTTGCTTGCCAACCCCAAATGTCAAGCTATGTCAGAGTGGCAGTTGGGTTCTGGCATCTGGAGTCACATAATGCCAGGCTTGTCCATAGACTCCTGGGTTAAGACTAGTTACATCCATGGGCATTATTGAGTGGGGGCAGCACCTGACGGCTACTATTCTGTGATTTGAAAGCTGGTCTATTCATTAAACTTATTTAATGATTATTGAATGAGGAAACAATGTTGGGGCTCTATACTTTAGAAATTGTCATACATATCCTATATGGTTAGACTGAATAAGTTTCATGTGATTCTGTGACTACTCGTTTTAACTATCTTAGCCACTTTAACATTTGGTTCTCCTCCTTGCTTACCTGTACAGGTGTGTTAGGTTCTACGAACTCTTCTGCCATTTTTTGGTCAGTTGCCTCCTCCTCGTACAGAGAAGAATAAAACTTTTCCCCTTCGATTAATATTTCTTTCTGACACGTCGTCATTTTTCCATCTATACATAACATTGCAATATTTTTTTTTTGGGCTTTATATTTCTCCAAGCTACAGAAGTATTTTGTTGGCTTCTCGCCCTCGACTGCCCATTTCGCCCTTGAGCGTATGAGTGCCCCTTCTGCTTTTTTTAACTCTTTGTTGTTGTTGTTGTAACGTTTTTATTGCTCTGACAGGTACATCTCGATGTTGCCATCGCATTTTCGTTTGTATCCTTGATGATTCTTAACTGATAATACTTTTCATTTTACATTAAGGTATGTTTGTTTATAAATTACTATTTATACAAGATATGAGATATAAAAGTATTATACATCATGGTACTAGAATATATGTAATATATATTATGCAAGGTGATTCTTTATGATTCTTGATCTTTAATTTCAGCTAAAACCTTTTCTCTTTCTCTTTTTTGATCGACACTAAGTGTATTTATTTTATCTAGGTCTTTAATCTTCTGGGTAAGTTTTTCATTGTTAACCCTTCTTTCTTTAGCTTGTTCTTTGCCAATTCGTATAGCTATCTCTCTTACTTGTAGCTTAAAAAACTCCCATTTCAGTTTCTCTGAGAGCCCATTGTTATAAGATGCTCTCGTTAACTCCTCTACCTCTGCTATAAATCTGTCATTTCTTAGGAGGGTTGAATTAAGTTTCCAAAACCCTCTCCCCCTCCTGGCTTCATTTTGTACCAAAAATATCGATATTTCTTTATGGTCTGTGTGGCCACAAGATGACACTTCAGTTTTCGATGAGAGATTGGCAATATTGTTGGAAGCAAATATATAATCTAGTCTTGATTGCTGTTGGGTATTACTTCTAGACCATGTACATATTGGATTGTTGTTATTTTTCACCGCTAATACATCACATAAATCGAGCTCCTGTACAAAATCTATTAATGCTTTGCTTGATGGCGATTCCGGTTTATAGGTAAGATCTGTATTAAAATCACCTACTATAATTAACTCGTCGAAGGATATTTCCTCCAGGGCTGATTTTATCAATTCTAACACTCTTTTCTGGTTTTTAACTTCATTTGCAGTTGGTGCATATAATATTATGTTAAATAAACACATCTTCGTATCATTATTTTTGAATATTATAAACTGCCATCTGCCTTCTTTATCTTGCCCTGCTTGTACAATTTTTCCCTTCATATCTTCAGATATTAAAAATAACACACCTTTTGAGGCAGAGGAGCCATGAGAATAATACACCTGACCCGGCCACTGAGAGGACCATATTTGCTCATTAATTTCCATAGAATGTGTTTCTTGAAGAGCTATTATACAATTTTTTGTTTCTTTAAACCTTGTGAATATGGCTGTTCTTTTTACCACATTACCTATACCGTTGACGTTTAGGGACGCTATTTTGAGCGTGGATTCTTGGGTTTTATTATCCATTGTGGAGAGTGGTGTTCTTCTTCTGGTTCGCTTGTTTTATTGGAACAGTTCTATGGATTCTGTTGGTCTTCCATCTTCTCTTCTTTCTGCTGGAGTGACTCTCTTACCGTCATCCATAATTCACCCAATAGATTTCCGTTCTTGGGCCATTTTTGTATATCCAAGGCATCCATGTGGTCTATGTCCATACCGATACCCCATGTTCTATTGTATGAGGCCTCTCCAATTTGTCGATCCCCTGTCATCAAGAGGTAATTTTTTACTTTTTCGTTGCTCTTGACCTTGGCTTTTAGGGCTCTAGTGACTAGCTCGGATCTGTGTTGTTCCCATTCCTCTTGATTTTCGGTTACAGACTTGAAATGCCTCTTACATTGCTTGGGGTCCTGTGTATTTAAGGCGAATTCCATCTTTTCTGGGTCTCTTCCGTAGTAGGCTTTTTGATATAAGATGAACTGTTCTATGTTGTCATATTCGTGACTATCTATTACAAATGGCGCTGAGAAGTGGTTTGATAGAGGATTGTCCTCTGAGAAAAAGATGAAAGCCTCTCTGTTCTCTCTTTTGGATATTTTTGACAAAACCAGGCTGGACGGGATGGCTGCTAGCTGGTCATGTCTGAAAAATTCTCCGTTGACTCTAATGTTCCCTCTCAATAGTTCTACCTTATATCCGTCCATTCTTAGACTAGCTTGCTGGATCTTCTTTGCCTTGGCGTATCTTTGTCTAAGGATCAGTGGAACATCTCTCTTGATTCCTACTTTCCCTACATCTGGATCTTTGTCATAACATCTCATTCTGTCACGTTCCTTGAGAATTAAGGTTGCGTCCTCTGCTGTAAGGAATTCTACCTTTATAGGGCTCCCTTCTTTTGTACCAACTCTGTAAGCTTTTTTGATATCCACTGTTGGTATCTTCATCAATACATTTATCATTTTTCTGATGGTTGCTTCGATGAGCAGTGGGGTTTCAATGGTGTCTATTTTCTTCACTCCCATAAATAGCAGATTTTTTTCCAGCTTTTTTTCTTCTTGCTGGATTATTGCCGCTTCCTTTGCGTCCTTGATTTGCTGATTTTTCGAGCTGGGACATTTCTCTACCTGCTGGTGCTTTTTGCTGGAGGATTTTTATTTCCTCCTCCTGGCTTTCCATTTTCTTTTTTATTTCCTGCACTTCTTTCTTAACGTCATCCGAATCTTTGTCCCTTTTGATATTGTCTTTCATTAGCTCGTCCACTTTCTTTACACACTGAGTCGCTTTTTTGTCTGCTTCGTTGGCGATGTTTTCTGCCCCTTTTGCAGTGTTATTGATTTCATCTAGCCTCTTCATCGATTCAAAAAGCTTATTAAAGTTGTCTTTAGCCAACACAGCAGATTGTGCGGCCTCCTCTGCTGCCTTTTTTTGCGCTTCAGCTGCCTTGCTGGCATCGTCAGCCATTTTTAGCACCAGTTTTGCAAGGTCAGGTTCTGACTCCTTCGATTTACCCATCGAGTTTCTGATATTGCTCATGTTTTCCTTTGTCGTGAGGCTCATATCTTTCTGTTTTTGAAGCTTATGCTTGCCTTTATTTCTATTTTCCTCCTCCGGGGAGAAGTTTTGGACTCTTTTCTTAAGGTTAACAGGGGAATTTGCGTTTTCTATAGCTAAATTCTCTAAGTCCACGTCCATGCGCTGTTCCTGCACAGGCTTGGCGGGATCTGGTGTTGCCACTGGTACTACCGGCCCTTCCTCGCCTATAACACTGTTATTTTCACTCTTTTCACCCGTGGCCAATATGGCGGCCATCATCTTCCGGTTCTACTGAACTCGGCTTCTTGAAAGTTTTGTTTTGACTCTTAGAACTTTATTTCTTAGGCTACTAACGTTTATGGGCTCATATGAATTGTATATTTGTCCGCTTTTATCAGTTTTATTTTTTAAAGTTCACTCACTATTTGTTTCGCTTCTATTTTACACTTTCTTTTTCCTGGCTCTCGTGCTCGGATTCCCAGTCCGTGCCGGGGTTTGTTGTTGTCTAACCAGCCTGAGTGGTCAGTTAGGCTATTTAGGTCAACCGTATACTATACGCTGGGGTGGCTAGCATGGCAAGATGGCCGCTGCCTGACTCCTTGACCGCTACTACCCCACACTTGATGCGAGAAAATTATCACACTGTTTATTCCTTGCTTTCCCTTACCAGCTCTGAAGTCCACCTTAATCCTTAGAAGAATTACTTTTATACTTCATTAATCCACTTTCGGCACAGAGTGTTCTTGGTTTTTGCTACTTTGATGCGGGTTATTTTCTCCAGGGTTATTTCCTCCTGGTAATGGCGGCTGCTGACCACCGTCTCGACAGTGGTCAAGCGACTCTTTCGATCTCTCTATCTATTTCCTACTTGTACTTATCCTCCTGAAAGCTTATTATGGCGTTTTTACCAATGTCTCCGGCTGTTGTATTTTACTTTTACAGTAAAAAGTCCTTCTGTTAAACTTTCCTGAGGCTAGGTTATTTCTCCAGGGTCTATCTCTTCTACACAATGGCGGTCCTACCTCGTGGCTAGCTATATCCTATTTTGAAATCGCCGTATTTTTGTTCTTAGCGAATGTCCAAAAATCTTTTGTACTTTGGTACGATCCTTGCGACAGAGTCACCTTTTTAACACTTTCCCGAGTAGCTCGCTGAGCTATATCTGAAAAGAAAAAGGATTAGTTGGGGGAGCTGATCCACCCGCGTACTGTCCACTTCTATGGTCAACCGGAAGTCCTCCTCTTAATTGATTTTCATAATGATCTTGTGGGTGTAGGTTCGTTTCCTATATATCATTCAAAAGGGCTTGTTTCCTTCTTTGGAATCATGTGAAATGATAATCATTTTATTTTCCTATAAATGAATGAAATGACAACGAATATCTTTATGACCATCACCGTCCATGACGCATATTTTTGGGGTATATTTCCAACGATTTTCATACCTAAGAAACGCAGTTTCAGGGTATAGAAGAGTAGGATATGGAGCACCTATATTAGCAATTTTATTTAATTTCAATTACCTTTCCCAAAATACCCATTTGGAACCCTTTCGGGAGAATCGACCGTCACGTATATATACTCTCTATACATACACTGCTACGCCAGTAACATTATTCACATGTTGCATTACATGCTCAAGCCGGCCACAGGCTGAATGTACGTCTGACCAACTATACGCTCTTGGGGTGTTCCATAGCAAGGCGCCACCGGCGCCCCCTCCCGTCACACCGGCGTCGGCGGCCATCCGCAGGACGTAATATTGGGAGCTGCATGCATGACTGTGTCAGAGCTTTATGCTATAAACCCAGGGGTCGAGGGGGAGGGGGGGAGGGGGAGGGGGGTGTTTTCATCTGCACTCAGTACGACCACTGTTTATTTGGCTTTTGGGAGGGACAAAATTACTTAATTCATCATTTCATCACTTTGGTGCATCATTTCTTTTTGGTGTGTTTCTTCCTCATGCCAGCTTCTGTAATGAGAAAATATAGGAATATTTCAAATGCAATACTCTAATGTATCCTACATGTGCAAAGACAATATACCAATAGCGCCTATATATATAGGGGATATGAGGAGCTTTGACTTAGAAATACTCACCATATATGAATAGAAGATTCCCTAATTGTGCGTAGCCTTGTACATCTTCAACAGGCTCCATTTTCGCATTGATGCTTGAAAATAAACATTAGGTCACATGACTAATTATTTCAGATGCCAAACATGTGTACCATTAGCCTGAAATAGCCAGCTTTGTGAGGTTTGTAATGGGATGCTTCATGTAGTCATTGTCCTTGAGATAGGTAGATATTTGAGATAGGTCCGTAGTGGTGGCTGGCGACGACAGAAGTGAGGTTGGTGGGGTTTGAAAAACCAGCAGTAGCGATCGAGAGAGAGTGGGTTATAAATAGACTGTTAATTGTTATGAGTGCAGGGACTGGGGCTAGACTGCTTCATGCATGAATGGATTTCATGGTCGCCTTGTATACACACAGAAGCTTTGTGAGGGGTGCCTGTTACATAATAGAAGAAAACGCTCTACACATGTAGACGCATCATGGATGGATGTGTATATTTCTCACCTGTCATGTATACATCTACCGGGGGTTAAGAAATAAGCAGACGTCCATTCATAGATGTAAGGGATATAATGTACTTCTCCCAGACGATGGCCATATTGTAGCTTATTCTCAGATTCAGAGTGTATACATACATGCACATACCCTGTACATACATGTATGAACATGCATACATACATGTATGTAGGTACATGAATACCTACTCAATTACTATACATGGCTACACATAATGTATAATGCATACATGTGTGTATACATGAATACCCACATGTCATTTGAGGGATTAATGTACAATACAATTATTTATAGCATCTTCTATTTCTACTGCATGAAACAATGCTGAACTGTAGGCTGATTGTGCAATGTATTTAAATCTGTCGGGAACCAATGTATTTAAATCTGTCAGGAACCAATGGAGCATCAACTGAAGAATTTTTCAAAAGAATTCTATTACAGAATTGCATATTAAATAAAGAATAACCGTGACCTATTCAAATCAACCATACATAGAGAACCACTGGACCGATTCTGTTGGAATAAACTTTTCCCGAAAGCCCAAAATCCATATTCTTTTATTTGAAGATTAAAACATGGATATTTCGCCAGATTTTATATTTACAGATGTAAGATTTTTAAGAGTAATAACATATGCTTCTTCGAGTTTCTTAGAGAATTGAAGTTCAAATTAAGAACCATGTACGACGGATCCTTCAATAACCCCGCCCATAAAAAGGAGTGGGGAAGATGGGAAAAACTCTACAATGATCTCTAAATCTCAGATAATAGATGTGTACTTATGTTAACTTGTCAAGATGTTGCGAATTAAACATTTTATAGGCCTACAAAATAATGTCGATATAGAAAGTATAAGGAAGAGAAATCGCCGAGACTTGTTTATCAGAATCTGTCTTTATTACACTTAATTCATACTAGTCAGGTACAGAAAGATGATATTTAGTCGTCCAGATACTATAGTCGTACTTAATGCAAAGTCAGGGTGCTAAAACTTCCTATTTGTGGCTGGCATGAAATCTCTCGGACGACAGGTGACTAGGCTAAAATGATTCAAAACATCTCTTTTTGTTAAGGTAAATTACAACAGATGCAGAAACGAGAGAGGGCTAGATGTATATATTACGTGTTATCTGCCCCAATGACGAGTTTTGTTGAAAGACTGAATAAAGACCCGCGGTGTTGGGGGAAAACAAAAAAAAAACAAAAAAAACATGGATATTTGATATTACAACTGGCTAAATTTATGAAAATAAATCTAATTGACCCACCACCCCCACCCCCACCCCCCATGGTCGCTTACAGCACACGGTCGCTTACACATGCAAATCAATATTGAATATGAGGAAAAGTTGGGCTCTTGTAGAAATATAAATAAGTTGAACAGACTCATTATAATGGGGGACATATTTCACTAAAAATATTTTCTTTAGGGAAATAAATGGGGAAAAAATATGATCGTTCACATATGGCACGGTCGCTTACACTAAAATGTGCCCATGCTCATTTTTAGGCAAAATACATGATGCTATATCAAAGATATCCAATGAATATCAAAACAATATTTTTCATTGCCAAGATAATGTAAAATTCTTCTATTTATCATATGGGCAAATGCCAAATTCATGTTATATTATTTGTAACGATACTTTAAATAGTTGTAGCGTGGTCGCTTACATCTTCCTACCCCACAACAAATTCTGAATCTACAACTATAGAGGGTTTTGCTATCACGATATATTTATTAAGAAATACATTTTTGATGTATTTTCACATGTTATTATGTATCAAAGTTAATAACAGTATGCAGCCAAATTATTTATTGTATATGCATTCAAAAATGAAGAAGTCGGATTTTCAAAGCAATTTATGCATATAAAACACACATTATCTACCCTAAACAAACCATTTTTTGATCTACACATATAAATGTGGTATACCATCGACATCGACATCGACAGGGGAATACATTTATGCTAATATTGCATTTGAATACACAAGAATAACATCACTGTGGAACAAAAATCATAATGACGAAAGTTTGGTGGATAGAGTCATATGTCTACCTATATGACGAAGGCCTATAGGGATATATCGATCACCGGAAGCGGAAACACCTGACCTTGGGTAATCACCCAGGCGACGGCAAACAACAGTTCCTTCATATTGCTCTGGCGCTGCAGACGTGCATAGCGTCTCCGGACAATATGATAGCAAATTTTTCTGCGTATAGAATTGAAAACCTATATTCACCACCAATTACTTACTTGTTTGCCCAGGTTAAATTTAAATCTACGGCAAAATTGTCTCCAAATTATAAATTTAGAGACAAAACTTCAACATTTCGAGACAAAACTGCCTGAGGACAGCTATAAGGACACTTTTTTTATGAGCGCGATATTGTCTAGATCTGCTCAAAATTGTCTTGTTTTAATTGTCTCTCCTTTATGTGCGTGCCTGCAGGCACCCCAGCCTCCAATATAGGATACTACATACAATTATAACGTTTAATGTTCATCTAAACATTAAGCACTTGTCAATTGCATCCCCCACCCCCACCCCCGGGGATGTGGGGGAATGTCCTGGGCCTTTGGGGAAATATGATGAAATCCCCGACCACCCAGGGGAAGAAATTTGTGTAAATCCCCGAACCCCCAGAGCATATTTTTAAGATCAAAAGTTACAAACCTCCCCCCCCTTATTATATATACAAGAAAAGAGTCATGTTTGAACTAGACAGAGCTTTTTAATGTTCATGACAGTGTTTGACCATCACCTCTGAACTATACTGAATATATATGCAATATAGACAATAGCTGAATATTTGAACTAAGCAGAGCCTGAGCTGCCCAGGGACAGCAAGTGAAGGATAAACCCTCAGGGTTCCCTAGAGACTTCAACTTTTAGTGGTTTCTGATATGCGTTGGCCAGGCTCAGGCCAAAGATCTAAATTACATACCTCCCCTAATATATACACAAAATGTGTCACTTTTGAACATGACAGGGTTTTTGAAGTCCACAGCTGTGTGTGAGACCATCACCCCTGAACTATACTGGATATATACTATGTAGACAATAGCTGAATATCTGAACTAAGCATAGCTTGGGCCACCCAGTAACTTGGGTGCATTAGAACTATATAGGAAAAGTCCAATGCTATACCAATATCATTATGCATATGTAATTAGATTTTCTGACAATGAATGCATATTAAACCCTTGTAGCCAGTGCATCTTACCATCTTTTCTAGCTGTATATGCTGTCAGAAATGACTGTACAGGGTGGGCTGTCACATGGGATGCCACCTAACCACCCCCCTACCTAAACCCCATCATAACTCCTCCCCCCTCATACCCGTCCCATAATTACCCCCATGACCCCCCCACTAATGGGGGTGGGAGGGATTGCAATTGAAAAGTGCATAAGGTAATTTATCAATAATTAATGAGAGCTGGACAAACCCAATATTAATAATTAATCATTTTTGTCACTGGAAATCCGGTGATAATTTTCAGCAGCCCAATATTTTCTTACTAATGAGAATATCCTTCAATAATACCCCAGACTACCATATCTATGTACAATATAAATAGAACTGCATTTCAAGCAGTCTTTGGCTCCATTTTGCTAAATTCTTCCCAGCGGTAGAATTGACCATATTCTTACAATTTCACATCTTACTTACATTTCTATACATATTATGTAGTCAGACATTCTATGCTTCATTTGCATCAGAAAATCTGATTTCATATACTCATAGATCTGATGTTCAATAGTATAGCATTGCTCTTTTCCTGTACATTTCTAATGTGCCCAAGTTAACGCCCGCACATACAAAACCCAATTTAAAAGATACCCCGATTTGGGGTGTACCGACCAATCGGGGCTGAAATCCTAGGAATTGTTTGTGAAATCGGGTGTATTTTTGGGCCCACACATACCCGATTTGAAGCCCGATTTGGGCTCCCGAAGAGTACCAGGGGGGCGTATTACTAACGTCGTAGGATAGGATCGGGTAGGATCATCCTACGTAGGACAGGTGTGTTGTACTAACGTAGGATCCTAGGATTTTTCCTAGGATCCGTCCTAAATCCTAGGACTGCTATAGAGGTGTCCTACCAGCATTAGGACGGAATCCTAAACACCACCAAAATACTGTCTTGCTGCCATGCTTGCATCGCTTAATTGGGTGTGAATAAATGACAATAATTGATGTCATCTTGAAGAGAAGAAACCATTTTCCCCGAAACTGTTCTTGCCGATCAATTTTTAAAAAGTGGTGCATTTATATAGGGCAGCGAAAACCTCCTTAAAACCTCGAATTTGTCTCATAACAGTTAGTTTTTGGTTGGGGGGGGGGGGCAAGGGGGCGCCAATAATTGTATTGTGTAAGTCTTTGTATATATACATGTATGTATACTTGTCCGTACATACATGTATACATGTGTATGTATATACATGTGTATGTATATACATGTGTATCTATGTACATGTATATATATGTGTGTACATACATGTGTATGTATAAACTATGTATGCATGTAAGTTTACATGTATGTAATGTATGTATGTATACATACATGAATAAATAAATATACATACATGTGTATGAACATGCATATATACTAAATTATAATACATGTATCTATAATGCATACCATGTGATGTTTTACATGTATACATGTATGTATACATACATGTATGCATGTATGTATCGTCTGTATACATGTGTGTATGTGTACATGTATATATACATGTGTATTGGTTTACTTCCTCTCCGAAGCACCAGCTGGAGCTACCACTGTGTGCTATTTCTCTGTGTCATATTACTGAGATTAGAAGTCACGCGTATTTCTATCTCCTATCTTTTACAAACAGCATTTTACAGTATTATTGTCTAACCTTAATGTATAAAGGACTGTGGCCTTAGTGCCCGTGTGGCTGTAAAGTATTTCAAATCTTTTATTGATTAGTACTGATGTTCATGTACTCCTAGACACCATGTGGTACTGTGTACCTGGATTGGTGTACAGGTCCGAGAACCAGTTTCGGACAGGTCTTGCTTACCTCTTGAGTCTGAATAAACAGAGAACGGTGTAGGAAATCCCTCTTTTGTCTTATTCTTTGCTAAAAGAACTGGGTTGTAGTGAAGAACACTACAATTGGTGCCGTGACCCAGTTTTAGCCTCAATTGGAAAGTTTTTTGGTGGTTTTTCTTCGGAATAACCCTGTTGTCCCTTTATTGGGAATTGGAAGCCTTCCTCGGAAGTGCTATGGCGGACGGTATTGATGCCACTGCCAAGGCTGGTCCTGGGCTTGATAATGTTGCCCCTCCGAGGGCTCCAAACCCTGGAGGTATTACCTCTCCGAGGCTTCCGAGCCCGAGAGGCGCTGCTCCGCTGAGGCCTCCGAGCCCGAAAGTCTTTGCTCCACCTAGGCTTCCTGATCCTAGAATTGGTATCCGACCAGCGAATCCTAGGCCTGGATTCTCGTTGGATAACCCCACCTGGGGACAATATAGAGGTGGCGATGCGAGCTTGTTGGATGCAGATCCTATGGATCTGGTTAATGAGATTCGAGCTTTGAAACTCAAAAATCAGAATTTGAAGGCTTCTTATTCTGATGAACAGACTCGTTGTCATGAGTTTGCAACTGAGATGAGGCAACTTGTGATTCAAAATCACGAGTTGCATGATTGTTTGGACACTGTGTCTAAATCAGCGGCAGATACCACTAAAAATTTGATGATAGAAAATGAAAAGCTACGTAATGAAGTAGCTAGAGTGGATGATTTGTCGGCCGATTATAACAGAGTTCAGATGGCAAACCTCGGCTCGGATGTTGATAGTCAACGGGCTACTAGCATTACTAGTGAGGATCTCATTCCCCAGGTCCAAGGGATGTTTGATGCTGCACGTGCTGCGGTAGTAGGGGCGGAAAAGGCCGGAGAATCACAAGATGCTGGTGCGTCTTATGTGTTAGGAACTCCTAAACCTTTGGAGCCTGAAAAGAAGGTGACGATCCGAGACCCTGTACCTCGGATTCCAACCTCGTCTCCGCAGTCAGAAGGAGTGGGTTTGCTAAGCCATACCCCTCCTACGGGTTTAGCTGGTGCTGGCGCGCCTTCTAGTATTAAACGCCCTAAAGGGGAGAGTATTTATGCTAGGGGTAATAGTCCAGGGCCTTATGGCCAAAAATTGGCCAAAAATAAAATTTCATGTTTATTTTATTTTTAGAGTTGAATTCTATAGTTCAGGAGGTGCTGAAAATGATGAGATTGCCTGGCATTTTTTATTTTCAATATTTCGGCCATTTTGGGCCCTATTTATGCAAATTAGCTGAAATCTGATTGGCTGAGAAGGAATTGCTCCTAACTCAGTGAATTTGAAAGATATTTTGATTTTGATGACACCTACCCCCACTAAATCGACCCCAAGGAATTCAATGGTATCATTGAAATCGTTCTATCTGCCTTGGTTGCTTAGCAACGAGGCATTTCCATGGTCAAAAAAGCCATACTAAGGGGGATCAGCCCCTTGTGGTCAATCCAGTTGGAAAATAGCATTTTAAAAGCAATCACATGCCTGAATTAATCCCAATGAGTGGAATGGAGTTGTTGCAATTTGTCTATGTACATATTAGTCACTTAGCAATATATCCCATCCATAGTTACCATTAATAAACAGTTGTGGAAATTGGTGCAGCAATTAGCTCCTCATGAGTAGGGTTTGGTTAAGTATCTATACAATGGCATCACTCCTGTAGAATAAAATTTCTTTTTTATTTTATTTTTAGAGGTGAATTCCATCGTTCATGATGTGCTGAAAATAATGAGATTGAGTGGCATTTTTTATTTTCAATATTTCGGCCATTTTGGTCCCTATTTATGCAAATTAGCTGAAATCTGATTGGCTGAGAAGGAATTGCTCCTAACTCAGTGAATTTGAAAGATATTTTGATTTTGATGACACCTACTCCCACTAAATCAACCTCAAGGAATTCAATGGTATCATTGAAATTGTTCTATCTGCCTTGGTTGCTTAGCAACGAGGTATTTCCATGGTCAGAAAAGCAATACTAAGGGGGATCAGCCCCTTGTGCTCAATCCAGTTGGAAAATAGCATTTTAAAAGCAATCACATGCCTGAATTAATCCCAATGAGTGGAATGGAGTTGTTGCAATTTATCTATATACATATTAGTCACTTAGCAACATATCCCATCCATAGTTACCATTAGTATACAGTTGTGGAAATTGGTGCAGCAATTAGCTCCTCATGAGTAGGGTATTGGTTAAGTATGTATAAAATCGCATCACTCCTGTAGAATAAAATTTCTTTTTTATTTCATTTTTAGAGGTGAATTCTATCATTCATGGGGTGCTGAAGAAGATGAGAATGGGCGGCATTTTTTATTTTCAATATTTCGGCCATTTTGGGCCGAATTTATGCAAATTAGCTGAAATCTGATTGGCTGAGAAGGAACCGTCAGATATCTATGTGAGTTTTAGGGATATTTTGATTTTGATGGCACCTTCCCCCCACTAAATCGACCCCAAGGAATTCAATGATATCCATGAAATTGTTCTATCTGCCTTGGTTGCTTAGCAACGAGGTATTGCCATGGTCACAAATGTAGTTCTATTGAAAATCTGCCTCTTGTGTAAATCCATTTGAGAAATAGCATTTTAAGAGCCATCACATGCCTAAATCAACCCCAATGAGTCAAATGGAAGTGTTGGAATTTTTCTATGTATTACATTAATCCCCCAGCAACAGATTCCTCCATAGATACCATTAGTATACAAGTTTGAGAAATGGGGCATCAAATAGCTCCTCATGAGAGGGTAATGGTCAATTTCATCTAAAATCACTCCTCTAGAATCAAATTTATTTTTTATTGTATTTTATCTTTAGAATTAAATTCTGTATTTTAAGGGATGCTGAAATTGATGGAATTTTGCAGCCTTTTCTTTTTTCAACATTCTAGCCATTTAGGGCCCTATTTAAATAAGCTGAAATTTGATTCTATATTGCTGCATATCCCCATTATATCCTCTATGTAGCTGCATATCCCCCATTATACCCTCTATGTTGCTGCATATCCCCCATTATACACTCTATGTTGCTGCATATCCCTAATTATATCCTCTATGTTGCTGCATGACCCCCATTATACCTTCTATGTTGCTGCATATCCCCTAGTATACCCTCTATATTGCTGCATATCCCCATTATATCCTCTTTGTAGCTGTATATCCCCCATTATACCCTCTATGTTTTTGTATATCCCTAATTATATCCTCTATGTTGCTGCATGATCCCCATTATACCTTCTATGTTGCTGCATATCCCCCATTACATCCTCTATGTTTTTGCATATCCCTAATTATATCCTCTATGTTGCTGCATGACCCCCACTATATCCTCTATGTTGTTGCATATCCCTAATTATATCCTCTATGTTGCTGCATGACCCCCATTAACCCTCCATGTTGCTGCATATCCCCCATTATACCCTCTATGTTGCTGCATGACCCCCATTATACCCTCTATGTTGCTGCATATCCCCTAGTATACCCTCTATATTGCTGCATATCCCCATTATATCCTCTTTGTAGCTGCATATCCCCCATTATACCCTCTATGTTGCTGCATATCCCCCATTACATCCTCTATGTTTTTGCATATCCCTAATTATATCCTCTATGTTGCTGCATGACCCCCATTATACCTTCTATGTTGCTGCATATCCCCTAGTATACCCTCTATATTGCTGCATATCCCCATTATATCCTCTTTGTAGCTGTATATCCCCCATTATACCCTCTATGTTTTTGTATATCCCTAATTATATCCTCTATGTTGCTGCATGATCCCCATTATACCTTCTATGTTGCTGCATATCCCCCATTACATCCTCTATGTTTTTGCATATCCCTAATTATATCCTCCATGTTGCTGCATGACCCCCATTATACCTTTTATGTTGCTGCATATCCCCTAGTATACCCTCTATATTGCTGCATATCCCCATTATATCCTCTTTGTAGCTGTATATCCCCCATTATACCCTCTATGTTGCTACATGAACCACATTATACCCACTATGTTGGTACATGACCCCCATTAACCCTCCATGTTGCTGCATGACCCCCATTATACCCTCTATGTTGCTGCATATCCCCCATTATACCCTCTATGTTGCTGCATGACCCCCATTATACCCTCTATGTTGCTGCATATCCCCTAGTATACCCTCTATGTTGCTACATGACCCCCATTAACCCTTCATGTTGCTGCATGACCCCCATTATACCCTCTATGTTGCTGCATATCCCCCATTATACCCTCTATGTTGCGACATGAACAACATTATACCCTCTATGTTGTTGCATACCCCCATTATACCCCCTATGTTGCTACATGAACCACATTATACCCTCTATGTTCCTGCATATCCCCATCATACCCTCTATGTTGCTACATGAACCACTTTATACCCTCTATGTTGCTGCATATCCCCCATTATATCCTCTATGTTGCTGCATGAACCACATTATACCCTCTATGTTGTTGCATACCCCCATTATACCCTCTATGTTGCTACATGAATCACATTATACCCTCTATGTTCCTGCATATCCCCATTATACCCTCTATGTTGCTACATGAACCACTTTATACCCTCTATGTTGCTGCATATCCCCCATTATATCCTCTATGTTGCTGCATGACCCCCATTATACCCACTTTGTTGCTGCATATCCCCTAGTATACTTTCTATTTTGCTAAATGTCCCCCATTATACCCTTTATGTTGTTGCATATTCCCCATTATACCCTCTCGTGGCATTAAAACCAAAATATCTCAAAAACTCACTGAGATATGGGTTGATTCCATCTCAGCCAATCAGATTTGAGCTTATTTGCATGAACATGGCCCAAAATAAGGCTGAAATATTGAAAGTAAAAAAGGTCGCACAATCTATTAAATTTCAACATCTTTAGAAACATTGATTCCCAGCCAAGAAAGAAAATAAAGAATACAAATTTATTCGAGACAAGCTGTATAGTATTATGTTGGGTATAACTGACCAATATGGTCTAAACTGATGTTAACGAGTTCTTTGTATGCTCCTCCAGAGGGGCTTATTGCTATACCATTTTCCACTACAATATGCTAATGGTAACCAAGGAGGTCGTCTGTTGCTAAGCGACCAATATATAACAAATTCAAATAACCCTTGTTCTACCTTTTTGGACTAATATAGGTGGTGGATGCAAATGAAATTTCTCAAATTTCTCAAATGAATTGACACACAGGGCTCAGTTTAATTGGAATTGTACATGTATTTGTGACCATGGAAATACCTCGTTGCTAAGCAACCAAGGCAGATAGAAGAATTTCAAGGATACCATTGAATTCCTTGGGGTCGATATAGTGGGGGTAGGTGCCATCAAAATCAAAATATCCCTAAAACTCATGGAGATATGGGCCAATTTCTTCTCAGCCAATCAGATTTCAGCTAATTTGCATAAGTTGGGCCAAAAATGGCCGAAATATTGAATATAAAAAATGCCGCCCAATCTCATCTTTTTCAGCACCCCATGAATGATAGAATTCAACTCTAAAAATAAAATAAAAAAGAAATGTTATTCTACAGGAGTGATGCCATTTTATAGATACTTAACCAATACCCTACTCATGAGGAGCTAATTGCTGCACCAACTTCCACAACTGTTTACTAATGGTAACTATGGATGGGATATGTTGCTAAGTGACTAATATGTACATAGATAAATTACAACAACTCCATTTCACTCATTGGGATTAATTCAGGCATGTGATTGCTTTTAAAATGCTATTTTTCAACTGGATTGTCCACAAGGGGCTGATTCTCCATAGAATTTCATTTGTGACCATGGAAATGCCTCGTTGCTAAGCAACCAAAGCAGATAGAACAATTTCAAGGATACCATTGAATTCCTTGGGGTCGATTTAGTGGGGGTAGGTGTCATCAAAATCAAAATATCCCTAAAACTAATGAAGATATGGGCCGATTACTTCTCAGCCAATCAGATTTCAGCTAATTTGCATAAATAGGGCCCAAAATGGCCGAAATATTGAAAATAAAAAATGCCAGGCAATCTCATCGTTTTCAGCACCCTTGAAAACCCCTATATCAATTGAGAAAATAAAATAAACATTGATATTTAAAAAAATGGCCATAAGGCCCTGGACTATAAGGTGTCCGACAGTACTTATACGGCTAAGCCAGGCGTGTGGACAGAAGGCCCTACCATGGCTGCTTCACAAACTCTAGTCAAATACACTAGAAAGCCTTTAAATATAAAGGACAGATCCTTGGTGCAAGGTTTGCACTATGAAGGATCGGATGATTGTGATTTGGATGTTTTTGAGTACACTCACTTCGAGGAGGTGGAAACAATCGGTCCTAAACCCCCAGTCATGAGATTGTGGGATGGGAAAGATCCTTGGAGAGTGTACTTGGGAGAAATGCAAGTTGTGGCTGAGGCGCACAACTGGTCTGAGGCTCAATTTCTAAGGCAACTTAGATGTGGGGCTAGAAAGCAACTAGCTGATATGGGTGGTCTACCTACGGGTATTACTCTCACTCAATTTGTGGCCCACATGGACGCAAATTTTGGAGATCACTCTCGGGTGAAACGACAATCCGAGTTTTACTCTTGTCGTCAGACACCCAGGCAAACTAGCAGACAGTTTGCCAACGAAGTTGCTAGGCGGGGAAGGTATGCCTTTGGCACAGGTATTGATAATACCTTGAGAACCCTGTCGCTGAGAATATATTTGGGTGGCCTAAGTAACCAAGAGGAGGCTACCTGGGTACGTTTTAAGCAGCCCTTTGATCTGTTGGAAGCAGCTCACTACTCCGAGGTGTGGGAGAGTTGTACGTTGGAAACAAATTCTCTTGTTTCCATTCAGGCCGGTTCAGTGCAGCCAGCGTTGCCAGCACTTAGTAGCCTTCCAAGGGCTAGGATTAAGGCCGTCACTCAGGCTACAGATGTAGCTCAAGCTGAAAGCATTCCGGAGGACTCTGGGTCCGAGGAACTGCAGGAAGTTTTTGTGCAGGCAGTCCAGGCCTGGGGTGATGGTAGGAAGAAACCTTCCTCGGGTGCAACTGGTACTGATAAATCCAAGGCTCCTGGGCCTAGGAAATTTGTCAGAACCATGCCAAAGACGTGTCACTTGTGCGACCAAGACGGACATTTCTTGGCGAAATGCCCTAGGAAGTTGGAGTTGCTCGGACTCTTGAAGCAGGCTGAGGCCTCAATAGGCAAGCCGGCTTCGGGAAATGCCGACGGACCCTCATAAAGAGTGAGGTGGGGGTCGGGAATAAGTCGCTTTCAAGTACTGCAGTCCGAAGGGAGTCTGTGAGTAGCATAGGGACTGAGGGTCAGGCCCAGGCACTGGGAAGTATGTCGGACGCGCTCTCAGTAGAGCAAAGCCTTCAGAAAGCCAGAGATTGCGCATCGTTGCCGGACGGTAAAGCCTCTCCAGGGACTGAAGGTCCCCTGGAGGATTCAGATGTGAGATGGGGTCAGTCTGGATTTCATGCTGAGGAAGGTCAGATTTTACTGGTGGGAAATCAGATTCCTAGAACTTCTGCCCAGATTCAGAAAGTTTCCGTGCACTTGCATAAAACTTTGGAGATTCCAACTAATGAAATATTGGTTCGGGAGAGATGGTACGCCCCAGTAGGATTAGGTGGAGGTCATGGACATTTCTTGGTAGACCCAGGTGCTACAACTTCCCTGGTCACTAAGGGTTTCTATGATTCCCTTCCAAATGCACCACCTTTGGTTTCGGTACATATGGTGTGTTCAACTGGAACGGGTACACCTATATTCACTTATGGAAGTGTGCTTTGCCCCATGGTAATGGGTGGACGGACATACATGATTACATGTTTGGTCGTTAGTGGTCTGAAAGGACCCGAGGACGGCATTCTTGGAGCTGATTTTTATTGGGTCCATCGATGTAGTCTTGACTGGTCAGGATTGTTCTACTTAGAAAACCGAGGACATTCAGTGGAATGTAGGTTATGGAAAAGACCCCCTGAGTACAACGTAAAAGAATCCTCTGTGAACACTATAGATGTCAGTGAGAACGATGGGGAACGGGCGGTGAAACTTCGGAAAGCAGTTGTCATCCTCCCGAAATCCGTTACTCTTGCTGAATTAGATGTTTGCAGTGACTCAGACGCATCAACTGGTTTGATGTTCGAGCCAGACCAGGGATTGCTGAAGGACTATTCTTTGGGGAGCTTGAACACTTATGTGTCAGGTGACGGGAAACCGGCCTTGGTAGCCTTTTGCAATCCGTCCGAAAACCCGGTGAGGTTGAAGAAGGGTATGGTGGTAGGGAAAGTGAATAAAGTGACTTTATTGACACCACATTCAGATGATCCCGAACAGGAGGAGGATCCGAGGATCCGTGAGGCGATAATTAACTCTATTCAGGTGTTGGAGTCCCCAATTGCTGATGATGATTTGATTTGTCCCGAGATTCCTGTACCACCAAGTCCAGTATGTCCGCTGACTAAGTTGATAGGTGATTCACACCTAACTGAGGCCCGTGATAAAGAAAAAGCTTTGACACTTCTGCAGGATTTTGAGACTTGTTTTTCCTTGCCAGGGAATAAACTCGGATGCACACATAAGGTTCGTCATGTGATAAACACAGGGGATGCTAATCCGATCAAGCTCCCTTATAGACGAATACCTGTGTTCAAACGGGACAAGGCTGAAGAAGAGATCTGGAAGATGTACAGAGAAGGTAGAATCGAACATAGCAGTAGCCCTTGGGGAGCACCTATTGTTATGGTCGCAAAAAAAGATGGCACTCAGAGGTTTTGTGTCGACTATCGTCAGCTGAATTCTGTGACGATTAAGGACAGCTTTCCACTCCCGAGGATCGATGAGTGTTTAGAGGCATTGGGTGGCAACCAATGGTTCTGTACTCTTGATCTGGAAAGTGGGTATTGGCAGGTTGCTATGGACGAGGACAGCAAAGAGAAAACCGCTTTCTTGTCTAGCGTGGGATTATTTCAGTTCAAAGTGATGAGCTTTGGATTGTGTAATGCCCCTGCCACATTCCAGCGTATGATGGACCAGATGTTGGATGGTCTCCGCTGGAAGTCGTGCTTGGTATACTTGGACGATGTGGTGGTTTTCGGAAAAACTTTTGATGAGTGTCTGAATAACCTCCGATTAGTCCTGGAAAGAATCCGAGAGTATGGCCTTAAGCTTAAGCCCAAGAAGTGTGAACTTTTCCGCCGACATGTGGAATACTTGGGCAGGATTGTGTCCAATGTAGGAATCTGTGCTAACCCAGAGAAGGTGCAGAAAGTCCGAGATTGGCCAATCCCGAAAAACGCAAAGGAGATTCGGCAATTCCTAGGTTTTGCTTCCTATTATCGGGAATTTCAGCCGGATTTTGGTTCTATCGTAATTCCTTTGCAGAAGGTGGTGACCGAGGCAGGGAGGGAGAAGCGCTATACTAAACCTATAGTGTGGAACTCTGACTGTGATAAAGCTTTCTCAAAGGTGAAAGATTTACTGACTACTGCACCAGTGTTGGGTTATCCGAGAACAAAAGGGGATTTTATTCTTGATACTGATGCCAGTGGTTTTGGCATGGCCGGAATCCTGTCCCAGATACAGGATGGGAAGGAAGTGGTTCTTGGATATGCTAGCAATGGTTTCACTCGTCCGCAGAGGAACTATTGTGCTACTAAACGGGAGCTGCTCGCAGTACTTACGTATCTGAATAAGTTCCGACATTATCTGCTTGGTAATAGGAATTTTTGTGTCAGAACAGACCATGCCTCTTTGAGATGGTTGCTGAATTTTAGAGATCCTACTGACATGCTTGCCCGATGGCTAACTACCATCCAGGAGTATGGGTTAGATCAGTCTATGATTTTGCATCGTGCAGGGAAAAAGCATGAAAATGCTGACGCCCTTTCGAGGTTGCCCACTAGAAAATGTGCTAGGCTAGACTGTCCGGATTGTGGGTCTCATGATGCTGTCGTTGCAGAAACGGATGCACAGCAGATTGTTTCCCTCGGAGCTTTAGAAAATACCATTCAGAAAGCACAACAAGACGACCCAATCATTTCTCGGGTGATTGCATTGGTTAATGGAACGGAATCTGTTCCTAGCAAGGAAAATCTTGCTGGTGAATGTGATGAGTTCAGGAACTATGTACATCACCTAGGGAGTCTGTCAATGGTAGATGGTATTCTGTGTCTGGAATGGACCAGGCGGGGTACCAAGAAGTTGTACGTTCGGAAGGTGATTCCTACATCATTGAGGAGTGAGATATTTGCAGGCTTGCATGGTCCGAAGACCTCAGGTCATTTTGGTGTATTTAAGGTGTCCTGGTCGGCCAAGATGAAGTATTATTGGCCCGGGATGAAATACGACCTGACTAGGTGGATTAAGGCTTGTCCTGAATGTGCAATGCGAAAGACCCGAGGAGGGGGAGGAATCTCTCTTCTCAAGAAGGAGAAACATGGTGAGAGGTGGAACCGGATATCTTTGGATATTCTAGGGCCGTTTCGGGCGACCCCTAGAGGAAACAATTATGTCATGGTAGTAGCAGATCATTTTTCTAAGTGGTCTGAAGCCTATCCCATGCCAGATCACACAGCTGAGCGTTGTGCTGAGGTGCTCTTTAAAGAGTGGATTTTGCGGTTTGGCTGCCCTGTTTCTTTGCAAACCGATGGCGCACCCGAATTCCGTTCTGCACTAGTAAAGAGTTTGCTGGAGATGTTGGGGATTGAGAAATTGATCACCCTTCCCTACAGACCCCAATCAAATGGCCAATCAGAGAGATTTAATCGCGTCCTTGTGGAGCAGCTCTCCTGCTTGACTGACTACGATGGCGATGATTGGGATTTGTTGGTTCCCTGTATTGCTCATGCGTACAGAGGAACAGTACAGGCCAGTACCTTATGCACTCCGAATGCAGTTGTATTTGGAACTGAACTGGTGACTCCATTGGACATTGTTCATGGTGTGTCACCTGGTGGTTTGGATTTTCCCTGTAGGGTTGCTTTTGTTGAAAATCTCAAGCAATGGATGAGGAAGGGTCACCAATTCGTTAGAAAGAATCTCGGAGTTTCTGCTGTGCATCAGAAAAGAGATTTTGACAAACGAAGTAATCCGAAATCATTCAAGGTGGGAGACATTGTTTACCGATTTTGTCCTCCCAAGGCCGGTAAGAAGGTTGGTCCAAAATGGGACGGCCCTTACAAGGTCAGACGGTTCATAGGGGGTACAACTTATGAACTAGAGACATCCGAAGGTCTTTTGAGATATCATGTTGATTATCTCAAGGCTGCTTTTGACGAAAATGGTCCGAGGCAAGTCATTAACTTGCATCGGGCTGATGAATTTCGTAAGCAAGAAAAAGCAGGCCGTGATATTTTGAGACTGAAAGATGGTAAGGTCCTGGCTGGGAAAGAATGCCCAGTGCAGAAGGGAAGAGACAAGGTTACCATAGGTGTGAAGCCTAGAGGTAGACCTAAGGGTATAGCTGGTAAGAAAAAGAAAAATGCTAAGCGCCCAGCTGTTCCTCCAATTATTGATTCCCCTATTGTGAGGCGAAAACCTGGCAGGCCAAAGAAATTACCAGCTCAGGCTGATAATGTTGTCCTGCCTGTAGGCAAGAGGGGGCCAGGTAGACCAAAAGGTGTGTCAGTTGTGGCTGCTACACCCCGGGTACCTGACCCTATGAAAAGGAAACCTGGCCGTCCTAAGAAATTAGTTGTGGAAACAATTTCGGACGATTCAGGCCCTGGGAAGAAGAGGGGGAGGGGGTTGAGGAAAATTCCTCAGGCTGGTAAAAACCCTATTCCAACTGCTACACGAACTTTGCGTTCTCGCACTGTTCAAGTTCGAGTGTAAGGTGGACCCGAATTGGTATCATTGAGGGAAATTTTCGAGCTGGTTTGCCTCAAACACAATAAAAGTACACAACGAGAAGTCGAGGAGTGGAAGACCGAATTTATCCACTCTGAAGCCCATTCGACAATATAGATTTATTTCTATTTTTGCCCGAGAGGACGATCTGAGATTTTGGAAACATCTGATTTGACTGCGAGGAGTGCTCGTATCTAGGTTGGCCTGTTTTAAGTTATGGTAACTTGGGGCCAGCTGGAGGGTCAGAATCTATTTAGAAAGTAAATAGAGTGTTGCACAAAAGCCTGGTACGATGATCACTTGAATCTAAAATTAGCTAGCTCTGTACATGTCTCATACAGAGGATCAGAACAGCCGGTCAAGCATGATCCGAGCTGTAGTAGGCTCCGATACCAAACTGGTTTCTAGTCACCAGCGGAGCGCGGGAACTCGGGTGGCGCTGCACACAGCGGTGGCGTGCTTACACACTAGCTGTCTCATCGGGTAGACACCGCGTGTTGCACCCTTTTCACTTGACTTCCTGACTCGAGAGAGAACGGTCATACAACGAGAAAGAAAACTCTAGAGTAAGTTCCCTTGATCCCAGAACTGCTTGAAAAGTCTATTGAAATGTGAATACCGTTCTAACTTAAGGTTGTGGGAAGCATGAGCCCTGCATTTATTGTAGTTTTTCTATAAAACATAGTTGAAGGTGGGCTAGGCCTCCGGTATGTGAAATGCAACGGCCATGACGGCTAGACAAGCAGAGTGTTGTTATGAGTCGGAATGCACCTCTGTATAAGCCTTTCTCAACCTGTGTGTACCTAAACGTACCGTGGGGAGTTTTGCTATGGGTATAAGCCACACCTTGACGAAGGTTGGTAAGAATGTTATGTTTGTAATACCTGTGACAGAGCTTCTTGGTCGGTTCGGGAGCTCGTTCGGGTGCCGCACCTCCCTGTATAGGCGTAACGCTACAGGCTGGTCCGGTGTCCGAGAATTCTCGGGCTACACCAGTAGCTTCTCGGATACTCTTTTCTGGACATTGTGATTTATAATGTGGATTTTTATTGCAGTTGCCAGCTTGTAGAAGATGTCTGAGGACGAACAACGCGAATCCGAGCCGCAGCTCGGACTGTCCGACTCGGAGGGTGAGGCGGTTTCGGACCAGGTGGCCGCTGAGGTCCTGCAAGGTGCAGAGGACCTGATTGGATTGTCCAAAGAGGACAAGCCCAGTAGTCCGGGGGTAACCTCGGAAGAAGAGATGGACTTTGAGGAAGTCCCGGACGAGGCACTGTCCGAGGCTGAGGCTTCGGGTACCCCTGCCAAAGTTCCTCCACCGCCCCCTCCACCAGAGGTGAAGGAAGCTCTTCCTCGTAGGAGGTCTCCTCGGAAGGCTGTTAGCCCGGGGAAGTTGTCTCCACGAGATCGGACTGCTGCCTCCCTCTCTCCAAGGGGTGTACCCACCACTCGCTCCTTTTCTCTTTCTCCTGCCCGGAGTTCCGGGTCGCAGGAAAGAGGAAGAACTCGGGAGAAACGTTCTTCTCAATCCGAGAAGAGCACCTCCGAGGTCAGGGCCGCTAGCTGCAAACCTAGCTTGCCCTCTGTTGAACCTAGTAAGGCGGTTGTCTCCAGACGACCTTCCACTACTAGGTAAGATTCCAGTGGTAGAATGCCTCCACCTTCTTCTTCCCTCAAAAAGATTCCGAGGAGAACGAAGAAAGCTACCAAGAGCCATGTGCACAGAGCTGAAGCCCGCAGGATCCAGCTATCAGGCCGTGGCTCACTGGATACCCTTCGGCTGGAACTAGATAGAGTGTCCGAGATTGCTCCCCTGGACCCATCTAAAGATCCGAAGGAAGGTGAGATTCCCCTAGCAGAGGAATCTGACGATGAGGACACTGAGTTCTCGGGCGATCTCATGTCAGCTTATGAGACCGAGGTCTGGCCCAAGCTCTGCCAGAAGAAGGACATGACCGTGGGAAACCACACAAAGCTGAAGGGCGTGTCCAAGCTTTGGCAGGCTGGCTGGAGGTGCCCCTTCCTGGTATGTCGCCATGTAGGCATCAATGCTACTGGCATCAGATCCTACCGGACCAGGGAGTGGTTCTTCCGCCACCTCTGTGAGGAACACGCGCCTCTCATCCAAGTTTGGAAGTGTCCTTACAAGAACTGCACTCAGGCTTGTGACAGACGCGGTGAGTTGATTCCTCACCTCATGACTGGTGGAGAAACTCTCCACAACCAGTCTAGAAAGGATTCTGTTTCTAAGGCGGGCAGAGCTGAGTCCGAGATTAGGTCCAACTCATCTTTTTTGCGGATGGTTTACCTATCGGGCCAGCATATGTCAGCCATGAGGCGAAACACGAACGGTCGCCCGGATTCCCGTGACCAGAAGGGAACTGCTCCTTCTACCTCGAAGGAGACAAGCAGTTCCCAGAAAACGCAGAGTCGGAAACGCCCTGCGTCGGATAGTCATACTCCCTCACCAGCCTCCAAGCGTCAGTCCAAGAAGGCTAGGATTTGGGAGGATGAACTCGTTGGTCAGCTACCCGAAGACACTAAGACCTTAGTAGCTGCCCAGGAGGCCATCATTAAGAAGGCCCTGAAGGACCTGACGGCTGCCTCCGAGACTGTGAACAAGCAGGCGTTGGCCTCCATGGCTTCCCTGTCTGCTCCTCTGAGGCAAGTGGAGCTTGTGAAGCGTCAGGTCGCTGAATCTGCTCGTCTGCAGGAGCTGACGAAGACGCAGGAGCAGCTGATTAAACAGCTCCGAAAGGAGGGTGAGTCGAAGGATAAACGTATCCGAGACTTGATCGAGTCGAATGCTGTTCTCCAAGGCCTGCTGGACGACTCGGATAGAAGCGAGGGTTGTCCTTCCGAGGGCTCTAGCCATCAGCAGTCGACGTCCTCGTCCCGGCAGCAGCATCAGTCTGATGTTGGCTCTACTCCGATGCCTACTACCCCTTCTTCTGGCTCGCTGACGGTGGGCGGTGCTCCTTTGGAGATTGATCCCGCCCAAGCCATGATGTTAGCTGATCTCCTTAACAGAATGGCCCAAGCTCCTGCAACCCAAGCTGTGCCCCCGACACAGGCTGTGACGTCACCTGAGGACGCTATGGATGGCGCTGGCCGTCGTCTTTTCGAGGAGGAACCCGAGAATGCACTACCCGACAAGCCATCAATGCCCATGGACTTCGATTCCTAGTGTGCCTGCGGACATTGTTTAAACTGTGAGGGTTACCTGTATATACGAACACTTTTTCAATTCCTCCCTCGGACCTTTTCAGATTTTTCCGAATAGGAATGTTTCTCAGCAGAGAATTTATTTTTCTACATTGTATATACCTCGTTATGTCATACTGTGTCTTGAGGTTTCAGATTTTTATATTTTTCTACTCTTGTGATTTTTGATGTGTTGTTGGACAGAAGGTCTGCTACACTTTACCTTTCTATACGAAATAAGGTTTTCTACAAGAGTTTAACATATATTTTATAACTTCGGATTTGTTCTCATATATAGATAGGACACCATATGCTCCTACTTGTACACTGCCTTTAACTTCGGACATGTTTTCATATGTAGTGAGGACTCTATAAGCTCCTTTTTGTACGATTCTTAACGTTTCCGATATGTTTTGTATGTAGAGAGGTCACTATATGCACCTATCTGTAACTGTATTTTATTATTTCCGAAGTTCGGATGTTTGTACTTTTATCAGTTTTACCATTGAAACTGCTATCTTTATTACCCTTTTTGAAATTTTTCTCCTGTTCGGATTTTTCAATTTTGTTAAAAATCCTAAAAAAGGGAAAGGGGTATTGTAGTGGTATTGGTTTACTTCCTCTCCGAAGCACCAGCTGGAGCTACCACTGTGTGCTATTTCTCTGTGTCATATTACTGAGATTAGAAGTCACGCGTATTTCTATCTCCTATCTTTTACAAACAGCATTTTACAGTATTATTGTCTAACCTTAATGTATAAAGGACTGTGGCCTTAGTGCCCGTGTGGCTGTAAAGTATTTCAAATCTTTTATTGATTAGTACTGATGTTCATGTACTCCTAGACACCATGTGGTACTGTGTACCTGGATTGGTGTACAGGTCCGAGAACCAGTTTCGGACAGGTCTTGCTTACCTCTTGAGTCTGAATAAACAGAGAACGGTGTAGGAAATCCCTCTTTTGTCTTATTCTTTGCTAAAAGAACTGGGTTGTAGTGAAGAACACTATATATATGTATACATGTATATAATATTATATGTGTACACATGCATTGTAAATACTTACATATATATATGAATATGCATACATAATTACATGTATGAACATGCATAAATACTTACATGTTTGAACATGCATACATACATATATATATATGAACATGCATACATACTCAATTATTATACATGGCTATGCATGTATGTATACATGAATACATACATGCCAATATCAAAACAATTTTGCATTACCAAGACAATGTAAAATTCTACTATTCAACATCTTTGCCAAATTGAAATGCCAAATTCATGCTATATTATTTACCACTATATTTGATATAGTTGTAGCATCTTCCTACCCCACAACAAATTCTGAAACTACAACTATAGAGCGTGTTATCATCATAATGAATTGTTTTTAAGAAATTATTTTTGATGTATTTTCACATATTATTTTGTATCAAAATTATTTATATGCAGCCATATTCTTTATTTAAAAACCAAAAAAACCATATGAAGAAGGTTTGGTGGATAGACTCATATACCATGCCAATTTCTACGGTTCTATATGTGTTAAACTCAACTCTACTTAGGCCTAATTATCACTTCTGTACTTAGTAGGATCGTCCTACGGCGGGTAGGATCGACCTAGGTAGGATTCCAGTAGGATCGCGTTAGTAATACAGAATTTAGGATTATCCTATATTGTGACAAGGATCCTAGTCCTACCCTCATCCTATGGTAGGATTGATCCTATGTTAGTAATACGCCCCCCAGGATTTCAATTTGAAATCGAGGATGCGTTTATTAGTCTGCCTCATAGTTTGTTTAGTAGAAAGAATAGAATACCTTTCTTTATTCCATCATTCACTGTGTCAGTACAGATTATGCGATTCCTTCCATACCTATCTCGATTATTTCACATCTGATGGCATCTCAAAATCCTTTGTACCTCAAAATCTTTTGTGACTTATGACTCATCTTCCTGTGACACATCACATTTTTCAATAACAAAATATATTTACAAATAAAATAAAAAGGTTGGTATATGCAGAGGGATTCAAATCAGGTATGTGTGGGCAGGCTTTTTTACTCGGCAGCTCAGGCTCTGCTTAGTTTAGCCATTCAGCTATTGTCTACATAGCATATATCAAGCATAGTTCAGGTGTTATGATGGCCCCACACCACTAAAACCCTGTCATGTTCAGGGTTGACACTTATTGTGCATATATAGGGGGAGGTTTGTAACTTTAGACCGTACTGCCTAGCCAAGCCCATCCTCGCTGAAACCACAAAAACTCTCTTGGGAACTAAGGTTTATCTAGGGATAGTTCCAAAACACTGTATTTGCCCCCACCCCCACCCCCACCCCCACCGCATCCCTTCACCTGGGAATAGATAGCAACACCTTTGTTGTAGAGTGGGCCAAGCCCATGCCCACTAAAAACCACCAAAACTCTCTTGGATAGAGTGGACACTGGCAGACATTCCCCCTCCCATCCAGTTGATATTGCTGTAAATTTCTAGTATAGGGTACAGTGGAATTAAGAGTACCCCATAATGTTCAGCAAGCCATGTTCGGACCTGACTCTGTTAAAACACTATATAGGGGCTGCTATTTGGGGAGGTTTCTAGCTCAAGATCTGAGCCTAGCCAAGCCCATGCCAGGCTGAAAACCACCAAAACTCTCTTGGGAAGCAAGGTATAGAGTGGGCACTAGCAGACAATCCCCCACCCCTCCAGTTGATATTGCTGTAAACTAAGGGAAATCTCCGCCTGGGTGGGGGAATGTTTTCTCAGACATTCCCCTACCATTCCCCTACTTACCCGGGGGTGGGGGGGTTGCAATTGACAAGTGCATTAGCATTGTATGGTGAATGTTTTCAACAGGATATTACCATGTGGTTACCTAGAATTTCTTTTAAGTATGGTCAATAATGATGATTTAGCAATGTATATGCCCAGATAGCAGGTGTTCTTGAATAAAGGATGGTAAAAAAGAAAGAATATTCAAATCAAATCCAGCTTAGATGAGATGCGGCGGTCTTGTTGATATTCGCCATTTTTTTTGCTGACTGGAAGAAATCGCTCGCTGTATGGACATGCAGGTCTCTTTGAATGGCCACTTTAACCTCTACAGAGAAGAGAGAGAGAAAAATAGGAAAATAGACTGTTATGTATAGAAGTTAACCTTTATTATTATTATTATTTTTTAATAGAAAAAATGTTGGGGCTAATGCCATAAAAAAACATTTCATGGCCATAGAATGCCCACCAAACCATTCTATTCAAGTGATATCATTGGTATTTGAGACTGGGCCTACATCCCTTGGTCATTTTTGTTTGCTATATATAGTGTAATTCGGCCCAATTTGGCCTAATCTACAACTTCAATGTTAATTGTTTTTTTTTGTTTTTTTAAAAAATGTTTTTGCAACATCCTTTATTTCCATTATCCTGCCTTCTGGGCATATACAATACTAAACATCATGAAAGAGTTATAATCCGGGTATCAAAATACCAAGTACGGTTCTCCAACATGACATTGTTTAGAAAAGCAATAAACGGGAAACAAAAGACCTCTTGGGTCGCTCACCATCATTTCCAACACATTGACATTTTACTAGAGCATTTTTAATCAACAACCTTCGAGTGAGTTTTGTATAAGTTGGTCACCGGTCTAGGACCGGTGGGTGGGCGGGGGGGGGGGGTATGCATATTACAGTTTTACAAAGACCACGGAAACGAGCGTTTCAGCCGGATTGCCATTTATTCGCCTCTCCGCAGAATCTAGACAATGATGAATAGAGAAAATTTACCCGTTTTCAACTCTTTATCGCAATAATTTTTTCACTAAGGTCATCCGTTAGCCTTCTCCAAGGAAGCGATTCCTCACTTCCTTCCGACCTCATGCTTATTCTGACTTCACACCTATGTTTCAACGCATATATTAAAGGCAAAAAGCCAAATTCCCCTTATAAAAAAGCTTCTGCCTATGCACATATGCCTTAGCTGGTAGAATAATCCAGTTGAGCACCTCGTGTTGCAGTTATCTAGCTCAAAGCCAAAAAGTATTTTGGTAGGAGCAACACACACTGCACCTGTATTCATAGCAATAATTTCATTATCTCTGGAATCTCGATTAATGATTCACATGTATATCAGCAATCCAGCTAAATAACTTGACCCATCGGGCTCTCGTTTTACTACATAGAACAAAGAAATGTGCACAGTCATCAGTGTTTTCACAAGAGCTACTTTCAATTCAATTCAATTCATAGATTCTTTATTTGCGGATCTTGAGTTTACAAAGGTAATTCGATGTCTGATTATAGAAGTTAATTCAGATAATCAGTTCTTCCAACGAGTGCCTGAATCTTGATTGCTTTTATAAGGTAGTTTCAAAGGTAACAACAATAAATTAAATTAAGGTATAACAGTACATTAATCATTATGTAGTGAGATGAATGATTAGTTAACAATAACAGATTATGAGAGATGAGGTACAGGCGAGATTTGACACTCCATATAGTACTAATAATAGACATAATTAAGTTTGAGTCAATAAGGTGTCATAGACAGTATAATATTGAAGAATTACAACCAAATCTTCGATATATGAGTAGTATATATAACAGGCACATTTCGAGTACGCCTTCTACTTGAGACCGTCTGATCAAAATACTGTAGCGGGATGTACTCTACTATAGCCTGAGGGAAATTTTTAACCACACGGTCTCTATTTCCCACCATATCCTCTGAGGCCCGTCGATAAAATAGTCTACCGACAAATTGTTTACTATAGACCGATAAAAATTACCGGCATATTGTTTTACTATAGGCCGATGGAAAAAATACGAAGCAGCATACAGTTTATACAATACCGTTTATCATAGCTACATTGAATTTATAATCGAGCAGCGTAGTAGTAGCGAGCGCGTGGTTTATGTTTATTTAATGTATGTTTATTTAAGACATCTATGCAGGATGTCTTACATTTATGCAGGATGTCTTAGCCCACAAGCCGCGTTGTTGCTACTATACCAACCTACATGTACAAGGAACCATGTCACAATAAATAATCTTGTATTATATTTTCTTTAAGCGTTTGAATATTGGCATGGAGACAATATAATACAATAATTAAGATTTCAACATAAAATGGACATGTTTACTGTACATGAATTATGTAAAACATTAGAAAACAAGGAGACTTCTAATTATTTGGAGAACCATACATTGTTATAGATAATTTGTTGACAATAAAAGTTTTTAAATTTAAATGTAGATATACCAGTTTTACGATATATTATTTTAATTACTTTAATCGAAGGTTATGCTGAGCCCTGATTTGTATGTGGGTTAAGACTTTTAGAAAATGTGCAATTGGCAGCTTTACACATTAAGGAAATTTTGCTAAATTAGGCTGAAAAATGAAGAGTTTTGGGTATATATGGTTATAGTTGGTATTGTGTTGATTTAAAGTATCTGTTTTGCTATGTTAAACTGCATTTTAAAGCTTATTTTTGTTTTAAATGTGAGTTATTTAAGAGGACTAGTGGAAGTGAATTGTACATTTTTTAAAAATCTAACCCATATATTTATATTAAAGGATGTGACGATGATGGTGATACAAGATATTTAATATTACCGTGTGTCATTTGTCACGTCCGCCACGATTTTCTTAAGGATGCATTTTTCCCCCTCCCCTTTTTGTCACGCATTGCGCGCGCGTATGTTATGGGTTGAATTTTGAGGAAATGTATAATTTGTAATGATTAAAAGCAAATTTATTTTGTTTAAATATGATGTGTTATTATATGTAAAATTGTACCTATTAAATTTATTGATTTCTTAGTTTAATAAACAATTTTTAAGAATAATTTATTCATGCGAACTGACTTTAATTATTGAATATGATTAAGAAAAACAATTGTACATTTTTTGGGGTTGAACCCACCCCCGTGTTATTTCTTACCAATCTCGTATATAAGCCGACGTTGCACCGGCATAATCTTATCGATTGCTGTTTAACCAAGACGGGAAGAACGGACGGGGTGGGGGAACAGAACCAGTTTAGAAGTGCGCGGCGAGGAAATTACACAAATGGACTGAAGGAAATTTATAATAATAATATTCTATAGAAATCTATATGAATTGGTATTTGAGACATATGTAAATCATTTTTGCAAATGATTTACAAATGTACATATACCCATCTTGTATAGATTTCTATATTATATTATTATTGAAAATATTTCACACGAAACATCTCTTTTGAAACCGTAAGTTTTTATTTGTTTAATTATGTTAAGTTTTACGTTAGACTTAGAATTTAACCATGTGGTTTCATATACACATAAGATTATGTGAATCAAATGGTGTTTTTGAAACATAAAAACATAAAAACAAGATTGCTTGAATATAGATTTAATAGGTTTACATATTTAAGACAATATGGTATATAATACTTGAAAGATTGTTTTCATGGACAAGTACAGTAATGCATTAATGCTAAAGTTTAATAGTTTTTATTTAAGACAATATGGTACAAATACAGTATATATATAGTATGATTATAGGAGATATGTCCAACTTAATGTTATAGGAGATATATGGGTTAGTTTTGTAGAAAATGTACAATAATATTTGAAAGTAAACATTGCCTTTGCGGGCAAGTACAGTATAATCTCAATAATTATATGTCCATCATTTCCATATTTACTGGTGAAATGTATATTGGATTTCTATAGTTGTAGTTAGTTCTATATATATAACAGGATAAAAATATTATAATGATAATGAATATGATTGTAAAGGTTGAAATAATTATGGATGTTATTGGAGAACACACAGAAACTTTACTAGTTTTACATGATATTGCTATGGCGTTGTTTGTTGAATTGGTGATGTTAAGGTGTGCAGTCGTCTTAGGAATTGTTCTGGAAAAAAAGAAATAGGCTGTAGTTCGTCTGCCACATTTAATCTTAGAGTAGAAGTAATCAATTATAGTTTGAGACCCTGAGAGTTAATTTAGTGGGTATTTGAAATTACATTTATATTGACTTTGTAATGTTATTAATAATGTCTGTTTTTTTTTTTAGTTCATTGTTTTAGGGATTGTACGATGAAGGCGCCCCGGGAGCGAGGTGCCCTGAGACAGAGGCGCCCTTGCTGAGACCCAAGCTTTTTGACCTAAGATCGAGGCGCTTACCCTATACATACATCGAAGCGCCCCGCCGGTGTTTAGATTAAAGTGCCTGAATGTTTAACAGAAATCAATACTAAAACTAACCCTAAACCTAACCATTAAATTGGTTGTTCTAAATCCGTAAATTGATTGTTTTAAGTTTGTAAATTGATTGTCCTAAGTTTGTAAAGAGTATCTTTAACGCTTCGATGAAAGAGGTGGGTGTCTTGATCTTAGCCCAGGCAGGGCGCCTTGGTCCCGGCGCTTGATGCTTTGATTTGATCGCTTTGATTTTGGGGCGCCTTTGTTTTAACCCCGTTTTAGGTAAACAGAGCTTTTTAAACCATTTGTAAAAAAGGGAAAAAACATACAAACAAGAATAACTTGACATATTGATTTTTACGGAATATGATGAGATGCCACTACTTACATATTGATTTTGTAAAATCAAAGTTTGTTTCTTTAACCCCTTGTTTTAGGTAGGGACACGAAACAGGGACAGGGACCTTACCCGGGTATGAATAGATTCATTGTAAATTGATTTAATATCAATTAATATCCAATGAATATTGTTTTTTGATCGATCTTACCCTTTTAAATAACTCGCGTAGAGTGTTTAAAAATGCTTTTTAAAGAACTTGCGTAGAGTGTTGAAAAACATTTTTTGAAAACCTTTGGGTTCACTTCCTGAAGGAGTGTACAGTTGTGTAACCCATTCTTACACATTATACTGTTCTAGGTATAACATTAATTCCGTTTTCCCTGTTTGTTTCCAAAGGGAGCAATTATTATTTTCATACATAGAAAGCGTTTTTGGAAATTGAGGTCAACCTCCTGATTCTAGGCCTAGGGTTTTGGTAGCAGGCTTTGCAGGCTGGTCCCGGGGCTATACTATAGCAAGGCCTGATATCAGTAAATAGCTAGGGCACACGTTTTTTTTTGTTTTTTCCCCCAGTTTACTTTGGGTGTTTTCATGGGAGGGGCAGTGTGTGGTAGTGTGTCACTAAGCGGTTATGTTAGTGAGTGAAGGGTGCAGTGTGTGGAGGTAAAGAAAGGAAAAAAAAAAGTGGTTGCATTCTTTTTTTATTACTACTACTAAGAAACGCTTCCACTTTTCCCTTTCCTTTTGTAAATTTCTGTCTTTTTTCAACAGCTGCACTGGGAAAAACCCAATTGGAGCTATTACGTTGTTATGCCTTGCTGGTCATGAGTGTTGTCCACTTACTATCTTCCCCCATATAGGTTTAATATGCACCTTTGTTACCCAGAGGTGCACACCTTAGCTATACGTGTCCATGATAATGGGAGATTGCTGGTAATTTTTAACATACACAAATGAACAAACTTTAAAACTTGATTTTACTTAATCGTTGATGTAAAAACTTACCCTTGTGATACTTTATAGTGCCTGTAATCCATAAATACATAATTTTATGAGTAATAATGTATTTTGATCAACGAGCCAAGTAGAATGGCTACCATTTTGAATCTTTAACGCTTACCCTATCCACACTTCCGATTGAAGGAAGCAGTTATTAAAGTACAAGCACTTTTTGTTTCCGCTTAAATTTAGTTGCCATCTTGTATGTCTGTGAGGAGAGCTTAGGGAAGCTTACTAAATGCTCCCCGATTTCCACTTTCTATTACATGATTTTAAGTCAAACATGGCACCGTTTACGTTTGCCATTTACATCGATTAAAACATTTAAGTTGGATACAAATATATTTATTACCCACGGCCAAAGCCCAAATTACTTATGTAGGAGTGTGCCAACAAGATTTAAAAGGTGAATAACTTTTTTGTTGCACCATGCATGTAGTTTGTAAGCACACACCAATTAACTGATTTCCCTTTCTTAGACGGCGTAAAGATAGCCAGCTTTGTTGGTTTAAATCACTTATGAAGGAGTGTACAGTTGTGTAACCCATTCTTACACATTATACTGTTTTAGGTATAACATTCATTCGGTTTTCATTATCTGGTATAGCCTAGCTAAGTATAACCATCTTTTTTGACAATATATTTGCTATATGCCTGTGGTAACGCTCCCCCTTTTAAACGCAAGAAAACATCCAAAAAGTTTACCCACTGACAAGATCCCTATTAGATTTTGTTTTAGTGATTGGACATCGCCTGTAGCTGCTTAGGCGGAATTTAATGCTGAAGGGAAAAAGTTGTTTTCATTATTTGGTATAGCCGCAAAAAACTTATACAAAAGATTTGTGGTCCTGGGCAATAATGTCCATCTTACATTTGCGTGGTTTTGGGCAATAATACCCATTTTACACACATTGCGCAGTCCTGGGCAATAATGTCCATCTTACATTTTGTGGTTTGGGGGCAATAATACCCATTTTACACACATTGCGTTGAATAATGATATCATCTTTCTTTAATATATAACAAATTTCAGTTCTGGGCAATAATATCCATCTTACATTTGGCATCAGGGATGCTAAATAGGCGGAATTTAATGCTGAAGGGAAAAAGTTGTTTTCATTATTTGGTATAGCCGCAAAAAACTTATACAAAAGATTTGTGGTCCTGGGCAATAATGTCCATCTTACATTTGCGTGGTTTTGGGCAATAATACCCATTTTACACACATTGCGCAGTCCTGGGCAATAATGTCCATCTTACATTTTGTGGTTTGGGGGCAATAATACCCATTTTACACACATTGCGTTGAATAATGATATCATCTTTCTTTAATATATAACAAATTTCAGTTCTGGGCAATAATATCCATCTTACATTTGGCATCAGGGATGCTAAATAGGCGGAATTTAATGCTGAAGGGAAAAAGTTGTTTTCATTATTTGGTATAGCTGCAAAAAACTTATACAAAAGATTTGTGGTCCTGGGCAATAATGTCCATCTTACATTTGCGTGGTTTTGGGCAATAATACCCATTTTACACACATTGCGCAGTCCTGGGCAATAATGTCCATCTTACATTTTGTGGTTTTGGGGCAATAATACCCATTTTACACACATTGCGTTGAATAATGATTTGAATAATGATATCATCTTTCTTTAATATATAACAAATTTCAGTTCTGGGCAATAATATCCATTTTACATTTGACATCAGGGATGCTAAATGTCAGACTTTTAGCTGATTTCCAATTTTGTCAATTTCCAAGAAAATCAATACTTTCACAATTATTTATCAACTAAATCTTTAGTTTGGTTTTGCAGTTCTTTCTATTCCTTTTCTTTTTTGCCGTTTTGCAGTCCATTTTATTTCTTTCCTTTTTTCCCCAGTGTCAAATCCCAGTTAGACGTACACAGTTTCCACTATCAGAGTTTTCTTAGAGGTTTTTCAGGCGGCGAAAAGTTAAAAAGACCGGGCAGAATATTTACTGGCCGCTTATTGGTAAAAAATCGACGCCAGAAGTGGCTGCTTACTAGTAGCGCTTTCTTACGAATAAAAAGTCAACTATGAAATCTAGAAGACAACCATACCGATTCCAACCTTTTTTATTAAAGCCAAAACACCCCCAATGAAAGGGGATTTCCCCTTTCATACTTTTTTTTATGCTGGCTTAAGTTGTCATGCCTTGCAACACTTTAAAGTATTGCAACACTTTAAAGTATTAATAAAGGCAAACCAATTTTACTTACCCTGATTGAATTTTTAATTTCAACAAATCAAATTTTGCGCAATAGATGCAATTATCACAGTTGAAACTTACAACACCGCATGAAAATTGCGTTGTTTCTCCGATATTTCTTTGTGATTGTCTTCCTCGATAATGTAAAGATTTGCACAAAAACCCAACCACACATGCACTGTTGCGGTTGTCTTACCCTATGAAAACGTGAGGACTCGATTTTTAGTTATTCGTAGTTGCTATATCTGCGATTTATTTATATATAGACCCACGTTTTCTTTTCAGTTCCTTTGGAAACAATGGAAGTATAATAAACTTGCTTGGGTATTGTGAGCAAGATATCCTGTAAGTTTTGTCCTTGTTGGCCCTATTTAGCTCCATTTTAGCTTGCTTGGGCTATTGTGAGCAAGATATCCTGTAAGTTTTGTCTTTATTGGCCCTATTTAGCTCCATTTTAGCAAGAGCAATAGATGCAATTATCACAGTCGAAACTTACAACACCGCATGAAAATTGCGTTGTTTCTCCGATATTTCTTTGTGATTGTCTTCCTCGATAATGTAAAGATTTGCACAAAAACCCAACCACACATGCACTGTTGCGGTTGTCTTACCCTATGAAAACGTGAGGACTCGATTTTTAGTTATTCGTAGTTGCTATATCTGCGATTTATTTATATATAGACCCACGTTTTCTTTTCAGTTCCTTTGGAGACAATGGAAGTATAATAAACTTGCTTGGGTATTGTGAGCAAGATATCCTGTAAGTTTTGTCCTTGTTGGCCCTATTTAGCTCCATTTTAGCTTGCTTGGGCTATTGTGAGCAAGATATCCTGTAAGTTTTGTCTTTATTGGCTCTATTTAGCTCCATTTTAGCAAGAGTCAATTGATCTTGAACTTACATCGCATAAAAATTGCGTTTCTGTCCTTTTCTAATTATTTCAGTTGGAACACACACACACACACACACACACACTATTCTTACATGTGTTTACATTTACATCAAATTTCAATGTATGACTAGCATTTCCATCATCTCGCTAGTTGTTTCAACCCACTTGTTTTAACGGTGATTAACTTACCAAAAAAAAAACCCACAAACACTGCCGTTTTATCCAACAGTTGATCCTAACTATTCTTACACGTGTCTACATTTACAACATGTATGACCATCATTTCCATCATCTTGCTACTTGTTCCATCCCATGCAAAATCGCAGGACACTGCAGAGTATTTTCCAGGAATTTGGGAACAAAAATATTCTTGATTTCCTACGGGAAACCAAATTGTAACCTAAATAAAACCTGACTTTGTTAGGTTAAACCCTGTTTTATGAAATAGGAAATTTTACAGAATAAAATAATAAAACCACCATATATATATATATATTTGCCCACCATATATTTGCCAACTTTTAATTACTATTAGCGGAGGTGACCAAACCAAACTAAACCAAATTAAACTAAATGTCACTATGATTATGAAAAAGAATAGTTATTACCTTGTAGTAAATACAGGTGCAGACTTGGGATTTGCAACAGTAGACGTGGGATCCACAATTGTAGACGCAGGATCCACCACATCCGATACATTTGTTACTATTTTATAAAACCTAAAATATAAACAATATAATATATAGTATACGAAATATGTTAAAATAATATTTTTACTAATGCAGCTAAACTAGGCAACTAATTTCCCAGCCAAACTAGACATTTTGATTTCTTTTTTTTAGCCAAACTAGGCATTTTGATTTCTTTTCCAGCCAAACTAGGCATTTTGATTTCTTTTTCAGCCAAACTAGGCATTTTGATTTCTTTTTTAGCCAAACTAGGCATTTTGATTCCTTTTTCAGCCAAACTAGGCATTTTAATTCCTTTCCCAGTCAAACTAGACATTTTGATTTTGTTTATTATCCAGATCAACTGATCCGGTCCTTTTTTTACAAAACCCCAGTGCTAGGGTAGGCACAACAACAGGTGGCACCTCTAGTGTAAAGTAAGCACACCAGCCTTTTATGAACTGGACGCGCCTGGGGGGGAGATTGTATGTAAAGTTACTACACTAAGATATATTTTCAAGTTGTTTTTACCCGGTAGTAGCAGATACGGATGGTGTACTTGTAGTTGCTACATAAATGGTAGAATCTACCAGTGTAGTAGTAGTAGTAGTCAATACACGAATAGTACGATTTACCATCATTTCCAAAAACCTAAAATATAAACAAACATATAACTATTTAAATATAAATGTAATGGTAACTGGTACCACAGTTTAGTCTCTTTTTATTTAGGTTTGACCAGTATACGTGACATACAGTAAAACAATGATAGAACGTATAAATAATTTCTTTTATGTGTCTAGCATGCATACATAAAAACCTTTGCTTTGTGAGTGAACAATAGAATATTACATATGCCCCCCCCACCCCGCTTCCTTAAAAAAATGGGTTACTATGATCAAACCCTTACACCTTTTAAGCTGGACATCAAAGTACTCCAAGGTGAATTTAGAATCCCTAAACTTGAACTTATTAAAGTAAACTTTACAATTTTGTTACTTGAACCGTACCTTTCGTTGGTGGAACCTCTTAATCTTTATTTGTACTACAATTATCATGGTCCATCCAACCTAACATTTTACATTTTTTATAGTAAAAATGCTTGGTAAACCGTCCTTTATGGCAGCTAACGCACAAGTGTTTTAGTTTATAGGTATCAAGTTTCCTTGCTAAATGCGTTATCAAGACATGTAAATGCCTATAGACTTGACTATTAAAATCTAGCAATGAGTGAATTTCGATTAATAAATGGATGGAGTATATCTCGACAACGTTGATGGATCCATTTATTAAATTGGTGGTTCGATGTTGTTGGAAATAACATGTGTGTAAATTATAAATTAAAAATATTTATATGGATGCTTAGTAAGAATATGATTACAGATAATTACAATGCTTACACATATAGATCAATAGGACATGTACGCAATATTGATTCAATGATAATACGAAATAGACATATAAAACGCTCGCAAATTTGGGAAATGTATACAGCCCTTGTTTATGATGTATTTGCTATGTATAAAATAATACCATATCCTCGTGATCGATTTATGATAAGGTTTATTACTCGAATAAGGCGTCAAACTCAATTTTACATAAACCATATTAATTTTTTTTCATTTATGTCTTTAGAAAGCATGTGTATGCATGCTATACGACATTATATAGAAATGGAAATTATTCGAGAATCACAGTTAAATAATATACCTCATTTAAAACATAAAATATTACTGGATAATTCACTTCAATCTACGTCTTGTTTAATATATAAAAAGCTATGGAAATATGCATCTAAAAAAATTGAAATAAAACTATAATAAGTATTATACTTACGTGCAAGCTCCACTTTCGCAAATATATTTTACATTTCTGGTCCTCAAAGTGTGCAAATAAGGAAGAGTCTGAAGGTTGTAGTATATATCATTTTTCCAGTCTATTGTTGTCAAGTTCAAAATGAATTCTGTTGTTAGAAGAGATGTAATGCTAAGAACATTTGGAATACATTTGCATTTGTAAATTTCCGTTCCTGAAATGTTGGTTTTTACACAATTCGCGCGAAAACTACAACAATGACAGATCCCTGCCATTGCAAGCATACAGATAAAGAAAATAATAGAATTCATTTTAGTCAAGTTAGATGTTGGTTTAAAGTAGTAGTTGGAAGTTGTTGCTGATTGCCTGAATGTGCGCGCAAGTGTGTGCATGTAGAACTAGGGATTGCAAGTCTTTAGAAAATAAGCTACAATGTGTAGATAAATTTTAGAATAAGTAGTAAAAATTAATGTATGAATTACTACATTGATTTTTTTTTTGTACATTAATACACATGATATAATTTTTACCATTGTAATGACATTGCAATTTATTGTAAACATTATTGCTGGGTTTATAAATCTTAACGAATAGATTCACTAATTGTTTATGCTAGCATTGTTTTGAACAACTGTGTATTCATCTTGGGTGGTACTAAAACTATCAGTTTAATTGGGGAGGGGAAAACTGAGAAAGAAATAAAAACGCTGTGATTCTACAAAACATTAATGGATCTACATAGATAAAGCAAGGGGTTGTGAGAACAATGGATTTAGTGCAAAGATGTGCGTGTGTGTGTGTATATATATATATGGTCGATTCCAGTGAAATCGGGGCCAAAACCTATTTTTTTGCATTTCTGGCTATAAATGAAAAAATATTGATAATACGGCCTTCATATTTTCAGGAGATAACCATGCTATAGACCCACCCATCCCTACTAAAATTACTTTTTTTTCCCATGTTGAGTATTTCTACAGTGGCCAAAATTTACCAGCGATAGATTACGAATGCACACCCCAAAAATTGCATATATACACATATATTTATTATCTAAGAACATTTTAAAACAATGAAATGTGCTCAACATATACTGGAAGGGCTTGGCAATGCATAGAAACAAATATATTTTTATCATGATCAAATATGAAGACACCAGGCTGAGTTGTTCATGGCAAAGTCGGCCAAATTTTACTCTAAGCGATAGATTACGAATGACACGTTTTTCCTACATATTTCTTTTGGCTTTGAAGATTAGTAAAAGATATTTCTCATATATATTTCATGTGGTGTTTTGCAAATTATCCCAAATTTTTGTGATTCTGCAACCATTTTGAGGCTCCCAGTGAGCCTTTCGGATGCAAAAATCATGTTTGTATTGAATTCCTGTGCAGCATGACAATTAGCAGCACTTGTATAGTAAATAATGGAGAATAAATAACAATTTCTGGTGTATTTGATCATTATTCATGTCTTGACAGGTAACAGGCACCAAAAGTCATATTTACATTCTTATTTCTTGTATACATGTGATTAAAAAGTCATACGTAATCTATCGCGATAGATTACGTATGCAATGATAGATTACGTATGCATGGTGAAAATGATATTTCTGAAACCAAGAATCATCTAGGATTAATTTCTATTACTGAAAATATGTGGGAAGGGACAAAGTCAGAGAACTGATATGCTTTCATTCATTAAATAGCAAAATTTCTCATGGAATAGCACAAATAAAAGATAATGATAGTTTACAAATGAGATAATTGATAACAAAAGACACTGGAAAAGGGATATTTCTTGAAGCAGAAGTAATCAAAGACTGCTTATTATACTGAATTATACTGCTTCGAATATATGGAAAGAAATAAGGTAAGAACAATAGCATGAAAATTGTAATTAAATGGCAGGGTTTTGAAAACATAGATAGATTACGTATGCACGATAGATTACGTATGCACGATAGATTACGAATGACACTGGGAAAACGGTATCTTTTAAAGCAGAAATCTTCCTCAAATGATTTTTTTGTTTAGGATATATGGGAAGGAATAGTCAAGTAAATTATATGATTTTTAAAAATAAAAATGCCATTTTTTTCAGAGATTATGGCAAATGATTCAGAAATCGCATCAATTGAAAATCGTAAAAATCTGTGGAAAAATTAAAATTCTCCTTCCTTGTTGAAAATATGATGGTTATTCAATGGAAGTTAGCTTGTGATTATGGATTAGGAATAAATGAATGATAACAATAGCATTTTTATGACCTTAACTGTCATAGGTTGTTGGTAAATATGCAAAATATCGCCAGAAATGGTTGCAGCGATAGATTACGTATGCTTTTTCAATTATGCCTAAATACATTAATATATGTACTAGGTGCAAATGTTTTTCACCTATACACAGCCCTAATCGTTCTCTTTAATGACATATTTAGACATTTATTGTTTATGAGATATGGGATATAGTGTAAAGATTAGCAGAAAGTTACTTAGGATAAACTCAAGGAACGATAGGTAGCCAAGATTTTTAAATCCACACACAAAAAAAATAAAAATAAAAAAACATATTTTTTTTAACATGCTAAACTAAGTTAAGCGGTTCTTCATGATTTAAATAAACAAAATTGGGACATCTCCAATTAAATATACACAAATATGATATATTCAATATTTAAGGATTGCATTCGTAATCTATCACTAATTTTCAATGCAAAAACTTCTACCACTCCTGGTTCCCAGAATTTCAAGAGTTAAGAGCTAAGACTTTGGGCTTTTCATCCTTTGACCATCTATATTCAATGACAAAAAAATGATAACGATTGGATAAAATAATAAAAAACACATAATGGCCCCCATTTCGCTGGAATCGACCATATATATATATATATAGATGAACTTTTGTTTATATATCATTGAAAAATAGGAATTATATACTATGATGTAAGTATGAACATTTGCTATGTTATTAATTTAATAATATTAGGTACAAAAATTGATTTTAAGAATAAATATAAAGAACTAAACTTGCACAAGACTGAACAGTTTTTTAAAAATAGTCTTTTGTGTCAAAACAGCTTTATTTATAAAGGAACGTGCGTGCTAAAATATAATGACTATACTGTAAGGGTTACGAAAAAAGGCTTTGTTTCGTTTCTTATTAAGGATCGTTTTGCATTAGTACTTAGAAATTTAAAAAAGATTATATCTTTGTTTTTAATATATTTTAATCATAAATACACTTTACTTAATCAAAATGTAGTTATAAAGGTAAAGAATATACAAATAACATTTCAAATTAAAGAATGTGAATTAAGTTTTTCATTTTTTTGCCAGCAATTTATTTTTCAACACAATGCTAAATATATATTTTTTATTAAAGAGTGTAATAATGAAGATTTTAGCTGGATTCCAGTTCCCAACTTAAATATCAAAATCGGAGATGCCTTTGTTTGTAATTATTTAAAAGTAAAGTTTAATAACCATACAATATTATCAATTTCTCATACATATAAAGGCAGTTGCCTTACTCAGTGCAACTGAAGCCTCAGTGGTTATATCGACCACGCCCCTTTGCTAGGGGATTAACTATGACGTCACCGGCGCCTCAGCCAATCACAGGCGGGCTAGGGTTGCCACGCCCCCCTTCCATTCTCCCAACCGTCATTCAAGTTCATTCACCGAGTCGGTGTAGACGTTGGGTCCCTCATCGCCGAAAAATTTTAATTTTTGGTCGATTTTTGTTGGATTTTTCTCCAAATATGGGAAAACCAAAGCAGTGTGCCCCGTGTGGCTATGCGCATGAACCGCCTACTGGTCAACTTTGTAATAGAAGATTAATCGCCGAGGTAAAGGCTGTAGAAGGGGAAAAGACTACCCATCTCACCGATCGTGTGACGGGAATCGAAGGTATGATGGAAAAAATCATGACTGCCGTAGTTGGACTTGAGAAACGTGCTAATGACAAAGGTATTTTACCTGAGAATTCTGAAATTTCTTCTAATGATTCGGAAGTGAAGTTCGACAAGCCAAGATTCTCTCGTCGTGATGAGATGGGAGTTCCCGGAGGTGCCGAGGGAGGTAACCGTCAACAGTCCGATGAATCGTTCTATCGTCGTCGCTCGAGGAGCCCGAGTGTTGTCAGCTCGATCTACGATGTACAAGGCAGTGATCACCGTCGTAGGAGGGCTAGATCGGCTTCAAGAACAAGGTCGAAGCCTTTTGATCATTCTAACGAATTAGAAAAAGGTGAAGAGATTGAGAATTTTGAAACATTACTTTTACTAAATCTTAAACTGGTTGCAAAGCTGTTGACTGATGAACGGCCGCATGGCGAGATCACCGGAGTAGTAAATCATGCCATCACGATGTGTGAAAAATCTAAATCTCAAATCTATTTGCTGAGGGCTAGCATAGCCTATGATAAAGCTGTACGTGTGAGAGCTAATAAGTTAGGCTTAGAGGCTTTCAATGATGTTAAGCAAGAAGAAGTGCTTCGTACGTACTCGTATGAGAATTCGAAGAGGGCTTCGGGGACGTCATCGTCGATGGACAAAAAATCGTCAGCAAAGAGGAAAGAAAAAGTCTGTTTCAAGTTTAATTCCGCTGCTGGGTGTGCAAAATCATCGTGTGAATTTCCCCACAAATGTTCTATTTGCTTTGCTAGTGACCATTCTGCTCGGTCATGTTCATCGAAGGTTAGCAAATAGGATACGGACAGCGAACAAGAGTTCTCAAGGGTCAAGGTTGATTCTAGTTGTTATGGTGATTTCAATGTAGGTCGGGGAAGCCCTTCCGCTGGTTGGGAAAGTCCTTCCGGTAAAATGGCGGCCATGGATGGAAAGACTGAACATTTGGACACTCATGCAGCTAAGTTTTCTCCCGATTTAACTCTTTTCGCTAATGTCGAGCCCGTTTTTGACCCTGATGATGTGTGTTATGACATTTTTCATAATATTGCAAATTTTGTGAATGGTAATCCATGTGATAGCGGTGATAATGTTATTTTTGTAGCGCCGAAATCTCCGGCGGGTAATGATATTATAGTTTACACCGAATGTGCCAAGGGCATTTGTACATGTATTCACTCTTTGGGAGATCTCCCTGTTCAATTGAAACCCTGTAGGTTCGCATATGCCATTTTTTGTCAAGGTAGAAAATTTGTTGACGAATATATCAATGTTTTCTTCAATGTGTGTGATGGTGTAAACATCGTAGATACGGTCCCTGAACCTTACGAGTGTGAGAATTATCGTTCGATCCTAGAGGATGGTCCTCGTCTAAAAATGGATAAAATCATTGCTAACGAACTTAAGGAAGGTTATATTTCTGTTACAAACGAAAAACCCCATTGTGTCCATGCTTTAGGTGCAGTTAACAAGCCTGATGGTGGTATACGTCCCATCACGGACTGTAGTCGTCCTTTTGGATTATCTGTTAATGATCATTGTGCCAGTTTGGTAAGGGAATTTTCATATAATTCAGTCGAAGATGCTGTTGATCTTATCGGTAATGATTATTATATGTCTGTTATTGACATTAAATCTGCTTATAGAGCAGTTGCTGTTAATCCCAACCATCGTAAATACTGTGGCTTTGCTTGGAATTTCAATGGGGTAAATACTTATTTCATTGACAACCGTATGTGTTTTGGATTAAAAACTGGTCCATGCTATTTTGACTCTATCTCAAATATCATAGCCGATATCTTAAAGAACACTTGTGATGTAGAAATCGTAAATTATTTAGACGATTTTTTCGTGTGTGGTGGTACTTATGAGGAATGTTTATCAGCCAGAGATGCAGTAGTACAAGTATTGAGGTATCTGGGTTTTTATGTCGCCTGGCATAAAGTTACTGCTCCTTCAAAACAATGCAAATACCTAGGATTTGATATAAATTCAAATGATATGTCCATTTCTCTGCCTGTAGAAAAGGTGAAAAAGTTAAATGATCTAACAGGTATATTGGAATCAAAAGATTTCATCACAAAAAAGGAGCTAGAAAAGGCTTGTGGTTATGTCAGCCATTGCTCAGTTGTCTATCCTGGGGGTAGGACCTTCTGTCGTAAATTTTTTGATCTGTATAAGGTTATGATTAACAAACATATAACCAGGATACGAATTTCTGATGAATTTCGAAGGGATTTAAAATGGTGGAAAGCTTTCACTAATTTTTTCAATGGCAGACGGTTATTGCACAAAGATGTATACACATATCCCATGATTTCTGATTCTTCCAGCAAAGGATTCGGGGTGTATTTAAATTGTGACTGGATGGCTGGAGTTTGGGATGATATTTCTCAACCTTTTGTCGATTCTGAATGTGGTCATTTGGCTCTGAGCCCCACTGATGGTGTACAAGCTACCAATATTAATATACAAGAACTATATCCTGTGATGCTTGGTGTTAAACGATGGAAACACTATTTCAAAGGTTTTAAAGTTAAATGTTTCATAGATAATACACAGGTTATTGCTATGCTAAAAAATGGTGTGAGTTCTAGCAGTCAGGCTATGGAATGGCTATACGAACTATACTGGGTCTGCTTTATTTATGACATTGAGTTGGAGCCCATATATATTAACACAAAAAACAATTTCATTGCTGACACTTTATCTCGACTTGCATATTTTTCTACTGACTCGCCTGAAATTGGCTATTTATCAGCAGCAAGTTTGTGTTGTAGTGAATATTTATTATTCTCTTCTGACAGGACCAACAAGGTTGATGAACATGGTGTTAAATCTCAGGAAAATGTCAGTTTGTAACTCTACACAAACTCAACGATCAAGACAATGGATGTGTTTCTCCAAGTTCTTAGCTGATCATCATCTTCCTTCTCACCATGTTACTGTGGATATTATGTGTATGTATTCTGCCTGCCTGTCAAGTTATATGAAACACTCATCAATTATTACATATCTGAATGCGGTGGTGTTTGGGGCTAGACTCAGGAATATTCCTTGTGTTTCCCTTGCTCATCCAGATATTAAATGTACTTTAAAAGGCATTTCTAAGCTGCCTGGAGCTGCTTTATCTCCATCAGCCCCCATCCTGCCTATACATCTACAAAAAATGAGTAAATTCGTCGACTGTGGATGTGAGCAAGAGTATCTTGCCTGGTCTATTTTATTTTTTTTATTCAGGACACTTTTAAGGGTTGGACATGTCATTGTTTCTCCCCATACGATTTGCAGGAGAGACATTACAATTACCCCTTGGGGTATGGAAGTGGTGGTGAATTCTTCAAAGACATCTTCATCTCCATTTATTATTCCTGTTGCAAAAAGCAAATCTAAAGACTTGTGTGCTGTTCACCTGACCAGGAAATTAATCAATTCTACACCTGGCAAGTCCAAGGACTATCTATTTCGCACACCTACTGGATCTTCTTTATCTTCAATCTTCCTGAACAATTACCCCAGTAGCACACTTTTATTCCTGGAACGTTCTCACAATGTTTTGTTGTTTGTTAGCTTAATGTTTGAAAGTGAAAATTTATTGGATGTTCCCGGAACATGTGTTAGGGGAACGTTCCTATCTAACATTGATACAATGTTTGACATTTATGTTCCACTTATGTTGTTTACCAAATGTTCCTGCAATGTTTTTTCATAACGCTACAGAAACATACTTCTGTAACATTACGCTTACAGGTCAAAAGGATGTTAGGAGAACAGTTCCATCTAACATAGAATAAACGTTCTTAACTTCAATTCCCCCAATGTTTGTTTTCTACCATTAGCCTACTGTTCATTTTTAACGTTTAAAAAACATAAGTCTTAAACACCATTACAAGGTTCTATACAGGGCTGCCCCCTCCATTCCATACGCACAATCGCAGTTTTTTATTTACTCTCATAAAATCATCATTTCATCATTTTTCCTGTAGCTCTACTTCTTCATACCAGCTTCTGTAAAGAATAAAATACAGCTATATTCGGTGCAATGCATCCAGAGTTAATACATTTTCTAAAAATACTAGTTAGTGTGTCATCATTTAATCAAATAAATAAATGTTCTTTGAAGTGAGGTTTAGGAATCCATCTTGCTTTAGCAGACAACTATTTAGAAATGAATATCCAATCAGGGAGAGGTATTAAAATGACTGATATGGCGATTTTAAATGCTACATGAATTTACCATGGTTACATGTACACCACATGGCCTCGCTATGTGATGGTAGTGATGGTAGTGATGGTGTGATGCCTGTAAAGCGACCATAAGTACTTAAATAAACATTCATATGATTACAGTCTGGCTTGGCCCAGCATGAAGCCAAACTGTCATTTTATAAAATGTTGCACCCACAGAAACATGTAGACAAAGGAAATGGTAAAGTTAGATAGTCTAAGAATCAATACATTATGTTCATAATGGAAGAAACTTTCAGAAACAATCTGAGTTGAAGATGATTTAACGAAGTTCAAAATTTCGGTACAAAAATGATATTATAACACATTCCTACAAACAGGACGAACTGAAATGTAAAGACACATTGTGAGTAATATGGTAGCATAAATCAAGGTGTATAATTCCTGATTACTACAGCAGAATTACATATCAGATAACAATATAAGTACAGTGTTACAAACCTTACCTACCAGCTTTTCACAACGTGTTTCTAGTTCTTCCATGTCTAGAGGGGTCTCTTCTTGCCACTGAAATAGAAATCATTATTTTCCAACCATGTAGATGAATGCTTAGAGAAATGGTTATAAATCTCAGCTAATAATAGAAGCATCAATTCAGTGAAATATAAAGTAGTACATGCCAGCGGCCTTCATAATACTCACATTAATCCTGAACAAGATAGAATAAAGGAGTGATAAGTCCTCATCTTTCTAGCATGGTTATTAGCAACAGGATGCTGGAGTAACTGACACAGAGATGTTCACGCTTTGCTGGTGGCTGTAAGAATGTTCAAATCGTGGGGGTTGCTTGACCAACGGTCACTTCCTGGAGTGGAAAATCCCCACTGGTGGCGCCCTCTATATCCCAGGGTAGTATACTACCATCTATTGTTGAGGGGAAAAATGCTAAAGGGTGTTATACCCTTTAGTCTTCTTTAAGAATTATTAATAGTATCAATGGATCACCATCATTATTTACAAAGATGAAATCAAGCTGATTCCAGTGATTTTGTGACTCATTTTTCTGTGACACATCACATACATTTGTATGATGCATAATCGTCATGCTGAAGCTTGAACACAGTATATTAAATATATCGTTGATTATTCATATATGCTCATATATATAGCTAATGTACAAACTACCCTGGAAACGCTTTCCAACGGTCTGAATATATCTGGATGCCTGTTTCTCTACTATAATTATTGTCTTCAATAGGATTTAATTTGATGAGCATTCTTGTTTTTCACACAAGTATAGTATGTATATGCAATGTGTATGCAATATATTATTATTTTTTTTAATATGTATTTTATGCACAATTAAGTTATTATATAGTGTATAATATTATTCTCTCTTCTTTGTAGTAAAATAAAAACCAATATTTTTTAAAGAAGAATGACTGAGAACATCTTTTTGAACGAAATGTATATGCATCCTAAATGAAAAAAATATAATCTAAATCTAAATATCAGCTGTTTTTAATTTGAGAAATAATAATAAGAACTTTAAGAACTTTAATTTAAAAATGTTCCTTGAGTGTCTGAGAATTACTGTTTGCAGAACATACATCTGACAATGTTAGCAGAAAGTTTGCAAAACTGTGTTCCAGGAGCATAAATAACCAATGTTATGTTAAAGTTACACCAGGAACTGTAGGATAACATATTTTCATCTAATGTTTGTGTAATGTTCACACATTAATGTTTGGGGAACATAGTTTATTGAAACGTTCCTATACTGTATGGAAATTATTGTTCCTTGAACATTTATATCAGACCGTTAGTTCAATGTTAGCTAAAAACTTTCCAGGAACATAAAATCCTAACACTCCTAGGATGTTTCGCTAAAAACAATTGCTTGATGTTTTCACCATGTTCCCTACAAACAAACACAGGAGGAACACGATCCCAATGTTCCCCAAATGTTGTGTGCTACGGGGGTATTTGAGAACTCTGATGTCAAAGGCTGGCTTCATAGGCCAGTACAGTTCTCATTCTCTTCGCCGTGGAGGAGCTTCATTCATGGCCTCATTAGGCATATCTTTATCAGACATTCGTCAAAGAGGAAATTGGAAATCTTCTTGTGTAACTAGATATGTGACTCCCTCATTGGATCATCAACTCAAAGTGGACACCATGTTGTGTCAGAACCTGTGATTGGTCCTGTCCTATCGTTTTGGCCTTTGGTATTATATTAATAAACAGCTTCTGGCTGTTCTGGCCAAACTCAATATGACTGTCTTCCTTATTCCTTCCTAGCATCGTGGATCGTATATGTGCAACTGAAGCCTCAGTGGTTATATCGACCACGCCCCTTTGCTAGGGGATTAACTATGACGTCACCGGCGCCTCAGCCAATCACAGGCGGGCTAGGGTTGCCACGCCCCCCTTCCATTCTCCCAACCGTCATTCAAGTTCATTCACCGAGTCGGTGTAGACGTTGGGTCCCTCATCGCCGAAAAATTTTTAACTTTACTGTTTTTATGTATCCGATATTGTCTGTTCGGTATTATTTATTGCTATTGCTTCTGTGATATTGATTCATAATCACTTGTATCTGTGGATATCTTATAGGGTATTATATTAATAAACAGCTTCTGGCTGTTCTGGCCAAACTCAATATGACTGTCTTCCTTATTCCTTCCTAGCATCGTGGATCGTATATGTCTTTAAAGCAATTTTATGTAATTTGTTTAGATATAAAACGCTTATGTGATACAATGCTATTGTAACATGGACATTATTGATAATCTAGCTTCTTTGATTATTGCAAATTTGTTTACTGAGGTTACAAATTTGGAATCAAATATTAAGTACTGGACCAACGTTTATAGTAGTAGAGATCATTGTTTATCATATGGAACTCGTACATTTTCAAAATCAAATCCCAAGCTAGCAAAAAACACATTTAAAATTGAAGCTGACTTTAATACTGTTTTATTTAAGGAGTTGAGAAGAAAATGTAGAGATTCATTTAGACGGAATTTTCCTTTTATTTTTTTACAATATTTAGAAAATAAACACTGCAAAGAGCTTAGAAAAGCTATTTCTTCATCTAATAAGACACTTATAAGAAATGACTTATTATCGGCAAACAGCCATATATTTTCTTCTTTAGCTCATTTGTTTTGTATTTCAATTAATGTTTACAGAAATACAAAACATACAAACGTGTATACACCAAATAAATCATTTAGAAAAGAGGTAATTGTTATTGAATATAACAGGGAAATAGATTCCTATGTCCAGTCTAGCAGAAAGTTGGAGTTAGAATCGAAAAAAATAGTTAAAAAGTCTACTTGCAGCAGCACATCTAAATTGTCAGATAATTTTCATTTTCGAAACAAAGATTGTAGTGCATTTACATATCACGGCAAGCGGAAATTAGTAAATACAAAAAGAAATAAATCTGATGAAAAAAAGAAAAAGAAAAACAAAGAGGAACACATTTCTGTTGCTGGTGTAAATACTGGTACTTCTACAATCTCTGGCGCCACTGTGTCTACATCTAATTATTATTTAACTCCAATGGAATCATTATCTATGGCAAACAATGTAACATTACAAAAATCTCCATGTGAAACGCATCCAAATCCTTTGGTACACAACTTAAGTTTTGATATTGAACATTTTGAAGGAGATACTACATGGAAAGATGATTTTGGAGCATCTGAATTAGATCTTTTTGTTGAATGCTTGTCAACAAAAAATACTGATAATGTTGAAACCGTTACACAAAGGTATGATGATAATCAAACTATTTTAGAAAAAACTGAGTCATTAACTAACAAGGAACAATTAGAAATTGATAATGCTGCTTGTGGTAATATATTGTTTAATGAAAACACTAGCGAGCTGTATGACATGCCAGTGGCAGATGAGCTTTTTAAACCAAAAACTGATGTAGCTTTAAGCAAAAAGGACAAGGAATACGCATTAAGTAAAATTACAACAGTTTTAAATATTTGCGATCGAATTGAAAACCATGTTAAGGTTTTAGAAAAAAATATAATTTCAGGAACTTTAAATAATTGCACGCTTTGTCCAGTTCATTGCATGGCATCTTTAGATAAAGGAACCAAAGGAAAAAGAGGTCCTAAAAAGAAAATAATATTATAATGGAACGTGAGTCTTTTTATATTTCTTTGCTTTCCAATTGTAAGCATTCATCAAGACAAAATATTGCATCTCATTTTTTTACTGAATTACCAGTAGAAATAACGTTTGAGAATGGCAATTGGGATGTCGCCCTTGTAGAAATTAACGTGCCGATTTCTTGGTATAATGTACCTGAAAAGCCAACTGCAAATAGAACTGTTTCACATATAAGAAACTATTTTAAATTAAAAAACGGTGTTAAGCAACCAAAACAAATAACTGATATTGTTTCATTTCAAAACAAATATACTTCAGAACAAATTCCCTATGGCAACTATGGACATATTCAAGATTTTATTTCTTGCATTAACAAAGTTTTTCTTAAACAGGATAACCTAACTGTTTTAAGATATAACAATTCCGTAAGACATACTCATATGTCTCTTCATCCTCAAAATTTGCGACCTATTTTATATGTTGCACCAGGAGATAAAGTTATTATATCAAAAGAAATGTCTAAAATACTTAAATTTGATCAATGCATACCAGAAACAACCGAAGCGTTAGGTGCTGATGTTGCTGTTTTTAATGGAAAAGAAATTGAAGACAATAATTTAAATCCTAACAATTTAAAAGCAATACAAGATATTATTGGAATGCACCATGATTTAAATTACTCATACACATCATATAATGCATGTGCTGTTCCTAATTTTGCATCTCCAACATCATCTCTTTTTATATATTCAAATATTGTTGATTTTGAAATATTGTCAACGGCATATACTCGGTTATTAAAAACAGTTTCTGTTTGGGGTGTTTTTGGCAGTACTTTAAACGTTGTATATTCCAAACCTCAATATAAAAAAGTAACATCTCGAGAAATAAAGGAAATTGAAATTTCCATTATGAATGATCAAGGAAAGCCAATTCAATTTCAATATGGTAAAGTAAGTCTTGTTTTACATTTTCAAAAGCGTGCTAAGTAATTTAATTCCTAGGTGTCGCCAGCCGCTAGGGCGGTGACCCCATAAGATAAAAGTTTAATTTATGGTCTTAGTACAACGTTTTAATTAGTTTAAAAATAAAAAATCTAAGGCCTTATGCATGTCTAGTAAACAACCAAGAGTTGATGCTGTGGTTAACCTGTGGACTTTTGGTCAAACAATAAGGGTATCGGCATGATTACATTCGCATTTGTTTTCAGTATTTAGTTGGTGCTTAACTTTTTAAAAATGCCTTTTTTAGTGGTTAAAAACAATGCTAAAAAAGCACTAAACGGTATAGTGACTGAATACATTACCAAACCAAGAAAATTGCAATTAGATCCGCATTTATTTACAGAACGTCAACGAAATTATTTTTTGCGAAAAATAAGAAAAAAATATCGAGAGTTTGGGGGAATAAAATTTCAATTAAGAATTGAAGTAAAGTTAGGTAAATACAATATTACAACTGGTCGATACCATGAAATTAATCCTTCTTTTAACAGCGTTGCTATTTCAGTTTTTGATGTATCATCCATGGAATTAAAATATGATACAGCCTTAAATGAAGCACTTGGATTTTTTGACAACTTTATATATATGGGAAGTGGGTGGTTTGTGGTGGAAATTATTCAGTATGTATTAAGCATCTGTAAAGCAAATCCTTGGGGTGGTAATATATGTAAATTACCACCTTTTTTTACAATATAAAAAAAATTTGATTAATGTACCATCTGCTGGAAACAAATGTTTTATATATTGCATATTGGAAGGGTTTATAAAAGCTGATTACCCAGATATAAAACGCTGCAGCAAACTGAAATGGTCGGAAAAAAGATACGAAAATTATTTATTTAAAACAAATACAAGACAGCTGAATTTAAATTCGTTATCATTTCCTATGAATTTAGGAGACATTTCAAAATTTGAAAAAGATAATAACATTTCAATTAATGTATTTGGATTAATGAAAGGTAAAAAAACAATAAAAAAACCATTGATGCCATTTCCAATGTATGTGTCAACAAAGATTGCCGATGACAAATGTCATTTAAACTTACTTTTATATAATCACCATTTTATGCTTATTACAAATTTCAATAGTTTCATATATCCATTTTTTTGGAATAAACATAAATATTTTTGCCAGAAATGCTTACTATCATTTACAAATAAAAATTCATTAAATTTACACATGGAATGTAACCAGTGCACAAATGGAGATTACAGTGGACAGTCATTGCTAATGCCTGAACAAGGAAATACAGTTAAATTTACAAATTTTGTTAATCAAATAAAGAATCCCTTTGTTATATATGCAGATTTTGAATCATTTATTCAAAAGCAAAACAAAAAAAAAGGAAAAAATACTCGCATTATTTCAAAGCATAAAGTCAATGCATTTGGAGCTATATTTATTTCAAAATATAAAAAGTACAATGAAGATGTTTATGTATATCTTGGAAAAAATCCTATAAAAGCATTTGTAAAATATTTGCTACAAGCCAGAGACAAAATTGCTCGAATTTTACAAGATAACACAGAACAAATGCCTAAATTAACTAATGTAGATATTAAACGCTTGAAAAAAGTTAAATCTTGTTATCTTTGTGGGCAGTTATTTGATAAAATACATAGACCTAAAGTTCTTGATCATTCTCACTTAGGTAAAGAAGGTATTCCAGAACGAGACTTAAATTATGCATGCAATAAATGCAATTTAACTGTTAGTGCTTTAAAAATGGATACTATGAGAATACCTGTTATTATGCATAATTTAATAGGGTATGATTCTCATTTTTTAGTACGAGAAATGTCGCGGTACATACACCAAAAAATTAAAGTGTTGCCTTTATCTTCAGAAAATTTTTTTGCTATGTTCGTAGATAAATTCGTATTTATGGATTCTTTTCAATTTCTTCCAGATTCATTATCTAATTTAGCAATCAAGCTAGCTAGCGAGGGAGAACACAAAATGAAACTAACACAAGAATCCATTTCAGACAAAGAATTATTACCTTTGGTTATTAAAAAAGGAGTCATGTGTTACAATTATATTTCATCATTTCATATTTTAAAAGAAAAAAAACTGCCTCCAATTGAATGTTTTTATAATGATTTAACACAAAAATCAATATCTCAAGATGATTATAAGTTTGCCCAAAAGGTATTTAAAAAGTTTCGTTGCAAAAACATTGGTCAATATCTAATTGTGTACTTAAAAACAGATGTTCTTCTTCTTGCCGATGTTTTTGAATCATTTAGAGAAACAAGTTTATCAAACTATAAACTAGACCCGGTACGCTATTTAAGTGCTCCATCTCTTACATATGATGCATTATTTAAGTATACGGGTATTGAAATTGACTTATTAAATGAAATAGACATGTATTTATTCATTGAAAAAGGAATTAGAGGAGGTATAACAAATGTTTCACATCGATATGCAAAAGTAAATGGTCCTAATGAACACATTCTTTATTATGATTGCAATAATTTATATGGTTATGCCATGTCATTTCCATTGCCATACAAAGACTTTTCTTGGGTGGATTTTGCACTTTATGATAGTTTTAATGTTATGAAAGTTAAAAGCAATGCCTCAATTGGTTATATTTTAGAAATGGATTTAAAATACCCTTCAAGCCTTCATAATTTACATGACTCATATCCTTTAGCCCCAGAAAAAAAGAAAATATTACAAAGTAGTTTATCTGTATATGCACGAAATGTAAAGGATTTATTTAACCTTCGAGGCAATACATCACCTTTAAAATTGGTTACAACACTAGAAGATAAATACAATTATGTAGTACACTATAGATGTTTACAGTTTTATTTAAAAAAAGGTCTTAAAATAACTAAAATACATCGCATATTATCTTTTAAACAAAAGCCTTGGATGAAACCTTACATTGATTTTAACAATGAAAAAAGAAAATCAGCTAGTTCAATTTTTGAAAAAGATTTTTTCAAATTAATGAACAACGCAGCATTTGGTAAATGTATGGAAAATACAAGAAAAAGAGTTAACATTAACCTCATTCAAAATCCAGATGAATGCGCACGTTACATGAGGCGTCCTACTTTTCAGGCAGCGCACATATACGATCAAAACCTAGTTGGAATTAAATATAGAAAAAAACAAATTCTTTTAAACAAACCCATATATTTAGGATTTAGTATTTTGGAAATATCAAAACTAAAAATGTATGATTTCCATTATAATCATATGATGCAATCATTTGTGTATCCTAATATTCGACTATTGTACACAGATACAGATTCCCTTATTTACAAAATTTGCGATCCTAATTTTAAGCAAAAAATAAAAACTGAGTTAGTAAATGAATTTGATTTTTCAAACTTAGCACCAAATAATGAACTATATAGTTTAAGAAATGAACGAGTTTTAGGTAAAATGAAAAATGAAGTTGGTGGGCGGGAAATACTTGAATTTATTGCTTTAAAACCTAAAATGTATTCAATGATTTTTAAAGATAATACAACCGAAATTAAGAAAATTAAGGGAGTTAAAAAATGCACAATTGATCAGTTAAAACATGAACATTTTCAAACGGCTTTATTTTTAACACAAAAAAAAATGCTTTGTGTACATCAATTAGAAGTTTCAAGCATGATGTGTACACTGTGGAAACTGATAAATTAGCTTTGTCTCCATATGATGATAAAAGGTGGTTATTTCCAAATGGAATACGATCATATGCCTATGGAAACGTAAACATTATCAATGAAAACCCAATTAATAGTTTACACAAAAGAAAACGAAAATACTCTGATATTTAATATTGTTAAGATAAACAAAATAAATCTCTATAGATTATTACTTGGATTTCATATAAGGTAAACCATATTGTTTATATCATTATTTGATTGTTTCACAGGTTTTAATAATGGCAAAAAGAAGTCGTTCTGTTGGTGGTGATACAGATAAAATAGCTGTAGAAGAACCATTAGTTTTACGTTTTGCTAAACTTTCCAAAAATGCATATTGTCCAATTAAAGGTTCTATAAATGCTGCTGGCTATGATGTATATAGCGCATATGATGCAATTATACCTGCAAAAGGTAAAACATTAATTCAAACAGATATTCAAATTGAGCCACCTACAGGTTACTATGGTAGACTTGCTTCACGATCGGGGCTAGCTTGGAATAAATTTATTACGGTTGAAGCTGGTGTAATAGATCCTGACTTTCGTGGTAATGTTACAGTTGTATTATTCAACTTTAGCAATGAAGCATATAATGTATGTAAAGGTGATCGCATTGCCCAAATTATTATGGAGCGATTTTGCTTACCGAAAATTGTGGAATGTGAATTTTTAAATGAAACAAATCGTGGAATAAAAGGATTTGGTTCATCTGATAATGAATAAATTTCACTAATTAAAATGCCACTATGATTCGATCAATGGTGCACATAAAACTAGGGGTTGATCTGTACTACATAGAAACGGTTAAACTTGTTTAATTGCTATTGGGTTTTTACTGCATGAAATGTGCTTTACTGCATGAAATAAGAGTTAAAGTATATGTTGATTGTGAAATATATAGTATTCAGTTTTGTTTTTTTTTTACTTGTTGATTCACAAAAATAATCTTAATCCTTATTTTTTCAAAAAATCATGGATAAAGGAAAAAAAAAAATGGTAAAACACGTACTTACACTGTTGCATTAAGTGAAAGGAGAAGAGTAAATGTAATTAGCTTTAATAACAGTGTATGGATACACATCAATGACTCAAAAAAAGGGTCGCACGTTACCTTGGACAAAGCCGATTTTTATAAATTGGCGCAGGAACATAAAAGAATTAAAAGATACATAAAAAGTATTGAAGGAGAAATTCAATCAGACTTAAAAAAAGAGAGAAAGTATTCAGGGAAAAAAAATAAAAAGTCGGGAAAACGACATGAAGAAACAGACACTGAACCCGAATACGAAAATTCTTGCTCTGACGTTGAATTATCATCAGGAAATGAATAGGTTTAAATCTGGTTGCTGTAAGTAAAACAAGGGGGTCTTGTGTTTTAACTTAACAGGGTTTGTTAAAAGTTAACAGGGTTTGTTAAAAGTGTCATTAGATTGATATGCTTGGCTACAATTTTGTTTGCGCTTGATTTGTAGTAAGCTTAGACTGTTTCACCGAAAATATTTTTATAATATTGAGCATATCCTTTTATTACATACCTTGATACCTTATACATAAACATTATAAAGCATATTGTTTATCGCATACACATTATAACGCTGCGTGATTATATATATATATATATATATCGGCTTATAAAGATTTAAGCTAAAACATTGTTGAAATAGTATATTTTAAAAGTGTATTTATATTTACAATGGATATAAAGAAAAGCATTATCTGCAAATATTGCGGTGATATTGAAGGTACCTTAGCTATAGGTAAAATATATTGTGTAAACTGCGCTGAGGATTGCTTTAAGGAGTGTATTAGATGTCATTTGCCACATACTTCACCTCTTAGGTACACATTAAACAAGGAACGTTGTAACAGCTGCCAACGAAAATACGAAAAAGAATATTTTAAACGTTGCCAGACAATCAAAATGGCATCTACACCTAAAAAAAAATCAATTAACAAAGTAGAAAGTGGAAGTGAAGACAGCAGTGATAGCAGCAGTACGGATTCTTCTTCCACTACAAAAATAATTAGTACATCGGATGAAGAAAAGGGAAAGAAAAATAAAAAAAAGGTTTGCAACAAACGTAAAACAAAGAAACCCAGCAGTGATTCAACAGACGATAATTCTGATAATGAAGCATCCACTGTTCATAAAAAGCATACACATAAAAGAAAAAAATCTCAAAAAAGCACAACTTCCATTAAAAAAACTCATGGTGATAATGCAACAGCAAAGGATAAACACAGTAATAATAGCAATAGTTTACCATTAGGATTGGTGCTACCACAATTACCACCATTAAAAGAACAACAGCTACCTGTACCAAAACCACAAACGCCACAAACACCACCAACACCACCCACCCCTACAGTTCAACAAGCTATACAAGCAGGCGATTTCGATATAGAATCCTACATAAGGCAATGTAATAACAAAAGATTACATCAAGGTATGTATAACATTGGAGATTACTTTAAACAATCTCCTTCTTCAAGTTCTGCACATAATTCACGTCTTATTACCCCCGAAGGTAGTAGTACAAATCCAAAAAGTGGGGTAAAAGAACGAAAAAAACCTGGACCAAAACCAGGATCTCGTAAAAAAAATACCAAAACATCATCAACAATGCCCTTGGAATGTTCTCAAATTGGTCCATTGCATTTCGGGCTTCAGCCACCGGTCTCTGATATTCCATCAGCTAATGTAAATCAAAAAGAAATAAAACTTCCATATCTTCAAAATGAGGGAGATGTACTATGCGGATACATTCCTATAGTAATGATAAAAAAACACTAAACTGTTATGGCTACAAAAAAATTAATTTTAAAATCGATTTACTTTAATCCAAAACATCCAGCATCGTTTGGGTCTGTGCAAGAAGTATTTTCCGCAGCTAAATCAATTAGAAATGACATTTCTTTAAAAGATGTAAAAACATTTCTTGCAAATACATATACCTACACTAGTCATAAAAAAGTTAATCATAAATTTCTTCGTCGAAAAATAATTGTAAAAGGTATCAACGATCAATGGCAAATAGATTTAATTGATATATCGGGTTTAAGAAAACAAAATAATGACATTCGATACCTTTTCACTTGCATTGATTGTTTTTCGCGCATGGGATATGTTGAACCCATGAAAAGAAAGTTTTCAAGTAATTCAGTAGAAGCATTTACAAACATATTAAATAAAGCCGGTACCAAACCTAGAATTGTTCAATGTGATGAAGGAAGTGAATTTAAAAAAGATTTTCGATCATTTTTACAGCAAAATAACATTCATTTTTTTCATACATCACAAGACACAAAATGTGCAATTGTTGAACGATTTAATAGAACATTTCAAGATCGATTATATGGTTATTTGTCGGCTTATCATACCATGAGATACACCGATGTTTTACAAGACCTTGTTGAAGGGTACAATGCTGCTAAGCATAGAACCCTTAACATGAGTCCCAATGATGTAAATCCACTAAATGAACGATCTCTTTGGCTTCATCAATATAAAAACTATATATATTCCAAAATGCCTAGCAATGCATTTAAAGTAAAGGATAAAGTTAGAATCACTAAATATAGAAAAATATTTGATCGTGGTTACCTTCCTAAATGGCAAAAAGAAATATTTCAAATTAAGCATATATTACGTACATATCCGGAAACATATGTTTTGGAAGATAAAAATGGTGAGTATTTGCATGGTAATTTTTATAAAGAAGAATTAAATTTAGTAACTGGAGCATGATATATAATAATTATTGCTTGCATAAAACCAGCGTTATATAAAAACATGCATAAGGTATTTTATATTATAAGTTTATTATAAGGTATGTGTATCCCAGGTATGTATTCCCATTTATGTTTGTTACTTGTCATCTTTATAGTTTGAATACATATATATATAAGCATATATATATATATATAAACCCAATTATATAACATATATTGCATGCAAATAAACTCGATTAACATAAGATAATATAACAACAATAAAAAACATGAACCCGAATAAGTTATTTGTGTTTGATGCAAGACTAAAAACACCATTTTCCCTTATTGTTGCGGGACCAAGCAATTGTGGTAAAACTACGTTTGTTTATAATTTACTTTTAAATCAAGAAAGAGTTATTGATCATCAATTTGACTATACATTATGGTTTTACGGTCAAATCCCCCCTAACGAAAAAGTATCTCAAAAAATTCCCAATCTAAAAATTGTTGATGGACTACCTAGTACCTTTGACAACTATATTCAATTTGGAAAAAAAGGTATTGCTATATTTGATGATTTAATGAGTGAATGCACTAATAACCCTTTAATTACAGACTTTTTTACTAGACGCTCTCATCATGAAGATGTAAGTATTGTATTTATAACACAAAATCTTTACCATGGAGGAAAAGAACGAATTAACTTTACTAAAAATGCAACATACCTTTCTATTTTTAATTCTCCTTTAGATCAATCACTACCTTACTCTTTAGGACGAAAATTAATGCCAAGAAATCAAAAAACCTTCATGGATATTTATTCTCATGCTGTAAACAAACCACACGGATATTTGTTTGTAGATGGGCATCAGGAAACTCCTAGAAATGCTATGTATAAAAGTGATCTCTTTGATACAGTTCAAAAAGTTTTTATACCCTTTAAAAAATAAATATTAATAAGATAGCTGATTTATAAAACAACTATTTAACAACTGTTATTTCTATACAATACTTTAAATAACATTATTGCTAAGTATAATCACTTTTTAATAATAACATTATAATCTAAACCATTCATAATAATAATAATGACTAAAAAAACAAAAGCATATGACAAGCAATGGGCTTTTAAAAAAGGTAATTTTCTTACTCTTTTAGCTAATACTAAAAATAAAAAAAAAAGAGGTCATTTACTAGATTATGCAGACAGAAATGATATGACAGCTGTGTGTGAATGCATTCAAAATATCCTTACTGGAAATGTAAAAATTCCAAATAATACTGTAAATAAATTAAAGCGACATAAAAAAACCATAGAAAAGCTTATGACTCAAAAAATGAATTTAAAACAAAGAAAAGAAACACTTAAACAAAACGGTGGATTTTTACCCATGATATTACCGGCAGCAATTGCAGCAATTACTACTCTTTTAGGAATTAAAAGGTAAAAAACTTAGCAACTTTCCAACAACTGTTATTTCTTATATACTATAACCGGTAGTATTTAAAGCAATCCATGCTGTAACTGTTTTTAGATCACTTAAGGATAGCAAAAAACAACAAAACATTACAATGGCAGCAACCACTTTTAAGGAAAGTGTAATAGTACCATTAAGTATATTTCAAAATTGTGATTATTCTAAAGCTGAAGCCGCCAAACAAAAATCTTTAGCTCATGAAGGAGGCCAACAAACACATAAAACCATTGCTGATCATATTTTAAACATAGATGAAAATGAAACCAATCCTACTGTTATAAAACAAAAAGAACTTTTAAATGAACGATTAACTGGTAAAAATAGATACACCATTATTTCACCTGACATGGATAATAATATAAATCTTCCATCTGATTTAGAACTAAGCATAGCTGAAATAATAAAACATATTAAAACTGCTCAAAAACCTAATGTAAAAGCAATATTAGAAAAAATGGTCAAAAATAACATTTTATGGAATAAAAATGGTGAAATATTAGTAGGTGATCAAATTATTGAAAACTCAAACATTATAAAATTAATGCAATATTTTTCAGGGACTACAAAAGCAGTATATTATAAAAGAATGCCCCAAGGCATTGAGCCATTTTGGGATGCATTATCAAATATTGACACTCCCACATCATGGATTAATCAAAAACCATTAACAAAAAACGAACCATTTCCTAAATTTAAACCTGATAAATATCCTTTTGAAGGTGGTCAAAAAGCATCATCTGATGATGAACTTAATAACAGTAGCGAAAATAATGATACAGATTCAGAATATAGTCACGCTCCCTTTAGCGCTCCCGGTGGTCATTTATTATATAATAAAAGAACACCATCTAAAAAAGCATTTTCCTTTTCTAAACATTTTGCGCGTCAAAAAACTAAAAAATTAAAAGAAACTCCTTTCAGAATAAAATCTGAAGCACCTAAAGCTTTACGTCAATTATATACTACTACATCATTATCAAATGCAGCTACCGCAAAATCTCCCCTTCCCCCCCCAAAAAAAAAAAAAAAAATTACTAGTCAGCCATCTTCTAAATTACTAAATTGGGAGTCTTTCTCACGAGATACATCAAATGTTAGGCGGTCCACACGTCAAAAAAAAAACCCACGAGATTCAGATTTTGAATACAATACTCCACGCAAAAAAACTCGCTAAAAGTCCTTTTTAATTTCCCCCCTTTCACCCCCAAAAAAATAGTCTTATAATCAGATACCTACAATATGGCTCCTTGTTGTATTAAATCGAAACATTACGAAAAATATTTCTCAAGATACAATAATAATAAAAATCCTCCAATAGAAACATTTTTACAAGGAGGACGGGGGTTTAATCCCTATATCGGAGACAAATATCAACGCATTTATAATAATAGCCAAGTGGGTTTTGGTATAGGAAACATATTTAAAAGTATTATCCCACTGGTGAGTAACGTAGTACGCACAGTTATAAAGCCTATTGCAAAACGTGCATTTAAACGTACATCATCAGAATTTTTAAAAGGTGGGCTTGAAGTAGGTCTCGATGCCATACGTGGTAAAGATATCAAAAAAAGCATAGCAAATCAAGCCAAAAAAAGATTAGGAATATTGGGAAATGAACTAAAAAATGAAATAGGTTTTCTTAAAAAAAACCCACAGCGTAAACCAGAAAAGGTAAAAGCAAATATTTTAGGTTTATTTGCACCTTCCCCTTCTGTTTCTTCAACAAAAAGATCTAATGTCAAAAAAGGGGGAAAAAAGCAGCAAGGTCGATCCACCCACAAAAAAAAGCAAAGAAAAAACATATTTTCATAATAATTAGCTAGTCATAATGTCTTATTGGAACGATGAATCCTGCTTTTGCATTGACTCTGCCTTAGACCTCTTCAGTATTCCACCACTTAACGTAAGTGTTAACAATACATTTTATTCTGAAATAACACCAATCAATTCAATTACTAGTGATGGTCCAATAGAATTTTCTTTTAAAGAAAATATAAATGACTTTACAAGTCTTTCCGAGTCTTACTTGTATACTAAAATAAAAATAGTTAATGCGGATGGAACAAATCCTGCAGGGCCTAATGCTGCTGATGGTGTATTACCTAATGACTCAAAAGTTTTTCCTGTTAATTACTTTTCTGGAGCTTTGTTTAAAAATGTTGAACTGTATATGAACAAAAAGCTTGTTACTGAAAGCAATGATTTATACCCTTACAAAGCATTTATAGAGTACATGCTTACATACGATGAAGCAACCAAAAAAGAACAAGGAGTATTGGGTATGTTTTACAAAGATACACATGACTACAATGAAGTCAATCATTTAGATGCAACTCATAACACGGGAGCATTTGCACGCTATAGTGCAACTAAGCAAGGAAGGGCATTTGAAGTTTATCACAAAATACATAATGATTATTTTTCTCAGCACAAACTTATACCCGGAGACATTCCCATTTCTCTTAAATTTATTCGCTCACATTTTAAATTTGCATTAATGGCTCATACACATGATAATGATTATAAAATTGTAATTCAAAAAGCAGTTTTGTTTATCAAAAAAGTTACAGTCTCCGATGACTTTTTAGAAGGAATAAGACAACAAAGAAAACAATCATTATTAAAATATCCATTAATTAAAACATGCATGAAATACAAATCGCATCCTCAAAACATGACAGAATTACAATGTTTAAGACTTGTAGCCGATGCACCTATCCCAAAACGCATCATAATAGGTCTTTTAGATGCAAGAAGCTTTGATGGACACCTAAACCATAATCCTTTTTATTTCCAAAACTTTGGTTTAACCAGTATTAAAGTTATGAAAGGTCATGACAAAATACCATTTCAAGAAATGAAACTAGATTATGCTAATAATTTGTATAATGAAGCGTACATGGCTTTATTATATGGAACTGGTCGCATGTTTAAAAATTTATCCTTGGGCCTGACATCGCAGGGTTTTACAACGGGAATGGCTTTGTACGTGCTCGATTTAACTAAAAATGGACCAGATATGCCAGTTTTTGAAATACAAGAAAATGGTACAATAGATGTTACAATTACTCTTGCAGAACAAAAAGATTTTTCAATCGTTACCATTTTCTACATGGAACACGATAGCATTGTTGCAATTGCAAACAATAACGACCCTGAAATTAATTAATAACAATAATGCTTGGGTCTCAAATTGATAAAATTCTTTTTTCTTTACCAACAACACAAAATGTGTTTGGTGGAGTTTATTCTTCGGATAATTTACCAACTGTTACCCAATGTTTGTTACCGCGCGCCTATGTGTGTAACACCCATAAAAGTTCTGAAAAGGGGGAACATTGGATAGCTTTTTATTTTGATCAAAATTCTCTTAATACTAGTATTGGCTATCCAGAATATTTCGATTCTTATGGATTGCCACCTATTCAAAAAAATTTTGTCACTTTTATGAAAAAAAACCCTTTATTTATAGTACCCACCTAATTCAAGGGTTGGGTTCATGGACATGTGGATATTATGCAATGTTTTTTATAATTAAACGTTGTGAAGGATATAATTATCAAGAAATTGTTTCCTTATTTACAACTGATACTAAATTTAATGATGAAATTATCTTAACATATATGGCTAAATACATTAAGTCATCATAAAAAAAAATTGACTTGATTTTATATACAAAATGACTCCTATGCTATGTATGTTAACATATTGGTTTGATAAGGGAGAAAATGTATCCCTAGCAAAATTATATCAATCTCTTAAATTAATAGGTCGATATGATTTAGCAGAAAATTTATGGCTTGAATGTAAAAACCATAATAATTGTATAACTCCTGCTATATTAAATGATTTAAGTAAAAACATAGCATGTTGCTGGGAAGAGTTGGGAATATGTTTAAATGTTTCATACGAAACTAGAGAATTGTTTAAATTACAATATAGAACTTATTTACAAAATGAATTAAAATCTTATTAGGTTAAAAAATTATATTAAGATTCAACTCGCATGTGTAAAATACATATGTATGTATAAACTACTTAAAAAAAGGTTATTTTATACAAATTGATATCATTTTATTTGTTAAAAACACAAAAAAATGGAAAACGTTAAAATGAGAGTTAACTCTCAAACAAAAATAAGCTCAGGAAGCCTTATTGTAACAATTATTTTAACATGTGTTGTTATATATATTGAATCGTACAAAGATTATACTACACATGATATGGATAATCAGATATATTTACAATGTTGTATATCATCCTTTAAAAAATATCATAATGTTGTCAAAAGTATGACTATTGTCTGTGTACGTAAGCAATATTAAAAAAATTTTGCATACAACACAGCACAGGTAAAACAAGCACTTAACAATTCTAACAATTCCTTGATGGCAAATTATTCAAATATTATCAATAATCAAACAATGGCTGTGATATAATACCTTAACATGTTTTATATAACTTTTTTGTTATCTAGGTACATTGCTGTAATTAAAACGTAAGTACAATTGTCAAGAATCTAAGAAAAATAAAATCATGTTTAGTTGGGTATTACCTTTTGGTTATTTCCATATATATTTACTTTTATGTTCAAATATCGAGATGGAAAAGGATGGTGACAACTAAAAATAAGATCCAACTGGAGACTACTAAACTTATTCTCATTAATTTTAAGAAAAATATATGAGAAAAATATAAATTGTAATCTTCTTAAAATGTTGGTCAGTCACCTAACCATGCTCAATGGCTGCAATAATAAACCCAAAATGTGGTTTGTCAGCTTATAATGTAAACATATCTGTGTGTATATATATATGGTAATAAAACCAAAATTGAATGGGGGGGTAAAAATTTGTTTTAATAATAAATATCTTATATTCTTGGCAATTATACTTAACCGTTGCTATATATAGTAATAATCCTAGTATACAACAAATTGTATATTACATCTTAAAAAGGATCTAAGTATATATATATATATTTAACGTATTAATAAAACTACACCTATTCTGTTGGCTTGGTGTAATGATCCACTTTTTACAAATGCTTAGAACAACACAATGTCCAATTGTGTTTACATACATCTATTTTCTGTTAGCTTAGTGTTTTTCATCTCATTGTAAATTTGTATTATATTGTATTATATAACTATTGTATTATATAACTGTTAAACTATTTTTACACGTGTCTACATCTACATACATGTTTAACCACCATTGCGATCACTTCGCTAGTTGTTCCAGCCCACTTGTTTCAACGGTAATTAACTTACCAAAAAACAAAACAAAACCATTGCCACCACAACTTACAACAGTTGATCAACTTACAAAAAAAAAAACTGTGTCTGTGCTTCAACTATTCTCACACGTGTCTACATTTGCAACATGTGTAACCGCCATTGTCATCACTTCGCTACTTGTTTCCATCCCACTTGTTTCAACGGTAATTAACTTACCAAAAAACGAAACATTGTCATCTTATTCAACAGTTGATCAACTTACAAAAAAAAAAAACTGTGTCTGTGCTTCAACTATTCTCACACGTGTCTACATTTGCAAACATGTGTAACCGCCATTGTCATCACTTCACTACTTGTTCCCATCCCACTTGTTTCAACGGTGATCAACTTACCAAAACATTGTCATCTTATTCAACAGTTGATCAACTTACAAAAAGAACAAACTGTGTCTGTGCTTCAACTATTCTCACATGTGTCTACATTTGCAAACATGTGTAACCTCCATTGTCATCACTTCCAGTTAATCAACTTACAAAAACAAACTGTGTCTGTGCTTCAACTATTCTCACACGTGTCTACATTTACATACATGTGTAACCTCCATTGCTGTCACTTCGCTAGTTGTTCCCAGCCCACTTGTTTCAACGGTGATCAACTTTACCAAAAAACAAAACATTGTCATCTTATTCAACAGTTGATCAACTTACAAAAACAAACTGTGTCTGTGCTTCAACTATTCTCACACGTGTCTACATTTACATACATGTGTAACCTCCATTGCTGTCACTTCGCTAGTTGTTCCCAGCCCACTTGTTTCAACGGTGATCAACTTTACCAAAAAACAAACATTGCCACCGCAACTTGCAACAGTTGATCAACTTACAAAAAAACAAACTGTCTGTGCTTCCGTTTTGTTCTTACCCATTGTGTGCTGTTACACAACTTCAATTTCGTTTGTTTCTACTCATCATGTGCTTTTATACACACTTTAATTGAAACTATGCAATTGCTGTATACGGTCGACTTTCAACAGTTGCTTTGATCAACTTACAAAAAACTGTGCTCACTGTGTCATACTGGTTCCCAAAGAAATCATCCCTTCAAAAAGCTACAACTTGGGATCTCCTTTCACAACTTACAAAAAACTGTGCTTTCTTACAAAAACTTAAAATCTGTGCTTCCTTACAAAAACCAACAACAAATAAATTACGATACAATGCTACCATTGCAACTTTTCAACTTTCAAAATGAAATTGCAATACATAATCAACTTCTTACCCATTAAAGTTTATTTCACTGCCATCTAGTGAAGATAAGCAGGACGTTCTTACCTACATATCCTGCACCTGCACACCACCTTAAACTCCAACCACGTTTATAAGTATAAGCATTCGAATACTTTTAGTTGCTTTGTGTATTAAGGTAACAATTCACTCTTACCCATTAACACTTGTGGAAACTGGTTGTAGTATTTGCGGAATACTTTAGTTGCTTTGGTTCTTCCTAAATGGTTTCAATCATGAAGCCACTCTTACCCATTAACACTTGTGGGAACTGGTTGCAGTATTTGCGGAATACTTTAGTTGCTTTGGTTCTTCCTAAATGGTTTCAATCATGAAGCAAAAAAAAAAATTACTTTGTTCTTACCCATCAATTGCTTTGTTCTTGCCCGGATAGTTCCAATCATGAAGCAATACAAGCAATATAAAAAACAAGTTACTCTGTTCTTCTTACCCATTAAACTCTGGACTCGGAATGTTCATTGGTGAATGTAAATCCTAACAGTGTTCTTGCGCGGAGAGTTCCAATCATGAAGCAATACAAGCAATATAAAAAACAAGTCTTCTTACCCATTAAACTCTGAGCTGGAGATGTTCATTGGTGAATGTAAATCCTAACAAGTTTTTTTGTTCTTCCTTCTTACCCATTAAACTCTGAGCTGGAGATGTTCATTGGTAAATGTAATACTATAACACAATGTGTGTGTGTGTGTGTGTGTGTGTGTGTGTGTGTGGTTCCTAAACTGGTAACTAAAAGGTTTTAGTGCTACATGTTTTATCAAATTTATAATATGTATATATGTTAGTTCATTGGGTTTATTATAATTAAGTATATGTATGTATTCATAAATGTATTAAACATACTTTGTTCACAAAGGAATGATATTATAAGAATAGATATGTTAAGACCCCAAAAAAAATAAAAAATGGTACAAAATATACAAAAAAAATGTATAATTGCATTATATAATAAAAAAGCTTTAAACAAAAATCTCTTGTATACGTTTTTATTTTAATATCTATTGTCATTATTGCCTAATGGCTTTCCACTTTCTCATACATACGCTATAATTATCCTTGTCTAATCGCCTTCCACCGCTTTTTTATACGTTATTATCATTACGCAATCCCCTTCCACTTTACATTACCTTTCATCTCTTTTTTATATAATCAAACAACAATTAATTGCCCTTGTCAAACAAACACCTCATGTCGTTATCAAACAACAATTAATTATCGTTCTCAAACAACATCTTATATAGCTAATAACCTCGGTATATAATGCAAGGCAACAACAAGAACCGTCGGTATATAATCACAAGTTGATAACTTCATTAATAAAGGGGGGGTAAAAAAAAAACAACATCATCAACCATGGCTGCCTTTATGAAAAGCAAAGTACGCAATCTTCGTCTGGGTATATATATATATATATATCTAAAAGCACAAACAACGTCAAAAGCGGGATACTACACAGCCTTGTACCATTTAAATTGATATCTTAAATACTATATATATATATAGCACAATCAACATATACTTTTTAGTCTTATTTTGTACAATAAAAGCAATAAAAATCCAATAAGAAAACCAAAAAATGCAGTAAAATACTATATATAGCACAATCAACATATACTCGAGTCTTATTTCATGCAGTAAATTTCACGAAATTTAAATGTCAAGGCTATCCACCCCCTCCAAAAAAGCTGGAAAACTAAAATCTCTGTGTGAAATGTCAATCAACATATATACTTAAGCCTTATTTCATGCAGTAAATTTCACGAAATTTAAATGTCAAGGCTATCCACCCCCTCCAAGAAAGCTAAAAAACTAAAATCTCTGTGCGGAATGTCAATTAACATATATACTTGAGCCTTATTTCATGCAGTAAATTTCACGAAATTTAAATGTCAAGGCTATCCACCCCCCCCCCCCCCCCCCCCAAGAAAGCTGGAAAACTAAAATCTCTGTGCGGGATGTCAATCAACATATATACTTGAGCCTTATTTCATGCAGTAAATTTCACGAAATTTAAATGTCAAGGCTATCCACCTCCAAGAAAGCTGAAAAACTAAAATCTCTGTGCGGGATGTCTTAGCCCGCGCGCTACGCTGCTCGATTATAAATTCAATCTAGCTATGACAAACGATATTGTCAATATAATAAACATATAGACCGTGTGCTGCTTCATAATTTCCATCGGCCTATAGTAAAACAATATGCCGGTAATTTTTATCGGTCTATAGTAGACGATGTGTCCGTAGACTATTTTATCGACGGGCCTCAGAGGATATGGTGGGAAATAGAGACCGTGTGGTTAAAAATTTCCCTCGGGCTATAGTAGGGTACATCCCGATACAGTATTTTGATCAGACGGTCTCAAGTAGAAGGCGTACTCGAAATGTGCCTGTTATATATACTACTTATATGAAGTATGCAAGGTACATAGTTAAGTATGAAAGATGAACTCATACATCTTAACATACATCTTAGCACTTACAGGATCTATTAAATGAGTTATAGTCATATTTTATTTAATGGATAAACCATGGGACGAAAAGTGGATAATGGAATATAGGATATAAGTCCCGAGACAAGGCCTTTAGGCCGTCGAGGGCCTTATCTCCTATAATCCCTTATCCACCATGGTCTATCTATTTTAACACACGCCAATTAACCACAGACACACGCGAATTAACCACATCACAGGAGGCTACATGGATGGTATAATTAAATCAACAGCTGGGAATGGTCAGGGGATGTTTCAATGGTCAGGGAATGTTTCACTTCCATACCTGGGAGATCATTTTTCACTTTCCCTAGTATCGATAATTCTATTCTTTAATATTGTTGTTTAAAGAAAATGGAATCCTTGGAGTAATATAAGGTGAATTTCTTCTAATTTAAGCAATGTTAGTAACTTGCGTTGTAATTTTGATTCCTTGACAACGCTTTTTCCCGCGCTAATATGTATTGTTGATGTTGGTTCAATAGGCTTTGCACTGTTAGAATCAGATCTAGATCAAATAATAGGCCTAAGGGTGAATATTATCGAAATCCAAATATATACACACAGAACCCTGAAGGAAGTGTGTGAGAGAGGTACAGGGAGAGAGAAATGACAGAGGGAGAGATAAATGAAGAGGAGAGATAGTGGAGAGTGGAGAGAAGCGAGAGAGGAGAGAAAGAGAGAGGGAGATAGACAATGATATTTTAGACATTTTGTTATTTTCTGGACTTTATTTGTAAACAGAATAAACCACTACTTCCATACTTTTACCACGATTTATATTTCGGGAATATACTGTAAGTAATGATTACATTTTTGAATTAGTGATAAAGCTGTGTTTAAGAATGAGAAATACAGCTGTATTTAAGAATGAAAAAAAGAAATCAGTACTTTTTAAATTTCCTTTTTAATTTTCACCCAGTGGTTATTTTTGGTCTTTTTAGCAGTTAGTTTGTTTATTAAATATTTGCAGATTTCTCTCATGTACCAGGAGATTTCCATACCCATTCCATTTCGTTTTCAACGATAGCTACGATAGCTCCAATAAAAGTTTGGTAAAAAGACTGCAGTCCTTACTAAATACATCTATAAGGGCCACACTCGACCTCAACAAGAGAACAAATGTAGACAAAGAATATGAGAAATTGAATATTTTCACTAATGAATTTAGAAGGAAAATACACCTGACAGAGAGTGCATATCACCTAGCTAGAACCAACAGTAATGTTGACCAACGAAAACTTCCTACCAGAAACCATGCCAAAGACAGAAAATTATTAATATTAGAACATCCAAAATTAGCCCTATTCCAAAATAGTTTCTTGTACAAGGCTAAATATGCCTGGAATAATCTCCCCACCAAATTGCATAACTTGGAGGATCAGAGACAATTTAGACAAGAACTAATATCTCATTATTCTAAATAGTAACTCATAGAAAATGAGTTGGACAGCATTACCTTAGATCTAGCTAGGTGACGTATAATTATAATAATTATAATTATTACGATACCCTATCAAACCCAGTCGGAAAAGATAAACCCTTGTTCTATTTTGTTCTATTTTATTTTATTTTATTTTATTTTCCACCCAAAGATGTTCGATATTAAATTAAAAAGGCTAGCCAGTTTCTATGCCAAGTGCACTGTATCGTGCAGATATTATATCATTTTATGTATGTATTTATATTTCACAGATATTCATCTACTTTCCCATGTCTACGCACTAATGCACTGTATCGTGCAATTAGACCATGTTTATGTTTAAGATGCACTGTATCGTGCATTCACAACCTTAATGTAATTGTCTGTATATAATATGAGTGTGTACTGTGTGAGTTATAATGTAAGCAGAGAAAAGTAAATTTCACTGCAAAACCACAATTTCTGGTCAATGATACTGAATTTTCGTCCAATAATATACAACTTTGGCGAAAAACCTTGATAATACTCACTTGTTACTATAAACATTGTCACAGCTTGGATACGATAAAGTATATTATCGATTATACTATATTATAGTCTTAGAAACCTATCTCACTTATGTTACCAAACCCGGTTATTTTACAATCTGTTCCAACTTATAAGATACATATATTCCAGCCTTAAGCGATTTAGACCTATCCAAATTAAAGGTAACTGTCGGTAGAAATGGAACAAGCTAGTTTCATAGAGACATGTCAACCTACTTTGTCACTTTTCTCTTATGTATTTAATCACTCCTAAGACAAATAAAAGATTTTCTTATCTTATCTTATCTTATACCATATCAGGAGATCGAGACAATTAGTATAAGCCCCAAAATAGTGGGAGATCGCCTCTGAAACTGGTAGGAATTACATGGAGAACTTTTGTCAAGTATGCTTTCTATGTTTCGTCCCAAATCTGTTTCAACCGCTGCTAGGTGATTATTGTTTTTTCCCTCAAGAAATCTTTGAATCCATTTTATTCTATTGGTTTCTATGACTTCTTTTATGTCTGAGTTTAAGACCACCATTTTCTATGTTTTGTACGAGAAAGTCGGTACTGATTTTGTTGGATGGACTTTTCCAGATGAATTTTGTGATAAATAATTATACATGTATTGAGTCGAGTTCTTCTAGAAATGAGTGGTGGTGACATCCTGTGTGAATAGTAGATACCGTATACATTGTACCATTGCAAACTCTACAGGTATCCCTTTTATAAGCCTACTCATTCTCTTACAACTCTTTCTACACCTGTCAAGATGTGGTAGATCCATTGGTAGGCCTAGGCCTACGTACCGTAGCTGTATATTATGGAAAGCCATTTATGTACATATCCCCAATCCGTAAAAATGGACTAGCAGAAATCCTGTTTAGCATTATACAGTTCCTGTTCAGCATTACACAGCACCGGGATAGTAGCCCACCGCGGCCGTGTTAGGCTTCTGCCTTGCTGATCAGCAACAGGTCTCTAATCTCACATGCGGGATAGGAGCTGGTCAGCAATATTCATTCCTGAATAGCATTTTTTAAGGAATAATGATTTATTAATGCCAGGCCTATATATGCTCCTCAAACAAAATTTTAATTCCTAAAATGTAACTTTTTTTGGAAGAATAGGAAGAGTGCGGGTTGGGGGCTATCCCGCAGCTGAACAGGAAATAAAATTCCCAGTCCGCATGCTTTTTCAATGGCTATTCTTACTTATGTATTCCTGATCAGCATGCTAATCTTCCCGTCTTAGAGTTATGGGGATATGTATATAAATGGCAAATTCATGTTGTTATTTTATGTAATACTTTCGCAAAATGATATTAGATATAGGTAAATGGCCCCACTAATATTGGTGAAGTGAAAGAGTGTCATGGCTCTATATCATATAGATCGCCGTTTCCGCTTATATATGATGTATGGGTGCAAGGGGGGTGGGGGTCATCATGTAAGGATATCAATATAAATATATATGTATACACATACTGTATAGATATTGACAGGTGCTCCCACCTAGTGGTGAGTGACTGAGGCAGGCTCCCACCTAGTGGTGAGTGACTGAGACCATCTTGAATAAAACATAAGTACTCAAGTAGAGAAAGAGGACGCACGTCTTATACTTATCATTACATGGTGCCAGGAGATTACGAACTTTGTGGAGACATAAGAAGTAACCAAAATGGAGGGAATAAGGCCACCGGATCGAATGGACTTTGTGGAAGGGAACGTGGCTGAGAGGTGGATCCTCTTCAAGGAAGACTTTGCGTGGTACGCAGACACGATGGGAGTAGAGGTGCCCAAGCGTCTAACGTCCATGTTCCTCCACGTGGCGGGTCCTGAGGCTAAGCGCATCTACAGAAATTTTAGATGGGCACCTGCAATAGCAGCTCAAGCGGCTCAAGCAGGACCACCACCAGTTGATGCAGTTGTTGCAGTTGATGCAGAGAACAAGACAGACTTCGAGACGGTCTTAAGGAAATTCGATGCATACTGTATGCCCAGAAGGAACAGATTCTTTGAACGATTTAAGTTGCCAGATGCCAGGAAGAGGGTGAGTCTATAGACGCCTACGTCACCGATCTACGCCTCAAGGCAGCCTCCTGTGAGTGGGGCGATGAGCTGGATGAATTTGTTCTCGAACGAATGGTAGTGGGCATGAGAGACTTTAACTTACGTGAGAAACTAGTAAAGAAGGAAAATCTGACACTGGAGGATGCACTAGTATACTGTAAAAGACAAGCACAAAGAGAGAGAGAACTAAGGGAGATGAACCCCGGAGCACAGGTCACTGTCAACCAGGTGACAAGACCACGTGAACGCTACACTTCTCAGCACGGACCTACACAAAAGGAGGCAGGAGCTACAGCGGCGAGTGACACACGTGCTCCTCGGGCAACAACGGTGAGTGACACACGGGCTCCTCAAGCCAGGGGGCTAAACACAAAGCAACTGATTGACTGCAAGAAGTGTGGAGCCAAGCATGTGTACAGGAATTGCCCAGCATATAGTCATCGGTGCACTAGATGTAATAAGAAGGGGCATATAGAGAGCAAATGTTGGAGCAGAATCGATGAGATCATAACGCAGGACGACGCATCTTCTCAGGAGGGAGATGGCGAGACTCTCTTCATAGGAGCTGTTAATAAACAAAAGGAACAAGTGTTAGCAGTAACAATAAGTAAAAGTCACAAGTGGGCAGCTAATGTGCAAGCTGGATGTGACATTATTACCTGTAAGATAGACACAGGAGCGGGAGCTGACCTAATGAACATCAGAGACTATCAAGGACTAACTAATAGACCACCACTGAAACAGATCAAGGTGAGACTAACCGACTATAATGGACACCCTATACTGGTCAAAGGATACATCATGAGGAATATAACGGTGAATGGGAAACAGTTCCCAGTGAGATTCATCATCTGTGAAGGGATATCGTTGCTGGGAGGAGACACGGCAGAAAGGGTCGGTTACATCACCAGAAACACTACAGAGGAGGAACAGGCGGTAGGTGTGCATCTTATAGATAAAACCAATCAGAGGGAAACTGTGATTGAAGTTAAGGAGTGCATATTACCTGAGGTCATCAGACTATCGTCCATTCCCTATGTCCACCGTATTAAGCTAAAGTCAGGGGCAGAGCCAGTGATAATCCCACCCCGACGGGTCCCAATAGCAAAGAGGGAAAAGTTAAGGCTAGAGTTGGAAAGAATGGAGAAATTGGGAGTGATACATCAAATGACAGAACCCACTGAATGGGTCAATGCCATGGTGATGGTGAACAAACCGGACGGGTCAATCCGCGGGACCTGAATAAATCAATAGCTAGAGAGCATTTCCAACTCCCCACTCGTGAAGAGATTTTTTCAGAGATTAAAGATGCAAAATACTTTAGCAAGCTGGATGCTTCCCAGGCATTCTGGCAAGTGGAGTTAGATACCGACAGCAAAAGACTCACTACGTTCGCAACCCCGTTCGGCAGATATGCTTACGACAGACTGCCGTACGGCCTATGCTCAGCACCTGAGGTGTTCCACAGGTCGATGGAGCAGATATTTGAGAACATTGTGGGGGTAAGAGTGTATGTAGACGATATACTGGTCTGGGGCAGGAATAAGAAAGAACACGATGACAGATTAGAGCTAGTGAAACAAAGGATAACAAAGAATAGCTTACTGATGAACTGGAAAAAGTGCGAGATTGGTGTAGAAAAGGTAAAATTCTTGGGAGAGGAACTAACGCAAGAAGGGATTAAACCAGACAAGGAGAAAGTGGCAGCGATTATAAATATGGAAAGACCCACGAGCAAGGAAGAAGTACAGCGAGTCATGGGTTGTGTAAATTTCATAGGCAGGTACATTCCACACCTTGCTAGTGCATGTGCAAATATTAGATCGCTGTTAAAGAAGACAACAGAGTGGATATGGGATCAGGTTCATGAGGATGAGTGGAATCATATAAAAAGGACTTTAAGCTCAGAACCAGTATTAGCATACTATGATGTAAGACGTACCACCAAGATAAGTAGTGATGCGTCTCGAAGTGGGCTGGGGGCGGTGCTCCTACAGCTCCATGAGAATGTATGGAAACCTGTGGCCTATGCAGCGAGGTCACTCACAAGTAGTGAGCAAAATTATGCACAGATAGAAAGGGAACTTCTAGGAATTGTATTTGCCACAGAGAGATTTCATAATTATGTGTACGGGTTGAAGGAATTGATACTAGAGACAGATCACAAACCGCTAGTACCATTATCAAAGAAGCCGCTCCAAGACATGACACCACGGATACAGAGGCTCATGCTCAGACTTCAGAGGTACAGTTTTGACATGCAGTGGGTGCCAGGGAAATTGCTATATATATCTGACACCTTGTCAAGGGCAAGATTGAGGGAAAGCAAGGGAACAAAGGTACAGAAAAGTCTAGAAGCAGAGGTACAAGCCCAAGTTAACCTAGTGTACGAGAGCTTGCCAGCATCAACAAGCATGTTGAGAAGGGTGGCTGAAGAAACAGCCAAAGATGAAATATTAATAGCAGTCAAAACAGCCATTATGGAGGGCTGGCACAAGGGAGAATGCCCGGCTTATGCTCCGTTTAAAGAAGAAATGTGTGTTATAAATGGGGTGGTGTTAAAAGGAAACCGAATAGTGGTCCCAACCAGCATGAGGAAGGAAATGCTGGAGAAACTGCATGAGGGACATTTGGGTATCGAAAAGCAGAGGAGGCTAGCAAGACAATCTATTTACTGGCCGAGGATGAATGCAGATATCGAGTATAGTGTCAAGAATTGCGGGATATGCCTTAAATATCTTCCTGATCAGCAGAAAGAGCCAATGATGAGGGATGGAGAGTCATGGGGTCCCTGGGAAAACAGCAACATGGCTGTATAGCTTATAGGCTGAACTACCCAAGTTTTTAATTTTCCATTATTTATTTATTTATCCGTTTTTATTTGGTATTTGATGCATTCGGGGAATATTTTGAAACGATCTACAAAATTATAGCTTCAAACCTATTAAATCAAACCAGTGGGAGGTGTCTAAGCGCTACTATTTGTTAGGCCAATGCAACCCAATGAATGTATTATGTGCTTCCCTTCGCTCAAGTGGTTTGTTTGATAATCCTGATCAGGAAAAGTGCTGGCTGAACAGGTGTGGAGTGGCATATATATACAAAATTTGAATGATTGCTGAACAGCAAAACGTTCTGCGGAATGGCGCCCAAGCCGGGGAAGAATAGGAAAAGCATGATGCTGTTCAGGAATTGGTCATGGCTGAACAGGAATTATGAAACTGGAAGACTAGTAAATTCCTAAAATGTAACTTTTTGGAAGAATAGGAAGACTGCGGGTTGGGGCCTATCCCACAGCTGAACAGGAATTAAAATTTCTAGTCCGCACGCTTTTTCTATGGCTATTCTAACTTCTGTATTCCTGATCAGCATGCTAGTCTTCCCGTTTTAGAGTTATGGGGATATGTACATAAATGGCTTTCCATAGTATATCAAGACGGTGACAGAGGTAGACACCCTCGCAGACTTGCCTTTGTCTTTCGTGAAAAAAGGGAGCTCAAGGGGCACTTACAGTTTTATATGCTCCTAGCTGATTATGCTGGGGATTCTGAAAAAAAATCCGATCATGAATGCATACATGTGCATAAATTGTTAAGCTTCAGGTATCAAGATCGATTGGTTTCATTCGGTGAGTTTCACCTCAAGTTGGTTCCATGGTTTGAACTGTGTCTCACAGGTTCCTTCCCAGGCTATGAATAGAGTGTAGAGATCCCAATTTAAAAAAGGCTTCAAAATCACATTTTCACCCCAGATACCTTCACAAACCACATATAATGTCCTCCAGACAGGGTCAACGGACCTGTAGAGACCAACAAAGTAGATGGGGAGACCCCAGATTTCGAGAACATGTGACACAAAGAAACCCCTCTTTTCTACCTCTTTTCGAAAAAAAAAACGCTCTACCCATATATTATATGGATGAATAAAAATAATCATAATCACTTGAGCAAAGTTCTGGCTCCTAGTATCTGCATTAAGTCATATGATCAAAGAAAAACTATCAATTCACAAGGATTAAAAAAAATTAAAGGGTAATAAAACAAAGTCCATATAGTGGTGCGTGCTAAGTTAAAACTTAAAAGTTGCCTCAAAACTTAAAGTTGCCTCAACTTATTGTATATGATTCATGATAATTTTAAGAGTTTTCATGATAAAATAATATATGATATGTCAAATTAAAGCAAAGATTCAGGGCTATCCGTATTTGAAACTGTCACTTGCACAATTACAAGAATTCTTTTTCATATTAACAGTTGTTTCCATGGTAACCACATCTGAAATGTCATGAAAATCCTGACTTTCAACTGTTTCAATGGTAATTTCTCTCGGTTAAATGGTTCTGCCGGCATTGAGGGTCATGTTGAACATACAAAATTAAATTTGCCAATTTTTGGTACATATATGTCAACTTTGTATACCATCATAATAGTGGAAATGGCAGTGTGAAGAACTAAAAGCTGAAATGTTCCAAATTTGACCATTTTTCACTAAAAATTGGCCGTTTAAGCAAACAGCTGGGATTGTAAGGATTAACATGACACTTTTTAAAATCACATAGAGGACTATTATGTGAATGTGTGAGAAGTATTTTTAATATGTCAAGCTGACGAGTTAATTTATTGTCTTATTATAATTAAAGTGAAGGAGGTGCTCAAATAAAGTATTCTAGTGTATTTATAGTATTTGACCATAGTCAGTCAGTATGTTATCCATTTCGTGTCCAGGCGCGGATTTGAGGCATTGCCCCCTCATGATGACATGAGTCGGGGTATTGCGCCAGACGCGCCCCTCGATAGATTTAATGTACATTGCATCAGAACTGAGCTGCTCGCGAGCTCTCCTCTGAGTTTCCGGAATGATGCAAGTCACCCTTCCAAACGTTCCATACTAAGTAATTCTATTTGCAATGGTACCAGGGGCTTGCTGGAATGTTCTGGAACATTGCTGCAAGACCCAGTTAAGATGATGAAATCCTTTTAATATAAAAAGGCCCCAAGTCCTGTCAGAGTCAGACTTTATACATACAGACGACAAAGAACGATTCGATACAACTACCGAGCTGCCGAGATGAAGACTTAGAGATAGACTACTCTGACTTGACGCAATAGACTGGACTTACATTTACTGACTAGACGAGCACAACCGACCGCTATCCGTAAGGATAGCTTTTGCTATGCTTATCGAAACACGTGACTGGTTGACCTCCCGAGAGGATAAACGTATATATACCGACACTGTCTTCCGAACGCCTGTTTCAGTGCTTTTTATTTTTCGGGAACTTTCTAACCGATCCCAGAAGCTAGAGTCAGTCAAGGGTAGCAAGGTCCAAACGGGAACATGTGTTACTTACTGAATAATTAAAAAGTTATCGCTAACCGCAGATTCGAAGCGAGGGCAGTCAACCATAACAAAATAAGAAAACAAATCGATGGGGAGCTATAAGGTTCATGGAAGAGTGGTACGGTAGGGAAGGAGTATCGAACAGCCAAGAGCTATCACGTGATCTACGGCTATGGCGTCATAGCGAGAAAACCCCCTTGCATGTCCAGGAGAAAAACAATGACGGAATTTGGCTGTCATATTCAAGCTAGAAACTCTGCGATTATTCCATTAAAAAGGTAACGAAATATAGATTCTTCTGCTAAAATCTTATTGTCTGCTGGTCATTGGGTTGGTTGAACCCATACAACCTGAGCAGACAACTCAAAGCAAAACATCTGCACGAGAACGGTCGAAGCCATGCCGTAAGGCAAGCAGCTAGAAATAGTTTAGTAATCGAGATTCCTGGCTGGTTTGCGAGGGCCGTTTTCGCGACGATGCTTCATTTGTACATATAAAAACAATATTAGGCGGTCAGATCTGCTGAAATAGGTCTAAAATCAACATCTTTCTAGCGGTCTACACTTTTCTGGACTGAATTAGACTGTTCGTTCTGACTATGGTCCATACAGACACCTACCTTATTGACTGAGTGACATTGTGACGACATTGGACCTAATAAAAGCTATATCAGCTCTCCACCGTGTACTTACGCTCCGCTCGAGTTATTATTGCACAGCTAGCGAGATCATTGATAATTACCTAACTCCCTATTTTAAGGCAACACAAGGTAGTTAATGTGAATGTTTAATCACCCAGCTCCCCAGCATACCGACTGTAACATTTACAATTAGTACAGGTATTTTAGGTAGATTTTAGGCCAAACCCGGAATAAAATATTGTAAAGCTGATTTTTGGATATATGATGCGGGACACATGGGGGAACATTTCCTGAAAAGTCCCCACCTGGGGACTGTGTGCTTTTTGAGATTTTGATGTTTTTGTGACATTTTCCACAAAATAGCATTGCATATGCTGCTTACATTCCATGCAAAACGATTATCCTAATGATCTTAAGACCTCCACCAGTGATAAGTATGGATCTGTATGGGTGTTGAGTTTATATCTTGATATGATCCTGGAAGTTGAGGTACCGATGTTTACTCTTAAAAGGTTCCAATGAAGGAGGAGAATAGACTCTGGAGATATCTGGAGGCGGACATAACTGAAAATATTGAGTTAGTATAATAAAAATAAAGGTTAATACCTTATACATGTATCAAATAAGAGATTGTATAAAAGCTAAACAAGCTGGTTAGTATATTTTAAGAAACAGAAAGGCTGTGCCTTACGAATAGTGGCGCCACCTGGTGGTTTACTCGGATACTTCCTCTCGTATATCCCTAGCGAGGAACAACAAGTTAACTTTTAAATTGCCTTTTAGCATTGTAGAAGCCAAGATGGCAGGATAGTGTTCAATAAAGATTTGTAAAAAAAAAAAAAAATGTCAAAATGCCAAAAGTTCCAATGCACACTAATTAATTATCAATTAGCACTCACATGCTAATTGATAGTCCAAATATTATGCTTATAGATGATCGTTGTTTACTAAGCGATACCTGATAGCCAGTTATCGCTCCACTACTAATTAATAAAGATAATAATCAATTAGCACTTACATGCTAATTGATAGTCCAAATATTATCCTTGAAGATGATCGTTGTTTACTCAGTGATAATTGTTAGCCAATTATCCCTCCAATGCTAATTAATAAAGGAATAACACAGAACTATATGGATCCTGTCTTGATCTTACGCTCGACCAATAGTAACTAGCTTTATTTCCGGGTACAACATACCTGTCAGGTGAGTACCTGCTTTGTATACGCAGCCGTGCCTGGCTGATCCACCTGTTGTCCCATGGGGAGGCCCAGGCGTTACGTAACATTACGTAACAATATTTTGGCTGCCGTTACCACTATATCAATGTATAGGGCCATGTTTAAGCTGTGAGGGATCTATTTCTAAATTCTCAAGTCATTTCTTAACAAAGGCTGACATCTTACTCAGCAACAACTGGTCTGGAAACCATATTAAATTTTGACCTTGAAAAGGATCTTTAATGACCTCGAAGCAGAAAATGATTCCAGAAATGGATTCATTACACCTACAAACATAGAATAACTGCTGTTATACATCAATCTAGAGCTTCATTACGCCTTGAAACATAGAAAAAATGGTATTTTACTTGGATCTAGCAATAACGGTTTCTAAGATAATATGACATTCTGATTCCTGGCAGCAGCCATTTTGAATTTTGACCTTGAAAATGATCTAGAATGACCAAGAAATAGAAAAATGACCTTTTCTCACACCTTTAAAGGGACACATGCCACTGAGCTCCCGATTTGGGGAAAGTTTGCCTGAATTTCAACTATGTTCTAGATTAGTATATTTGTAATGAATACCCGGGAGCATCAATGTATTAGATATGCATATCTTGAGTATTCAAGAGTTTAAAACTCCAATTTCGAACAGTGCCGCCGGCCAGTTGTGCCTCACAGACAGCAGTCAGACCCAAGCCAGTAGGTTAGGGAAAGTCCCTGACGCCTCTTATCATAATAGCCCACTTCACAAATTCCGTCACCAGTGCGCACCAGTAACTGCGGGATAAACTTCTATCATTCTGCGCATGCCCAGTTCAGTTGACTCACCTAGTTTTTGTTGATATATACATTTTTGGAATCTCCATATGTACTTGTTTGATATGGTACCCCAACCTGTATGGTATATTTTATATATTTTTATATTCCCTGTAAACAACAATGCTAGATATTCTTTTTTTTTGTTTTTAAAAGGTTTTATTCATGATATCCTGCCCTCTAGGCTTCTACACAACTAAAGATCAAGCATCAAATTACCTTATATTTTATATTTTTTTGTGTTTTCAAAATTTTCTTCTTACTCATCCGCGCAGGGTCTGCTCCCTTTACAATTTTGCGGTCCCTGACTCTCGATTCATAGTCAGTACATATATTACTCACAAAACCAGTCCACAATAAAAGAGGCATCAGTACAACAATAAAGTGTTTTACGTTCATCTTCTGTCTGATTTTCGGTCATATTAATACTCAAGCAACACGTCGAACCCCAGCAGTAGCCGGGTAAAGGATATCCACTTGCTATCAACAGCCAACAAACATTTCACGGTCATCAGTGCAATCACACAAGCATATCAACGTCAGTTAAAAAGAGTAACCTTAACATTTGATCTTGCTAAAGTCAAGAAGAATATTTATCCCAGAAATCTAAATACCAGCGTTACATAACACGAAGCCATTCCATAAGCATATAAGTACAGACAAGATATATCATAAATATAGGGCTCTGGCCTCCTGAACATAGTGTTTCCACTTGGTCCCTTTGCCCCTCACCCTGTCTAGTATCTTATCCCCATATTGGATCGCACGAAATCGCTTACACAATTCCTTCAGAAAGACAATAAAAACAATATCATTTTCATGGAATAACCTCTGCCTGTGTATATAGTTCTTCGCCAATATAAACGTCCAGTTGACAAAATCTCTCTCTTTTCCCCCTCCTCTCACTCCCAGAAGGACATGAGTGGGGGTGACGATCTCTGAGGATGCGTGGACAAGTGAGTGACTATCATTGAACCACCTTTTGATCTCATTCCAGAACGACATTACTCTTTCACAAAAGTAGAAAAAATGGACAATATCATCCTCATCTTCACAATATGAACAATCAGGATACAATTTTACATTAATGTCCTTCAGGACCTTGTTGCAACAAATATTTCTGTGCAGGATTCTGTACTGTAATGACTGCAATCTGGGTTCGGTGCATACTCTGAATGGGGTTTTAAACCTACACCGGATTTCCTCGATAGATGACATTGTGTCTTCGACCCCGAGAATACCCAGCTAGGAAGTGAGCTCATGTAGATCTCACTATGAGCTCAGAAACTTCTCATGTATGTGATATCAGAATGGTGAGGTCTGGGTGAGGTTTTTGTGATCTAGCATATGTGATCTCATATGAATGGTTTCAGTGTGATCTCAGTGTGAGTTCACAAGTTCTAGCTCACATTTAGCTAACAACTGTGATATCTCAGTGAGCTCAAAAACTTCTCATAGATGTGAGATCAGAACTATGAGGTCTGGGTGAGATGTTTGTGATCTTGCATATGTGATCTCACATGAATTGTTTCAGTGTGATCTCAGTGTGAGTTCACAAATTCTAGCTCACATTTAGCTAACAACTGTGATATCTCAGTGAGCTCAGAAACTTCTCATAGATGTGAGATCAGAACTATGAGGTCTGGGTGAGATGTTTGTGATCTTGCATATGTGATCTCACATGAATTGTTTCAGTGTGATCTCAGTGTGAGTTCACAAATTCTAGCTCACATTTAGCTAACAACTGCGATGTCTCAGTGAGCTCAGAAACTTCTCATAGATGTGAGATCAGAACGGTGAGTTCTGGGTGAGATGTTTATGAACTTGCATATGTGATCTCACATGAATGATTTGTCAAATTTTTGGACATTTCCAAAAAAACGGAACGGTCAATTTGACCAACTTTTAGGACAGCTAGGGCTTAGCTGTTGGATTATGAGACGCAGGGGCAAATGAGGTGCTGTTGAGAGTGCAGTGGTATGTCTTTTGTCCTTCCTTCACACTTTTAAAGAGAGGGAAAAGGGGGATTGTGACAATTCTGGGGGAGGTGGGGTAGAAGGGGAGAGGTTTTTAAATGTGAGAATTATTTAGGGATGTTATTGTTAGGTAAAGTTTTGTTGTTGGAGGTGTGGTTAATTGGGAGTTTGGTGGGTGTGGGAAGAGTGATGTGAGGAGGGGGTAAAATGTTGGAGTTCAAAAAGAAAAGTTAAAGGGGTTGTGGTTTTTGGGTGGTTTGGTGGCAAAATGGGAAAAGCGAGATGGCAGAAAGATGGGGGAGGGGGGTTTTGGGACGGTTTCTGTTGGTTGAATTTTTGTGAAAAACAGTTATTGGAGGGGGGGGGGGGGCGATAATGTGTTTTTTGGGGGTGGGGTGGTTGACAAGGAAGAGGACTACTGAAAAATAAAAAAAATGTGTAGGGGGCAAGAGGTGGGTGTGGGAGGTGTGGTGGGGAGAAAGGGGGCGATTCGAACAGTGGAAAGTGGGGTAAAATCGGGGGGGGGGGGGAGACGGGGGAAAGGTCGGTGGACAGGTGACTAGGTATGGGAGGTGCATGAATAGTGACAATTCTCAAAAGAATCGGCCGAGTTGAACGCCCTCTGGTGCCAGTTTCCTCTGCCGCTGGGAAAAAATCGAAGCAGCAGAATTGTAGCCCCATGTCTCTAGTTTGCGTTGAAATTAACAGCAAGTGAATCGAGTCATAAATAAGGGCTGGGCGAGTTTTTTCGTGAGGCCATGTTTTTTGGAATTGTCCGTTTGCCCATTATCGCCATCCTCGGGGGTCTGGGCCATCAGACATGCCCAATCGTTTTGCCACATTGCAGACGCTGTAGACATTGTTGAGAGTTGCCATTTAAGAGACTGAAAGAAAACATGTTTTTATCTAAATGCTGCAAATTTCGAAACGTTCGGCGGAGATTGAGGGTGCTTCTGGAGGGCCCGGATTCGGGAGAAAAAAAATTCGGGACGCCAAAAAAACGACACGATGGCGTAAGTGGTTTTTCACTTTTAGATAATTTCTGACGGGGTGGTATCGGCCGATCCATGCAAAAAACTTGCACAGTCTTCACCGTTAATGTCTCTAGATCGCGCAGGTCTTTAGTTTGAATCGACACGAGCAAGTGGAAGGCCACAAGACACCGAAATGTGATGCAACCTCCAACCGGGCTAAGAGGAACATGTTTCAGCGATTATTATACAAGTTTACAAAAACAGAACGGTCGATTTCGGCCACTTTCCAGGCAGCTAGGGCTTAGATTTTTTAGCACGACGTGCAGCCGGCCCTGTTCTACCCTGATGCCAAAGGAAATTTTATTCCAAGCATTCCTTCATTTTCAAAAGAAAGGATCTGTTATGGGTTGCAAAGTGGGTAGAAAGAGTTAGGCTTTTTAGGTACATGTCTATGGCAAAACAAGTGGAAAATTCCAAATTTTTTCTGGCGGCTGCTAGAAATTTTGTGAGATGTTGACCTAGTCCAGTTTTTTCTCTTCTTTCCGAATCTGGCCTCCAATTTCTTCTATTGGCATTATTGGCGGCTTTATCGGCAATCTGACTGTTTTCACCAGGTGGCAGTACCATAGAACTTGGCTTTCACTAGGTGGCAACAAAGGTTACTGTATTGCATTTACAATTTCTATTAGAACAAAAGTCTCACTAGCAATACTTATATGAGGCATTCATACCTTATAGATATTACACTTTATAAACTTGGGAATAATGAAAGCAATGAAATCAATACTTTATTTGTATAATTTACCTGCTTGATGTTGAAAAATGTTGGGAAGAAAGCACCCTTATAATTCTAATATTATTACTATAAGTATCTACTGAGGTACCAAGAGTGTTACACACCAACTTGGAATGGATACCTATGGCAGCTACAGGAGAGGATTGTATCAAGGGTAAGTTGAAGTGATGGAAAAGGATGAGGAACTTTGAAAAACTCAAGCAAAGGGACCATGCAGTCTCTCCTTGAATGCTCTTGGGCGAAATGCTTCTGTGGAGAAACTTTCTACTTTAGCACTGAGCCCAAATCTGCTGTTTAGAAGCTGATAAGTAGTGCAAAAAACAAGTCTAGTCTTGTCTTCTTATAGAGTAATAAGAGTGAGATTGTATAAGAGTATACTGTTAGTTCACATTATGAGGCCATTGTGACATTAGATATTGACCTCACCATGAGATCATAGTATGAGTATACTGTGAGGTCACATTGAGAGATCATATTGATGCCACTGTGAAGTTACACTTTGACCTCACCCGTGAGGTCATACTATGACCTCACAGTGTTCTCATACTTATGACCTCACAGTGAGATCATAGTATGAGTATACTGTGAGGTCACATTGAGAGATCATTTTGATGCCACTGTGAAGTTACACTTTGACCTCACCCGTGAGGTCATAGTATGAGCTCACTGTGATAAATATTGTGAGCTCACAGTGAGCTCACTGTGATCACACATTCTTAGCTGGGTAGTACTCCACTTACTCATTTTTTCTATGATATCTGGTCTGCCCTCTAAGACAAACGCGCTATATGTTTCTTTAACGCTTGCTTTGTATACATTTATGATCTTTCCATCTATTTCGAAGTTAGCAACACAGTAGTCAACCTTAGTAGAGTCAGCTTCGTCTTCCAAGATGCACCACCAGATGTTAGGGACGGCAAGAGTGATTTGAATTCTTTCCAGATAGCTAATATTAATTCCGTACTTAGACCTGAACTGTTCAGTTGATAATAGAATTCCGTCCTCACCCACCAGGTCGCCCACCTTAGATATACCAGCCTTCCTCCACCTCATGCTTTCAATCATTTTACCACCTGACAGTACAAACCGATTGTAATTGAGTCTTTCTCTACACATATCTTCCCTCGTCATAGGACACTTGTTGTAGTACACTTCGTTCCACACCTTTAAGATCTCACCATAGAATTCATTTAACTGCTTCTTAGGTTTACTGCGGCATAGAAATATGTCTTCGACACACCTTCCATGAAAACATTCCAAGGTTTTGACCCATTTAGCCCCGGGCCTTAGAAGGGCTCTCTTTGTCCATGCTATTCTGTTAGCTTTAACCACTTCGTGGATGCTACGCACCCCAAGCCCCCCCTCCCCTATATCTTGCTTGGTGTATGCCATTTTGATTTTACATTTTCTGAACCCCCACAACATTGTCTTTGTCACCTTCTCCACTTCTTTGATGAATGCTGGATTTGTAGCCGTAACTGCCAGTGTATGCTGTATTATTGGCAGAATAAGAGAGTTGTTAACTACAGCTTTACCCTTCAACGAAAGTTGTCTGGGGGCCCAGGCCCCCACGACACCCCGCATCTTCAGTATGGCATCATTAAAGTTCAAGTCAGCCTCCTTAAGGTCTGCATCCGGATGAACCAGACAAGCCCCAAGGATCTTCAGATAATCCTGAAATTGGACAGGTGCCTGACCCAATATTTCGTCATCAAATTCACCCAGGCAGAGTCCTACTGTCTTCTCTATATTTATGCATAGCCCCGAGGCCTCCCCGAATGAAGACATAATTTCAAAAACTCTTTGCAAGGACCCGGTATCTTTTAATATGAAAGTGGTGTCGTCTGCGTATTGCACAATCTTGTGCTCGGTTACCCCTGTCATAACACCCCTGATATTTGGGTCGTTTCTAATATAGTTGCCCAGGGTCTCCACTACAATATTAAACAGGGCAGGAGAGATAGGGTCCCCCTGCTTGACCCCTCTTTCTAAATCAAACCATTCGGATGCATATCCATTGTTACCGAACGCGGCTTTGGAGCCTTTCAATAGAGTTTTGACCCAACGAATTATGTATTCTGGAAACCCAAAGTGGCTCAAGCATTGCATCAGGAATTGCCAGCTGACGGTATCGTACGCTTTTCTGAAGTCTATAGCGATTATCATGCCACTTTCTTGTTCAGCATGCAAAAAATCAATAATATCATGTACTCTTCTTATGCTTTCGCCTATATATCTACCCTTCATAAAACCTGTTTGGTCTTCGTCGACAATATCTCCAAGAACTCTGTACAGTCTATCAGCGATAACCTTCGATACAATCTTATAGTCAACGTTTAGGAGGGTTATGGGCCTCCACCCCTTAATATAGCGTAAGTCAGTACCTTTCTTCGGAATGACTGATATTAATCCCTTACATTGTTCCCAAGACATAGACTCATTTTTTTCGACCGCGCATACCATCCACATGAACATAGTTTTGATTTGGGCCCAGAAATATTTATAAAATTCCGCCGTGTAACCGTCACACCCCGGCGACTTACCATTTTTCAACCCTTTAACGACCCCGCCCACTTCCCTCTCAGAGATAGGTAAACACAGTCTATCCCTTTCACTCTTCTCAACTTTCTTGGAGTCCTGGGAAAGAAACATGTCTGCAGCTTCTGTAGAAATTTCCCTTTCACTATATAACTCCTTGTAGAAATTTTTTCCCTCATTGAGGATCTCACCTGAGTCGTTGGTGATATTACCGTCGACTATTAGCCCTGATATACATTTACTTTTAGCTCTGTTCTTCTCGAGGTTTAGAAAGTATTTGGAGCATTTCTCCCCCTCTACCATCCAGTTAGCCCTAGATCTGAGCAGGGCACCCTCTGCCTTTTCTAGTTCGAACTCTCTCATTGCGGCAGTGATGTTCTTCTTTTCATTTATTTGGCTATTACTCAGTTGTTCCTCTTCACTCAGACATCTTAATCTTTCTCTCAGCCTCTCTTGGCCTCTTCTCGCAGCTTTAGCTCTATTTCTACAGAATTTAATTGTGAAGCTTCTACATCTTGTTTTGAAATATTCCCATCTTAAAACATCACACATATCCCTATCCATTCCCTCCACCTCCTCAGCTATTCTCCCCACCCCCTCACAATAATCTTCATCATCAATCAGCTTACAATTAAACTTCCAGTGCCCCTTCCCCCTTCTTGTTTCGTCTGTTCCAATCTTGAACCATATTCTCTTGTGATCGGAGAGAGGACAGATAACTGTCCCCGCTTCCACCCCCCTCCCCAATAGAGCGTCATCTACAAATATATAGTCCAGCCTGGACTTCTGTTCTTTTCTATCCCAGGTGTCTTCCCTTTTACCCATACAGAACAACGAATCATTGATCCCCAGTTCCCCCACAAACGTCTGGAGGGCCAACGTGTTCTTTTCGGTTGGATTCTTACACATATCGATGTTAAAGTCCCCCATAATACACAATGAGTCATACTCCAGTTTGGAAACAATTTTTTTCACCTCATCAATTTTGTCTAGTTGGGTTTGCCCACTGCATGAGTTTGGCATATATACTGACATACAACAATATTTCACATTATATAATTCAAAAATAACATACACAACCCTTCCTTCTGTGTCTTTACCTTTGGAGATAATTTTAGCGTCCAAGTCAATAGATAACAGTAAGGCAACTCCGTTAGAATTGGACCTGCCGTGGCTAAAGAATATTTTCCCCCTCCACTGGCTGGCCCAGATCCTTTCGGTCTCAGGTGTACAGTGCGCCTCTTGTATAGCGATGACCGAGTCTTTCAGTTCGTGTAACTCACTAAAAATGGCCTTGCGCCTAACGATATCAGCCAGTCCATTAACATTAAATGATACAAGATTTAATACCTTCTTTTCCTCATTTAAACCAGTCCTAAAAAACCCAGTTTCACCGCTGGGAACGGCCTCGTCCGCTGTACTGTTCCTATCGATCAAGACCGCACCTTCCCCACTATTGACGTTGTCCGCCATATTGGTTCCGGGACGGAAGTTCGGCTATACATACTCCAGACATGGTGCGTTCACCAAGTCTTCCCGCCTTGAGCTGCCCTCTTGATCAACACTGCCCTGACTCTCTCCCATTGCTTTCCGAGGAGATTACCTTCCTTGGGCCACAGCTCTTTCTTTAGCACATTTGGGTTTCTCAAACCCATACCTATGCCCCAGATTTCATCTCGTGGGGACGCCTCTGCTAGGTGCTTGGTTCCTGTGCTGATAACACTCTGCGCCACATAATCATTGCCTTCCGCCTTGGCCTTAAGACCCTCATACACGATATCTGGAATTCTCTTAAACCATTCCTGATATAATTTGGAGTCATCCTTCTTGGCTTCATTTAATATGCCTTTCAAGGCCATAGGGTTTCTCATGGAGAGAATGGAATTCGCCCTTGAGTATTCACCTAATGCTCGTAGACATGAGTGCGTCAGGTATTGCTCCATTGAAGAATAAAGCTGCCCATTCACCGTAAAGTCCACCATGTGGTGGTTGGAGAAAGGAGAGTCACCGCCGAAAAATGCAAATGCCTCTGAATTCTCTTCTCTAGCCAACGACGCAGGGTTTAAGTGATCAGGTAGAGTACTCAGTCGGTCATGTGGGTAGACCGTCCCATCAATGTATACGTTGCCATCATTTTGGTACACGTCACCATACAACTGAGAGTAACGAGCTTTCCTCACTATAAATTCCGCCTTCGACACACGCTCCCTTAGTGTTTTGGGGAGGTCTCTCTTGACATACACCTTGTCTCCAATAGACGTAAAATCAAAGTTTTTTAGGCTGAGCCTTTTGCCCCACACTTCTTCTGCTTGTTCGACAGATTTAAACCTGAGCTTTACACCTTTGCCCACTCTAAATCCTCTCATACCCTCAGGGATTTCCTGATGGAAAGCCTCCTTGAAGATGTGTTTTACAGATTTTTCCATAAATACTTTATCATCCTCTGGGTCACTTTGTGCTGGAATACCCTCAAAGATCAAACAGTTCTTTAGGCTTTCTTTCACCTTCAGTAGCCTAGCTTCCTCCACATTCTTTGCCTCCTCCGCAATTTTCAGGAAGGCTTCATCTCCCTTGGACACAGTTGTGTTATTGAGGCGCTTTATAATATCATCTTGCTGGGCTAATTTCTTCTTCATCTGCTGTATCTCTATATCTCTTTTCTTGTCCTCCGCATCTTTCACCGTGAATTTAGTCTCTCTAGTGTCCAGCCGGACACCATGGGCTTGAATGTCCGCAGACATTCCCTTACATTCACGAAACTTGCCATTGAGTCTTTCTTCAAGTCTCTTCATGAATCCACAGCTAGCGGTGGCATTATCATCAATATTCTTGTCCTCATCGGTCATCTCAATTTCATTGCTATTGGTAGCCATGGTCAAATCTTCAACCTCTGTCTTGGCTTTTTTACTGGGCCTATCACTGCTATCTTCAGACCCACTCTCACTTGATTTGACCTTACTAGATCCCTTACTGGATTGAAACATCACCCTAATCAGTCACTTACTAATTATATTTGTCCAGTTTGCGACGCTCCAGTGACCTTTTGCTTATATCCTTCCTTGTGCGTACACACCACTAGCACTATTCGTCGGTGTAGTTCAGTGTCAGTTGATATGTAAACACAACCGCGCTGCTTAGATTTGACCTATATCCTCACTTGTCTAGATTAGCACTGGCTAGCGTGGTAGACCCAGGAGCCGTTACCGCTACTGCGCATGTCCCGCGGCAATTATAGTTTAGTATAATCCTTACTGCTCTCCTGTCCTTCGTTTACTTAATATGTTCACAGAAGACGTCCTCTGCTATATATAGTCTCTCCACTGTTCGATAATCCTACAGATATCACTTGTAGATGCTTGTCCTGCACAGTATTCGCTTCACTACACTCGCTCCGGTGAGACCCTGGAGGCAAAATGGCTACCCACGCTCGGTACTCTCCTCGTGTGGGCGCTCTCACTTTCAATCGTAAACTCTTTGAAAATGTCAGCACGACTGTTTACAAGAATGTTCTCTTCGTAATCCAGGACACTTTATGATCCTCCTGGATGATACTAATTTATGATAATCCTGTCTTGGCTGAAAAGAAAAGGGGTTAAAGTGGCCGGAGCCCGTTGTACGACTTTTCCCTCTCAAACCAAACCGGCACCATGCTAGATATTCTTAATGTTGGCAATAATGGCCTGAGCCAGGTGCTTTTTCCCATAGAGACCAATGCTATTTTGCTAAATGCTAAAAATGTCAAAATGTCAAAAAGCACACAGTCCCCAGGCGGGGACTTTCCAGTGATTGATCCCCCATGTGTCCCACATCATATATCCAAAAACCAGCTTTACAATATTTTATTTCGGGTTCCATGCTAAAATGCCTGTACTACATGTTTTTTCACCCAAACAGCATTTTTCACTGACTCACATAAGGGCACAAGCCCTTGCTGTAATGTGTTATGTCACAAAATATAATCTCTGAATCAGAAAATATTTCACATTTCTGTCAACTGGAGTACATATTTAAGGGTAAAGTTAGACCCAATTAAATTTTATACATTCATGACAATGCGATGCACTTCTTAACCGATTTCAATATATGTGTATAGGCTATGGTCGAAAGCTATGAATGACAAGAACTGTATTTTCTATCTAATTGTGGAAATAAATTGTATTTTCTTTGATTCTTTTTCAGAAATACAATGTGTGGGGTCAATCTATTTGAAATGTTAATTAAAGCGACACATGCCACTGAGGTCCCGATTTTGGGAAAGTTTGCTTAAATTTCAACTATAGGGGTATATATGGGTCCCATTTTTTATGACTGTGTCTGAGTGTCGCAAGATAAGAATTTTTCCATGTCCCATGTCACTTTTTAAAACAATTCAATGATGTCTTGTGTCACTTTTTAAGCAATACATTAATTAATACTAACGGTCGATACAATGTCGTGTGTCACCTGTTAAATAAATCAGTGTGTCTCATGTCGATTTTTAATTCATTTCTCAATGTCGTGTGTCAAATTTTATCAGCTTTTTGGAAGCTGTGTGTGTCGCACGTTAAGGGGACCGTGTCGCCGTGTCGCCCGTGATTTAGCGGCCGTGTCTCGTGTCAATCGTGTCGAATTTTACCCATATGTACCCATAACTATGTTCTAGATTAGTCTATATATTCGCAATGAATACATGGGAGCATTAATGTATGAAATACATATATTTCGAGTATTTAAGAGTTTAAAACTCCCAATTTTGGGGGTGCCACTGGCGGGTTGTGCCTTAGATTAGATTAGATTAGATTAGAAAATTGTTTATTCGCCACTGAGTTATACAGGTACAGAAACAAAGTGTTCCAGACACAACAAGTTGGTTGGTTAGGGAAAGCCCCCAACGCCTCTTATCATAATTGGTTAAGTGATATAACACCTGGACGGGACAGGGTAGATATGTCACTATGTACCTCCTGCCTCGCCCCTACTTCCTCCAGGCAGTGAGGGCAGCACCTTATGGATCTCAGATTTGAATTCCCCAATGGAATCTCTGTTCTTCATTAACAATTATCAATTAATCTAAGGAATATATAGCGTTGGTATTCCACACAAATGTCCCTATTTATGCAAGTCATTGAAAACTACAAATACATTTCCAAATGACAGATAGTCAAAATAGTGATCTTAGCCACTTTAATTCTCTCCTTTTAATTAAATTTTGTATTTTCTTTGATTCTTTATTTAGAAATGCAATGTGTGGGGTCAATCTGGCATGCTGGTCTTTTATATTTGAAAAAAATGCCGAGAAAATTCCAATGGCACAATTGAAAACCAGAGGGAAAAATTCAATTCTAAGGTCCTAAATTCGAATTAAATGATAAAAAAAAATCATAATCACTTGAAACGTAGACAAAATTCTGGATCCTAGTATCCATCATAAGTCTTCTGAACAAAGAAAATATGTTAATTTTCAAGGATTTGGAAAAAAAGAGGATAATAAATCCCTAACGAGCTCTAACGGTGCAGCACTATAGGCTAGGATAGCGAGTGCTATAGTTTATAGATAGGCCGACTCGTCGTTTCCTTTCAGGTTTTCCAACTCCCCCGCGGTGAATAATAGGTATGTTCCAACATCGTCGACAAGCCTTCAGGGATCCCGTCGTTGAATTAAACCTTTCTGCGTGTTGCTACATTTTATAAATTTGTGATACACCTTTCATTAAGGTAACAGTTCGGACTGCGACACATAGGTAAATGCGAAGGTTTCTTGGCGCGAAACCAACCCAGCAACCTACACCCCCTACTGGACGACAATGGACTGCTCCGTGGTCTCGCGCCAATAGGGCGCTCCTTTTCATCGTGCCTGTCTTCTTGGCAGGTCCTTTTAGGGAGTAGACCCAGATATCGTTAGGGGATTCGCCGATCCACAGGTAAGATACTGTGAATTTTCCTTGGATTTTACGCCTTCTCACCTACAGAAATTGAAGTAGATTCTGAAAGGTACGTCTGATATTTCGGGTTAGTGTATTTTAGACCGGAATGTTCAGATATATCGCTGTGTCTGAAAGTACAAATCTGTCGCTACCACGTGGCCTCATTTTCGCTCGCCATCACATCGTGAACTGACTAACACATACGTGCATTGAACCTAAATTAAATCTCATTCTTCCACCTCATACGCCGTGTCAGCCCGAATATAAGATTGTTTTCTTGTGGTTGACAGTTGATTCTATCCGTTTGGATCCTTGAGTAGTGTTTGTCATAGGTGAGATGTCGATGATGTTAACTCTTGTGAACTTGTGACAGCAAAAGTAGGTCATGGACCAATGGCTTCTCGTAGCCTGTTTACAAACGTCGAGTGTGCGAAGGCCATTCACATTCTTTTATTCAATTTCTTTTGTAATGGGTAATATAACATAGTGCCCTGCATCTTATGGGTGTGTCAATCGGCAATGACTATGTGTTTGAGTGATAATTTAATATGCAATTAGTTTATGACTAACCGGTTCCTCTGTACTGCCACCTTCATGCCGGCTGTCATCTAGCTGTCACACATTTCATTGAACCTTTGCAAGGCAGGTTCAGTTGAATAGGTGAACCTTAGGATGACTAAACACTTTCCCCCTCCTCCTACACCTGCTATGTTCGTTTTCCAAACACATCGCATAGGTAGCACAGTTTTATCTGACTCAGACTTCTTGTGGATATCCACAATGAAGAGCACTAAAAGTAGAACCAGGAAACGTAATGTGTGACTGTCATCTTTATGATATAGATAGACTAGCCTGATTCAGTTCCTCTCAGGCGCTCTGCGCCTTAAATTTGCATCTGTCCACATTGACAATGAGATCAATGACACCTTATTACTGTATAAGATGTTTTGTTTGTACTAAATATACAAAACCCTACTCCTGAAGTGGTGAGTTGTACTGATCAATTGTTTGGTTATATAACAATGGGCATGGCGAACGGTGAGTGAAAACGTCAATATAATCATGACGATGTAATTGAGCTCATTAATGTATGTATGTATAGTGTTTATTTCCAGTTTTGACATAATTAAATACAGATAAAGATAATGGTAACAATAATTCTGGAAATGGGTCTCCCTTTCTATGGTAGCCTTAGCTCTTCCAAGTAAACACTTCCAGAATGACATGTATCTATTCTGATATTCCCCCCCTTTGTCATAAACATTATAATAGGTCGGAAATAACCCATGATTGACATGCGAGTTGTACTTGTACTGATTATGTAAGAGGCTTCCTCTAAGCTCTAAGACTAAGAAAGCAGACACTGTTAGTGTTAAGGCTTAAGCATTGTGTTTATCATTCACGGATTCACGTCTTTGTATAGGCCTACTACAATCATCAATTAAGTTCATAACCTGTTAATCAGGTCATTACTGTACATACAGTTTGTCACCCCTGACTCGTATACTTGATATTGAGTTCGCGATTCAAGAAAACAGCACTGGTACCAGTGAGACATTTTGGCTTGACTGACTCACTATTATGGCAACCATGTCTTCTTACTCCTTACGGACCCTTCTCTTAGTCCTTAGTTTACGTATTGCACAACTTGTTATATTGTGTAAACACTGCGCAGTGTTGCTGACGATTAGAGATCAGGTTGTGAAACGGAATATTTTCCATTTCACCGTTATCAATTGATTCAGTCGGATTTGTGTTGATGATTCCAAGTACCGAAATATGTTCCAAATGTATGCTTTACTTGGATTTTCCATTTCACCGTTATCAATTGATTCAGTCGGATTTGTGTTGATGATTCCAAGTACCGAAATATGTTCCAAATGTATGCTTTACTTGGATCGAATGTATCACGAACTAATGAATTTGAGAATGATAACAAAATGTACCATGTTCTTCATGAAACAAAATCGTTCTAGTGTATATTGATTTATATGCGTGTAATTGAATTGTTGTATTGGGATTGGCCGGCTCTTCTACCTCTCGTCAATAGGCAGTTGTCATTCATACTATCAATCAATTGCTAGCCATGAAGTTGTCTTTTTTTTGCACCTCCGAAAAGAACAGCAACAGGATTTACTTGATGGACATCATTCGTGGTTTGATTTTTCCTGTGAGGGTGAGAGGGGTAGGGGTAATATTAACTATTTTATCTTTTTAAGTGACAAACCGGGCCTTATTGACACTCTGAGTATAATAAATATCTACCTGGCAAACAAAATATTCAATAGATCGGGCAGGTACTCCCCCCGTCTCCCCTCCCTAGCTTGGTATGAGACGACAACTATAACTGCTAAAGCCTTGTGAGGCCTCAAAAACTTATGTAGTGCAACACTGTCTTGACCTTGTTCTGAATATCGGCTCCATCTCCGAGAGCTATTTTTAATGGGGAGATGAGCGTCATGGATGAGTTATTACTTTCATTGACCTTGGGGGCTGGCTATATCGACTCATGAGTGTTGCTTGAAAAATATTACAACTCGTTAATTTTAGCATCGTGGTGTGCAGAAATTGCCTGCATTTCTTAGACATATTCGGTTTATTATGAGGGACAGATTAGCTTAACTACTAAACTAGTTTATAACTGGATCTAACTAAATCTGGGCCTCATATTGCTATCTCTCTTCTTCTCTTCTCTGAAAGTGAGCTCTGGTATGGCGCCTCGCACATGCGTTTGTTTACTTTTCGGCCCTCCATATATGGCATGCGCCCTCCATATATGGCATGCGTCCTCCATATATGGCATGCACCGACCCATATGCCCGCGCATGCGCAGCCGTCTCACACGCCGAATCGGGCAAATATTGAAACGAGTTTCCGAGCGATTCGAAGTCTATTTCAGAATAATTCTTGCATATAACGTGAACTATATGCTAAACTTAAACCTTTCTGCTGTTATATTCAGTCGATTGGGAATAATCAGCCTATTTCAAAGCATTTTAGCCTCCGCGCTCGGCAATACGAAAACAAGATGGCGGCCACACCGTAAGCAGCCAAGAAAATAAAACTGCTTTCTGAGCGCTTTGAATGATTTTACACAATAATCCTGGCATATGAGGTTGAAAACAAGGTTAGATTAAACGTTCGGGCATTTATATTCAGTCGATTGTTAATCATTACGGCTTCGGTAGTCTGCACGAGCATAGGGGCTCTGAATGGTGGACATAAGTGTCCGGGCAGCAAGGTCCATCGCTCGGGCACGAAAGCCCGCTTCGGCGTGTGCAGCTAAAAGGCCCGTCAACACGACAGCCTTACAGCAGGTAGTCACGCGCATGCGCATGAGGCGGCAGAAAGCATGGCTTCAAATCAACTACGTGGTGAAATCGTGATATTTCCACCGAAAGGAATATCGCCACACGTTAATATGTTCATAAACTATTGTTTGGGATAGTATTTGAAGTCGACATGACTGATTTACGCAGATTATACGGATATTATTGTGTCAGCGACCAGAAACATGAACGGAAACCGGCCCTCGGAAACGGGTTCGCTCGAAGAATGTGCGATCGGTGAAATCGTAAATACTAATAAAAGGTTGGTTAGATTTAATTCGATATGCTTCATTTCTTTCGATTTCCAAGCCTATGGCAGTTCTGTTTGCCTCGAGAACGCCTGTACATATAATCATTTCGCATTCTTAAGCTGGTAGAACTGACAGCAACAGGCTTGTGTGTGTGCGTGGCTTCAAATCAACTACGTAATTGAACATCAACATGTTAAAAAATGAACAAATATGGTTGGAATCTTGAGAAATCTGCTAATATATAGGCTAGTATCACTCAATATAAACTCTTATGAGCCTCGTTGAATGATATGTCATGTTGATTTGTTTATACATGAACTTAGAATCTGTAATATTGTGTAATTATTGCAAGGTTGGATGGGTTCGATTCACATAGGCCTAGGCTATAGCGACGAACATCATGGCTGACAGGCTGTCATTACATTTTTCAAATTTCGAGGCTGTCATTACATTTTTCAAAATTATTTATTTCTATATTATAACCTTGATATTATTGTTCAGGAACTAGTCAGTACGATACACAAGTATATTGAGATTGTTTGTCTGAAATATCAAGAGTCAAAAATGTTTTTCTCTTTGAAAAATTTCGTTCAAAAGTTTGGTAGAATTTGATAATATCTGTTAAAAATAATCCTGATCAGCTGTTAATAGCAGTAGGTCATCAAAATTATTCACAGATTCCAGACACAGTGCAGGGGGGGGGGGGGGTGTTTAAAATGGCTTCCATACGATATTGGATCTTATGTGTATAGCCCAAAGAAAGAAAAGAAAATAAGGTTTGGTCAGCAAGGATATATTATTATTCGGGAACTAGTTCAAGCCTTAGAATGAAATTATTATTTTAGTATTTTCCATTTATTTCATGATTCTAGACCTAGTTGATCAACTATTTCAACTTTTCGATCAACTATTTCAACTTTTCGATTGACTTTTCAATTGAGTTTTCTGACTTTACGATTGACTATTCTGACTTAACGATCGACTATTCTGACTTAACAATCGACTATTCTGACTAACAATTCCCACTATACGATTGACTTTTTGATTGACCATTTTGACTTTTCGATTGACCATTCTGACTTTTCAATTGACCATTCTCACTTTTCGGTTGACTTTTCTGACTTAACAATTGACTTTTTGATTGACTATTTTGACTTTACGATTGACTATTTGACTTTTCGATTGACTTTTCTGACTGTATGATTGACTTTATGGTTGATTATTTTGACTGTTTGATTGACAATTCTGACTTTTTGATTGACTATTTCTAAAAGTCAAGTCAAAAAAGTCAAATAGTCAATCGGAAAGTCAAAATAATCAACCATAAAGTCAGAAAAAACAATTGTTAAGTCAATAAAGTCAGAAAAAACAATTGTTAAGTCAGAATAGTCAATAGTAAGTCAGAAAAGTCAATCACAAAGTCAATCAGAAATAGGTAATCGAAAAGTCAGAATAGTCATAAAAAAGTCGGAAAAGTCAGTCAGAAAGTCTAAATAGTTGGTCAGAAAGTCTAAATAATCAAAAGTCAAAATAGTCAATAGAAAAGTCAGAAAAGTCGATCACCTTCTCATAGAAATAATATAATTCATGCATCTCATGAGTAATTAGTTCAAACTGCAACAGATAATATACTTCTAAAATGAAGGAATGCTAAATAATTAAACTGTTAAACCGTAGCTGATGGCATAAATCTGTCCCGATAGGATCGTGAGATCCAGATAAAACTGTTATAGTTTTGACTGCCAACTTGTATTAATTGTGTGTATAAGAAATATTTGTATTTATAAATAAGTTTAAACTAATGCGGACGTGGCATACGAGCTAGCTGCTGTCCTATTGATTATTGACTGCACCAAATAGTCAAGTAGTAGCATGTGGTTGTGTAAATGTGCTAATGTTTTGTATTTTGCTGTTTGACTATGTTTTGTAACTTAATGCATAGTAAGGTATCTCAAAACTAATTTTTCCTTCCCTTGTTTTTTTAGACAAAATGGCAGACCTGCACTCGGAAACCTTCGAAAACACGCAGTCTCTTGCCTCGGCCGCATATCCTGTGCAGTGTTCTTCCCTGAGAAAGAACGGCCATGTGCTTCTGAAAGGGCGCCCCTGCAAGATTGTGGAGATGACCACCTCGAAGACCGGAAAGCACGGTCACGCCAAAGTCCATCTTGTTGGCATCGACATCTTCACCCAAAAAAAGTATGAAGATATCTGCCCCTCCACCCACAACATGGAGGTCCCCGTTGTACTTCGTGAGGACTTCGTTCTATGTGACATTGACGATGGATTTGCTGTACTCATGAACGCAGATGGTGAAACTCGTGAGGATCTTAAGTTAGACCCTGGTTTGGTAGGCATATCCATGGAGGACTGCATGTCCATCGTTAGCGGTGATGGTGATGACGACAAAGGCAGTCCAATGGCCACTGTCCTCAAAGCTATGGAAGAAGAATGCATCATTGAAATTAAACACAAGAAAAAGTTGTAAATAATGACTTGATTATCTGCACTAGGAAGGAGGGAGGCAACTCCTCCAAGGGTCTGCTTCTAAAATTACTCAACCAGCATTCTTATTCTGTTGCATCATCTTTGAATAAGTCACGCTGAGTTGAAATAATCGTTCCCAATCACTATGTACATCCATATAATTGTCATTGGAAAAAAGCCCCTCAGGCCATTCGCAACATTATCAATATTGACAAATCTATGTAGAGAAGGAATATTATATATATATATAATAGTATGCTGTTTGCTGCGTAATTCTGCCATATACATTGACATTTTTCACAGTTCTAGAAAGGACATCTTCCTGGATGACCACGTGCAAAAAAAACGTGTAGGCATACTGCCCGACTGACTGCCGATCTTACTAATCTTACTGTGTGAGAGCAAGATGTCCTTCATCATTTTTTTTATTGGGACCGTTGGTTCCACTCCAATTATGATTGTTAATACGCCTGGAGACCTCGGCAATTACCAAATCACATCGATGGGCTCGTTTAAAAGATATGTAATGCCTCATGCAGGAAGTCTACATTCATGTAATGTTACATCAAGGGAAATGAATAAAAAAAAATGAACAGGCACGTCTAAATATCTGACTGCCTTATTTGAAGACCATCTCACTTATAGATTTTGTATTCTTTCTAGTACGCTGGGGTTCTTGGATCATCTGGAATATATCTCGGGTTTCCTAATTATTGGAATTTTGTTTTATACAGTTCATCCGATACATTCCAGCAGATCGAATTGCTCCCTCTGACAATAACATCGCGACAGTAGATGTAGAATTGTGTAAAGAATTAAACGGTGCTGTTGCGTCTTGATACTTAGTAATTTTAGAAAGAGTTTGTAGCGCACATCCTGGAATCTTTTATCGTGTATTTAATAAGTCTTGATACTCCCGCAATGAAATGTCCAATGGATTATTACATATAGACCATCTGTCAGGTCCAATAGCATGCATCATAGAAATAAAACCGCGAACTCTTTCAAACCTCAACTGAAATGTATTCATATTCTTGTTATTCTCATCTACTATCGTCTCTGGTGGCACGATACTGTTGTCACTATTTGCGAACAGTTAATTTAGGGACGAATGTATTATTATATACAAGGGGGGGGGGGGGGGGGAGGTAAATAATTTGAAGTAATAAATGTGGAGAATCTTTGATAAAGAACAATCAAATTGACTTCAATTAGTAGAAGGCGTATTGATTTATACTATAGCTTCGTTCAAAATTCTAGTCTTACGTACCGTACCTACTTTGTCCAACCAGATCGACCCATGTCATTTTAGACTTCATAAACTTCGCGCGCCCCTGCCCGACATTCAAATTCGAAAAACAAAACACAATTCTAAGCCTGGTAAACTGACATTTTGGTCGGCCTTGTTTTGTTTAGACTGATTAATGTTCACTGATACAAAATCTGAATAACTAAATTGTTCAATACATCATTGGCCTATGTACAAGTACAGTCCCCTGTTCCTTCATATATCTAGATGAAATAAATCACTGTTCGGCGATCCACCTATTCCATCAAATCACTGAAATTATGCTAAATCAACACTTATGAGCGCTTATTATTTTGTATTAAAATAATTGACTCAAAAATATGTAATTCATACCAGACAAGTAATTTTATAAATTCTCACTGAAACTGCCAATTGGCTAATAAAAAGAATTTGATTAAATGATATCGGAGGCACATAGTCTAAATGTAAGTGTAAATAAGAAATACAATATAATCTATGACGTGGAGAATTAATTGTTATCCATAAATAGACCCTCGACCAGGATACAAACGAAACGCGATACTGTTAATCGAGTTCTGCCTGTGGTGATATCAATAAAATGTTACATAAACAAATACTAGTCAACAAGTTTTCGACCTATTTGATAAGGCAAGTACCGGTACAATAAGGTGGTAACCCTGAAATCAATCCAAGACTCACTGCAAGTACCTCCCTAGGAGTGGGCTAAAGTGAGCATAATATTAACTCATCAAGTCAACAAGATGGTATCATGTAGGAGTCGCTCGTGCGGTAAATGAGTGCATGTGGTGTCCTCAAACTCTTCATTTCGATGCACCAAATATTTGATACCACGTCATCCCATCATAGGCTACCTAACCCGTTAACCACCCGATAACACGTTTTTAACATTTAACCTGAAATTATAGCCACATCGAAATATAAGTTCATGCACGAAGTAAGTCGGGGGACATACGGTTAAAAAAGGAAAGTCCGATCAGATTTTGAGAACTTTTTGAAAGTCTTGACGAAATGGTTATAATAAAACTTGTAGATTTTTGTGTTCAACTTCAGTCTTCTAGTTTGAAAAGTTCATAAGTCATAATTTCACTGAAAAATATATAATGAAAAGAATAATGACACCTATCCAATGCGAAGGGTCATCGGCTACAAGTCAACCTAGCCTACATCCCTTTCCTTTCGCACTCGCTTCTGACTGAGAGACGGAGCGTTGTAACGGCTGGTTGCGTCGATTGGTTGTGTTTTGCTTTTTTCCTATGAATATGGCGGTGATGGTGTAATCGGACCAAATACAGATCTAGGAAGTAAAGCAGTTCGCTCGCCTTGTTGTTCTAATACCGAATATAGGAGACTGAAATACCGTCGTAAGTAATAAGCACCTGCAACACTTGTTAGAGACTAGGACATGTTTGGATGTCATATCATATATGACTGCTAACTGGAGGAAATACTTCACACCTACACAGATAGTTATCATAGACATAGTAGACACAGCAGTTCACGAGCAGTTGAGTCACAGTGCCAGTGGATTCGCATCTTGGCCTACGATTTAGAGATAGCCTAGAGATTCTCTCGGGGATTCTCTGCATCATCAATAGGCTATATCATTTGTGTTCTTGCCTCCTTGGTACCGATACCTAGGTCCCCATCTACTGAGTACTGTAACTGAGAGTAAGTGATAGTGCTTCATTCCGGCTTCATTCCATATGTAGAAATCACATAGGCTATAATATAAAAAGGCCCAGTGTTATCATTGCTTCCCTCGGCTCTACGAACTCTCACCACCAGTCATAAAAACCTATGTATATGGGATTACGTTTGTTACAATATCTATATCAGGAAAGTGTAGGTATTTACAGACCATTCAGACAGACAATCTATATATTTAAAGTGACACTTGCGGCTGACCTCCTGATTGTTGTGACATATGCTTGAATTTCTACAATGTTGTAGATAATTATGCCATTAACCAATACCTGGGAGCATTAATGCATGAAAATACATGTACAGTATTTGGAATATATAAGAGTTTAAAACTTCAAATTTCAATCCAGCCGCCGGCTTGTATCCTCTCAGACATGGCAGTTGGATGAGGTCTCCACTGCCTGTCTGTATACATGCATCTTATCTTAATTAGATTAATTAATTGGATGATACCAGCTGGACGGGACAAGGTAGATATGTCACTGTATCTCCTGCCTCGCTCCTACTTCACACCCCTTCACCAGGCAGTGAGGGAAGCACCCTATGGTCAAATTACTTCTCTCTCAGATTTGAATTCCCCAATGGATTCTCTGTCACATTCTTCATTAACAAATATCATTAATCTAAGGAATATATAGCGTTGGTATTTCTCACAAATGTCCCTACTTATGCAAGTCATCGAAAAGTACAAATACATTTCCAAATGACACATAGTAAAAATAGTGATCTTAGCTAATTTAATAGTGATACACGCCCTCCCTTACAGTGCTACGCACATGTACTCACACACGTACGCTACATAATAATTAGGGGTGGTTATCTGTAGGTGAATGTAATATGTAGCCTATGTTATCTTTTTGGTTTGACCATGACGGCATGAGTCATCGACATGTACATCAATTGCTCATCTCGATGTCCCTTACCTATAGTGTCCTCCGCACGCTCTAATTTGTATGTAGGATTAATTGCTCAGTCTTAGAGGACACTCTTTCAGTAGACATTTTAATTTAATTTCCATGTATAACGTGTTTTAATTTAATTAAAATTTACAAATATGATATGATAGATAAATCCAAATAAGGAAACACTCACACATATATGTTCGACGGGACACAAGTTATAACACCAGTGATCATCCGTCCGGTTCTTTCCATTTATTTCTCTCAACATACGGTATCTGCTCCTCAGACAACTTTCCCTTTTACCTGATAATACTGTACTGTAAAATACCGGTACCAGGAAATTCAAACCATTTTATTCTGCTTACACGGCTGTTATTGGAGAGGAATTCGTGTGGGAAATGTAGGCTATTATAAGTGTAAGTCTTGGATACCATTTTCTGTTTGATGAGCTCGCGTTTTTCCTATTCAGTCTGTCATACAGCCAAGATGACTGTGAAGAAGAAGGAACACTTCGAAGGCTGTCAGATAGTCCTTGCCCTTGGCTATGGTGTGCCCTTTAAGAAGAAAAAGGCTTACAAAGATGAGGTCATACAGCACGGAGGAATCGTATCTTATATTGTGACGAAAAAGGTAAGAATTTTGAAAGGAATCAATCACTGTATCAGTGCTTTTGGCCTTAAATAATTAGCATAGGCCTTAATTAAACGAGGGGGCGGGGGTAGATACCTCTAACAACAATTATACCTCCCTGCGCTAACTGGCACTTTAGTGGGGTTAACAGCGCCCACCTGGACAATTGGTGGTGGTGGGGGGGGGGGGGGGCTCCTATTCTCCCAAATTTTTATTATTCCTAACTGTAACAGATCATACCATGAAAATAAATAAATCACTGACCCTGCTTGCCACTACCGTTTTTTATCAATTGTCATAAAAAAATGTCCGAAGTAGTCATTGTTATTTCTGATTGACTTGGTTGGAAATGTCTTAAATCTGGTTGACCGTATTTAGTTGGGAAAATATTGGGGGACAGTGAACAGTCCTCCAATAGGCCTACCGTATTTTTAAATTTTAGTCAAGGGTAAAATCCATAATTCAAAGGATACGCCATAGTAGACTATGGCGTATCCTTTGAATTATGGATTCAAAAGTACAAATACATTATTACATTAAATTATCACGAATAAAACTTTTAGCAGGGGCTACATTTTATATACCCTTTATATATATATATATATATATATATATGCCTCCCTGAGTAGATAAAGCCGGGAGAACTCTATCCGGATTAATTAGTAGACGCAATAAAGAGCAATAATTATTTAAAATTGTATTATCAGTGAAAGATTTATATACATGTAGTTGTAACAGCGACAGATGAAACAATTGTGTAAATTGGTTGTGCATTTTGTTTCTTTTTACAAGTTATAAATGTTGCTTGGAAGTTCCATCTTTTAATTTATGTTTTCAGCAAATGTTTTCAGCAAAGTAAGAAATTTAACCAAACTGAATCTCCGACGGTTGACAGCACTCCTCCCAACATCTTTTAATTTGAATTATGATTTCTTCAGACCACACATCTCGTCCTCGAGGGCCTGGATTTGGATTCTCACAAGTGTCGTCAGGCCCGCCGATATGACGTACCCATTGTGTCTGTCGACTATCTTTTTGCATGTGGCCAAACGTTGAGACTGGAAGATCCTGGGCCGTTTCTACTGGATAGAAGTGTAAAAGACCAACAGTTTGACAAGGGGAAAATCGGAGGTTTGTATCACCTTTTCAATTAATTGTATTTGGTTTCAGGACTGACAGTGGCATTCTCATCGTGGTGCATTCTCCTCTTTTAATGAATATAACGTATATTGCTGGAGTAGATTTACTTACAAGGCTTTTGTTTTCTCATCCCAATCTCAGTACCGGGAATGACCCAACGCAAGAAGAAAGCTGCCACTGTGTTCCCCTCTTCACTGCCTTGTTACCAGCTCGGAGAGAAGTGTCCGTATTTCCCTGAAAATTTTGTCTTAGTGAAATCGGCCATTTTCATGGTAGGTAACTCAAGATATATGAAAGTTTCGAACCTTTTATCTAATCTTAAGTGCCTGTTTTAGGATACCGGTATACATAATTATATGTGTGTATTATACGCATTTTGTTATTAATCAAATAGAGACCAGATACTAAGAGGAAAGATGTGCGTTATGTGGTGGTCGAAATTGATATGCATGAGGTTCCTGAGGAGAAGGGAAGTGCCAAGTCCTACAGAATTTCTCTGTACTCAGGATGGAAGCAGGAAATCGTGGTAAGTTTGCTGTCCACATCTTCTAGCTACTGTATTCGGTCTGTATTCGGCCGTTTTTTTATATTCATTAGTCTCTCAACAGGTCACGGCGTTAGATAAGGCATAATGTGATTAGAATACCCCCACCCCATCTCCGAAATATGATAGAGCGATGATTTTGGAGAATTCATTAGATTAGAATTAACCAATCATTTTATTTTTATACAATTTGAAGGGCGTGAATCTTGTAATCCATTTGTCTTAAATATTGGTCTCTAATAAATATAATTTTATTAAATGCCAGTCCAGGACCACAATGTTGTACAAGCGTAATCAATCGACTTAGTGAAGAAGTCTTTTTCTCTATCATTTCTGCGCTATCAATGCTAAGAACGCAGCTGGTACAACAGAATGCGCTTGTTATATAAATGAACTTATGTCGGTTATTGTCCATGCAAACATAGATGCCCTGTCCAGCTTGTAGTTTTTCTATTACAGAAGGACTCGTCTGCCGTCAGTGTGGAGCACCGATTCGTCGACAGTGCAGAAGATGCTCTGTCTGTTTATGCCTATCTACATAGACTGCAGACTTCAACTCCTCTTAACTTGCTGGAGATCCCGTCTGGAAAGTTGCCCCATGAAATTACACACAGGCTCGGGTCCAAAAAACACATCCAGGTATACTTGTAATTCCTTCTGTATTGCCACTATTAATAGTACAGTGAAACCTCTCTATTGAGGCCACGCTTTGGACTGAGCGATTGGGGGTCTCATAGCGAGGTGGTCTCATTAGAGGGGCTAATCTAATAATAGGAAAGCAATTTGGGACTGAGAGAAACTGGACTAAATACAGGGGTGGTCTCTATAGAGAGGTGGTCTTTATGCGAGGTTCCACTGTATTTGTTTTGAAGCAGAGTATAAGTATAGTATATTATAGTATATTATAAGTATATTATATATAAGTAGGCCAAATATTGAACAAAAGTGCACAAATTATATATGTTGTATTGTATGTATGCAATCCTCAGTTCCACCCTTGCATGTATTGTATACTTTCAACAGTAAACGCAAATGTAAACATTCCCTATACAGATATGCGTGAATATATATTCAGCCCAACATGTGTTACCAGAGTGGATATCGTCACATCTACCCCTGGCTATGCAGTGCCACAATAGCCTTCATTAAAAAACTCATTGTAGAGTAAAAAGAGTTCATGCATACGTTTTTCTTTCATTTCACTATCGTAAAGTGAAATAAATTTTGTTAATTGAATTCATCAAAAATTTTAAAAAGATGAAAAAAATTATAATATAACAACCAATACTCATAGATTACAAATCATCGAAAATAAAATCTTTAGAGTCATATACAAACTGCCATCCAGGGCTAGCGTAAAAGACTTACATGTTACTAAAAACTTATTACACTTAAAGCACCGACGAAGGTTACATCGTTTAGAAGCAGGCCACCGTCCGGATAGAGATCCCAGGGATATAGATCTATGAGAAATAAATACCAGAAATTTTGTATAAGGCAGAAACGTTCTAAAACAAATAATACCAAAGACAGAACAAATAAGAAAATCAGTCATTAATAGAATCACTTATTCCTGGAATAAACTCCCGACGGTGGCTCACCAAAACATTTCAAGAAATATACCAGTGCAACGTCAATCTGGATAGATGACAACTTTATAGAATATGCGATAGCACATCAGTTTCGAAACGCACATCAAATAATAATGATACACACCATATTGTAAAGTGAATTTATTTTGTTATATAAACAACTGTATTTGAGCAGTGACACTGTTCACTACTGTTTGTGCACATTGTAAGAGAAATAAGATGGCCTGAAAACCTCCCTCATGTTGGAGAGACGCCTTCTTATATGCAATCTTTGATTGAAATAAAATGTTTCTTGAAGCTTAAATCCTAACATGTGCGCCCATAATGATCTCTAATCCTCTTTCAAGTCGTGCAATGTTTAAGTTTCGATCACGTTTCTTTCACAGATGCAGCAGGAATTTGTGGCCCACAGTTCGGACCTGGCTCCAGAAGTAGACACACTGCTGATGACTATCTTCCAGCAGACAACAAATACTCTGGCTGAAATATTAGATGACCCGCATGTCTTCTCCATCAAAACTTCTCATGTAAGTTCCATATCTGTGGCAAAGGTTCACTACCCATAAACAACACTCGAAAAAAAACCTACATATTTGCTTAAAATATCACAAGGTGATAGCCGTAATATTGTTAGGAAAACCATATTTTATTAATTTGTTCCACGGAGTAGACGTAATGAAAGATTAAGTGTCATATCACGATGTATTTTACATCAGGCCTGTTTTCGTTGTGTTAACTTGGCTCTTGAAGTAACCCCGCGATATAATTATATAAAGGTAGGCTGTTTAAAACGAGAAGAATTTATGTGTGTATCTGTGTCTGCCAACGCCGAGCACGTTGATGATTAAGCGCCTCTCTCGGAACAATAGATGGAGATTTCCCAATGGAAAAATGTACGACTGATTAAAATTGTTCTCTTTTTAAGATTGATGAAGCCGAGGCTTATCTTCTAGAAATGACTGCGATGATAAAGTCCGGGCATATTCCTGAGACACAAATGCAGGAACTTAATTCTGATTACTTCTCTAAACTGCGCGTGCCTGAAGACAAGCGAACTCCCATTAAATCCATGAGAGATGTAGCCAGGCAGCACACATTTTGTCAGGTGAGCAGAAGTGTAATTCTCTGTCCCATTTTTTTGGAATGAAAATAGACTTTTAAATCTTAACATTTACGTCTCATGTACCGCAATCGGAGGGGGGCAGATAAGACCCTGGTATCAAATGACTGGAGCAGGGGGACCCTCTAAACCACAGGACCACGCCTTGGATGTGAGGCTTTCCAAGTGGGACTAGAGATAGGAAGAATATTTAATTAGAAATAAATATATCATTTGACTAGTGTTTTCCCTCCTCTTCTGACAAGAATGATCAAAATAGCAAAACCCCCATGGGCAGTTTAGCTTCCAGAGCTCTATTCTCTGTAACTCTAGCCACTTGTTGTCAAGTCATAATTAATTCATATACATTGGGTCGGCAAGGATAATAGAGATGGGTATCAGAGAAACCAACACTTAGGCTTTTGTCTGGCAGAGAGTCTGGCCATGGCGGGCTCTCTACAAATAACAAGTTTAGTGTTGTGTGCGCTTATCATAGTGATTACGGCAATCCCAACACACCTCTAGTATCTAAAGCTGTACGAGTAATGACGCGGGTGCTTACAAAGAAAGAAGAAAGTATTTTTCTTCAATTATTATGTTTCTTCATAGTGTTTCTGCTTGCGCCATTGTTAGATACTGCGGGACCAGATCAAGATTCAGGAGGCCTTGAGCGGCAGCACGGGTTCTGCAGCTGCGTACCGCGCCCTGCGATGTCAGGTGAACCCTGTTCATGTCGGTAGCACTGAGTATAAGGACATTGTCAACAAGATTGAGCAATCAAGGCAAAGGTATTGAGTCACATATATTTTATTGCTAACATGTCCCAGAAATTATTATGTTGCTGTTCTGATCGGATAATAACTTGACTCATAGCTATACTTATATTGGTGACAGAATTAACCCAATTGGATTGTTGGCAAAAGCGATCGAAGTTTAATATATTGCTAAATCAAAGATACTATATGAGTATTTTTGGTTAGATATTGGTTCTGGATATAGACAAACGTCAATAAGTTATCTTTTATTATTTCATCAGACTATTTCTATGTCAGTTTGTATGAATAAACCCTGATAAAGGAATACAGTTTCCGAAATTTGGGGTAAAAACTACAATGAATCTGAAGCAAAAAAGGTCACATTTTTGTTGTCTAGCCTTGATGTCACTATGGACTATGGAAACATATCTTGTGTACAATATCTAATACTTATTATAAGGGTCAACTATATAAGGTTAAAATAATATAGAACGCCCTCTACTCTACATTTCTAAATTTGTATTGTGTATTTGTTTATTCAGTAGCATTTCATCTTGAACGGATAATATTCTCATTCTCAGACAGATATTAATCTCATTTACTTCAATTTTACTGCGGTCAAATTTGAAGGTACCAAAAGATGTGTATGTTGTGGTACCAATGTGAGTAATTCAGGTTCATTTCTTTTCTCATTGTAGGAACGAAGTCATGAAAATAGTTAATATATTCTCTGTTTGCCGCGAACCAGAATATTCTGACTTTGAATCAACGGTATCAAATCAGAGGCTACTATTTCATGCTTCAGCCCCGTCTAATTTCTCTGGCATTCTTTCAAGGTGAGGCAAAACTTTACACCCTAAAAACCTTATTCCGCTTACTATTAGCTGAAAGTTGGCAGTGTGTACTTAATAAGCCTAGTTTTAACGATCTAGTTGATCATGTAGATAAAGAAAGTTAGGAGGGCGAATCGGTTCTAAAATTATTTCCTTTACCTAGTTGTGTGAAATAAAAATGAATGCTATGAATGGGACCAGTGTCAGTGGTGATAAGTTTTCATGTATGGGGAAAATGCTACAGAATGCGTTAACTCTAATACAACTTTGGTCGGTTTAATTTCCAGAGGCCTCCTCATGCCAAAAGTGGTCGTTGATGAGTTGGGCGGAGAAAGGACCGATCCTGGAATGCTTGGCAACGGTATTTATTATGGAGACTCTGTCAGGTATTGAATCCATTATATTAATCTCATTTACTTCAAATATGATTTAAACTTTCCATGAGTATACCAATGTTCTATTTATGAATATGACACGATGAGAGGTTAGTGTTGGATATGGTTATTTAATGTTCATCAGTCACCTAGAACGAAATGCTACCAACTGTTCGCCACACAAAGGAAATAGAAGTGTGTTTGATTTGGTTTGTTGCTAAGGATGCTGAGTGAATTGAAGACTAAAAAAAAAGAATGAAGACTGGGAGAGACGATGTCTAAACATAACATATCAACCCTATTGACCATTCTGTAAACTGTTGCTTTGACCTGCAGCCTTTATACAATATTCATTCTTTTAAATGCTTCCTATGTCTTTTTAATTTTGTCTTTTTTTTTCTTTCAAGCACGAGTTTGAAGTATTCTTCAGTTGGATCAGTCAGTGGAACACGTCTAATGCTTATGTGTGACGTCGCTCTTGGAGAATGTTGGGACGCGGAGAAAAGGAACATCGACATGAAGGGACCCCCACCTGGCTTTGACAGTGCTCGTGGAGTTAAATCTCAACCTGATCATCCAACTGAGTTTAAGGTATTTTTAATATTCTATTACTATCCTACTTCTACCAATTTTTGCCCTGGTAAAAAACAGCATTGTTCTACAATTTGAGTTTTTACTTGTTTTAAAATATTTCACAGTGCAGCAGATCTTGTCCAATGTTTACTCAAATAATTATATCAAAGATATTCTCAATAATTGAAACAACGATAGATATATTTACATAATCAGTCATAATACTTGTTATTTTTCTTCTCTTGTTTTGCAAAATCCGTTCCTGTTCAATTGATAAAAGCAATTATGTTTTGTTGTTCCTAAATACAAACTTTAAAGACTAATATGCAAATTACATTTTGTGTATCGATAGGCTGTATATCACATTTGAATTAATTCCTGATATTCTATTTGTAGGACGACGAATATGTCATCTATAGGACATCCCAACAACGCATGCGCTACTTAGTAGAATTCACACTTGACAATGAAACTGCAAAATCTCCCAAATTTCCACCAAGTGACATTATTGAGTATGCATCGGATGATGATTACTACTGGGAACCTGATTTTGACGATGGTAACTCTCTGTTCAATTTATCACATATATTTTCTGGTTTTAAATACTTGACATGAATATTTAGACGGAGACTATTTAATTCGATCCCATATAGGACATAGTCAACCAACGAGAGTATACTGGTTATACTCTCGTTGAGTCAACTAGCTGTAGATCAGGTCACAGTGCTACATAATCTATGTACATTATATATGGGAAATATTACGAAAACTAGCCAGTATAGAATATATAACCCCATCTCTATCGAATTAAATACATGTACTTCTTAACTGTTAAATTGCTAGGTAGGGCAGTGGCAGTGACCGAGTAAAAGAGTTGGGCCAAAGGATCACCCCTCCCTGATAGATGTTTCTTATGTATTGCCTTAGTGTTAGTTGTTCCGATTTTGACCATGCCTCTTCCTCTTTTAATGATTATCTCTTTACCATGTATCTCCTTTAACACCTGTCTCTACAATCGCCTCCCGTACACCCCTCATTACGGTAATTACATTGTATGGAACACCGATAGTACTTCACCAGTTTAGATATGATGATGTCAGGATTTAAGTTGTGTATATTTTATTTAGATTTATCCGATGTGAAATCGGTGGAGAACCCATTGTCTAAAGTAAAAGCTGGATTGCGTGGTCAAGGTGACGCCCCTGTGCCACTGAAGAGCGTGCACATTCGTGGGAAACTGCTAGATTTAGCAGCAAAGGTACACTACGTATAATATATTTACATAATCAGCCATACTTGTTACTTTTCTTCTCTTGTTTTGAAAAATCATATATGTAAAAATATCTTTTACCACATGACTTGTCGTGTAATCTTTGAAAAATCAGCTCATGCATTTATGGGTTTTGGCCATTTGAAATGGATATTTGTCTATGATAATGTGTTATAATGCCATGGTAACGAATTGATTGTCTTCTTTTGGAGAATAGAGGTTTCCTTTTACGACCATCAGTTATGATTGCTTATTGTTCTCCAGGTTGTCGTATTACAAGAGTATTCCAACAACTCAGATAGAGCCATTGAGGCCAAGTATGTCTTCCCGCTGGATGAAATGGCAGCCGTCTGTGGTTTCGAAGCCTTCATAAATGGGAAGCATATCATAGGTACCGCCGTACAAAATTTGTCCATTATGTAAGGGAGGCATCGTATAAACCCCCCTGATTATGTTTACTGATTAATTTATTGCAAGTATATATATTGACAGGTCCCTCTGATACCTTAGTCTGTAGGCCTAGTCTATTTGGAAATGCGGTTTTAATGAAAATATATATTATATATATACTTGAAAATGTTTCTATTCATAGAAGAAATAGTATAGGCATGTATCAAATTTGTTAAAAAGTATTGTTCTTCTGTATTGTTATGTTTTCTTGAACATCTTATTTAAACCGGCCGTACGAACAGTAATGAATGAGACACTATGTAGTTGAAATCGAAGTTATAAGCAAAGTAATGAATACATATTTTCAGGGGTGTGTAAGGAAAAGGAGACAGCGCATAAAGAATATCGCGAGGCTATCGCTGCAGGGCATGGTGCCTACCTTATGGATGAAGAGAAACCGGTGGGTCGTTAGATCTTAGTCACCTTAATAAGTGTGGTGTATTATTAGACAGTTAAATCATTAAATAATTAACCCTGGCCACGGTTTAATTTTTCTAAAATATGTTCACCTAATTTGTTGATATGAATATATATGCAAGTTCCCTTTCACTCGTATTCGTTGGTTTGTTTTAGGTGTGTCCTTATATTTCTAGGCAGAAAAAAGTGTACACAGACAAGTTCATGTCTTTATTGGCGACTTTATTTTAACTAATGTTTACAGTTTCCGGATTTTATCAATGGCTGCTTTTAAGTCATGTTTTAGTTTAGTACACTCGAGTTAAGATTTATTTTCAAATAAAGTCTTCGCATGAAAAGCACTTATAGCCTTTGGATACCACCGATTGCTATATAGCATAAGTTTAGGGTTTGTCTTTGCTTTTTCCACATTAGGATGTCTTCACCGTGAGTGTTGGAAATCTTCCCCCGAACGCTACAGTTCTTATAAAGATAACCTATGTGGCTGAGATAGCCGTGGAAGGAGAGTTGATCAACTTCACCATACCAGGATCAGTGGCGCCATGGGACGAGGAGCAAAATCTGGACCAAATCACGCAAGTACGTCACACACATTGTATGCAATCAGGGAACTTTATATCTAGATACACTCTTTTATTATGTGTATAATAAAGTGTTCTTTATATCTCCCTGATGCCATGACGTCATCACAGCAATTTACAACATATCACTACCCAAACCACTGACAACCTTATAAATTTATTCCTTGTATTATAGATGGTTTGATCCGTCTTGCATCGTTGTCATATTGAACGGTGCAGTTGACAGAATCCAACATTTGGTCTACAGAATGCAATGTGGAAAGATAACATCACATGTATCATTCGGTTCGGGGACGGCATTCAAATAGACCACTTAATCTATATAATCTAGGTTGCTTATATTTAGTTGTTAAACGAACATGTATAATCCTACTCGAATTGTTGCGTGATTTATTAAATTCTTTTCCAAAATTTGAACTTTGGTTGGATCTTCTGTAAGGATACTCGCGCTTTGATTTTTGAGATAGGTAATGGGGAAGAAATCGATTACTTTACCAGAGAGTTTTGATTTGAAAAATAATCACGCGGTCTTATTCAACAGAAAGATGTTGATGTGGTAAAAGTTGGCAAAGAAGATCTTGGAGCTGTTACCATGCAACTGAGTATAGAGATGCCATTTGTCATCCGCTCACTCGACAGCCCCACCCATGCTATCAAACTAAAGGTAACACGTTATTGCTTTCCTATACAGAACGTTATCGTCGCCAATCAAATGTTGTATACGACTCTGACTCCGGTTAATGTTGACGACCTATAGCTCTTGTAAAAAAAGTGTAAGTTCGGTATATATATGATTTATTAGGAAACTATATGGTTAAATTCATATTTATTGTCAATTCAATCGACTGTAGTAAATTCTAATCCATTTATTCATGGGCTTTCAATACAATTATGTGGCTTCTGTTGCCGGGTTTACAGGTCAAATGGTGTTGTCTAAAGTATTGTTGAGTTAATTGTTTCATGCGAAAAGGAGATTTTTAATAGTACTCTTCTTAATAAGACTCAGGAAAATATCTCCGCTATCTCTCTTGTAAACGCCATGTTTGTTCTTATTTTTAGAAAACGGACACAATGGCTGTTGTAGAACTACCGAAGAATGCCAAACTTGGTTCAGAATTCCGTTTGTTGATAGGCTTGGCCGAAGTTCATGTTCCTCGAATGTGGGTTGAAAAACATGAAGATAAGCCGGACTCTCGGGTAATAAGCAGTTTCTAAATATCGATCAGTACAGTAATGAATTACACGAGGTGATGTATCTCCTGCCTACTCACAATGTTATCATGTCAAGAACTATACCATGCGGAACCATTGGATAATAAATGTTAAAGGCCCATTCCATAGTGCGTAGATGCAACGGAGTACTGACTATAGAAAATAGAACGAAGTGCCTTCGGAAACTCGTCCAATACTAGTACCAATTTCCATACTATTTATTATCTCCCCTTAATATGTTTAAAGGAAAACAACTTTCATTTTTTTATCGTAAAAATATTGTTATAGTACCCCACCTCTGCACCCCTCATAATAAACCATAATGTTGTATGCTCACGAAACATAATAGGTGGATAGGAAAATTGTACCAACTCATTGATAATACGACTTTCTACTTGTTTAGGCATGTATGCTTACATTCTATCCTGAGTTCGAGGCAATGGAGGATAAGGACGTAGAGGTCATCTTTCTACTTGACATGTCCAATTCCATGTCACATGAATTCGGCAACGGCGCAGTGAGCGACGCTAAAAAGGTAAAGTTCGTATACAAAAACGCCTTGTCGTTATGACAATCGGACTTCATGATTCCTAGACCTAGCTAGACCTTCTGGAGACCTTCCTAGGCTTCTGGAGTACAAAAGAGGCAAATGGGTGAAAACGACTATTTAAATCGATTTCTCGATATTTAAACAAATTTGATGATTACGGTAATGAATATATGAACACGAAATAAAGCTGCCTTTCCCTGACTCGCATTAAAAGAATAAGATAATGAAGATGAAACATGATTTAATTTTGTTGGCATGCCTACGTGGCGTGCATAAGGATATTTCTGTCCTTCCTCAGGCAAAGAATCACAGATCTGAATTGGGTATATCAATATCGTGTGCCGTTGCTTAGTGATGGATCAAGATCAAGAGAAAAGAAATTTATTTGACAATATTTAATGGAACTTTTCAGGTCTTACGCCTGGCCCTGGACCTTCTACCTGCTCACTATACCTACAATGTAGCTACTTTCGGCACAGTTTTCCACGAAGCGTTTCCAGCCCCACAGAAGAAAACTCCACTGAATATAGAAAAGGCATTGAAATTCGCAACGGTATGTATGTGTTCTCTTATCTGTTCTACATATTACCAAGATTTTATTCAGTGGTTGATGGAACGCCAATTTTAATCAGATTGAAAGATTGCTAATTTGAGTTGAGATTTCACGCCCATTAGGCAGATAAAAAAGAAGGATGCCAAACAAGATCCAAATCAATGATTGACGTATTTAAATCTGCTCAAGTCAACTGGGTCAACTCCATGTGTTGAGCTTATTTTGTAATGAAAGACTCGTGACGAAGAGTAGAGAAAGGCCTTCTATTTCCACAAGAATTCTTTTTCGATTTTCGGGAGAATGTTCCGATGTTCCCAAACTTGTGGATGTAACATACACGCCTAAACGTAACAACAAAGGTGAAATGATAAGTGCAATGATTGAGAGGAATTCATCCATTGTTAAGTTACTCTTAGAAGGCGCAGTCTTACCAAAACTTAATATAATTATAATACATTCCCTGAAGAAGGTTCAACTGTTAGAACCGAAACGTTGGAATCAGACCATCGAATTAACTACCGTATATATATGTTAATAAAAACCCACTTCATAAAACCTGCTGTTGTCTAGTTTTGGTGTTCTACCAACTCGAATTATGATACTATTTAAATTTGATTCTATTTCAGACTTCAAGGGCTAATTTAGGTAACACTGATTTATGGCGCCCCCTCCAGAGTTTGACACGACTTACATCGACCAGCACGTTCCGCAACATCCTGGTCATCTCGGACGGCCACTTCACCTGCGACGCCGCCACCATCACGTCAGTGAAGAGTGGCTCCCTCTGGAATCGAGTTTTCACACTAGGCGTGGGGTGAGTGTCTCCCTCTGGATGTAGGATGTTGTCACTGACACCATCAGGGTTTCCATGCAATATAATAAAAACATGGCATATATCACACCAGCTGCATATGGTTATGCTTAGCTTTCGTATACTAGTGTTATATACTGCTACCTAATTCTATTTAAATAAGTATTTATTCCTTTTTGGAGGGTGGGCCCGGTTTAGCATTTGAGTCCGGTTGATATGGACAAACATATCACAATTTATGTGAATTTTTGTCTAATAAAATCGTTTAAGAAATGAAATTCTAGTACGTGTAGATTAGTAGCCCTATTTGTTTAGAAAAGGGAATAAACCATGCTATGTTCATGAAGTGTTTTCATAGAAGTATTTATTAGTGTGGACACTTATATTTCTATATTTGGACTGTGATGGGGGTTTAAATTGTGTTTTTTTTTCGGTGTGACGTACCTCCCCACACTTACTAAAAGGGGATTTGGCTGATTGTGATTCCTAATTTGCTCACTTCGTGCAAATTTGTCTTGCTCAGTTCGTATACAAATCACCATCTCATGAGGAATGTTGCAAGGGTCGGTCAAGGCTCCTACCAACACTACGACTCAAGTACCAAATCGAAATGGCAAGGAAAAGTAAGTTGATTCAGCATACATTGTATTTGCCTCCCAGGTACATCACAATTATTTCTTAATTTTCACCATTTAAATCATGAATATTAACCGTAGCAGAGATACCGATACTTGTAGTCGCTGGTCAGATTAATTACATTACAAGTAAGAAGTAAGAATTGAAATATATTACAAAAATATATTTAAGATTTTTAAAAAATCACTAACTATATGATATGTCTGTAGGTGGAGCAGCAGCTGGGTCAGGCGAGCCAGCCCAGTCTGACGTCAGTGCGGGTTGAGTGGACGCTGCAGGGTGAAGACCAGAGTAGAGACCAGGCCCCTGCCTTCATTACCTCTCTCTTTACCGGCGCGCGACAAGTCGTCTATGGCTTTGTGCCTGATTGTACCCAAGTATGTAAATCATGTTGGTGCAATACTATATACCTCCTCTCCCTTCTAACTCCTACCAAACAAATTATTGTTTAAAAAATCACGTATGTAAATCAGCGCATACTCAAATAATATTATCGTTTCATAACATCCTCCTTAATTTTCCCTTTTTGTGCAGGGAATTTATTGGTTTTCATGGGAACTTTCACCTCATGTCATCGTTTCTCACCCCATTCCACCCAATCAATGTATCTACTCGAATGTGACACGAGTTACCTTAGTGAATGGATTGCTGGTATGACAGACCATATATACAACCCTCTTACTTTTGGGAATTCATTGTATATGTATCCTTTATTAGCAGGCAAATGATTGACAGCTTCTGTCGCATACAATAATGTACTGTTTTGACCTTGAATGGCCACATGTTCCCGCTTCAATCAAGGATACAGCGTCTTTTTGTAACTGTTTTAAATATGATATTGGCTTCTAAATCATTAGAATGAATAATAATAAAACCTGCCTCGCCCCCTTTTTATTCCCGGACTCCATCCTACTCCCGTCTCCTCTATGGTGGATCTGGGAGACTAGGGGGAAGCACTTCATCAACGGTTTTTGTTGTTCCTTTTTACTCCACGACATATTAATGCTGTGAAACTACCTTCTCGTGATGTGAAAAGAAATTTAGTGATTCATACTAAAATATTCATGTTAATCTGTATATACAGGCTACACTAAAGGCCGCGATTGGTGGTCAGGAGATTTCTACTTTCGTTTCTACTCCAGACCTCAACATTACAACCGGCAAGGTGAGTTATTTCTTGCCTTGTTAGCCAAGTCTGGAGCAGAGCTTCACTTTGACTCACGTACGTTTCTATACTTCAATGCGTTACAAGATCACACATACAGCTTCTAAAATTTGTATTGGAAACCACAGTAGCCGTAAATACACTCGTTACTGTGAAAACCTGCCCTTTATCGTGAGTTAGACATGTTGGTTTCTTGGTTTAAATATTCGTATTCAGGCTGCGATATTTTAGAAATCAATACTTTTTAAACAAATTTGAAATAAATACACTTTTTCTATAACTCGAATGTTCTCATGTGTCTCCTATAATATGAATATAATGTTGATAATAATAATTATATAGTTTTATCAGTTGAGTTTACACAATTTTACCTTACCGAATTCCTTACAGACATAACCTTTAAAGATGATTTCCATCTTTCTCGATGTGCACTCGTCAGTTATTTTTTCCCTGTTGTGTTTTACTTGTAGATCCTGCATACACTGACAGCGCGAGCAATCATACGTGATTGGAACGACGGAATGCTTGAAGATGATATAGTCCAACACGAGGTAGGAAGGGTTGTTTTCTGACCCTCTGCCATGACACCATATGTGCACAATATTCATCTTGAACCTAACGTTTCTATGTCTCTAACTTATACACAGGATACAAATGGTTAACTGAATCCACGTGCTCATTTTCCACTAGCTCATCCCATATCATCAATTATCTAATATAAACCATTAGACCTGCCTATCTGATGAACTCATCTGACCAACAACGCCACTTGTTATTCAGAGAATCAAGAAGAGCACAAAGGCACGAATAATCGAGCTGAGCAAGGAATATTCCATAGTCACGCAGTTTACCAGCTTTGTGGCCATCGAAGAGCGAGATAAGGTGAGGAGACTTGATTGTATTTTATTTTTGTGTAGAGCGAGCACCCGGCGCCTCTACTGGGGATATTTGTATCTCAAATACCAATGGATAGAGCAAGAAAAAGAAGTGATGAATCGAAAGATTAAAAGAAAGCAGTTTGGGCTATACTTGAGTCGAGCTTGGAATTCATTTTTATTTTTACTTTGGGACTAATCTTTATGTAACCCCTCGCCAACCCCATCCCCACCCCCCACCCATATATATACCCAGACTATAGGTCGCTGCAAACGAAGAGAAGAGGGCGTAGAGTAAGTCATGCCCGTGTTTACATATATCTACTAAGTCCTATTTGGGCTACAAATTCAATCTTAAATGACTAATAATTAAAAGCTTAGGTAATGAAATAATCCCTCCAAGTGTCAATATTCACCTATAATTTCAGCTTTTTATACACTAGGCACTAGATGCAATCAGAAATAGTTTAAGAGTTTATATTGGAGAACCCACGATTATTTACCTAGGTTCCCCTTTTCATAATTGGTTTATGTTGTCAGTGTCATGTATAGTGTACTGCTATTTCTCTTTCACCTGCTCATTACAGGCAGAAGAACGTCGTGACGGACCCAGTGTAAATGAACTCGTGGACAAAGAGAATGTCGACATCCTCTCATACATTGGCTGGCAAGTGGCTCCTCCTGAAGAAGAGGTTAGGCATGGGAACATCTTTTCTTCTCTATTTTTTACCAACTGCTCACATAAAATGGTAGAGACCTTTCCCAGGAAATATCTACTTTTTCCAGCGACGTAGATGATTGCTGACATGGCCCTTTAATTCCCACGAAAAAAGTTTACATTGTCATTCTAAGTTGAGTAGCCATCATCACAAAACTTGTACTCTTCATTCATTGTATCTTGTTGTTTTGGTGATCGCTTGAAATACATCCTCCCTAGGCAATGTGTGAGTGCCGTTGCTCTCCGCCCTCGTACGGAGAAACATGGTAGGAGTAGTGGCCCTGTCTAGGAAAGATCAGAGACCCTATAATTGAATTAACCCTTATTAGGGTCTTTGGTGGGATGTGGAAACGCGTGTGCGTTGACAGATTCAAGCTCTTGAAACTTCCATTCCAAAATTAATACACCAAATTAAGTTCAGTAATGAGGTGCCATTCTGTTAATAGTGTCGACATAAGGATTGTGCCTCAGACATGGAAAGGTTTGAACATAAGTTTAGGAAGTGATTCAAATTCCTTTGTTTGATGGAGTTATGTTAGTATGGATCTCTCCTCCTGTCGTATGAACAACACATTTTTTTTTACAAAGTACAAGTACATGGGTTGGTGTTACACCTCGCCTCGTCCTCAACCACATAAAACATAGGTTTCTATGTTTTAACATTTTAAGAACGTTTGATGGGAAAGGAGGAGGAACCCGGAGATTCTAAGAACCTCACTATCATAGGCTACCTGTTGTAATTTGCCTATATATACGTGTAATATGATTTGTTTGATAATGAATTTGTCAACGAAAATCGATTCAATCGAGGGTTATCTCTCCGCCTGAGGGATGTTTACAAATCCCTGTCTTTAATATATATGTACAGAATTTTGTTTTTCTATGTAATAAAATTTCTGTCATTCCGTATAGATATTTTAGAAATGTATGCAAAACTTTAAACTCTATCTTTATCCACTAATGAGGGAAGGCGGCTACTTGATAGTTGTACGTTGCATATAAAAAAGGTTTGATCGTTACAGGATTTGGATGTTCAGGCATCGCGTCTCCTCCGGCAGGCTGAAGTTGCTGAAACTTACTCCATTGTAGAAGCTGAGCGATTCTACGACAAATTGTATTGCCTAAATGACCAGCTGAAGGATGGCAACCTTCGAGTACTTAGAGAGGAGGTATCTATAAGTTGCTTCCCTTTCTGTGTATTTGGCGCTCGTTACAAGTTGTAATACAACCATTTACATTGGTGCTAAGCCTGGACTAAAATAATTCGTTGGTTCATATCCAGTCATCCCTTGTACGTTCTTTTTTTAAAAAGGAGATTTTGGCATGGTTAGCAAGGCTTTATTAAAGTATTTAATGTTTAATAAGACATTTTTATATTAAATCATGTGGCTTTTTCAGATTGGAAACAAACTGATATTCTTCTATAGGAATGTCAAAAATGATGAATCGGCTGCCACTCGAGTCTCCTCGGAGTTTGACTGTAAGAACCGTTACATTCATTTGAGTTATACCACGTGATATATGTTAGGAACAAGCTTAAATCTTATTCCGATGTGCTAGTCATCGCTTAATCTTACATAATCATTATAACATATAGACTCTTAACACTACAGAGTATAAAGTCAATCAGCTGCCGGGGAACATATACGTCCATGCTTCTTAAATTGTGCCCATGTTACCGTACTACTTATAGACTTCTGATAGAAACAAGCGATTGCCAGCGATCATGCATGCTGACTAGGCCTTGCGACAGCTCTTGGCGATTGTTTGCATGTGGTCCTATTAAGGGCCTAGTCTACTAAGCCGATTCTCATGCGATTTTGCGCCGCAGAGGACTCTTTTGCACTAACTTCTGTGAGAATCGCATGACAATCGGCTTAGTGGACTAGACCCTTTAGGCTTTGAGTTCACGAGATGTAAAGAAATAACCAGTATTTCCCCCATTTATCTCCAGTGCTTAGAGGCAGCATATTTGTGAAGACTCTCACGGGGAAAACCGTCACAGCTGAATTAGACATGAGCCAGACGCTGGACACGTTGAAGCAACACATTTATGACAAGGAAGGAATACCACCTGACCAGCAGCGGATCGTATTTGCAGGGAAACAACTTGAGGATGGCAAGAGTCTTATGGAACAAGGCAAGTGTTACACTGTCCTGAGACTGAGAGGGCAGGGAACTTGTTGATTGCAAAATCCTAATGTATAATTACTGAAAGTTAATTTGTTCCCAATCAACAATACATGAATTCATGTGTGTATTTCCTAGCATGTATTACAGTTGACAATACATGTAACTTGGAGTAAAACTCTGAGCGGTGAATGACAAATAATACCCTATCAATGTCCCTTAAATTTTCCCTGACAATACATTCTGATAATGATAACCCTATTATTGTGTAATAAGGGCTTCTAATCTATTCGTCCAGATATCCATTTGTGCCATCAAGATCTCAAATTGTTCTTGTACAATTAAATGACTAAAGTGACACACAGACCTTCAAGACTTTGGTCAAAATTTCTGGCCGAGTGCAGTGCGTCATGGTATATCGACGACATGCGATTTTCCTTGGTTTTTTGGGGGCACTTCATACACTTACGATAAATGTATCAAATACTGATGACATTGCACATTACAGCGCTTCCCTAAACTTAATAAACCTTAGATGTTGTGGAATGGCACTACAACTGACTGGTTTTAATTCAAAGTTGATTGTGGTTGATTGTTGAATTTTTAGTGAGATTACTTTTTTAAATGTTTTGGTGGTTTTATTTCTTTCCCTCAATAAACCTTAGCTCCACATGCCAATATATCTCATACTGCATGCCATTTAGGAGCTCGTTATATTGAATATGTTTAGCTGCATGTGTCATTTTACGTTTATCGATAGTCAGAGATATGGAAGTAATTAATGACAGGTTTTTAGGATAGAATAATCAGATTGCGGGGAATTCACACGTACTGTTCTCATGAGTAATGGCAATCATTTCTGACCTTTTTTAGGACTGAATTCAGATAGCACTGTACACCTTGTCCTCAGATTGCGTGGAGGTCCTCCACTCGACAGTCCTCTACTACGTAGCTATGATGGTCCAATAGATGGTAAATTTGTTTTCCTATCAATAGACCAAGGGACTGAAAAAACCCTACCAGTCTTACATATTATTGGAATTTTGATTTTGAATATATATTTTGTTGTGAGAGAAACCACTGATATGTTAGACTCTCTATTCTAATGGTCTGCGTTACAACAGGGTATTCTGTACACAAACTATGTCGCCCGTTTTATCGCTTTTTATTTTTGTTGTTATCATTCGTTCTTGTCCTTATCAAAAGACTGCGCAAGCGACAGTGAATCGCGTGATTCAAACGAGGACATGGGGTTCGATATCTTCAGTGATTCTGAAGATTTTGAAGAGGAATGCGAGGCATGCCAGGATGCTCTTGTCATGGATGCTGGGTCTTTCATGATGAAGGCAGGCATGGCCGGTGCCACTCTCCCTGAGGCGGTTTTCCCCACTGCTGTGGGCAGACCTCGCCACCAAGGCGTCATGGTGGGGATGGGACAGAAGGATTCCTATGTGGGGTATGAAGCTGCTGGAGGAAAACGTAAGGAGAACATTACTTTATCCATAACTCGAGTCTCTTAAGACCAAAAAAATATATTCATGATGTCTCTTGATAAAATTCGGGTCATTTTTGGTTTCTGTATTTGATTCAGTAATGCAAAAGTTTAGGGCATATCTGAATACAAATCTAGTTCTTCCAATAATTATTGAAATAGATATCAACATAATATCCATATTAGCCCCTGTAACCCACTGGTTAGTGTTATAAATAAATCTTTCGATTTGGATGTTCTATAGTTTTGCTCCATGTAGGAAGACCTATTCAGAGAATTTTTCTAAAAAAAAAAAAAAAGAAGATGGCCTCAGCATCTTTAAAAAGAAAGCAATACTGAATATCTCGTAGTGTATCGATAAAAAGTACCGGCCTATTTTCCTTGAACTAATTTCATACCTACTTAATGTTTTCATCAATGTTCATTTTGATGTCAATGCGATCTCTATTTTGAACGTACATGTACTACATTTTGGAACCAACTTAATATTTATGAATATGTCTCGTGGCGTCCATGATATAGATGTATGTTTATTCAGTAAGTAGAAAGGGAAATCTATATTATTGTTATTTTGAAATGGTTTCAGGCATAAAGGCTACGGTGCCGTTAGAGGAGCTGCAGGTAGAGATGATACAGGAAATTGCAGAAGCAAGTTATCAGCTTGATGCAGGTAAAAATTGATACTGAGAAAGACTTAATGTCTGGGTCGCCCAGTGTTTGAGGGTATTTTTCTAATTCCCAATCTAATAGGTTATTACTTTTAAATTGACACTTGCCGCCGAATTCCTGAGTTGATTAATTAGTACGAAGCAAAGTCAGTACACCTTATCTAAGCCGCTACCATGTCATAAAGGCTCGAAAATCTCCCACGGTGATGGTCTTGACACCACCTCACGTTCTACCTTGTGCCCAGTTACCGTTCTGATGTCTCAATAGTTTTTTTATAGTTTTCAAAAAAAAAAAAAAACAACAAAAAAACATCTATTTTTCTTGTTAAGTATGTGTGTTGTATTTCTAGCCCAAGGATATAAATTAAGTTTAGCTGTTCTCCCTTTAGGTTATGGTGCATTACCATTGGAAGAGGCTGGGGTGGCAGAGCGGAGTGAGAGGATGGTACGGATGGAGACTGATGTTGGTAAGCCTGGTAGTATTAGCCTACTGTATTATTAGGGGCCATATACTTTGTGCTGTTTAGCTATAGCCGTTAACTGGCCCCTTCTGATATGATGTAAAAAGGGGGAGTGTAGAGTGGACTACATACACGAGAAACAACCGCTACGTCTAATCACAACAAAAAAGCGATGTTTTTCACGTGACTAATTTAAATATTAAACTGCCTGTTTGAATAGTGCTAGAAGTGTTATTTGACAGCCACTTGAGCCTGTAAACACTTACTCTAATCGGCTAGATCTATTGGTGGTAGGCCTACAGCAAGTGAACTTTCCTTTGTTCTGTGAAATGTGCTGTATAGATAGTGCTTTTTCTGTAATCAAGTGATTCATTGGTCATTACACCATTGTGTTTTGATTTATGTGAAAGTTCATGTATAAGGTAAAGCCTTTGTATTGTTATAATTATAATAACTAGGCATAGTACGGCCGTTGCCCGTTGCCTGTTAGGCACAATAAAATAGGTGTGTTTCCAATGTATATGGCTGAAAAATAGGAATGGGGGATGGTAACTTCTTTTTTTAGGAAAGCATATTCCAGGATCTGAAAAAAAACTATTTCTTAACAATAGTTGTTTTAAACAAGCGAAATGTACATTTGTACAAGTGTGTATGCCTTTTAGGGCAAATACAAAATAGGTGTGTTTCCGATTTACATAGCCACTTTTTTTTTATTTTTAAGTATATTTTAATTTAAGTAAATTAAGTTTTGCTCTTCTCTTTCTTTTTAGATTACTATCGTTCATTATCAGTGGAAGAGGATGGGGTGGCTGAGCTCAGTGATGAGATATCTATGTATAAGAATATCTGTGATGAAGGTAAGCCTGGTAGTATTAGCCTACTGTATTATATTTTCTCTGAATTATGATAAAACCACGATACAATAGCATTGGTCTCAGGGAGGTCGAAGATGTTGGATTACCGAATTGATTCACATGTGTTCTATATGTATTTCTCAAGATTGTTGTCTTTGCAGTTGTCGCTAAGTACATATATATAACACTCCCCCTCTTTGATAAGCACGGTACAATATAACATGTTTTAATGATAGTTTAAAAATCATAATCTAAGCTATATGGTCTGTAATATATAAATGTGCTACTAAAGCCGGGGAAAAAACGATGTCCATGAAAGGCATATATTAGTACATTGTACCCCTGAATGTTTCTTACATGATTAACATCATTATATATATAAAGGGCAGTCACCATGGCGCTGCACACAACACTTATATTATTAAGTCTTTTGGTACACTGCGAATGACAACTTTTTGTATTTTATCTATTCTCAATATTTATTTACCTTGGGAAGCTGTAGTCGGTGGCCTATGCCACCTTGAAGAGTAAAAGGCCTACCTATTTGTAAATACTCATAAAGTTCTTCAATTATTCAAGGTGAAGAATATGCTGCTGATTTGTTGATGGCACCCAGGGGCAGATGGCATTCAGACTCCCATAAAGAGTCGACAGTAGACCTACTGTCCTCATTAATGGAAGAGGAGCCAAAGAAGAAGAAAAAGGCAAAGAAGGTGGCCGTATCTTGGGGGATGCCTCGTACTGCCGTTAATGCCAGTGCCATGCCTCCCCGCCCTGGCCCTATGGGTCCAATGGGTGATTCCATACCTGTCCCTTGTGGTGGTGCCATGCCTCCCCCTCCTCCCCCTATGGCTCGTAGGGGGAAACATGGGTCTTCTGCTATGGGTAGTGCCATGCCTCCCCCTCCTCCCCCTATGGCTCGTAGGGGGAAACATGGGTCTCCCGCTATGGTAGGTGCCATGCCGCCCCCTCCTCCCCCTATGGCTCGTAGTGGGAAACATGGGTCTTCTGCTATGGGTGGTGCCATGCCTCCCCCTCCTCCCCCTATGGCTCTTAGGGGGAAACACGGGTCTTCCGCTATGGGTGGTGCCATGCCTCCCCCTCCTCCCCCTATGACTTGTTACGTGCCAGTGCCACCTCCTGGTTCCATGCCACCTTCTATATTTAGGCCTATTCCTTGCTCCCAGCCACTTTCTCCTCCCCCTATGGCTCGTAAGGCTAGGGGCGGCATGCATCAGCGTTTACATTCCTCCCGTCCTCTCAGGGCTCAGGTCGATGAGGCTATGTCTTCCTCTATGACTCGTAAAGTGGCTTTTGACGGTCCTGCTCCTTCCAGACCTTTGGCTAAAGCTCTGCCTGGTGCCTCTCCTTGCTACTCCCCTACATCCCCTACGCTCGAACGTGTTGACTGTGAGTATGCGGCCACACCGCCAGACCCTACAGTGTTAAAGCAATTGCCAAAAGCCAGGTTATATGGACGTAGGGCATTGAATGCAAGCCTGAGAAAAATGATGGCAGTACGTACAAGTTTGTTTAGTTGGAGATTAACCCAGTCACCAACCTGTGCAAATATATTACAATTTGATTGGCAATCGGCCTTAATTCATTTTGATGTTAAATGGGGTAATGAATGGTCAACATAAACCATCTAGATACATAATTATGAAATAATATTAATTAGAAATTCAAATTCAGCATAATACTATAGGTTAAACCTTTACAGGACGACTTTAGTGCTAAGCCTAACAACGTGGAGAGACATGGTAAAGAAGATGTAAAGAAGTATGTGGCTTACCCTGGTGGTCCATTGAGAGGTCAGTTTTATTTTGAGTTTCACCTCCCCCAATTTCTGTTGACAAGCCTAGATGGTTTATTATGCCCGTTTTAATATCTTGATTTTTATTTTCAACGTTGATATGATTTATGATGTGAACCATCAAATGTTCAATTCGTCTTTACAGATGAATCAACAAGACTTGTTAATGTTACAAACATTTGGCTAAAGACGGTGCTCTTAGGATCTGAACCAGACGATGGCGTATGTCAGGTTAGTTGTAACAACTGATTAAATGTTACATATACATTTTACATAAAAAATAATCCATGAAAGACTAATATTGTAGCAAACCCAGAACACCACTCCGAAACCCAGAAGAAACAAACGTTTAGAATGAATAGTTAACTATGCTTCTCTTTTAGTCATTAAACTTATGGAGCCAGATATCCACTGCCAAGTCAAAATTTCCAGCCAGAAGAAGAGGCATTTTGCTATCATGCTTTGGCTCACTTTCCTTTTATTATCTAGATACAAATATGTGTCGATCAAAATGAGCTTTATGTTGAATGCAAATGCTTCATTGTCCCCTCGGAAGTCATATCTAGAGTGGGACATCTCTAATATCCCCTTACTGGGCTCTATGAGGCTATACCAAATACACAATGTACCACTTTCTTCTTACAGGCGTTAATTGAAAGGTTTAAGGAAGGTTTTGACCAGCAACCACCCAGGCTAGATCACGTGGACATTACTCCTGAACTGTGTTTGGCCATCTGTTGCAAGATAGACGACATTGAAGACATCCTCACTCAAGCTGGAGTCAAGTCATTAGGTCAGTTCCACGTTTGCCATTGTCGGACTATTTTTTCCATATATTTCATTATATGAAAGGGCATTTGTCTGGTCTGTTGATTTGGTCAGACTGTTGTTTTCCCGACTCTAATTTGGCCTCCCTGGCCGTCCACTCGCCTATGGCCCCACCCACCCTACACCCCACTTTCCCTTGAATCCCGTTGTCTCCATCCTCCCTAGGCAGGCCCTATACTCCGCAACCAGTGTCTACGTACTAGCCCCTGCCCCAATTGGCACTGAATCGGTGGGACTAGGTCAACGTGTCCCAAATAGCGCCAGCCAATCAGTGAGCTCCCCCTTCGATTTTGAGAGGGGCCTATATTTAGCTGTGGTCAATTGTCAAGACCCTGTCCGACCCTCCTTCAATAGGGGAATTTACATGTACCACTGCACACATCTGGGCAAGATGGAGATTTGAGCGTTGGAAACAGTTAAAACCAGTGGATATTAAAGTTAGAGCATCAATAAATATCCTGTGATGAACTTGATATATTTTTATATGGAATTTACACTGTACCATAAGTACCATAATTCCATTTGAGTCAAGATTCAAGTAGGTGGGCATGCAAGTCCCCTATCCCAACAAGTTAAAGAGGGCAGGCCATATGGTCAGACACACAGCAGGGGGTGATTAGTACAATCTCGCCCTGCTTTGGGTAGCTGACCACATGCTGACACACTCCCACCGATACCCAGGCTACTGTGGCAGGGCCTAGTATGGAGTAACTCATTGCGGAATACAGGGCCTGCCTAGGGAGGATGCGTTGTCTCTAGCTCTTTCTACCATCTGACGCCTCATCAACCCGCACCTCATCTGCTCCTCCTCCTCCGCCACTCCTCTCCCCATTCCATCTCCTCCTTCTCCTCCTTCTCCTCCTTCTCCTCCTTCTCCTCCTTCTCCTCCCCACATCCCATCTCCTCCGCCACGCCGCTCCGTCTTGCTGGATCTCCGAGGTTGCTTGAAATCCAGTAACAAGAAGCCATCAAATGGTATATATACCTGCTGATTCTGTGCCGTGATGTTTAAAGGTGTCTTAAGTTAAACTCCCATATATAAATTAGAGAAGACTTGATGTTAAATGTGATCTATGGAGATCAGCACCGCCCCCAGGGAAAAACTGTAAATACATCGCCTGGTGCATGAACTGATTATAACAGAGTTATATATGCGTATATATATGCATAGGCATAGCTCTGATAATAATAATAAACTAATTATAATTGTGAAATACCGATAATAGAAAGTTATAGTAACAGTAATGGAAAGGTATTACGTTATTCGTATATTGTCGGTAATAACAGTGTAATAACGGACTTCTCTTTAATACTTTTACCATCGGATAATCCGATAATAATCCATGTCAAGATTCACATTGTCAAACGATACAATATAGTGGTTATAATTTATAAATTACTTTCAGTACCAACATTATATTGTATAGATGTGCCCTAGCTTTATATTTGTAATGACCCTTTGGTAATCGTTGGGGGGGGAGAGGTAAAAACAACAAGAACAAGTCAAGCTTGTAATTACTCTGTTTAATATTTGACACAGCAGCAGACATAGCAAAATCAATGGTAAAAGGTAAAAGGCGTGTAGAAGTATATAAGGGTATAAAGAAGTAAGGCAAATAATACGTAGTCTACTTGGACTTACACGCCAATATATAGACACAGTATTTGCGCATATAGATGCGCAGAATGCGTTAGAAATGCGTGCGCAAAGTGTGCGTACATTTGTACATATAACAAGTGTAAGTAGGGTATACAAAGTAGACGAGAACAATGGCATTACATACTTATTATTGTTGTTGGGAGGGGATCTGCCAACCGGTTGAAATTCAATTTTATTATGATGTGACTTGTGTTGAGTAAGAGAATTTTATTGTTGTGTTTTCTACTTCAATGTGTTTTTCTATGCTCTGCTTGATAAATAATATCATTATATATTTAGCTGAGTGTGGATTTGTAAATTTAGATCTTCCTTTTTTAGGAATTTCCGCCAACCGATCCGTCAGATCGATTCTGGCCCTTGTACTCTTGGCTGTAGCGGTTGTGGTATCAAGAAAGATACGTAAGATACCAACATCTTTCATAGGCCTAGTGGCGGCAGTCTATCATGCCCATGCTGGAATCAAAGCCTTTGTCTCACAGCCACCTGATTGCCATTGCTCCTGGTACAGTCAATTGGAGCTGGCCCGCTCTGAAGCCAATCTTATCAACGATCTACATGAGGCGATGTCACAGTAAGCCACAGTAGAGACAACCAAAACACCAAGACATCACTAATTCTAGAACCGATACTAACAGGTTTGACTTATAAACATACACTTAGAGTAAAACCTCTCTGTAACGAACACTCAAGGCACTGGGGTCAACTGTCCATAATAGCGAGGTGTCCGGATTAACGCTACCAGGATAATGAACAGTAAAGGGACTGGCACGAAGTGTCCTTAATAGCGAGTTGTTCGGAGTATACAGGTGCCCGCATGTAGAGGTTTTACTTAGCTGAACCATCAACCCTATATCTGTCCCATCGAAGCTAAACCCAACGATCCACCTGGTTACATATTTCTCAGTCTCATAGAGTAAAGAATAAATTTATATAATATTTTGTTTATTTTTTTTTAGGTTGTTTTTAGTTTCGTCGCAAAGATTTATATGATAAATAACCTAAGGAAATTACAGACGACGAAGCCTGTAAGAGAGATGAACGACTAACGAGATTGGTAATTTCAAATTTAATTTGGCAATCATTTGATAAAGGAAAGAAAACTGCTACACCATAACGATGGAAAATTATTTAGCTGCTTCTAATTATTAGTTTGAATGAGGATAAGGAGGAGTTCAGTGTGCTGGCGCAGGATATTATTTTCTTTGACTTGATGCATTTGTTTTACCCATAGATATACCGGCATAAATAATTTGAATTGTGCTATTATATAACCTGTAGAACTATAGTCATATTTTACAGAATAAATACAACCGTTCATATTACTGTATTTAATGCTTATGATTATAAAGCCTCATCTGATGAAGCTGTAAAAACACTGCACATTATTAATCAAAGGAAAGTTTTGGTTCTATGTAGAAAAGGAAATGTTCGCATTTTGGTCAGGACAGAAGATATGTTCTGTACGGTATTCATTGCCACGGGAAACCAATAAAAAGTATGAGGAAGTCATGCGATTTGTCTGTGACAAGTTCAGACTTCAAAATAGCTGTTAAACTCCGGGAAATTGTTATTGAAATTTCATTTTCAGCACCTATCCAAATGTTGGGAAGACCCGCCGTCAACGGTGCTATAACTGAATATGTTGTGTTCTAATTAAATTAATCAATTAAAGTTGGGGAAATTGGACCCGACATTTGTTATTTCGGGGAGGCAAGTTTTGCTGAGTCACACGCTGTGCATCTATCTCCCAACAACTGAAAATATTGGTGAATGTGATTTATACTTGTATTTATTATTATCCAAGACGGTACTTAGGCTAATAGTTAGGCCTAAATTCATCCGAGACGTTATTTATTGTTATCCAAGACGATACTTATTATTATACAAGATGACGTTTAGCCAGGATGCTAAGTCTATCTGTTCATTTTCCCATTGTGAGAAATAGCTTGGTATAGATTACCATTGTAAAATCACCTTAATGACTGTGATGCGCTTTAATTCAATAAAATTTAATCGTAATGACTGCACTTTTGTTTCTTTTGTGTGTTTTTTGTCGAGATACTCCCTACTTTATTTCCGGGACTCTCTCCCTTCTAACTTGTCTGGCGTTTTTTTCTTTAATTTTAATAGTGATCTGTGTAGTAAGATAAAATTAAAGAAAACATCCCCTCTTTGGGTGTGTACTTGAGGTGTGTAATAAATTCGCCTGTAGCTATCACGTTCATCCCCAGTCTTAAAAGCCAAACCCTGCAGCACGTTAGAATGAGCAGATTAACTTGCTCATTTCAAATTTGTTAATCATGAGAAATAAATCCACATTACCTATACCAAGTTAATGCAGTTATTTAAACATCGTCTGTGCACACGGCACGGGGGGGGGGGGGGGGTAAGTGGCGCCATCTATAGAGAAAGACGGGCGGCATGGTAAATTGTGTTATAATCACCAGATGGAAGCACTAAAGGTAAAGCTTCCCACCTACTAACACCCGAGCACTACAGAGAAGGCTTCTGGCCTTAGGATGACGTCATACCTGGTAGCGGTATTAATATAATTTTACCTCCCCGTAGACTAATTAGTTTTAGTTTTAGTTCATAATTCATTATACAGTAGTAGGCCTGTATATAGAGTAGCGTGGGACAAGACGCACCCCTTAACATATTATTAACTTAGGTTAATAGATTAAATAATATCTCTTCTATATCAATTTTTATTAAAAATACTACAAAGGTGTTTTGCCCCACCTGTGGGGCAAGATGCCTTCTCTGGTAGCCAACAGGAAGGGTTTGTCCCACCGAAATATTTTTTCTCAAATTTATACTTAGATCTGTTGCTTATCGTGTTTTTGAATTCAAGAACAAGAATTATACTGATACAATCATTTTTCAATTCTGTTCATCTTAAGTGAAGATGCACATGGAGGCGTCTTGCTCCATCTCTAGAAAGCCACCATATTGAAATACTTCGAGCTAACAACACTTAGGCCTAGCTACTTTCTTCCTATTGAAGACATAATCTAACTCTCAAAAATGACCTTAGTTTTATTACAAGATCTTCCAACGTTCTCTGCAATCCTACAATCCCTGCAATCCAATCAAAATCGCTACATTGTAGGTTTACCGAAAATGAGGCTGAATATTTAATTGATTGCTACTCACCATGTTTCTAGCAAAATGAGCCTACCTTTCCATAACTTAGGCTGTCTGGGACATAAAGTAAGCAATTTCGATAGGTTGGAAGGACAATCTGCGAGAATTTGGTGGGATACAACACTGAGGCGTCTTAGCCCTAGGGTGCGTCTTGCCCCACTAGAAGATAGGATATGAGTGTTGCATTTCCATTTTACATTCCGAGTCGGGGGCTAATATCTTTTTTTTAAACAGATATTCATGTATACGCTTCTACCTACCAATAATTATATAGGTTATCATATCAGTAGGCCTACTTCATCACTTCAAATTTATTGGTGGAGTACATTCGCGTTCAAAAAGGTGCAACTTAAAAAAACAGGCTCTGGGCTGTATTATTAGACAACATCAAGATAACAGTTAAAGAGTATTAAACAATCTACATATAGGCGGTCTTCATCTTGTGCTAGCCTGCACAAAAGCAGGGTCTCGGCGGAGCCTGGAAAAGCCTTGAATTTTGAAACAATTCAAGGCCTGGAAATGGCCATTTATGGTTGAAAGGCCTGAGGAATCTTGAATACTGGCTTTGAATCCTGTTGGAATTTAGTAAATGGGTTTTGAAACATCAGTGTTCAACAAGCTTGGAAAAACCTGGAATTTCTTATGCCCAATAACTGTGAAACCTTAATAGACAATTCAAGGTCTAACCATTGGTCTCCTACGGTAAAACCCTATATTATTTAGCATATATGGGTGAGATTTTCAGAAAATGTACAATTCGCCTTCACCAATCCTCTCAAATAACCCACATTTGAGACAAAAAGGAGCTTCAAAATGCAGTTTAACATAACAGAACTGATACTTTAAATCAATGCGATACCAAATATACCAAAATATGCAATGCAGATGCCCTCGGCCTAGCACCTCTCGAGATATCCCCACTGCGGTAACAATGTACAAATAGTTAGTGGATGCGTTACTAGTGTTGCGTTGGCGGGTTGTGGTTGCTAAATCTCCCCAATTACCTATTCACGCGTACGCATGTAGGCCTAGTGTTGATGGTTCGGCTAGTAGGCTATAAAGGTAACGTTTCAATATTACAGGTATTGATATAAATCTATAGCTATCTCTGTTAACATATCATAGGCTAGGGCTACTCTTTTCTCATCCTCCGAAACACAGGATGTCTCTCAGATTCGTTCCTCCCTCAAGACAGATTAGTAGAATCTGCCCTGGTTCGCGAGGTTGCTCTTTTCTGTGTCTATGGTTCAATAAAAACATGCTAGCTGTGAGGTGAAATGTTAAATGTAGGGGTTGCCATTGACATCTCCGGGCTGCCAGTCAAACAAAAACACCTAAACTGGAGCTGAGAGTGTGTCTCATACTTTTCATAATTATTTTCTCCATTATTGATTTCATGTAGATAGCATTAACAAAGGATGGGCCTCTGCTTCGCGCCCTACATATATTCAAACGCGATCTGTTGCTGCGTAATAGGTCCTTATATTATCAGACATGGAGAAATTGGGGGCACAGGAGGAAAGTTGGGCAGAGGCATACTACTCGTGGCTTAACCTCAATCCTTTCCTCTCGTTCATTTCCAGCTCATTATTCAATTATTCCATTGCTTTCAGTGAAAGCACATTGAGATTAATGACTCTCATAGGCAGATTAAGGAGCGAGGAATGGCCAACTTCCCTCCCCAAACTAATTTAAGCGCCGACGTGTCATTTAGTGAGAAATATTTGCCGCTTCCCCAATCGTTCCATGTTCCTGATTTATTCAGCGCTTCCCGCCAAAATTAAGCAGTTCCGGTGTACTGTTTCCGCTGCCATCCATTACGGTGTTTGTACGAACGTCATTCATTAATCACGTGGATTAAAGCGAGAGAACATGAGAGTTGGCAGCCATCAGTTCTTTAACCATGTCAGAAGACCTCACTTAAGCGCATGCCACCAAATTTCCTCTTGGACGATAGGTGACTGATAAATCAAAACATGCTCGCAATAACGAAACATTAAATCCAATATTTCCCATTTCCTTCTCCCTTCAGCAAATTTTCAGTTGCAAGACGCTAGCTCCGAACTCGGTTATAAATTCGTGGGATTGATATATTTTCACTAGCAAGTAGTGCAATTGTCGCGAAAAAGTTGGCGATTCTGTGAGATGTAAAGGATGAAGATTTATGGGCGACATTTGTTAGTTGGGTAGCATACGAACGGGGGTGAGCGACCATACATTAATTAGGTGGCCTTCACGCGCGATCCTTTTGTCGGAGTCGCCCAATAATGCGACAATTTACTCGCGTAATTTACTCGCACTCGCACTCATGAGCTAATAAGACTTGGTCGGTCTCCACGCGAATGATTGAAGAGTTGGTCGTAATGATCGTGGCTATGGGGGCAAACAACCCCACGCTAAATACTAGGGACCGGACTCTCCCCATACAACGATTGTCCTAGGCCTAGGCCTACGCATAAAAACGGTCACACAATATGCTTAAATTGACGAATATGCTAATGGCACATGCCTTAAAACTACAATTATAAATATAAATATATATAGGCTACCTTTACACTGCACTTCCCCGGTTATTCCTAGGGTATTCTAATGAAACAACAACTTACAAGCATCTTGTGAGGTAGCATTGGAAACAAGGCGTGGAACACTAACAAATAATAGTAATGCTTAGCTAAATCTATAAGAATGAAATGCGCTTCAGAGCGATGAGATGAGCATGCATGGGCGTGAGAGTAATTGTTTATGAAGGGAAATGGTGCAGATATGTTATTGGTTATAATTCTTTTTGTTTTTATTCATGCATTCAGTTGTGAATACATGTTATCATCACAGTTTGTTTTGTTAGCCTCTTTCTTTTTGCGTAACAATGTTATGTAGGGTGCAAGGGCGGATTTAGCAAATAATAGCTTTGGGCAAATAAATTCAAGAATGGTGAGTGGGCCTATAACTATTAAACGCTGTATTTAAGAAAAGTTCAGAACCAAACCCTTAGGTTTAACACAATTAATAACGTGAAAGGTCATACCGTCTTGAAAATGGACCAAAAACCTACAAAATGAGTAGCCTATACCAGATTTGTGCAAAGGAAAACTTATTGGGAATAGTAAAAAAACAGGAGTTTCTAATGTGACCCGTGCAACAGGAGTTGTGAGTGATTGGCTGACAAGGGCCTGAACTCATATTGCTCCATACGAAATGGTCAAATGTAGACAAGGAGTGAAATAAAGATGTGGGCAGTACTGTATGATCTCTCCCTTACTACCTCCATCACATGTATTTTTTTGTTCAGTAAGTAATTACAGGAATAGGACTGTAACTGCTGCGAATAGGTCTTCCAGTTAGCCCTCAACAAAGTGATTAATAAAGTAAAAACACTGGCCCAGCTCTACTGTTCACAATAACACAATGTCCTGATTAGGCCGATTCCCTGGCAACAAAATTTCTTTGGTTTACAATAAAACATTCATTTCTCTTTTCTACTGACATGAGGTTGAATACAAGATATATATATATATATAATGTTACAGAATCGTATCATAGGGGGAGACACTTTTTACGACTCGTATGAAAATTGACTTTCTTATATTTATATCTCTCATGAATGTTACGACTCGTTATGACTCGCTACCCGAATCGTTCCGATTTGTGGGACTTTATAAGGTTTTATTAATATTTCTTCCGACTCGCCTAAAATGTGATTTGCTTATTCTGACCTGCTTTGGGTCCGCGCTTTGTGTATAAATATGGGATAATTTGTTACTGTGATCATTAATAAAACTGGCGTTACTCTAACACCATGTTTGTGCACTCCTTCAACTATAAAAGATCTCTAGTCGATTAAGACAAGCTGCTAGTCGATTAAGAACCAGTCGAAGATTGAGGCGACTCAGATCAACTAGACCTCCATACCTATACAAATCCGATCCACGAGATCTCCAGAGTCTGATCTACTAGACAATTCAGCCGGCGATTAGTCTAATACTATACTATAATAATGAGCTACCACGCATCTGCTTCCTTAGAAAACCTCTGGGATGAGGACAAGCCTCTCCCCTATATTCCTCACGATCCCTTCTTCATCCGTAGTAATCGCTCCCTCAACAATATATATAGTAACGACCACTGACCCCAAAAATATAAGTAGTAGATGAAATGTATAGGTGTGGGGGGGGGGGGGGGGGCGGGGGGAGTAACTTTTTTTTAGGAAACTGAAAAAAAAAATAAAAAAAATAGGCAGGGCATTTGTTTGTATATATGTGCGTAAGGCTTTTCTATGGAGGGATAACCGGAAACAGCTGATTTTCTGGGTCCTGTTAAAACTGGTAGTATATGACACGTAGTCCTGATCGTTGAAAATCCAATCCAAACTTCCAAATTCAATTTTATCATTGTTTTAAGGCACCATCATATTGCTAACTAATAGGCCTAATTAATAGGCCTACCCTATCTGACGCCCTTGGGCGTAGGCCTAAAAGTATGCACTAACGTTCGACCAGAAAGATTTAGATTTAGAAGACATTTTATTTAGGTCGTGGACTGCTGTTGAAGAAGACTCTCCAGCGTATGGGAGGTTTTCAGCTTTTTCTGGGGCTCTTACAGTTGTATTGATGGCAAGAAACAATACCAATACAATAATGTAAGTATAAGCCTAATTGTAGGTATCTTGGTGTACAGTAAGTACTACTAGACAAGCAAACGCCAATTCAATCATGGACTGTTAATTGGCTTCTGACATATTTCAATTGCTTAAAATTGTAACATTGTAACAGGGTTGGGTGGTATATATTCTTTCTTTAAAAAAAAAAGAATCTTGACAGATATAGATCTAGGCCTTATACTGTTCTCGCATGTCGTTTGAAAATGTTTTTATTAAGGGTTTGGTGGAAGATTGAGGTTTGATCATGATTCTAATCTATACAAAATTAACAACATATTCGTCCTGGAAGTAGGTTAGGCCTAAAGTTAGATTTTACCGCAAAGCACATTTAGGCCTATCTCCGAAAATGCGACAACTAAAACAGCCGACTTTAAGGCCATATATAGGCTATAGGCCTACCATTAAATAGGCCTAGCACAAATGTGTGCGCGATGTGATTCAAAATCGATCCTCTGACAACGCAATTATTTAAGCGACTCACAGCTATGAGGGAGACCCCTATTGGCGAGTAACAGAGAAGTGAATTACTCAGATTTCCAGGCAACTACAGCCCCTGACCTGGCGACATAGCCGCTAGATAACTTCCAACAGATCCGCGTGAGGTCGCTCCGCATTTCCTCGTTGGCGGTAATCTCGAACCCAGCGAGGCACTGCGAGATCTGGCCGGGAACCGGGAGACGCTTTATTCAGATGCTCACGGGTCCCCTGAATTTCCTCAGTTGGAGTCGTGTTAGTGCCCTACAGGCGGTGCACAATCCGGATCTCATCCAATCCACGCATGCGCATTAGTCACATCAAGGGTGGGCGATATTAGGCGAATATTGAAGTTGGGTCCAATAAGAATCAATAAATGTATGATAGGTAAAGCTTCGCGTTAGTTTTGGAAGCAGCCACTGGGGGTCGTATGGAGTTCACTTGATAAAGGGCGTCTGCCCCTGATATGACGTTGAATTGGTGACGCTCATAGAAAACGTCAGAAAAGGCTTTATTGTGATATGGGACCTGAGCTGACTTAGAAGATTGGATAATGCAGGCCCTGAAAGTCATTCATGATTATAATATTGGAGGAGGAGCTTTCATCAAACCTGACCTTCGGGATGCCATAGATCCATCTTGCTGACATTATTAGTCCTTCATCGTCCCCGATGGTGTTCATTAAGTGATGTTTATGAGTAGCCGTATCGGCCATTATTTCATTATTCAGTTCCTGCACGTATTTATTCCTTCCTTAAGCGCTATGGTCACAAATATCAGTTGGGAGGGGAATCAATCGTTCTCAGGCGGGAAAATGAACAATCTTTGTTTTTATACACCAACCATTAGGCCTACTAGCTAGAAACCTTTTGGAGTATAACCTAACAAATAACATTACAACGGGGGGATGATAGCCTAATTAAATTATTGCAGAACTATGTTGCTTTGTTCTTACAACTTCTACTCTATTATGCCCGCATAGATCTATGATCTTCTTTATTGATAAGGCAAAAAAAAATAGGTGTGTTTCCGATTCCGATTTATTGACAAAAAAAAGGTTATAAAAGCAGGAAAACGGGTTTTCCTAACCCGGAACTGTCAAAAAGCATATTTCCCATGTTTAAAAAAACTATTATTACAAAATAGACATTCTTTTCAGTTCCTGGGAAGTGGTTTCCTTAAAAAAAAAATTAAAAAAAAAGAAGTTACCACCCTCCCCCTACCTAGTTTTCAGCCAGATAAATCGGAAACACACCTATTATTTTTTTTGGCCCAACAGCGCGAAACATTTCCCACAATTTTGTTAATAATTGTAGGCCTACAAAAATATATATGGGAGTATGAAAGAAGTGCCATGAAAGAATGCTGCGACTGTGAGAGGGATATGTAGCCTATAGTAGTATATGAAAAGTAATGGTTGATGTAGGCTTCGGCACATTTGTAATTGTCACCTAGCAGATTTAGGACGTTTATAATTTACTTCCATTTTAATTGGTACAATTCCCGCTGCATTTTCTGATGCACAACACATTTGAAGACAACTATTTGATAGGGGAAGGATCTTGTCATTTCTCTTAGATAAACAGCTATCGCGGACTATCGTGTTTCCTTGGCAACAGGTGCGCCTTTCGAGACTGGGAAGCCCGCTGTCTCTGCCCTAGATAGAGACCAGCTCCTGGCGGGGAATCTTTGAAACGCCTCCAGAGGTGGTTTGGCTTCACACGACTAGGTGTCTCCCGTAGTTGTTTGAATTGTGGCTTATACAAAAGAGGGAGATTTGGAATGCTTGTTTTCTCCACTAATCCGCTTACTTATACAAATGTAGCAACGCCACCTGCGGGAAGACCCCTGAGGCTATCCAAGATGGCGGAGATCATATCTCAGGTCGCCTACAGAGGGCGTAGCGGGATAGCGGGCATTGGATTTCCTGTTCTAACAAAAACCCTTCAACGATTGAGTTACAATCCAAAATCAAATTGTATTTGTCGAATAATGAGTTTGCGGTCTGTCACCTGGGCCCGCTTGATCAGAAGTCAAAAGGTACAGAGGCACACCAGATTGTCACAACAGAATAAACCGTACAATAGCATACCGTCTCTCTATAGGGCCGTCTTATAAATGTAGCATTCTAGAAATGAGAAAATCAATGCGCACTCTGAAGCGATAAGTTGCCTAAGAAATAAATTGGGCCAAAGTATTAAACAGATTTAACCTTCAAAATATCAAGGGCGAAAGCCACTCCTCATTCCCTGACAGCGAAAAACCGTCTAAAAACACACCTCTGACACCATCTAATCATTCCACTGATGGAGGATTTCGATCAGAGCACCCCTACCAAGACCAACAGACCCAAGATGTCCACAAGTATGTGTAGCTCAAAATAGAGATCATAAGAATAACATGATAGCAATGAAATCGCTGGACAAAGAAGTAAGACGAACTACCCACTATCCAGGAAGGCCATCACTATTTAAACGCCCACTAACATCTATAACACAAACAAGTATAATATGTAAACGTCTCTCTAAAAATCATATTTCATATATATATTTTTGTTCCTTTTATTAATCAACGATCATTAAACATCATCTACTCCATCGATTTCTACTGACTTTCGATAATCTGAGAGTCCCACAGGTCTGCAGACATGGTATCAACTCCAGTGTCATCGATGTCCACTAGTGACACATTTCAACACCATATTACCGGTATATAAATTTTAGAGAATTCTCATTCACTTTACATAGATTTTATCTGAGGAAGAAACCACTATCTGCGTGGAATTCAACTTTATAACACCACTCAGTGCATACTATAGTCTAAGCAATGTTAAATATAATCTCGTTGGTCTAAGTAAAAGGAGATTTCCCTGTGAAGGTAAATCATATTCTGGGTAGAAATTAATACCAGTAGAACATAGGCCTAGTTAGCACTTTAAATATTTGCATTGTAAGCTATTGTATGGTCAATAATGCCCTTTTCTATTCAGGCTATATGAGTATCACTGACGTTTGTTTGTCCTCTCTTAGGACCAGAAAGGGAACATTTAACGATAGTACAGCAGGATAGAAGCCGGGGATAGAAGTTGATGACACAAATGGCAAGCCATCGTGGTATTCTGATCGTGAGTTTTGGGCCATACTTCTTCATGAACCCCCGTGGCCATCTGAATCTAGCACCCCCAAACATTAACCGCTGATATTATTTCCAGTAACAACAAGGTGTGAGCCAGCCTCTCTAGCATGAAAACTCTCCCTATAATCTCCCGGGTTCTAATCTTATTTCTCCACCTCCGTACTTCCCCACCGGAAATGAACTCCCATGAATCTCCCGGCACTTCCTGTACGCATGCGCCCCGTCAATAACTGCAGCAAGTGCTGCCCTCTGGTGGCGGTGGGACTAATAGCCCCCGCTTCTCTATGAAAATATTAACTCCTTCTATTTTGGGGGCAAATAGGGATCGATCAAAGAGATGTCGTCCTGGATTAATCAGATAGGAGCATTGTCTGCACTACTGACTGTGGGAATATTTCGGCCTCAGCGATTCCTGCTCCCACCTCATTAGGCCAATGTCGACCGTTTATTCTCATTTTTCATGGCCTCTATAGTCAACATTCAGGATCCCCTAATTTGTGACCAATGACATTTTTTTCTGGTCACCCAATACCTGTTGGTTTTGCTTTCATGAAGTACATTTGTAGTTCATGAATCATGTTAAAAATTGTGTTTAAGTTCTTGGTTTACTCAATATTTAAAAAAATTGTGCTTTATCAATTTGATTTTGTTATATATCTATGTCTTTACGCTACTCAACAGACTCAGAGAAACCAAATCACATTTTTATTGAATAAGTCAAATATAGTTATTTTTAATTACAGGAAAGATTTACATCTTTCATAGTGACCATAGTAGGCCTATAGAAATAGGGTATGCCTATAGGGCCTAATATTTTGTTGGAAAATGTTTCTTAATATAAAAAAACAGTCTCGGTTTCCCCACCATTCCCCAAACTTCCATTTCAGAGCATCGCTGATTGACTAATTTCCATCTACACATCTACTTACCGTGACAGCGCTCGTTTATGTTTTGAGAAATTACCCACTCGGGACGAGTTACAAAGTTCCGGCCGCAGTGCGCCATTTTGGCGAGCCGCAGACGACAAATGCAATGGCAAATGAAAAGTGATGTTATCTCTTCTAGGGTTTCAACCGAAAGAGCACCGAAAGCAATTATCCAATTCAAGCAAACCATTGTGCGCGATTGTTCTGCTGTAGAGGAAACAATGAAGCAACAACTGATGACTAAGGAGGCGGCTTGTGTTTCACGACGCATCACCGCCATGTTTAACGATTACAAATGATAGACACGCGTTAATCTGCGTTATCCCACGAGATGACGTGTAAAGCGCACGTGTTCGTGACCCGTCCAGGAGAGATTAATTGACGTCCATTGTCCTGTTAAGGCGCGGCGGTATGTACCAAAGTGAACAGATTTCTCGCTACTGTTCAATCACGCCCTCTGGCTGCCTCTAGAGTCTCACCTTCTAATATTCTCGCTCCACTGAAAAATGGCTGTCGTGAGAAATCTCAGAAAAGACGCCCAGATTTCACAATGTTGAGGATTTCCTTTCATCAGTAATACTGATGAATGTTAATGTTTTTTGTCATGAAATATTGAGGTTCTTTTTATCGGTAGACTGGTGCCACTAGGCCAATATTGAGTTCCTAAGTATGTAACAAACTGCGTTGACACCGACTTATAATGTATAGAAACGCATTTGGACAGTTGGTAGGGCAATTCCCACATGGACGGTATGGACGTTGAAATAAATCCAATTCAGGGCTGATTGACGATCTACTCTGACATTAACATTAGTGAAATCGACAAGATAACGGCTCACTATACCCCACAGCCTCCTCATTAATCATAAAATCTTAATTAAAACATAAAATATGACCATGTAAACGATGGAATTTAATTAAAGTCGCTGATGGGGTTAGCGCTTGTATGGCTTGGGGGCTGGGGGTCTGAGTGGCCCCTACTGGGACCCCAGGCAGGACCCCATGGGTGATTGTATGAGCGGAGCTATATGCGGGGTCTGAGATAAGGATTCTCAAATCTACTACTAATCAAGGGGCCACCGGATCTGCTCCCTGGAAGTGCACCCCCTACTTGCTGGTGCCCCATGCGGCCACCATGGGAACTACCCACTGCCATATACCACACACTATCACCACACACCCTACACCCGCCAAACTCCATCATAATCCACCTCCACAGATGGGATTTTGAATATTGAGCGTCAGTGCAGTAATTAAAAATGTTTTTGGTGGGGGTTTAGTGAAGTTGTGCTCCTTCACAAAGCAAGGTTGTCTTTAGCTAAAGTCAATCTGTTTAGAAGAAGCATTGCAAACTACTAGGCCTATACTACTCGACGAAACATTCAATATAGGCTACCCTAGCTTAACCACTTTTTATAGGGAAATATCTTGTTTACCAAAGCGCGATATACATTAAATGTAGAACCCATGTGATTCTATATTATGTTTGTACCTTTCTATGTTGATTTGCCTATATCAAATGACGACTTCAAATAAGCTGTCATTAGTCCACTAAAGGGTGCGAGCTTTAACAAATTGACGTTGGGCTGTGTAACAGAGAGTTACCTATCCATCTTATAAGCAAGCACTCATCTTTTGCCCGTGGTCGATGTTGCTATGGCGTACCTGGTACTCGCCTTATACATCAGGTAAGAAACTGCGGGGATCCTCTACTTTCAAGTGGGCTCCTACCACGACAGGGAAACAATCCAGAAACAAGTCTTAGTCTGTCTTAACCAGATCCAAACCTAATCAAGTATATTTTGTTATAAAACGAAAATCTTCTTTAGTTGGCGGGGGAGCTTTCCGGATTGCCAAGTTGCGCAGAGACACACGGAGATTGCGCCGCGGGAAGTGGTGTAGGATTGAAATCCCCAGCGTTCGCGGCGTGACGTAATTAGCGCGGATTTGGTGGAACATCGGGAGACTTGGCTGATCCGGGTGTAATAGCTTTAGTACCTGTGGTTAGTCAGAAGTGTAAAGTGGGGGATGCCTCCGTCAGGCAATGTTAATCCAGAAGTAATAAAACAACTATTATAGTGCTAAGATCGAGAAGAAACCTTTTCAAACTGAGCCCAAGCAGCAAACTAGGCCTAAACAATATTTATGGCGCTATTCTTTTCTGTACCTTGTCATATTGTATACGACGCGATCCCACTTCAAGGAAATGGAAGAATTGAGGGGAAAGTGCAATGAAAGCGCTAGTGTTTTGATCCGGTTCTACTTGGGTGGTTTCCATAATTGCTGTCCCTCAACAGCCTTTCTTTGTTTTAAATGAAATCATTTGTTCGGAGGCGAGAGAGTCGTGTATAACTCGCAGCTATTTGTCGCTGCTGATAACAGGAGATAGGCACGTCATGGAGTGACATCCCACTGTGACGTCACAGTCCCAAGGCCTAGCGGTCAGCATGAGAAGCAGAGTGGCGTTCATCTTGCTGAGTAAATGAGCGTCAACTCTGTGTGGACGGTGGCCACGCGCGCCCCCCATGAGCGACTGGCGGCGATTCGCAGCGCCCACTCAGCACTCTCCCAGTCGTCCCAAACACCTCGAGGACAATATGCGCACATCAAAAACACATTTATTTACTATACAGACAAAATCTTGGGTGTACAACTATGCATACGTTCAACGGTTCAACACACAGATAAATCAGGGTCCCACTGTTTCGCTTCGTAGATGCGTTGTTGGAATAGAGAGTGCCTTGTCTAGCTTTGTCTTATTTCTTTACATAGAAAAGAACCTGAGATACACTCGACAGATCGACCACCACCCTGCTCGCCATTTGCAGTCCCTTTATTGGGGATAGTTCCTGAAAAGATTAATCTATATTAACTAACTTATGATCTTCTAAGGGTCTCTCTCGTCCGTCAATAATGAACTGAAAATTCCATTTGAAATGAAGAATTTTCTTAGCTTTGCCACGAGGATTTCCAACTCAGAATATTCAAGCAGAAGCAAAATATGTTCAGCATGTTGCATGCCATATTAAAATTTGTTTCTTAATGCCGCTTTAGAAATCACGAGAAACTCAATTTTAGGGCTTACAACCAGTCGCGTACTCCTGGGTTAATAGGCAATTGTATGGGCATATAATGCAGTCAACTACTGAGTGAAAATGTATTGGTATAAAAATAGAATCATGAAATAATAATCACGGACCTCCTTGTGTGGTTCACAATATGTCACTGAGAAGCCCATAAAATTCAACGTAGGTTAAAATGAGTGAAGATTGCACCTGACATCAAGATGTTTCTTCTCGCATGTGATATCAAGAAACAGATCACAGAAATCCGCCCAAAGTGTTTGGGGCAACGTTCTTTTTGAGAGTTGGCAGGATCGTCTCTGTCTTTCTTCAAGTATCTTTCCATCTCATCAGAAAGATTCCCCCTTTTCAGGTTCGCGAGGGGAAACTTTAATTTCTTCTCTGTTCGCCATCTTGCTCATACATCTCACACAACTCCTGGCGGGAGGTCGGCAGGTCTGGAAACGAATCGTTTAAAACATAAACAATGGCGGCTGATTAGGGAACCTAACTAGACGCACACCCTGGCACCGGGTCAGACCAGCCACCCTACGCTAATGACCTGTTTACTTCTAATATCGCCCACTCTCCCATCATCCCTCAAAATGTCATATATCACCCTCCAGGATGCCTCAGTTCCCTGGCTAGCCACTGGGTGGTGCTTTCTGAGATGGATCCGGTTTATCTTCCCATTTTTTATCCTTTTTCTCCAGTTTCTGTTGAATTGTTGAACGGTGGGTTGCCGAAACTAAAAAATAACCCCTCAGATGCCATGTCTTCAACACCTGGAATTAACCCATAAGGACCTAGTTCATAAGAATAGCCTAGTGTAACAACAGAAGAAATTCTAATTAATTTGTGCCAATATCACACGAGGACAACTTGGGGCACTTTGCGGTCTGCGCAGCCGACATTTTAACGCGTCACGTGACATGTTGTGCGGGAACAGCCATGGCTGCCTCCTGGTGGTAAAGCAGAGAAACTCATGACAGGAGACGCTCATCAACGCGCCTGGAGTTGGACATATATATGATGCGTGCAGAACCGGAAATCTTTCAGCCAGTCGATTGTAAAAACACAAACCAGATCCCGCCATGATCATGCATAACTCATAAAGGAGTTAAGCAGCAATGATTTCATAGTGGCGGATACATAGAGGATACTCCTATATTTACACAAAATATACATACAGTTAGAACATTAAGTTCAATTATACCAACGAGTCTGGATTGAAGTCTGAATTTACTCTCGTTGATTATACCAAGTATGATACGAGCAATTGGTATAACGGATTGTTTGCATTAAAGAAATACGAATCGGGCATTGTATGAGTAACAGGATGTTCCTTCTATTCTGGGTACATGCAGGACACATTTCATTTCTGCACTGTGCAGAATATATCCCTCCCTACACTACAATATGAAAGTATAAGATATGTAACATTCATGAATGCCCTTGTAAATATTAATTTCACATATACCAAGGCCATTCCCTCGTCCTAAACCCCGAAATAAAGTCGAGAACTGTTTTACAACTTGATATTTAGAGAGCTATATATATTCTACATTGATTGTTCTGCAGAAAGAAGTCGTCGATGTATATAGCTTTCCTTCAGCCGATTTGTTTCTTTGTTTTGTTTGTTAAAACTAGGAACAAATAATATGAAATCCGCCAAAAAAAAGTTTCAGTTAGACGGCATCTGTTAGTTCCCATTTCCCAACCAGTATCCAGTCACATCCGGCCCTGATATCAAATGATATTTAAGCAGCTATTTTTCACACAGAAGCAGGCATCAGAGTGGTCGTCGTAGAAGGGCGGTGGTGACTCAGGTCCTCTCTGTCCCAGACATTAAAATATTATTTGTGTTGTAATTAGATAATGGATATCTTTGAGGCAATTGATGTAAATTAGTCATTTGTCTCGATAGACGTTCTCAGTACCTCATTTTAGGCCTGTCGAGCCTAGATCAAATGGCGCAGTATCAAATGGTGCGGTATCAGACCATTCACTTTATGCTTCAACGTTAGTCTCGCTGTGTGTGTGAGATAGAACCCTAAGGGCAACGGGCTGTACCATACGCAATCCCATTTAGCATTCAGCTCTATGTTCTTCTATCGCAAATTATTGAAACACAGTTTTCATGCAATTATTAAAAATTCCCAGACCTTATTCATGATCTGACCAACGAAGCTATGACTCATAGACTGTGCATTTCGGTGTACACAATTTAGCATATTTGAATCATCCTTCATTCACATGTAGGCCTACTAAGATTCAACGTATTTTATTTACCTCTATTTAGATAATAATTATTGCATAGATTATTGCTATGATTCTGGGATTAATACATTCATGTTGTTGGGCAGTAGAATGATATAATAAAATCGGTAATGAACAAATGCGTACATGTATATGGAAATAAAAGATGTTATTGAATAAGTAGCTTGTTACCAACCATAGCGTGTACAGACAATACTAAAGCAGATAACGTAATTGGTGCGGCCGTTTTTTTTGTCTAGGCCTACCTAACAGCGATCCTTTAATTCTACTCCCTAAGTTCCAGAGTCGGGACCTCAGGTCAGATGTCTCTGTAACCAGATCAAACAAAACCATATTGTTCCACACCCCCTTAATCAAGGACACCTGATTAGTTAATTACCCCGTTACCATGACAATCAATAGCTTCAGGCTATCAGGCGACTCCGGGGCGAATCCCGACTTTAGTTGTCGACGCGCTGTATAGGGGGCGGCACTGTTCCGCCACCGACTTTCTCTCGGTTGAATGTCGTCTGCTTGAGTTGGCCGCATCCTCAGTCGATGAATCTGCCATGTTTTCACTGATCTTACTGACCACTTGTTGGGGACAACACACATCACGGACATGTCGAGCCCTCAGGGATATTGATCGGCAATATGAGGGAAAGGATCGCCCTACCCATCGTCATGAAGTCGCAGAGCGTCTTGACGACGGGAAGAGAACGGTAGCGCATGGAAGGCGTCTCCCGCGTCATATTCACGATCCTCCGCCTCCCGTGGGCCGCTCCCCTCGTACGCCTTGCTCTTTTTATTTCTCCTAAAACTGTCAACCATTTCCCTATTTGCACTGTCTATTCCCATTGCTGTAAAACTATTTGGGTTCGTGTACACATGAATGCAAAAAGATGCAAGTGTGCGTGGGTTTCAAGTTGCTTAATCGCGCAGTTTACAGATATGCACCGAGAAGCGAAAAACAATCGATTTGAGAAGAGGGGCTAAGCCTGTGTGAAGATTGAGACCGTGAAAATGGTGACAGTCTCCCGGGTGGACGGCCCTCATCCCGGAGAGACTTTCCTTGTGACCGGGTCACCCCGCCGGGGGCTATATGGCTTAAATCCGTCAATAATTGACACAATATTTGAACTGGTCAGTTAATTATTCATATGGTCAACATAACGGTCAGTGCACGTGGAAAACAGGGAGGGCTACCTAGTGTCAATTAGATTCCCATTAAAGGGTTCAGTCAATGAAATCGCGTCCGAAGGCCTTGGGTTGATGGGTTTTCATGGATGTTAATATTGGTATCGTGATGATATTGTCGCAGAGGCTGACGCGACGGCCCATTTTGGGTGCCATTACAGTGGAAAGTGCTGTGTTCCAGCGAGGATATTTTTGTTTGTTTTAAGCTCGTGGCTCCGTCAGTGTATTATGCTAGGCAGATGATGCATGTATACTCTGTGGTTAGGAGGGGGCAGGGTGGAGAGGAGTGAGCACGAACAACACGTATATCTATGTGTTGTATGAGAAACATGTTAATTTAAATGTTTACATGTTACAGAATTTGTATCTTTATTCATGACTTCAATATAATTTTATACGGTAGAGCGCAGCAACATTACACCATGTATTTTATGTTATAAACATGATTAGTGATACCACTGAATGGTGTGTGCATTAATTGGCCATGCTCATACCATAGAATGGTGTGTGTACGTTTGCCTAAAGGGTCCTTGCTGGATGGAAAGGGTGATTTGTACCCACGTAAATATCTCTTTTTCCCTTAACACAAATATGTAGTGAATAATGTGTATATTAGTGAACGCGTGTGATTCATACATGATAATTTGCATAATATCCTATATTCAGTTAATGTGAAGATTATGACGATTATCACTCTCCATAATTAGCATAAAACAAATTATATAGCATGGACAGGCATGGCTAATACCCAAATCTCTTTCGAAACAAAATATTGAGTGTCATGAAAACATTAATGCATTAATATGATGTGCTTGATGCATGTATAGAACGTTATACAGTTTATAGACAGAACTAGACCAATATGCATGGAAATGACAACCGCAGAGATGCATGTTTTAGCATCTATGATCGTACTTGGGATGGTTGCACTATCAGAAGCTATCATCTTGTTATATGTTCATGCTTAAATCTCCCACACATTGAACTAAATTCCCTTTCCCTGCATACTATTCCCCTCGAACACCCCCTTGTCCATCTATCCCCCTACACGTGTTCATTCCCCCAATAAGTCACGTATAATTACAGGAAATGTACATCACCTCACTTCATTATATCCCACGGCCGAGTGTTGCCACACAATGCAGGTTTCACGGCCAAGAAAGAGAAACGCAGGGTGAAGGGCGTTACGGCGCTTCAGATTAGAGCAATGCTAAATGGCTTTGATCCAGTCCAGACAAAGGCCTCGCACATGTGCGTCGTCCATATATGTAAATTGTGGCTGCCCCGTGAATATATTTTTAATCAGGTTTAAAGGGAAAGATGCGATAGGTGACATAAGGAGATATTTAGGAATCAATTCTGCTGAGAAAGGATCTAAATCCTCACCTGATCTTGTCGCCATTGTGAATGGGCTTATTGTTACATGGGGAGATTTCCAATTCAGATTAACTCTGGGGTTTCCTGTTCTCCCGTGTATGGAAGTGTGATTTATTGGCATTAGGTATATATATACAGCAACCTTCATGATCTATGCATGTACTGATATCGATATTGTCTCCTCACACATGCCATTCCTATCTCAACGTAAACACTCCATTTATTGCCTACACTTTGAATCAACCAATCTTGCAAACAAAAGAAAAATATCGGGTGGCTTTTACCTGAATAATAATTTCAGTTCCATTGACGACAAAGATTACGTACGTATGTTCAAGAGGTTACACAGGTATGTAAAAAATCACATAAATAATTATATGATTTCTTCTACTGGTCCACCATTAGTTTGCTTTCAGTTTAAGGAACAAATGGCATTATCTGTCTTTAATCTTTAATTGTATATAACATTTTTAAAAGTTTTAAGTTACATCTCGTCTGAGATAAAGTGTGTTGACGCCATACTTATATAAATGTGCCCCCCCGCACCCCCTTTACTCCTGGCTGCAATGCGTAGGTCTTTATGGTTAATCTGAAATTACATGTATTATTATGAGCATTTAGTCCTAAAACCCCTGCTCTATTGCTATATCACTACCTTCTAACCTCACTTTCCCTACTAACAGATACCTAGACGTATTTAATCATGGAATTAATAGATAAGAATAATATCGATGGTTTCCGGCGTCAGTGTTAGTTGTATCACAATCAATACATGCACAGGGGAAGAACTATGGATGTAATCAATGATTAAGGATTTGACATTATTATTTGCCTTCCCAGGCTATATATTGACAATGCTGATCATATATGATCTCTCTCAATTGATATAGACTTCTTGACTGGCTCTTGTTGATCTTGCATCCCTGGAATACATCACATCCACTGCCTCGTACGTTTTTATTTTTTTATAGAGATTTATTCACTGCACAGTCTAGGCGTTGAGAGAGTCCCTCCAAACCGGGGAAAACCTATCGCGCCAACCGCAAAATACAATTATAATCTGCTCCTACTCCAGGGCCTGGAAAGCCAGGCGTCCAATCACTGACATACCATTCTTATATGATCTTCGAGGATGGCAGCAATGATATCATGCCTCGTTATATCAATGTATACTATCTTCTTTTCTCATTCACCATCAGTCTTTATCTATGTAACATTCGCCATACGATTACACGTAGAGACATATTCCTCCCCACACACGTTATTAAATAAGTTCAACTTATTATTTATTGTCAATATTTTCCAGATTGACTGCTCTGATTTGTTCAAGATATTACGAATGAAGGCAATGTTGTCAGTGTCAGACTGAGGAAGAAAAGGACCAAAGCTTAAACAGTGTGTGTGCATGTGTATGTTGGGGGGAAGTGGGAGGGGGCAGGGGGCAGGGAGTAAAGGATCCGACTCTGCTATGTGCGTTTATTTGTTCATAAGCATGTTGCATCTTTTCACTCCGCTACCTCTCGATCGTAGACATGACTTCTTTTACAAGCTCCTTTGCTGCAGACCTCGATTATAACAATGCATGGGTTTGTGAGCCATACATCTATTTGTATTATTTTGGTTCGGTCAAGATTACTTTCCATGGATCGGTGTTGTCGATCCTTAAATGCCTAGATAGTTTAGTTATATCATATATGTGGGTTCGCTGTCCTGCAGAAGGTCGTTCAAGGTAACGATTGTGTGATTTCATGAAGCATTGAACACAATTAAGCTGCTTGTTGATGATGGTAGACACACATCGAGCACCAGATAGAGTCGTAGCTTCTTAGTTCAAAATGTAGTGTTGAATGTAGCATCATTATTTTTTATCGAGTCAATAACCTCGTTCCCCCTCCTTACGTTGTTTATTTTTGGACAAAGAGAACATTACACGATGGCTGCATGAGGAAATTAAACATCGTGTGTGGAGAGGACGGAGAAAATGTTCGATCTCACATGCAGTGATTTTGAGATACCCTCTTTGGTTATAGGCTATACATAGTATTTATGGAGCCACAGTGCTTGGCAATACATGGAACTACTACTGCACAGTGAGTCACGCATTTTATGAAACGCTGTAGGTTTAAGCCTGCACGCATTGTCTTAAGAATAGGAGTAGATGGAGTGAGAATATGGACAATTCTATACATCTATCTTCTTATCTTTTTACTCCTATTTCCCCTTCTCCTGCTCTCACCTCCTGTCGTCTGGCCCTTCTCCCCGGCCCCCACTTGTAACCCACACCTTGGAACCAGTCTGGAGGCCGCCGTGATGTCATCACCTGACACTGGAGGTGCCCCCAGTACCCATTGATTGACAGGTGCCAGTTTCGCCTAGGTGACACCCTGGGCCCCCGCGTCAACAAACACACTCCCGGCAAGGTGACCGAGAGGTCCCGGCGAACCTCCACCGGGATGTTGTCGGGGTGGGTCCCGGCTTGGTACCGGTACATCGACCGGGAGTTGTGTCTGTCAATCATCAGAAATGAGAGGGAACATTACCCGGGCTGAGCGTCTGATAAGCCAGGGTAGATGTATCACCGGAGTCCTCTCTACTCCCTGGGTCATACCCTGGAGAGATCACAATACAAGCACACTGGAGGTGAGAGGCATATCTCACTTACTGAAACAGGAGGAAATCTAGGCTGCCTATATTATACGCTGGCTCATGGAGTAATGCAGGAGTTGCAGGGGAGAGAGGTGTGCAGGGAAAGCTTGCTTCACAGCCGCGTCGAATATACACACCAGTCGCTACCCTTCCCATAGACATCTTAAACATCTTATCTGGCACCAATATCATAATAAAACATCATCCTCTGGAAATGAATCATCCTCACTTCCAGATCGTGCACCCCTTACGTTCGACATATCAATACACATCCGTCGTAAATCGTTTCTACCTGCCATGAAATAAACAAATCATCACCATAAACAAAGTCAGTGAGAATCCCATTATTTTAACTCACTATGAGTACTCACCAATTGTCCCTTCTATATACAGCTGATTATTGACATCCATCAACACTTATTTTTATCATTTGTTATTCCTAGTGTTTATGATTGGCATGTGTGCGCTGCCTGCATGCCGTTCAACTAGGGAGAGCCATTAGAAAAGAAGAGAAGTACACTCTATTCGAGATCTACTTGGAGCGGCTTGCCGTAGGGTTACCATAGGGTCGCTTTGATGTTTACTCTAAGTAGGTCTCGAACAGAGTGTATACGTACATGAAATGGTCATACATGCACCAAGAACTGACCGCCTCTGTATTACACAGATAAACAATCTGCCCTTAAGGGAAGGAGATCCTGGATATGAGCTTAATTGAAGCTTAAAAGAACTCGGACAATGGAAGAATGCAGAAATGGGGGCTGCTGGTCGGGCTCTCCCTTTAATTATTGTTTTATTTAGCCCCTGTATATAGTGACCTATGGCTAAACGCATGTAAAAGAAGCATATAATTATAGTAAAAGTGGGGACTCCACTGGCTGCGGTATGCTCTGCGGTAAGCCTTGCGATGGAGTTGTGCTGGCCCTGTAGGCTGGACCTCGCACTCCTCACCATCACAACACCATCGCAAGGCTTACCGCAGAGCTTACCGCATGCAGCCAGTGGAGAGAACCCTTAACGACGGGAAAGAGTAGGGTATCACATGGCTTTAGCGTGTTTCCTCTCTCGCTCAGATATGACTAAATGTATGAAAAGTATCGGTTGATATAGGGGCGCAAAGCAACCGACCAATGAAAACTATTGAGTATGTCCAAACTATTGAGATCGCCCATATTGAGAATGCTCATGCATACCCATGAGAAATCCCTCAGACTTGTTTTCAGAATGTACACTTGGGCATGCGGTATACCGTACTTCCAACTTACATTCTAAAAGAAATCATTCCTTCTAATGATTGAAGTGTTGCAGTCATTGTGGGTGTTGGTGGCATGTTCCTAAAACTGATCGTCAATGAGTTGAGTTGATAAGGTCTCAAGTGAGCAATATGTTACCTCTTCGCACCAACTACATCTTCTCCAGGGGAAGTGTTTCTACTTATGAATATATTCCTATTCTTGGCTCTACTCTGTCCCATAATAGGTACACTATCCGAGTTCTGGGTCATTCTAACTATGTAACATAGAGTATATATGATGTAATTGACCTCCTGCATGCTGTTGTCTGAGCAATATTAGCATGTATAATCGAGGACAATGAGTGCTGGTCACCTAGGCAACAATATTTGTTTTATAAGTACAGTACTGTCGTCTCATTTGGTACCAATTTATATCTGAAGAGAGTTGTTGCAGGTTAGGGTCTCCCTGTAAGTGTAACAAAAGTGAAAATAATGGTCTGATAGATGAATCACTTCATACAGACCTTATTTTCTCAATACTGCCAAACTTTGGACTGGTCATGAATAATACCTTGTAGAATTTAATAACTATTTGTTTTAATTAGTGTGTGATTATAAGTACATTTGGACGCAAATGCCCATACACAAAATATACTTCAATGAGCCTACGGTATTTCCCTATTTATCAAACCCTCTTTCATTCACTCCTCACTCTTAAAGTCAAAACCAGGCATGCGTTGATGTATTTCTTTGATGCCAGGCAAGCAACATCACACACTTTTTCCCCAACTTTTTTTTTCCTTTTCGCTCCTTCCCCAATGCCATGCACCGTCCAATTGCCTTCTAGTGAGGCGCGAGTACCAACACGATTCTCTGCTGATGGGATGGGCAATATCAAGGAGATCAGCGTGCAGAGAGTGTGAGGAGCAAAAGCAGTAGCCGACACTGGCGACCATCAGTAACCCTCAATCGTAGCTCGCTTTGGCAGACTTTTTGAATCGGGGGTCATTGTGCTGTGAAGGGCGGAGCAATTGAGCTTGTCCCTGGCAGAGGACGGCAGCGTGTGCCTTCAAGAGTCATTAGGCAGGATGAAACGCCGGCCATTTCTCTGAACCTTGAAATTCAACCTAGTGGTCCCTTTTCCAAGTCCGACCCAGAACATCAAAGATTTTCAGTATGTTGTCTTCATGGGGAAAATATGTACCGGTCCTTGAAAAAATTCGAGCAAAATGTCAATATTCCACCAAGGTCACATCTATACGGGTGCCTTCATATTCCAAGAATTCACCGAGTGAATATTGTAACGCGATGAAAAATACCTAATTTTGATTAAATCGTCGCAGAATTTGTCCCTGGAGATAAGGCTGTTCTCCCAATGTGGTCTCTTTATATTCATACTTGAGCGAGCCCGCATTGGCGGTGGAAATTGTATAGATTTAGTATGCACTCTGTACCCTTAAATTCCACCTGACCATTGGAGACCAGACAAAACAGTATGCTGGCTGTGCACATTATTGTCTCTCTGTTCTATGACTCTTGACCCTTTGGTTCATTTTCCATGTACACTGCCTCGACTAAGAATGCGAGATGCTCAAGTCATCTGCCTTTATTTCCTTGACAATTGGAATCTTGCAGATACTATGCCAATGCTAATTCCCCGAGGTCAAGGTTACATACGATATCAGCTAAAATGGATGGGGATGAACCGCATTCCTAACGGTCACGACTATCGTATGTTACCTAACCCTTTTACTTAATGATTTTTGTTCAGTATAACTTAAAATCTATATGAGAATATGAAAAACATTAATTTGATCAGACGCAGCACATGACATTGGTTATCCATTTTTTTTCACATATTACATTATAATATACGTATAATTATGTCACGCAGGCTATATCAAACACTTTCCTAGCATAACATTTAGTTGTTTGCAATTGTTATAGGACATGTACATACTATTGTATATGTGTAGAAAAAACTTCCTTGGCGAAAGGTTCATGTTACCCGAAAAGTTGGCACCAAATAAACAAACCTCAACTAACATTCCCAGTTTCTGCCCTCTTTGTTTCGGGATGCATCTCACCCCTACGTAATTGTATGATTTCTTTATCGATTGTTGAAATGTCCATGGAATATTTGTAAACACGTGTATATACATGCAGATGTTGCTATTATATCCTTGAACTAGGCACAAAGTTGTGAGTCCCGCCAAACTGAGAGAAAGCCTTCAGCTCCGAATCGCAAAATGCCTTTAGATCCCCATTAAAACGCCTACTCCAGGGTCAGGAAAGTCATTAGCGCAGTAGGCGCCCAATCACTGACATAAAATTCTTTTCTGATCTGAGAGAATTTGGGCCTATAAATTGTACTGCACTCATAAACTGAAAAAAAAATGTACTCGTAGTACATGAGGATTGTTGGGCGGTCAGCTGTATATGGCCTCCAACTGGGTTGAAATCCTATCGTCCACTGACCTACTCACCCAGAGTTCACCGTGGAGCACGGCCCAATATTTTGATTGGCTCGCACTGATCAAGGAAGCGATTGGTCATTTCCGGTGCGCATACTACTAAATTCCCGACCATAGACCCCCCTTAACAAACCTGAGGTATGCTTATACATAACATGTTCAATCTCAGGTCTTACACTGCAGCAGTTCGATATGCCAAGTACGCCCCCTTCCGTTCAATCAAACGATCAATTACTTATTTCCGATTCCATAAAAATGTTCCCCGAAGATGATGCTTGAAAAAACACCGTAATGGAAATCTTCATGTAAATTTATGCATCGCCAGTTATTTCTTCTGGCGTAGATATTGACCAAGTGTATACCTTACTTTTAACATCTCATCTGTATAGTAGTAGAAGTTTTTTTCCCCACTTCCCGTTGCGGCAAATTGTTCACACAGTTTAATTTATCATGATAAAGGTCTGTCTCCCAAATAAAGCCTCAGGCTTATTGATGGCTCATGCCCTGGGATCATTCTCTCCTAGTTTACGTAAATATTTCGAATGTCACTCTAAATATTCCACACAGTGAGTATTCCTCCAAAGAAAGACAATTACTAACAACTTCAAAGGGAACCCTCTAGAAAAAGAGAAGAGGAATTAGTAAAAAATTACTTATGATAGCGTATAAGATCTCTGGCCTCTAGGAGTGGGCGATAATGGAGAGATGCACTATCGGCCTAGGATTGATACAACCACCAGGGGGTGTTGTTACCCGGATATCCCATGGAGCATCGCGATACCTTCCGGCGATACAACATAGGGTCGCGTTCATTCGCTTGGTCGGCGTTCGGCAAATACCGATGTAGATACACGGGACACAATAGTAAGGTTTCTGCGGATAAATCTCCGTAGACTTCATTAAAATACTTGTCATTTTTCTGCATTCAAAGTCTTGAATTAGCGCGTCGGATGAGCATATGGTGGTTCATCGGTAGGTGATGTAATTTATGACTGAGAACGTTTCATATAAATATATTATATGTGATTTGAGGTATGCGAATATGTGATGTTGGACGAAAGTAAGTAATGAGATACTGTTATGGGTTGTAGGAACTTGGCATCCAGTAAACTTCTCCTGTCTCTTCAGCATAACTTTCTCAAGTAGTTATGTCTTCAACTGAGTCCAAGATGGAGCCTTGCTTGTACTGTTCAATTTAACTCTCCTTGTTTCTATTCACTTCTGTGTCTCAGCGCGATTCTTCATATCTTCCTGTATGCATGTCTCTTAACAAAAGTATATGCCCTCCAATAAAAACTAACGCCCAGTCTTCTAGACCTCATGCTGACTGTTTGTCAATTTAATTCCTTCGACTGTTGATCTCTGACCGAAAGGGGTCACTTCAAGACATGACGTCATTTAGTTCCACGTTTAGGATTGGCCGATGATGGAGAGCATGTCACAAGGATAATCAAAATCATGTTTATGCCAAACGTGAAGTTAAACTGGTCCTTCAATGGGGAATTATGGCGATAATTTTTAAGATATCTTGTCTCGACCACTCCAAACAGACATATGGCAAGAAAGCATAACTCCGACTGACCAACCCAAACTCTTTACTCCCGGCTCAGAACCAACGCCTTACTCGTAGTGATTTACCATTATTATGACGCTATGTGACGCGATTTAGTTGCTATAGGGATGAAGTCATTATTTCCAGACATCGCCGCCACGTTGAATCAGATCTGTGAGAAACATCCCACTCGGAGTAGTCGTAAAAGTTCGAAATCAACGGGAATAGTTTAGTCAGAGCGTCTGGCTTTACGTTACGGTAGTTGGGTGGATGACGAGACTTATTACGGCTGCATGGGCAGGGGGTTATTTATGTTTATATATCGTCCCGATGGATGGCAGAATAGTAGGGAGTCTGGTGAAATATTCATATATTTCCCAGCTTATTTCGCAGTTTTATGCTACGTTGGTCTGACACAATCCATGGATAATATACTGTTTTCGTTTCTTGGACTTTTACCAAGTCCCCCCTGCAATTCCGAACACATTTGAGCATATATTTTTTTTAGAGACGCGAGTTGTATCACAGATTACGGGCATCCATAGCTATCCATATTCCATGCTTGTTCGGTACAAAACAAGTTTCTAGAATCCTTATTAGATCGGGGCGTTTCTGCATGTCATTGTGTGTTCTTCCTAGCGACATCATGTTTTTCTCCCATCCCAACACATCATTATGATAATAGCCGTATTTAAGTTTGCTCTCACTGGTTCCAGCACTTGCGTGGCACGTGTCCAAGTCAGCCACTGAGGCCCAAACAACCTGTCTCTATCCAAAAGCCTCTTACCCCCTCTCCAACACACCCTGCTATTTCTAACCATTTTTCTCGACTTGCCCCACCTAATGTATCATACCCTGTTTCCCCACCCCTCGGTCTCTATGGGTCACGCGACGCCTGGTATCGTGTAACCTCGGGAAATCACGCGAGAAATGATCCGGTGTCCTAGGAAATACCTGGTAATATTCGCATAATATAACACTTGTCCATAAATGATATCGAATGATGGGGAACTGGGGTAATGAACGTGAATCAATACACTCTACCTATTCGGTTGATTATACTAGATTATAATGGTGAATTATTACATACGAATCTGATATGAGCAAAGAACGCATGACCCAAATATTGTTTTCATCAGAGAGTGAACTGTTTTGCTGGCCCTCGACCTTGGTTCACACCCCTAGCTTATCAACAAAGGCCAATTACTATTCCACCCTCCGTTTACCCCTCGTCTAACGAACTGGCCTTCTTCCTTACCAATTCATGGGTGAGGGTGCGAGACATTTCTGGCGGTAATACCCTTGAATATTTAATAAGGTATAATCGTTATGAATTGAGTGTAATACACAGACGGTGCGTGACGGGAGTGGAGGCCAACGCCACTCTTGACATGAGCAGTGACATGCGCAGAACGCCATGTGAAATTAGGCATTTATCTGCCTTGTAACTATTACCATGTTAAAGCTTTCTGATTTAAAAGTTATGAATTTAATCTAGCTATAGGGACAAGCTAATATTTTTTCTCTTTCTTTTTTTGCAAAGTTCTGACCAGACTTGCGTGTGGACACGAGGGCAATCAAATCCGGAGAGGCGATCTGTTATGGTTTGAATAGCAAAAATAAATATTATCATGTACTGAGAGATGATCATGTTATGAATGGTGATACATATCTTCTATATGTTAAGTATAGTGAGAGCATTGATATTAACGTAACTACATGGATATAAACTATTTTCAAGACACATCTCATTCCACCAGGGTCATTGAACTTCAACCATGTTTCTACCGCACCTGATCCATTTATAAGATTCGGTGATTGGTAAAGTGTGGTACAGGTATAAAGGTCCAATGAATCAATGAAAGATCAATTAGAGGCGCAGGTTAAAATTGGCCGGTAATAAGGGTCATTATACGACGTGGCATGAGGGGATATTGAGTTCGAAGTAAAACAGCTTTAAACTTAAGGTCACGCAAGGTAAATTTATCAAAGAAATGTTAGTTTCCAACAGATTGATTCATTTTTTTACTAGTTAATAATGTGGTACATTTATATTGCTGCATTTTTTATTATCGAACACAAGCATAAAAATGATGACTGTGTTTTAGATGGATACGATACGGTGGCAAACAAAGCCGGTTTTATTCAGCTGATAAGGTAGCCAAATGATACAAGGGAAACCGTCCAGCCAGCCAGCTGCCGATGTCCAGTTCTCACACCCCATTTTTGTATACTACTCGCGCTCCCATTGGTGGACAATCCGCAGACCATTCTCAACCCTCTCATTTGGGGAGGATGTGCTTGCTATGTCAGATTTTAGCATCATTCTTTAGTAAGTTGCAAGGTGAATGAAAATGAACACGAACACGAACATTATTTCAGGTGGGCACAGAATAAAATTTCATTTATAGATTGAAAATGCATCTCTTATATTTTGGAGCCCCGTGGTGCTATAAAAGGCAATGTTAAGAATACACGTATAACATTTAACAATAATGTGTGCCTTAATGAGAATACACATAAGAGGCTTCACAGTTACACGGGCGAATGCTATACTTTATTTTCGATTATGACTATTAACATTCGCACATAGTTCATTTGGTTATTTTTATGTTATGTAATACCTTTGACTAGTTTAAGACGAGTGGTCATCATAAACCGAGCGTGTCAGATTTTAGGCTCGCCGCTTATGTTTCCTATACTAGGAGGGTTAAGTAAAACATCAGTAGATATCAGTGTCGGCTGACCATTCTGTAGGCGATGAGTCATACCAAGCAAGCACATACACACTTGGTTCAAATAGCATAAACATCGACGTATAATACACATAATAATATTGAATGGAATACTTCTTATGATATGTAAATACGGGTCAGATATGAAGAACGTAGTCACACCCACCATTAGATATTCCCTCTAAAAAACATTACATTTTCTTGTGATTTGCTTCTGCTTTTAGAAGGCCAAAGCTTCCTGAAACCCTTTAATTCATTTTAGCGTTCAAATGCGTAATGTTTAGACCTACTTATTATTCACCACTCTTAAGAATATTCAGTTCGAAGTTTAATAGTACGCCACTATATATATAATGGTGTTTATTAAATGTGTTCTAAGGAACTTATGAAGCAGTGACAAAGTTATAGGCGATGAGAATCATCTTGAATTGTCAATTCAGAAAAACATTTCATGAACCAATATCTTCATGAATCAATATATTGTAGATGATCCTCAACAGAACCCTATATATAGGCTATACAGAATGACTAGCAGAAACGGGCAATTTGCACAAAAACTGAATACAAACTGGACAGCCCGCAACTATTATTACAATTAAAATTTCAAAACCAACAAAAAATAATCTAAAAACTAAAATCGGAATGGCTCTGCAATTTGAGCATTCTCTCTTCAAAACACCGCCAAACTAAGTTATAAAGGAAAACAGATCATTGTGTTGCTACGATTTATCAAGATCCTGCGGTGGCTGGTTTGAAGTAATATATCAATCATGAAGCCTGACAGAAACCATGCAGGAGCCTCTTGTAAAGACACCATCCCCAACCATGGTATATCTCAACCCCATGTTCTTAAATTCAAACATTATATCCACATGTTAACATGCCATTCGATATCAAAATATACGTAATAAGATCAACATGTCAAATCGGGTCTCATGAGGCCAGGCATGCTTTCTCATGAATCCGGTTACAAGTATTAAGGCAAATGTTTCATATAAAAGTGACTTATATCTTATTCTATGCTGATATGCACGCCAGTATGTGAAAAGTCCAGGGCAAAAAAAATCACTAAAACCTAAAACTGACACAGACAAAATCCTATTCAGAAAGAAAAATGTTATGATCTGTCTAATGCGTTGTGGGACGATTGAAAATGCCCTGGTATTCAGATATGAACTGAAAAGGAACATTCTAAGATAAACAGCCCGAATAGAAGCGACATTATGAATTCACGTTTGAGAATATTGCAGTTGTAATAATGTAGCTATACATAATCACATTAAAGTATGAGTGGATAATAACTTAGATTAAAAGTAGGGTAGAGTAGAGGCTACTCTAAGATAATTACTATTCACACTTATCTCGCTCTTACCTCCTCTTCGTCCATTGTAATACGTTTGTATTAAAATGTCCGCTAGTTAAAACAAAATTAAGTTGAAAATAAACAATAATTGATGTATTCTGACACCTCCACAATAATGTTCTTTGTTTCAGGGCATGTTGAAAAACACTCATGCAGGGAGATGCTGTAGAAACATTACCAGAATAAAACAATGTGTCTTAAAAATCGTGCAAATGCATGTACTATTTTTCTTTTGTTTTTGCAAAGCAAATTTTGAACCATAATGCATACCAATAATTATAAAACTAACTTTGGCTTCCCAGGATAGGTTGTACTAGAGGGAAAACGAGTGATGGGAACTGTACCATAGAAGTGACTGAACCCACTACAATGCTCCTCTTGTGTTATGACATTACAATTAAAGTGAATGAACCAATCGATAGAGCCCAATATTTCCCAGGTCAAAATACCAGCCAGTAACACTTATAATTTCCAACTGCTAAATTAATGTCAGTGGAGTCAAATAAATGATGTGATTAAAGAATTAATATAATATATCTGCAGCAGATATGCGAAGATACGATTTTATTTGGAGAGGACATATATTTATTTGGAGAGGACATATATTTATTTGGAGAGGACATTTATTTGGAGAGGACATACATACAGAAGAAACTTCGATCATCGCGAAATGTGTGCCTTGTTGGCTGTTCCACGGAACCATTTAGCTACCGCTACATGCGTATGGTACGTTAACCACTCTGAATAGCTCTTTTTTTATCGTGACTGAACCATCTTAATTTTAATAAGAATGATAAGTATAATTAGTACAACAAGTATGCATGTATAGTCTATCCAGGTAAAGAATTATGGTTGCAATTACCTTAAAACACAACACACTGATGTTTGAAGACAATAGAGGGAGAGAGAGCGAAAGATGGAACATGTTATACCAAACTCTCACAACAGTTTGTTTTTTCTCATAAAAACTGGTCGCGTGCCCGGGGCAAGCACTGCATGACCCAGGAGAGCGTAAGCATGGGGCTCAGCAGGTTGTAGTCAAATGCAGCACCAGATCAACACTCGTAGTACGATACTAGTTAAAGTCAGTTTTCCCCGATATTTTACCCTCGGGCACTTATCCTGGCATAGATTTAGCACACCAACATTAGTGTTTTCGTGGGTTGTGCTTAAAGATTCCGCAAATGGACAAGTGGGAATGATTGCCCAATTGCTGACAGAGAATATGGGGAAGACATCCGTTGTTACCAAGATGCACAGTTGTGAGTAATTTAATATACCGAAGAGACAACACGACATAGAGAATGAAAAACTAATGTAATCGCTACCAAATATATTTAAGCGATAATGAGATAAAGCGATAGTTCAGCAAGTTCATTTTAGTGCATAATTGAATAGCTGTGCAATGACAGGAGAACACATTCTATGATCATTAGTATACCTTCTAGCAGAGTCTACAACTGGGAATATGAAATACGAAGTATTACACCACTTTCTCCAATATTAGCAGGCTCACGATATAATAATAGATACTGGTCACTCTTCTCCAACGTCGGGCAAATGTACGCCAGAGCGCAGGATATATGCTGAATGCGCTTGCTATGTATACTGCTTCCCATTTACAGCTGCATATTATAATATATAGTCGGCCGAGTAAAGTACCAGTGAAGACGTTATTAGGGCCTGTTGGCCAGTCTAATTTGAAATGAAAAATACCCCAACTCCTGTAAGCTGCCGGTAGCTTCAAAGTTTAGGGCTACAGGTAAAGATCTATACATCACCAGTGGTATCTGCCTCCAGGCGTATTGAGGGGGAAAGGTACAGAGGGGTAGGATACAGGGAGTATGATGATGAATGGTGGAGGTACAGACCTCGCGACCTCAGCCATGAATCATAGAGAGTATTCACAGAACAATAACAGCGACAAAGGCCTCTAGTCATGGGGACATGGTGTTATATATACCCAGATGATAAACTGTGCCATGTGAAAAGTCTTTGTAACCTTATAACAGACAGAAAAGAAAAAGATTAATTCCTTATCACTAGATAAATGTCTTTCTTCCATTTCAGTTAAATAGTTAGGCGTTACAATATAATGTCTTATAAACACATACATGAAACGCCACCACTGCATTCCACTTACAGCACCCTCTTAACTGGTTGCTGGCTATACACTATTGTTGGCATGATAATGGTGTACATGCCCCACAAACACTTCCCTCCATTATAGAAGAATGTTTATAGATGTGGTATTTGACACAAGAAATAGATTTACTGGGAGCAATACCCAAGTTACACAGGAATAGGAAAATTCACCTGATATATTTTCCAAAGAGTTTATGTCGGTTGGTTGATAAAACATTTCACAAATGAAACAAAAATTGGATATCATTTGGAGTACGTTATTGACATTTTTTTTTAATTGTAAACTGTCTTACTTTCCATTTGCATGCATGGTAAAAGGACTCGCATCTAGCAATAGGAATTAGCCAGGGGATTTGTACAATATGTGTCTGCCACCGCATTGCTTACTCCTTACCTTTGAAGTCCTCGCTACAGAAGTGACGCGATGATATGCGAGGTCTGTGAAATGGGATGACAAATAGAACTATGACAAGATTAGACAGTGGTCATTTTTATTGCTATCTTCAGTTATTTCTGGTTCAACGCCATTGATAACTTTCCTTGTCGCCTTTGGATGTTAATGTCGGAGGGACAGAGTATATTTCTTAGAACTATAATAGATATCATATATAAGATATAAGATATATTTTAATGGAATTTGATTAATTCGCACGACCGGTTGAAATATAAAAAACGATACTGCTTTACGAAAGTAACCTCCGCAAAATCAATTAATTATCCCTTCTAGTTAATGGGACGATGCATGAGATATCAAAATTGAAAGAGAATCGTGTATCGTGTAAAGCAATATTGAACTCTAACTTGCATGCATACCGGACGGTATAGTCTAGTCTCGAGGAATTCTGCGAGAAAGAACGCGAGTTGCCTTTAACTACTGCTGTTAGGATTTTCCGGGATAGGTGGGGGTAGGGTTTTGGCTACTGGGGGGGGGGGGGGGGTCCCTTGCTCCCCTTTAACACTTATTAAAACAGGATTTGACATCAGTATTAATATTCCAATGTAATGTTATTTCTAAGGTGGAAAATGTTTAATCAGAGTTTACATATATATGTGCAAAAATAATATCCTACATATATGCTTACATTGTGTGTAAAGGAGAGCGACGTAACGGGAAAGGAATTTATTTCTATATTTCCCTGTTTGTTCTCTCACCGTGCACCAGCATGGAACCGATATAATTACAGAGCACCAAGAGGACATTGCCTGGCAGCAGCTTGACTGGATAATGATTTTCACGAAGCCCTGACAGTTGACAGCTGACAGTAGGAGAGTGACATTCAACTCCGGGTCTCCTGTCACCGGACGGTAGATAGTGTCACATCGCACTTCATGGAGTCGCTCCTGGCCATACCTTTAGCTGGAGGAGACTGGGGTGTGAACAATGTTCTCTATTATACGATAGAAAGGCTCTCTATTAGAGTTTGGCACAGTAGAGGACGTATGTCGCCTCAACCCATCTCATATTAGACCATCGTGATATTTGATCATCTTTGATCATTTGATCATCGTGCCTATACTGGTTTGAACGATACACTTACTACCACAGCCCAATACTGGGCACGTTGGGTCGTTGATAACTTTTAAACTAGCTGCTATTGATAATAATTTAAAAATACATTTCTAGTAAAAGAAATAAATGGCGGTAAAACATACATTACCAAAGTCAGTGCAAACCGTATCATTATTTTCCACTGAAACTTGATGCTTTGACATGTGTAGTAGGCCATCTAGCTAAAACAAAGTACTTTGGTATATTTATCTTGCATATTATGAGAGTAATTAAAGCCATGAAAAAATGTCCGAGTGGAGACATTTCGCGAATACTTAAAAAAAATAAATAAAACTTGAGCTACATTAACAATTCATTACAAGAATGACGTTCGTCATAGCCTTATTTATGTACACATTCCATGGAACCTTGTAATACTGGCATGTATATTTTACACCTTTGATACACCGTGTATGAGCAATTTCACCTAATGAAAGGGAATGTGGTTTGTTTTAGAACTACATGGGATTCTTTTTTACCTCGATATGTTTGCACAGTACTTCACAGGCCATTCAATCCAACGGGAGCGCCAACTTCATTGAACCACCATGTATTCAGCCCGACAGACCTCATAGAGTTTTCAAAATCAACAATTTATTCAACTCACTGCTCACGACGCCATACCCCCCTCCTCAGCCCCGTCTTTTCAATGCTATGCTATTTTCCATGTTTCCTATATTATGGGAACAGGTTCGCAGCATGCATGACAAAAGATAACAACGAGACCTTAACCTCGAGCTTGAGATAACACGATAATGAGTGAGATCTCGGCGATTCTCGCGGCAGGTGAGTGACTAGGTGCTTGTGGTGGCTCACATTGCAACAGTTGGGGAGCCATTATGCCGGCCATGCTGGAGTTGGTCGCCAGCACCAGTGATCTAGGTCTAATATTTGCAGGAATAGCGGAGAAATACAAACACCAGCAGCGTGAAGGCTCTGCTAGAAGTAGGCCCACTGTGGCGAAGAACGCAATAGGAACAGGAGCTACCGCCGCGCTAGGAAACAGTCCGTTTAGACAGAGGCCGTGTAGGTAGACATAAAGATTGTAAGGACCTGAGGGATATTTTGACAGAGTTGTGTGTGTGTGTGGGGGGGGGGGGGGGGGGGAGGGGGGTTGCGTTCACGCAGGGGGTGATGTGGGTGACAGAATGAGAGAGAAGGCCCAGAACCAAACTTTTGATTAATGCTCGCCCCAGGCCAAACAAATGGCCCACTCAAATTAGATGTCCGCCTGCTGTATCGCCTTACCCTCGAATTTCCTTGCATTTCCTCGATCAAAATTCAAGAATTAAGCCAGGATTTTGTTGGTACAGTATCAGAAATGTCCTCCTGAAACTAAGTAAGAGACAGGTTCATGTGTGGATAAATAAGAAAATAAATTACTTTTAAGTGTAGCTTTAAAATGCTGAAGGTATGGTTAAAGAAGGTAGTAGGCCTACTAGATTATAAATGTACCCTGAGGGTGGGTTGAACCAAAATGACAAAAATGGCCCGAGAATCTGTTCTCTAAATCTGCAATCCTAGTGGAGATAATAAAATAATTCCAATCGCATCTAGTCCCCCGTTTCCTCTTGAGTGACTACGTATTGTTCTCGGATCCAAAAGGTTATAATTTCTTATGGATATTTCGAGTTTTAAACAAGATGGTGGCAAGGCGAGGTGGTTTTCAGAGGGAAGTGTATCCACCTTCGTACCGCCCCAAGGTCGACATGTCATTCATCCTCCGACCCTCGAGTCAGGGCCCGCGAACACGTGTGGAAAATTATTGCAATTAATTTGCGTTGTAACGGGTGTTTTAGTACTTCTGATTGACACCGCTAGAGGGCCAGGAGGTGGGGACTGGGCACGTAAAGACACCGGTTCTTTTGAGGGGCACTGAAGCAAGGTGGGAAATAGGAGAGAGAGATCCTGAGATACGGGCTTAGGGGTGTGATAAAAAGGGGGTATATATGTTACCCCTTCACCCCACACCCCTCTCTCCATCCACTTACCTGGACCATCCAAACCTACCCCTGTAATTTAGCCCTCTCATAAAGGCCCCTTAGAACCACACAAATAACGACCCTGTGAGCTATATTTCACTTTTGCTATTGATATTCCAAACGAGGCTCGCGTAAATCATTGGGGAGCTGTGATCTCGGCCTAAGGAGAATGAGTAGCCCGGGAAAGAACTGAAGAAAGACACCGTTTGCTACCCCCTAGTCAACCTTACATATTTGCAGAGTAATATTCCTTGGTCACTGGTCCTTGAAGAACTGCTTAATTACGAATGAGTGTCTTGGAATGTGGTCGAGCATATGGCTATCGCCGGGATCCCCGGTGTGAGCTTGGGCAAGAAACCTATAATAAAGCTCCTATCACTCTTTCCACGCGTCATTTTTTACAACTTTGGCTATACAATGGTCATCAGGACCACACACCGGTGTCGTATAAAAGAAGGCCCTGTTTTGTCTTTTTTTCTATGACTTTTTCATTGGTCAACAGACAAGTACCAGCAGTGTGATAGGGGCAATGAAAATCGCATAGATTTGTTCACCTCCTAGAGTCGGTGATTAGATGTGGATAAATATAGGAAATCACAGAATAAACAGCTCAGGGGACTGAAACAGATGCAAACCACCAGCCAACACATGGGGTAAAGCTTTGTAAGATGTTCCCACCGTTAGTTGTTTGATTTATATCAACAACTTGGAGGTCCATGAATAATTTAAACATTACCCATGGCGTAGCTTATCAAAATCACCTGGCACCTTATGGTCCTAGCGTATGATGTAAACGCCAACGCGAGCTATGATTGAAATCTGAGGAGAAATCATAAAGCAAACACATTATCACATAGAAAAATGATAGCAGATAACTACTCCCAATATGTATTAAAAATATGTCAAGATGAATCTTGTAAAAGCATTTTTACGCCAACTCCTTTCCCATGAGTGATATGTTAGCCATCACCAGCGAGAGGAACTCTTGGAAAAAGAATAAGCACTAAGGTATTTTAATGTTCGCCCATAATGTGTCGCTCTCGACCACTTTATATAGGAATGTATACCAATGAAACTAAACAAGTATGTATATGAGGGGACAATCCTCAGTCGGTTTACAATTTTTCTCCAACAAGTCAGAAGCCAACATTCATCAATCACTCTTTCTTTTTAATTACAACTTCAAGGGCTCTACACATATCCTTTAGTCGAGAGTCACGACCCCAGGAGAGGCATGATAAAAGGGCCTGAGGCCCCGAGTTGGTTAGTCTCCAGTCCTTCAATAATAGAAACGACATATTAGGATCCGTCAGACCTCCGAGCTATCACTCTGAGTTTTCTAAGTCTGCCGTCAGTGCGCTTCATTCAGAGGGCAATACATCAAAAGAGGATGTGAAAGCATAGGGATTAGTTTGAGAGCACGAGTCTCTTGAATCCAATTTAAACATGGGCGACATTTATACATATATGAAAAGTCGGTCTTTGGTTTTCTAGCACTCCCTAGTGTGATCGATTCTGCTGAGTCACTGATCATGTTTGTTTCTCGTCCTTTCTCGACTCCCACGGGAGGCCACGAGACGGGAGACCCCCTGATGGTGCCAGAATGAGCCGTTTTCCATTGATAAATGCACACGCCATTGTCGATGTTCAGACACCAAACTTTATGGACTCGGTGGCGAAGATCGGTGGAACCAGTTGTGGATTTTTCCTTTATGGTTGCACAGTCCTCTGGACTTTTGGTCACAATTAATATTTACTCAAGGCGACGCCAGACTTCTGCATATGCATCTTTCTTCTTCCGTCATCAATCTTCAAGTAGACGAATGTCGTCTGCCCTTTTGTACGTCACACTTCATGCAAAGGTCGTCAATCCGCTTTGTCGCAACTTCAATTACCACACACGCATCGCGATTTATAAACTGTGACGAAAAATCCAGCCTAGATTTTCAATATTATTAGAAGTATCAAACCACCTGTCAATCGTCATAAATGCACAGATATGATTATAGGTACATTTGATCGCCGACCATCCCCTTGAACCATATTAGAAACGACATGCGCCCGATGGTCTCGACAGTAGCTGGTTTGCGGTAAGATTCGGGTGTCGTCTCCGATGTCCTCTAAACCCTGCGGCCAGTTTACTACTGCATGGTCCCCACCATACTAACAAACCAATACATTGGAAATACATTGTTGCAAATGTGAATCATATTGCTAATGATTGGCATCTTTTGATATTTTGTAGATGATTTGTTTGAAATTCTAGAATCGGATTTATTATAAGATGGCGGAATCATTTTCAATGTTGGGCGTGGGGATTTGAGCCCTTTGGCCCTTGAACTCACAAGAGTAGACTCATACATGTTTTGGAGTTGCCTTTTGTAAGGAAAAACTTGGAAAAAGTGTAGAAAATAGATATGGTTGATTTTAAAAACCTCCCGCCTTTAAGGTGGGTGCTATGATATACCTCGTTCTGTCGGTGAGACAAATCTTGCCCTGGTGTCGATGAAAATGTAATGATTACTTGCTTTGGGTACTTCAGACCCCCTGCATCTCCCGATGCCTCGCCCTGACCCCATCATTCCCGCCGGTTTTATTGGAATTTTGCTAAAAATTGGTCTCAGTACCGTGGGGTAAGTAGAAGCACCCCTTGGGCTGCACACCTCGGGGGGCGAACATTCCCCGCGGCCAACTTCCCGCAGGTGCAGTGCGCCTGCGCAACGCTCTGGTGACGGCCTTTGAAAGCACGTGACAATAAAAAATGAATCTTCTAATGGTGTCGTATCATTTCTGTCAAGACTTTTGTCTAGGAGTAATTGAATTCCGCCAACTGCCTGTTGTCTCGGAGAAAATAGACCTCGACTCGGATACCGGATAGTTCCTAATCATGGGCCAGAGGGAGCGCGCGGCAGTTAATTACAAATTAAGCTCTCATAAAGCAATAGAAAACCAATTCTGAACGCTGTAATCGAAAGAGAAAGGGGAGAAAAATGAGTGAAACTTATACCCAGTATTTCCAGATGGTCTCTGTTACTATGGTAACCTGAAGACATGGGCAACGACATTGAAAACCAAAGCTTTCTGAAATCTTAGACTTAAGTCCTTTTATTTGAAACCTGAAATGAACAACAAAGTGGAAACTTTCCTCGTGGAAAAAAGAAATAAGTGATTTTATTTCGGCCAATTCAGGTAAAATGAAAGCGGCATGGGACGGCTGTTCCTTCAGTGGCAGGCCCCATTGAACTGCCGGTCCCCTCTCGCCTGTGCGACTGCTTATAAACCAACAAGACATAGTTTCACATTGTGCTCCAGTCAAGGATAAGCGATGGACCTAAGTCGGTAGTCATCTATGAACTCAATAAATGCTCCCTACCGCTGCCCCAGGCGCAACGACCGCTCCCTTCAAGCACATATCTCACGCCCAACTGGTCGCATTTAGCAAAAGGTAACATTTGAGTTGGTAGATTTCGGCTTGTTGGGACCCTCGGCTTTTGTATGCATCCCACAAAGGCCCTTCCAGAGGCGGGGCCGTATGTGACTATACTTCTAATCAAGCCCTCTGCACTGGCTTCCAAGTACTCTCAAATAAGTCACCATGTGTGTAAGGAGAGGTAGAGGAGGAAGGGAATAAAGAAGAATCGACCAACAAGGGCGCGATGCCTATGAAGAAAAAGAGAAGAAAATCTGGATTAATAAAACAATCAATCTTAGTAATAGCTATGACATGTATAAACAATTTATGTATGATGTATTTGAAAATACATTTAAATTAATTTTAATCAATTGTAAACGATCATTGGGTTTTTATGCAATAGTTCGCGTGAATTATAATTACATGTTCACTGCTTCGTATCAGGAGAACAAATATTTGCTGAACTGTTTGTTTCATATAAAATAGAATATAATAGAAGAAAAGGAGGGCTTTATCTGGCTCTACAAATTGTTTACATATATAGCTACAAACATATACAAAGAAGAACAAGAAATCTTCTCATGGGGGCTTCTCGTTTCTAAAGTAAACTATCAATTGTTTGAAGATAGAACTTGTAGAGCTCTATAATTTAGACTCCTATAATCGATTCCGACGCTATTATCTATTATTCTTTAATGTATAAGTCTTAGATAATATCAGATAACTGCAATATGAGGCCTAAGCTATAGAATATATATTTATATGTTGTTTGATGTTTTAGATGTGAATGTGGTGCATGCATTACTCATGATACATTTGAGAAATTGATACAGAATGGCCTCAGAGAATTAAAGTTCTTCAAACGTATCATTTTAAAAGTAAATACAGGTGAACTGTTTAAACCTCCCCAGTGTGACCAGCCGTTTCAATATCTATTGATAGCAGCCCTTAACCATAATATTGTAGGTATCTGTATACATATCGCCTACTCAGTAACGACAGAAATTATTCATTCTAATAACTGTTTTTCTAGATGTACTCGACCTTCTTCATTTACTCAATAATTTATGGACTTCACAAACGATGAATACGCGTGCGTGCAAGCACGTGACCCTCCTCCGGCACCCTTTCCTGTAATCAAACAAATGCGCAAAATAATTTGTAGCGTCCCCGAAATTAATACTTTCCCCTTTTTCTAGTAATTTGCACAACAAAAGGACGCTACAGGAAATGTCAAATAAATTACCATTTCCACTAGGAATATCATATCGAGGGTTATTAACTATTGCTTAGTGATTAACCGTGTAATAGAGCTAAGGATCAGCAAAATATATATAATTTAGAATGGTCAAGAGAGCGTCAACGTTGTGTCACAGGCAGTTGACCATAGGCTGTCACACCCAAGTCGGTCACTTCTGAAGCAAGTCTGAAAGAAAGGAATCGCGTCTTACAAAGGGAGTGTCACACGAACTCGATTATAGATGCAGGATTCCTCATTTTTATTACATTTGGTGATGAAAGGGGAAGTAACAACTCCATATTACCCTAAGAAGGCAGTCCACGTGGCTCGTGCCACAGGGGAGATAGGCTTCTTTCATACGTTTTAAGCATCTATAATACTGTCATTGAGCATAGTTTATCCCATTACTTTGTGTCATCACAGGTTTTACCCACCCTTTGTTGAAGCCTTTAACCCCCTTAACAATTTTACTTGACTCTTATTCACTGCTAAAATCGGATAAACATTTTAGTCCCCAATCCTATCAGGTTAACACCAACACCCACCTATGATGTTGTTCTAACAATTTTTATCCAGTCACCGAGTCGATTTCAGTGGACGGTCTCCATTACCTGATAGATAAACATCTTCTTGGGTAGGTTTAATTCATTTAGAATTGCAAAGGTGTTATCGGGGAGAGTTTACTTAACTTTAGGAGTCAACCAAGCGAACGTAATCCTCGGCCGATGATTCAACGAGTCGGTTGATATAAAGCCATGGACAGTAGACAGGTCTTTTCGCTTCTGTGCTCGCAGGCTTTCTCAAAGTCAAAGCCCACGAATGCCCGAGGATAGGAAGATCAACATTCGGTTAGGTTTGGGGTACAAGGAATTACATAAAACTGGACGTAAAATGAAAATTGATATCTACTGATATTTTTATTCTAAAAAATAAACTGTTTCACTTGTTTTTTTTGTTTTACTTGTTTTTATTTATCTAATTTAGGGGCCTACTTGTTTTTATCCGGTAGATATATCATCTTTCAACACGAAACACCAAATGCATTTGCAGCCAATGTTATGGTTATTTTCCAGAATGATTCAGGTCGCTGACTAACCGGTGCCAAGGTCACTTCCCCGGACGTAACTGCTGTCAAGCCTTACGATAACATTCCCCCCTTTTATCACGGTAAACACCGCCTAACAACGGTTGTGGGTTTGTAATTTATTTCGCATTTCATTTTTTCTCCGCGCTGGTAAATGGCGCAAATTAGCGCGGAGGCATGCGCGGCAGCGCGGCTGGGCGTGGTAAGGCGGCTTATTAAATGGCGGCAATCAGGCCCGCAGTGGAGGAGCTGAGTACGTTAGATTGGCGGGTGGGGGCGCTGCAAACCATTGAGGATCATATTGTTAAGAATGAGAGGTGTTTTGATTGCTGGGTTAACAGTGGTTAACACACTTCAGGCTCGTGCAGGGCCTACTAATTGACTCCTGTCTTCTAGTGAGCGCTGCCTCTAACCTCCAGGCTATGGGTTTATGGGGATTTGCGGGTCCAGGGTCTCGAGCCTGTCATTTGTGGAAATTAACCTCCCCCTCACTCGTCAGCGCGCCATAAAGAGAACAAATAGACTTTAAATGGTGGGCACCTGTTTTGGTAGATTAGTTCTATATGTTCAAGATTTTCAAAGGAATGTAGCGAAACTCATAGACCTGTCAAATTCTCGGCATGTTGTGTGTGTCCAATTCTAATATCGGTGCATCGTTGAATTTTGCATTGAGAAGAAACAAAAATCAGGTCGCAATAAAATATTTTTCAGCAGACAGAACTAATAGGGGTGATACTTTTAAAAGCATTAGTAAAGATATAAGCACACACATTAATGTATGCTACTAATAGCTGGAAAATGCTCAATCTAGTATTGAATAAAAAGTTTTTCAAATGACACATAATGGCAAACGCCTTTTTCACGCAGAATTAAAAGAACATTACAATATTCAGGGAAACAAAATCAATGTGCAATAGTGTCCATCTTTCATCTTTCAGTTATAGAAAAAAAGGTTTGAGATTTAACCAAATTAACAGGTGGGTGATACGCCAATGCATATTTCAAGAATATTAGGATGTGTGACAGTCAATAAAAATGTCAGAGAGTTAATAAGAAAAGGCCAGTAAGTACAATCCATCATGACCAATGGTTGAGAGTCATTTACCCCCTACCCTCATCCCCATCCCTCACCCTGGACATTGTATTAACCTACCCCACACCAAGCGTCTGCACTCAATTCAGAAATGCTCTAACGTAGACTTGCAAATCCTTTATTCCACTGCCTCGTTTACTTCCCACGTCGACCCAGAGGCCTTAAATTACTTCTTTCTTAGCTTGCTTTAACCTTAGAGTCTCTTACTCTAAGCATTAACATAGAGATTGTTGGAAGTGACAAACCTCACCACGTACACCATGTTTATGGTGAAGTTTGGGGCGTTATAGATCAAATCATACGCTCCATATTCTCCTTATACCGAATTATCGCCACCGTTGGATATGTTGTCCAAATGCGTACAGCAGCAGCAATTTGGTCCATGGATTTAAAAAGGCCCATGCATGTAAACATCCATCTGCTATATAATGTCATCATGCTTACATGTATGTATTTCAACCACAAAGAGGGGGACACTTCAATGGCGGGAGATAGCCTTCAATTCACTTTAAATGATTTCATTAGCAAGCACACGTGACTACAATTTCATCATCAAAAGGTCATTAAAGACACATTGAGCACACATCTCTATATGAAAGGCATCCAACCACCTGGTAGATCCATGCCCTGACATGCCTAAATAGTTAAGATACATTGATGTGTTCATGTGAGTCAAATTGTGTGAATTTGTGACCAAGGATATAGGCGGTGAATGCACGTGGCCAGTGCCTGTATATGGCCGGGGGCCATCAGCACCACCCAGGGCCCACTTTACCCCCGACCCCTGCCTTAACAGTTCTGTCTGACTCGAGCCCGAGGCCCTTCCCACCAGCAGTGATAACGGCTATAATGAAATCGACATCAGTTTTAGAGATGATGCCTGTTTGCTTTGGCAATGTACATTGTACATTTCACTCTCCGCAAGGAACACATGTTGTTGACGGTGCCCTTGAGCCCAAGGTCCCGCCCTCAACTGCGGGTAGCAGCCCTTTGATTCTGATTGGATTTTAAAAGTTTGAATCCTGATGGGTCCATGCTTGGGTAACTCCGCCCTTAGATGAGCTATTTTGGAGTGCAAAACGGCTCGATGATGCTTTGTCAAATGGGGACATCAAAAGCAAGTGGACAAGTCACTGCAACATCTCTTCTTTTAAAACCACCTATTTGAACATAATTATGAAGAGCCACATTCAAATATGTTAATATAGAAAATGCTGAAGATAATTTGACTTATTATGTTGCATATGCAGTTCTGCAATTGATAAACATAGTAATCCTAACTAATAGCAGATTTCTGAATGGCTATTAAGATGAGTTAATTAAGAATTAATATTCAAAACTGTTATCTAATTTGGCCAGGTTCTTGCCACACAAGTCTTCCTTGCCTGCTGCACTGCCCCAACTCCCTATACTACTCATGCGCGGCGAAGGCAGGGAAACGCACTGCATTGGTTCCTGCAGGCGCTCGACGGTATATACAGCCCAGCAGTGCATCATGCCCTACACTCTGATTTTAAAGATAACTACTGGTATCCAGTGACAGCTTGGAAAGGCTCCAAAGTTATGATGGCGGGATATTGCATAAGTGTAGGCATTATTCTGATATGAATAATAATTATGATGAAAGCCGGCAATTATACTAGGTTTTGTCATCGATGATGACTATGATTGGAATAATGCCAGAAGTGACAATGTATTGTGGATTATTCGAGGAATCATGGAGGCTTAAATGTGTAATGATGCCCCTGATTTATCCACATGTATTTGTTAGGTGCAGAGATTCTAGTTTAAGGACGGTCAAGGGCGATTCACTTCAAAGCCCTCCAGATTCAATTGCTTTTGGTGGAATATGAATTCCTATCCTGATCAGTTCAACCATTTGGAAACCTCTTAACTTAAACCCCGAGGGACATCTCCCCCTTCTCAGGCAGCCAGCTTCAACAAGCGTGCGCTCGTCAAGGCTCTCGCCTCAGGAAAGCGAGGGCCCAGGGGAGGAGCAGGCGGGACTTGAGGGCTCTTGGTCGGTCAGCTGAGGGCCCTAATGTACGGTCTGTTAGTGCTCGAGTGAAGGTTTGTGCTGGCGCCCATCTGGAAACATGGCTGTAGGGTATAGGGTGGAAGTACAGGGAGGAGGGTCGGCGTGCATGTGGGTGGGATTATTAGTATACTCATGGGTGGTCATTGGGGTCAACATGAATGAACCACAACCGTACGTTTAACGTTAACCACATGGATCACTTAATGACAAGAGTATTGTTTATAATGCTACCATCAACATTTGTTACAGAATGCTATGAAGGGTACAGGTTGTAATAGGCCAGTTCACGATCCACACATTATACACACTCACCAGGTATAGGCATCAGTTAGAATGGCATCAATCGTGTTCCATCTCATATGTTGAACCTGAGCTAACTGTACAATGCCTGATACGGATATTTGAAAGGTAAGCATGTGTATAGCCAGTGCACTGGTGGTAACATATCACCAGAGTTTCAAAGGTGTCCTTGAAATACCATTACAAAATAGGAAAAGAATATGATATCATTGGCGCGGAAAATCAGTCTATGAAACTCCCACAAGAGACAACATCCACAGATGAAGTGCAGTTTGTACCAAGAAGAACTTAATTAGTGTTGCCATCATTGATCCACTGCTCAATGAAGTGCTCTATAGAGGACTTCAGCCGAAGGGATGAGTCTATACTATCAGGGATCATCATAGGATCTGATATGGTCTATACTTCTCCCTCCCCATAGAGTCTGTCTCACCCTGAGTGACCTAAACACGGGCGCAGTAAACGACCTCCACTTAGCGCGCCATTTTAATACGACGCGTCATGCCACATAGGCCCTGCTGGCGCGCACGCAAAAGCGGCATTGCGCGCGGCAATTTCTGTGTCGCGGGAAATTAAGGGGAATGATTTAGATGAACAAGCAAGTTGAGTGATGTGGTGGAACTGGTTTTCCCTGCATGTTTGGGAATCCCCATATTTCTTTGTTAGAGCGAGTGGAGGAAAGCAGTGTAAAATTACGCCCAGATAAACAATCATGAGGTGGAGGAGGCAGATGATATTTTTTGTTTAATCGGAATTATATTTATTAGGTGTCGATTTTAGAGAATTAATCACCACTCCATGTGTTTATCGAATAAATAATTCTGCATAATAATTCTAATAATTCTGCAACAATATCTAAGAATATGCATGCTCCTATAATTGTGGGTATAATGTCACACACATGGTCGCCAAATCAACCTACCGTGGAGATGCACGGCGAATATCAATATGATTTATGGCAAAGTAAATTGTTTTTCAATGCTGTGCTGAACACATTTCAGTCACGTTATAAATAAGGTGATTTATTGTCTATCGGATTCAGGATGAAATTATCAAAAGCGATTACATCTCCAGTGTTGAGTTAAAAACCCCCCAAAGCCACCGTTTCATACAACTCAGAGCGCATGCGCGGCACGCCATGGCCCACTCATCACCTGTTTAATTAGAGGATCTACATGTTTAATTAACATAATGTCTTTATTAATGCCCAATATACAATAGCTGATTTGGAATGTTTCACGACCCAAACTGTATGGGCCATCAGTTTTTATATTTCATGTTAATAATTATCAGGGTTATTTTAGACCGGCAATACGATGTCTATCTTGGAACTGGCATGATAAATTTGATGTTAATCTAAGGTTGTCAGTTTTTTTATTGACGGCAATCGCCGTCATCATCGCCGTGGCTGCGTGGGACACGATAGAGATGTTTCTACCACAAAAAGTATCATTTTCCCCCTAAAAATCAAGCATAAATGTAGGAGTTCAACATAATAAAAATAAATATTATGACGTGAATCTTATCTATGGGAAATTCATTGATATGTTTCATAATCATTTTGCTATATATTATAAGATATTTTAAAGAAGTATCATATATCCAGTATAAGTATAGCACTAGCTGTAGTGGGACACAATAGAGATATATGCTCTACCACACAATGTATGATTGTATCATTTCCCTCTAAAAATCAGGCCCAAACGTGGGGTGCCATATTGTTATACGTAGTGTGACACAAAGTATAACAATATAATAAAAATGCATATTGTGACGTACGTGGATCTTTTTTATGAGAAATGTATTGATATTATATTTTTCAATCATTTATCTTATAGAGTATAAGATAAAAAATATTATATATCCAATATATAACTGACTACTATGCAAAGGGGAATTTGAATAAATCATTAATGAACATAATATCAGGTGAAACCACCACTTAAACTTCTACTGTATGCTGGGAATGTAATTACAGGTTGTCTTAAGGGGCATTATAGAGTCCAGTGGCAGTCAAGTTGGAGCAATTTTTTCAGACCAATTGTGGTTTTTTTTCTGTTGTAAAGAAACTCCTCCTTTACGCTCGAGTATTTGCTTGTAACGGTTGGTGCAGCACATAAAATCGTGCCGTTTTAACTACGATGGACGGAAGCCTTATGTTCATTAATTCAACCTCCTGGAGTCAGTGCTAGCACAGCCTGAAACTGTTTCCCTCGGCGTATTAGGCAAAATCACATCCCTCCAGTCAGGCAAGTAATGTCTGGACTAGCCTTACAATAGTGGAACAATCCCTGGACCCAGACATGGACCATATCTCCCGTGTCTCTCCAACAGGGCTTCCCCGCGGCACTCTAATCCCATGACGGAGAATAATGATGTCCCACTTACTTATACCCAAGTTAACTTTTTCACCTGACACCATGCCACATTAACCCGATAAGGAAAAGCTCAGATGCCCTCAATGTATCGCTACGCCGCCACTCCTCTCTCCCCTTTACAGCGCAATCGGAACTATATGCTGACAGCGGACGAACAAGCTTGACTTGCTGCTGCATCTGGCTTGTAAAAATACGCCTTTTATTACATGCGGGATGGGAGGGGACAGTTTTTGATTGGCCCAACATTGACAATGCAGGCTAACAGTCAAGTCAGACCGTTGGGGGGAATTTAAAGATGTGAAACAGGGTAAAGTCAGCTGAGTAATCAGGCACGACTAGATACTGTGCAATAAGGGCTGCAGGCATCCCACCTTCCAGTGTCTGGAGAAATATCAAACGGTTGATGTTGCCTCTTTAATTGTAGTGGAACTAATCAAGTGCCAACATCGACAGATTTTATTTTTTTTTATCTTAGTGGTAATTAACAAATCTGCTACAAATAGGAAATCAAATTGCAAAATGGTAATGATCTCGACTAACAGTCTGCTATGGATTTTAAATATCAGTACCGACAGAGCATTTATCAATACTAGTAACTTAGTATTTATCAAGAAATGATCTCTCGAGATGCATCTGCAATATGGAAAGAAAACCATACCGGAATACCATTTCATATTTATCTCTTTGGAATAATTGCCCACACGTCTTATCGATGTCATGAGATAAAAACTTCCATTCCTAAATTCAGGGCTTGGTATCAAAAATTTTGTGAAGGCAAATGCACTAACTGGCATTTTTAAGAGAACATACAGTTGGACTTTCATATATGGAGCTATTCAAGACAATAATTTCCCTAATGGACATCTTCCTCACTAACAAATGTAAATGTTTGAAAATGCAATTATGGAGCAAGTCTGTACATTAGTTACTGCTTTGCACTTTGCTTTCTAATGACATTGACCCCTTTCTAACTTTCCTTACAAAGGAATAAATGTGAAATAAAGATCTCAACCATTATTTAAAAAGTATGGGTCGTAACGAAACGTTCTTTGTTTTCGTGGAATCTATGTAGGTCTCAGTGGAGGCAGTCAAAAGGCATATTGCCAAGCTGTCAATCAGTACCTTGCTACCTGGCATACCTCCTTGTTTGTGAAGATCCAACAGATGTCAAATGGGCAGCACTAATCCAAACCTTAGCTATGTCTCTTGTTCCACTGGCCCCTGCTCTTCTTTCTCTCTCTAGTCACCCAGCATCCCTCGACAGGTATCTATTTTCTAACACAATGGACCCCGACAGGTGACAGTCACGTTTCAAGGGAGCCCTCACACCAGACTCCCCGGGTGTCACATCGCTTCACCACGGGTTCCAGTGCTGTCACCGCCCGCCCAGTCATGTCCTTCCCCGACTAATAATTATCGCAAATGAGGAGAGATATTGAATGGTTGTCATGGGGATCCTTACAAATCTCTCACCGTGGGGCGATCATCGGGTTTTGACCTCCACAACAGGATGCCAAACTCCCAAAGGCTCACGTTATAGCTTTCATACTAATCATGATCCATATGTATCGAGCATGGAACATACCACAGCTTGCTACTTGAGAGGCCAGTAATGTACATCCTAAACCTGGAATAACCTTCAAGGTAGTAGGATACACTCATTGCCACATATATGGGTCAGATCTTCAGAAAATGTACAATTTAACTTCACCAATCCTCTCAAATAGTCCAAATTTAAGACAAAAATAAAATTCAAAGTCAGCCCAACCTAACCAAACAGATTGCTAGAATCAATGCAATGCCGAATATACTTGAATTGTAGGACGATTGGGGGAATGTACCAGGTTGTCCCCTGGATCATATTTGACCCATTATTTGACTATGAAGAAAACATTCTTCTACTGACAACTTCCTTGTTTTTACGATTTAAGCCCAGTTAAGATTGCACAAGTAGTATCTACCATTTGTCTTTTCTAGGGGATGAACCGCTTTAGGCAGGGAACATGCAGAAAAGTTGTTTCTGCGATGATTCAGTACGTTCCACTATAAAATAGATTTTAGCCACATTATTGCGATCGCTAGAATATTTTCAATCTGCTCAATTCCTTATTGTCCTTATTGACCAGTTCAAGTGGACTACGGGTTGAATTAATTGTACCGTGTGTATTTGTTTTCATTTAGGAAACATACCGTACCCACCCCTCTACTAAAAAATAGGAAAATTCGCAACATGTTCTAACGAACGGCATGTATTCATACATCGAGGGAGGAGTTATGCAGTTACCTATAAAACATATTACATGCCATATCCTCAGACAGTTGCAATAAGAACTGCCGTTCAAGGAGATAGAATTGTAACAAAAACATGCCATTTTCTCCAAGTCCTGTCATCTCCATAAATCACAGGTTCCCCTATCCATTTCCAAGATGAGAGGTCTGTTTTTTGGCTGGTCATAAAGGTAGAAGACGAGGAGTCCTCTCTGGTGCATTCTCTAGCTCGGCTTTGTACTGAAACCCCCTGGAGAGAGCATTGTGGGTAATACAGGAGACGCGACTTAGTACACTGTTTTCTTAACCGCTGGTTTGAAGTTGATACACAGTTAGTTTCTTACACTTCTCAGCTGGCTTTTGTTAGATATCCAAGATTAGTCAAAGAAAGCCGACAAGTTTTGTTCAAGCTGAAATGTTTAAAATCTGTCACATTCGCATCAAGGTATAATAATATAGAGTAACAGGGGGATATATATTTTAGACAAAGACACGTGAACAATTGTGAAACACTTTTGAAGCTTTTAAGGATGATGGGATGTACCCACATGTCTACATGTTCATCATGGAATGGGTTATAGCCACAAAAATATCATTTCTGAAGGTGTCAGAGAACGTCAGTCAAGTGAGAAATAAATGATGGCCGTTAATGAGCTAACGTCAGATAACGTCACCTAAGACAAAATGACTCCCGTTGAAAGATAAAATTACAAACACAAACTAGAAACCTGTGGGTTCTTAGTAAGATTACAGGGCACCCGCGCCAACTATTACACCTTCTTTGTCATTACGCGATTACGCGATTTAGCGTCTTATTGACTTGGTATTCCGGTACTCCATTGTGTTTCGAATGGCTGACGGCTATCTTCACCGTTATAACTGACGCCCTACTAAACAAAACCCTGGTTTTGCCGATATTTTACATATTATTAAAGTACTGTTTCGCTGTTACATACTCGTCTCTTATTACTAGTGGAGTCGCAGCAACCCCTTAATCTATTTGCGAAGGGGTGTCATTACTTTCCTTCCATTGTTCTTGCGGGAATCATTGCTGTTTTCGTGCTTGACTTCAGTCAGTAGCCGCCCATGTCACGGTAGGCATTATTTCCACTTTCAAATGGCGCTTTGATGTTCGTCAACCATACACAAACGATGACATCACAACCGCTTGTGGATATGTAACTATATCATCGTTCGTAATGTTAACATCTACCTATGTACAATCACCTAGCCTTGAAAGAAACCCTTCTAAAAATACCCATTGGATGTAGCAGGGGGAGAAAGTATTATTGTGTAATGATCCCAATGTTGGGGACAGGCAACAATACACTGACGCGCCATTGGCAACAACGGAATTGGGACTTTGTTCCGTGCCCCTCTTCTCCTGACTCAGATCTAACAGGCGGATTGGCTGCCCATAATAAAACCTCGTTGTGATCAATAAGGATGTTATTTCCCGTCATGCTCAGTGTCGGTGAGGAACCGGAAATGAGATCCATCAGGTGGGTTTTTGATGCGCCGAGACGCGGTATTGTTGTGGACGCATAATTGGATGGTGAGTTAATAAAATTGGACAAGGACGATTGGGTAGGCCTTAATTAAAGAGTTCTTATGAGGAAATGTGATTCCCAATGGCTGTCCTTGCTTGGATGGTCATCACACTAGACAAAGAACAGAACAACAATGAGTATTATATTGATTTTAAGCGACTCTCACAGTTCCTTCTGAGTTATTAAAGTGGCATCTGTTAGCATCGATGAACATTATGTTTTTCTACTATTTGCTTCGATCCTTTCGGAAAATTCCCGAATAAACAATTACAGCAGCAAAATATTGGAATTTTAGTCCTATGGGTCAAATACAATGAGTAAATTTTACAATATTTATTTTGTCATAATAGCAGAGAATGCATCTTTTATGTTGGTTTGAAAGGCTATTTTTGAATATTCATCCTTGCCATGTTTCAATGGATATATCACAATTAATCTCATATACATTATATAGTCATTAGCCATTGTAAGTGAATAAGAGTCATATAGGTATTAATCATCAACATATCAATGTATTGTTTGTTGTGGCAATAGGCCCATATAGGTAGACATGTTTGGATGTAGTTCTTTTTTATTCTAGACTTCCAGTTGAGTGATTTTATCAAGCTTTTCGGTTGGGTTGAGAAAGGTCTGCCAAAGCGTTCTTGTTCTATTCTCAGTACTTATTTGATCGAGGCTCGGTTATTTTAATGTTGGCCGCCTGAATAAGAAGAGATATTTTGATTTTTTTGGGGTGGGGTTGGGGGAATTTCTTGGAGAAGTGATGAAAAGAGAAAATATTTGTGAATTCTTTGTGAAATTACGCAAACTGGTCTTTAATAGAAAAGCAGGGAAAAAAATAATCACAGGGACATATGGACTCCGAGGTACGAACAGTGAATAGATTCAGAGATTGGCGCTGCCTTTTACCTCGCTTACCCCCTGACCCCCCAGGGAGATTGTTAATTTCAGTTGCCAGGTTACACAATGGAAGAACAAAAGTCTCCCGGCCTCCAACACACTTGTTGTGCGTGTCGCCGCGAGTCTTGATTTGTCTTTGTTGACATAATTAGATATGAGAAATGAATGGCACTCCAAGCTCAGGGACCGGTAAAGAGTGCGCCAGGTTTATGTATGACGTGCCTAGCAACTTCTTTGTTGGATCGGGTTTTGAGAAACACACTCTAGCTGGCATGTTGGATGAAGGATTGGTGGTCGCCAGGGTCCATATGCCCGCCGGAAGGACAATGCCCTCACCATTTAAGCTACCCCCTGGTGATCCTCGTGATGACCAACGTCCAGCGGCATACCCCGGGACACTACGCCCTCTATATTCGTTTCCCCACCACCCCTGGTTGGTGAACAATGAACCAGGTCCGCTCTGAGCTTTATTGCATACTAGACTCTAAACATTTGTCGCCAAATGATGAACCCAGTGGAAATAGAGCGATTGTCTGTGGAAATTGTGGATGTGCCCCCCAAGGGTCGAGCCCAGGGGCCTCCAGCCCCCAGGGCTTGTTTTTGCCCTTACCAGCGGGATCCTGCGGGGCTTTGGGGCCAAGGGTACAAATTGGCAAGCCCTGCTGGTTTCGAAACTCCCCCCACATTTCCCATGGCGAATAGCTTAATACATGGTGGACGGTAATGGACAAAAAGACCATCAACAGAGAGCGATAATAGCGGAATATTCTAATATCGCGCCTTCGTTTGGAGATGGAAAATGGGAGGAGTTGACACTCGCTTGTTGGGATCACCCTGTACCCCAGGAGGGACTGAATGCCCACATTTCAAAACCCCGGATAACATATGTTTGCTTATGGCATTTATTACCAATTACTCTGAAAATTGCCATACATACTGGCATCCAGAGGAGAAAGCTTGGTAAGGTACCAATAAAGTGAATACTGGGAATCGATTCTCATCTACTTAATGGCTCGACAAAATCTTGGTGAATCGTGTCAGTCTTAATCAATCCTAGAGGTTCATAGTTATTATTATGTCGAAGGAGACATTTTATGTGAGCTTTTGACGGCATTGGAATTTCCATTATGATCACATCGTGAACGTAAAGGATGGTATAGATAGAACATGTCCTTGCTTAATTTAGTCAATCAAATCGGTCGACTGTTGGTGCATATTTTAATTTTGAAGCCCCATATGGGTCGGTAATCTGAAGAACTGAAAGTTGGGATTTTCCAGATTTGACCGTTTTTCGCTAAAAATCGTCGGTTTAGGACAAAGCCAAAGTCAGGATGATGAATGTGGCTCCTTTCAGAATCACATAGATGCCCACATTCATTTGTCATTCAAATTATGTATATTAATTGCATATCTTTGTTATTACCATCGTTGTATTATGCTAAATGATATATGATTACGAAATACCAGGAGATTATATTTCTTATAATCAGGCCATCTGTTATTAGGGGAAACTATAGCCCTCTTTCGAAATGCACTGCAATAGGAATTAAATACACCTTTTAACACAATCTACTTGACATAACAAAATATGGAAACAAAAAGGTCTTTGTGGAAAGTAGGTTTATATTTTTTGGGCAACCATCTACTCAGGGTTACATTGACAAGCTACCCAATTCAATTACCCATTGCAATTCAAATATTCAATTCGGGTTTTCTAAACAGTCTATAGGTCCCAAACTCTCAGATCAGATAAGAATGGTATGTCAGTGACTGGACACCTACTTCGCTCATCGGTTTTCTGGCCTAGGACTAAGCGTTTTAATGGGAATGTATCGCATTTTGCGGTCTGAATGGAATTATAATGGCACTTTGCGGTTTGAGGCGAGAGGCTTTCCCTCCGTTTGAAGGAAGTCTCTCATCTTTGGACCTAGACTGTACATTTCATATTTGCTTGCATTCTGTTTCATTCGTGAATAATGTAGGGCGAATGTTTCTAGGGTACACTTGATGAAATGAAAACGCATTATATAATAAGAAAACATATTCAAATGTAATGTGGAAAATTCAAAAGTTGATAGTCGTATCTCCATCATCAAGCATTGAGAAGATTATTATGATGTTTTGGGGTTTTTTTTAGAATAATTTATTCAGGTACCTCCCAACTGGGCTTCTACAATCGTTATTATCATGATGTTAAATATAGATAAAGATATGTACGTTGTCGTTTCTTTGTGCCACAATCTTTAATAACCAGGTGCAAGTGACAAATTTGTAGTGCGCGCGTCCTCTTATGTCATTTGATATTCTTGCGATAGAGACTTGACTTAAAACCCGCAACTGAAGACACGAATGCTAAGTTACTTAGATGAATAGTATGTACCTTTTCCTCCATTTATACGACAGGATATTAGAAGGAAATCATTATAATGAGTGACAGTGCAGTGACACTGAGATCACATGATGGTCATGTGACAGGTGAGGATGGCTCACCTGGTGGGTATCACGTGGTAGGGGGTGATCCAATTGACCCTGGCGGCGGTTCAGATCATCACCCCATTGGCTTTGATCTCCTACCGCAAGCGGGGGGGAAGGAAGAGGATAGGAAGAGCCATAGGGCCGCTGGAAATAAAGTTGTCAAGACCCGATGGACAAGTGAAACTGGCTCCATCCTCACCTACCAGAAGTCGTCGTAGCTTCATCGCATCTTCCCATGTGTTCAGTCCTGTATTCAAGCAACAACCTCTGTATTCTACAGGACATCACGTTACAATGCAGGTACAGCATATTGGACAAATGTAGTTGCTAGAGAACATTCCATTTGATTTAGAAATAAGAAAGTTATTCTTGCTTTATTCTTAATTCTCAATTTATCGAATGACTTCCTTCATGGACTCCAATATTGTAAAATATATGTATTAGATGGATATCACAATTTTGGACTGTGTCCACATGTTTAATCAATACTGCATAATTATTGTAATGAACTATGAACATATTTAATATGGAAACCAGGGCTACACAACGAAAACCTGTAATAATATTGCGATTGTAACCATTTATGATGACTCAATTTTTTAAAAACGTGTTTATGGACATATAAATTTCACTAATGCGATTTACGTTTCATTCAAAAAAGGTATAAAGGTTGAACAAGCAAACAAATAAACAAACAAACATGATCCTCGTGCGATAGTCCAGATTTATTATGTGCGTGTGCATAAAATATCAAACTGATTAGAATTATATTTTAACATTTAGCAGATCTCATGCACGACCCCAATTGTACAAAATATACTCTCGTATTAATTTCGTACTTCACAATACTATTGCAGTTTTGTTGCACTGGGAAAAAATATCAGGGGAAATATATCGCACTGACAAATTATACTGTTGATCCATACTTTGGGTCAAATAAAGAAGGAAACCTTAACGATTGACGACAGCTGACCTGTCCCATCAGTGTGGAAATTAATTATTGTGGTTACGTAAATAGATTCCCTGTTCAGTAAATGTATACCAGGGCTTGACCAAATGTGTCTATCAAAATACTTCCAAGTCCAATTTACAAGGCACAAACCATAATGAAGACACTTTGGCTGTTGCGTGTCAATTGTTGAATTCATCTATCCTCAAGCACTTCGCCGTCTTTATTTTATAAATCTCTCTTTACTCTTTTGAATGACGTAAGTTATCGTGCAACGACGTCATAACAAATGACTGTTTCCACTTCATTCACTCTGACGTAATATCATAGCGCTCTTGTGATGTAAGATTCATTGTTTGAATCTCGTAAAAATAGAAACGTCATCGATTCATTTGTACCAAATATGTTCAGTCAGTGTGATAGTCGGGCCCCGTGGGGTCTAAGCGACTGCGCGTTCAGCGGACGAAAGACCGACCATACAATTGCCCTAAAATGCAATCCCCGGGGTCCAACAGATTTCACTTCTTTTGATTAATCTTTCCGGAGATCTTCCAGATTTGACTTTTTGTTTTTAAGAAAAAGAGGTGTCAATGTTGTCAAATTACTCATTTTTTCCCATCTTTTTTAAAACAAGAAATATTTTCTTAGAATACAATGTTGGCAATTCATTTATTCATTCATTTCTGTTCTGCGTCCCGTTCCTCGTCATTTTAGACACGGCACAGATGCAAGCGTGAGTTTTAAAATGATCTTACAATCTTACACTGTTTAAGTGTGTGTAAAGCAGTTAACCCTATGCTTAACTTCTTTCTTCATGGTCGAAAGAATTTCTTTTGCCACAAAGGATGTCATATCTGTGTCCTTTACGATACTTTTACCTGCAATAGTTGAATTCTTTATATTATAGGATATGGATACCATAGAAGGTCTTTGGATAAATGCTCAAGATGACAGATGTCAAAGAAGTGCCTTTTGTCATATTTACTACGCCGAATACGGAACCTGGGAGCTCAGAAAGTAGTATTTGTAACACATGGCACAAACCGCCTGCCTATAAACTGAGACATCAATTGACATTTACCGTTTATTCGCCGATATCAAAATACAGCCGCGCAATGCCTCCGCCTCTGTTCGCGACCAAGGCACCATAAAAACTGCAAAAAGTCGTCTGCAACAGAAAGCAGGGGCACCATTGTCCACTGGTCCTGACGTCACAAAATGGGAAGGTGGGAAACAAAAGGGTTCAACTCGAACCTTCTTTAGAAACATCGTTTCTTTTAGGGAAATGCCCTCAGGGACTTTTTAACCATGAAAGGTTTTGGAAGAGAAAGGATTTCTGGTGCTTCTGGTAAGGCTCTGCTTGAGGGACACCTACTGGGCTTGCGGCAAGCCTTCACGAGGCTAGCGCACCGCACCTTCTGCACCCTCTTCCAGCTCTCATATATATCTCCATCTCTGGTTGTTGGTTTTCAGTCTTTATCTATTTCACTTTCTACCTATTAACTTTTGTTAAAATTCGCATGCCATCAAGAGATCAAACTTTGGGATTGGGATTGATTATATTAAACGTTTAGGAACGAACCACATGTGTCTCTTTGACCAATACCTAAATCGCCATAATAATAAGTTTATTTCAGAATTTATTTTACACAAACATTACTGTAAAAATTCGCATGATCATCAGTCAACAGTTAAACAAATGTTTATAACTTATTTTGAAATGTTACTATACTCGCAATTCTGCCCATGAAGGATAATAGCTTCTCGACATGTTTGCTTTGTACAAGTGTCAGGATAAATAAAAGAATACAAATGTTACGCGTAGGAGAAGAATTGGAGGGAAGTGGGACATTTTGGTTGGAGATGCAGCTATAATAGTTCTGCAGGCTAGCCAACACGTAGAAAGGCACTGAGCCCAGAGAATGCAGTTGTAGGGCCTATGACATGTTAATGAGCATCAAATCAATAAATTTAATTAAACTTGAATCCTGTAGATATTTGGTTATGACATAATGCATGCATTTTTGCACTCTAAGTCCAAACTCTCAGATCAGATAAAAATAGTCAGCCTACTTCGATTTTCTGGCCTATGACTCGGCGTTTTTAATGGGAATATAATGATATTTCGCGGTCTTAATGGAATTATAATGGTGGTTTGAGGCGAGAGGTTTTCCCTTCGTTTGAAGGGACTCTCTCACGTTTGGGCCTAGAGGGTTTGGAACGTCTGCTGAAGATAATACAGTGTAGACGAACCGTTGCACACAAGACAAGAGCCATACCTTGTTGAAAACATGCGCCGTATGAAATTATCAATCAGATCTAACTTGTTCAATGCGTGACCATTGATAAAAGAGGCCCACATCAGGAGTGAAACATCATCTGTGGTTGTGCAATAGCACCAGTCAATTATCCACATAACGGTATTTTAGAGGCAGTGACAACCTGTGGGGTCTTCCATCAGACTTTTAATTAGCTCGACTGTAACCAGAACCAGTAAGATAAAACCTTGTCCTCTCTGCCTTTTCATAGTCTCTTGTCACTTCCCTGCATTTGCCAATACATAAAAATGTGTATCTGTAGATGATATTGTATATGTTATCCGGGCATTAAAGGTATACGCGGGTGTTCAATGGAAAAAAGATTGGTCGGTGACTTTTTCATGAAACGTTCAGGGATCGTTCCTGACTACATAAGAAAGCAAGAAATGAAAAAAAAAGTACATGTCAACGACTTATTTTTTTTTCTACAGCCACTTAAAGATAACAGTGCTTTAGTACTGAAGTCAATGGGAAAATGTGGGTTTTTTTCACGTTTCACTATATAAAAAAAAATTGATCGGTGACTTTTCATCCAAACTTTCTACACATATATTTGGGGTATTATACTACTGATTTAACAAAAAAAAACAGTATGTTGACGGGGTTAAAAAAAAGTTGTGGTCATTTGAAGTTGACCACATCACCCAAATTTAGTAATAAAACATGTCTTTTTCTCATTTTCAATGAAAATGAATCTTTAAAAAGATGACTCAAAACTGCTTTAATAAAAATAAACCCTGTAGATATTGGAAATCGTGCACAAATACATCTCAACTTATGATGATAACGAAATATTTCAACGAAAAATAGGAGCCGCTAGGTGGCGTGTGTGTTGACACCCGCATATATCTTTAAAGCTCCTGGAAACTCTAAAGAAACCGCTAGGGATCTTTGACAAAAGCCGAAAAAGCAACATCTAAATCAGAGGAGCTGAGATTCGCGGTGATGAAGTTACTACAACTAGTTTCTCATCTCCTCAAATGTCAGTCCAGTCCAATTAAAATTTTATTTCTGAGAAAAGTCAAAGACAAAACCAGTCCCATGCATTGTGGAATCCGCATCCTTGTCTATTATTAGCCGTTGCCCCTCACTTGCGCGCACCCCACACAATGTTAAAGATACATAATGTTGATAGGGAAGATTGAGGGTGGAGATAAACCCAACCCAGGTGTGACCGGTATGATGTACAGGTGTCAAACTAATCCCCCAACACAGATAAGCAAACGAGGATACAAAAGTGAAGATTTACTCACAGAATGGCCTCGTATTATGTGTACCCCGATATGCGCGCCCCTGCAGCGACATTCGCCAATTATCAAGTGTCAAAATGCACAGTCTACGACGGGTGACTTGTATCAGATTTCAGAGATATTTTTTTGATAAAATTACTGGATTATAAAGAGTCACTATGGCCAAAGCAACGAGTTTAAAGCCCATCTCGATGGTCTAAGGTATTCAAAGCTTCAATATTATTTACTTAGCAACTAGAACAGCGTACTCAATCTCATAGAAATATAAGTACTGCATGGATATATTATTTAAAATAATGAATGTTTGTCCTTTAAATGTGATTCCCTTTTGATTTTATCTAATCAAAATCTCTTAATATATGAAAGCTTTGGTCTATTTCAAGAAAATTCAGAATGTTGTGTTCGATTATTCAATTGAGGCAAAGTCAGGCAATGATAATAGCAATATGGCTTTTATTAGTAACACAATTACAAATAGTAGGTATTCTTCTGGAACGCGGAGGGGAATTTAATAAGTGCAATCCCCCATTTGTCGCCAGGAGCGATGACAAAATAGGGAAAACAACAAATAAGTCCTCCCTCATATATCCCCCATTTTGAAGCACCCAATGCTACTCAAATTCCCCTACCAACGGTTTTCATTTTTCTGTCGCTTTTGAGGAAATTACGACAGGTATTGTCAGTAGATGTATAAATACATATCCCTTAATTACTGTCCCACAATACTATATGGCTTCCGGTCCCATACTAGACGTTTTGGAGGTCGCAGACAGATGTCGCTCTTGCCAAGTCTTTCCCGATCTCCAGCTGCGGAGAGTCATACGGGTCTTTATGGCAGTGATCGTCACGGTCAATAGGTAGCACCACTAAGGATCCCTCGGCCTCGGTTTCAAACAGAGATCATACAATGCCTTTCTTTCAAATCTGCAAGATATATAGCTTCCTACTAAATTGGCTACCTGGGCAGGGATTGGTCAGTCCATGACATGTGACCCCGGGAGTGAACGATAATTAGGGATTTTGCAATGATCATAAGTACCGCCTCCGTCGCAGTAAACAAGCACCATCCATTGTAAGACACTTTGATTAATTTGTGCAGGGACAGACTAGTAAACTCATTGTCCTCTTCCCTATATCCCTAGCGTCTTACAATTGTAAAGGTCACTTCAGAGGTCAAGGTATTAGCTCTTTACCCACGGACCCTCGATTGTGGGCCTATTGCTTAAAAAATAAGGGACTCAGATTAGCAGATCTATGTACGTAGTTCAACCTTATGGGTGTTTGACTTTTTTAAATCCATTTGAATGGCTTCTACTTGTTTTTCGAGAACATAATCTTGATTGGAAGTATTTGTGAGTAATTTTCAAAATCTCTCATAAAAAATATACCTGGACTGATATTCATTGTATCTAAGCTAACGTACCATCCTGGGTCTTTGCAGAATTATACATTACGACCCTTCATAAATCTCTCGAGTGTTTTAGCTGCAAGTGTTCTGATAAATAATACCTATATGACAATTCAATATGTTATCGAAAAATGTATGCACCTTTCCCATCGTTTGGATAGGGAAGCTTTCAGTAGGCTTGTCTCTCACGGTGTGTGGCTGAGATATCCGACCGTGACGTATTCAGAATCTCACAGTCGGAGTTGGAGGAGATATAAAGGCATGTCAACACTTTGTGTGCCTTTATGTGCTCCCATATTGATATAGCATAAATTGATATAATACGCTCACCCCATATTGATATGTCTTAACCAATTCATATCGCCATTAATCATCAGCTGCCATATAAGAAAATGATCCCGATCATTTTAATTCTTTCTCTACGAAAAAAAATCGTGTAGGTTCAGGAATGACAGATGATTCCATATATATCTAGTTTTACTCCATAAATGCAGACAAATACAAATTATATTTTAATGGAAATGCGTTAACTTATTGTTAGCATGTATAACGTACATACTGGTCAAGAGGGGGTCTATCTTCGTTTCATCAGCCCTTTTGTGAAAAGGAACCCCAGCCCTGGTGAAGCAATTCAGACTGGTGAAAAGTGGTCCCTGGATGCAACGGTCCTTGTCTGAAATCTGAATCCAAACCAGAGGGCAAGGGAATTTTGCGACATACTTCTCCTCCTCGGAGGCAACACTACCAACACCTAATGCATGGCAGCATATCTCTACATATTATATTAACAGGCAGGTCGCAGGCAAAAGTGTTGCTATAACAATGAATAGAAGTAATCCATGGGAACTGTTACCTCCAGGTGAGAGGGATTGTGCGGACATGCGGCGAGGGGTGGAGGCAGGGCCGGCCACAATAAATGAGTGACATCTATGATGAACAATACTCTAGTATGGCACTCCTGATCGACAATGGTCACGGCCAGAAGGGGGGCCAGAGGGGCCAGGATCCTGCCGAGCCGCCAGGGGGAGAGCATTGTGAATCTAATGGTAAGGGTGGGGTTAGGGCCTTTGGGGGGTTACAATGGGAACTTGGTACCCCCGGGATAAATCCCCAGGGGATCTTCTTCTTCCTCCCCGACGCCACCTGGTATAGGTCGGCCATCTTGCGGTGAAGGGCCACAACGAGGCTGCTGGCTCGAGTTATTAAGATGATTCTTGCTCTGCTAGCATGCATGGACGATTGATTAATATCAATATAAGTCCCGCCCAGGAAAGATATACAGCCACTGCATTAAAGCCATGGCTGTATGAATAGACACATGAGTGGTACATCCTGCATTTATCATAACGTACTATTGTAGTGCAGAACACCAACAGCCACCAACGGAGATCATAACGGGAATGGAAAACATCCAAGCAGATTAAGTTCGGGTCATATAATATTAGGCTAATTCTAACACAAAGATAATACTGCTGTACGAGTATCTTTAACACAAAGTGCACTGTTAAACAATTCACACATTCATATGTGTCGATAATGATAATTTTGATCAACGTTCTTATTCTCATATCAATCTCTGTCAAGTATAAAACAGGCTTCTTTCGTCTGCATTTTACTTTGGAAAAGTTCGCGTAAATAGAGATTCAAATATTGAATTGCTCCTAATATATATCGAGAATTCATTTGATTTCGACCGTAAAATTAAGATCTACATTTACACGTATTACATTACACACGTACATTGCAAATTGCACATAATATTTCTAGCTATTTTTCAAATAAAAGGGAATGGCATAGGATTCGGCTGTTGTTGGGACAATTAGAAGCATACGGATACGTTATATATCCAATACTCTTCTCGCAGACAGACTGGACAGACCAATTATTTTATTGTTGGATTAATTCCACTCAAAGCAAGTTTTGCCTCTGGCTATACCTACTCAACCTTGCCTTGTTAAAGGCGATCTTAGCCCAAATTTGATGCAAGCTTCAGGCTGATACTTGGGAGTGAAGAACGCATCTTATATTCTAATCTGATGCCCATTAAATTGCACTTTCTAAATTGCTCCTCCCTCCAAGCAAGGCGTATAGTATAATGCACACGTTGTTCTAAGGAATTTAATACCAAGGCAGAGCGGTTGGGGTTTAACTTAAATTGCTCAAGCTGTGAAAAATCACATCATCGAACGATTGTCTACATTTTAAAGCCTGTCCTGGTACTGAGTGTCATCACCTCCAACCCCAACTCACCACCGCCCTTCCCGCCCTCTCCCACACCAGGCAGTGGGGCCAATGACAGCAGGGTTTAACAGGTAACATATATACTCTGGATATGTCAGATTGGTGTCCCTCCAGTGAGACTTCTCTCACCTGCATGTAACCAGACATCCCCACACCTGGACACACCTGGTATCTCCACGGTAGCAACAAAATTAAAAGCCAAAGAGAACAAACGTTTGTTTCTCTGACAAGACGCACGCTATACTACAAATCTTTCTAACGTATTTTCCAAATAATTAACAGGGAATACTGACTTGGGTAGAACTTCATTTTTTTCACGAATGTCAGTATAAAACAATCAGGGTGTAAACAAGGTGTCATCTCTAAAATTCCTTCGCAACTATACATTACTTGCATGTTTTCCTTTTAAAATAATTTTATTTGGACTCGGAATTGGTGGTAACACTATATTCTCAAGAGATCCACAACAAATAACACAGAAAAGATAATATTACAGTACATACAATTAAAACATTTAACAATATTCATATATGTTGAAGATTAAATGAGTGATACAATTTATCCAAGACAATTACTTAATAATTAGTAGTATAACGCAAATGATATTTTTAACTCCGATAAAATGATTATGTCAACATTAAGTAGGGTCGTACTTCATTTTGTATCAGTCAGTTTTATTTATTTCAATACGGACTACTCCGTTTCTTTCCGCGTTAGTTTTGCTTGGCCTAAGAGGAACCTAATCCCTATCTTAAGGTGATTGGCACTTAATCTAACCTATTCATCAGTTCGTAGATTCGGGTGATCCATTGCTTTTCAGTGCGCAGGTGTGTGACCGAAGGTGCTAGCGATAGGTAAATCTACATCCCTCCAACCCAGGTGTTAGTAATTGCTTCACCTGATCAGAACGCTTCAGAGCTTTCGTTTAATAATTGATGAAATATCATTTTTGTCTGCCCCATAAACATGCGTAGGAGTAAAAGAGAGGAATGAAAATACCAACATTTTCTACTTTTTATAAATGTAAGTGTTGTTGTATGTAATGTTATATAGACCCGTTTAAGGTCCCAGCATATGGGCCAGGACTTCAGAAAATGTACCATTCGGCTTTCGCAATTCTCTCAAATAACCGAAATTTAAGCTAACAAATTAGGTTAAAAAAAGTTCCACATAATCGAACTGATTGTTTAAATCAACGCAATACCAAATATACTCAGATTCACCTATAGTAGGCTATTTACATTTTTTCAGTCTAATTTGGGGAAAAAATGTCACCATCGTACACTTTCTGACGCCCTCACCATTATTTGGTTAAAGGCGTGTGTGGATTTATTCTGCAGGTAAGGGTCAAGTCTCCGTGACCCTCCATGGAAGATCGATAGTTTAAACTATACACGTGTTTCAGCTTCTATCTCATCCTTATATTTGCATAATCCTTTTTGGAAAAAACACCTTTTATAGGAGGATTTAAATTAACTTGCATCGGATCGACTTTCTTTCATTTCAACCAATGTGTCCATCAGCAGGAGAGACACAAAACCTTGCTTTTTCTTGATCGCCTCCCCATTATATATCACAATCACATCCAAGGCCTGTGCAGGTGTACGTAAGATGATATGGTAGGCACATGTTTAAAAAACCAGCCTGTGATTGCTATTGGACAGGTAACCTATGGCATCATTAATGATCAGTGTATACCACTGGCCGTATACGTCTATTAAGGGTCCACCCACGGGCCTACCTCCTGATTAAAGGTATCTATACCTCCACTTACAGGTGTGCTAAACTGGTCCTTAAAATGGCATTCCCAGGTAATGCGACACTGGAGGAGATATAGGAGGACAGTTTGACACCTGTGCAGGTGATCTTTCACCATCCTCTAACTAACTAAGGTGTTGGTCCACGTGTGATGTGAACCAAGAGCAATCAGTCTTGGGAAGGTGAGGTTTTGAGCGCTCTTAACCCTTACTATCGGGAGAGTCGTTGTAGAGAACAATCCGCGAATAAAAATACGCCTGGATCGTCCATTTTAATTGGCGTAGATTATTATACTTGGTTTTTTCCCTGCATAACTCTTAAGAAGCGCTTATTAATTCACGTCACTGTCGTCTGGTTTATGAAGGGACGTTTGGCGAAATCCTAGCAATGCAAGAGTTAATTTTTACTAATGGCGGGTGTGGATGAGTTGTTCTCCGTGCTCAATTGGAAGTGAAGTTTTCTCATGGTTGCCAGGTAACAATATCCTCCAGCTGACACCTTGCTGTAAGTGATAGCTAGAGTTAGGAATGTTTCTGATCTTTACCGACAGAGGGCACTGCGCAGTCGGGAGGGGGCAGGCGGACAGAAAACAGAAAGCTTATGTCCCCAAGGTGTGAAAATCATAAATGACAGAGAGCAGAGCACCGGTGTGTGTGTATAGCTATGTACAGAAACAAGCTGCCTTCACTGGCTAATTATTTTTGCTAATTATGCTTGGTTGGTATTTTTACTATTCAGTTTTCCTCCGGGCTATGACTTGGAAACAAAATTAACTATAAAAAATGTGAATTGTCTGATTTTGTGGAAGAAGCGTGTTGCGAAAATTACCGTTTGAAAGGCCTATTTTGGTGTAAAGTGGTTCCATATTGCAAATTATCCTCTTTCCATTCAGAAAATATGGTGTAATAAATAGTGTGCTCTGCTTTTTCTTCCACTAGGTACTATATTTTGTGTTAAAGGGGTGATTTATTGCAGTGCGGAGTACTTCTAATAGGGCTCGTCATATTAATATCCAACAGATCTGCTACTTCGGATTCTTACTTTAAGATGTTGAAAAGCCCCTGGGGCACACCTTGCTGATGGTTGAGAAGCACAGACCTCTAAACAATAAAATGAAAGAGGCCAAAGAATATAGATCTATGTGGCCGTTTCTTCTACAAAAAAGACAAGGCAGTGTGAATAATAGCACATTGTGTACTATCTCATATATGGAAACATTTTACATTGAACCCTTAAAGTAAATTTTAAAGAAATATTTCTTGACCTTCTCTACCCCACCAATAAGTACTACATTTTGGACTTAATTCACCCCAAAAACATGCTAGAACATCCACTGATTTCATGATAGTTTTAACATTATTCATGAATATATATGGTTCAAATTTGTATAGACGATAACTGGGTGAGGATATGACGGATGTTTTGATCCCTGACTGTGGTGTGAGTTGTTGATGATCATCACTGGTAGCTCCAGCGAGCGCTTGTGATCTGCCAATAGCTGCAGGTGTGCGCTGTGGGAAACCTTCTCACATTTCACCGTCCTACCTGCCTGGATCCCACGCCTCTACATGTGTCATGTCGCTGCTGTGAACCCTTGAGTAATATCAAAAACGTACTGAGTCTATTTCCCTGCATTATCTGAATGATGCTCTTCTAAAGTGAACTTGATTACTGTGGAGTATTGCTCTGATTCTCTTTAGAGGAAAGGCACAAATTGGCAAATTATTATTCGTCGTCAGTCTTGATTTAATCCCACGGTCAATTGAAAGAAAGAAATGCTTAATTCAGCCGAATGCGTCCCACATTTTCATCATTGCACTTCTAAACAGTCGATTTCGCAAGGAACCTGTACCTAACCACAGTATACTACATGTTAGTCAGCAAGGAAATAAACACAGGCATCATGATCCTTTACTTCTGTCAGAATGTCTTCTTCTTAGTGTACCTCACTTTGGATGCAATAACTTATAAGTTAATAAGTTATCTATAGATGTATTCAACAGGTATAGAATCATTATACTCGCTGATCTTTCTTTTTATATCCCAGGCATTTTGCTTAGCTGGAATTTGGTTCCTTTTGATTTCAATTTCAATGTAATTTTCGGCTGGGTAATCAACACCAGTGTCCTTTGGAAGCACCATAAGCACCAATGTATCACGTGACCCTGGCAGATCGCTCAGTTTACCACACAGCGCCCCCTACACCTAGCGGACTATTGTTGAATTATCACGGTAATCAGACATTGGTATACGCAGTGATATGGGGTATCCCAACTGTATAATTTATTGAAAGATATAACCCAACATTTATTGGAACTTTGTCCAATATCAAGAATACTCTCGGTTTTTATTGTACAATGAAGCCCTATAGCTCCCTTAACATCCAACCTTCTGTATATATGCTATGAAATATGTTTGCGATCATTGATTCATGTTGCGAATTAAGTTCATTTCCTTCTTAACACTTCAAGGACAGACTTTTAAGGGTGACGCTACACGACCAATGTGTTCATGGCACAAGCCAGAACAATAAACCTGCACGGTCGGGATCAAAAGCTGGCGATGTGGTCTCTCATCAGCTCGGGCAATGTGATGGATGGGCTGCAGGACTTGAGCCTGACGGACCAGATGCAATTTCAGGCTTCTTTTCTAGAGCTAATGAGCCGTTCGCCATATCAGAGTTTATTTTGCCTTAGGCTCAAGTTTTCTCCCCCCTTTTTATAGGGGTAAATCCAGCTCAGGTGTGTGGTGGAAGAATGGGGGTGTTGTGGCCTTTGCTGTGGTCAGCGCCCTTTCTTGACTTACATTTTAATTTTATTAGGAAACATTCAATTTTCCTGTGGAGAAAACCTTAACGCGTCTTCACGGTTAAATTACGTAAATATTAGGTAATAAGAGGAATACAGACGTTTGTTACATAATATAAAAACATATTTCATATCTATAGAAACCATCTAATAGAATATTTGACGTTGAGTCTGCGTCAAAAAGAAAAGACTTTTAGCACAATAGAGTCCAACATACACATGCGCAATTCATCAATAGAGTTTTGAACCAATAGACAAGCTTCCTTACAACGCACTTGTCTAACGGTACGCGTGTCAGTTGATGTCAGTTTCGTGACCATTTATCTGAATCCCAACAAAACTTTTATTTCCCATCAACGTCTCTGCTGGTACAAAGACAACTTCCAACACCTCCAACAAATGACATCACACTGGAGGAGGCACGTCGTCACCGCTGGTGCGACCGGTCGCGACAATACAGTCTCTCCCCCTTTCTTTAATTACCCTAAATTGGCTCATTGATGAAGTTCACTGCGATTGTTTCCAACCCAACCGTTCCTTCCCGTTAGCACCAACAGGTGGCAGATTGAATGGGGCGCCCGTGAACTGAAATGGGCGAGCCCCGAGGTGACACGTCACACCTTCAGAACGCTGACTAGTGAAAGTGAACAAAAGCTGGCATTCACTAGGTGAAAGTTCTCTCCTGATAAGTTTTCTTTCAGTGTCCAAAATTCTCCCCCTCCAGTGATTAGATTTTGTTATTGGTGATACATTAGGGAGCACCAATCAAGTGATTATAAAACAGTCACGTGGGGACTTACGTAGGAGTGGAGCAGCGACAACATGGCCCAAGGCATGTAAATTAGCCTTTGGGTTAATGGATAAGAGTATCTTTGAATTGTTATCTAAGTATTTGCATTTTTATAGCACTTTAGATAATGAAAAATGTTGATATTAAAGTTATTTTTCCAATATATGGACAGCTATACTACTGAACATTAATTAGTTGATTCTAAGGCCAAATGAAAGAAAGAGGTTGGGTCTTACAGAAAAAGAGATCTTTTACCTTATCCCTACATTACACCTAAAGATTGTTTTACTCTACCTAAAAATCAGTCCCCCCCCCCCCCCCACACACACACACAATTACAATTAAAACTTGAACACACACCTCCTAACCAGAAATCCCTGAAATGGGCATTTCTCCTTTCAGATTAAAAATATAATTGTTATGAAATTATCGGTGTAATCTGTCCCCGAACGGTAGTTTGTTAAAAAGAAAATGCTAATCCCCCCCCCCCCCCCCCAGCCCCGATCGTAGTTCTCACCTGGTCTGAACCGGAAATTAACCTATCTTTTGGGGGCCTAAGATCCCACGATGCACTTTGTGGTACCATTGGAACGCTTCTATTCGAATTATTCTACATATATTTGAACTATTTTTCTCTTTGGGGTAAAATTGGTCAGGGGTAGGAGAATCTATCGAGTCTACAGACAAAGAAAACGACCCTCGAAGTCAAAATTCTTAAACTGTTAACCTCAACTATAATTGGCGCATTCAACACACGCGTTATCTCACAAGGTCGGCCTTTCCAATCCCCTCATCCCCTACACTCTTCTCCCATCACGAGGAAAACTGTGAAGATAAGAATTCACATCCCATTTGAAAATTAGCATAAAGACCAATCATTTTGTGAGGGGCCGAATTAATTCGCCCAATTAATTAAGACGTGCAGAGAGGCGACTATTGAAAGGTGACAATGTTACATAAAGTTTCCGTCAATTTGTATTTCCTTATCGATTGACCTAGGACGTGGAAGTGAAATGGCAAAACACATGAAAAAATAGTCCAACCGTTGGTATAGTGGGTATAGAGTAAGAGATCTATGTATCGTTGTCATTTAGAATACCTTAATTCGGATGTTGTTAATAAAGGACGTAAGAAACCATGCAACTAATAAGGAAAAGGACAAGTTTAAACAAAAAAATGTTTGTCTTTAAAATGTAGAACAATAGAAACAAATATAAACTACTGTGACACTGATTGAGTATATCTTTTACGAGTAGCGTAGTATTACTCTAAGATACAATGTCTATGTAATTGGTTTTGATGCTCTCACTGGTTACCTAAAGGGTAATCCAAGAAGGTGTATCAATTTTAGATACTTCCTTACATTAACAATAGGTGGCGCAGGCAACATCCGCTAATGTCAAGCGCGAAATGTGAAGCGACAGCGGAAAGCGCTGACTGGAGGCCATCCTCGTCACCTGTGACGTCACATGACGTCATGTGTCATTTGTACAGTAATGGCAGGATACAATCTGGCGTAATTCAAACCAGATTGACAAGAGAGAATGTCAGTTAGGCGCGCGTTAAGAAGGGCGCAGACGACAGCAGAAAGGCTCGCTGATCCTGATCGAATAAGACTTAAATTAAAAGAAGGACTCATTTTAGACTCATCCTGGGGAACAAATTAGAGCGCGGGGAGGGGGTGCGACGTGTCCGACGTGAATAAGATGCGGCGGGACGGAAGGAATAAAGGTCGGGATTGGGCGCGCGATGCTCGGGTGTTGTTGGAGTAAAGCGGTGTTAGCGAAAGTGCTGAGGCCATCAATGGCTGTTAATCTCACGCCCAATGGAGCGCAGGAGTACAAATATTTGTTTAAGGCGAACTTAGAGTACGCGAGAAGAAGATCGCTACAGCGACAACGACCCGCCGTTCCTGGTTGTTTTTCTAGCGTTCCGCCGGGTTAACCTTAGTATAAATCTCAGTAGTTTAATGACCACTTGACGTACGAGAATTCGATTATTGTCGTATAGGCCTACATGTAATGATGTATGCCTATCTTATTTAACATGATTTTAATTGAATTGGTCCTATGATGAGGCGCATTGATATTTTCACGATCGATTCTTACACAGCAAGCACGCTAGCCGTTGCTTATACAATTCAGTTAGATCCAAAGTGATCAAATAACATTACAGACGACCTTGTAACAATTCCATCCTAATTGAACTTTTTCATAAAAATACGTCTTGGATTATAATTCATCAAAACGCGATTGGAAAATAATTGGCGGGAGTCAACTGAGAAAAAGAGGTAGGCCTACAAAATAACGTTTGACTAAACATAGATGTGACATATTGACCGACACGTTATAATGATCCCTAAGTGGTCCTATATGTTATCAAACCAATAGGTTCGAATCGAGCGTGGCTATTTATACCCCCAGACCATTCTCATTAAGGGCGCAGACCGCGATGGGTACAAGAGGGGTACACGCACTGGCTTACTCCCTATCTAACCCTATACAATAACATAGGGTTCCTTCATGATACCTTGGAAAAGTTGACTTAAAAAACGTTTAAGAGCTGCAAAAATTCCTCAGGGATAGAGGAATACCAGCTGCCAACCAGAAGAAGGCCAAATTTCATGATTTGATTAAATTAGCTATTGGATAAGGGGTGAAATAAGTGCTAGAGCCTAGAAGCACAGTGAAATTCTTATGGATTAAATGTCATGAGAAATCTTGAAAATCCATTAAAAAATGCTGTAAATGATCGCAGACCTGAATTACTAAGCAAAAGAGTACCAAAAATGCAAATATTGGGCTAATTAGTGTTTGTGTGTAGCCAATCATTGTACATTTCACTCCCAAAATGTCAAAAAAAAGTCTTGAAAGTCACTGAAAATAGGCTATGTTATGGAGGGAATACCATGTACTCGAAATTTAGTTAATTTCTGCGATCATCCTGGTAAAATTATTAATTATTAAGTAAAAGAGTGCCTCATGTGCAACTCTCCCCATAGACTTCAGTGTTAAAAGCAACACGGTACATGGATTGTTTGTACCGGGGAGCCTGAATCCGGTCCGTCCCACCTCCTGCTGAGTTTATGGCATGGCCGTATATAGTACTGGTGGGCCAGAACTATTCCGAATCCTAACGCCCCGTAACATCTTATTCCATCACTTCGAGCTGCCATCTCGGAGTAATTGAGAATTAAAGCAATGGATAGGTTTCCCAAAAATAGGTTCATGCAAAAAAAACAGTTTAGGGTTCATTCAATTCTATTTAGTTTTAGTGAGTGAGATTGGTTGCTTTATGCCATTATCAACACATATAATATGGTTATATCAAGGGCGGGAGAGCTGAGAGGGAGGCAGTTTATGATCATACCCAGGAAAAAGAGACAGAGAAGAAGGGAGAGAGAGACAGAGAACAGAGACATATTTAGTTTTAGGTTATGTGTTTAAGATCCCTACAAAGGCTAGAAGCACGATTTTTTTTAACAACTTCATATTTATCGAACCTCAGATAATAAATATAACCATTGATTCGGAAAGGAACAGGATAGTGCTTTTGGTGTGATCCCCTTTTATCATATTTGTTGAAATGGCCATGTCATCAATATGTCATTCAGAACACTTTGAAGTCGGCTGGCGCACTCAGCAAAAGTAAACGTTGTAACCAGTTACCGGAGTGCGAAGATAAAGCCTACTAAAGGAGCCTGGGCGAATGTATCCTAGGTACTACTGTGTACGTCGATTTTTGTGCGTGAATAAAAGTAAAATAGCTATCTCGGGACGACTCTGTGTTTAACTGAGTAGCACTCATGAAAAAGAAGGTGGGAAGGGCTTTTTATAAAAAGCTTTCTCTTCATTTCAACTTTCTGTTTCAAACCAACATAGTGGACAGCCGTCATCACGCATACGCGCCCAGTCGCCCAGCCTCCCGCTGATCCCGCCTTTTCTCGCGAGACGTCAAATACAAAGAGGCGGTGTCACGGGAACATTGGCCCATGCAACAGATCGCCACAATAGGCCTCGTTTAATTGTGTGAAACTAATGTGGATTACACAATGGACTATGCATATCCCAGATATCCCAGCAGTAGTTTAACTATACCTCTCAAACGACTAGACCGTGAGAATAGATGGGAAATTCTCAATTAAAACTTAGAGATGAAGTCTCAAGTAAAGGAATGAAAAGCGTGATTGTCTTGTCAAATCTCACACATGGTAGATGAACGATTGACTGGATATTTGAATGCTGTTATGCATTGACTAGGGATCTATAGTGTGTCATTAATCTTACGTTGTCAGACTAGGGACAGACGAAGCCATCAAGTTCTCTTGTTGAGTGACTGGACACGCAAGTCTGGGGAAGAATGTTTTGTTAATCCGTTTGGATCAAAATTGACCCAAAGAATAAAGCAATCAGTTTCTTTGACACATCTTTTAAGATCGTGCGTCTAACATATGCTCTCTTAACTTGTGCGAACGTCATTGAACGCTTCCTGGTGGGTCTTTGGGTGGGTGAATGGAAACAAGGCCAAATTCGAACTATATCTGAGTAAAAAAATCATTTATCGTTCATTTTCCTACCCTATTAGTATTACTACTCTCTGTTCAGAACACAGATTTAAGTTTTACCACTGTCATTTAAATAAAGAGACAAGTTGTTCACTGTTCTTCCATGCATTACAAACATCAAAGTCAGTAAATTCTCAATTGAAATAATGAAATATACAATATAATATGAAACTCTTGTATCGAATTACCACCGAATCTATTCGAAACACATTAGAGCAGCTAGGTGTCATTTAAATAAAGATACAAGTTGATCACTGTTCTTCCATGCATCACAAACATCAAAGTCAGCAAATTCCCAATTGAAATAATGAAATACACAATATATATAAAACTTTTGTATCGAATTACCACCAAATCTATTCGTAACACATTAGAGCAGCTAGACCTAATGAATAATGATGTTTTCCACCTTTCCTTTGAGAAGGTCTTATACTTCTTGCAACTTCCTTCATTTAAATTCAACAGGATGTTTGCAGTGAATGATCAAGGGTAAACATCGATAACTCTGGCGCTGAGGGGACATTTACGTATGTTTAACTTAAGTAATACCGACGCTGATTACAAAATCAGCTTCTTTCCTTAAGAATGGCATCTGTGTCGTAAAATGTTTTTACCCCTATCACTACTGAAGATCGGTTGTGTATATCAAATAGCATTGGGCCGTTTATTGGCCCCTTTAACCAGCTGAGTTTGATCTTGTCTATGATAAGAAAACGACCGTCTCTTGATAAGGAGGTGTCGTCCTCCTCCTGGTGATATCATCAGGGCAATGAATGTGTTACGACACGGCTATTGGGTCAGGGGGAAGCTACAATCAATCCCTGGGTTCATCAACGAGATGATGTTGGTCATATTCTGCGTGTGCCATGTCAATGAGAGTAGATGTAATTTAAAACACTTAATTGCACTTACGAGATAAGATAAGATAAACGTTTTATGAAACCGTTTTACTCTAATGATGCAACAGTCTTCACTTTGTAAAAGAAAAAAGTCGTCTGCTGAACCAATAACGTCATATTTGCCCTCGTTGGCTGAACGTTTAGGCAACGAGAGTATAATCTCGTTGGTTTTAGCTAAGGTTTGAGCAACAATTCTCTTCGAATGAATCAACAGGGTATATTTGGTTATGACCGAGAACATTCGAAGATCGTGGCCGATTTTAAAGTGACATGCCAAGTCACTTTAGCTTCCCACGATCATATATTGACACTTCTTAATCCATGGTCTGGCTTTTAATCTCCTTACTTTATCCCCATCTACCACTGTTACGCCAGGTTCATTCACCCCAACAGGTTCTGCGAATGCCGATCCCTTCCCAAGATGATCCCTTCCCAAGATAATATCAACCAACTGTGTATACAATGCCAATAACGAAGATATGAAACCCAACACTAACGAAGCTGCAAGAGGCATGATCTTACCGAAACGTCCTATCGTTGCTAAGGCAACCCATGAGATATTGGTGGGGTTAGTAATTAAGTCAAAACCGTCACATGAGGGACGGGGGAGCTGGTTTTCAATGTTATTGTTCCCTGAGTGACAGTGACCATGGTTGTCAAGGCAACTTATAATAGGCAACATCCGGATTGGTAATTAGACACTCATGTGATGTTCTGTGACGTCACGGATGAATGGATTTGGGAGGATCACGTGTGTGGCAGGTATTGATGCATGAAGAGTACAAGATGAGCCGTGTCAGGTGAGAAGAGTCGTTGGGAACAGAAGGAGGCGAGGTGGCAGGAAATGTAGATCTATGCAGATAGTTACAAATCGAATTAAACATTTATTGCATTAATGGCTGCTCTGACAGAGACCTAACTGATTTCCGTCGAAGGGTTAATATTGTCATCTTGAAACAAATAGGTGATTGGTCTACTGAGAAGATAACAGTTTCCTTGCCTAACTTTCTACAATTGTCGCTTTGATCTGCCTGTTGAACCCGAAAGAATTCCATTGCAATAAGCTGGACACCAAACGCTCTGACAAATAAAAACAAAAGAATGTCCAACAGAACGCCCACCCCTACCCCCACATTTAAAAAAAACACTATTCAAATATGAAGAAATTGCTAATTTTGTGTGTATTCATTAAAGGTTAGCCCCGGGGCAGACCACAAACGGTCTGTGACAGATTATTGATCATGTTATTGCAGTGATGAAGTTACTGTAGAGACCCTTCCATTCTCTCTATAGGACTCGAGTTTCCATTTAAGATGGTAAGATAGTGAGAAATTTTATTCTGTGTGTCGTTCTATCCTAACATTTACCTTCATTTCACTACATGTATATAATTACTTATATGATGAAATGAAAGAATGGGGTACTCTCCGAACGTTCTAAGGGTGCGATTCCACTGGATCGCATCGCTCTTTTGGTCCGCCTAACAAGCAAAATAAAGGGATATTGGTGATGAATTTTGACCCTCTATCTCTCACGTTTGTTTTAATAATTCTACCATTCATTATATCATACATGCATATATCGTTCTCTCTGGAAGAGCTATTGGTTATCATAAAAGAGAGGCATCATGTTCTGGTGTATAATTACTGTATTATTACTGTACTGTATTATCTATATGTACGCATTTCCGGAAATAAACAGTATACAAACATATATGTTAATTCAATGCATATAATGGTTATTATGTTGGCTATTTTAGAGAAAGAATACTAATTCCTATGTTACATTTCAAAGTAATCACTAAGGCAAAGACCTTCATTTATGACACTTTCGCCGTTATCAATCTGTTTGGAATACTACCCCGAGTCAATTGCTTAATAATCCCTTCTATGTAGACCAAAGAAGAATTTATTAACAAATAATTAGAGAGGTAGACAATGACCATTTTGTTTTCCACTTAACGTGTACATTACCTACCACATGCCCCCTACCGGGTATAATATACATCACTGATGGACTCCCGGGCTCTCACAGAACTTCCGGGCGCATGCGCAGCTGCTGGACATTTCCGGGTTCTAAAATGTGGGCCAGGTGAGTGTTTCAGGTGAAGCCCACTTGAAAGGTGTAGAAATGGAGGGGAAAGTCTTTGTTTTAGTCGTCCCACTGACCGTTGAGGTGACGCTAATTGTAGCTAACAATGACAGGAGTCATGTAGTCCTTATACAGAACCAACAGAAGAGAATAACAGCTGTGTACAGGTCCAGCTGAGTGTTTCTATCAGATATATACGATTATTATTATTCCTTTATTTCAGTATTCAAATAGATTGATATTCTGGATTCTGATGATCAAGAGTCTCTTCCTGTTGGTTATTATTACTAAAGGAAAATGTCGTTTACAGCGTGGAATAATGTCTATATCTCAATTAATGGCGTAAATGTGATTATTAGAATTTACAGAGTAGTGTCTAGAATAAGTATGTCCTTCTCATTAGTAACATGTAGAGTAATAACCCTGGGCCATGTCTCTCTATAAACTTAGTAAACTGCAAATACATTGTAGTCACTTTCCAGTACAAATTTGATTAGAGTTCAACGTTTTTTAACACCAATACAACCATACAGATTTATTTGTCTCTCTAGGTACACTGAAGATAAGTCTTGTTTTAATCCCTGACAAAAGTGTTTGATCTTTATCGTTAAACTACCTAGTTAAACGATCAAGTTGTCAGCTAGTTGTTAGAGTCATATGATGATGGGTGGCTCGGGGAAATTGAAATTGAAACAAGAAAATATACAGATAGAATAACATCAACATGTTTTGCATGCTGAATTTCATTTAACATTTAGGTCTTATCTATTCTCACTAATTCCGCCATCCTAGAATGGGTAATTTCACCCAGGGGGTAGGGTAATAGGGGTCAAGGTCATTTGCTAAGAGGCAAGTACATCTCCTAAGATTTGATTTTAATCTGATTAAATTAAATTGTAATTCTGTGACAATCTGGATATAATTTAAGAGAGATCCCCGGGTCGGTTGGTTCTCTAAGGCTGGTTAATTTGAATGAGTGTGTGTGTGTAATATGAGGGAATTTCAAATATATCCTCGACGTATTCGTTCGTCGAATTTAAGAAAGAATAGAATCACATGGAGTTAAGACACGCACAATTAAAAATACTGCATGTGTAATAATATTAAGTATTGGAATTAACTGCATTTCATATAGACGAATCCCGAAATTGTTTATACTGTCTAGGCCCAAAGATGATAAGAGTCCCTTAAAACTGAGGGAAAGCCTGCCGTCTCGCCTCAAACCGCAAAGTGCCGTTATAATTTCATTATGACCGCAAAATGTCATGATAATCCCATTAGTCCTAGGCCAGGAAACCGATTAGCGAAGTAGGCGTCCAATCACTGACATACCATCCTTATCTGATCTGAGGGTTTGGGCCTGGACTGTATAAAGGTTTCGCAAATGATTAGAAATTACGACGAATACATTTGGATCATATGCTCAAACTGAGAAATGGTGCCGTCATTCCATATAGTCACACAATCGTCATCCTTGGACATAAGGGGTTAAAAATCGTTTCTGGTCCGGATAAGATTATGGCGCAAAATGCATCGCTCTGCCTTCCTACTTGTCAATCTATCATCGCCCACCACACACGTCAATCACCAGGCTAATCACGTCAGGATAAAGCACCATGATTGAGACATCTGTTTTCCATCCTGTAACTCACCCCTCCAGGGGACAAGGGTTAAAATATCCCAACCTGTAGGTTCAGAAAGGGTTAAATAGGAATTAGCGAGCCCGCGCCCCGCCGGGTGAAGTTATCAATGACTGGGGTGAAGCCTCCAGGGATTGTTTCAGTCAACAGTGAAATACGGAGCCCTGATGGGAACAATATGCGCTGGAAGTGTCCAACATAAATGGAATTATTCTATTGATGAAAACAGTAAGGGCCGTGTATAAATGATTGCTTTGATTAAAACACCATGAGGCCAGAGGAAGTCAGAGGCAGGCTTACCTCTTATTCCATGCTGGAAAGATTTGCAGTGATTTGCCGTAGATATACAGAGACTGCGATGGAATGAATCAAACGATCAGCAGTACGGATTTTTGCTTCTGTTCGTGACTGGTAGTATGCGCGATCACCACGACGCATGCAGTGTTACGATCTTGTCTTTTCTTGAACCGACCAGGAGATTTATTGATAAATGATTCTCTCCAAAATTACTTAGTTCACATGGAACGCAAAAGATGAAGCTAAGCTTGCCATGTTTCGCTATTCTCAGTGCGACCAACGAGACTGCTTTAATTCAGTCTCGTTGGTGCGACCAACGTGCATAGATCTATAGATGCGCGTTGGTGCGACGGAAATCCTCGGGTTCCCCCTTTTCCTTCATAGCAAAGAGAATAAAGTAATACTAATATTCTAATAGGGTATGCCGACGTAGAAGATGTTCGGCTGCCGCGTTTATGTTTGTCCAAGATGAAAAATTAATGAATATTAATGCATGATTTAGTGATTATTTCAACTTTTTTTAATAGTATAGACTCATTGGACTCGTTGTTTTGAAACATAGCGAATGACAGGTACACAGATAGACATCAATAGGTAAAACAATTAGAAATAGGGCATCCGAACATTCAGAAGCATTACAATTTTATGACACGGCTTCGTATCTCCCCATATTTTCGAAATCCTTTTAGTTTTTCTCCCTGATGTGCTACAGTGTACACCGCTCTTCTAACCCACATCCCTCAGGGCTAAAATAGCATATGTAAACTCCTATATCTATGGGCATATCTATGCAGTTCTCCAGCGTCTGCATTTAATTTGTCCTCCAGCTGCGAGCCTGTTTCTGAAAACGCTTGTTCTGCTCCTGGTCCCTTTCCTTGCCACGGCCGACTCCGCCCCACTAATAGTCTACCGGCGGGAGGGGGCGGACCTCCCGGGGAGACTCCTGGGTGTCTGTCGATCTCCTCGCCCTGGAGCATGAGGGTACGGACGCTGCAGGCGGGCACCCTGCATCTCAAGACTCTAGCCACGACGTCCTGGAGGGCTTTAATTATTACCTGGTTGCCTCCACACCAAGGAGGCAGAGATGGGCGATGGAGCAAGTGTGGAGAGAGAGAGAGAGAGAGAGAGAGTGGAGAGAGAGAGAGAGACAGAGATAATGATCTGGAGGCATAAACTGCTTATTACTAATTTTCAGGTCAACTTGTCGTTACACGAGGCTGTAATCATTGGTAACATTTGCTTTACTCCTCATTCTGCCATGCCCCCATTTTGTTGTAAATTTGTCCGTTTTACCGTTATCTTATTCGGAGGCCTTGTCTTGACATCGTTCCTCGATGCTTCGAGTAAAAGTCCCTTTTGCTCTAAGCTCGATGTTATGAATGGTTATCAGCCCTTTAGATCTTACGCTGGGGCTAATCTTGTGGGATGATATATTAAGCGAGGTATGTATACATCGTTCTTTAAAGCAGGAAAATGTGCTAAATTCCTCTGCGTTCTATATGAACTTCCGCTAAAAGTTACTAATATCCTTGTATTAACTTTTTTGCAACGGCCAATCTCAACATAATACTGTTCTTATCGTATTAAATATTCACATTAAATGCAATCATATATATGTCAACACAAAATACACAGTTTTTTTTTTAAATTATAATTTGTTAGTGTACTTATTTCAAAAACGTTACCTATTTGGTGAGTTTGTTGGCTGGACCTAATTTGCCGTTTCTGATTAGTGTTATCAGAGTTTTGCAAACACAGCTATGGTAATGTTAATTTATGTCCTAATTATTCAGGCCATTTTAAATATGAATACCATATGAATTCACCACTTTGTTATCATTTTTAAAACATAATTGAAACGTATAAGTAATGGGTGTGTGTTTTTCAATAGTATTCTTAATCCTAAACTTAGAAGTGACAGAAAGTATTTTACTCTTAGGATTAGATTAGGGATTTTATCATTCTGATTTAAGTTATATAGGCTACAGTCGCTACGGTCTGTGTGAATGATATCAATATTCTATATACTTGTTATCTACAAGTCACCGTGTCGATATCAACATGATAAAGTGCCTCCCACCCCCTCCAGACCACTGCAGATAACGGTTCCTCCAGTATGTCCCTTGGGTCCAGACCATCAATTATATACATACAGTGGCTAATAGAAATATGACTGACATATCCCCGGGGATAATTCCTTAATAATCATTTCTGTCCCAGCATAGTGATAAATGGTGCTTACTGGAGAGTGTGGTCCCCAATGCATTTAGCATTCGAGATTTCTGCAGTTTATGTGAACACTTTCGCTACTATTCGCAACTTGGAGTTACTGTATCATGAAGTTTTACCTTAAAGCTTAGAAGTAATATTCCCCTCGGGCTACTTTACAACAATAATAATAAATAATCTGGTCACTTATAGCCAGATATTTCTTTAAACCTCCTATAACTTTAGATGGGTGCACATGACGGGATTCAAGCCCTTGGTAAAGTCCCATGCTCCCTCGATCGTATATATAATTGTTTATGCGATTCAAAATTACAGTAGCATGCATAATATAATCATGTAACGTCACCTTTCTTATCTATGGAAACTAGGAAACGATTTAAAGTTTGAAGTAGAAATTAAGAATTATAATCAGCGTCTCCTATGTATACACGAATGATTGATTTATCAATTCATGTTCACCTACAGAAAGAAATAATGAAGGTGTCAGAAATAGCCTTGGTTACGTAGTTAGTTATTAGGGTAGCACATCCATCACACTTTTCCGTCAGAAAGCTTTCCTCCAGTCACCACATGTGTGGCTACATTCAGCTACCTATATACATCTCAGTATTACAGAGTACTGCAGCAATAGGTCGCGCAGGGTATAGGTAACCGAACACCGCCTTGCATTACATTTACAGACATGATAACAATGTCCTTCATTTTTCGGAGCCAGCCTCTGACCTTTCCCTGAATCCATCAGTGTTTTGGATGACGCCTCATGTGTGAACTGTCTTTTCGTTATTCTTCGACTCCGACATTTCCCTGACCCTTGCAAATGGTTCCAGTCCTTGGACTGAAGTTTTATCTTCCGAGCAGCATATCTCTGTCCCTTTTCCCGTTTAGGATTTCCTTCGTCTTGATACAGTGGACGTTTCTAATTACCGCGCGTATAAACATGTTTTCTCAAGAGCATCTGCTCAAGAGAATAGAAGTAAATTCCCCGTGCCATGCTGGTGCATCAAACCAAAACAATACATTATCTTGGCCCCTACAAAATATCGGGTTTTTGTTGTCATAGGAATAAGAACTGGCCCAATCACTCTCTGGTACCATGTGCCATTTCAACGGAAGTGGAGACAAGAAGAATGGCATCGGGACTTCCGTTCAGGAACCCCGACTGTGCAGGACTGTACAGGCCATGTCCATTGCAACTGGAGTGACAGGTCTTTGACACGATATCTTTAAGAAAACACATTTAGCAAAATCAAGCCTATGTTTCAGTACCGACTCACCTCGGGAAACATCTGTGCTTCATTTTGAGTCTAATTTGAGATTTTCCAAGAGGTGGAGCAATTCCTAGTAGGGGTTGAAAACCCCCTGCCTCGCCTCAGACTGATGGGGGTAAAAGAAATCACCCTAACCCCCCTCTAACATGACACTTAATCCCAAAGCTATACCTCTGCCCAAATTCTGAGAACGATATAGCATGTCATACGTCCATCTGTCAACCTAGGCTCTGACAGTTCTCTCCACGAGGGTCCGGCTTGATATTGGCCGTGTGTATACTATATGACTGCCAGTTAGGGTGATATATCATTATAATGATAAACTTGGTGCTACACACCAACATCCACTGCCTGTATTTACCACGCTTGCTTACAAACGTAAGTATGCGGACGCGTGAGCAGAGTTGAGGGACATGTAGCTACATGTGTGGGAGCCGTTTATTGTCCCACGGGGTTAGCCTTCTTGGACTAACCTCTAGGGGCTCAGCTAATGAATAAATGGATATGTTTTGTGCCACACATTCCTGCTCCAACTATATAGGAGTCACTCTGAAGCTGTGAGATTGATTTAAATGTATAGGAAGACCTAGGGTTAAGAGATAAGAATTCTTCCCTGGAACCCACACATGTCAACGTGCCTTCAGATCCTATCCTGTATCGAGATCTAGCTAGATTTTACAGAGGGCAAACCTACAGTTTTGCAATGATACCCCTGTGCGTTCATGTGAACTACATGTCCTTGAAGAACAGTAAAACACTGCCTGTGTCAAATGTATTCATGAAAGATGTTAGCATGTACAGTCTCGTATTGCTTCACGATTTGCCCATTCCTATGACCCCTGGTCATTTCCCTGACACTATCAGATCATTTCCTCAACTGTATACATAGTTCTACTTCTGGAAACGTCCGATGTACATGTAAAATCAAAGTAACCCAAGACTATCAAGGAGTAAAGGGTGTTGCCATTTGCAAAACCCCTGAGCCAAACATCAACAGATTCATTTTGAAAAGAAACAAGTGTTCCTCGCATAATAGCTGGAGGGGGTACCACGTCGGCGATGAGAAAACAGAGAGATGAAGATCTAGCGATAGCGAAATGGCGAACATTCTTCTAGTGCGGAAACAGCTGGTGTGCAGTTTTCTAGGTGTATGTAACTGTGTGTACCTTATAATCGCAAATAGTAAAAACATGAAAATATCTTTGGGAAAAAACATACGTCTCTTCCCTGTTATTTTCCTAACCGAAAGTCGTCTGCCCGGTTATATCAATTGAACTCATATTTGCATGTAAACCGTTTAGAATAGTACAATGCGGAACATGTGCACTACATCTGGTCACTGTGGGTTCACTATTTGACAATACCCATATAAATAACATGGCAATTATCAATGTTTGCATGTTCCCTGAAATTCCCTCGCGTGCCTCGCAATGCGAAATAGCCTATATGAGACACGCGGAATTAAAAGATTGCCATGATTTCTCTTTACTCAGCAAATTACCACGTCACCGACAAACTACGTCCATGTCATGAGCACATGGTCTGAATGACGTCATGTCGGAGATGGTCCGGCGACAATGATAGTCCTCGTCGCCCGATGACAATTTACCTCACTTCTCATAACGAGTTATAACGCCAGGGAAAAGATTTCCTGTCATTGCAAAATTCTTAAAGTAGGCCTACCCACCATGCGTGACATGGTGTAATTAGATCGATGTGTTTCTTATAGTGATTGGCTATCGTGTTCACTGATGTTCAAGGCAGTTTAGAGCTAGAAAAACATAAAATAATTTGGGCTGGTTTGAAGTCTATCATGCATTATTAGCTCATCCACAGTCTAAAGATGAATTTGTCCTTCAACTTTTCTCGAAAAACCCGACAGTCTGGGAACTACCAGGAATTGTGCAGTCTGACTCTGAGAGTGGGTGGTGATAATTAAGCACTATCAAAATTAAGATGTCAGTACATTTCTCACCCCGACGGTTTGTTTCACTTTCACAATGACCGAGGACCTCGTGTGCACGTGACCGTCTCCTGCTGATGGAAAAACAACTGCAACCCAGCGTGAAGCAGATCACGCGAGAGCTCGTGAGCGTACGAGATTGAGATGACATTAATTCTTTGTCCGCGATTTGAAACATCGACCCTCCATATGAATGCTAGCAATCCTGTCTACAAAATAGACCCATAACGACGTCATTTCCTACTTATGACATGGCACTGGCCCATATTTGACATTAAAGGGAAATAAGAGCTTTATCAATGAATATCTGGCAGCAAGGAGTACAAAAATAAACTTACTGAGAACTAAGATGTGTCTATTTCATGTCAAGACTTATTTTCTGTGTGGGGGGAGTGGTCGAGGCAGGGCTGAGATGGCCTGCTCAGGGCGACATGCATGGCCATGAACAGTATACATAAAAGATGATGGATTGTATGGATTTTGGTAAATGTTTACCCAAAGTTTCCGTCTGCTTTTGTTAAGCTGTAATGAGTAAAACATAGGTGTATAGCACAGGCATTGCAATAGCTGGCTACCCGCAATGTTCTCAAACTGAGAGAAATGACTTGGTGTGAGCATAGCATTGAAACGCCGACGGTTTAATATGTACACATGCTGAACCTCTCTCTGCAGATGCGAACCCTTGGGTGTTTCAAATATCTCAACGCACAATCTAGTCAATAAAACATCAACTATTTGTGTTTGGTTGGATATTGATTATCATGCTACATCTAGCAACTACAGATTCTACTCGGATTCTCCTCCATGTCGGTTTACAATGCCCAGGATTGTTTTTATTATTATATTTCCACGGACCAGTGTTACACGAGGATCAGAAAGGAGAATATCATGACAAATGGATCCATAGAATGAGTTTTATTTCCCAAATAAAAAAATACAAATGGCTTAATCGTGCTAAAATACGGTTTCATGGTAGTGATTCATGCATATCAAATTGAGGGCATTTTGCTGGGCTCAATTTGAAAGTACAATGAACCCCACATTGGGTTTCGGCGGAGCAAAAAGTAGAAACAGTTAAACATGGGAGGGCGATTCTTAAAGTGGTAGTAGTAAGCGTTCAGCAGTTGAGAGCGCATATAAAAAAGGAGTTTGAGGTGAGGGTGGTGCAATATGTAATGTATTTTTTATTGACATATAATGAGTCATTGTTATTAATCATATCATTATTTGCCCTATTTAAGCCTTTGAACAATTAATATTATATAACAATACAGGGGGGTGGGTGGGAGGGGGTAGAAGGAGGGGAGGGAGGTGAGGGGTTGAAAGGAAGTGAGAGAGGGAGGGAGGATTAAAGGGTAGGAAAGGGAGGGGGAAAGGAGGGAGGGAGGGGAAGGGGAGGGGGTAGGAGAGAGGCTAATGAAAAGAATGATCCTTCACCTTTGAGAGATGAAGACTGAATGAGTGTCCCTAAAGATGAGTCATTGGTCACATGATCACCTGACATGAAAACATGGTCACATGACATGGAGAGAATGATTTTGATTGGACGGGAGGATCACCTGATAAAGTGATGCATGACTTTAAGCATGATGTTATAATCATTGGATACCATATATGGGTTTATGAGGTGATGACCTTTTGCCCTTGTATTTAATACATGTTATGATTTCATAATGGGTGGAGATATTGTGAAACATTTTAGGTATAAAAGACTTTCACTCTCAATGAGAGCCACATCTACACAATGGATTCAACACTGTCAGACGTCCAAATTGCAGTATACATTGATTTTTTCAATGAAGCAGAATCACTGTTTTTATGGGCACAGCAAAATGGAATTTTGAACAAAGCAATTATTGTTCAAAGGATTTGTGATCTTAGAGCAAAGGTAAGAAATGATTCTTTTCATTATTACTCGAAATTTATGATATGTATATAGATAGAGGCATATTATTTTAATAATTTTTAGGAGATATTATTAGTTGATATTTATAATATATCATTTTTACATTAATTTTTTCAGGAAACTAATGAAGCACTTGAGCGCCATCATCGAAATATTCAGTTAATGACAAATTTGACTGATATTGAACAGTACATGTCTGATAACAATATTCAAGAGGATCATATAATTACGGGGAAAAAAGCTGAACTTGAGGTGAAGTAGAAAGTATTTTATTATACTTATTGCTAAAGACATATTTTAGTACATAAACATGTTATTTGTATTACAAATTCAACTTTGATATTTCTACTTTACACACTCTACGTAAGCTAATATAACCTATTTTACTAAAAAAACAATATAAGTTTTATTCTGCTAACACATTAAAGTTTAATATATTTTCTTTATGCTTATTTAGATTCACATTTTGGATGAATTCTTTGTGAATCCCCCACAAACATCGAATACATTTTTTCATCCACCTGAAAACAATAAACAACATATTTCTTCAATTCCAAGCACATCGTTTCCTCCACTCCCAAGCACATCGCTTGCTCCAATTCCAAGCACATCGATCGCTCCGACCCCAAGCACATCATTTGCTTCAATTCCAAGCACATCGTTTGTTGTGAATTCACCCGCATTAATTGATTCACATAACTTCCATTCCACGACTTTTTCGATAGCACCTGCAAACAATGAAGAATGTGCTATTTTATCTTCATATTATCAATCCGGTGATGGAATAAGAAAGAAGGAATTAACAACAAAAGTTAAGGGACGACAAGGGAAAAAGATTTCTAACCAGCAACAATTTTCATGCCCTCACTGCACTAAAGGATTTACTTATAAAAGGAATTACAACAAGCATGTTGATGTGTGTTTGGAAAAAGTAGGATGTGAACATTGTCAAAAGGTTTTTAAATCTGTACAGGAAAAGAACAAGCATCAGCTTTCTTGCCCGACAGTTACATGCAAGGTTTGCGGGCATGTAAGCAATTCAAAACCCGAGCATGAACAGCATAGCAGACTTCATAATCATAAACTTTATTCCTGCAAGAAATGTGAAGAAACGTTTAGATCAAAAAAGGATCTTTCAACACATCAAGGGATGCTGCATGGAGGTGGAGATATAGGGCAGAGCTTTCCATGGGGGGATAACAACCCCTGGGAAAATGCAGACGGAGAACAAGATAAAGAGCTTAAACTCGCAATTATATCTAACAAAGGACATATTCTTGCAAGTCACAAGGTTGGTGATATTGTCTCCGTTTTTAATTTCCCGACAAACAATTTAGAAAATGGAATGAGTGAAATTTCCGATCATTTAAACAAAATCTTTGTAAATCAAAATCATGCATTTAGAGTGAATATTGCTTTTGGGGTTATTGTGCAAAATATCGAAACATCTGAATATAGGTATTTTATCCCTTATAAAAATAGCACAATTTTTGATCTTCCATTAAGGATAAACAGTCATAAGGATTTAGAAAAAATGAAAGAAAAACTAGCAGAAGTAAATGTGGATGAATACTTTATAATGAATAGACCTAATACAAAGTGGGTAGGAGTAATGATTGTAAATGCAACATATTTTATAACAAAGTCTAATTATGTTTTAGGGAAGGGTTTTTTACCCGACTTTATTAAGTGTAAAACATCGATAACAGGGATGGATAGCGATAGAAGTAGGAGGCAGCCTATTACGGATAACTTATGTGCATTTAGATGTTTAGCTGCGTTTAAAAAGTGTGATAGGATAACATTATCTGCAATTGTTTTTTATCATAAGTATAGAGAGTATCTTTTCAATGTTTTAGGAAGGCGAATAACAAGTGACCCCAAACTTTTTCAAGGTCTTCTAATTGAGGACATAGGCGAGTTTGAGAGATGTTTTGAGGTTTCTATATATGTTTATGAACTTACTCCTAATGATACGGTCATTCTTCGATATAAACCATCCACGAATTATATAAAGACTATGTACTTGAATATGTACGAAAGTCATTTATCTTATATAAATAATTTTTCAGCATATGCTAAGAAATTCTCATGCTCATTATGTGTTCGAATTTTTGACAAAATTTCAAATTACAAAACGCATCTTTCGAAATGCGGGAAAAGAACATCATATAAATTAAAAGGAGGATATTACTCATCTCCACGCACAATTTTTGACGAGCTTGAAAATAATGGGGTTATAGTTCCGGATAATTTACGTTTTTTTGAACACTTTGCAGTTTTTGATATCGAGTCTCTTTTGGAAAAGGTTGAACCTGGAAATGCTGAAAAGCTGCATTGGATGCAAAAGCATTCTGCAATATCAGTTTCAATTTGTTCTAACATTCCAGGTTTCACAAATCCAAAATGTTTTATTGATTCTGATTTAAAATCATTAACATTAAAAATGCTCAAGTATTTGCAAAAAATCCAGGAAACATCATACAAAATTCAGCTTGAAAAGTTTGAACCGTATATTCAGCAATTAAAGAAAATTCAGGATGAATGTTTAGAAGAACAGATGAATGAAGAATGGTTTCCAAAATCAGATTATTTCAATGAAAATAAAGAACAAAATGAACATGAGAATGATGATGATGATTATGATGAAGAAGAGGAAGAGGAGGAATATGTTGAGGATATAAACGAAACAGAATGTTTAGACGAACTTGAGAGTTCATATAATGAAAAACTAAATGAAAAATTAAAAAGTGAAAATAAATCACAAGATGGCGGTGGACCTCATCACAGGATGAGGAAGTATTTAGAATCAATTTACTCTAAATTTATTCGATACATAGAAGAAATCCCTGTTCTCGGGTTTAATTCCGCAAGGTATGACATAAATGTTCTTAAAACTGAACTTCTAAGGCATATGTTTAAACACATCCAATTTTCTGAAACAGAAGGAGGATTTGTAATTAAAAAGGGAAATTCGTACATGGTTATCTCAAACGGGAAGATAAGGTTTTTAGATATTTGTCAGTATCTCGTTCCAGGAGTGTCGTATGATCGATTTTTAACTGCGTATAATGTTTCACAGTCAAAAAGCTTTTTTTGTTACGATTACTTAGATTCTCCTGCACGGCTGGAAGAGGGGCACCTCCCCCCACATGACGCGTTTTATTCATCCCTAAAACAGAAGAACATATCTGCTGCAGAGTATGAATCGCTTGAACACATTTGGAAAGATAATAAAATGCAGAAATTATCAGATCTCCTTCAATTTTATAACAATTTGGATGTGTTTCCATTTGTAGAAGCGGTGATAAAACTTCAAAGGTTTTACTTTGATAGGGGTATTGATTTGTTCAAAGATTCATTTTCTGCACCTGGTGTGGCTCGTAAAATGCTTTTTAAATCAGCTGAGGATAATAATACATTTTTTCCTTTAATGGGGAATGAGAATGAAGATTTGTATCTGACATACAAAAAAAACTTGGTTGGAGGTCCTTCTATTGTTTTTTGTAGACATCAAAAGGTTGATGAAACACTTGTTCGTGAAGAGGGTGAGAAGATTTGTAAAAACATTGTAGGGTTTGATGCAAATGCATTGTATCTTTATTGTATAAGCCAGGCAATGCCTACTGGGATGTTTATTCGGAGGACTTCTGCTAAAGCGTTCTCTCCAGAAAAACATTGCCAATATTTTATTGCTACAATATGGCTAGAATGGATTGCATACAAAGAAAAGCGAAATATATTTCATTTCGCTAGAAATGGAAAGGAAAAACGCATTGGTCCATATTTTTGTGACGGGTTTGATTCAAATGAGAATAAGATATTTGAATTTTATGGATGCGCATTTCATGCCTGTGCATGCACAGCCGGGCGAATTGATGAGGAAATTAGGACTAAAGTTATAAAAAGAAACAGGTTTCGTGAAAAGTATATTAAAAGTAAAGGATATGATGTTGTAATAGAGTGGGAATGTAACTTTCGGGAAAAAATGTTACACAGTGATGAGCTGAAGGATTTTTCAAAAAGATTCTTTCCTGAATTTTATAAGAACCATCAAGGTAAGGTGTCTTCGGAAGAGATATTACACGGGGTAAAATCTGGTGAATTATTCGGTGCAGTTGAGGTCGATATTCACGTACCTGAACAATGGGGGGGTGAATTTAAAAGATTATTATGCCCGAATGAATATTTTTCTGAAATGTCTCCGTTGTTTTGCACAGTTAATATAAAAATGAGTGAAATTGGTGATCACATGAAAAATCATATTGTTAGACATAATCTATCAACAAAACCAAGAAAGTTGCTTGTAAGCGGAATGAAAGCTAGCAAGGTTTTGTTAGCAACTCCGTTGTTAAAGTGGTATATTGAACACGGTATGAAAGTTACAAAGGTATATCAAGTTGTGGAATTTATTCCGAAGCGATGTTTTAAACTTTTTGAAGAAGACGTTACTAAGGCCCGTCGAAGCGGGGACTTAGATCCCGCACAAAAAGTTATTGCAGACACTATGAAACTTATCGGTAACTCGGCTTATGGCGGTGTAATAATGCAAAAAGAAAAACATCACAATGTTTCATATTGCTCATCCCGAAGAAAAGCGTTATTAAAGGTAAACTCTCCTCAGTTTAAAAAAATGACAGAGCTTGGGGATGAATTTTATGAAGTGGAAATGTGCAAAGAAAGAATAGTTTTGGATATGCCTCTTTACATTGGTTTTACGATTTTACAGTACGCAAAACTTAAAATGTTAGAGTTTTATTACGATTGTATAGATACATATATCGATCGACAAGATTTTTGCTATGTTACGATGGATACTGATAGTGCATATTTATCATTATCCTTTCCGTCCCTTTTAGAATCTGTAAAAATGGATAAAAAAGATCAATTCATATGCGAAGTGTATAATAGATGTAATGATGATGCTAAGCCGGAGTGGTTTGTTCGTGAATGTTGTCAAAAACATAAATCATTTGATAATAGATTACCTGGTGTAATGAAAGAAGAAGCTAATGGAACAGAAATTATTGCATTGAGTAGTAAGACTTATTTTTTAAAAAACAATGATGATCCAAAGTTTAGTTGTAAGGGTGTAAACAAATTCAGGGTGAAAAATCCCGAAGAGATATATCTAAATGTATTATCGTTAAAAAAACCGGTTCAATGTAAAAATATTGGGATTCGAGTTCATTGCAATACTATGTTTACATACACATTATCAAAGATCGGATTTAACTATTTCTATTGCAAACGTGAAGTTCAGGATGACGGAATTAGAACAAAGCCTTTAAAAATCACTTTATCCCCATGGGATTTAATTGAAAGGGAAATTTTCTCCACTGAGTGGGAGCCGTTATCACCATTGTATAAGTGTCGTTTATTTTATGATGGAAAGGAGTTTAACTCATCACACCAATTATTCAATTATCGATGTGCATTGTTTCACAATAAAATAAGTATTTGTGAGGAAATTGAATCTTGCACAAATCCATATGAAATAAAGAATGCAATTAAGTGTCTTTCATGTTCGACAAGCTGGTATGAAATAAGAGATCATATAATGACTGAAGTTCTTGTTCTTAAATTAAGACATGTTAACGAAGTTAGGAGAATTCTTTATAGATCATTAGATCTACCTCTTGTGTACGCAAGTCGAAATGAATGTTATTGGGGGATAGGAGTTTCGAAAAAGGTTGCGAATATTTTATCTGTTGATGAGTATAAAGGAAGAAATCGACTAGGTGAACTTTGGGAAGAGGTTAGAACAGAATATCGGAATGAAATTGCATTACAAGGGATTAATACTCCTCAATGTGAATATTGCTCATTACGAAAAACAAATATCGTTTCAGGTGTTTGTGATGAATGTTTGGAATTTATATAAACTGTTTTATATCATACTGTTGTTTGTTGTTTGTTATTTTAATCAAGTTTTGTATTTGCGACATAATTTGAGAGTATATATATATATATATATAAGTGTAAGCGAGCATTATCGAAAAATTCATGAGTAGATCTTTTGAAACGCATCTTTAAAATGGAAATTGAAATCGTGGATTATCATTTTTATTCTCCCTGCACTATATCAATTTCGGGATCAACATCGTCAGGTAAAACATCTTTCGTAAAAAAACTCATAACGCATAAGAATGTTATGTTTAAAACACCACCAGTAAAAGTCATATATTGTTACGGAGTATGGCAGGACGGATTTAATAACGTTCAGGATGTTGAATTTATACGAGGACTTCCTGATATAGAAAATATCGAACTTGGAAATGGTCACACGCTCATAATAATAGACGATTTAATGGATGAAGTTGTTCGTGACCAAAAAATGCAGCATTTGTTTACAAGAGAATCTCATCATCAAAACATAACAGTTATATATATAAATCAAAATATGTTTTGTCAAGGAAAATACAGTCGTTGCATTAACTTAAATAGTATGTATCTTATTCTTTTCCAAAACCCGAGAGATGTGCAACAGATTGCAACATTAGGAAGACAACTAGGAATGGGAAAAAAAGTAATTGCTGCTTTTAATGATGCAACATCTGAACCTTTCAATTACTTAATAATCGATTTATCACCACATAATCATACAAATATAAAACTTAAAAGTCATATTTTCCCTTTTGAAGATTTAGTGACCTACTTTTGAGGTATATATATATATATAAGCAAGACAAATTTTCATAATTCCGAATAATGCCTCGGTTTCCGACACTAGCTCATATTCTCTCGCGTGAAATAACTTTCGAGAAATGGCCAAGAACGGACATAAATGGGTCAAAATTAGCCGAAAATGGATTTTTCTATCTAGGAGATGGTGATATGGTGCAATGTTACAACTGTGGAATAGTTATTCATTCTTGGGAAACATGCGATATAATTCCTTTAGAACACATTGTTCACTCACCTGGATGTGAACTGGCAGCTTTTCAGTTACAAAAATATAACGACATTCCCTCTTTCATGATATTAACATTTGATAAGTTTAAACAAATCACGAAGGAAGTCGAAAAGGTTAAATGTACTCAAAAAGCAATTTATAATCTTCTTTGCGAAATCCTGCAGGACGCCATCACAGAAGATGAAATAGGATAAAAAATTGAACATTTACGCATATTTTAAAGACAGGACTTAATGTGGTAAATGAATAAAAGGAACACAGGATAATGTCAAAGTTGATAAAGGATAACAGTCAATACATCGTGTTATTATTATCAACAAGTAAAAAGCAAGCTACTGCATTATTAGATACTGCAACAAAGGATCAAATACAAACATTAAGTGAAATATTAATCAATTTACTTTCATCAAGTGCATTATTTCAGCACACAAACGGGTTGATACTTTCAAAGAAGAAAACATTATCAAAAATTGCAGATGATAACAATAGCATATCATACCGCGGGAAACTTATTAGCAAACATTATAAGATTGTATATGATGTTCTGCATTCTGTTAAAAATATCATATTCGACTTAATATTCACACTCGAAAATGAAAAAAATGGTGATCATCCCGTATGAACAATACGTGAGACAAACGGATGAGAAAAATAAAGATGAAGTGAAAATCCCTATTGAATCTCATAACAAAGTTCCACAACGAGATGATGTTCATAACTCAAATGTTGAAACGCATAATAATGCGATTAAACATGAGAATAAAGCACATGAAGGAAATGAGGAAAAACTTAGGGAACGCGCACCAATAAAAGAAGAAAATGCAGGTTTGAATGAAACTGAATCTGACGAACAAGTAGAACAAGGAGAAGAAGAAGAAGAAGAAGAAGAAAAAGTCGAACCAACAACATTAAAAAGATCTCTTCGATCCCGAAAGCAGAAAGGACAAGGAGATAATAAACGAAGGCAGACGTTTTCTCCGTATTCTTCTCATTCTCGCCCTCCTCCTCCAGGTCTTCCTGAATCTTCTCAAACAAAAAAAATTGATTTTAAAAATAATCGCTTAATTGGAGATGGTGCATCATCTTCCACAAATCCTTACACTGGAAAAGAGGTGAATTCTAAAGTTTATATTTGGAAGCAAGTTTGGGAAAAAAATGGATAAATACTTAAAATCGATATATTATAACCCTGAAAATAATGCTTCATACGGAGGTGTTGAAAAACTATATAGACAAGCAATTGTAGATGGAAATAAGTTTAAGAAGAAGTCAATAAAGAATTGGCTTAAAAAACAAGACACATACACGGTATTTAAGCCTTCCATTCTTAACTTTGAAAGGAGGAGGGTTATCGTACCTCGTAAATATTTTCAGTTTGATTTGGACACTGTTAATATGGTTAAATGGCAGGTTGAAAACAATGGTTATGCTTTTATTTTAGTTTGTATTGATATATTTACTAGATATCTTTGGACATTTCCTATGAACACTTTGCAAGGGAAGGAAGTTTCAAAGGTGATGGATCATTTGTTTTCAATTCAAAGATGTGATGTTGCAAGAACAGACGCTGGTTCTGAATTTGTTAACAAAGATTCAAATAAAGTGTTTAAAAAATGGAAAATAACACACGTCATAACAAGAAATGAAACTAAAGCAAACTATGCAGAGCGGGTTATAAAAACAATAAAAGGAAAAATAACTAAACATTTATATTCTATCGGATCCCATAAATGGGTTGATGTTTTAGAAAAAGTAACAAATTCATACAATTCGTCATTTCATAGATCGATCGGAATGTCTCCATTAAAAGCACTTAACTATGATCAAACAGAATTATGGAACAAGCAGTTTAACATTAAACCTGCATCTAATAAATCTAAACCCGTATCTGATGAAAGCAAACAACAAAGTGAAATTGAAATTGATAACATTGTTAGATTGGCACGATTTCGTAAACAGTTTCACAGGGCATATGATGAAAATTGGACACATGAATTATTTATTATTGTTTATAAGTTCTATGTTGAACGTATCCCTCAATTTAAAATAAAATCATGGAACAATTCCCTTATTGAAGGAACTTTTTATGAAAACGAATTACAAAAGGTTATTATTAACGACGACACAGTATATAAGATTGAGAGAGTCGTTAAGAAGGAAAGAAGAAACAACATAAACGGGAGTATCGTGCACTGGCTTGGATGGTCGGATGAGTATAATACGTGGCTACCTGACAAGGAGATAAAAGATCTCAACTTATAATCGAAAGATAAAATGTATCTTTTTTTAAACTCCGATTCTTCTGAAAAGATTTTTCCGCATAATTCTGGGTTTAACTTTATTGTGAACCTTTCCCAAGAGTTCGATTCAAATGAGTATGAAATTGCATTAACGGAAATTAAATGGAGTTCTGAATTTCATGATAAAACAGACTTATACGTGTTTTGTGATGTTCTCGACCATTCGTCATTTGTTTATAAAAAGTTTCAACCTATTCTAAGAATTGTTGATAAATCCTAAGTGTTTGAAAATCCGTATTACATGAAAATGAAGAACGAAGTTATAAACTCAATAGGAGTGTATATAAGATCGAAAGAAGGGAAAGAATTTAGTACAGAGCCAGAGTCAATAAGGTGCACACTTCACATTCGAAAAGAAAGAAGAAAGTGATAAAATGACTTCATACGTACGGTATATCCCAAACGCGGAAGTTTATAAAAACATTGATCAAAAAAAACATTCCGGCAAACGATTTTATACATCTCAAAAAGGGAAAGGAGGTGGTGATATAAAAATGGTATCCTCAAATCAGGAAGCCATTGAAAGAGCGAAGCTTGATCTGCAGAGACAGTCACTTGGATCTGGAGAAGCCTTTCCATCAACGTCGAAAAAACGAACTTCATATACAAAAAAATCTCCAAAAAAGAGAAAATTCGCTAAATAAAAATGGCGTACATTCCGGAAGGAGCTGGAGAAGGATATGAGGATAAGTTGGCTTTATTTACAATCCCACCTGTAGAAACAGGTATTCAAGAAGTTTATTACAAAACATTTAGACCGGTTGGATCGATATCTGCAAATAGTGTGATTGAATTTGACATCCCGAATAACTCAGCAGACTATGTAATGCTAAATAAGACAAGACTTCACCTTGCACTTGAAATATTAACAGATGAAGGAAAACCGATAGGAAGTCTCGATAAAGACCCAGTTGGGCTTGTTAATATTCCGGCTTCATCTATCTTTAATCAAGTTCAGGTGTCATTACAAAACAAGCTTTTATCATCCGGTGTTGGTGGGAACTATCCGTACAAGGCGGTTATCGATACATTACTTGGATACGGAATAAACGACTTTTCGAGTTGGCTTACATTAACCGCATTTAAGAAAGACGTTGCTGGAATAATGGATGATTATGAGCTTAAGGAAAATCACGGATTATTGCAAAGAGCAGACTTAACTTCGAATGGAAAAACATTAACTGTTTGTACGAAAATATTTACAGATATTACGGAACAGGAACGATTAATTTTAAACGGAGTTCCGATAAATATGAAATTTTATCCTGCAACCGATGATTTTAAACTAATGTATAAAAAGATTGGGAGCGATTCTAGCGAAAACTTTTTTTCTGCTTTTTCCGTTATTCAAAATGAAAGAAAATTTAATGCTGAAAGCGGCGAAGGAAATCCCACCCCACCAAGTACTCCCCCATCACCAGTTTCTCCCCCGGTCGTCCCCAGATCAAAAACATATAGTTTAAATGTGAAATCTGCTTTTATTTCTGTTCCATTTGTTAAAATTCATCCGGGATTAATTATAACGCATGGTGAAATCATTAAGACTTTTCCTGCAATTTACCCATATACAAGAAGCGATATCAAAACGTTTAATGTTCCTATTAACAGCTATGACTATATTGTAGAGAATCTTTTTCAAAACTACATTCCAAAGAGACTTGTTATTGCATTTGTTGCATCTGAAGCAGGGATTGGAAGCCCTCAAAGAAACCCTTTTAACTTTGCAAATTTTGGTGTTAATTATCTTGGATTTGAAATCGACGGTCAAAATCCCATCCCTCCACATACTCCGGACTATAAAAATAACCACTATACTGGGTCTTACTCGTCTATATTCGAATGTATACCACCCTGGCAAAACGAAGCGCCGTCTATTTCTTATACTGAATTCGCTAACGGGTATGCGATATACGTCTTTGACTTAGAAAAAAGTAAAGGAAAATCATTTTCAAACCCAGTCAAAAGAGGGAGTACAAGACTCACCGTGAAGTTTGAATCATCGTTATCAGAACCTGTAAGAATCATCGCATATGGAACGTTTGACGGTTTATTAAATATAGACGCTGCACGAAATGTGATTGTTCATAACTAATAAAATGGATTCAAAGACGATATATGAACATTTAAAAAATAATCCAATATTTGGAGGTGTTATGTCATATGAAAATCTTGTATATTTTCGTAATGTTTCTAATTCTCCACTTATTTTTATTGTTAATACGGACAAAGCCAGTGGGAAAGGGATCCATTGGGTAGCGATCAGAATTAAAAAAGGGGAACCGTCAGAATTTTTTGATTCACTAGGTAACGAGCCAAGAAAATATAGTTCAATTATGCAATCATTCTTGATAGCTAATGGAAATGGAAAATTTGTATACTCACAAAGAAGAATCCAAGGTCGTCAACCTGTTTGTGGAAATTATTGTATATTATACACATATTTTCGAAGCAGAGGGATGAAAATGCACGAATTTATTCAAATGTTTACACAAAACACAAATCAAAATGATATAATTGTTAGTAGATGATACTTATGATACGCATTTAGACGGATAAAACTAAATGTTTATAAATAATTATTGATGTAATTATAATAAATTATGTGACATTGCATTTATTCATATTGTATAATTTATAATAAATTATGTGACATTGCATTCATTCACATGTATAATAATGTAAATATGTATAATAAACATACTTTATCCGTATTTATTCTTACCTTATATTTCGCAGTCGTCTTCAATTACATCCATGTTTACTTCCCCCATTTCAAGAGACTGATCAGGATTATAAATGGCGTTGTTAATAGAAAAATTTCTTAATCTTTTTTCCCGTCGATTATTTAAAATCTTAACAGTAATTACAAAGCATATTACTGCCACTGTAAACATTCCAAACAGGCTCGCCAAAACTGATACGATTATTATGACTGGAAAATTCCCATTTTTCGATGATGAGGGAAGAGAAGATGGGATCATGGAGACGTTTTCAAACATTGGAGTAGAAAAAATTTCCAACGTGGAATTGACATCGATTTCCTTCTGAGTAGGTGTAATATGAGATGAATATGTGGTGAAAATTGTGCTTGTTCTGAAGGGATGAGTACTCGCAGGATTTGTTTTTCGAGTCTAAAATAAAAAAAAATTTTTTGTCAACATGAATGTGTCAAAAATTCTGTTTCTGCTTAAGATAAATATCATATTAAAATATATGCATACTCAAGACATAAATATGAAATAGTAATAATTACCGTAGAAATAGATGTCGACATAATTGTTGCGGAAGACGATTTCTGACTTGGAATTGAAGCCTAAATTAAATATATTACAAATTAATATGTTAAAAAATATAGGAACGGACGACGAAAAGTGGTGGAAATGAGCAGTACATAATATTATTCATATGTACATATGTTCACTCAACAAACTCGTTCCATTTCAGGCGTATATATCAGTTTAAGCGCTTGTGAGAATAATAAACAATTACAAAATTAGTTATCGCATGTTCATTTCGGTGAATCCCTTTCCCCTCCCGTATGAGTCATGCTTACACACATATGGCGCCACGCGGTACTCACTTCCGATACAGACACATGTCCCATCTAGTGCGAAACGGAGTGGAAAAGTGGTGGATATGACCAGTGCATAATATTATTTATATCTATATATGTTCACACATCCATTTCGTTCCATTTTACGCGTATATATTTGTTTAAGTGCTTGTGAGAATATTAAACAATTACAAGATTAGTTATTGCGTGTTCATTTCGGTGAATCCCTTTCCCCTCCCGTATGAGTCATGCTTACACGCATAAGGTGCCACGCTGTACTCCCTTCCGATGCTTTGAAAGTGGGTGCACTCAATCCACCGAAAGAGCTTTGAATGAGCATGCGCAATTCTGAACGAATTTTAACTTCCGGAAAAATCTGTTCGCTCTCATTCAACATGAATCATGCTTACAGTATTGTTTCAAATTCCGATTTGAAAGCTGATTATGCAAATAAAATTAAAAATTCATCATTAGATGAATCGATCAACCCGTATTTATGATATTTTTCCAAGAAGAAAGGTTACACGGTCTGATGATGCATGTGTAAACAAACTCGATACACGAGTGAAGTGGAAGTGATCATTTTATCGCGGGGGGGAATAAATGGGAAACTTTGTTCGTGGACTCAAAATACGACTGGAGAGTGTATGAATGTCATAGTTAATCTAATTTGTACTCAATACATGTTCCTATTATTCAATTCACATATGACAATGCATTCCAATAATATCTTACCGTTTTTTTGTTTGTTGACGGATAAATAGATGGAGATGTCTTGGGGGAGTGTGTGGATGTCCTGTCATTCTCAGATTTGGTTCGAAGCGATGAGATGGTGATAAGAGATGTCATCACTGGTTTGTGAGTCGATAAAGTTGTGGATTGAAGTGAACAATCAGACATAATTCTGAACGGGCTAGAAACAGGCACTGTTCTACAATCGATTTGTTTGAACTGATTTCTTACATCAATCCATTCAAGGGCAAGAAATTTCTTGATTAAAAAATCCACGTCAAATAATTGAATATTTGAGTACTGCCAATCAAGTTCTTTGTACAGATGACTGCGTTCAATATAATAATCAAACGGTGAGCGAAAGCCACGACAGGTTATTCTTCTATGTGCCACATTGCATTCGCAAAAAATGCACATGTCTGTCTGTCCAGAAACTCCCAAAACCCAAATATGCATAATGCATGCTGTTATAATAATTACTAGCTTATCCATTCTGAGGTGTGTTCTCTTCAGCGATTCCTGGGAAAGTGATCGTGGGTTTAATCTGCAAGGGGTATCAACCCAAAATAAATAAATATCTAGGGATGTGACCTATCTATTTCGTTAGTTACCGCGTTTATGAAGTCGGTTAAGTACGTATTTATGATAGGGAAGGGAGGGGGCATGGTCATCGACCGGATGCGCTTCTTAAGAGGCGCTCTTGTGCGCTCTGCTTGTGAAGTTTTATAACATTGTCATATAAGGACACACTAGGCCCGTAAGGTGCACTAAGTTACCTTCAGTTGCATCCCGGATTTTAAACCGAACACACCATTCTTGACCTGCTAACGTTACCGAATAACTCAAGCCATTGAGAGACCGTTTTATTCGTCGGATTGGAAAGAAAATGAATTCGCTAAGAATCATATTTATTCTCGGAGTGGTGATTCATCTCATCACCAGTGATATTTGCCAAATTTGCTATTGTTCGGGAGTTCGTAAATTAACATGTAGACACGTTAGGCTGTCCATGTTTATCAAAGAGGACGTGTACTATAGAATAAGGTATGTTGATTTCCGGCTGTCAATTATTGATGTGAACCTCAAGATCCTGGATCAACGATTCCCCAACCTCGAGGAACTTGACATGAGGAATGTGAGAGGGGTTGATCTCTGCAAAGATCCCTCATTATTAAATCCTATTGAAGCTGAGGTTCAAACTAGCTGTAAAAGGGAAAAAGCAACCGCCATTAGCATAAGCGATAAAATAAGAAGGAAAAACGCGCCTCAATTTGAAAAAAACACAGGTGATCTTGCAAAACATTCAACACACGAGATAAGCACAGGTGATCATGCAAAAAATTCAACACATGACATAATACCAGTTTTAGCGTCGCATATTCCTTTTGATAATGGAAATGAGCTATCCCCCGTCCATGAGAAAATTAATGGCGGGCAAGGACAGGACAAGATATCGATTGATCAATTCAACCCTCAAGACGCTAAATTATTAGAAGCGGTAACTGAGGGGTTCAAATTACCGATAACTAACATTTCACCTGAAATTCCCGCCGAACAAAATCTTGAAAATTCTCTACGTCCGAATTTGCATAATATGGTTTCTGGTAACCTTTCTCCATCTTCAAATGAAAAGGAATTAGGTTTCAATGATGTCACGACAGCATTAGTCGAAATGGCCAATACAAGGTCTGATATTCCTAATCAAGAAATTTCTAGTACAATATTCAAAAATGAAACTAAAGGATATTCAACAAAGCAAATGCCAGTCAGAAATGAGGCAACATTAAATGTTAAAATGGGCGGGATGTACGTCACAATTACAGGAATATCTTCGGCAGCGTGTGTTATTATTGTGGGGATGATACTCGCCTGTGTGATCATTCTGGTTAGAATGAAAATAAATGCCAGAAACGAACAAGAGAATTCAGATGTCGAGCTTGACAATTTCCCGTCTCCTGTAAAACGCTCGAGTCCAGTTAAACACCCACGTGGTGGAACATCATTTATGTCAAGTGACTCTTCAACGCCACTAAACCCTATCCCTGATGACGTGTTCCTCTCAGTAATTGATTCAAGTCAAGACACATCAAATGATCACTTGCCCTCAAACAAGATTATCAAGACAGAAATAAATGACCCTAAAAAGGGTCATGATGGATCAGACACTCTAAAAAAAAGACGGAAGAAAAAAGGTCACAAAAAAAAAGAAAAAGGGTAGGTTAAACTTCATAATACTTTATTTAATAAATAGTTTTTGTTTATATGCTCATTTGTTAATAATAATTCTTTAATTATAATACTGTTTCAGTTATCTATTTGGTTATGGCTTAATGTTTATCTATTGATACGCTTCTCTCACCAGCCCATTAAATGAGCCTACTTCAAAGCCTACAGCATCAACATCGAAGAAAGGTGCTACCAAGAGCTCGACGAAAACCCCCTCCTCTACATCCTTAAAGAAAGAGGCTGACAAGACAGTTGCTCCACTAAGAAGAGCACCTCCCCCTCCCACCTCTGCACCTCCCCCCATCAATCTCGAAAATGATAGGAACCCTCCTCCAGTACCTCCGAGAAATGAGGCACCCCCTGCGACAGAAAAACGGAATAGAAAACAGACAGACTATTTTCAGGCTGGGGTAAATATTATTTATGCACTTTTAGTTTTTGAATATTTAAAATACACATTCGTATCATGAAATAATCACATATCTCATGTCCTATATTCCAATTACTATATTTCAGTTTCCATAGAATGGCATAAAACTCATCATCGAACAGTATGTCATAGGAAAGAAACATTTGTTACAGTGAAAACAAAAAAGAGACTCATATCCCGTAGAAAGCATTAGTGATAACATAATTCCAGATGAGATTAGTGCATGTGTATGCTATCATATAGAAGGATTAGCTAGTGAGGTCTTCTAAGGACAATAGAAATAACATTCCTTTATACGCTCTATTTCAAATGAAAAAGTGATTATCATATTCAGTTTCATTATTGGGATTAGATCGTTATGATTAGAAATTATTGTGATCATGTTATATTTATATCATTAATGGGATTAGAACCTATCTGGTATAGGAAAGTTCCAATAAATGAGTGTGTTTAGTATTCGAACACTCCTATGATATGTATGTCTTGACTTTAGAATTAGCTCTGTTAGCTTTATCATGATTAAACAGTGATGGTTCCATATGACCTTAGTTGCTTAATAAATAAGTTTACATTGGATTTATGTCACTGTCCTCATTTGCCCGTTAATATATTTATTTTGTGCATTCTTCTTGAATAAATCCTTCGTATAAAGCCCGATTATGTAGTATAAATACATCTCATCATAAAGATCATATCATTCTGTAAACCAGCTGTGTTAGATTTATATTGATCAAACAGTTACGGATTTATATGATGATAGTTGCTTAATAAATAACTTTTCGTTGACCTTTACTGTCCTCATTTACACTTCTTAATATGTTTATTTTATGGATTCATCTTCATGAAATCCTTCGTATAGAGCTTATATTATCTGGTATAAATACCCCTCATGATAAAGATCAATTCATTCGCTAGAGTACGTCGATTGACCATTCATTACTTCCTATTTTATCGATATAATTTATTGCAGACATGACTCAGTAAGTATTATTTTCTATATATGTGTTTAATGCGCATGCCTGCATTTTGAAATACCAGTTCAAAATCTTAATTGTTGTTTGGGTATAATAGATAAATATATATGTTAATATTTTATGTGTTTGTTAAACATAGGAATGCGTAATGTGATATTTATATGAAATATGTATCTATGTTTATATTTGTATTCCATAATTGAAATTATTTTGCTAGAGAATAACATACAAGATATATTTATCTATCTAACGTATATGCTTCGTTTATTTCAGACGCCAGTATGAAGGAGAACATGCATTCTCAAAGATAGCTGTAAAGTTAGAAGAAATTGAGTCAGAATTGTACTCGCTGGGAGAGCTACATGGCTATAATCTTAATCCTCTAAGGCGGAAGGTATGTGCCTGAACATTTATATAAAGTTCACTTTACCCTCTCTAAACAGAAGGTACGTAAATATGAATGGGATTGTGATACGAGTAGATTAATATGCATGAGTGCAAGTTTCTCTGGAATGTCTTAATTAGACGGTGGCGCCGTAGGGAGGGAAAGTCTAAAACTATATACTAGCTGCCAGGAGCATTGATACCATTACGCACTGTATTTTCATGTGTTCTGTAAAGTGGAATAGAGTACATGGACGGATACTGATGCTAACTATATCCCTAACCTATCCTTAAATGTGTGGGTCCTAAGTCAGTATAGGCAGTAGTTTTACCCCACTAGCGTCCTGACATCTAGTTTTTAGTTGATGCTCTTCTAAGATTTGCATTTAGCTCGACATGAATAACATAGACATTAGAGATGTTAATATAAATATTAAAAATAACATAATTAACATAGTATAATGACACTTGTTTTGATCTTTATTAATATAAATTACTTTATTTTTAGATGAGTTTGAGGCAAGAAAGAAGGTGCAAAAGGCGGTGGGCTGAATCTTTACGTCTACTAAATCGATGCGAGTCATGTAAAAGACACCTGAATGAAAAGACACCTCCGCTTCATCAACCTCCGCTTCATCATCCCGTTCCAAGCTTTCATGGAAGCATCACTTCGCCAGATAGTTCCCCATGTATTCCATCATATTCTGTCGAAGAGAATTCTTCCTCTGAGACTGAGACGAGCTCGGAAAATGAATCTGAATATCATCCAGAATCTTCCGCATCCGGGGGATTTTCTTCTCCAAATGTGAGGTAAGAATAAAGTATATTCCTAAGCTAATGTCATTTAAAATAAAGTAATTCATACCCAAAAAGATTAAAAAACAGTCATCATTATGCTACGATATTCGAATTATCCCAAGCAGAGAGCGTTAGATTGAAATTTAAAGGCCCCCCGGGTCAAGTGCGGGATAGGGCATTACGTTTTCCAAGTGGTGAAAAAATTCCCCAAGAGCTGTAATATAAATTTTAGTGAGAGTGATCTTGTTCCTATGTAAAACGGTATCTTTAATTTTTAGTTTTTGTTTCACAATTCTTAAATAATCTAAAAATAAACTTGACTAATATTTTATTCTAGCATTGTCCCTCAAAGCCGAAGAAGGATTTGTCCGAGAATTGAAACAAGCGACGAAAATGAAGACAAAACACTTCCTGATATTGAGAATCGATGTGATACCGAACATGATAAAGAAAAGAAGGAATATATCGTAGTACCAGACACCGATGATAATTATCCTGAGTTTGTAATTAAGGAATAAGACAAAAGTTATATTCACTCATTTTATTTTCAAACATTACCTATTATGTACATTAATTATTCATATGCATTGATTTACGCTGATTTACGTTATTAAATATTAATTAGAAGGAATAATACACACTTACAAGCATTGAATTAGAATTTCAAAAATGATTAATTACAAGCGATAATGTACCCAAATCAAATTACCATATTCTATGCATAATAAATGTTTGAATCATGAAATTGACTTTTTTGCTTCAAGTAAAATAAATTAGATTTTTGTGATGTTCTTACATGTCATGTAAAATGCTGAATTCAGTTTGAAACTTTAATTCATTAATATTCACATCTAAGTCAGCCTTTCTAATTGTGTCGGCTGAAATTATCTTAGACAGGCTATCAATAATCTTATAAACTTCCATCATTTTCTGAGTGGCCTCGTAAAGTCTTTGAACAGATATCCTTAAATGAGCTTTTCTTATAATTTCTTTCGATATTAGAAAAGGGCTTTCCTTTTGATCAACCAGCACTTGAGGAGGTGACATTTTAAGCAAATGAAATGCTTCCATTCGAAGAATATATGTATATGTCTTCTGTGAAAGTTCTGGTAAAGACGTCGTTTCAAGTGCATCTTCATCAATATCCACATACACCAATGGATCATCAGTAAGAGTCTTTCTTTCCTGTCCAGCTTGTTTACATGCCTTGAACGATAAATATCCAGAACTCGAATAGTCGATTATGTTGCCTTCCTTTATAAGTTTCCATGTGAAGCATTCAGTAGAGTATACTTTAGCTTTTTTAGCTTCGGAATCAGATTGTGCTCCTCCCTTTCTCTTTACACCTGCAACACCCCTATTCTTTATAAGGATTTCGATTGCTTCTAGCTCTGCCCATGAGATGTTAAAGCAGTCTTTCCTGAAAATAGTATACAAATATAAATGAAAATTTGATTATTCAATTTCGTTATTATGCATATTTTAAATAACATTTTTATGTTTGTTAACAAAATAAAATAATTTAGATTAAAATACAACATGGGATTATTAATAAATACTCACGAAATCCTATCCGAATATGAGTCAAGATGAATGAAAGCAACATATTCGAGATCATTGTAGTCAGTCGTAGCAATCTTCCACCCTTCATCTAGAGAAATCACTTCCTCATTCTTTAAACCCTCACGTCCATCTATCGCTGCTTGAAGATGCGATACGAAGGTGTGAATATACCTTAGTTTTTCCTTCTTTTCTCTAGTCAACGTGACCTTTCCTTTCATTTTAAACTCTAATGAAAGAGATTCTGAGACTGTGTATGAAGGCATGACTCTAAACAATGCTGGATCAGGCAGATTCAAGTATTCCTTAAAGGTGAATAAAATTCAACCAGAATTAGTCCTTAGGCAAATAATGATCAGGCAGAATGTGGATAATGCCTTAGTCGTCCGTCCAAGTGGAATAATATACTTCAAATCACATCTCTTCTTATACTATCCCTCTGCCTCTAATATTGACAAAGGATCGAACACTATCCAATCAGAAACCATTCTCATGTCTTAAATTTCACAACACTGTAACATATCCCTAATTATATCGTTTACCCATTGACTTAGGAATAACATGACATTCCATTCAATGAATTGTGTATACATTCGTATCCAAGCAAAATCGATCCAGGTATTTCTAAAAGCCAATCAGATTGTTTTTACAAGTCACGTGATCATCATATCCAATCAGAGACCGTCTAATAAGGTCACGTGATCAAGTCTAGTGTTATAACTCTTAAGGTCAATCATTCATCCATTAAGTGTCAGTGGTGAAGGATGGGTATTTTATCTTGCTTTTTAAAACCCCCTCCCTCCTCCCCTCCCCTCTCTCCCTCCCTCCCTCCCTCCCTTCCTCCCTCCCCCTACCTCCTCCCTCCCTCCCTCCCTCCCTCGAACAAATGACGTCAATTATATCAATAAACAATACATTAAATATTGCACCATCAAGCATGTGTCAACACCTCAAACTCATATATATATGCGCGCTCAACTGCTGAACGCTTACTACTAGTGGTTATGAAATGCATTGTTTACATTGGCATACTTAGACTCAGTCGTGATGGCGGTGTGCAAATGACTGTTTAGCTCTTGTGAATCATTACCCGGGCTCACTAACAGGAGGACATATGAATGATATAACCTTTTAATTTAACATTTGACCTAAAAGATCGATTATGCCTCCAAAACAGAATTACTTATAGATTACAGACAAAAATATATCACTTGATATAGGTCATTCTAAGTTACACTATTAAGCAGCTAATAAATCCATATCAGTGTGCTACAAGTTCATACTACCTATGTGTTAATTGGCTGTTTCTATCAAAGATCGATCACCATGTTCTCAATATTGCTCTGAAGGACAACAGTCTATTGTACGTTCTGCCTGCCTATAATGAGGTCTGTGGTCATAGCCTACATGGCAGTGCTGTGATTTTAGTCTATAATATTGTAAAAAAAAAATCGATGCTGATCAATTTCATGACCCACTTTTTAGAGTCGGACAATCAATATATGAAAGTAAACACGAAAATGTCTATAATTACACTCTACTTCAGCGGCCAAAATCATGTCATTTTCTATTCAGCCATGATAACCATGGAAACGGGCTCCACAATCATGTGACTCAAACCATTGTTTCCAGGCCAATTATAAAGCATTTCAAACGATTATAAGCTCTGAATAATTAATCACCTGCTCTCTACCAGTTGCCGTTGCAATAGGGCGTCCAGAGTGAGTGATGCAATTATACCGGTGGTATGAATATTATGAGAGGGGTTGGAGTTGTGTGAGCTCAAATATGGAAGGAGTATACTTAGTGGTGGAAGGTGTTGTCTCTCTTCAGCGTGGTTGCGATGGGCCTGCATGCAACACATACGATCCGCTCTAATCTACATATTTTCTCTATGCTTCCCAAGCTTTAAAATCAATACATACGCATTTTGGGGAGAGTATACATACCTGATTAGGGGATTGAGGTAGATAGTTAATAATATCCTGACAAGTCACTGTCCACTCAATAATACATCATTTTGGGTATTAATACATCAACACTAAAACTGTTAGGTCTGTCTTTATACTGTCCACTGTTTCTACATGTAGAAGTATCGATCATGCGTTGCAAAAGTATATTTCTGTCACGTTGATCAATAATCAGATTGCTGTGATTTTCACATGAATCCATTTCTTACTAATTATATGGCCACAAGTAGTTTATTTCACATGGTATTAGTGGTTGGAGTGCGATCTCCTTTCCTCATGTAGAGCGATGATATAATTACAGTGCAGTGCATTTGCGCGAAAACCTGACGCTGTTGGATCTCAGACATCCTCCCTGGCCTTCTGCGGGATCCTGGCAGGGCGGTGAAGTGGGCAATAGAGAATAGCCCATTAACTGCCAATTAGCTGGAGTTATCAAGACCCATGGCTTTATTTACATGCCTCCGCCCTCAAAACAACATCAGATGGCCCCCACTGATCAGCATCTCGCCCACCTCTCGCGATCACAGCCAAAGTCCACGAGATCTTGCGGAGCGCGTCAATGTTGCGTCAGATTGTTGATTTACTTTGCTAGTCTTACAAACAAATCCCAGTTGACCAGACCTCGCATGCTTTATTTAGTTTCTTCGGTGAAGATTATTCTTGCCTTTTGTTGCTGAATTAATGAGAGGGGAATGTGTGCTTTGGGCAGGATGGTCTCTCCGCAAAGGCGCGCGCCCTGGTGCCCCTCTAGAGGTGTGAGCTGTTTGCAGAGTTAGCCATAGAATGTGATGACACTTCACACCTAGAGAAATACCAGAGAGAAACACAGCGACCAGACAACAGCTGAAGCCTGCCCGTCAATCTATATGACTCGTCATTTGGCTCACACGGTGCAGATTCCTCTGAAGTAGTCCATTCATCGAAGTCAACGAATATTCCTAATTATTTATTGTCTTCAGACTGAATAATCAAATATTTCCCAGGATTTTAATGATTCATTATTTCCAATTTTCCCAGTCTATCGGGTAAAATATTCTTTGAATTTAAAAACATAATAATCAACTTCGACCAATTAGAGATTAGTCTTTTTGACTAAAACCAATCACTCTATAAATAATTGGAGGGGGGGGGGGGGGGGGGGGGGGGGACGCGTGTCATCCCGATTTTGAAATGGGGAATCAGATAACTCTAAAGCTTATAAAAGCCTTTATAGATGTTTCGAATGACATGTGGGTATGACATTAGATATATTCAAAACCTCACTGCACTAACTTTGCATTATCACTTAATCGATAGCCCTGCCACGGTACATAATCATATATATGATCGCCATTGTAATATAATCGCGAATATAAGTATAGTATACATCGTTCCCTCTTAAAAAGCTGTGGATTCAAACATCGCATTGTCACGTACTCTTGGAAACTATTTGAATGCGAATGCTGAATTACAGAACCATTACCTCCACTATTTAAAAGTGCTATTTACTTTTAGCTTGTACTTCCTCGGGGTTTGAGTCAAACACTGAACCAGTTTGCCTCAACAGTTCTTTCTAACATTGACACAGGCAACAATGGTTTCGGGGTATGTCAGGGCCTTCTTGTCTTCATCTCACCTAGAGTGTTTCACAGTTTGCTCTCGGGCAGACAGACAACAATTGTTGGCCTTCTTTCCAGCATATCTGTACATACAGGTGGCCTCACCGTCGTACTGCATGTTGAGTATTGTCTATACGTGTATACCTTATTATTATATTATAAAGAATGCCCTCTCGTTATAATTGTTTGTTTTTATGGATACAATAATGTCTCTTTCCGTACATATCACCTGTGAATACATAGGCATTGCTGAGACCTCTCATGTTATGCTATTCTCATCTATATTCTAGAGACTTCTATCTAATCTGCTGGTTTGAAAAGTGGAAATCCAGATCCTAGTATCATCGGAATGCTGTCCTTTTTTTAAAAGAATGATATGACTGTGCACAACCACAATCAGTAAAGCTGATGGTAGTTTGATTAAATTATTTTATTCAGGCTTAATTTAAGTTTAACGTTAATACATTTACAAAAACAAGCAAAATCCCACATGTCCCTTATATCATATCAACGAGTTTTAAAACTCGTTGATTATATGAAGCTACATTGGTTCACAGTTCATAGAATCACAGTTTCTCAATATTTTGATGCCAAGTCTTAGAACAAAACTTGTCGTCTGGGATACAGGCTGTATGTACCTGCCAAACATTTATGTGCATACTAGCCCGAGCATGTTTCATAATACAAACATGTTATGATATTTTCATTTTTTCCCTTTCATAAAAATGCAACCTTAAAGTCTGCCTCATACTGGGCCAACTGTTAGATGTTCTATCTTCGGTAGGGGAACAATGTCAAGCTGTCCCAACAACTGGTCCCATTTGTCTGTAGCCTCATTAGCCCAATTACTCTTTTGTGAGGGAGAACTGTTCCACAGGAGGTCTCACAGTTTCCTCCCACCAGTAACCTTGTATGCAGAAGCCGAAGCCACCACTAATTAACTTCTTAATTAGGACAAATGAGACGCTGGTCTTGTGACTGGAACAACCCTCAACTTGTAATTATGGCACCCTGAAATACAGGGTCGGTTACAAAATGAATAATGGTCATATACCGGTAGAAAATGAATTAAAACTTATTAATCTGCATGAGTTAATTGATAACTTATTCGTGCAATTGGGATTACCGGTGCTGTGGCCGTGTGGGTCGATACAGAGAAAACTAAAAACTCAGAACAGGGGGAGGTTAATTTGGTATTTCTATTTAAATGATGGTGTGTGACCTTTTATGCATCTAAAGGATATTGCTCCCGCCCATGCACTTAAAAAATGTCAATTCTATAAATTAATATAGTTCATAAAAGGTCCTTTGCCAATATGACAATTATAATTTGAATATACGGATATGGTTTGAATATTCTTTTCTATGGTTTTGCTACCAAGAGGGTGTAAACTTTAATGCGTATTACCACGCATGCCACTATGGAAGCGTTGAAATACCATAGCTGGCTTCACTGACGTTTATGGAATACATTTCAATTTAATCATCGAATACAAAAAGTCCATGATATGTGTGACACGACCGCCTCCATGTTGGTCCCACCCAGTGGAGGAGGCTGGGAGTCATTCTAAACCTTGTCACCCAGTATCCATGCGTGTCAACCGAAGCCCTATAATGAATAGAGCATAAATCATATGAACCACTGCAGTCATGCATGCACCAATATGTTGTTAATTCCTCCCAATATAAAACATCATATGCTTAGCTTTTTGGTGAGGCTCTCCTGCGGGAACCTAACTATTTTATTATACAGTTGGCTAAACTGACACATTCTTAATCCAAAACTAATCCCTCGGCCTAGTCTTAAGTATGGGCATGTTAACCCGTCCCTGTATACCAATAGGTAGGGTATAATCCACTGGTAGCCATTACTACAGGATTTCCAGAGGCGCTAATACTAATCCCCATATCCACGCCAGCCATGCCAAGACATTGAAAGGTTCAACTGCGACTGAAACACTGATAGGGCATTGGTCGTATTATAAACGTAATCCTCCTTCATCCACCAGGCGAATGAATAGAGTAGTTTGATTGCATCGGAAATTTAATTGAAGAAGTGTATTGTGATATTGACCTAATCGAAAGCGCAAGCGTGAAGGAAATCTTTCTTTCCCATTGTTTCCCATCAAATGTTTTGTTTCGCTTAAGAAAATATTGAACGTTGGCATATGCTTCAATTGCAATTAATAATACCATATGTTGGAATAATGTGTGTTACTCGTAATGCCTTCAGATAATGTTTGTCTTTGACACGTGTCATGTTAGCTATAGCCCTTGGAGATAGATATATTTTTATATAATTATTACATGAAATTATGATATATTGAGATAGACAGGTTGAGCATTTAGCATCAAGCTAGATGTTCAAGAAGTCGCGTGATGTAATGTATTGGACAGACAGATGTTGATCTCCTATTTTGGTTGTCCCTTGGAGGACAATTAACTCATCTTAATAGCAATGGCTATATATATCATCATTCTATGAAGGTGTTTGGATTCATCATTGACATGTTATATATTTTCCAGTGAAGAAATCAATTTTCCTTTAATATGTTATATATTTTCCAGTGAAAAAATCAATTTCTCTTTAATAACTTCATCTCAGAGTCTTTTTCTCAGTCTTTTTAAAATGTAAAGAAGACTACATTTTCATTCTGGTAAACGAGTTCCACCTAATTATACACTAAGGAATATCTGGAATATAAACGAATCATTAAATATTATAATCAGGATTTGCCATGTTAATCTACAGACGTATACACGCGTACACAACTCCAAGGTTAAGAACATCAAGAATTTATTATAACTCATATCCTATGATCCTCAGCTGCTTTAATCTGTGCCTATGACTAATAACAGCGGGATGTTTATTAATCTTAGAAGGAGAAAGTACAAGTATATTCGACGTTATTATATGATCCCACCATACATCATCTCGGTATATTAAAGTAACATGTTTGTATATTCATATCGATGAAGTGACAATGATCTAGAGAGGCCAGGGATTTTATGGGGGTTTTGAAAATAAAAAAGTATAGCCTGGAATGTAGCAAGCATGTAATTATGAATTGATGTCCAAAAGGGATTTATAAAGACTAACTTGTTTGCACATGCTATACCACATAGTGACACATAACAAAAGAATGTAAAGACAGATTCCAGGCTGCATAATCTCAATTCTATCCCCTTAGTAATTTATTGTTAAAAAGTGAAAGGAAACTTAGTGGAAGTAAACAAACATCGCATGACTTCATAATATGATGTGTATATTCATGTTAAAGTAGTTACGACCTTTAAACCAATTCCATACCCTGTGGAGAGTATAATCCATGCAGGAGGATTATCCGAACTCATAAATGGAACAGTCTACACACATGGGCTTTAGTGTCTGTTTTGTCATTCCCTCTTATTTTAATCCCAAGTATCAAAACTTGTTATAAACTTCGCAAGAGCTATACTGTACAGCTTAGAGACCAATATCTCGATTGTTTTAATATTGTGTGCATGCATTGATTTAGTTTGTGTTTACACAAATCTGTTCAACCTAACATCCTCAACTTTGAATATTATGACAAATATTTTCGACTTGTTACACACAAAAATTTCTTTTAGGTCTAAGCAGTCAGTCTTTTGCATATAAACTACGATGTTGGGTTTCACCACTAGAGGGGAGTGTGGTGCAGCTGTCTCTTACTCTTAAGTGTACTACACTAAGACCATGTCCATCCATGATCGCTACACATCGCTGTACTATTCCCCCCAACTCATCCTTTGTGGAAAACCTTTCCATTGAGCTCTAAGTGCAAACTTCAATTTAGCGGATCAAACGTAAACGGCCATTTTATAGGCTAAAAAATGACTGTCAATGATGTGTTTTTATAGTGCGCTTAATTCTGTCATAAAATATTTCGCACCAATTGTGCCTATATGACTCAGTGCGACCCACCGATTTTTATTGGCTCTTAACTGTGAATTAATAATTTAATATAAAGACTGCAATTATATTAGAAAAAGCGCTGGATTGATTTCAGTGTTGTAATTTAATCAATGAATCAAAGTAGGCTTGGCATTGATTCTGATGACTATAGAGGAATCGAGGCAGGGGAATATTCCTGATAGCCTTAGAACATGAATCAATTGACTGCGATTTCTCCGCAGTAGGAGACACAACTACTTTCTTCGCTTCTCAACATGTAATAGATAATAACACCGGGTGCTATTATACCAAAATCACCATCTAACTGTTTTCGTCGGTCGGGACACCGCGCGCCACGCTGATGTTGACCGGGCACCCCCTGCGGGTGTTCTCCGTCACAGCTCACCGGGAAGCTATCGATGTAGGTGCGGTCTCACTGAGACTCACACTACGGTGTGAGTGCGCCCGGCAGAGAAAGTCTCAGCGGAAGGCACTCGGTGCCTGTGCCCTTCCATGAGCTACAACAACACCCCAGCTTGAATAGGGCCACATGAGCCTGTCATATTGGGATTAACTGGGCATTAAACTGTTCAACTTGTGAAACTCTTCATGGTGAGCCCAAGTCAGACCGTGTGATTACAGAGAAAACATACTCTTGTGGGCTGGGAACTGTGCAAAAAAATACACATGAAGCTGCATCGATGTCAAGGCCAAGGGAAACACTCCCATTTGAAACATGTCAGGCAATAATAGTGTATAGCAAATACAATATACAATAAGTCCAAATTTCTTTCCTCCATTTGAATTCTAAGTTTAGTTTCACATGTTAATATGTGTCGAGGTACTTTATCACGGTCAGCATGAGGTAGAGCAGTTTATTCCATGATTTCCTTTTGCTTAAAGCAGCATTGGCTAATATAGAAATATTTTTTATTACGAAATGAGATAATCATAAAGACACAGAGGGAGCGAGTGACGGAACATACAAACACAGAATGAGAGTCATTGACAAACAGACAGAGAGAATAACCACACAGACACAGGGACAGGGAGCGAGGGAATACCTTATCATGTTATATATATAGAGTCTTAGTTAGAGTGAAGTAAGATACAGACACAGGGACAGATGGAGTGAAGGGACATAGTCTTCCACAGCGACAGGAAGAGTGAAGGAAGATACAGAGACAGAGAGAGAGAGAGAGAGAGAGAGAGAGAGAGTGTGTGTGTGCGTGTGAAGGACCATACTTCTACTTCTACAGAGATAGGGAGAGTGAAAAAAGATACAAACAGAGACAGAGAGAGTGGGGGTGGAATATCCAGACAGAGGGTGAAGGAACCGGGACAGTGACAGAGAGAAAGACAAATGCAAACAGAGACAGAGAGAAAGTAGAGGAACATCCACAGAGACAGGGAGTGAAAGTTCTTATAGACAGAGGCAGCGAGTCTCCAGATAGAGATAGAGAGATAGAGAGTGAAGGAATATAATTCTAGAGACACAGAGTGAAGAACATACAGACAGACAGAAAGTGAAAAAAATATAGTTCATACAGACAGAGAAAGTGAAGGAACATACAGACACAGAAAGCAGACGACATTTTGTCATGTTCCATTGCTTGTTCTGGAATGCAGTTCCATTCACGGCGCGGAATGACATGACTTTGACCCTGGTTGGTGTCCTCCAGTCCCAGTGCCACTGGAGGTAAACAGAGTGTCACATGTTACTGTGAGACACATGTGATAGCTACATGGGGCGCTACATGTTATGTATGACATATTGTCATCTCCGATACTGATATCTGACATAGGAGGTCACGCAATAATGCTAGCATCGTGTCAATATTTATTTGTGAACTAAAAGGTCATCGTTTCCTTCACACCCTGTGGTATGCCATTCTATTAGAGACTGCATCTATAGATTCCCAGCGGAATGTTCCAGTTTAACCAACAAGTATTCTCTCCTGTAAGCTTTCCCTGAACGAGACAATTCCAAAAGTATTGAGGATCAAGATGGTGGGGCCTTGGTCCGGGGGTGGGGGTGGGGGTGGGGGTGGGGGGGGACTACTTCCTCATCCTCAGCCTCCAAAGTATTGGCCTTTCCAGGAAGGTTTTGAAAGCTTATTCTCTGCCCAATGTCTTGGTGTGGGTGTTTATCTATCTATGTGTGACCACATGTTGTTTAAAGAGGCTTCGCCCCCCCCCCCCCCCACACACACAGTCTATACCAATTTTACCAAGACATTTCCTGGCTCACCTCCTCATCCATAGAATAAACATGCAACATGTTACATTTTCAGATGCTTGGATTAAAACCTTTCACCACACAATGGACAAAGGTCAGATTTAGTCGATCTTATAACGATGAACTTGCATAAGATCCACTACCAAATAAATACCCTGCCTAGTTCCTAAATTATAATGTATTCGGTTCCCTGTCTCATGAGCATACACAAATTAAATTGATACCAAACAACTCGGCATTAACAAAACTAAGTTATTGCCATAATACTCTAAAATTAATGTTTTAAAAACTGCACAAAGAAAGAAAAGAACTTACAAAGTCAAAACGGACATAGGCTTTAATAGATTGTCTGTATATTGTCGTATTCTATGCATCCGGTTTAACTTACTTAAAATTGGAATATAAAAATATGGAAATTATACCAATAACCTTTAAAAAAATATAATGATGACCATGAAATTTCAAATTTCACATTTCAAACGAAACAATGAATCCTAGCAATCAATGAAAGCTCGTTTCTCCTACTGGAGATAAATATTGGGAGGAGAATTATCTCGAAATTACCGGCTATTTACAAAGAAGACCTTACCATGCCCTATATTTCTCTTGCCTGAAGTACTGCCTCGACTATTTTTTATTTCTTTTCCTCTTTTAATCCATTTCGAAATCATGCTATAGTTCCGTGCACCAGCTGTGATGCCTTCCCACTTCCTCCAACTGCTATCTTTTCTTATTCTTCCTCCTCCCACCTTCTCCCCCTCCCCTCCTCCACCACTTTGTCCACCGCCTCCCCTTTGTCCACCTTAGCTCCTCCTCCCATTCCCTTCCTTCTTCTCCCTTCGTCTGCATCTTCCTGACCTCCTCTTCCTCCTCCCATTCCCCTCTCCCTCCTCCATCTGCCCCCTCCCACCCCTCCTCCTCTCCTCTACCCCCGGTCTCCCCTCCTCCTCTTCCTGTCCTCCTCCTCTCCTCCCCCTCCTCCCCTCCCCCTCCTCCTCTTTATGTCGTCCTCCTCCCCTCCCCTCCTCTCCAGTCCTCTTCCTCCTCCCTCCCCCTCCTCCTCTTCCCCCTCCTCCTACATCTCCCCTCCTCCTCTTCCTCTCCCCCTCCCCTCCAGTCGTCCTCTTCCTCCCCTCCCCATCTCCTCCTCCCCTCTTCCCTTCCTCCCCTCCCCTCCTCCCCCCCCCCCTCTCCCCCCACCTCCTCCTCCCCCCCCCCTCTCCCCCACCTCCTCCTCCCCCACCTCCTCCTCCTCCAGCTCGTGCTCCAGGGGACCACATGGAGGTGTTACCCACTGAGTGCTTACACAGGCCAGCTGGGACAGTCTGGTGGCCGGCAGTCAACACGCAACAAGACACCCCAATCGCCCTCAGCGCTTCTCCACTCATTATCTCATCCTTCCCTGGAGAAGCGCACTTGTACCTCAACCCGAGACTCGGTAATTAATTTTCATAGCTGGCTTATGTAAACAAGGCTTGTTGGTAGGCTGGCGGTTCGGGCCGAAGGTGCACTTGTCATGTAGGAGGAGCTGTGTGTGTATCTTCCCTTCCCTTCCTCTCCCCCTCACCTTCTCTCTCAGCATCTTACTCTCTCCAACGAGTATGGAACAGGTTTGAATTTACTCTCGTTGCTCTCTCCAACAAGAGTAGAATATACCCCTTCTCATTGTCCTCCACCACCCACTAAAAAGAAAAGGGGGCTAACGTACCTCCGCCCTCATAGTAAACCCTCTAACACCGTTTTATTCTTTTCTTTAGGTTTCACTCGAAAATAAATATTAAAAAATAGAGCTTCAGCTAAATAAGACCTAGACATTGGTATAAGCGTTAGAAGTATGCTTATAACTGTAGGGGGAAGTTATCTAAGGTATATATATACATATATAAGCAGGGTCAATGGTCACCCCCTTAGCCCCCCTGAGCAGGGTACTGGATCCACGATCGCAGCTTCACTGTGTTCCCTTTGGCAAATCCTCCTCTACTTTACACTTTGGCAGACGTAGTACCTACCAGTGCATAAGTATTTTGACATTGGAAAAATTCAAGGCTGGAGAATTATTTCATGTGGATGTATTTCTAGCATTGACACTTTTTTAAGCCCGTATATCCTAGAGGCATACTAACTAAGAAGCCAGTTCTTTTAAATTTCAAAACCAATTCCTATAGGAATAAAGTTCCGTGTATATACATGACACCTTGATTTTTTGTGTGGATCGAGTGCATTTTAGTCAGGATTATGAAGGCGTTAGGCAACAGCTGTAATTCTTATAGTCATATTCGCGGTTTCTCTTCAGTACTTGCGATACTTTGTATTTCTGTGAACCCTCATTTAGTTAAGCATTGTTGGCTAAAGGAATGTTTGTATGCAAAAGGGAAAGAACCATAAACGCCCAATATAAATGTTAGTGGGTAGCAACAACAGGGTGGGACAGTTGTTTATTTTATTGATGGGATAAGCATTGGCGGAGAAAGGTAGCTGTTTTCATTGTAATGGGATACATAGGTGTCATGTTTGTAGATGCAATTAATTTTCCAAGCGAGTTTGAAAGGCGTGTAAGTGTCATTGGAAGTATAGTTATGTTACATGTATACCGAATGAGTAACATGTTCAGATTTGGAACTATTTAAAATGTGGTTCTATGACCGTTTAAATCTCTATATTCTTCGTTTGCCATAGTTTTTTTTTATTAAATTACTCGAGATGGTATCGCATGCACTATATATGCATGCATATCTCAGATAATTGAAAAAAACCTAAGTACAGAAGACCCAGTGGGCTTTTAAATATTTTCTTTGACATTGTCCAAAGTCCATTCAATCCCATGACCCACTCTTATGTTATCCATATTGAGCGCAGCAGGGAAGACCAACCTTTCTCTATAGGGATCCAAACATGGCCGACCTAAATGTCAATGCAGCTTCCAGCTACACACCCTGTTGAGATCAGCTTTCTTTCTCAAATAAATTCATTCCACTTACATTTCAGTTGCAAAAACTGAAAAGGCATTTAAGGCATCCTGCCTGTATTGATCGTCAAGTGCGAGCCCAATAATCAATTGACCAATTTGTTCCCTGTAGATATGAAGTACGCCACTGATGAGTCCTCTATAACATTGGCGCCACTTGCACCGCAACCCAGACGACATTTCGACTGGGGCAGACGACAATTCAACAGGGGAATCTCATCATTTGTAAGCAATGAATAAAAGCGTGACTCGCACAATAACCTGACCGCACCCGATTGCTATCTCTGATGAAATGAAAACAAATCACTTAACTAGACAAAAAATATTGCTTGGGGACATGTGAATTTTAACGTGTCTTCGTTATGCTCCCCAAGATAAAATCGATTGCCTTTCAGTGCCAATAATCTGAGAGGATTTGATAGCTCTGTGTTATCATTATCCCGTAGAGCTATTACTTCCAAGCTTGTGAATACGATGATAGTACACCAGAGATATGAGTAGACCAGTCCGAGACTATTCCCCGCCAAAGAACACTCATAATTGTCGGCAAAACAGATAAAAACTAAAGCATGTACCTAAGAAGAACACCAACAAGAGATGGTGTGGAGTTGGGTTGAGGACTGTCGATCTTCATTGTGTACAGGGGTTGCAGGGATATTTTAGGGCTTGGTGTGGATTCCCATGCTAGGTTTGAGGAGAAGATTGAGAGGTGAGAGGCCGGCATCATAGGGCTGAACTCCGGGAGTTCACAGTTTGCCTCTCCAGGCTCACACGCAAGGTCTCACAACACCAAATCTGATAATTTTACCCTCTCTGATGCTCAGACATGAATAAAGTCAGGCCCGCTGCAAACTGTATGCTGCTGGGTTCAAACTGTTACCCTCCATTCAGATGAAAGAATAATTGCTTATGCTAACTGCATGGGCATTATTTCACAATTCAACAACCGTTGTTTTAGTTTTTGTATCATATAGAATTTACATGCTGTGACCTCCAATCCACAAACGACCCCAAATATATTATTTCAGTCGGTATAGAGTGACTGTATTGGACAGGTTGGATATTGTTAATAACGTGAATCTCATTGTAGTAATAAACAAAATAGACATAAATCGTTGTTGAATCAGTGTATCGAATCCAGCACCCTTGAGCTGTGCAACTGTATGCCTGTGTGGATCGGCGGGAGGCAAACATTGGCAATCTTTGCACATAAACAGTTAGTTCTTGTGATTCCCCTGACTCCCGCTTGGAGGACTACTGATAAGGGCCGGTCCCACTGGCCGCCCGTACACGATGGAGTGGTGTGGCAAAAAAAGGAATCAAGCTGAGCCCCCTCAGGACGTTACGACTCTACTGTGTCAATGTTATATTGGATTAAAATCTGTGCGTGGTCATGAAAACCATAGCTTTAATATCTATCTATCTGGGCATGAAGGTTGGCTATGTATTGTTTATTTCACTTTTGAAATGGTTACTATTGCAAGGTAGGTAAAATCTCAGCCCCTAGTTAAGGTAGTCGGTTGATCACAGTCCCCCTAGGGCTCTGAGAATGAAGTCGTATTTCATTCTAGTTGACATCTTGCCTCAATGAGATTGGCAGCCGCTCACACATGCGCACAAGGGGTCTTGTTCACGGCTGTTTGCCTTGATGAGACTGTAGGCGGGGCCCGCCCTTGTCAATCACTCTGCGTCGACCAATGAAGAGTGAGTATTGGTTGGGACGTCTTGCGGTGAAGCGCGGAGTATGACCAGCAAGTGTTTTTTAGTGTGGAGTAGTCTACAGAGACCTGAGAGCTACACATATGAAGCACCGAACCCTTGGGGTTCTAGCACAGTATTGGTAGGCATCACACATCCAACACCTCCTGCGTGTAAGCGAGACACAGGAGGGATATAGAAGGGGGTATACAGATCATATTGACTGCCTCTACCTACCAACTACAACACTCGCACCTTACTCCAGTGTGGAACCAGCAAGCGCCACACCGGGGGAGTTTGGACTGACACATCAGCCCCAACACTCCACACAGGCAAGTGAAATACAGTTGCAGTTTTCACCTGGAGGAGTTGTGTGCTCCCATTGTGTATACCAACTGAAGACAACTTCGCCTTTGTACTACAACTGCTTGGAGGGTGACCGTGCTAAAGACTACTTCGCACCAATAACAGTTGTTGATTGTTGTTTCACTCCACCGCTACAACCATCACTAGCCGACCACAACACTGACTAGGTTACTACTCCAACCTTAGAGCTACTTTCCACAAAGCATCCACGGTTCGCCAGTCGCTCAAGAAGGTGGCTCACAACAACGTCCTCCTAGGTTGTGCTCAGTTTGTCGCTCAGCATTTTATCCCTTTGGTCGCAGGTCGCGATTCTCTGCTCGTCGTCACCTCCTGTAGGTTTGGTATCTCTGACTGCTACTGGCGGAAGGGTGGACAGGGGGCGGTAGTGCGGCCTGCCAGCAGGAGCAGTACTTCCCGGGTAGAGAGTATAAACCAGAAAGTGGTAGGGAGGTGGACACCAGTGGTCTTCTCACACACTCTGGCAGCACAGCTCGCAGCTCTCTTACCCTCTCCTCTCACCTGGAGTTCCAATTCATCTGCAGGAGGGATATCGATAATAACAAGAAGTTAACCCTTAATTATACCTAAGGCTTATATACCAATACAACACTTCTTGAAGAAGTTGAATCAAGTCTGGACTACTGCAACACATTGGACATACTAGAATTTTGGAATGAGTGTATGCAATTACCTGGACTTGTAAAATACCTAACTGTGCGTTCTTTCTTGCATTGTGGATAGAATTCAATCTCATCGTGATTGCTATTTTCCGACCTGTTTCAGGAGTCTGGAAATATACTCTTGACACACCAATGAAATTTCATTAAGGTATTTTACAGGATTGTTCCTCATTTATTCTGGCTTCAATGCCACATATTTCAATGATTGGTGGCATCAGTTCTACTGATCGTTCTAATTAATACCATATTTCTCCGCAATACGCTAGCAACAAATTCTTCATGATGTTGAATCCTTTCATGGACACAGCCCACACGGCTCACCTGGGGCACGCCGGCATCAAGCTGTCTCCCACTCACGGCATGGGTGACGGTACGGGCGGGGGCCAGCAGCAATACGGGGCGCAGAACGGTTACGCTATGACGCACCCCCACCACCACGTCCCCTCATACGCCGCCCGCGACTTCCTCCTCCGGCGGGACCACATGTCCGGTCTGAGCGACCACCAAACCGGCTCCCACCACTCCATGTTCGTCCCATCCTCGGCAGCCCTCCACGGCGCCCACCACACCGACGCCGCATCGTCGGCGGTGATCTTCCCCGGCCTCCACGAAGGTCACCACACGAGCGCCGCGGCGCAAATAAACGGCCAGATGAGGCTTAGCATCCCAGGAGCCGACATGTACGGCAGAGCCGACCAATTTAACCAAATGACGAGCCCAAGAACTGATCACTTTCACCCTTCTATGAATATGAACATGAATATGTCCCATATGAACCATCACATGAACCACCACATGGGTCATCCTCACGGCCCCGGAGCCTTCTTCCGTTACATGCGGCCACCGATAAAACAAGAACATTCTTGTATGTGGATCGAGCCTGACCAGCCAGAGCCTAAGAAACCCTGCAATAAGACATTCTCTACAATGCACGAGATAGTCACACATTTAACTGTTGAACATGTAGGTGGACCAGAACAAGCGAGTCATGCTTGTTTTTGGCAATCTTGCGCTAGAGAAGGTAAACCATTCAAGGCCAAGTACAAGCTTGTCAATCACATTCGCGTACACACAGGAGAGAAGCCTTTCCCATGTCCTTTCCCTGGATGTGGTAAAGTGTTCGCCCGATCAGAGAACCTCAAAATCCATAAAAGAACTCATACAGGTAAATATTTCTGTCTAGGAAACGTCGCTGTTATTGTGGTCATGCCTGTCTTATTTTATAATATTTCTTTCAGAAGCCACTTGGAGACTAAAGACATATACATTGATTTTTTAATCTTTTATTTTATATGGGAGAAGGGGTGGATGTAAAGAGTAATCTGGGAGCTCTCCAAACTGTTAACATGCATAACTGCGTGTTAGTTACGTGATTAGATCCCTCTGTTATCCTCAACTTCTTACAGGAATTAGTGTTCTGTCTCGGCCCGATTGTCAATAGAAAGCCACTAGGGAAGAGGTTTTTCATCGCCTGAATAATAGGACTTGCAATATCATCCTATGTTCCCCTTATCATTACAATGATTCAGGAGGAATTAACACATATCCGACAGAGACCATATCCACAGACGATTCTTTCAGCCGAAATTCACTTCGGTGGCTTGTTGCCAAACAAATCCATCTCTCCCTAATCTTCTACCCCTTATAACATATACACTCGGGAGGAGTCTGGTAGGGAAGCACCAGGAGTCTATAGATAATATTGATTATCAATAGCCTAACACCACCATAGCACGTAGTATGAAGGTTTAGGTGTCAATGAACCACATGGGAAAGCTACCAACACACATAACAATAATAATATGAATATATCAATATTTTAACCTCATAAATTCTAGGGTAGCTTAGTCAGTGAACATCAGTAAACATCGTAATTGTACTTCCTCTGCCTTTTCTGAAATACCATTTAGAATTATTAATTGTACTTCCTCTGCCTTTTCTGAAATACCATTTAGAATCATTTTCACCAAGGCTGGCTGACAGTTTGCACTCATTGCAGAGAACATGTAGATTGTTATGAGTATGGTGTTGATTATATAACATTTATAATAGTAGATGAAGCTGTAGGAAAATTAAATTATATGTATTGGGAGACAAAGCAATTCCTGCGATGGGTTTATTATCAAACTGAAATTGTTCCTCTTTACTTCACTTGATTTGATCTTGCAAGTTCTTTATTCCCAGAGATGTGACTTTCTCATAACCTGAAAACTCAAAGAGTAAAAGAAATGAACATCACACATGCATTTATTTAAAAGTCTCTCTCGAACATAGAATGTATGTTACATGGAGTGGAGGGACCATTACTTGGTTTATAGCATGTTTACATGCAATGCTGCCTGGTAGAAACTCAGAATAATAGAACCCCCCACCTCACAGTTCAATATTACTGTACTCTGTTCCCCACACAATGACCGTTCTTCCTCCACATCAAAACATACTAATAGTCCAGCATTACTTCCCCCAGTAAACACAAATTGTATATTCAATTTTTTTAAAAATAAGCTAGCGGAAGTCTGATGTCACTAAATATTGGGGTCAGGTACAATTAGTACATGGAGTATATTATATGTGCTATTCCAGCTATTTATAGTTTTCCCTCAAATGGTCGACACTAGTCCTCTAGTTTGTGTATGGGTCAAGTCCCATGTAAGAACTGTAAGAACTCGGTTGATCCCTCTTTGTACATTAGGTCACGGCTTTGATTAATCTCTCAGTGGGGTAAGATTACAACGGACATGGCTCTAGTGCCCCTGTGTATATACTTGTACAGCTTTTATACCCCGAGGTACAGGCTAGTTTGGTCGTCGTTGAATGATCCCTCCATACCGCAACCGATGGTGGTGCAAGTAATACTTATTACTATGCAAATGTCTGCATTAGATGTTAAATCAAACCCAAAAAATATTTAACGTAAGATCGGTTTGCTCAAAGTAACTAAAGTCTAAGCTGTGGTTTCCACAACCAATAAAACCCCTGACCACTGGTAATACAGTAAATTCCCCTATAGCCTCAATCTTGCTGGGTGTCGGTGGTTTAGACACATATTCCTTCCCGGACGTGGTTCCGATACGACGGTTTTCTCATTTCTTGTGTCAAGCCTTGCCCAGGTGTTGGCTTAATAGGTTATGTGTTTTTGATGAGTCTTCACGGACAGAGACTAGAGATTAAGGGACTACCGGTCAACTAGTCTTTACTGAACTATCTGCTACACACACGTGTTAGACCCGAGGCTAGCTTTACTTGAGGAGGGTCCAGGTGTGGTCAGCAATGAGATTATAGTGTGTAAGAGTTAATTAAACGCCATTCTGCAAAACGCTTACCCTTATAGTTATGCAGGGGAATCAATTGTATGTCCTTAGAAGAGAGTCAAAGGATATAGTCGGTGTGCAAGGATACAGTATAGAATTCAGCTTAAAATAATCGTAGAAGTTGGTATATTTATTAATCATTATAGTGAAGAATAGTTTGAACCTTGTGAAGTGGTAGCAGACATGTGAGTGTTGTGTGGGGCAGGACGTAACCGTCAGGGACAGGTGAAGGACGGGAGGTACAACCCGGAGTTGACAGGAGAACATCCCAGCACCTGACCCCGAGTACTGACCACTGGTCCTCGCCTGACCCCTCACTCTCATCGATACCCAAAGCCAACACACCTCCTGGGTCAGTGGCCAAACTCACTCTTTGTTAACATTCCTGATAGTGTCCATCCTTACAGTATCTGTTATACCACGTGTGGAACAAATTCATGTCTAATTTTCCGAGAACTAAGAAAATCGGTTGTGTATATAAAAGCCCAGGCATAGTGTCTTTCAGTTTCATTGTGAAAAAATAGAATGTGTACTAGCATTTCATATGTGATATCTAATATAATATGTTTTACTACTACACATAGTAATTCATGGTTAAATATACTAATTACATGGTGTATTGAAAAGACCGACTTCTATGTATTTATCAGAAGCTGGCGTTGGCAACATTTTAGCAATAAAGTTCCATGCCCCGAGAAACGTTGGGCTTGGCCAATGGGGACGTTATTTAGTGTAGGTATGCTCCAAGTACTGACCCTCAGGCCGCCTTGGCAGATGTGTTCCTTCAGTCCCATTCCTGAAAATCGATTAGATATTTAGGACATTTCAGAGGTCGCTTAGAGTAAATTAGCACCTGAGTCACCCAATAGATTAAAGTGGATATTATGAGGTGTATATTACATGACTGGTGCCATGGATAGTCCTGATATTTTACACATGTGGGCTGTAAACCACCTCTAACACTGGAGCTATAGGTGCAAGGTTGGTTACAGGAGGAAGGGGTGTAGGGTTCTCCAGTGGTTCTAACCCTCCTCCCATGTTTGAGCCCCAATGTGGGCCCCACATGTCCAAGAACGAACGTTCCCTCAGAACACGACGTCTTTGATGCTATTTGTTTTTGAGTGACGTCTTGGGGTAACAAGTATTTCTTCCCGGCAACAACGTTTGATCCGTCAAACAACCCGTGTCTTTTTTGGCAAGGTCAAATCATTTTAAAAACATGAATATCTGTGCACGTGAGTCTTGCCTTTGAATTCTGGGAAGTTTCGTAATAAACCCACCCCTCAATAACACTTAAAACAAGAGCAACAGAAATTAGGCAAGTCTTCTTGTTAGGTTATGTTCATTAATTTTAAACTGTCTGGTCGTAAAACAGGGAATAAGTAATGCTAGGTGGAAGACATACGCATACAGGTGTGTATTCCCTAAGTGAGGTGTCTTGGCGAGAAGGCCGGGTGGAGCTAATGGCCCTTGTCGGTGACCAACCCGCATGGGCCCCGTCAACATTCCTCTACATAGCCCGCTCGCGCCTGTTCCTCGATTCCCAGAGAAATCAGGTGCAGTCGAGTGAAAGCACTGATATACTTTAGAGCAGTGCCTTAGCATTAATTTGACCCCGTGCTCTAGGAGGAGGTGATTCATTTAGGAGAAATAGCCTATTGACAGCCCCTCCCTCGACCCCAATTTTGACACCTTTCAGTGTCAAAGCCCGTGTATACAAGCCCATGTGCTCCCCCTAAAAGTTTCTCATTGACTCTGCGAACACAGGCTTTTCAAACTATCGAGTCCTTATGGATTTAATGGGCTGGACGGAATAACACAGATATTTTGAGGTTACCATGGCGACTGGATAGTAGTAGTCTTTACCATCAAATTATGAATTTATCCCAGGTATATATCTTGCCACAATCAATAGGTCGTCGGCACCATCTACCCCAGTGTTATAGGGATCAGTATGGACCAATATGTCCAAACTGATTAGATTTACAAAAAAGTTAGCTATTTAAGAAGCGATATTTGAGTAAACTTAGACTCATTTGGAGAGACAGGTCTGAGGCAGAGCTTGGCCGTGATGTGGGTTGGTGTGGGGTAAGGTTATTGTTCCCTCACTAGTGGAGAAGCCCCCTGAGGGCTGGGGAGGGGCAGGGGGTCGGTGGGGCCCTATGTTCTCAACACTTGAGACGAGAATAAAAGGATGAGCATTGAAAGGTGGTTGACAAGTGTGTGTAGTGGGCTACACTCGAATGTAGAGAGGGTTTGGGGAGTAGAATGGAGGGGGGCGATAGCGCATTACACAGATTCGGAACTAGATTGTTGTGATTGTTAGTCTACTCCCTACTCGTACAGCATTTACGATTCATCCATATAATATATTCTCCGTGTTATCCCGAATTACCAAGAATGTATAATACAGATAACTACTGGTATGGTATTTTTAATTCAGCATTTAAAACAGTATCACTTCACAGTTATCTGCCTGAAAAAATCTTCAAAGGTGTTGTTAATTGTTTAGAAACTAATAGTTTCATTATGTTTATCAATGGAGATATTTTTGCCTAACCCAAAGGTAAGGTTGCTGATTTTACAGTAGCAGTCATAAAGAAGCCTGGATTACTCAGTTCTCAGTGTATGAACCAATAGTCATGGTTTATCTATGCGGGCTGGATCCAAGTACGACTTATCCTCCACCACTCACTGATGCACCTACCACTCCCAACACCCCAGTTTCCGTATACACGCACTGGAGGGGTGACCGCTTAAGCCAGCTGGTAGTGGTTACCTCCATGGTCCTACTCCACGGTGCTGTCAAATCAAGTGATGTTTCCTACAGTATTATTATTCGCTGGCCTTGTTATAAGAGCACGGATAAAAAGAGTTCTCTACACCTATAATGTTATCGCACTGGCTCGGCTATAGGCTGGCCCTCTGCAGATGTTCTGTTATTTCCAGGGCTACACCATTGAGATATACATCTCCGTTTGTAGTCAGATCCTGATTTACATGCCTCCTGGTATTTGCAATACTAGAACGAATGGGCCTTCTATACTGCATGCATATTGTCTGATGGGTATTGCGATAAGGTGCATGTGTGCCAACAGCCACAGTCGCAGTTGAACCCAAGCTTATTTTTACCTTGGCCGAACCCCTGTATCCCTGTATCACTCATATTCCATGGGAAACAATTCACTTTCAACTTATACTGTTGGAACGTGTTATCAATTTTAAAATAATGTCCTTCAAAAAGCGCTTCTCCTAGGACGCCCTGTTACGGCAATGGTTTCCGCATGACGAAGCATTACGAAGGTTGTGAGATATTTGCCAGATCTTGATACGTGCTCGCATGGGAATCAGTTTTGTTTTTTCAATTTAAAACGCTTGACATCATGACCCCTGTAGATATTGCATTAATTAACTGCATGTGCCATATCGCTTTAACACCTTTGTCTGGTATTAAATCCAGGCGCCATAATTGAAACAATTGATGCTCACTGCCATGGGAAACCCTCTCTAGATACTCCTCCTCCTGTCGTCCACGTGGCCCCGCCCCCACCCCTTCCCCTGGAGGCACCTGACACTGGCTTCTCCAGTGGATTAATTTGCCATAATTCGCGTGTAATGCTCCCATGTGTGCCAGGGGGTGTTAATGACCCCTGTGTGTGTTGATGCTGCTCACAGCTGCTGGTCTTCTCTACTTCTCAAGTCTTCCTTCATCCTCATACCGTGCCCCCTGTTTTACCTCACCTCCGAGTTCCCTCCTCCTGTCTGTATCTCTTGCCCACCCACCCCTTTATTTTTCATGCTCAAATCCAACGTGTATAGCCATCTCTCTGCAGGTCAATTTATCAATTTTTAAAAATAAAATGTGGCTCATGTGTTTTACCTTGGCAAGTATCACTGATGAAACCCATTAGTTAAATGACTGACTAGACAGAAATGCACGGAACGCTGTTAAATTGTTAACCGGGAGTAAATCATTTCCAAGACCCAGCCACAGAAATTCTGCTCAATATTATAGCTAACTATTGTGTTTCACTTGGTCCACGCCACGCCTTGGTATTGTGGTCGGGTGGAGGGGAATCCCATCTCCTGCTGGAAGGGCTGGAACAATACCCTCCTCCACGGCCGGCTGGTTGTGGTTTGGTGACGCTGGAGGAATGTGTCAACGAGTGGAGGAGCTAAGCTGAGAGACACTTGGTGGTTAGCACTAACTCCAGAGCTCTGCCATCCCGGTATGGTACAAACACAATCACTTCTAACTTGACTATTCGCCTCTGGTCTTCTCCAGGGTTGATTGGCTGCTAATGAAGACATGTATATGACACACGAGGGCGAGTGTGCCATGGTCAGCGCATGCTCCCCATTAATGACTTGATGATAGGACCTCAGAGCTATGCTCCCCTTCCTGCCACCTGACCTTTCACTTTGCAAATTATCCTCAAAATCAAGAAAATCTGGACTCGGGAAGTTTTAATACAGCTGTATGACTTCCAACTTGAGTATTGACATGCAGGCAGGTCTGATTGCAAGTGTAGATATTTAATAAATAATTAAATAGTAAATATTGCCATGCCATTGTCATTATCGATTTCCACATTTCATCTCAATAGGATGTTGAAGCTATGGAACCAACTAAAGAGCTGAGTCAATTAAGTCTCATTGGAAACACTACACCCTCGGACCAATAGCCCATCTACTTAAATTAATAAAAAAGCCCAATACATTTCGGACAATAAATCATCTATTTAAAACAATAGATCATGTATTGCTCTAAGCTCTCTAAGCTACATCTATTCTCCTCTCGCAACATCACGGCTAGGTGATCAGTTCAGGCATAATCTCGTTGGTTCAGGTAACTGATCTATTTTATATAAATCCACCAAACTTCTTTGCTAAAGAGTCGCGCGAAAAAAAGATACATATAGGAGGTGTATGTTTTATACGGTAGGGTGGCGGCTAAGAGGAATGAGTATAATCCCGAGTATAATAAACACAATGTAATTGCGTCCATGTTCAGCTTGTCATCAAACAGGTGAAAATGATGGATGGGCCAAGTTGTGCGATAGATAAAACGCTGGCCACAGCCAAGCAGTTCATGGACCATTTAGCCCGGGTCTTTACCAGGGCCTGCCAATAACATGAGCTTGTGCTGACAGCAGCTACTCAGGCTGGTGTCACTCCATCGTGTTTGAGACAGTCGTAGCCAGATCCATTTTAATGTCAGGCCTCAAGAGTAATATATTACACCGATCAGAGATTTTCTATACAAGTCAATTGATGAAAATGCTTTATTATAGGTTCAGCTGCCATTCTCTGCTCTGGGGCTCTGGATATGGTTGGCCCAAGCATACCTCTTGCGACCAGATTTTAAAGGGGTCATTTTAGTTGACTTATAAATAAAGGATGGCTTTACTGAGCCGCTGAGGCCTAGCTGTTCCTAAATCTGCCCATATGCTCGGAAATCGCTCCGATCTGCTCTCGTATACGCTTACATGCCTGCACTGACACATGTTTCCTACACATGTTCCATGCAACACTTCGTTTTCTCAAATCTCCCGAATCCCGCTCCAACCGCCACCAAGGTTTTAGCAGTGTGTGTGTTGGAAAAGGGGGGAGGGGGGAGGTAGCACATACTTCTCCGTGATGTCTATCATTGTTTGCGAGTCACTCAGTCAGATCGTGGTGAGATGCTTTAGTTTTTACACCAGCGTGAGAAGTTTTTGATCTGAGCGAGATTTTGGTAGGTAGAGCTGTCCCCTTTGTTGGATTTCTATACTTCCCTGCCATGAATTTCTATACTTCCCTGCCTCGGAGTTAAGGGCCCGACGGCGTTCGAAAACAGCCATATCCATTAGTCACGGACCATAATGATGACTTAACCCCAACAGGGTGTCTACCCAACCCCAGGATCCACTCACTATCTTAAACTAAATCTTATCACGAGCATCTCCTATCATTTTAAACAAAATCTAGCGCTTGCACTTCCATTAAATGCAGAAAACCTTTTCCTACAGGTGAAATATTTTCAGAATAAGCCAATTATTAAAGGGCTTAGGGCCATGACCTGACGAAAACGTTGTTACTTGTTGTCACAGTAAGATAGGCGAGCAAGTCCAAGCCCACTGACAGAGACGTTGTTCTGACACGGTTCCCATGCCAACACGTGGTAGTCAAACCCTTCCAGGGTTGTTTCTCCATGGTGTGGGATCACATGTCTCCATAGTAACATCTGTGTACACACGCCCGATTCTCACCCCTTGGACAGGGGGCGCTACACAAGCAAGGTGTTGGTAGGTAGAGGGAGTGATGTACTGCACTTGACTGCCTGTGTGTGAACAGCATTCGCTAGATCTCTTCATATAAGCTATTTTAATACCATGTCAAAAATGATTCCAATTTATGTAACCCGCCAGTACATCTGTATTTCCAGTGCAGTAGCGTCAGTTGCAAAACAGTATACCACATCTACATAATGACAACATCGCTTTTCCATAACCTTTGAGTCCGAAAAACCATGGCCATTGCAGCTACATGTTCCCTCCAGCAAAATATAAGCTGTAAAAGGCATGTTCTATGAGTTAAGTCTAGGTTATATTCCTAGAAAAAAACATGTGCTGCATGTTCTAGTGTTGGAGTCTTGAAGAGTTGCTCTATCAGCTGATTAACCCTCTTCAAGAGCTGCTCCAGCAGCCAGATGGTTCACATAAAGCATGCTTCATACCTATATGGGTGCGAGCCACCGGAATCGATATAACCGGGGCTGGTGGACGTCCCCCCGTTTGCCCTACAGGAGACATAAATTATAGGTACATTATAGCTTGTCAATTTAATTCCCCCTTGCATAATTCTTGGTAGTCAAGTTAGTAATAGAACGGTTGTTGTTGATGTAGGACTTGAAGGGTGAATCTGGATACTGAGTGTGTGTATGGTGGAAGGGGGACGGGTGATGTTATTCCCCATTTATTCTTGTGTTTGGAAATGGATTTTTTATTCAACGCTTGAACGTCTAGGGCAGTGGCTGATCCTGTTTCTTTAGCATGTCTTGCCAAGTGGAGGCCTTGACAGGGATAGCTTAACCTCCTATCTATAGTATCTAAATACTCCTGTCCCGTCTGGTCAACTCTATCCAGTACAGCCCGACCTACTTTCTCCCCCGTTTTCTCCGCCTTCTCTGCTCTCACTGCAGCACAGTCAGAAGCTGGAGTTATAGATTTTCTGGCTCCTACACCAAATTTCCACCCATGATTAAACAAAACACCGTGCCTGCCCTTTAGTATTGGCTCGCTTCCCTTCATGGCTTCCTTCTCGTGTGTACATGAGGACGGAACCCGAGTACGGGCCCAGGAGGACTGGATGAGAGGAGAGAGGGAGGACATGGGACAGTGAGTGGCAACTTCACACAAGCATGATCTTGAAAAGAGTCCCACTTGTCTATTACCATCGATTCAAAGGGAATAAAGGTCCCGTTTACACATTTATCAATAAGAGAAGCCACTATCTCGCGTCTGTCATAACTGGTTTGGTTGCAGTCAGCTCTGCTATCAGTTTCCAACATAAGAGATTTCTGCCATCACGCCTGTAAACTCCTTACTTAGTTTACTCGGCGGTACCGCTAATGAAATGAACACTCGCTAGCGTTAGCGGAAATGGTTAATTTCTGTTTAGTCCGCGGTAAATGTCTTGTGGGCGGAAGTGGAAATCCGATATGGCAGCTCTGGGATGATTGGTAGATGGGATGAGCGATAATTGGAAGTGGTGAGAGCGGCCGTTGATCATGAGATAAAAGCACTGATCTTGTGAAGCCGATTTCATGGGGAAATCCAAACCTTCCAAGGGAGCTCGGGAGATGAATCCCCCAGCCATTATCCTTGTCAAAATTAATTGATATGAATGCTCCTTTTTGGAACCGATTAACTTTGTGTGATCCAGGGAATATGAGTGATGACATAAATACTGGACAATGGGGTAAATTTAGTGGTCGTCAGGTGCATTCTGCTTTTGCTGCCTGGGTCAGTGTTTCCCCATTTCGTGCGATTTCAAGTGTAATATTCCATTCAGGTGGCTGAATTTCACATTATTCTCACATCAACAACACTTCACTCATATTTTTTTCTCTCAAATGTTATACCCATAAACCTGTTTTGTGACGTCATGTTCTTTATTGCCACCATTGGTATCTATCTATATCAGTAGATGCTATATCAGTAGATATCCTTATCATGATATGTACATGCTGGAATACTGGGTCGCACATGGGCTGAATATTGTGTGAAGTTAAGTCGAGTGGCGGCTTATTCAACTGTCTTTTCTCTCGGACCATCATTTACACGTGAATCAGCCACAGGGCACATTCCAAGAATCACGATTCTTACGACTTGTATCCCGAAAATATCGGGCCAAATGTCAAAAGACAGACTTATTTTATCAACCAGACTATTACCACATGACGAGCGTTGTCTCTCTTGATCTCTCAATATCTGTTTCCATGGCAATAGCGCTCCACCCAGGCTCTGATAGACCTGTCCTTTACACACCCTTACTCTAAGACACACCGAAGTTGCCCGTCATATCCAATATGGCTGCCATACACAGAATGCACCATAATAAACAACATGTTCCTCACTAGATGCAGGACAGGTTTCCGATCTGGTCCCACTTTGCTAGAGAATGCTTGTACCCCTTCACAGCTTGGACGAATGAGGGTCAAAAGCTGGAGGTGCCCTATCTAATCCATGATTTCCAGACCCTTAAAGGCCACTCTCTGCTTACTGGCCATCGATACTGCCTGTGGGAACCTTTTGTTTGTTTGTAAACTGGTTTTTTTCTTATTACATTGTACTAAAGAATAAAACATTGAGTTGATATTTTGCACTCACTATTCCACTTTCCCCGTTTCTCCCGAATGGATACATGAAGGGCTAGTATTTTTGCTGATTTCTAAGAATCGTGAAATATTTATCCTAGAATTGTCCACAGTTACTCACAGGTGTCGATCGTGACTCATCGAGTGGGTCAGACCTCATACCAGCTCGTGAATGAATAACCTATTCTTACTCTCTCCCACATTCATAACTTAACCCTTATTATCAACCCCCAGACCCATTTCAAGCGTTAACCCAACACACTCTGGCCTAAGATCAACCCTGTCCGTTACCACAACCTCTTCCACCGTATGGTCGGCAGCTGCATACACACATTCCATGAAGCATCCTAATTTTAGGCATGAAAAGTAAGAATCATGCGATTACCCCGCATCCATACAGCGATTACAAACGTTTGTAATCCTCGTGAAGTGGTTGTTTCGCGGGGAGGGTGTGTTTAGGGGTGGCTAAGTCTCTTGTATGTATTAACCTTCCCCCTTCCGTAGATTCGACGTAAGCCTTGTTAGGGGGGATCTGGGAGGATTATCACACACTATTATCTTTCATCCCCCCACATGAGGGGGACGCCATCATTTGATCTTGACATGCTTCCGGGCCAAGTGTCTGTCACTTGCATTGTCCTTTGTTGATACAAATCTGATCGCGTTAAGAATTATCAGTTACGAATAATAACACCTAAGTACGTCTTCCTACGACTATGTATATTAGAACCCCGGACATAAATGTTTAGAAAAGCTGAGGTAATCTGTACACAAATATATACCGTCGTCCTTTTTAATTATCCAAGGATGGCGGTCGGTTCGTTACTTGGACATGTTACTAGTTGACGGAGAATATTTCTCTCAGATAATTAATATTGGTCAAAGTGGTTGGTCTAATTATGCCTAAGGTTCATGATGACATATCGGCCATGAGGTAGACATGCAAGTGACCACTAACATGCTTCTCTGGTGTGAGTACAACATGATTTGTCATGGATGTTAAGTCATTATCAATATTATATCCCAGATGGCGAAATAATGACTGTTTATTATTACCCTTGATGGTAAAATACATAAATTCTTTTTGTAGATGTGTCCAAAGCAGTCATTTAAACATTAATTATAATTAGATATTAATTGGTCAGACAGACCATTCACCAGTAATGAATTGCCTTATTTAAGTAGAATAGAATGAGTTTATTTCTGCTTCTAAAAATATGAGAATGAAAGATGGCCAAGAAATGAGAAAATTTATGTTTGATATTCTTAACTCTTAACATCAAATAACATCTTGATTAATGATATCAAAGAATAACGCAGTGTTGATTTCAACAACCACTCGTGTTTGAAAAATGTGCATTCTTTTCCCATGTTGTGTTCCAATGTTAAGTCCTAACCGGATTTTAATTTTATATGAGGGCTGCATGGGTTGGAATGCATGTATATTTGCGCGTGTTATAGATCTGATATGAATCGCTAAAATTGTCCTATTTTGATCAATTATTGATGTGTCAGTCGATAGAATGGGAGGCAGGCACCAGGAATAGATCAGTGTTGAATGGGTTCTCAGCCTAGTTGCCTACCTAGTGAGTACAATGCATTGCTCGCTACACGCTCTGAACATGTCTGAAAGAGCTCGTGTGTAGGACTCCCCTTCTGTGCTGTCTGGTACTCCTACCAGTAACACACACACACGGGTCAAACCTAGTTATAAACCTCACACACCTCAATCATTGTTTCTAGAGTGACCTTCTAGTCTACCAGACACTAGCATCAACACCTACCACTTATTACAAGTTGGCATTTGTCATAAAAACTGTGGCAACACCTGTATACAAGCCGTAGGGTCTGTTCGCCGGAGAAAAGAGTTGTGTCACTAGTCCTTCCCTGGAGGTTATGGTTGCCGGGGGCGAAGCGGACAGAGGCGGGTCTTTCTAGCAACCCTGGAGGGGAAAGAGCGGTCATAGGCCATGGTGAATTAGTCCCTCAATGGTCGCTATCAATGGCCTGTCCCTCCAGGGTGTGATGAAGGATACAGAAAGTTGGTTCCCTACTTCACCTGGATCCGGTATTAACTTCTCTCTCCCCAGATTGCCAATGTATGATAATATTGCTAGCGATGATGGTGATGATATGATATTGCATTCTCCGTGTTTTTATTGTGGGAGATATGGAAAACACTTGCCTGCCTGTCGCTTCTCCACTATATCATGGAATGTGGAAGTAGGTTAATATCTTCCATGTAGCTCTCTCTCCATTTCTATTGATGTATGTACATACATACATGCAGAGCACTACCTTTCAGCTACTGTCTCCTATGTGAAATTAGCAAAATACCTCGCCACTATTTCCTCATGCATGTCTGGTACACAAGGAGAGCAGGCCTGGTGATTTATGATCATGAATCACTTGAGACAATTGGCTGATCATTAGCACTTCGTTAAACGCTTGGCAATTAGTCAGACTAGCGCCGTCAACACAGATTTTAAAGGCCTTTTGCGATGATCAATTGCTTTCTGAGTCTTCTTTTTTGTCTAGTTTCATCTGTTGGTTTTCCCAGCTATTAGTTGCCAATTGGAAAATATCAAAATATCCCAGGAAAGGGCTTTGAAACTAATCACTGCATTAATAATAATGCTCGACCTGAATGTATGTTTGGCTGAAATGCTCCTCATAATAACCCAGTGTCAGCGCCCTTTGGAGAGAGAGAGAGAGAGAGAGAGAGAGAGATACAATTCGCGTCAACTCTCACCCTCGTGTCATGTGATTACCGCCCATCCATTAGGCATTTCATTGACAGGCCCTTGTCACACGCAGCAAAGCCATTAAACATTAGTGTTCATGAGAGGGCTGAGTGTTTGCCACCTTTGTTAAAGGCTTCCCCTTTATTCTTCATGATAAACTTCAATATTGGCCAAGGTGTTGGTCATTTTAGTCCGGGAATGATGCACGGAGGCGAGTGCTCTTTGGCATCCCCCAAAATCGTTATTAATTAATCCAATTCCATGGAATCAATCCCCATAAGGCCGTGGGATGGTTTGTTGTTTTAAGATGGGGCATTAAACCTGAGAAAGGTTGTGGATAGGGCTAAGTGATATCTGAGCTCTATTTATGTGCGCACGAAATGTAGGCAAACATACCAGGAGCGACGTGCCAAGTGTAGGTGACAATCGCATATGTCATGTCGCCGCGGCCATAGTCGCCCGAAGATAACCAATGAAACTTAAGACTGAAAATCTCTGTCCGTTTTAAACCCCCGCCTAAGTCCCTCATTCACCTTCTGTTCAGCTCCTATTAACATATCAATTATCCTCTCTCTCAAGCTTGTACGTCGGTCCTTTCCATTCACGACGTTCATACGACGTCAGAGCGTCGGACAAGTTGACGTTTTAACGTGGGTCATCTCAGATCATCTTTCTTCCTTTCTATGCACTTTCTGCCGGGGCAGGGGAGGTAGAGGATTTAGTCTTTTTCTCTCCAAGCTGATTTCAGGTCCATATGCCAACGGACAGTCCGACAAGCTCGTGTCTTCACCAGCTTATTCGCGTGTTGCTAGGGACCCCACGACCTCTCATACTAACAATTCTATGACGGTGACTTCGCGTTCCAAACTTTAATCCAGCTCCAAATCTTGGCTAGTTACTATTGTCCTTGATGGTAGGAAAAGGAGATAAACTCAGGTTTACGTTATTAAAAACAGGTGGACTGGTTCCCTGTTTTAATCATATCACGCTATTGACATACTATTGAGCAATGCAGACATTTTAATTTTGAAAATATGCACCCTACATTCGCTGCGGATATTATATCTCTAACAGTGTAGTAGCTCATGAATGACTTTGACATATAAGTTGAGTCATCCCATGTATACATAATTACTTTGATTCCTCGCTTACGATAAAGAGGACTCACAGCAGTCGATCTACTATGTCTGACATCCAGACCCGAATCCTAATCCCAACATATGCACACATACACAGCAGCTACTACTGTATTCGATAACCTGAGTCTTGGGAGGTTTTCAAACGTTTTGAGACAAGTTTGTCAGGTCTGTTCCCCTTGAATGGCTTTCTGGGCTGGATCGCAGTATGTGGTATTTGACTGCACTAGAGGTGGGGGAGGGAAGTTGATGGCTGATGAGAGTGAAAACCTTTCTCAATCTACCTTCTCTGCTAGCTTTCCAAACCCATACCACCACCCTTAAACAGCCCCCCATTTTCTTGCAGTAGTACTCATATATAATATACAAGTTGGAAATGATCGAGTTGAAACATAGTGGCCACTGGTTCGCCTTCCCCTCGCGGGTGAGAAACGAGGCCCCTGACAATGATTACCTACCCTTGACGTTGGAGTTCTAACATGTTTACTATAGGAAGTCTTAGCATTCAAGGGAGTGTGGAGTCAAAAGCGTTGAAGTTGACAGGCATTTTTTTCCGGGCACTTTAATCCCACATGAGTGAGTCGCTATAATGAGGGCGGAGAAATGAAATGTACATATCTCACTCAGGGGTCTTTTCTGGTGAATATCAAACAAATCGTGAACTCGCTATAAGGGTGGAATTAGGTGGCCTCGTCTCTTTTCTCTTCCCCTGCCACTGTTGGATTCTAATGCACAGCGAATGGAGAAATCGATGAATGAGGCCAATGTTGTTCTGAGTATTTTCTGCTGCTGTTCCTACTCAATAATTACAAGCAGGCATGCAAAAGGAATGTTGGTATCTGTAGTATTCAAATGAAAGTTCCTGTATTCTAATGGTAGCTATATATGAGCTTCTACCAGTGTCAATATGTCAATATTGCATGGATAGAATGAACTTCAGATTTCTGGTTTGCTATTCGCTGGTTTTCGAGCCATTTATTCTGGTATTCCTAATGATATGATCGAGATGATACTCTAGTTCACTGCGATAGGAAAACTAGGTCCAATTTCCATACTAATAGGTATTCAGTCAAGTCAGAACAACTCACAGAACGCCTATTGCAGCCCCATATTTCTCCCAAGCTAGCAATATTCTCGGTGGGGGTCCGGGCAGAAATAGACAGAAACAGTGCCTGGTGGAAGCGTGGTCTCTAATGTGGAATACCGGTGGCTGAAATGCACATTGTAATTATCGTTTGATGAGAGGACATGAATGAATGTCTGGCCTGTGTACCTCAGCTTGCAAATGTTGTCATACATTTGCCCTGTGATATGTACAAAGCTCTGCGCAATGTGTGTATTGGGGAGAGCTCGTTATATTATTCTGGTCCATTGAGTGTGTACCTGTAATTAATTCAAGTATTTAAGATGGTTCATTTCAGCTGGCTTTGTATATTAAAAAGGTGTTGGCTTGTTAGTGGGATCAGGCAATGTGGTGAACGTACAATGTCCCTTTCTGTGTGAGGATTGGGGGGACTTGGACCGCGCGCGGACTAGTTCGCCAGCCGGACACATCAAAGGTTTTGCCGGTAGCAGGTGAGGGGCGAGGCCGGTCTCTGTCAGGCTGTCGCCCCAAGCTAAATAGCTCTCCAGCTATCAACGATCTCACTTCCTCTTGACAAATTTGTGAAAAACAAGTACCAGCTTAGATTTACAGGACATCACCTATAAATTCACACCACTGCCTTCCTAAACCCCCCTCTCCTTGCCTGCCCAACCACTTGCCCAGCTGAAACCCTCTTTCATTTGGTAATTAAAACTGAAGAAACATTATCTTCTTCGCCAACCCTCCGTTGCCTGAAGCCATCGGGAATAGCAACCAGTATTTTCAGTCGGAGATATTTGTGGTTTGGAGTTGAGCGTTAAACGACTTGACCCGCCGCTAATTCACTAAGTTTCAGCTTAAGGGGGATGGTAGAAGCGACTGGGGATGTATGTGGTACATTGAGGGGATATATATTTATGGTGTATTTAGGGTGAGGGTGAACGAGTGACAAGTATGGATGTGAGAGGGGAAAATGTGCAGGTGTGTATCCTGCGGTAAGGAACACCTGAATTTGGTTTCTCCAGGTGTGAAAAGTATATGTTTTCACTGATAGTTTCAGCCGGATTCGGAAGTCAAACCACCTACATATTTTACACTCTTGTTACATACAAACTTATTTCGGCCTGGCTATATTCTTTATGTCTTTATACATTCATCTTTAATATAGCTGAGATTCTTGATGTATGTTCAACTCTTTCTATGTGACGGAAATATTATAATAAATAGGGTCTTTAATTGCTAAAGTTAACTTTTTTTACGATCATCTGCGACAAAAGATGCAATGAATAACTAGGGTATTAGGTGCGCATCTAATTTTATTGCACGGTTTCATCCTAGAATAACCAAAAGATCTATTTTGAGAATGAATAACATGAAAATAAACATGATTCCTTGTCCTGTTGAAACTTGTTATACGCAAGTAAAGAATACCATTCTATACTCGTCCACCGACGTCAAGACCTAACTACCCCACACTATTGAAAACCATGAAGAAAGGAGGTCACTTAAGAGGTTCAATTTGACCCGATCTCTGAAGTCTCTAATTTGGCCGATCTCACTCTACCCTAACCTCGAACAAAAACTAGCCGCAATCATAGTCTCAATAAAGACTCACGTTCAATAGTGACCTCGAGAGAGAACACGAGATTGTGACGTCACGAGCCCTGATGACAATGAGTTACCTCAGTGCTATGTCGAGTGCCACCTCTTGGGGAAATAGCGCTAAGAAAACGTAGGCCGAACCCTTACATAACTTCCTAAATTCGCGACAAATTGGTCGCCCAGGACTTTGATCGCGATAGACAGATTAAATGCGATTAGATCTTAGAACTGACAGTCCAGTACGGTAATCTGAGAACGTCACTGGGCCCATTGCACTAATGTTGATTGATAACTTCGTAATTTGGAAGTAATCCCTCCGCAGACAGAGCTCAGATTTCCCTGATGTAGGAGATCTTGAAAACACATTCAAGTGTACCTTTCATTCTCAGCCTGCTGGCCAGATGAACTCGATCCTTGAATTTCTTAACTAAGATCTAGTCTTGTATTCCTACCTTCAGGACGCTGGCATTGTTAAGCCAGTCACTGATTATGGTGGCATTGGTTCTCATCACTACATAGACATTCCAAGCACTGTCAGTTATCAAACGTGAATGATTGGTTTCCATTTTGACTGTCGACATAATTATGACCTATTTACTGAAAACATGAAAAATATATATTCGCTCTATTGACATCGCATGCGATGCCATAACTTAATCATTTTGAATCCGGTCGTGGGCCTCAAATACTCGACCCCACGTAAATATGCCATCTCCATAATTGATAGCTTAAGTATTACCCTCCCGCACTCTGCCCCCTGCCGACCATTATCCTATTTACTCTAACCCTCATTGTACCACGGCGAAAACAGCACGTGGCACGGGCGTTAGAACCGGGTCCGCCACTCATTTTAATGGGTCAGCTATTTCGCCATTAGGCCACAATCTGGCCTAGTGGTGGATGACAATCATTTCACTAACCCTCAACACGATAAGTCTCAGTAGTAGGCCCCGTTATAATGAACATCTCATTGGTATATCCCAAATGAACATAATAATATGTATCTATAGGTCTATGTATGGTCTCCCCATTAGGGAAGCCTTGTACATGGCTTCCAATCATAGTAACAAATCTATGGCTTGAGGAAGCATGGATTTTAAAAAAAGAACCCTCGCTTGTAGTGCAACAATGCAACTCGGTTTACATCCAATAGAACTAAGTGTTCTCCTGCCTTTCGCTCAATTGCAGACGTCAGGTGTCCTTGCCCTCGTCTAAACACCAAATCTGGATTTAAAAACACTAGTCTTTTGAGCAATTTTTCACCTTTCAAATCTCATCTGGTAAAACGTTGGGATGACCGTTTATTAGGGGTAATTTAATTATTAACTACCCCTGCTCGGAGTTACCCCTAGCAAAATAAGTGGCACCTCGCTTTTCCCACACCCTCTGTCGGTCTTTCTGCCTGTCTGAGCTGATTAGAGAAAACTTGCAGGTTGGTCACGGTAGTTTTAACCACGTGACTGAAGTGGTGTAGTGCGAGAATGGCCCGATAGGTCACCACTTCCTCTCAGCTCCTTCTAAGTGACTGACATGGCGAGTATGCCATGTATTGGGTCAGAGCGATCGGCAAGGAAACTTCTTCTTTGGTGAAATAACTGATAATCGATTTACTGCATTCCTTGCCATCTTAGCTTTGACTGACCTAGACTCACCGCACATTATTCTGTGCTCATCTCGTGAATGAAACGCTGATGTTCTTTGTCTATGATAAACAAAAATTTAAAAAGACCGATTGGTGAAGTGGTTTATCTCTTGATTACCCGACCTTAAAATGCTGATATTTAGAATTAAAACGCGGTAATTAGAACATTAGATCAATTTATGGACACCATCATGTCATTTCAGACTCAGAGTAGAAGGAAATCATGGAACCTTTGATAGCAGGAGAATCTTTCTCTCCCTGATATTACTCTAAGTTTCAGATGATAAGTGTCCTATAAAATATATTGTCCTATACTATTTCCATCAACTCATACTAGGTAGAATAACACGGCTTTTAGGAGGGAAAGTGTCACACACTAATCAGTCTACTAGGGGAATGAAATTGGTTACTAATAAGTGTTAGAAACCATGGTCGGTGTGTTCAGTCAGTGGTGATGATTTAGAATAAAGCATTTGGCAGGTGATGTCTTTCCTTGTCCTATCCTAGTGTAATGATGAGAAAGGGGAGAACTCTGGTCAAACGGCCAGTTAGAGGCATTCATGTGGAAAATAGTGCCTCCTGCTCAAAGCCATATTTATCCCAGCCTGCTTCATTGGACTGATGATACTTAATACTTCGAAAAACATGTTTCTAATTTGTTTTTAATTTAATTGTTTCTATGTCGACTGCCTTGCTAATTACATGTCACCCCAAATGCAAATGTCTCACCAAATATTATCTTTGTGTATTTCAGGTGAAAAGCCATTCAAATGCGAATTCGAAGGATGCGATAGACGATTTGCCAACAGTAGCGACAGAAAGAAGCACTCGCATGTTCACACGTCGGATAAGCCATACAATTGTCGGGTGCGGGGCTGCGACAAGAGTTACACCCATCCTTCCTCTCTGCGCAAACACATGAAGGTGCATTGCAAATCGCCTGCCGAGGAGGAGGCGGCAGCAGAACAGCGCGATGGGCACAACACTAGTTTTGAGGACAACTCTAATTCCTCCTCACCTGAACCATCCCCTGCCCCGACCCCAGATAGGACGACGTCGGCGTCGTCTGAATCTAAAGCAGGGATTCAGCAACAACAACAATCACAACAGCAACAACAATCACAAGTTTCGTCTCAGGTCAGCAGCAACAACACGAGCAGCAGCGCGCCTCCTACCCACCACACAACACACCACGCCATCCACCACCCAATCACGTCCTCTCACAGTCATCACTTGCACTCCTCGCATACGACGTCACTTCCGCCTCCCAGTATGGCACCGACGCCGCACGCGACGAATCTGAGCGAGTGGTACGTGTGTCAAAGCGCGGCGGGCATGCCTACACCTCCCTCCACAGAACATTCCCCGCTAGGGGGCCTAACTCATCATCCTTCGCATCACGTCCCGGCCTTACACCACGCCATTGCTCAATATTAAAAGGAACAACTCCTTATCTTATCATCATCTATGTATTAATCCATCACCAGTCTCAATACATTATAGCAAAACTTTATTATTGGATGTGGATGATGCAATGCTCATTTTCTCATACGTAATTTTTGGATGATTATAACATAAACAGTGTCATGATCACTGTTACGAGTGACTTCACAGTGGCTGGACTACTTTCCTTGCGGACGATGAAGGCTCTTGACTTCCGGTATTAATCCCAGTTGTCGATTTCTGAACTGGATGGACTTTACCGACTGGGATATACGTACGTGCTCGTGATGGTAATCTGTGACCACTATCCGGAGATGCTAGTTAGACCTCAGTTTCTTTCCTTTTTGGTCTTGGGAATATATTTTTACTCTTACCCCCAATCACGTCATTATTAATTCTTGTGACTATATTGACCACAAACCAATTGCTGTAATTTCGTATCGATTCACCACTGGCAGCATAACTACATATAGTATTATTTTGTGAAGTTGGAACTCAATCCCAACGTTAGAATTTCTGTTAAGGATTGGAAACGGGGTTTGTTGGGCTCTTTCCACTACTAGTAGCGTCACGTATCATTTTTCAATTTGTTTTCTCTTAAGAAATATCTTTATTCATGGTCAATAGGTCTTTCTTGACTTTAAAAGGAATGACTCCATTATCCACGCGCTCAATTTTTGCCGGACATTGTGGTCATCTGTTATAACTACTTTAATTACGTTATGGAAATTTAATTTATATGAGTACTGTATACTTGACTCAAACTTACATATGGCATGATACAAGTGGCTGCGCTGCACTTGAGTTATTCATATAATTGATATTGTACTTAGCTTTTTCAAACCATAGATAGTTAAGAATGAGCGAATTCTCCATAGAACTTGCCAAACGATAAGCGAATTACTTAAAAGGGGGAAAATGACCCAGATTCTAGTCTTCTCAATACCCCTACATGTACCTGTAATATATTGTAAATGATTCAATGCCTCGTTATTAATGGGGATAACAGTAATTCAATTACGGTCTTGATTTGTAAGTAATTCATTTGACGTTATGTTACTCGTGACGTCAGATCTAGCCGACGGCATACAAGGGAATTATTACATTTTCAAGTCCAGGAGATCGGACGCTATTTCATAATGCTTATATGATTATCCCTTTCTCGGGGGTTCCTTATAAAAATCTCCGTCCTCTGATTATTATTTCATCGTTCTTTTAATGCCAAATGTACCTCTTCAATTAATTAGTACTTGTCTGTACTATGTATATAAAAACAAATCGCCGTATAGATATTTGCACGCCAGTCATTGTTCATATCTTACCATACTTCATCCCAGAACGATGTTGTAAGAGATTAATAATACCTTTATTTCGTGGAAATTGCTACATGACCGTTTGAGATGATAACTATGGCATTATGATTACATTTAGATCACTCTGTTTCCTCTCCGATGTTAAATTCCAAATGATTATAGTTTCCATTGGATTGACTAGTTACGACAGTATCATACCCACTTGTTCGATAGTGGTGTGAGGTTTTTTATTTGTACCACATACAATAAGAGATGATCAATGTTCTAGTAGTGACATACTGTGTATGGATGTGTGTTTTTACAATAATGTATGAGTGGCGAATGTTACCAATCTTACGAATCGATTTATGATCATAATTAAAGAATTGAAAATCTGTAATATGTTGAGTTTGTTTTCATTGCTAGATATGGAATGTGTTCATTTGTAATATCATCTACAGGAAATGTGTTAAAATATGTTGAAATCGCGAACGAGTTAAGATTAACTTATATGCTGCAAGTCGTATTAATAGTACTGAAATCAGTATTTTTTGTAAATATCAATATCTGGTTGCCCAAGGAGGGAGGGGATTTTATATATGTTTTAAAATCAGTTTGAATTATTTTGTAGATAATTCTAAATTCTAATTTTAAATAATAAGAATATACTGATTTTAATCGCGGACATTTTTGCTAAAACTCTGAAGTGTCCTCCCCTTTGATTCCCAGTATCATCTACCGTATTTCTGACAAATGAAAAAAAAATCGTTATGTACGCGGAGATAGTTTGCTTCCTCCTCTAGCTAGCCCTAGTAATATTGGTGCCCTGCTGGTTTGGCTCACTCTCTCCCTCCTATTGCCTTTTAACTCCATTCTTGACCCACTCTCTGGGCGACCCCCTGATGCGCAAAACCGACCCAAACAGAAACTGGGCGCGCAGCTCTCGCCCGGAAACTAGGCCTTGCAAGCTGGTCGATGAGTAGTAGGAAGTCTGCTCTTGACGCGCGTATGTCAAGGTCGTCTCGTTGACCTCACGATGATCATTGCAGCTATAAGTGGGGCCCAATATGCTGAGCTGACCTTAGATGGAAAGAACTCATCAGCGTCGAGGCCAGGGCCTTGGGAGTTCCCTTGCTTTTGAGATACATCTTAAGTCTGCCTTCTCTCAGTCTCAGAGGTGATACAAAATATATGAGGTACAACAATACATATTATAACAATTTATTTACTATATTTATAAATGGTATACTGTTTTAATACATATTATAATTAATTTGTTGCCATGGTTTCATGGGGGAACAGTGCTAAGTACATTCAATTTTTACATTAATATTTACGTTGTCGTCCAGTTTTGATGTCAACACTCTCTCCAAATCTCACGAATTCTGTTCCTTCAGGAAATGTTCACTTTATTTAGTTACCCTTATTTGCACCATGAAAATGAAACTTATATAAATTCCAGAATAGCCTAACAACCCTGGTGCCGGTGAAACTGGAACAGCTATTCTCTACCCAAAGCCGTCCAAGATCCAATCTCTGTTCGGCACATCACATATTATTTCGAATTTCTCACATCAATTATTGCATTGAGATGGATATGAAAGTGGAGCCTTGCGACTACCCATGTCTTACTGCATGTCATTACTTTTGCATTACATTTTGAGCCTGAAGGTAGAACACTCCGAAGATGGTTCTGACTCAAACTGTTTGTTGCCTTTTTTAGTCCCAACTCTTGTGTAACCGACTGTAATTAATAGCGTTCGTCACACAACAATACCACCGACAACTAATTAATCCCCTTAAGTCGCAGTTGTAACTAAATCAACAGCCCAATTAAAATGCACCAACCCCCATTTCTCATTTATATAATGAGGCTCTACCAATATTATGAAAGCTTCCCACCCCGATGAAACGATCACGGCCCCCCTATTTGCATATCACTTCCGTGCCACAATAGCTTGGATACCGACGACATTCATGCCCCATCAAATGACGGATTGCTTCATCATCCCTCTCCGGAAGTTCCACAGGATATTGAGTAGCCAATGGGAGTCATCTCGCCTCAGAGGAAAGGGTGGAAAGCGGGTCAACGATCGCAGGAGAGACCATTGAGGTGTTAATGCAATTGTCCGAATGCTGCTCTTATTGCGAGGGATTAATGCAATGCCTGATTCTGGCGAGGAAAATTAAGGAATATTATCAGTTAGAGCGAGATGTATGCAAAGCCTTACACGTCACTCTGCCTCGCTATGACAATTGGCCATGATGAATGAGGTTAATAATATGAGCCCTAGCTGCTCATTTAGAAGACCCAAGTGAATAATGCAAGGCAAATATTGACTCGTTTACTCTCCTCATTGGCAATATAAATAAACATTAATGACTCGGTCTTTACATTCACTATGTTGGGAGTCAGTTATGTCGTTGTTAAAACCCTGGAGGGAAGATTGATCATTGAGCCTAAGTGTTTGATTTGAATGACCACCAACGACTCTTATAGGATAGTTAGCTAGCTATCAGTCACTCCAGGGCTGAGACTACGGAGGAATGCGCAGCTACTGAAACTTGCTTAACGAGCATAAATCTTAGGCAGAGAGGTATTTTTGTGGACAGATTTATTTTGGTCTATGTTGTCTGTGCATAATTCATTTCATCAGGATAGCAGTCTCACTTGAAAATATAACTTCATGTGTTATCCCATGTTATAATTGTGTGTTGCCTCGAAAAAAAAATTTCTAATTTTACTTTACTGTATAACAGGAAAGTCTCTCAAAATCTTTTGAATAATTTCTATCTGCCAATATATATTAGCACACTCCCTTTGCATTCATAATTGCTTCAGAATATAATTGTGCTATTCTAAGGTCGTTAATAATATGTATCACTTCAATCTCGGTTAGCTAATCAGTTACGAAGGCCATCCGAGTCTTAAGTTGGAGAATAAGAGATATAAGGTACGACCATAAGGACTTTATAGTAAGCCATAAGTAGGACTCATCCCTGTTCTAGAACTAGAAATTTGTCCATCAATTTCATGCTTGCCTGACCAGGGCCCTAATCTTGGAGATAACCATCTGAATAGCCGAGCTTTGACACGCTGGGACGTCGTCAGAGTCAAACGCCAATAAATCATTCGTGGACCTGAAAACCTGATGCACTGCCGCGTTTATTGCACCCCTAGTACCCCGACACAAAAAATAGCCCTAGTCTCAAGGTCTATTTTGAAGTCATATTTATATATACAGGATTCCCCCTGAAAAGGAGTAGAATGGTGGATTGATCAAGTCACTCTTATTCATTGCATTAGAATCTTTAATATTTCAGATTGCAATTTGTAAATATGACTATTGTCAGTCATACTATATTACTCATTTCGAGTTCGTACTTTGCCAGCTTTCAGGAAATACATATAAATATCATTTTAAGTGACAAATACTTGGGAAAAGTATATTTCATTCCCCAATATAAAGATATCTTGCATATTGAATGTAATTAACAATACCAAATTTGTGTTATTTCTGCTCGCAGTAGAGGTATGATTTTGACATAAATCTTGATCTCATTTTCTCGGAGTACAAAGGCTTCTCTGGATGAAGCGATTGAGCGTTTTGCACCTTATGAAGTTACCATTCTGCTTCCTGACACTATCAAATGAAATCAATCTCCGTACCCCATCATTAGCTGTGGCCCTCCGAGCCTTGGGGCACGGAAACCCACCAATATACACCTAGCTGCAAATACAAATTATATTATACAGACCACAGTGGTCAGTCCCTGACCAGTACATCCCCAGGCTGGGTCAGTGTGTGTAGTTGTCAGGGTTACGTCATGCCTCGGGTGAGTCCAAGTGTCTTGGGCTAACAAGTTGTCGCGCGATGTCAAAAGCTTCGCCGTTGGCAGTTATTATTTTCTGGTGTGAAATGACGGGGTAGGGATGTTCGGGGCGAGGAAAGGTGTACGTTTTGGTGGGAGGGGATCGTGTGGTCCTCAGCTCTTCTGGAAGGCCCCGGGGTAAAGTGAGGGTTGTGGAGATATCTGCATATAGTGGACCGAAGATATCTATTTGATTATAAGTAAACATAAAGTGTCGAGTATTAAGGGTTAATTTTGTATAGATATTATATCTTTGAACAGATGACAAAAAGCAGATGATCCTTTTTCTGGTGGAACCTGTTGGGTGAGGTCATACGCCATGTAAATAATCAGAAAGCTCGGTATGAACTTAAGAGTAAAAGACAAGTATCAGACAGCTCTTTGAAAAGTTGTCTCTAAGCTATCACTCGCTCGTTATGGCTTTCATTGATTTTTGTTCTTAATCCGACGTACTTATTAGAGGTTTATTCATGAAGATAATACCCTGGAATTAGCAAATCCTTTTATTTCTACCCTGTATATTGATACAGGGTGGATAGGGTTATTAATTACATATAAGGGAATCAAAATTGGTCCTTCTAACTGACGCTTATACGGACATGAAAAGTAAAATGCCCATTGAAAAAGCAATGCTTTGGTGTCGGTGTCAGTTAATGACTATCCACTACAATTCCTACCTATAAACTAACCCCCCTAAAACCTAATACATATATTAAGATAATCCCTAATACAAAAGCTACGTTCCAGCTGCCATCCTCTGACAGTACTAAGCAGATTCTCCGTCTATTCTCCCCGCCCTTCCCTGTCAGGCTCCCCGCTGTCCTGGCCCGGTGGGGCGCCGTGTAGGTTGACCGGACTGAGCACGCCAACCCGCGGGGAGTCTCCCGCGGCCTCCACCCGCACCTGTGCCGGTCAGGTCAAGCCTAGACGTCCGGATTCCCTACTAGTTGGACTCAGCATGGAGGGACATGGTCGGACAAGGGTGTTTGTCTTCACCCCAGGGGGGTGGACACAGACATAAAGCACCGAATGGAAGCTAAACCCTGCTACAATGCGGTGGTCGGCATTGGACCTCTTTTCACTCCGTTTCTTGTTGTGAAGGCATGTTTACATAGAAAATCCATAGTTACATTAAGAGGGTTCTCAAGATTTTATCTCATTTCACGCGTTAACTTATGGGATCAGTCACTTAGAATTTAAAAACACACAAGTTGCCTCCTCTAGGTCTTTCACCCCTACACCCACAACCATTCTGACATCTGAACACATAATAATATTGCCTTTTGAAATGTTAACCCCCTCGAGCTCTATCTAAGGCTTTTAAAACTATTTCCGCGTTAATTACTCAACCAATAATAAATCTATGTATGTTGCAATACAGTTATTTAAGTATAAGTATAGATACATTGCTTAATGATATTAAAACACTTTACTGTGTTATTTCTCAGATGAACCCTTACTCTACCTACCCCATGCCTTTCTCATAGGTCTCTGAAGCATTATGAGCTCAAAACACATTTTGCCCACTTTCCCTTAAAATAGTAGCTGTAGCATGTCAGGCCATATCATCATTTTAGGGCATTTACATGTTTTCTAGATGGACTCTCACGCTAGACCTAGCAACGTCTCTGCCTTCGTTTAACATCTTAAGCCTGTGCGGACTAAACTGAAGTCATGCCTACCTTATGCTTAAGTCTGCTTATCATAATGTTTACATGACTAAACAAAGCTTGTCAGGAGTTTGATCACGTGAGTGCATGGAGAGAGTAACATGTTGAGCATGCACAAGTGGTCCTTTGTGTGAGAACTTCTCAGCAAGAAGCTCACACCTCACACACACACTCCCCTCCGCCGCCTCTTTGCTGAAACTCTCTATTTTGGCTTACCAAGGTCGTATAGATATAATCTTCAAAAATATACTCCATGATGATACAACCAGGGATTAATATTATTAAGATGTTTGAGCAGTAGAGCACTCTTCATCACTGTGTGATTCTTCTTGGTTGGATGGATGCTGTTCCATTTGTCACATGTATTTGGAATATTTTGCTCCATTTTCACCCTGTTCGCTTTTGATGTTTTGATATTTTCCCCCAATGTGAACAGCCATAATTTTATACACAACACGCTATGATCTAAGCGCATTCATCTTGGATCGATTAACTATGACTGCACACAAAGCGTTCTCGATGTTTACAAGGAAGGAATAAACTCTATTCCCATGCCTTCAAATCAGAAATTCAATTATAATTGAACCGAAATAGCATTAGTTAAACACCAATTAGAAAGTACACAATTGATCTTTTCCAATCTACATTCTCTCTGCATTAGTCCCTCGTCCTGAACAATGAGTGATTTATACTTAAAACTGCCGATTCAGCATTATATAAGTGCTGGCTCTTTCTCTTACTGAAAGTAGTCAGCCTTTCTCTACCTCCTCGGTATTTTTAAAAACCGATTCGCCAATTCTATTGCTACATATATGACCGAATTAGAGAAAGTCTCGAGGCTTTTATCTGTGTCCCCGCTCTTAAAACGTCTCGCATTATGGCATGTACTATGGCTTTCTGGGGCATTGTTGCTTTTTACTAGGTGTCTTTCATTATGGAATACCAGAAGAGGAAGGCGTGGGGTGTTGAGCTTTGTTTTCTGCAGCCCCGCACTGGGATTCCCAGTGGGGCGCCTTACTCTAGGTGTTCAGCGCGCAGAAAGCATCCCCGGCCCAGACCACTGTTAAATGGATCTATTCAGGTAATGGGAGGGGCAATTGGACAGGGGACAGACAGAAGGACATGCGAATAGGACAGGAACACACCAATACCCTAATAAAGTTTGCTTGATAATGGCACATTTTCATGAAGCTTGTATATAAAAGGAAGGGGAATCCCATTTAGCAGAGGAAATATAAGTATAGTTTTGAATAAGGGGTGTATCTGAATTTGGTCTAAGGGTCTTTTATATTATGGTGAGGACCTTCAATGATTCTTACTCACTCACTGCTCGAGCAACGTTCGCAACCATTGGAAACACACCAGCAATTTCCTCGGTCAATTTATTACTGACTGACATAAATTGTGCGTTGATGAAATTATCTTTTTATCATCTTACTTACCGGTATCACCGAAATATTCTATTGTATGGTGTATTTACAGCTTCTGGCATGGTGGATATCTGAGTCTTTTTTTTATTCCTGTGTCAACTTAATTAACCAAATGATTCATACTAACGATGGGATCGACCCTACCACCATCAACTTCCTTGTATCGAGAGAAAGAAAAAAGGGTGGTTTGCCTGCTGCCATACAAGGGAACTCATATACAGATCGTACTTGTAGGAAGGTGTTAGATATTCCCCCCATAATGTATAACGTCTTCTTCTGGCACCAACAGCAAATCCCTGCATCGTCGCCATCTTGTTTCCACACCTGGGTATGTTTCCCAGGTCAGAGACCCCTGCCCCCAAGATTTCCCCTAGGGGCAACTCGTCAAGTTAATGACCTCTGATCAGAATGACCTTGGCCCTGCCCACCAGTAATGACTACACCTAGCGGCTGAGGCTGACAGTAATCAGGAGATTTCTTCTCAGTTTACTTTTTAAGTAACTGGTGTCATCTCACCCTCAGCTGGGTTTAGAATTCCCAATTGTCAACACGTGCAAGAAGTTTGAGTTAAAGCTACATTCTCAGTTAACATCGATCACAACTGCACGATTTTCTTCTTTTTGTTCCGTTCTTTTCCTGTCCACCTGAAAGTCATTTCACCAAAATTGTCAAGGATTTCATCCTGTTGTTTTTGCTGCAGAGCTTCATAAAAGACACCATTTATATTTTGCTGGGTCATGGAAATCCTTTTCTGTAGGAGATCCATTTATTATCGCTCACCGTCGCTAATTCTCTTTCTTTCTATTCGATTCTATTCATATATAAACATAACAACCGCAAAATACTCATAGCTTCAGTCCTACAGATCAGAAATGAATACATTTGGTAAGATATTGTTGTCCATTAATTTGAATATTTCACAATATATTATATTTCAATCGAGGTATATGTTATGATGGGGAAGGCTATCAAGGATCAAGAATAGACAACATGTTTATTTAGTCGTGATTTTATAAGTAACTTTTTTTTGGATGCCAGGTGTGAGAATACTATTTAATGAGCCTGGCGTGAATGGATGCCGGAATTGATGCCACAGGTGTTGGTCTGATCATTAACAGGTAGAGTGGATACTTTTTCTGTTTCACAAGAAACCATTCAGCAAGCAGCGATGTCGGGCAGCCGCTGAATAGATCAGGTAGACCAGGAGTTCCACATGGGGCATTTTCTGCTCTCCTTGCTTGTATCCCGCCGGAGCATGAGGTGTCCCGTTGCATCCCCTTCCATAGTCAGGGTGTAGAAATAAATCAAGGCCCACAATCTGGGTGAACAAGGGCTTGTGTTATCCGCAACCCCCGGTAGTCGGCGTGGGAACTGATCTGTTGTCCCCGCCTCCATATGAAAGAGAGCACATCAGCAGGCCCCTCAGGATCAGATCTTATCGTACACAGGTAAGGGTGAGATGGTATCGAACAACAAGGCAGATTCGTATCTACCAGCCAGAACAGAACCAGCAATTTGTTCCTAGGCAATGACTGTGTGGGCAATGAAAGGTGATTTGGTTTATTACCACTCAATCCTCATTACTATTAGAGGAGGTGAGATGAAAGTGGCCCCGCCAGAAGCACACCTTGCAGAGTTGCATAACCCGGGGTAAATTAAAAGAACTGACAAGTTTTGATACGTGTTGATTAGCAGGGGAGGATAGTCTCCGGGCTGCCTTTGACTCGTGAAGGCTGATTGACAAGTTTCGACAAGTTAATGTTGTGTAAATAAGGTGTCATAAAATAAAAGCAGTTATGGTCAACCGTCCGCTCAGGAATTAGCAATCTGATCTTGATTTTTTTAAAAAGCGTTGCACTATGACCTGCGTGATCTCCACAAAATTGAGGATAAACTGCCCGGGGCTAGAGCCAATGCATGGCTTCACCAAACTGATTCCCTGACTTGGCCATTTATATAGCTTTGTGCCATTTATATAGCAAAGTTGCAGGATCAGTCATCAGTTGGAAAGGGCTACTAGGTCACGCTATCAATATTGTGCTCCAAGTGCATTCAAATATTTCATATTGCCAAAATTTGGCGAGCATGCAAAAAGAGAATGAAATTCCGTTGATTTATCCCTAAAATTCCATTAGGTCGTCCAGTGCTTTACTTCATTTAGCTGGCCATTCCTATTAGTATTCATACTCTGAATCCATTAAAATCCAACACGCAATAGCATGCAGACAAGATCAAACAAACATGAAGCAAGTACAAACCATAATTATTGCCTTATAAGTGCATCCCTTGCAAATGTGCGTCCATATCCAATATGGCGTCATTTGAATAGGATGAAATCTATGGATAGGGCAGGCTCAGAACTACGGTTGCTCCCATGAACATGAATATATAAAATAAATGACTGGTGCAATTTACATGATTTGAATCTAGGCCCAGCCAGAGTTGAGAGAATCCCTCTTTACTGAGGGAAAGCCCCTTGCTCAAAACCGCAAAATGCCATTATAATCCCATTAGGACGCCTACTCCAAGACCAGGAAAAGCCATTAGTGCAGTAGGAGTCCAATCACTGCGTGCCATTCTTATGTGATTTGAGAGGCAGTTAGCTGTTCTTTTTTTAGATATGAAGGATATGATAATAGCAACTGACACATATATGTAGTTTCATAGATTAGAATATTAAAGTAAACATTCTCATAGGTCGTTACTTAAAGTGCAGTTTCACATGTGTAACTCATCAAAATAATTTCCTACACCTACCCTCATTTTATCTTTATAATAGTTGCAACCATCGACTCTCTTGGTCAAAGCAATTTTAGATACGCCAAACAAAAACACTTAAGTACATCTATGGTTAAATGTGCGAAACCATTAAAACTTGAGAAGTTTAATTGACTGTAAGTCGATGAAGGACAATTAGAACAATAAAAAACAGCAATCCATCTGTGTTTGAGGTGGTTGTAATTGGCAGATTTATGGTACCTCTTCTATATCTGAAAGACGGATGTCCTAAATTTACATATGTCGTTGTTAGATTCATTATGTTTCAGATGCGAACAACCTGAGGTGGCTATGTTGTAGAAGATCTTTTGAGACAGGCAAAAAGTGTACAGTTGCGTAATACCATCATTAATTAAATGTCATACACTGCAGAATCTATAGATTCCCTTTCACTCAATTCTCTGAATGATGGGATAAAAATTCAATATTAAATCATGTTTATTTATAGGGGCTCCTGTTTTTTTTTCAATCTGCTATTTCATATAGGACGGGGGAGTATGCACATGCATGTTTCCAGTAGCACGGTGTGGTGATCGAAGTATATAGAATAGAATAGAAAATCTTTTATTTGTCTAAGAAAGTTTTACACAAATAATATTCAACCGTTTCCCTCCTGTTTCCTTCTCACTCGCTATTTCGACATTGGAGAGAAAATGAAACATGATATTGATGGTCGATGGTCGAGTTATTGATGGCCTAAGTATTCACCGGTACATCTAAAAATTAAGTAAAATGTACCATGTACATCTAAAATTAGAATAAAAGAAACGTTGAGGAACATGAAACACGTTTTACATGTATATGCATTTTAAACTGGAAATCTCTCAAGAAAGACAATGCATTCCTGAGTAAATTGAAATCTTTGCCCGGTAATTTTCTCACTTCATGGTTGTCATCTTCCTGATATTTATTTGGGATCTTAAATACCACTTCTGAGAAGTATTCCCTATTTTGATAGCTACAACGCCAACCGGTAACCAGACCTAATTGTCCTGAAATCGACATAATACATTACTACTCGGGATCCATTCACTAAACCAGTCAAAGAGCGAAATGTACAAGATATCAAATTACATTCTGTAACTCTAGAAGGACGCGAGGCTTCAATACATGTGGGAAATGAAAGTCAGGGATCCTCAGATGTCAAGTGATTGAGTGAAGGTGAGAGGGGAGGGTCCTCTCGGCTGATGGATGGTGCTGCGTGCTTGAAGCATAGAAAGGCCCTAATATCCCACCCTAAGTCTATAGAAAGGATTAATCTATGTCCCACAGAGCGTTAAGGAAAGACTCTGCCTCAGAACAATGCATGCCACCCACTAGAAGCCTACATACATCTCAGGCCTGTCTATAGCATTCCCAGTTCGTTTAATAATCATTCAGAAGCGAAGAATACACTCTGTTGATTCACTGCGATTTATGAAGCCCTGGTTTCACCCACAGAATTGATGGCAGGAGTTGGAGTGATGGAGCGGGGCATAAAAACAACATTTACTTTTATCGTATTTGCATTCGGTGTTTTATTGATGGATATGAGGGTGCAAGGTGTTTCCATGGTGAAACGATCTCAAAAGGTCTAAATGAGGGGTGCTGCAAGAGTGGACTTGCTAGTTTTAGTTTGCTAATAATGACATGAGAGTAAAATGCTTATTATTCGAGAGATCGCTTGCCTTCTTCTTCATGCAGTGACAGCACTCTTTCATGGTATCATGGGGAAATTTATCCATGCTTTAATATTCAATATTTATTATACAGACTATGATTGTTCTCTACCAATGAGGGGTACCAAAAGGGGTGTGTTCGCAAGCACCCCTCTTCACCCCCGGCCTGCTGCCCCCCGCTGAGCCCCCAGTGAGGCCCCATTGTAGGTGCTCCCCTAGTGGCGGCACACAAAACTTCCGCTCTGGTGGACAACATGAAAACCACACTGAGGGCATTTTTAGCCTGATCAAAGCACCATCTCATGGGCGCAGGAGGAGTAGCAGGGTCGGATTTGAGAGGGCAGCAAATATTGTGAAATTCCAGCTGAGTTACATAGGTCCTTGGGAGGAGCTGAAGACCATGGGGTGGCTTGACGACATGGGCCGATACGGCATCGTTTACATCGCCTTATTGGGGCGACTTAGCCAGCCTGATATTTCTTGGTACATCTCGTGTCATCATACAAGGCTGTTTCCATGGTTTCACATAGGTCAAGGTCAATACCAAGGGCAGTCCAGTCTCCCGCTTCTATAGGTCAATTATGGACAATGCGCCGGTGGGAAACTCAATAACGAGTGTTATAAGTGAAGTGTCTGACAAAGGTTAACGCCGTATGGGGGCCATGTATGACCTGCTAAGAGGGGATGGGATAAAATTTGAACATACATCCAGTCATTCATGTCCATTGGAACTGAATATTTATGCCAATTAGATATCAATTTCGGATGGTAATAAGATGTTAAGGAACATGGCATTGCATGTTTTCTTTCCATGCTGAAAATCAGTCGTCCAATCGGAATTTATTCTGGATATGACAAATGGTTATTAAGTAGATTATTCAGTTATCATGTTATCATGCTCCATCGAAGATTTTAAGTACCAACATGTTCAATGAACTCTAATAAAATTAATAAAATTGATTACAGTTATTCTCTTATAGAAAAGACCCTTAGAGTCAGAGGGGTTTCGTGTGTACACTTGCTAACTAAAGATGGATTTACTGAATGCTACCACTGTCATAATATCTTGTTACACATTTCTTTAGTCCCAGCTGACTTTAGCTGTGCAAAATAGAAGTTATAGGATAATTAGCTTGTAAGATGAAGAACCCAAATAGCAAGTGACTTTGTCATGAAGTTTAACTGTCTCACCACAAGTGCGGGTTTCTGCTTCCTTAATGTGAAGGTTAAAGGTCTTAATGTTTAAAGTTATTCCACAGCTGGGTCATCTCGCCTTCTCCAGCAACTGACTCAAGTTTCCAATTGCCGAATTCTCGTGAGTTCACATACAGGTGCGAGATCTGGCAGATACCTTGTCCGTTTACTGCCTGAGGTGACCTTGACGGTCAAAAAGGTCAATTCTAAAGGTCAAAGGTGAAAGCAAGGTTGAGGATCCAGTTGATGTCCAGTCAAATTTCCGGATGTTTTCCGCTTCCCCGATTAAGCTGTATACAAAAAGGTAACATAAGTTAAACCTTCATTTTCGGTGTTAATAATCACTAATTATAATTATCAATCTAAATTAAATCCAGGGTTGAACAAAAAACAACAAATGACACCACAATCCTTGGCTTTCACTCTGAGCTTTCCTGTTTCGCTTTTACTCTGGTTTTAATCAGTTCGTGAATTAATAGTTCGATAATGTTCAAATATTGTCATCATCAATTATTTCATCATTTTCCGGACATTATGGCTCGCGATAATAGCTCAGGCATGGCCATGGATAACCGTCCTTACCCACATGGCTATGCCAGTTTGGTCCACTGCACATGAGAATAGAGAATATGTTTTGGAATAAAGGAGTTCTACAGGGACATCTCCGAAAGTTACTTGGCAGTACTTTGATCAGGGGGCATAAATGAAATTCTACCCAGTCCCATCAACCGTGTTATTGTTTGATCATAACAATTATAGAGAAAGCTAACAAGTAAGTTTTTAAAGTTTATGTTAATTATAAATAAGGCACCGAGTTAGCCTAAACATATTGGGTCATTACCAGCTTTTTGTAACACCAGCTGAAGTATGAAAATAAAAATCACCAAGAAGGAAAACGTGTGTGTCATTACAACCTATATTACATCTTGATTTTAATTTAACCAGGTTATACTACAATTAAGAGTGGCTTATGCTATACCTGTTTACATTGTTTTTCTTTTATTTGTTTACAACAATGTTAATGTTCCCCACCATTATGTTAATGTTCCCCACTATTATTATCCATTTTAACCAGAAAAAAAACGGGTTGATTTGACGGTTAGGGACCCATCACCCTTTCTATTTTTTCCTGCCATGTATTACACAACATCTGTTTTCATATTGCCGTCTGATGTGGTGAATGTTCAAGATCACACACACGCGTACTCGCTTGGGGAAACGTCATTAGATTAGGGAGGGAGACTTCTGGCAAAACACTTCATGGAGGCCTTGTTGTGGCAGAGCCTGTTACCGTCATGTGACCCATGTAGGCAAAGGTCAGAGGTCAGATTTGGCCGTGCGGACTTGAAAACCTCCATCTGTGCAAGCAGACGACTTTTCGTCCGTCATAATTCTCGAGTGCCCGATTCCCCGCCTAACCATTCACACCAACGCACTGGCAACGAGTATATAGTTCATTCTGCACTACTTATACGTCTACCTACTCCCATTGGATGGTCTATGGATGTAGGCTTTGATACACCTGTGAACCCTCTCTCAATAATTGTATACAACATTGATAAATACATATCTCAATAAATAATACAAACCTGAGATTACTTGGACACATTATCACCTGGAAACAAGATATCAACATCTTGGAGCACCGGAAGTGAAGAGATAGAGAAAGCTTCCGTTTACAGTTGACCGCCTCAGATTTCTACTCAGGCGAAAACGTGGACTTCCACCAGGGGCTGACGTCAGTTCCTGTCAGATAGCACACCGGAACTGACGTCGGGTTGTTTAGTCACGTGAGTTCTCGCGATGAAACTCACACCACGGAAGTTGCAGATGTTGCCGTCCGCGAACGCGGCTCGGATCGCTATGAAAACAAGCAAAACTCGGTGGAACTGCAAGAGAAGGAGTTAGACCCAGATCACGACTGGATTCTTGTAAAATCACTGGCAAGGGCAAAAAAGAAAACGGGCGATTGGTTGTGGCAGCCTGCGGCGATTTGTGTAGGAATATTGGCGGGCGTTACTGGATAGTGTTGATGTGAATGGTAACACAGGGAGCGCGGTGTATGGGAGGGGGTGTTTGGAGAAGCGGTTATGTGTTACATGTATATGTATCGTATTGTCAGTGACTATAGATACACCATCACCTGTGTACACCATCCAACTTTTTAGTAATTCTGTGTGGGAGGTTTATCTCACAAGAGGCTGCTTTCTAGATCTGGCCATCTCTACTTGACTTTGAGCAACAAGCACAGAGGGAAGTTTGGAATTCGTCAGCATATACTAGTATTACATGCAAAATGTCCAGTTCGCTCGAACCTAGAAGTCTGTGGTTCTAGAAAACAAATTGAAAAGTCCATACAAACAGCGAACAGCGAATATCCCTTCAGGAAGTGCTCTTGTTCAGCATGATACAAACAATAGTTTTTCCCCGATGATTCGTGCTCCCAAGAAAATCATAGGTTTCAATTTCATCATTCATCCATTTGTTTAAGCATATTTTATCTATACCATAAAGAAGGGGTAAAAAAGAGTACATGTATAGGGCACCTTTTAGCTACGTATACTTTAATTTAGGGATTTTTTTTTACCGAACTAGGGGTTCTCATTGTCCCAGTGTTACCATTGGTAGTCATCTCGCTTGTGCTACCTTAGAGGTAGGAGCAAACAAACACCTGCACACATGACTGTCTGTATCAAAATATCCTTAGCCTACTAGCTAATATTGCTCATACACTCTGTGAACTGGGTATCCCTTCCAGGACCGGATAAAAAAACTACTGATACGCTACCGATTTCACTTGTATTTTGGGTTTAGCGCCAAAGTTCAGCGATTTTGCGATCTGTTTGTTAGCGACAAGTCGCTACTTATTGCACAGTCCTGCGACAATCCCATTGAAATCGCTACTAGGGTCAATGTCGCTATGCACAGCGATTTTGGTGACGTTTTGTCAGTTGTACCCAAATAGCTAATGTGTCGCTGCTGCTTAAGTCATCCGGTGACATTCCTTGGTACCATTTCCAATTGCAGCATATACCTATATAAACTCTATAAATTTGATATGAACTATATGAATATAAACTATATAAATATAAACTATTACTCTCAAATCTATACAAGATACAGACAAGATGTTAAGGATTTTGTAACAAATTAATAGAGGTCCGTGCTTCCATTTCTATTAATGTTTTCACTCACCCACCTCCACCCCTTCCCTACCCCCACCCCTCACCCTCACCCCCATATTTGGTTGCTCAGTCTCACATTTACCCTATTCAGCACAACCCACATGTCAGTCATCCACCCATCACCCCCTACTCCCGCTAATTATAGGATTGATAAGAATGATGTAATTGAATATACCTGTCACAGGTGGGTATATTAGGTAAGGCGAAACTAATCTGCGATAAGATATCTCTTATCTAGCGGTGAAAGCCCTAACAGGTGTGTAGTAACTGTATCTAGCTTCTGATACCATCATTGGTATGCCATGTAAATGGGAAACAGCCAAAGAAACGCCTGCCAATGGCGGTTGTGTATTGTAAATGGAGAGGAAGGCGGAGTAGAATATTCCACTCCAACAGCATCCTAATTATGAAGCGACTGGCCTTTAGAGACCGGGTGGAATCAGTAACATATCATAAAAGGGCTTTTGGTAATAATCGAGAGGGGCGATGTGCATTGTGGTGCTGACGGGAGGGAATGAACCGTATGAAGGGATACAACTTTACCCAGTTAAATGGGGGGAAAATCTAGTGACAGCGCAGGTAAAATCACTTAGGGTTTTGTTATGTGGGTTGATTGAAATGTTATACCCGAGAACAACCCGCAAAGAAATACACCACCAGATTATTAAGAGTTATCTCTGGAATCAATGTAAATTATATGCATCATAACATTCAAATATCCTTTTATTGCGTCGAAATTTATCAACGAATTCTGCATCCTTTCATTCATTTTTTTTTCAAAAAAACACTTAGTAGGCTACTCTTATTTTGGGTTGGTTCTACCAAGCAATTCTTAAGCAAAACATTTCTTACACTCGGGTTTTCATTTGATGTATTGAATAATTTCAAATATTCATTCTTCCCTGGTCTTTCAATTGAAAGGTGGGTAAGGACTTGCGCCCAGTCCCGTTGTGTATCTCAGCAGTGCTTGTTAACCGATTGACCTCCCGTCACGACCCGCACGCATTGAGTAGTATATAAAAGTGTTTCCTATGTCATGGCTAATTCTTGCAGCAGTATGGGCACTGGATGATATAAGTTTGGAGTACTCAAACTGAATCTTGTCGGATATGATATATGCAACGATTGTAAGTAAAAGATTATCTTTTCCCGTATTTCTCTATATTTCCCGATTAAGCTTATTTCAACCTATATTTCCAATATGTCTGCCGTATTTAGGCGACAAACAGATTCGAGAAAATTGGATGACTCAGGGTCCAGCCAGGATATTTGAGGTTGAAAATCTATCTTTGGCACCAATAATAACAATGCCAATATTGCAATATATGCAATGTTCTAGCCCCTAGCTACTCCTAGAAGACTGGCTTAATTTCCTTTAAGTATAAAACACCTTGGCTTCTCAGTATAAACTTAAACTCGGAATGTAACGCTGCATATTTTTTTAGTGAAAATTCGACTACACCATAGAGGCCATATTTTGAAGTTAGGATGAAACCTAAGAAACGTCAGTCATAATTGACAGCTTTCATTCGTCCCTGAATTGACAATGGGAATTAAATTGTTGACCTTGGGTCCCCAAAAAATGACGCGAACGTGTGACAGCACATCACAATTTCCATCCGCCTAGTACATAATGGTTGCAGGGATGATAGAGCAATTCGTGTACCCATACATGTATTTGCATATGGATGGGGTATAATACTGCACACACCACTCTATTTACATGGAGTATATATCAGCAAGGCTAGCAAGATCGCCCAATCCGATAGGCCGATAGGATATAGCATTAACCAGTCGGTTTTAATGCCTTGATGTAAATGGAATGGCTTACAAATTGCAGATAATTGCTTTAATCACTACTTTCATATGGCATTCGTCCACATGTACGACCGGGGGCATGTTTAATTCACTAGTAGTTTACATCAGTTGACAAAATGAAGCCTCAGAGGTACTAGAGAAAAGGTTATTACGCCTGTAATGATCATATACTTTCATCGAATTACACACAATGCTGTCTATTATAGTTGCATATATTTCCAAAACTGTATGTCCAACATTACCAGCGTGGTTGAGTAATGATTGTTAACCTTATCGGCATTAAGTGATCGGCTTTTATAATACACGTAATGAGAGGCAACTGACGCCATATATACCCATGCCATACGTCATCCTGCATTTACTTACCCGTGTGTATTATTTTCAAAATAATGGATATCATCTGGGTGAACCTGCTTGGGGCACAGAGAGGTCTAAAGTATTGTTTCTATACACCACTACTTCAGGATGTGCTAATAGAATGCCCCAGATGTCCCCAACTCACCATGAATACAAATATTCTCGTTCTGTCATAGAAAATCGGTCATAGTTTATGATAATATAAATTGTCTCGTATCTAGCATGCATTCACTCAATCTCAGGTATTTGAATCAAGAACCATTGCCTTAAGTTCTTTTTTAAATCTACTGCCGTTATTTTTTGAATAATTTGTTTCACCGGTTACAGATACCTATTGAATCTTTCGGGTGAAAACTATACTTCTGAGTCAACAATTCCAGAAAACAAACTCTTGGTTTCATTGATTCAATTCTTTAGGAAAACATCATGTCTTTCATTCACATAACGGTTCGTGTACTCACGCTACAGAAAAAATGCCAGTAACAGTCACCCATCAGTTCTATGGTATAACAACTCCTACAGCTTTCCTCAACAAAAAATAGTTTATGTCTGCAGTGTGCTTATTGTGTTTTTACAAATACAAGAAATACTATGAGGGAATTGAGAGCCCCCACTCAAACTCCTGCAGAGGCCTTGTGGGAAGCCTCATATCCTCAGGCCCAGAAGAACTTAACACACGAAATACAGCATTTTTTCCAGACAAAAGAATTGTCAAGATGCCATGAATGTATAATATGTGGACGGGTCTTATTGTTAATGGTTGATTTGCAGCACAGCTATACTGGGACATAAGCTATTGTTTGGGTGTCGAGATGTGGAATTTTGTAGATTTCTATATGATAATCATGTGCTTAAAATCTAGCATCTCGATGCTAAGATAGAGTTCTCTGCCTGGGGTACACAGTCAAAGTTTACATAGCATTTTGCATTTGGAATTCTCACGTGTTGTTAGGCGTCTTTTGGAAGAAATTTATAAATGTTCCAATAGAAATAGCCGCGTTTTTGTGGTCCTAATTCTTTTTGCGGCCGGACTTCAAACGAAATGAATTTCTAGAAAGGTCCCGGCGTGATCGTGACTCCTATCACGATTATAAATATTTACAACAGAACACATGATCGCGATAGAAAAATGTGGCGGCTTCTCCTCAAAGCCTATTCATACTCAACAATATGGTAATACATAGGATTCATATCTGACTTTCTCTTCGCCCAAGTTTCCCATCCTAAGCATGATGCATCCAGACCAGTTTTGCCGGAGGCTAAATGCTCCAGTAGCCTGCGAGAGGCCAGTGCCTGAGGGCCCGGGTCTGGGCCCCATAAACACCCACCTACTGATCCCCTCCACCGGGCCCGGATCAACCACACACACCGCCTTTCATGTCTCCTCCAGTGTCCTCCTCCAGCTCACCTTTGGTCGTCTTGACAACAGAAGCTGTTGCTAAGGCTACTTGCCGACAAACAGTACCCTATCTATCCTGCTTGTCGGCGCCTTTGAAGTCCACACTCGCCCCCCTGGTGCATTGTTTGGTTGTGGAGGAGATCCCTGAGTTGATGATGAGAGCAGAGATGGGGGTGCCATCCAGAGGGACCCAGGAGGAACCTAGGAGGGGAGCCTGAGGCAATTACGGCGACATGTACACTTCTTGTACATACAATGTTACACTGTTCCAGTGTGACTCCGCCCTCCCTGCACCTGCAGACGCTACACACAGACGCTCCTCCAGGCCATTCAATGCAAATTCCCCATATTATCGCCCATTCCTCCAGGGCATGAAAATATTATCGCCCATGGCGCCCACTCCCCACGTGAAGGTCAATATTTATATAAATCCAAGCCAGAAACGGAAAATATGGAATTAATTAATACAATATTTCGTGATGATGATTCTTGTTCAGGGTTTCTGCCCTGGGATATTGCCACTGGGGTAACATGCCAACTATTGAGTAATGGCATGATGTATGATTGCATCACTCATCTGATAAGTGAAAATAGGCGGATTTTACTTGTATGAATTGTCAGTGTTTATTATCCATCCTTCATATTCATGTTCGATGTTATAGATATTACAGAACATCTGCATTTCAAAACTATGATTCACAGTTTCTGTTTCAAATATAGAGTTCAATATAATGTACTATATATGTAACTCCGATATATTTTCGATAAATGATTTTGACTAGATCTCTCCATCCTTGCAGGCCCCTCACCTGGAGGCGGTATTTTTCACTTCTTTCTGATGTTGTCTCAAGTTACCATGGTAACGTATCATAGAGAATATGTGCTTTATTTATCATGTATAAACGTCCTGCTGGGGCCTCCCTCACCACCTCATATCGCCTTACACACTCTTGGATATGTTTTTCTAACCCCCAATAAAGAGGGTGCAAAACAAAATGTAGAAATATCTAAGATTGTTCTCACCCTGCTAACGCTCTTCCTGCCCATTGGTGTCTTTTCACCAAGTGGTTTTGTGTCAACCGCCCTGTCTGTATACCCACTCCGTCTCCACATGCATCGGCTCACGAGCTGCTCTTTGCCTCATGCCCATTGTTTAGCTTTCCAAGAATCTAATGTCTACAGTCGACTGTTGTACGGAGGACAAAGATGATTATTGTATTCCCTTTGTTCTTTATATCAGCTTTGATTCCCTGTATTCCTTTATATAAATATCAATTATTGTAAACGATATTAAGTAAGAATTTTCCTACTTATTTCACATTATAGAAGTAGCTCAAAATCTTTCTTCCTTTGTTGCTTGTTTCAAATAGTTGTATTCAGGCTGTGACATTTTAAGAATTAATGATGGTGGATCAAGACCAACACAACTCAGAACTCAAGAGTATCTCTCGGGATGTGCACACTGCTACAGTGAGAAAAGAGGATAGAGAAATAAAAAAAAGTCTCCCCGAATATTGTATTCTATATTGTTTATCTTCTGGTAGGTACATGGAAATAGAAGCTAACGAATAATAAAATAATGATAATCTGTTCCTTCTATGGTCATCAAACCTGCAGTTGCTAAGTGGAGCCTGATCAGCTCTGCTAGGGCACCTCTTGAACAACACCAGGTACAGTCTAAGCCCCGAAACCTGGCAAGAGGAAGACTGCTGAAGAAGCGGTTAAAAGGCAATGAGAAGCATGCGCAGCATGTATTGCAATCACTGAACCTGCTACGGCTGACTGTTGGGAAAGGCTGACTGACGACTAGGAACAGGCTAGTTGACAACTGGGAAAGACTAGCGACACCGGGAGAGACTGGATTCATATTGTGCAGCTTTTGCCGGTGGGCTCTGCGGGCATGAAACACGGTCCGGAACACCCATGGGGCTGCACAGGAGGTTAAGTTGTGGAATGCAGTCCAGAAACGGATGTGAGACAGAATAGGAGACAAGCCCGGACACACACCAAAGTGCTTACAGCCTATACCACAACTTCGAAGGAATGGCATTGCCTTGGATAACATCTGGAATGGCCTTGACTGTAGGTGGAAGGGGGTCCACATATGGCGCTGCCCTTAGAAACCTGCAGTTGCTAAGTGGAGCCTGATCAGCTCTGCTGGGGCACCTCTTGAACAACACCAGGTACAGTCTAAGCCCCGAAACCTGGCAAGAGGAAGACTGCTGAAGAAGCGGTTAAAAGGCAATGAGAAGCATGCGCAGCATGTATTGCAATCACTGAACCTGCTACGGCTGACTGTTGGGAAAGGCTGACTGACAACTAGGAACAGGCTAGTTGACAACTGGGAAAGACTAGCGACACCGGGAGAGACTGGATTCATATTGTGCAGCTTTTGCCGGTGGGCTCTGCGGGCATGAAACACGGTCCGGAACACCCATGGGGCTGCACAGGAGGTTAAGTTGTGGAATGCAGTCCAGAAACGGATGTGAGACAGAATAGGAGACAAGCCCGGACACACACCAAAGTGCTTACAGCCTATACCACAACTTCGAAGGAATGGCATTGCCTTGGATAACATCTGGAATGGCCTTGACTGTAGGTGGAAGGGGGTCCACATATGGCGCTGCCCTTAGAAACCTGCAGTTGCTAAGTGGAGCCTGATCAGCTCTGCTGGGGCACCTCTTGAACAACACCAGGTACAGTCTAAGCCCCGAAACCTGGCAAGAGGAAGACTGCTGAAGAAGCGGTTAAAAGGCAATGAGAAGCATGCGCAGCATGTTGATAAGTATGGATCTGTATGTAGATGGGGATGTAGCTTGGTGTGATCCTTAATTTGAGGTACCGATAAATATGTCTCGTGAATATTCCAATGCACACTAATTAATACTCAATTAGCGCTTACCTGCTAATTGATAGTCCAAATGTTATGATAGATGATAATCGATATTTGCTTAGTGATAATTGATACCCAATTATCACTTGGATGCTAATTAATAAGAATAACTCGGAACTAGTTGGATCTTGTCTTGATCTTACGATCGCCCAACGGTAACTGATCTTTATTTCTCGATACAACATACCTGTCAGGTGTGTACCTGATCTGCGTGCGCAGCCGTGCCCGGCTACTAGCTCTGGCGTCCCATGGGGAGGCCCAGGCGTTACGTAACCTTACGTAACAGCTACCCCTCCCCCCGGGAATATGGCGATTTACCGGCATATGCGACAGGTGAGACCACCTGGGCACAAGTGTCACCTGTATTTATCTTTAAACGACTCTGTCTTTTATTTTTAACGCTTATGAGATGTAATGTCCCTTATGGGGAATGATTTGATACCTGGTAGTTAGATTACGCCATATACAATATCTTGTATGTCGTCATGTATGTTCGGGGCCATACCACTTGTTTCTCCTTGGTCCCCTATTTGCACCTGTAGGTGTACACGTTGTTTGCAACCAAGTCAATACCTCTTTGGTTTGCTATCAGGATTGTTAGTTGTCCTTTCTAATTGTACTACCTTTCTTGTCAGGCTTTAACCAATTACGCCTCATCGGCGTACCGACTTATTGCTTCTCGCTGACATAGCTTATGAGATGTCCCACGTGAGCATGGTTGTGATTAATCGGCTCTGAATGCGTGAGGTGAAAGCGCTAGTTTAGGTCACCTACGTGCTGCTATATTGTTACTACTTTCCCTTGTCAGGCCGCCTGTTGGCTACATAGTTGACCATCTTTGACACTCGTGGGATTGCTATGTTATATTGTATTGTTAACTCTTGACTTTCGCCGCTTTACTATGTTAATGTTATTGCAACTGTTCCGTTATTGGTCCTGGGTTGCGTTACTCTCCCACCGATGTCTGTTGTGTTATTTTAGCTACATTCATTAGTTTGCTAAAGCTAGACTTTCGGCGTTAGACGCCGTTTTACTGGCAAAATATTTATTTTAACACGGCCAATTTTCCTTGATCGTTTTGCCGGTCATCGCCAGCGCTTATGGCGACTGGCACACTCATTTGTTTAGGTGGTCTGGTCCTGTTTAATTAATTTCTGTAAGCTATAAGTTGTTGTTTGGTTGCTAGTTCTGCCTACTTGTCTTCAAGTCCTGTACCAGTACACACGTCTTAGTAACCTCTGTCCTCAGTTTTCTGCCGAAATGAGTATTCACCGCATGGCTGCTACTTTTCCTAATATGGAAAATTTTAAAGTCCAAACATCTTTTAAAGGACGCGGTTACTCTAAAGCTAGTCTGTTTAAGGAGGCTAGTGTGGACTTAAAAGATCGCAACTACCGGATTAATCCTACGCCCTATGTGGGTTCCAGCGACTCCGAAGGCAGGTTGCCCAGGCGACCTATTTCTCTTCCCCCCACATTATTTGCTAGGGAGGACCTGTGCAGGAGCCGCGCGGTTGACCGTGCTGAGTTGCAACGGCGGAGCGTCAGCCTGAAGGCTCGGCGTCATCATTCGCCGGTCTCTCCCCGCTCTAGCAGCGCCCACAGTGGAGATGGGTTGTTGGGCGCCTGTCCTCCAGGGTCTTCTGAAAATGAGGACGAGGGAAGGAGCCCAACCTCAAGGTCCCAATCTCCCTTATTCCGGCGACGCTCTCCAAGTCCCCGGCGCATGCTGTCCAACCCTCAGCAGCAACCCTGTGACGTCCGGCGGGCTGTCCCTCGACTGTCCTCCGGTGACGTGCGGATCAAGGATGCCGCCTTGGGCTCTGATATGTTCTGTGATGTTAATTCTGTCACAGCTAAAACCCAGGTACCTTCTAGGGGGCGCAGGTATGGGCCACGAGGGGCGAAACGCGCCGATCTTGTACGCGAACAGGATGCCTGCAACGATCCTTTATACCTCGTGGGGGGTGCCACCTGTGAATACGTTAAGGGCACCAAATATCTCGGATTTCACCACCTTATAACATTTAAATTGAGTGACCGCCTCTCAGTGCTAGTCAGGCGCTTCTCCAGTGGGTGTAAGCCCACTATGCAATTCATGGGAGAGAGCATGCATGAGGTGGTAGAAGCGTTGGATGCCGCCCAGATTTACCAGCTATATCTGCGACGGTATGAGTTGGTGGGCTTATTCAGTGTGGCCGATTACTATGAGGTGCAGCTCAATCATTGGTGTCTGCGTCCGCAGAGTCAACGACAAACTGTAGAAATCTGTCACCGTTTAGACTTCAGCCGGAAAGTATGGCTGACGCTGGAGGAGGCCTGCACGCTGGTAACACTCCTCCGGCCGATATATCGCTTCCTGCGACATTCCCTGCTGTCCTGTAAGTATTGGTTTCCTATCTAAGCCCTTTATTCTCCATATTATTTTGTACCCTACCGATTTTTCTGGTAGTCTAGTTTTTCGATATTAAGCTCATTGTCTATAAAAGGAGAGGGAGAGAGAAAAAGAGAGAACAAAAAAAGAAAAACTAGCTTGATTTGAGTCCAACTCTTAATCACCAGTAAGTTTCTGGGTTAGTGGCTGCTTGTGTCCGAGATACTGTAATTCTGCACGCTAGGTTCCAGCCATATTATGTGCCTCTCCCTCTTTAATTTATGCTTATCATTCTGTGCCACTTGTAGATGGCATGTGCCTTGTTTTCTAATCTGTGTTTATACTTCGTTCGGTGCGACTCGTGGAGTCTATTGTCTAATTCGTACTAATTCATATGTCTTGCCAATTTCAGGTCGATTGGAGTTTTGAATGTATCCCCCTGGCTAGCTCCCCGAGGCCATGCCCGTGCCATGGGCTCAACGCCGCAGCACCCTGACCATCGGCGTCAGGCCGGCATCAGCAATTGTTTACGTGTTATCTTTACTTGTGATGAATGTATTCAATATTGCAAAACAAATTAAACAAAACTAGGGGAAACGCTTGTTAGTTGTCTGTTATACACGTTTGCTTTCGCCACATGTTATCTGTTAAATTTCTATTCTCGTCCAGTGGAATCGCTAGATTTACATTCTCGTCATGATGGAACTCTATTGCCTGTCTATGTTATCATGGTTATTAGATAGTCAACGCGTAGATACAAGTACCTTAACCCTCTTTATTAGTTGTTTCGTCCCATTAGGACGTGCGGGCACTAACCCCGTGCCATAGTGTGGTTTTGACGAAGTCTTAACCAGTGATCTACTTAACTTTTTAACGAACATGACATTTTAACATTTTGTAATGGGTAAACATGGTACTACAAACAAAACCTTATCCTCCCAGACGGCCACTTTAACGACTACCTGTAAACAAAACAAGGTTCTTGGGCACTGATACAGTGAGGACGATATCCTGGGTAACTAACTGCTGACCGGTACCTTGCTGGTAAAGATAACCGATCGTGCTACGTGCTATACATTATATACTGCAGTAAAATAAGCATTTTTTAAGTTAACATTGAAGTTCTACAGCCAGACTAGAGAATTGGGTGTGTTGTTATTGATCTGACACCCGGTCGGGAGGAAACATAGAAACTATCGAGAAACTATCAAAATAACCTAATAAAATACACAACGTGAAACATATATGCTACTTCCACTACAGTGAAATGTGGAGCGACTGGGGGTTATAGCCCCACATTCATTGGGTGTCGCACTGGAACCCAACAAGGGCTGCCTGTGTATCTAGCGAGCCCTTTAAGAAAACAAATCAAAACCATTTTTAAGAATGACCACACTAGGATTTAACCGTAAATCATTTTAAGTCTAAATTGAAGAATTTTATAAATGATTGTTCTTTTTTCTCGTCAGCTTGGTTTTTTAGGCGTTATGCGAGAAAAACAAAAAAATTTAATCTTTGGTGTTGTTCAGGGTTTCCGGTGCAGTGTGTTGTTTCCTCCTTGTTGGTATGGAAGATGAGGCGTCACAGGAAAGACACGGTGGTGTGTGCCTTCCAATCTTGTTCGGCTTCTGTTTGAAAGTGAACAGAAAACAAGAGTTTCAATTTGTCATCTCCACCCATTCACTAGTGCGACCATAGTAAGACTGAGTAAGCAATGTACAGTAAAACACAATGGGTGCGGAAATCACAAAGTTAACTAGTATTTTTGGGCTGTTGCCCTTTATAATTTTCAATGGTTTTCCCATCCATCCCTGATAGAGTTACCCGTTTTTCCCCCTGCGGGTATTCTAAGTTTTGCCATGGTTCTGTGGGAAAAGAAAACAAAAGGAAAAGAACGTCTATATCTAGAGAACGACCTCCCTTTTCTCTCTCCCCCCTTCTTTCCATGCTGCGATTCTGTATCGTAATGTTGTCCCCCCTTTGTCCTGCGGAGACAACGGCGAGTCCGGCGTGTTATCTTTACAGCCTTACTGTCGGAGTTCAGTATCGTCCCCCCTGAGGCTCTCTTTTGATTCTGCGCGTGTAATAGCGCGGAGGATTATAATTGACTTACCTTCTTTGGGATTCATTACTCGCCCCATTGTACCTGGATGGGGGTTCCCTGGGGCGGTACCACACTCAATACCCAGAGTGTTTCGCCGTCCCTGCAGGCTGCCTTTACCCAGCTTTTGTGGGCACGCGGAACCTGTATAAAGTTGGGCAAGTGGATGGGCTGAATACACCCTTTCAGCCGGAGCTCAAAGGCACTTGGCCATTCCAGCACCATCTCCGCCCCCGCCCAGCAGCATGATCGCGTCACGTACATATTACGTGGTTTTAGCACGCGTGCCCCCTGCATAGCTGATGCCTCATAAGCCACTGGGGTGACCACAAATGACTTCACCTCGCCCCCGCGTTGCATTCTTAGCACCAGCTGGCTTGACGGGTGCATTTTTGGTCCGGGCCGGCATTTCTTGCATGGTATCCGCTTCCTGCACTTCCATGCCATCGTTATCACTAGTAGTATGGCCGCTACTACTGCTAGGTAGGCGTAGGGAGGGAAACCCTCTGCTGGCGGTAGGGTCGGTGGTGGTGGTAGGGTTATCCCTGTCTCGAATCCCACTCTCACGGGGACAGGGGTGAAGGTTGACAGTCTGACGGACTTCGCCTCTGTGTGCACCAACAGCGCCAGGATTGCTGATACTTTCCACATTCTATAAGATAAATAGACACCTAATGCCAGAGACACCAAAGCCACGATAAAACTAGTGTTAGTAAAAGCTGGATGACCTGTCGCGCTTTCTAAAGATTTTTTTATTTTTTGCCAATTGTTTTCTACCACCTGATCCCTCTTGATTAGGTCTCCTGCCATGGATGTTATGTCAATACCTTGGTCCAGTAATTCTTTTGGTAAGTGGGAAAGTGACTTAGCGATTTGGTCTGCCGTGGGGACGTTTATGTGGATTAAGGCTTTTGTGGATGTATTGCCGAAAAAGGTTGGGATTTTTAGGTTAAAAACGTGGGCCACTGGAATGTTTAGCCCTGTGTGTATTGTTAATTTACTGTCGTTTGCCTCGGTGCATGCCAAATGGTGGTCCAATATAAAACCATTAGTGAAGTTTAGTGAGCAGCCACACGGTTTTGAAACTATTGCTAACGGTGGTAGATGCATCTCCCACGTGTCGCTCACACACCTAAGCGTGGCGGTTTCGCCCATGTTCACTAATAGATGGCTGGTCTCGTTCACAGACACATGAAAAGGAGGGGATTTCTCTAGCAAAAAGGTTTTGAAACTACATTGGGTTATGATTTCCCGTTTTTGTTCCCAGTATAATGCCGCCCAACATGACTGATTTTTCTGCGTCATTTGCATCAATGGGGCTTCGCACAAGATAATCCCGCGCTTCTCAGAGCATTGGGCCAACCGCAAATCTTGAATCACAATTGTTTTTGTGTTCATATTCCCAATCGCCATCAGTTCTGGCACGGGGGTCGTTATCTTGGTATACCCCTTATGTGCGTGTGAATGTAACGCCATAGGTATTCCAAACGCCATAGGAGTGAGAATCTTGAATCCATTATTTCTAAGCGCCACCCACAGCGGCAGAACCACTACCAGTGATTGGTTGTAGTAACGTATTTTAATCACCTGTTCAAGTGCTGCTGGCACCAGCTCTTCTATGATCTTTAATGCTTCTGAATTACTAAATTGAGTTAAAAACCGCCCTGCTGCTTCTTTATATTGACTATGTGATAGTATTGCTGCATGCATTTTGTTACTTTGCAACAGTTGTAGGGCTTCTATGGCCTGTACAGACGCGTCTATGTATTGCAATTGGGTCATGATACTTAACGCTAATTCGTGTAACAGTGTGTGGACCGTGAGGTAACGTGTTGCATCTTTCTTGAACTTTGCTGTGCCCATATTAGTTCTATTGGCTAACGTGTGTACCCCCTGAGAAATATTGCCAAGAAATTCCGCCACTTCAGGCACATGTGTCTCGTGGAAAAACTGCATAAATGCTAGTTGGTTTTTAGACACATCAGTTATTAACTTGTCCCTGAATTTATTGGTTGCCATTGACGTTTCTACGGCCGCGATCATGTAACTCATCTCACTTTCCACTCGATGGAGGTGTGGGTCTGTCGCACTCCCGAATAAAAATGACATGGCATCCCCCACGGGTTGGATCAGTGCCTTTCTTCGCCTGTATCTTTTCACTACAAATTTTCCTAAGATTGACTTGATTTTCTTATAGTTTGCCTGTGCAATTCCGTTAAGTTCTGCATTAAATTCCCTAACATGTCTTATCAGATGTTTGAACATAGCAATATTTCCCTGTCTCAGTATGGGCGGGGTCTGTATTATATTGACTGCTGGCCTGTTAAATTTTAGGGGAATGTTAATGGTCAGGTCGAATAGGCGCGAGTTAGTTAAGATTTTAGTATTTCTTTCTATAAAACCAACACCATAATTTGGCGCCTTTGTAGGAGTGGGCGCGATTGCCGCCTCTACCAGGGGTGGTGGTGGTGGTAAAAATGATGTCCCCAAGCTGTTTTCCCTTTCCCCACTTAACTTATCAGGTTCTGCTGTGGCAGCTTCCCCCTGGGGTATTATTGGAAGTATCTTGGGTGTCCTTCTAACTATTTTGGTTGGACTGGGAGGTATATTCTTTTCTTCCCTCGAATTCTGGCCTCGCTGGTCCTTTGCGGGGTCTGTCTCTAGCTCGCCCGGTGTGGGGGGCGCTGGTCGGCGTGGGGGAAGTGGAGCCTCCTGCCTCAAGTCCCAGTGCCACGCTGCCAACTCACGCTCCTCCTTCTCGTATTCCAGAATTCTATCGCTCTCCTCTTTCTCTCTCTGGAGTCTATACCTCCTTTCTTGGTTTTCAGCTTCTAGCGCGTCTAATTGGGCCCTCGCCAATCTTTCTAATTCTAGTTGTCTTTTCCTTGCTGCACCATCCAGTTCACTCACTCCCGCTTGAGCAAACCCGAACCAATCGTTTATCTCACCTGCTGCCTGTCGTAGGTCAGGCATGGGGGTGTTGGTTTCTCCCGGGTCTGTGCAGCTCACAAAGCTATTTTCTCCACTTAGTGGTTCCTTTGTGATGGTCTGTAACTTCGTTTCCTGTGCCTTCGATGTCGAGGCGTTGTCTTGTCTCCAATACAAGATTGTTTCCTCAGAATCTTCCCCTCTTGTGGGACTCTGTTCCTGTCCGCCTTGCCTCCCTGCACCGGCGGTGGGCCCGGCGGTCGACGTGGGTGTCGGCGGCACCTGTGGCTGTTGGGGCCCGTCCTCTCGCAGCTTGTGCTGCCTGCGAGTTGTTACATACGGGAGCAAAAAGTTGTCATTCGCCAATTCTCTCGCCGAATGTAATAGTCTTTCAAACCTAGATGGCATCCTACGCCAGTGATATCCGTGCACTTTAATATTCCAACTGATCTTTTAGAACTCCACCAGTGATAAGTATGGATCTGTATGTAGATGGGGATGTAGCTTGGTGTGATCCTTAATTTGAGGTACCGATAAATATGTCTCGTGAATATTCCAATGCACACTAATTAATACTCAATTAGCGCTTACCTGCTAATTGATAGTCCAAATGTTATGATAGATGATAATCGATATTTGCTTAGTGATAATTGATACCCAATTATCACTTGGATGCTAATTAATAAGAATAACTCGGAACTAGTTGGATCTTGTCTTGATCTTACGATCGCCCAACGGTAACTGATCTTTATTTCTCGATACAACATACCTGTCAGGTGTGTACCTGATCTGCGTGCGCAGCCGTGCCCGGCTACTAGCTCTGGCGTCCCATGGGGAGGCCCAGGCGTTACGTAACCTTACGTAACAATGTATTGCAATCTCCACAGGGTCCCTACTAAAATAAAATGAAATAAAACTATAGTACAGTGAAATAGATATAGGGTAAAATACATAGATGCTGCGGCATGCAGGGTTAGTCCGCTATAAACATTTCTTTGTAATGTGCATTATGACTAGTACCAACTTATAACATTATGTGGTATTTGAGGTATGATAATAAGGGTGATTCTATCTCAGTACTGTTATTGTACCAAGTATATTGAGCTTTAGTGATTATTCCACTCAAGCCATTTGTAAAAATATGAATCATAAAACATTGTAAACATGATACATATCATGATAATCTGCAGACGTATCGTTCAGTATCAAGCTCAGCAGTGGAATGGTTTTGTTTATTCCCACGGATATTCTCATCATAAAGTTCTAATTTATTGTGACGTGATTGAGACTTGCTATGGCCATATGTTAACACCATGGGAGAAGCCTATTAATGACATTTTATGGAGTCAAATACCCTAAAAATATTTTACTCGTGAACATAATTATTGGTTCCAAGTCGTTTCTCTTCCGAGATCTAAAAAAAAATAGAATAGCCAAATGGAATTGTTTGGGAACAGGACAGGACCAGTGAGTAAAGGTTGTCGACCCCGCAAATAGGAAATATTTGTCATGCTATTTCTCGTTTCCAATTGCTCGGAGGGAAACTTATCATTATCATAAACTCATTAAACGATTTCACGCTAGAAATCTCTTTAGTTAGCACCATATCAGTTCCATCTCCGTGTTTCAGTGTTAAAACACAGATTGAGTAGACAAAAATCGCATGGAGCTTACAAGCTGTGAATGCATCGTCACGATATCATTTCATATAAAAAGTATAAACGCATGTGCACATCTATATTTTGGTTACTTAGAATTGATGATATACAATTTGTTATATGTAGCTTCATTTGAATAAATATTAGGAATGATCCCGGGTTTGACATACAGATCTATCAAAAATTTGGATCCGTGCCATCAGATCGCTGTCTATATGGCTATTTGGACACTCATAGCTGTATGAATACAAGTATTGTTTGATTCTAATGACCCCCTCAGCAACATATATATGATCTGATTATCAAGATAACAACTCTCTGATGTAAACATAGCATGTCCTTGTCATCAAGTGACGTACTGCATCCAGATTCATCATAGTTTATTCATTATTATTTCACGGCAAAGTACATTTAATTTAGAACTCATCTCTCCGCATGCACCCATCTTGGTCCATTAGGAGCTTATGTAATCACGTTATAGAATGACTCAATATACACGTATGGATTGCCGTACTTAGGCCGTAATTTATTAAACACTTATATAGACATACATTACATTAAGTGAATAATAAGATAAATGAGGAACTAACCAGAGCCGATATAGGACCAGTGATATATACACGACAACCAGTTTTTTTGGTAAAGATTATTACATCTCCAGGGGCCTTTTTTATAACAGACCTTTACCTAAGAGTTTCCCTGCTTAGCTATTTTTCCTTGCTAAGCTGTTGGCAACGAAGTTTTCGGGAAGAGATTCACTATACAGACAATGGTAGTTCTTATTTCTACAGTAGAACTTTCCGACGTAAGCAAGCTAAAATAGCTTAGCAAGGAACTTTTTAGATATGGATTTGTTATGAAACCGACCCCTGGCCTCGTCCAGGTGTTGCTGAGTCCTGCGGAAGGCTCAGGCAATCAGTTTAACGTCCATCACAAAAGTCCTGATTAATGTTTATTTTCTAATAGCATTCCTGTATTTTCTCTGTTGCTGTAATGCGTCACATAATTTGTTAGGAATATACCACTGTGATCAGATGAGAAAACCTCACAGAGGGATCAGTAAACCCCAGTTGAATTAAAATCAATAAAAAAAAATACATTAACCTATATAGTTCATTGTTATTTATTTCTTCAATTCTGGATGTATTTTCTTTATTATAGGTGACTGGTATATATAAGAAAGAGATATAAGGCAACATCTTAAATTTGTGTTTATACTTGTTACCTTTACCTAAATGAACACACTCCCTCTATTGTACAAACACTTTGATGTACCCTCTTTATATCGATACGTAGCAACCCATGCTATGTTCTTAATTAATTACCAACACTTACCACATCGTTGTGAATTACATGAAATAATATGAACTCTGTCAGTAATATTGATTGTTAGCTAGTACCCCCATCTGCTTTTTTCATATGTACTTACTCATCTCATCCAAAGTTTGTAACAATCATTTCAAAGATAGGAACGTGGGCAGTCAGTGGAAGACCTGGCGGTCCGACCCATTGTAACCAAGATCATGCAATAAAGAATTTTTTAATTGAAATGAATTGAATCTGAAAACAACCGTGAAGGATAGAGCGTTAATTCTACCTGTGATTGTATTAAATATTATAATTATAGGCCTTTAATGGATACACAAAATATTAACTGAGACTATTACTATGGGTGATTATTGTATTTTTGAAATTATATATATGTCAAAAGTTGTACCTGGCTTGAAAATAAGATCGAAGGTAAATGTTTTAACTATGTGACTAAACATACATGGGATTCAATTATGGTGTGACTTATTTGATATAATCAAGATTAATGATGATTACAGAGATATTTAGAACTTTTTAATATTTAAAAAATATTTAGAAAAAATATGTATTATATTTGATGATTCTGTGTCATTGCATTTCGTTCTTGTAGATTTAGTCCATGATACGTTTGAATATATTTAGTTAACCTCTCCTAAAAGATAGTCTATTATAGTTGCAGGCGATGCATGGACATATCTGATGAATGTCAGACGTGTTTTTGTACATCTGTACTTATTTAATGTGAATTTAAATGGAGGTCGTGTAAATATTTGAGTCTGAATAAAAAATATTTCAATTCAGTCTCATCATTACAATAATGGATGATGAACTAGTTAGAAAGTCCAAATCCAACTTCTGACATTGCCAGATGTTCCAGTTAGTGCCTTATGAAACATAGATCATAATCATATCATCATAGTAAATGTCGAAATATATCTGCATTAACAGATCAACAACGTTAGGAAATGCAAAGGGTGAGATAATATTCACAATCAAAGGTGGCCCGAGCAAGTCTATTATCAACTCTAGAGGGGAGTTTATTATCTATTTTGTTAAACGAATTTATATGGAGACACTGGTATTGTTAATATTCTATGCCTGCTGCCCCAATTCATCAAGAGGCATTTGGCACATCGAATCAGCACTTTTAAGATTTTATTACCAAATTAAGATTTCATTAAGATAAACCACAACAATGCAGTCTTAATTATATATGATAATCTCAGGCATGGCATGCTATACCATGTAAACACCAGTAATTAGATGTCCATCGAGATTTGGCACACAACCAATGGGAATCTCCCAATCTAATCTACAAATCAAGACGTTATTTATTTCGGGAAAATACAATTATACAAATTTCTCCCAAATGCACTAGTTCAAATTTCAGAATAATAGGCCTATAATCTACATATAATGTGTTTAATATTCACCGGGCATATACATTATGTATATGATGCTGATCCAACAAATCACATTTATATGTTCAATGTGTCAATGGTATTTAACATAACACATCGAGCATTTTTCATACACAGATGGGAAAAAAAATCCTGACTTGAAATGTGGGAAAATTGTATTTAGTCGGGCAATATCTATCAATTAGGCTTTTCAGCGTAAATAAAATCCGGGAATATGCCTGATTTATTTCGCCATAAATTGGCATTTACAGTCATCCAATTACTTCACCACATGCTCGCTGAACGTATACCATTGACTATCGACGGTCGAATGGAGATGAGGCGAGATTTATAGCATTATTATGCATGAACAGGTAATTATCTTGTCCACGGTCACACATTGGCCATCTCCGCAAGGTAGAATTGTGTTCAATTCCATTTATTTTTTATCATTTTAGAGGATATCCAACAGACACAACTGTGAATACCTGACCAGTTGACACGATAGAACACACTATTCTGCCAGGGATATGATGTTATTCACGCAATATATGAAGGTAATTTGCCTCCTAATGTTCCCATTCATGTTAATTGAATCACCTATAACACTGGGAGCATCGAGTTTTATCTTGACGAATTGCATTATTCTCTGTGCTCATAAGTACCAGCTTTTTTACGGTGAAAACATTTCATTTTAGCACTTGCGCAATGTGATCTTTTATTCTTGAGCGTGTATCCTGTCGATGGGTGGATTATGGGGCATGATTCAGAGGCTGGCATTGTAGGGGCCTTGTTGCATGAGAAATCCGTATACTTAAAATGTTCCTTGCTAAGCAAATTCCTTACCCACTATTTAGCAAGGACGAATAGGAGAGGTTGTGGGAGGATTGTAGGTTGACATGTAGAGCATATATATCGGGCTCCTAAGCTAAGGAAAGTTATCCTTAAGTCTTAATCGTTCTTTTTACATTTTGAAAACAAAAACTCCCAGCTAACCGCGAAGAGATTAGCTGTGGTTAACGGAGACCCGACACCATGTGCTGCTGACCACGCGCATACCTCCACCGCACCCTCATCGGGTCACTTCTGCTCTGGCCACCGAAGTGAAAACATAGCGATTTCAGACCTAAGCATCGGGTATCAAAATGGGAGACTCGGGAGACGATGACCAAGCTGCAGAATTTGATTTCAATCTGTGGGCAGATCATTACGGGCTGAACCGTGCCTCTACTGGAGTATTAGTGAAGGAAGGATGTAATACTCTAGCTGTATTAACAGTTCTTGCTTCAACAGCAGTTAACAAGCTTGGCTTAACTGTGGGCCAGGGCATAGCCTTTAGGAATGGATTACGGGCTCTCAAAAATCTGGACGGCGGACGCCAAGTAGATTCCATAGCAGCTCCAGAGACCAACAACCTTAACTTGGACAATGAAGGAAACATTCCTTCAGGACAAAAGAAAACGCCGACCACGGAGGAAGAGCTGGAAAAATTCTTGGACGGCATTGATGAAACCAACAAAGGGGGAGAGTTGTTCCCCAACCAAGCCGAAAAAAGGAAAGTGCACCAAGCCGACTTTGGCCCTGATCCACGCCTCAACTTGGTGATCAAACCTTCCAAGAAGAAGGCCCAGAAGATAGCCTCCTTCCTTCCTGAGCATGTAACGAAAAGAATCGCAGCAAAGAGTAAGGACAGGATGACATTTGTGCAAGGCAGTGACGGGAAATTAACTGTTAAGCAGGATGATGACCAGCCCGGCTACATCATGGTTGCAGAATGGGGTGCAGCAAACATCCGTCTTGTGCAATTCCTGGTAGATGCTGGTGAACTTAAAAGGTCAGAGATGGAATATTACCAGGCTTACACGTTAATGATCTTCGAGTTTATAGAGAACTACGAATGGGCTTCAGTGCTGAACTTCGACGCTAGATATAGGGATCTCCAGGCCCATTTCAACTTCCCATGTGGCACAGGGAATCGGGGATTGGAAATCTCTACTCTAAACCCCAGGGTGAAAAAGGATAAGCACACGGATCGCCCCAAGAATGGCAAACCGGCAGGAAAACCCCAGGACAAGAAGGATATGACCTGCAGGAACTTTGCCAAGTTTGGTTCGTGCAGCTATGGGGACAAATGTATTTATACCCATCAGAAAGCAAAACAGGAGCAACCAAAAAACTCCTCACTGGCTCAGGCATAGAGGGGGCCCTGAAGCCAGAGGTATGGGAGGAGGAGCTTCCCCTCGACCACCGTGACCGGCAGTTTATTCTGGAGGGGGTGAAGAATGGTTTCCGGATTACAAACAAAACCACCCCTTCAGACAAAGTGTTCATGTCAAATTATAAATCTTGCACGGATGCAGGTGTCATTGAAATAGTGGAAAAGCAAATTTCAGAGGAACTAGAGAATGGCAGGTATATTGTGTGTGATCAACCCAAACAAATTACATCAGCGCTAGGGGCTATTCCTAAACCAAACTCTAGTAAAGTGAGGATTATCCACGATTGCAGTAGACCACTGGGAAATGCCTTAAATGAGTATGCGGATAAAAGACCTTTCTCCTACCAGTCCCTGCAAGGTGCAGTGGGGAAATTAATACCAGGTATGTGGATGGCAAAATTAGACCTTGCTAGTGCCTACAGGTCAGTAAAGATTCACCCAGACGACTTTGGTTTAACGGGTGTCTCCTGGACCTTCTCTAAAGACATTCACCCTACCTTCATGTACGATTCTAGGCTCATGTTTGGAGCGCGGCTAGCACCCTCCATTTTCAATACTCTGTCTCAGGCAGTGGTTAGCATGATGGAGAGAAAGGGTTTTGGGGGTATTAGTGCCTATTGTGACGATGTTTTGGTATTTTCCTCTACAAAAGAACAGTGTTTAACCAAACTGAACGCATTGTGGAAGTTATGTCGAAGGCTGGGTTTTTCCATCAATTATGACAAGATGGCAGGTCCCACCCAGTCTGTGACGTTTCTGGGTGTTGTGATTAATTCTGTATCCATGACTCTGGCACTTCCCCAGGATAAATTGGAACAGACTAGGTCATTACTACTGGAGAGCGTGTCAAAATCAACGATGACTAAGAAATGGCTACAGAGGGTAGCAGGGAAACTGAATTGGGCCTGCCGAGTTATTCATGCGGGAAAGTACTTTGTCAACAGCCTGTACCAGCGTATCAGGAGTTTAACGAGCTCCTGGCACAGATGTAGAGTTACCAGGGACATTAAGGAGGATCTGGGATGGTGGATAGATTCTATGGGTCGATTCAACGGCTCTCTCCCCATTATAGATGCCAGACCGCAATCCCCAGTGGTGCTTGACGCCTGTCAAACAGCAGGAGGAGCGGTATATGAAGGCCACTGGATCTACGTGCCATGGGCACAGTGGCCGGAAATGTCTGATAAGCATATCAACATGAAGGAGGTGCTCGTTCTGGAACCGGCAGCTCACATCTTTGGTCCGCTTTGGGCACACAAAAGGATAACCATTTACTCAGATAACACCACAGCTGTGTCTATCATCAATAAGCGAAGGTCAGCCGACCCTGAGGTCATGGAATCTTTAAAGAGGATATTCACCTTATCAGCCCGGTACAACTTTCATGTCCATGCCATTCATTACCCAGGCGTGAGAAATGTCCTGGCAGATTTGTGTTCCAGACTACATACTCCAGGCTTTGATCGGACATTTACTGGTCAGTTGGCTCAGACCTTTCTACACTATGGAGAGCCAACTCCAGTTGGAAGTAGCAGCCTATAAGGCTAGTGCATGGGCACCAAATACAAAGAAGGCGTACGCAACTCATTTAAGGACATACCTCAAGTTTTGCAACATTATCAACAAGCCTCCTATCCCAGCATCGGATAGCACTTTGTGTATGTTTATTGCCTGGCTAGCCAGGTCGTTAGCTCACTCCTCTATCAAGTTATACCTAAATATTGTGGGAGTTATTCATAAAGAAGCTGGGTTTCCGAACCCCTTATTAAATAATTATCAGCTAACTCAAACCCTCCGGGGGATTCACAGGAAAAAAGGAGATGCCCTTAAAGAGAAGGCTCCTATAACAGTGGACATTTTATTAAAGCTTAAAGCAAACTTGGATTTCAACATTGAGCTACACAGAGTAACATGGTCGGTGGGTCTCACCATGTTTTTCGGCCTGCTCCGTAGGTCTAATGTCATGCCCCCATCAATAGGAAAATTTGACGGGGATCGACATCTCAGGAAACAGGACATCTCCATCAGTGCAAGTGGCACTAAACTGGTCGTGCGTTGGTCAAAAACTAACCAATTCAAGGCACAGCCATGCATAGTGTTCCTTCCTAGGAGAAAAAATCACCCACTCTGCCCCACGAGGGCCCTACTAGCGGTATTGGGCAATCCCAAGCCAGTCTCTCCGGAGCCAGCGTTCACCATCACCGTGGAGGGTAAACTGGTCCCTTTAACACCAGAACTCTTTCTTTCCACCATTCGCCAAGCTTTAAGTAATTCAGTGCAGGACACTAAAAATATCGGAGGACATTCATTTAGGCGTGGCGGGACTACTTTTCTACATAAATGTGGAGTGGACAGTGACACTATAAAAATAATGGGTTCATGGTCTAGCGATTGCTACCAGCGTTATATCTCCCCTTCAGACAAGGATCGTGAGTCAGTGGCAAAGAAAATGGTGGATAGCCTTCCCTAATTTCCTACTACTACTTGGGCTTTGGGTCTGGGCAGGCTATGGTTATATTATAAACTATCTTATTCACGGACTGGTTATCAAATCAACAGACTCACATTAAGCTCGTTAAACCTTCGAACAATGGTTTTTGTGTTAACTCTAACTTTCAGCAAAATGTCTGTATTGCTTTATCCTGTTCTATTCACAGGTCATTATCCTTCATTACATGTTACAATTGTATTGTTTATGTAATCTTTAACATCGGATACCTCATGTACTCCACTGCTTTATTATGTTAGATAGTTGAGTTGAAATAAACAACTCCAAACCCCACTGTCGTGTCTGTTAACTTATAAAAAACGGCCAGATGGATGCAGACCCAATCATCTAAAATCTATAATTTATTTCAAAATATTAAAGAGGCCCGATTGGTGGAATCGTTTAATGTCATTATAGTTGCGACGACGGATAGAAATGCGAAAATCGCAGAGGGCAATGGGCACTGAACCATATTTATAATGTGAGGTCCCAATAATACCGAGACAAATGACTGCCAAGAACCTGCAAGAGGATCTTCCTTTGACCACAAGCTGTTGGAAGTAAACACAGGACTATGGTACACTCTAAGAAATCAGATGAAAATTCATCTGGATCCACGTAATTACCTGTTGTTTCCAGGTACGAACTTTAGTTTACATGGATTCAGCGTACATGCGTGGAATCCATGTAATCCTACAATGATATTACACTGTTCCCGTGCACCACCCCTGGGGGTCCGCGGGAACAGTGTAATATCGGCTGCATACGTGGGTTCATCGTAAAAGCACATACAATTTTTTTTTTTTTCAAAAACTATATTTTATTTTTTTTATTTCTTTATTTCTGTTTTCCAAAAACAGACGATAATATATGATGAAAAATCTTTTAAAAAAAAACAAATAATTTTTTTTTTTTAAATTTTTTTCTTCAAGAACAGACAAAGCATTAATGATTCTTTTTAGTTATTTTTTAAAAACAAATTAACGGCGAACCGATCCGGTGCTGACCACTGATGCAAGTGACTAGGGTGGAACACTGTTGCAGTCCCACTAGGTGGCGATACTGTACCCGGGCAATTATAAGCACATTCCCCTGGTGGATAATATGGACATATATTCCGAATATAATTCATGCTAGCCTATACAATTTCCTGTAAATCCTGTATTGATTGATGAAGATATTTATTTATTACGCAAATAATAATTGAATAATAGTTCCAATAATAGGAATAGTTCCAATAGATAAATATCAGAAAAACATTATATTCCAAATCTTTTGTGACTGAAGGCACTTTTGTCACTCTTAAAGGATTTAACTTTATTTACCTATGTCCACAAGTAATGTTATTCATTAATTATGCTGCGAAATTCATAACAAGGAATGTAAATACAAGTAACAAATATTTTATTAGGGAAAACATATCAAATTCAGTTTACAGTTGGTAGGCAGATGTTGCCACATGTACAAAACTTATTTACAACATACTGTCTCCCTTGGTTCCGCGTTTGAGTTTGTTTATGGTTTGGAGAAAACTCCACACAATGTGAATGTTCTGCACTTGATTCTGCAGTCAATAAAGTCATCATTCTAGTGATGACGGTCTGCGTAACTTTATCAGATTTGACAACCTTTCTCTTTAAAATTGACTGGGAATGTTCCTCCTCATCCTCATCCAACTCCTCATCCTCATCCAACGCCAGGGTAACTGATGGTGATTGGTTCAGGCCATGCAACTCCATGGGGGAGGGAACGCACCTTGGTTTCCTGCCATGCATCTAGGAAGAGTAAAAACAAGTATATAGTAAATATAAAGCAATATACGACGTAGGAATTAAAAATGGCTACCCTATCGAGATTAACATTGAAGTCTATGCGGAAAATTATCGATCATCTTAAAAGCACCCAAATCTCTTTACAAAACTAAACTAAAATGAAATCTAGCAATAATCCATTTAAATAAGACCTTAGTACATCGTATGGAAGCCATTTGGAAAGATATATGCCCCCCCTTGCTGCGTTAAACAGCCAAAATTTTCGTTGGGATTTCCTGGTACATCCTAAATCACCTATGTCAATTCCGATAATAAAATTACATTTCGCACCGATTTTATAATTAAAATTTCGACGAACATAATAATAATTTCGCCATGAGACTTCATAGCCAGATCATCAGGCTCGTTTTACATTGTATTAACTAGATTTAAATCAATGAAATGCAATAATGAATCTGTAATAGTTATTTTCCTATCACTCAGCTGACTTCTACGACGTAAGAATTAAAAATGGGTACCCTACGATCGTCTTAACATTGAAGTCTATGAGCAAACATTTGAACACTGAACATCGTAGTAAATAAACCAGTTCAGATACATTTATCACAACTAACATTTAAATCAAGACAGAATACATCATATGTAATAACTATGGCGAGATTATTCACAATACGTCCACCGTTTGGAACAAATAATTATCCGCTCAATGAACGTCGGCGAATACGGCTTCAATATGGTCGCCTATATATGGGCCTGACATTTTAGACATTAAAACATCAAATTACTCTAAGAATATACCTTTTTCAGTCGAACCAAGGGCATAACATTATCAATTGGAACCTCGGAGAACGTCCGCCATTCATTTAAAAGCAAAAACCTGTAAAAATCGCTAATTATTCTAGCCTGACATGTCCCAATGCTAATCCTATGGGCGCAACCCACGTCAAAGCCGGCACCGATATTTCCCTTAATATTAAGCCAAACATTTGCAAAAACATTTAATATGATCGATTCCAACGTATGGACAAAATATCCATCGTGAAACAAGCAAGTTCTCTTTTATTTTCGTCATTATTCGGTGGCGAATTCGTTGGGTTCCTGAACTGACAGTGGTCGGCAATTTTCAAAATGGCGGACGATGTCACCCATACAACTCTATATTAGAACCAAATGGTGCGGAATTTAGCTAAGAATGACAATTTTGAATCGGTAGAAGCCTAAATTACCCTATCCACATAACCTAGAGTGATATTACTGCCTTCGACAATGTACAATTTAAGCGGAAAACGGCAGTTTCACCAAAGAAAGTCAGCGTTTAAAGATAGTGGATCAAATCTTAATGAACTATCTCAACACTTCTTGATTATGTTAATGTATCTTAATGACAGGTCACGTGACCCTACTGCGTTTTAACTTTAAATGGTTTATAGCTTAAAATTTAGACATTTTCTCACAAAATGGCCACCACTAGACCTTCTCTCTGATAAAACTCTAAATAATTACCGATTTTGGAACGCCAAAATGGCTTAATTTGGCTTCTAGCTGACTTTCTCAGAAATTACCATTTCTAGCCTAGGAAGGTAGGTATAAAAGGGGGGGTCGTCCTGCTGGATAGTCAGAATAGCAGAGGACCTTGTGCTGAACAGAACTACAGCCGTTTTTCCATTGATCTTGTGATCATTGGACCTTTCAACCTGGGCTTCTACCCCTACACCTAGAGATTTGCTGGACGATTTTCAACGACTCTCACAGAGTTTTGACAGGGCCAATGGAGGGAATGTCACATCTATATCATGGACTTCAAAATTTTCAGTGGACTTCACTCAAGATCTTACATAACCCTTCTACGACTGGAAATATCATAGGAATCTTAGGTTCTTGGTGGTTGGTAATGGTACCTGTCGATGATTTCACTAAAGGAATTTCATGGACATCTCTCCAAGTTTCATGGACATCTCTTCAAGTTTCATGGACATCAACGTTATCAAGGGATCTTATTCACCTGGCTTTACTGAAATGGTTCTCTACATTGGTACACTGGTGCACTGATACTGGTTTGACCTCAACTTCAAAAATGGTTTGCATGGAATCTTCACCTCATCTCACTGGAATTATTCAAGTTGTGCTTACAGGATCATTCTCAAAGGAATTTGCTCAGAGAATCAATCATAATTTTGAGATTTTGAATTCTCAAATTTGTGTGTGTGTGCCAAATGAAATTCCATGTTAACCTGGAATCGACTTTTAGGAAAACTCCATGTTAACCTGGAGTGGAACTTTGAAAATTTTGTATCAATGCAAAATGGATGTACGAAAAAGTGCGTTATCACTCAAATGGAATTTCATGAAGCATGGAAACCAGTGGAAATGCAACTTCTTACGAAGTGCATTGGACATAACAGCTGTAAGTTACCTCTAACCTATGCACCTCTCACCTATACATTGCACTCACCATGATCACAGCCTCAGCTGTTCATAGAAAATAGAAAATATATGATGTACTTTCCTTTTCAGCCAAAAATATATCATCAGCATAGCTTAGATCCGTCGGATTTCCGGCTAAGGAGGAGTAGCATGGAGGTGGAGAGAGATATTCGCCAAATGACTAACAAAACTGTCTGTTTAACTAGATCCCCTAGCTTTTGTTCCAGTAATTCCTACAAATCTCACCACACTTACATTGCACCATGTATTCAAACCTCAAATTTCGACTCAATCCTCCCATTGGCACCCTGAAAACTTTCTTATAAAACCTATAATACACAATCGATACATGCCCCTTTTCGAATTTATTTTCAATGAAACCATGTGAGAGAATTGACAATCTTTAAATTTGCCCTTTCTTGGTACTTGTAGGTGTGGACGAGTGCACCAGCAATGGTACTCGTCCACAGCAAAATGTACTCTTTATGTACGAGTACAAAGCCCTTATACTAAGATCCCTGAGACATAAGCAAAATGACCAAACTGACGTTTAAAATATCCAGAATACACACATCTACGTCAGGCCGATGCTCGATCATAGTACAATGTGCGTCAGAATCAGCGTGAAGTACATGTATAAAACATTATCAAAATGGTGCATTGTATGACCAAAACTACGATTTTGGATAAATTTTGAAGTGTTCCTTAGGTATGAACAGTTGCTTATTGCACCTAGAATACATAAAGATTCTATACATGGGACAGATTTTCAGAAAATGCACAATTCAACTTCCCCAATTCTCTCAAATAAAACATATCAGATTTTCTGACGAAAATAAAGTTCAAAATACAGTTCAACCTAACAAAAGAGATTGCTTGTGTCAATGTTATGCCGAATATACTCGAATTTACCTAGTATTAACCAAATTGCACCCTCATATAGCAAAATTTCGTAAATGTGTAGAGCTGCCAATTGTACATTTTCAGAAAATCTTAATATAAGAATATTGATTTGAAGGGCGTTAATCACCTAATTTTGATCTAGAATGACGTATGTTTTAGAATGACGTAAAACTCTACATAAGCAAAATGACCAAACTGATGTCTAAAATATCCAGATGACATGTCAGGCCAACGCACATATTACAATGTGCGTCAGAAATCGCTACTCTGTAAAACAAGGGCAACCCCTATGTAAAGTAAATATTTTCGTCCATATGGTGGGGAAAGTGGGGGGAAAGTGCCATGGATTATTATATACATAACCAGGATCTGAGATCAAATCAGAAAAAGTGTAATGACCGCGCAAACTTCTCATTTGAAAGATACAACAACAGTTATGGCATATGCCAGCTTATATTCCCTGAATAAAGATATGTTTTAAAAAAAAATCTCCACTAAGATATTTGTCTTAATCTGGACAAATTTTGCTATGTTGTTATTGGACGACATATTGCAAAGGTCAAAATTCATAATAAAAACGACACTTTTCCAGGTGCATTTACGATCTCTTTCCCAATAATTTCCTGGCCACAAGCCACAATGCTCGCGGTAGGGTCACCTGCGGCTGTTGCGACCGTTGGCTGACTCTCCCTTTGAGGATTGTTGCCTGGTTGCGACAGCAAGGTGGGGGACCCCCCCGCGGCTAATTTTCAGCCTGCAATATCGTTATTGGACGTTATTGTAAGACTTGCCTGCAATATCATTATTGGACGTTATTGTAAGAGGTAGTGGGTGCTAGTCAGGGGGTGGCGAGGGATTTATATAAAAAAAGAAATTGATCTGGGTGGGGGAAAATGATAGAGGTTGGATATGGGTGGGGGGAAATGATGGGGGCGGGAAGAATGGGTTCTTGTTTGAATATTGTCAACTCTCAAGATGATTTGGTGAGCCCTGAAAAGGGCTATTTGTTTTGGGAACTTGTCTAGTGTCTGTCTAGAGGAAGATGGACGAACGACTCATGAAGACTGAGATAAGCCACGTTTGCCTCTTCGTCAAATGTTCGTCTTTCCATGTCCTCATCCATCACCATGCGCGTATACACTATGTTGTAGTTGTTGTACAGTCGGTTTATTTGCTCAATCATTTGGTCTCTTAGTTGAAACGCATATAGCTTATACATTTCCAGGACCCTGTAGTGGACTGAAGCCCTGAGCGCCAGGTTTTGCGCAATAAAGTAGCTTCTAAGTCTCCTACAGTTCATGGCCCGCCTAAATCTGACTGTAAGAGGTCTAAACGACCTTAATAGGACCTCAATCTGCTCTGCACATCGGTACAGTTTGACTCCGTTGAAATTTATCTGGTCGATAAGGTCGTCTATATCTTGAGGGCTGTATTCCCAAGTCTGCAGTGGCATTTTTGCGATTGGAAATAGAATGATTTCAATTGGAGTAGGTGGACGGTTTATATACTGCTAGGATGGCTTCTGGCATCTGACAGGTTACACTCAAGGAGGTCACACTCACGGACTGAGTGACGACAGGACCCGTCGCGCGACAATGGTGCCAATTTCAAGTGAGTTGGTCACTTCAGTCTTTATACCAGATGCCAATTGTTGCACAGGTGTCGCGCTGGTATTGAATACAGCTACCTTACTTAATTTTGATTAAGGTCTCGGTAATAATAATAAGAATTGACAATGAATCAGTTTCATCAGCAATATCATTTCCAATAAATCAGTTTCATCAGCAATATCATTTTCAATGAAACATTGAAAATAATGTTTCATTGCAAATAAATTCGAAAGGTTGAGAGGTGGTGGCCGAGTACCTTCATCAGTCCACGCGTCCACAATACAAGTACTGACACAAGTACTGACTGAAATCCCCTGCTAATAGACATTATAGATATTCTTACTTTGAGAAATGATGCTCTTCTTCTTCTTTTTTTCTGGGGTGTTGGTGGGATGATGTTGGGGTCGGCGCTAACGTCGGCGTCAGGGTCACCGCTCTCTGAGTCAAATAGCTGTAATGGAAAATCAAATGGCTGTATCATTACACACATGGATAAATTGTAATAATACATGCTATAAATTGTAATAATACATGCTAGAACATATTTTGTGGTACATACATGCTAGATCATATTTTGTGGTAACTTAATGACTGAAATAGTTTTGTGATAACTTAATGACTGAATCAACATTAGATTCTTATTCAGCATTCAATCAACATTAGATTATTATTCATCATTCAGTCAACATTAGAATTTAATAATAATTCTTTTTCATTTGGCATACATGCGCACTTACCTTCATTGACCAAAGTCCAATCGCATACATGCCTTCCTGATTTTGGCAATGCTCCATGATTAATTTTGAAGTCCTGCACTCCTCAGACATTCTCCTTACTCTCTATTTGGCACTGTCCAACAATTTCGATTCTCCTTACTCTCTATTTGGCACTGTCCAACAATTTCGATAAGGCACTGTCCAACAATTTCAATAAGAGGGAGGCTTGTGTGGATGTGAGAACAGAGGAGGAAACTTGGAGGAGAGGAGAGCAATGAATGGAGGTGGTGGGTGGGTGGGTCGGGGGTTGTATGAGGTGCGTCGTTCAATTTCCGAAGACACAGGCAATGGTGCCCAAACGTTATGCCTTGGGACTGAGGGGGTGAGGAGGAGCCTTGGGATTGAGGGTGTGAGGGGGAGAGAGGGTGTGAGGGGGAGAGAGGGTGTGAGGGGGAGAGAGGGACGAGAGTAGCGAGAGGTGGCGTGGAGCTTGGTGCATTGAGGGTTGTCGCGTCCAGTGTCTGAATGCATGTAAATTACATGATTGGTGGCATCGGCAGGGGGGGTGGGTGGGGTGGGGGTGTAGCATTGGGCTGTGAGGAGCATGCCGCCAAAGAGTCGTCACCTGATGAAGACTGGGCTTCTTTTCCCTTTTAGGGACTGTGGCGAATTTCCAAATGAATATTATTGCCACACTGACATTCTTTTTCACCACAAAGGAAAACCATCGTAACCATTGGTGTAAACCAAATGAATAACAAAACCAAGTGAATAAAACAAAACCAACTGAAAACTGAATAATGTAACCAGCTGAATAATGTTTTAAAGCATGATATAGATGGTAGATGAGGCCTTCATGTAGGGCCTTCATGATATATACTTGAAACCCAGTATATATTTACCCAGTACTTGAACTTTGTTCATTTTACCCATTATTTGAACCCCATTTACCCATTATTTGAACCCCAGTTTATATTTTTAAAGCTAAATCGCCTTGCCTCCATGTTCACAAACATTTTGTTCCAATATGAAACCCCATTATATTTCATAATTCTATTCGCAAAGTTATTCAATAATAAAACATGAGTTTATCAATATTTACAATATTTACCCAGTACTTTATCAATATTTACAATATTTACCCAGGCTTGTTAAAAAATACAGTATAACGAGAGGGGTTTGTCGTCGTTATATAGCGGGGATCCCAGTTAATCTCTTCTTAGTTGTATGTATAGTAGTAGTTGTATGTATAGTAGAGGAATAATCCCAAAGTGTTGGTTTTTGTGGGTTATTTTATTTAAAAAATACAGTGTCTGACAAGATTTTTACAGCAAAAGTAATTTCAGAGATTTTTCCAGATGCGACCAGGGGGTTGTAATTACAGTTATTAAATAGCAAGGTTTATACTCTGATTTTGTTAAATAGCAAGGTATTCGATTCATACTCTGATTTTGTTAAATAGCAAGGTATTCGATTCAGATTTTTATTAAATAGCAAGGTATTCAATTCAGATTTTCATATCAATAGGAAGGTATTCGAGATTTTTATATCAACACTATTAAAATAGCAAGGTTTTATATATTCCGGGTGTTTTATATTCTGTTGTTGAGTGTGTCTAAAACTAAACTCGCCCAACGGACAATTACTTACTTTACAGTACAGCCAACTAAACGTAACTCGTCTCACCCAAACTTGTCACAAAATTAACTTTGCCCAATTTACTTGCCCAACATTATTTTCACTTGCCCAAATTCACTCCAAATTCACCCCCCAACATCTTTTTCACTTGCCCTAATTCACTTCCAGAATTCTGTATGTATAAATTACGCTACCGACGTGTATGTGTGACTTTATAAAATGTAGATTTAAATTTCAACTAATTATATTGTGCAGACGTGCATATAGCTACATACCTGTATATTTGATATGCATACTAGCCCCATACCTGCCACCTTGTCTCAACGAAGACATTATTTATAAATATGAGGGACATTTATAAATAATGTCCCCAAATAATAATGTCCCCAATTAAAAATATGTCTCTAGGTGAGTTCAGAAGACTAATGAAAATACACACGACTAATGAAAATATGTCCCCTTAGTGAGTTCAGAAGACTGGTGAATGAAAATTGGCGAATGAAAATAAAATTGGCGAATGAAAATATGTCCCTAAGTGTGGCGAATGAAAATATGTCCCTAAGTGAGTTCATAAGACTGGCGAGGGGCGACGGCAGTTTTTACTAATCAGATATTAGAGATTTTACCCATCCGATCATGTTTTCAACCCCTGATATGGTGTATGAGCGTCTAATGTATATTTCAAAGATGGATGTAATGTATATACATGGTTCCCGCGGCCCAGAGCACATCATTTTTCATGACTTTCAATGACCAATTCCCCCCAGTTTTTAATGACCAAACGAAGTCGTGTTTATACATCCTGATATCTTGTCATTTGATCATCCCAATATCTTGTCATTTGATCATTTGATCATCCCGATATCTTGTTAGTCAAATAGCAGGTATTAAAACAAGGAACCCCCAGGAGGTATTAAAACAAGGATCCCCCAGGAAGACCTCCTTATGGAGAGGCTGGCATACTTTTCTGAAAATTGATGTTTTACTGTTCGACTCAAAATGATATATATAAGTGCTGCCTCTTTTGTTTCTTCTCTTCTGACAATTTCTTCTCTTCTGACAATTTCAGTCTCTTATTCACGTCTCGATAGGAATGATACCTTGTTCTTGCCGAGGCAGGCACATTTATTTTGTAAATTGGTACCTTACGAGATTACTCTTATAACCAGAGAGTTTCTTATACCCAGAGAATTTTTCGAGAGTTTTTCATGACTTTGAGAGTTGTTCAGGACTTTTTAATGACTTTTTAATGACAGAGTTTTTCAGGACTTTTAAGCAGTGAAAATTAATTACTTTTAAGGCCATAACTCAGAATTCATGATTTTTAATGACTTTTTAAGACCTGGGAACCATGGTATATTTTCAAAGTTGGATGAAATGCCCCGACCCCCCCCCCTCCCACCCCCTACATCTTATTCTCCAACTCTAGTCTGTGGCAGGGGGCAGGGGCAGGGGCAGGGGGGGCGTATACTGGGACAGGGGCAGGGGGACGTACGGAATACCATGCCTATCCATGCTGTGCCCATCAATGCCATGGACGCTTGTCAACTCTCAAGGCTCACTGACAAGAACCCCCACCCAATAGAGGACACTACACCCCGACCCAACCAAGCCTCCCCTACTGGACTTTGGCAGGGGTGAGTCGGGCGGTTGTGTCTTCGGTCCGCCCGACTCACCCCTGCCCGTGCCCACGGACGTCTAGCCTAGCCTAGTCGGAGCGCCTAGTCACCTAGCCCAGGCTAGTCACCCCAGCTTGGGCTTGGCTTGCTCATGGGCTGCTATATAATCATGCCTCCTGCTCTAACTGAAATCAGACGAAATCCATTGCTGGATTGATCGGTGACTGTAGTTCCACGCTCTTCATTTACTGTGCAAACAGTACCTCTCCGCTACTTCTCCACTACTTCTTCTCCGATACAAGACGAGCAGGCCGTAACTCTGTGATTGTTTACCACCTCCCGCAATGGCGTGTGGCCTTGACATTGCCTGCGGTTCCACCTTCAGCCTGTCCATCATATCCAGCCTAGATGACTCGGAATAGTAACGGTAAGTGTTTTTTTCTGTCTTTATTTCCAAGAGGCACACATTACATTTTTGTATATGAAAGGAGGGCATCGCATGCATAATCAATGCAATTTTGGAAATGCAAAAGGGGAGGCAGTGTGCCACTACCTTATTCATAATATGACCGGCCATGACCCCAGTTTGGCCTAGATTTTTCAAACGTGTTACAGTTGTAAACACAGGATTTTGTTCAGAGACCCATCCGGAGAATCGCATCCATTTCTCAGATAAGTAACGTTAACATCTCGATCTATGTTTAAAGTGCAGGGTCCCTGTATCATATACTTATTTATGCTATATGTGTGCCTCACGAAATCATGATTTAAGACGAAATCATGATTTAAGATTTATTAAGACATGTTGTAGGTCACGCCCCTCTGATCTGGTCTCAGCTGATAGCCGGAAAAACGTAAACATTTCTCGGTTACGTTTCTCCGGCTGTTTGGAGGGTTTTGAAATCATTAATAATTTCAGGTTTATTCCGGCCGTAACTTGGCCAACTTCAAACAAACGTGTCTTTTGGTAGCCTTACTAATCAGTCAAATGTGACTGATAGGTTCAAAATGTTATAGGTTCAAAATGTTATAGGTTCAAAATGTTATAGGTTATAGGTTCAAAATGTTATAGGTCAATTTTAGGTAAACTATATAGGTTTGAAATATCTCCGCGTTGATTCATGATTATCAGTTCCCTGCCACACTTAATCAATATTTAATAACGGAATAAATATGTAGCAGGCCTATAAATGCAGTAGGCCTACTGGTACCTCTGTATTTCTTAGCTAGATTTGCTTTTAGATCAATTCCCCAGGACTTTTTGGCATCCGGACGAAGCCAGGCAAGTCCAATAACCGTGAAATGCACTTAATTTACTATGTCCGTCCATGCCGTATACCTTTTAATCGGCTTTTAATTCACTAATTAATTAAAAGCAGAGACAGAATTGACAATAGTTAGGTAGGTTACAGGCTAACTGAAATGTGGGACAGTAGGTTATAGGCTAACTGAAATGTGGGACAGATTCCGCGGTATTTCAGAAGGAACACATAATATACTGTCCTTACCCGCTCCAGGGGTGTGGGAGGATACGGGGAAGGAAACTCTTTCTGCCCCCTTTCTGTTTATCACCCTGCTTTGTCTACCCCACCCCTTTCTGTTTACCACTGGCTCAACAGCTGTTATTGTTCTAAAATTTTCCGGGGGGGGGGGGGGGGGGACGCGGGCGATGCCCCCAGACCCTGTAGAGATGTGTTATTGTATACTCTAATCTATGACTATTTGAGACAACACAACATGAATTCCATGATGGTTCTGATATGTTAACGGAGACAGGCTCCTATATATGGGTCATGTACACTTGGCAGCTGTGTACATGATTCTAGCAATCTGTTTGGTTAGGTTTGAACTGTATTTTGAACTTTATTTTCGTCTGAAATTTGGGTTATTTGAGAAGATTGGCGAAGTTTAATTGCACATTTTCTGAAAATATGACCCATATATTATTGATCAGGGGTACAGTCAGGTACAGTCCAGTTTACAAATATATTAACTAAGTATGCATAGGAGAGATTTTTTATCAGACAGGACCAGGGGCTTGCAGTTGTTATTCATAGGCCAATGATATACTTGTGTCAACGAAGACGTTACTGAAAATATATTAAACAACCAACTTGAGTGGGGCCCGATTTATAATTGAGTAATTAAAAATTATAATGTTTCACCTTAATTATAATGTTTTACCTTAATTATAATGTTTCACCTTTAAGTAAATTTGAGTCTGTATATGGTTATTTACTTAGAGTCTGACCACAGAGTCTGTATGTGGTCTGTATGTGGTCTGACCACAGAGTCTGTATGTGGTCTGTATGTGGTCATTTACTTAGAGCCTGTATGTGGTCTGTATGTGGTCAGAGTCTGTATCTGTATGTGGTCAGAGTCTGTATGTGGTCATTTACTTAGAGTCTGTATGTAGTCAAGTATATGGTTATTTACTTAGAGTCTGTCTGTGGTCAATTCTGTTTTCCAATGGTCATTTTTCAAATAGGTCTCATTCAGAACTGTTAGGAAGGATTTTTGTGCATGAATTGTTATGAAGGATTATTGTGCATGAATTGCATGAATTGGTATAAGGTTAGCTATGTATATGGTTATTTACTTAGAGTCTGTATATATATGGTCAATTCTATTTGGTCAATTCTATTTTTATGGTCAATTCTATTTTTTTTTGCGTCCAATGGTCATTTTTCAAATAGGTCTCATTCAGAACTGTTTGTTAAGAAAGATTTTTTTGTTAAGAAAGATTTTTGTGCATGAATTGTGCATGAATTGGTAAGGCTATCTCCGGGTATTAACTGAGTATACCTCTGGGTATTAACTGAGCCTATATTCTTAGTAGTTTGTATATAATTCTATGGATGATGGTAGTTTTTATATAATTCTATGGATGATGATTTTAGCATAAGCACAATTTTAGCATCAGCACTAAGTGATAGAAACAACTAGATATTTATTTCTGTTTCATGCCAGGCATACGCACGGTATGCATATTCATTCATTCGCATGGGATAGGTATTTTGGTAGGAAACGTATGTGAAGCTTATAAGAGTCATCATAGTCTTGGCAATTTCACGAAACGTTCTAGGTCAACGCATTGCTTAGTTAAATTCTTGAGTAGGTTATGTGTGAGTTACTGTGACCTTAAAGACAACCAAGAGTTGACTGGCTCATCTGATATTAAATCAGATGAGCCAGTCGCGCTAGCCAATCGCCAGTAATAAGTAATAATGTATTGTATTACAATCGCATTTGTATTTTGCTTTCCTGAATTTACAGTGAATATCCGAGTGCTCTTTCAAAATACTACATGTAAACGATTTGTAGTATCAGATCGTATCGTACTGTAATGTATGAACGTCTTACAACTCTTGCCATTGTTAATATCATTCTTTTATAACCTGAGACACCCCCTAGACGTACAATTTGCTATATTTGCTATATCGCTATGTCTACTTATATTTGCTATATCGCTATGTCTACTTATATTTGCTATATCGCTATGTCTACTTATATTTGCTATATCGCTATGTCATCTAGTCTAGTTTTACTCTTGACATAGATCAAAACTTATATTTGCTACATAGATCAAAACTTATATTTGCTACATAGATCAAAACTTATATTTGCTATATCGCTATGTCATCTAGTCTGCTATATCGCTATGTCATCTAGTCTAGTTTTACTCGTAATCAAAATTTATCGTAATAATTTATGGTAATAGCCGTACGAAATTTACCCTAGTTAGTTCATAAAAGTATGTCAGCCCTTTTATCTATTTATATAGTACTCGTTTGGTACTCATTTGAACTAGCCTAGAATCCCCGAAAAGAATCTTCCATCGAAAATCCATCGAATCTCCTAGTGATGCCATGTGCAATTTGTTTGAATATTTTGTTGTTTTCATTAGTTCCCTGAAGCTGCTATCAAAATGTAAATCCTGCTGTATTGTAATTCCTAAATATTTAAATTTTTGTACCCATTCTATTTTTTGATTATTATCTAGCTCAATTGGTGTGTCAATACTATGGATTCTAAGCTGTGCTCTGTTAGCTATAAACATGCTCTTTGTCTTCTTAATATTGATGCTGAGCTTGTTATAGTTGCTCCACTGTACTATAGTTGCTCCACTGTACTATTTTATTGCAATCTCTTGTGGCACAGAAAATTTTGAAAATGTATACATGGACAATTCTATTTTTTGGGTGTCCAGTGCGGTGAAAAATGGCTATTTTTCCAATAGGTCTGATTCAGAATCGTTTGTTGTACCATCAGACTAGATGTTTTGATGCGTATTTGTGCATAAATTGGTAAGGTTTGATGCGTATTTGTGCATAAATTGGTAAGGTTATCTCCTGATATTAGCTGAGCTATAGGGAATCGTTCAAATGCAGTCCAAAGAATAAATCATATTGTATGCCATATGATTGTATGCCACCTTATGAAGTTGTATATATTCCTGAATATTGCAGGCAGGCCTTTGTTTTTCAAAAAAGTAATACCCCCTATTCTGTTTCTTTTCAGTTTGATCAGTTATTGCAGTGAGAGTCTTCCAGTCCTGACCAACAAGCCATTCCTCATTTGTCATACCCGTAAGTTTTTTTTGCAATCTCTTATGAAGATACCCAAGTCCTTGAATAATCACATATTTTGACCGCTAGCCAGGGTCGTCTGATACAAATGGCTGTGATTATTCAAGGATGTACCAAAATCTATTATGAATGTTGAAGATACCCAAGTCCTTGCATAATCACATATTTTGACCGCTAGCCAGGGTCGTCTGATACAAATGGCTGTGATTATTCAAGGATGTACCAAAATCTTATTCAAGGATGTACCAAAATCTATTATAAAAAATCCCAAGTTCTTGCATAATCACGTTTTTTTGACCGCTAGCCAGGGTCGTCTGATACAAATGGCTGTGATTATTCAAGGATGTACCAAAATCTATTATGAAAAATCTGTTATGAATTTTGAAGATACCCAACTTCTTGCCTAATCACGTTTTTTTGACCGCTAGCCAGGGTCGCTGATACAAATGGCTGTGATTATTCAAGGATGTATTTTTGGGCAATCTATTATGAACATACCCCCGTTCTTGCATAAGATAATAACTATTGATTCATATACGTTCTTGCATAAGCTAATAACTATGGATTCATATCCATGTGTTCGAAATTGTATTAATTTTGTAAAATTATACTCTTTCAGATACAGCCCTATTCCCAGCGAGAGCTTTGCCACACATGCCGTTTGGTTTGACTGCTGCCATCTAATCGAATTTGTAGTTTGCAAAGGTAGGTTTCCATTTAAATATTCTGCAATTCAGCAATTTAATATAAATGAACATATTGCCATTGTGGGCTAGTATAATCTACCCAGTTGCAAAGTGTTCTCAAGGGCAGAGACAGACAGGTATACTTGGGTCAGATTTTCAGAAAATGTACAATTGACAGGTCTACACATTTAGTAAATTCCGTTAATAACAAGGCTGCAATTTCCAATTTGTTTGGTTAGGTTGAACTATATTTTGAACTTTATTTTCGTCTGAAATTTTGGTTCTTTATTTTCATCTGAAATTTTGGTTATTTCTGAGAATGGTTGAAGGTGAATTGTACCTTTTCTGAAAATTTGACCCACTTATTCTTTCAGATGGTGCTGACATGTGTAGAATGTGGCTATGAAGCCATGTCAAAGGCCAACTATGTTAGACATGTGTTTATTCATCGAAATACAGCGAACTTCAATTTCCCATGCCCATACCCACGCTGTATGAAATCCCAATCAACGTATAAGGGTTTTATAAGTCATGTGAACGTCAATCATCCGAAGGGAAATGAACATATACCAACACCTTTGCCAACGGTTGACAATCGGTATAGATGCAGCATAGCCATGTGTGATGCTGAGGTTGTTGGCTATAAAACGTTTATTAGTCATTTATGCCTACATATTCGTCAAGGACACCGCGTCACCTGTCCCTTCAACATCTGCCGAAACAAGGATTATGGGAAAGTGACTAGCTTCAAAACACATCTTTTGTTGCATAAGACTGACATGTTGAAGCCCAAAAATGCTGTCGTCCCCCTTTCCTTGGAATCATCAATCCCAGAGCATTCTGCCAATGCATCGGAGCAAGTGCCAGATGATGACTGTGATGACGATTATGTGGAGGAACCAGTTGATGACTGCGACCAGAATGATTCAGAAATGGCAGATAGTCTGGCATTGTTCTATATGAAACTTGAAGCGAAGCTCAATGTTCCAGCTTCAACAATACAAGTCATCGTTGATGAGATTACTGCCTGCACCCAAATGGCTAATAGTCTTTTGGAGAAAAAAGTTGTAAGGGTGTTGAAGGAAGATGGGGTGAAAAAAGAGACAATCGACAAAGTCAAGAAGGAACTGGATAACGATAGTGGTATTGTTGGCCTAAACGAACGTCATTTTAGGACAAATCACACCCGAAAATCTTATTATGCTACCCATTTTGACTATGTTAAACCTGTCCAGATTTCACTTGGATTCAACAGCAAGCTGACCAAATGCCACATGCACTACGTTCCAGTGCAGGAGTCCCTTCAAAGATTTGCCAAAGGACTTCTGACCACTGGAATCAACCTAACGCTTAAGATCAACACTGACGGTTGCTACAGTGACTTGTGTGATGGTTATGTGCACAAAAACAAAGATTATGCTGACGATTCTCTCATCATTATGCTCTACCAAGACGCATTTGAGGTGGTAAACCCTCTTGGATCAGGCAAAAAAATCCACAAATTACTGGGTGTCTACTACACACTTTTGAATGTTCCTGTGGAATACAGGTCCAAAGTGAACACTTTACAGCTGGCTCTGTTATGTACTGAATCACATGTGAAGGAATTTGGTATTTCTGCAGTGTTCAAGCCACTACTTCGAGATCTAAAGGACTTAGAAAGCAATGGTGTTGAGATTCAAGGAAAAAGACGCAAAGCCTTTGTGAGCTGCATCATTGGGGACAATCTGGGTTCCCATCAACTTGGTGGATTCAGCGAAAATTTTTCTAGTGGGCACATATGTCGGTTCTGTGAGGTTTCTCTTCCAGACTTTAGGGAATCCCCTCTGGCAAAGGCTAGGATGCGTACAAAAGACAGCTACAATGCCAACGTACAAGAGTGCCAGATCAGTGATGTAACGAGCCATGTAGGAGTTAAGGCTAGTTCATTATTTAATGAACTAGAAAGCTTCCATGTCATGGATCCGGGCCTCCCTCCATGTATAGGGCATGACATCTTTGAAGGTATTTGTCGTCAGGATGTTTTCCTGTGCCTGGAAGTGATGGTGAAGGAACGAAAGTGGTTTTCTTTTGAGGATATTAACAGACGCATGGCAGATGTATCGTACAAAGGGAATGATGTCGGAAGCATACCTGTGGCAATCAACGTCCACGGGAAGAAACTTGGCGGACAAGCCATGCAGAACTTTGCATTCATCCGATTCATGCCGTTCTTTGTGGGGATGTATGTGCAAGATCACAATGAGCCTGCCTGGAGGATGCTGAGGGTGCTACATGAAATTGTGATGCATGTAATGGCACCAGTTATTACCCAAGCCCAAGTCAGCTATTTGGATCACATCATCTCTGATTACCTAGAGTTAAGATCATCTCTCTTTCCTGACAACCCACTCAAGCCAAAACATCACTTCATGAGTCATTACCCAGAGTTGATAATGCAATTTGGGCCTCTTATCAAGGTTTGGACCCTCCGTTTCGAATCAAAACATTCTTATTTTAAGCGTATTGCTAGAGCATGCAAGAACTTCAAGAACTTAAGTCTGACACTGAGCACCCATCATCAAGTGCTTCAAGCATACCTTGGTGCTGGAAAAATTTTCGAAACACGCCCCACATTGACCGACGCTCAGGAATTCCATCTCAGCTCTTACTCACATGCCATCAGATGTGCCATTAACAACAAAGGAGCATCCAACTTCAGGACAGCTTCTCAGCGCCTGGAGTTGTATGGCACAAAATACGCATCAGGCATGTGCGTAGTCCTTAAGGTAGAGTGCAGTTCCATCAGCACTGTTGGGAGTCTGCTACTCATGCTTGTGAATGAGCAAGATGTGCTCCTAGTTCTTGAGGAGTTTGATGTAGAAAAGGAAGTGACCAATATATATTCTCTCCACCGAATCCCCAAAAGAACAGTTTGTGTCAACCTGAGAGAGTTAACCGATCCATGGCCTCTGGAATGCTATACCATCAAAGGCATTCAATATATAGCGCCACGACATATCCCTCCTTGGGGGAGGATATGACTATATATCACATTAATTATCTGGAGGGTGGGTTTTTTTCCTCATTAATAAGCTTTCACTATATGTCAAAGATGATTGTTACTAATTACAAACCATTGTTACTAATTACAGTAATTTGATGCTTATTTTAACTTGAAATAACATGAAATTAAACAGATATTTATAATTAATTGTTCAGATATTTATAATTAATTGTTAAACTGTTATAATTGGTAACCATTGTTAACTTTCAGTTATTATTTCAGATGGGGGACCCAGTCATCGATGCTGTAACATCGCTACTGCCAGATCTTTGTGATGAGCAGATTGAGAGGATGAAGCGGGTCGCCCATGAGTGGGATATATCAAAGCCTGAGCTGTGGATCCATGCTGATATTCAAGACTTCAAGGATATCATCCCCAGGATCCAAGCTCGGGCTTTGATCCGTGGTCTGAAAGGTGATTTCTGTTTTGTGTTTTGTATAACGAAATAATGTGAGGCAAAACAAGTCTGATTTATGTCCAGCCGAAACAAATGTGTAAGATGGACATTGGTACTGGGTATCTGTAGTATTTTAAATCATATTACCTAAGATCGTTTAAGTAACCTGTAGATTGTGTCATGGGTTGAAACGAAAGATTTCATCTACCTGTATCCATGTCAGTAAACAATTAATTTGAGCAGTTAAAAGAACGTTTTGTTTAATGCACTCTTGTCAGATCGATATGCCCAGAGCCAGGACCATATGACTGCAACCCCACCACCACCTCCAGCAACATCAACAACTCCAACCCGACCAACCATACCTACACCCCAATCCCCCCCCAGGAACCAGAGGCACTGGACGGACAGATTTGAGTTGCCCAAAGTACCACCTACTCTCAACAAGGCATTAAATGAAAACATAGTGAAAGCCTCATCTCGGAATACCTTGACCCGCTTGGTAATTGACGCAGTACACGCAGTAAGTATTTCTCATATCATATGTATTTTTCACTTTCAATTCCTCACTCGAATGTGTTTATCCATCATGTGTTTTGTTTGTATCCTAATAAATGAGTTCACTTTTAATACACAATACGTTCTGACATGACTTGGCAAATTCATTGTCAATGAAATGTTGTCTAGCTAAACCTGACATAATTTTTCCTTATACAAAGACAATTGATTATACATTATACAGGTAGAGCCACAACCTAAAGTTGGGGAATTGGCAATTGTTGCGGCCCGAATCGTGATCAAGTTCCCCAAACTCACTGACTTGACAGGTCCGGGAGGAGAAAAGCTAGGAAGTGGGCATGATAACTTTGCATACCAACTTAAGAACAGGAACGATTACGTCAATCGGTCGAGCCGGAGTAGTGTGAAACGGGCACTAACCACAGACGATAACCCAGCCCCCAGACACATTAAAAAACAAAAGAGGTATGTAAAAAACAAAAGAGGTATGTTTGTATTCACTAAGTGCTCTTGAAATACATGAAGGAACTTAATATACCAGGGGATATACCAGTTATTATCAAAGATGTAATCCGATCTTTTTATTTGATTTTTAAAATCTATTTAAGCTGCATAAAATCTCAAATAAATCTATTTAAGCTGCATAAAATGTCAAATACCAACAAACATTATGATGTATGGTCAATCTCCCTACTAAAAATCTTAAAACTGACGTACTTGCCAGTATTTTAAAGGGACCCTTTATATACTTGATTTCAGGTATGGCTGCATTAATTGGCAACCTGACACTCCTCCTGAGGGTGATGATATTCAAAAACAGGAGGAATGCCGCCTCAAGCTCCTGGAAATGGTCCATGAAGTGGACACAAACCCTGCAGTTGTTGAACTTCAGAGAAGGACCTTTTTCTCACAACGACGCGAGATCAATCTTGGTAAGACTGGTTCATTTTTCATTTGATCAGTTAATGACACTATATAAGGATATGGATTAAACATAGCACTTGTGTAAGAAGTTGATAGTTGGTGTAAGAAGTTGATAGTTGGTTTTGTAGCTAAGTGAGGTTTACCTGACATTCGGTAATTGAATAATTCATGGAAGAATATTAAAAGCCTAAGCTATGTGAATTTGTAGGTTCAAGTGCACAGGATCTGATGGAGAGGTGGCCAACCTTATTTTCCGTCGCCGGCGCACTCGCCCATGCAGAGCAGTTGACAGGTAAACAACTATTTGTTGTTGATCATTCTGAATGGTATACTACTATTAGTTGTTGATCATTCTGCATAGTATATCTCCACTCTTTGATTTACAGAAATCATTAGAGATAAGATGCAATGACACTAGCCTACTCCACACCTCCCAATAGATACATTCCCATAAAAATCAATATGTTAATGTATTCTCAAACAATAATTTATAATAAAAGGATGCTTGTTTCAGGGAAAAGGTTCCGAGACAATGTCATGGAATCCTACAAGAAGACAGGCGAGGATTACCTGGCTTTTATCAGGGAGACCAATGCCAAGTGCACGCAAAAATTAATGTGAGTAATATATTTGTATTTCCCAATGTGATTTATGGTAACAAAGCCTAATACAATAAGTCATACCATGTTCCAAAGAATATCAACTTTAAATACTCTCTGAGATTAAATGATCTCATGAGATATTATGTTGACATGCTGTACTGTCTTTTTTTCGTTACTATATATTGTATTTTACTATATCCCTAAGTCATATGGCCTAGCATAGAAAAAGCAAATAAAAAACATCTTATCTTACATGAATGCCCCCTTTTTTCGGTCTCGGTAAAATCAGGTCGGTCTCCACTGTTACAATTTGACAGAGACGCTCAGGTCTCAAAATTCACCATGTTGCACACTGAGTATATGTATATAATGTACCCTGTTAAAAATTATATTTCCTATTTCCACAGGAGAGACATTGATGATGCCACAGATACAGTAGGCAATAGAACACCAACATATGCTGGACTGTTTATGCTTGTGGCGGCACACATGAAGGAGAAAAGTGAAAAGATCTTCTTCAAGGCAAAGGTATGTTTCGACCCAAGACCAAAATGATATTTTCACATAATCCCGAAGATGAATAAAATCTTGTTTGAATGCATATTGGAAAAAAACCGAACTATCATTGAAATGTTTTCGTTTAATTCAGAAAGATTTTCAGAATCAACAAGGACATATAGAAATAAAAATGTTATCTCACTTAATTAGAGTATTGAAGTATGAAATCGGTAAACACAAAATGGAAAAACTTCTAAATGTGCCAAATACGTAATTAAATATTCCATTAGCTCATACAAATTCGCAGTTCTTGGTCATAGTTACTGGGCCAGTGGGCTGACTTGGTGTACCCCTTGGTGTACCCCTTGGGCCGAATATATATCAGGACCAATGTCAGGTTCGTTAATTGGTCCAGTTAATGTTAGAAGTTATTTGCGAAAACGTTAATCATTCTTATCTATTAATCCATAGGATATTGATAATGCCTCAGACATAGCTCACCTGCCAGCAGATCCCTGCATCATCTATTGTGGTGAGTATTATATAAACTGGTAAATCCTGTTGGAGTTGAAAGGCGAATTGCAAGTCTCTGATACAGTCAGAAAAAAAATTGACAAGTGTATTCAATGAGTTGAGTTGGCTGAATGAGTAGCGTGCCCCGAAGCGACGGGGTCCACACAAGCCAATTGAGTATGGTAATTAAGTGGTTGCGTAATGGGAACAACTATAGCCCCTTCGGCTTCAGTTATAATCTCCTCCAATATATATCAGAGGAGGAGTTAACATTTTTTAAATAGCTATTGTGACCTTCTGACTGAGATAAATGCGTCTGTTTTCCTATGAATGAACTCTGATTTGAGCTAACCCAAAGTTTACCTAGGCCACAGTACATTGTAACGTCTTCTTTCCAGGTGAATCCCCTCTGACAGCGGTTCGTTTTATGGTTGCTGCAGATGGGGTCATAGTAAATCAAAACGTCCCAACTTTCCCGACTGCCCTGGCGATGCTGTTTTGCCTGCAGTACAATCTCAACGCAGTGTACTGCAAGGACATGACAGCGACACTGGATCTCTACCAGAGGTGGGTACATAGCTTCATTGAAATACAAACAAAATCTTTATGGGGTGATTATCGTTATTACAAGAAAACTTTAAGTTGGAATACAAATTCATACCTACAGTTGAGTGTACATAGGTAATACATAATAGCTTGGAATTTCATACATAGGAACGATTTTTCCTCCCTATACAGGGTAATGAATTGCCATAAGAGTATGACATTCCTTAGCTTATACAACAGGCACCCATGGGTGTCTAGTTCAGTATTAGACATATTGATTGAATTTTAAGTGCCAATTGTCCGATCAGAGTCGTTTATACATGTCTATAGTTATGCCCCTACTGGTGATTCATTGCTTATTGAAGCACAAGCACAACCCAACTGATGGATATGTTTGTTTCTAACTATGACCAACAACTTGATTGCCAATTAGAAACTGAAACGCCTATTTTGATAAACCTTTGTTTTAAAATGTGGAATGGAGTTTCACAAAACGTCGCACTATGCCATTGAGCTCAACTGAGATCATAAGCATATAGTGCGCCCTCATTTCCAATATATGACGTACCCTAACAAGGAAGAAATCCTTGTGAAATATATCTGGTTGAGACGATCCAATGGACGTCCATTCGGGATGTTGGGGCACATAACCTTTGGTTTTATCTAAATATACATATGTATACATCTTCCCCACACCACAAACTAAATGCCGTTTGATATATTTAGTTACTCCTGGGGTTTTATTGTTTTGAGGTCAATATATGTCGTAACGGCGACACAAATATTCCAAATCAATACTTTCCATGCCTAGATAAGTCTATATTAGTTATTACATAAATATTGTGTTTTTTCCTAATAACGACCATGTGTGCATACATGTGCAGAAAACATTTTTTCTAGCAGAAGTAATATATTTTTCAAATGCATCAGTGCATTACATTCAAATTGTATAACTATTACCTATTTATAACACAGAACCTTCTACATTTCAGAACCTTCATAAGAATAAACCCAGCGGAGGGGTCCAAATCAGCTGCCAGGCACAATACGACAGGGGTGCACCCTAAGGTGCAGACGTTTTACAGACAACTTGCTGAATTTGTATATTCCCGTTAGAAGTTAATTTGGAACGTATGTTGCTCCCGATTGCGCTACCACAACTGAATCTGCGCGGATTCAGATCGAACATTCCACCTGTCCCCCTGGCAACAACCAGGGTAACGTACGGTAACATTAGCATCCATGTACTTGCTCCGCTCTTTCATGTGTGCTCTAGGGCACATGCATGTTGTTGACACATGAGAGACAAATGGAGATTAAAAATAAATACTTCTGGTGGCTACTGTTTGTGACTGCTGATGAGTTAGGAGTATTTTGTAGCAAGTGTTGTCCACCTTTAGGCCGAATGTTCCCAACCCATTCTAATGAATGTTAAAGTTATTTATATAAAATCGTGATCGTTAAATGTATGTAATTATGTGCTTTATGGGAAACTGATGTTATTTCTATTCCATTATTGTATCTGTGGAACCTATAAATGCGTATACATGTAAAATTTGTAGTGTGACTTGTACTGTATATCATTAGATTATAATTTGGGTTGTAGTTATTACCCCGGTAGCGTCCTTATTTTGAATTCCTCTGTTACAGTTTCTAGAGTGACTGTAATAACCTCCACGAACTGTACTTGTGATAAAATTGCATTTATTGCTTCAGTCTGTGCTAACATGCGTCATATGTGAACAGGCACTTGGTCTACTTTATGTCATTATATGTTCTTTATTAAACTCTTATCATGTAATTATGTGCTTTATTAAACATCTTATTGTATCTTACAATAAAGATCGTTGCGAATAGCTGTGCATTGTGAGACATATTTTATCTTATTTATCTTATAATAAAGATCTTTGTGAATAGATATGCATTGTGAGACGTTTTTTATGTTTTTAGCTATTTGTGATAGATAATTATGGCATTTCTGGATCGCATTTCTAACAATTTGTTATTAATATATTATATGCCTGCATCACCGAATGATGCTTTTACACGGATCTACTGTAATGTAGAGCTGGGTTTTTATATGGATTCAGAGTAATTTTTACACGGATCTACTGTAATTTAGAGCCGGGTTTTATATGGATTCAGAGTAAATTTTTACACGGATCTACTGTAATTTCGAGCCGGGTTCTACATGGATTCAGAGTAAATTTTTACACGGATCCACTGTAATTTCGAGCCGGGTTTTACATGGATTCAGAGTAAATTTTTACACGGATCTACTGTAATTTTGAGCCGGGTTTTACATGGATTCAGAGTAAATTTTTACACGGATCTACTGTAATTTCGAGCCGGGTTTTACATGGATTCAGAGTAAATTTTTACACGGATCTACTGTAATTTTGAGCCGGGTTTTACATGGATTCAGAGTAAATTTTTACACGGATCTACTGTAATTTCGAGCTGGGTTTTACATGGATTCAGAGTAAATTTTTACACGGATCTACTGTAATTTCGAGCTGGGTTTTACATGGATTCAGAGTAAGTTTTTACACGGCGTTAGCTGATAATTTACGCGGGAACAGGACAATAAAGCTACATGAATTTTACATGGGATCCATGTAATTTTACACGAAAATGTAATTTCACCGGGAAAAACCGTCATCCAAAAACGCAGTGGAATCCGTGTAAAATTACACGGATTTGACTGAAGGACCGCTTACAGTGTATTTCAACTATTCGGACACTCGCCATCATTCTACATCATTGGCATAGCCATCATGACAATAATTTGCACTCGTATGAATGTAGACACTGCGTAGAGCCCGCTCCCTGAGGTCAAAGTATCCAATCACCATCTGTCAATCATATTGGAACCATCGCTCTAACAGCAAAGGTGTTTCTCAGCGCTGACAGATAAATTGTAAATGATAATAATCATAATATCATTAATACTTACCAATGGTGATACTCTAATAGAACATGAGGCACATTGAATTTACATTGTCATGTACTGAAAGACTTTAACTTGTCCAGGTACAGTATTTCCCATACTCAAACACATATATCTATTACATTTACATTAAAGGGGAAATGTAGGTTCTACCCTGTGGAGAAAGGAATGGCACCAATTTGAGGCCACACCTTTCTTTTTTTGGTTAGGTCCCTGTGAACACTAGTTGTGCAGGGGGAGGGGAGGGGAGGGGGGGGGGGGAATTTTCACTTTAACGTGACCTCTCTGCACTCATCAATATTCCAACACGAGGAGATCACCCCATGTGCCCAACGTTGGAGTCTTGGGGCTCAATTCTGCGTTATGTTCTCTGGAAACGAGTCTGCATCTTAATATGAATAAAATTGCATCCAGGACAATTTCCATCCATCTTACTTTCTCTTTCACCCCTCCATTGATTAGAGCTGTACTCTCAGCTAAAATCGGTAAAAAAGGGAAAATGTATAATTTATAAATTAAAGTGATACATCCACATCAGCAAACTCAAATAAGTCCCATCACCGCTCTGACATCAACTAGGATTTATCAGTAAGACAAATAATCAAACAATCACTGACTGTGCATAACCTCAAATCTGGTGACAACAAGTTAGTGCCAGGCTAGAATCTATATCTAGTACATAAAATGGACTCCAACTCCATCTTTTCCTCTCGATTCTCAATTTGCGATGCCCTATAAAGTTTTCACACACGGAATCAAGACTTTGAAATATAAAAGCGAACCTATAAATAAATATGATGATTTATAACGGCAAACAGGCTGGTATATCCCTGAGGTTCCCCCTGAATCCATTGTAGTTTTTACTGATTCCTATGTTAGCCGCCTGAAGCGTTGTATTTGACACCATTAGCGTCGATTGTGACAGACCTCTGGAGAAAAATGCTGCTAATATACACAGCAAGGCCAATTAGGCCGGATGATAAAAAACATAAAAGTTGTAATCAATTATACTCTCGCGATTCTGCCGAAACATGGGCACCTTTTAGGTAAAAAATGGTACTGGTATAATTCATCGATGTCACAAATAGAATCACCAAAATGGCAGAATTAAGGTTGTCGCGAACTTTCAGGCATCTGTTCTGGTTGGAAATGATAAATGAGAAACGTTGGATCATTTCTGGACGCAATCGTTCTCATTGATAATTGTTAAATAGTCAACCAATTATGCGCTAAAATATCAAAGGAATTAAATATTTTTTTTTTTTTTTTTTTTTTTAATTAAATATTCGCATCATTCAATTCGAGTTTGGGATTGAAAGCTTGCAATTGAGACCATTGACTAATATTTCCAATATGTCACCATAGTGTAACCAGGTAGACATCTGTAGCTACCACGCTCCTTGGTGCCTGAGAGCATATTATGAAATGTCACACTTTATTTATGGAGTACTCTATGTTTCCCAAATGTTTATTGTGCTAATGATTTATAATATCCATTCCTCCGGGCATTAACTGACATGGGAATATTCCCCCTCCATATGTTTATGGTGGTGACCAAGCATGGCTATTAGCTTCTAAACTATAGTCCCTTGTTTTATATACGCAGAGTATTCGCGGAGATGTCCTATTCTACCTGATCGCATAAAAGTAGCCTAATACTCTTCTTTTAGCCCACAACCCATTCTCTTGCACGCACATCAAATTTTATTTGTTCCTAAGAATATTGAGATAATGTCTTGTCATATTTATTTGGCCTTAATGTATAGCGTTAACGCGACTTTAATTATGTTATGTTATATTACTGTTATTTATCGCTGATTTTATCTTGTCGAATTCAAGAATTTGAGTTTTTGATCACGTTTTCTACTATACTACTTACAAAGTATCCTTTGGAACGAGAAGAGTGAACAAATGACCATATGATGTAATATCTTATGTTCAGTTGGGGATCGAATATAGTATATGTATAGTGGTGATCTAATCTGTATTGTCTTGGCAGAAATTTAGTAATGCTTCCCTCGAGATAGAGTTAAGAGCCGTCCAACCTCCACCAAGTCACCAAGGTCTCACCCCAGGGGTCGCTTCAGTCGCCCACTAATGAGACACAAATCCTCATCGGCCGTACGAACGCCATCTTTGTTCAGCTTTTGCCATCCCACCTTCCCTCGCACCTTGAAGTCTGCCTTGCCTTTCACTACCACACGCGGTAAAATGTGACACTGAAAGATATCGCGACGTGTGGTCATGGCAACACGGAAGGCATCGTCGATGGGGAGGCGGGGCGCAAAGAGCTCTCTCCTACTCTTCCATTAGTTTTATGGGGAAGAAATGTCGCTGGTGCAAGAACTGTCGATCAGAAGAACGCAGGAGCTTCCGCCTGGATTTCCCCGCCTTTTTACAGAGAGCTAACGATGCTGGTCTCTGCCCGCCATTAAACTATATGCTTTCCATATTCCCAAGAGGCACCGTAATAATAGCGAATCCGGTGGGCGAAAATAGAGGAAATAGAGCGAGGAATGGCCTGCAGGGTGCGAAGAGCACCGGAAGTGCAAGCTTCGCAGCGCCTAGCGGCATAGTTGGGCGATGTTGGGAGAGAGTGACACAGCTTTTCTTATAAGGGTATAAGGACACTTCAAAATGTGACCTTCCCTGGGGGAAAATTTTCTGTGGTTACTTGCCCCATGGGCTGGGGAAGGACCCGCAGAGAGCGACGAGTTTAGGTGCAGTCCAACGATGTGGGTTTATGATTATCGGACAGGAGACAAGCGACCATTTGGAAATTGGTACTGACCGCACTGATCACTGCATGTCTGAGTGGAACCATTGGGCCTATATAGAGGATGGCACCAACATGTACAGCACACAGTGATAGCTATAACAGGGCAGTGATATGTGTCATACTCACTAGTCACAATATTATCATCTGGGCCCTGTTGCATAAAATGTTCATTGCTAAGCTATTTGTCCTTGAGTGAGTGAGATTGGTTGCTTTACGACCTTATCAACACATCTAATATGGTTATATCAAGGGCGGGAGAGCTGAGAGGGGGGCAGTTTATGATCATACCCAGGAAATGAGATAGAGAAGTAGGGAGAGAGAGGCAGAAAAAAGAGCGAGAAAGGCACTTTATGTCCTTGTTTCGTTAGGACATTTTTACTGTTATAGAATTCCACCTGCGATTTGTTTGCGACAATGTGCTTTTGATGCTAGTACCCATTCCGTTTAATTTTGACGTGGATTTACGGGGCAGACTTTGGGTGCTCATGGAATGGTTCATTTCATTTTTGACGCTCGCCGTCCATTCTTAAATAATGTAATATAAGAAGATACCGTTTTATAGTCATACGCCGATGTATCAAGCATTCAAATGAAGACAACCGAACTGTAGTATTTTCTTCAGCAGCGATATCAGGGCACGGAGCGGACCAAGTTGTGTGACAGAAGATCAGAATGCGTAGAAATGCCCATAAAAAAAGAAGCCCATTCACATGCAGTTATAATAAATTGACTATAACTTTCAGAGGTAATACCACAAATCAAACAATATCGGTATTTTTCATCTACATATCGTCAGATTATAGACTGATAAGGTGTAATGGCATAGCACCCAGCTCGTGACGGCATGAACTAGGGTCGAAAGCATTAATCATTTCAATATGATAGCCCAGCTAAAGTGTTTATTTTTGAGTGAACCCATTAGCATATCACGCAAAACAGTTCGCCATATGAAAAATTGATATGTTACAGATTATATTCTCGATAGCGATAGAATATGCTCATCAACTCCCTATTGTCAATGGGAAAATTACTATACAATGATCATATTTCAAAAAAGCTTGATGCGCGAAACATTTTTGTTTACTGGAACTGCAATAAAATAAACACCACGCACGTGCGCTCATTAATTGTTGTTTTGGTCGGCTATATACTATTGTACATTACATCAATTATGAATTTCCCCCTTATTTACATATCGACCAAAGAATGAATTAATGAGATCTACCGGTGATCTTTTCGGCGCCAGACAACAACACACTGTCCCAGTTCTTACTGGGGTTGGTTTTTTGTCTTAGTAGTATAGGAAAAAATGGAACCTTATCAGGCGACTCATGGAAGGTAATGGATTGACATATTCACCCTAATGATTAATCGGCCATCTTTATAAGTAATTGGAATTGGAATAGAATAAAAAAGTTACTAAACATTAAAGCAACATTTAACCGTCTATTGGAACTCAATTTACGTGCGGGTCCTTTATGAATGATAAAGCATTTAACAAAAAACAATATTGGCCTTGACTCATAATATTACTACTAAATATGAATAATGTGATGAGCCATTGCTGGTTGTCGGTTTACACCACATAATCATATATACTATTATAGTGTTTCTGTTTGTATTTGTTAATGTTTTATTTTACCAGGCTATTTCTAGTTCAATTCATATTAAAGCTACTCTTTCACCAGTAAGCCCCTGGACGGGAAGGGGTGACGTTTTGTGGTGGTTGCAGCAGAGTTCGGAGGTTTCCAGTACTTCGAAGAGGGACTCGAGGTCACTCACTTTCATCTGCATCGTTAATAAGAACAAGGTTATATTAACGAAATTGCTTCCCATCCATCCAAAACCCGAAGAAATTGTGTGATACAACTTGCCCATGAAAGCCAAGGGTAAATTATATCATTCATACTAAGCGAATGATAACTATAAGGGATAATTTATTTCAAGAGACAGTTTTGGGCTTAACTTAGTTTCAGATCTATGCGTTTAAAGCAAAAGTCAATAATATATATTCTTATTTCATTCAAGTCAGCCGTGATGTTATGATTACAGTTTATTGTTTTCGTTCTTCTTTTGTTTTTTTGATAATAAACTCAATTGCTGACAACTTTGCTGACATGCTGTTTGCATGGATGGTAGAGGTAGGTGATCGTTCTCTGGTCTTTTAATGAATGGCTTGATGCTTGAGAAATCTAATTGGATTGCCATGAATCTTAAATATGATATATCCACTGAGTATTCCTGTATAAGTCAGGAGGCAGAGTGAACTCGAGCCCATCTGTGATATAAGACAATACATGTATATACAAGCACTAGACTAGGTTGTTCACTCCCTACCCACGCTATGTATAAATAACCCACGCTAATCAATATTTAAATTATCCGGAACTACTCATCACAGAGAAGAACAAAGACCAAGATAAACCAAAGGTCACTCTGGATGCCAGCCACGTTTACCTCACGGAATCGCCCCCCCCCTCTAGTAGTATGCATTCAGTAGTTGATCGCGCTTTTAGAGAGTGAGTCTGAGGGTTAATGAAGGTCACTATTACTTATATATTAATATCTTTTTTATTGTATAACAATGTCTTATCATTTCTACGAAATTTCGATGACATCATAGAACACATGAGGTGATAGGGAATAGAGTCTGCGTATGAAGATGGATGGGAGGGTGCTAGATTAGGGAGGGTGGGAGGGAGGGTGGAAGGGAGGGTGGGGTGATGACGGAGCGAGAGAATAGACGTCCTCACTCATTAGCAGTCACAATGTAAATGATATTAATACAACATAAACTGTTATCGATTCACGTAACATCGCATTTATTATGTCATCTTCCTTATCAGAAGATAAACATTGTTTACTCGTTTAAGGTCAATATATCATTTCATTGTGTGGTGAAATAGTATAAGGATATGAAACACACAGTTTGATTGGGTAGTTTAACCTTTGTTTTCTAATTGAGCATAGTCAGACACTATAAGAATGAGAGAAGGTTTTTATTAGAATCATAGACAACTCGCATTTCATCAGGATCCTTTCTCATCACAGCCTAGTAATGCCATCCTCACTCTTAGGGCCAATACCAACCACGTTTGGGAGAGGGGGTTCCCCTAAAAACCCATTACGATGCTATGACAGGTTTATCTGACCCTTATCTTCGGTCCCCTCCATGGTCAGAGTTACATACCCCTCCACCCAAGTCACATTTCATATATTCCCTTTGATGAAGAAGTAAAAAGTATTGTTTTTGTTTAGAGTGTGGCATGGAAAAGTCATTACGATAACCTCCATGGCCACAACCCCAATAAATTTTAAGTTGCGACACTGACTCTGAGCGTCTGTCTCCCTCAAGCTGAGGTAGTTCCTTGGGGTCCGCTGCCCGACTGTCCTACACCGTATCAGAAAATCTATCATTAGAGTTTAAGACGAAGGGAAGGGTGTCACTAACCAGGCAAAAGGAGGAGAAGGAAAGATACATATATACATGTGTAGCCCATTTACAGGCAGCACGTGACGGACGTGAGGCCTTAAAGGCTGACCAGGTTATTTCATTGGATGAAGGATGGAAAATCAGCACAACGGATCATTACTTATATAAAATCTTATCATGAGCAGCTGTCAATAATCACATGACCCTTTAGATAAAGATATATCACGTGGTTATTGTGTTTTTGGATGAAGTTAATCATTTATTCATAAGCAGTCAAAGGGAGAGGAGTATTATTCCTTCTCATCCTGATCAGCCCCACTCCCTCCCTCCCTCCCTCCCCCCTCCCCCCTCCCCCCTCCCCACTTTCTTTACACCCAACCACATCGTACCGCCCCCTCCCTCCTCCCTTCCTTCTCTAACCCAATCAAATCATTCCTTCATAGGCACTTGAAGAAGAAACATCATTCTTTCTCATTGAAACATTATCACTCCTATCTGCTCAATACCACCCCCCCTCCCACTCTATACCCTTTCACACTCCCCCCCTCCCTTCTATTGTTATGACTCTAACCAATCAAACGAGTATAATGCATATGTGGATGATAAGATATGAATATTGTAATAAATTATTATATAATTAATGAACTCTGCTCACCTCCAAACTCACTATATGTATGAGCGCTCAACTACTTAATGCATACTACTCCCCCCCCCCCCTCCCCAATCCCATCCTTTCTGCTCTCCTCCTGGCTCATTAATATTCCCAATCATGCCTGTTTCAGTTTTTGTTTAATTAACCACAAAAGCACAAACCGAGCACAAACATGCGAGTGTGAAATGCTGAGAACTTAATAACCGAAAATTGGACAAAATACCGCTTTTGACAAGTAAGAAAATAGCGCAGAACATAAGTGAAGCATCATGGAAACTCCAGGGATCTTCACGAGAATGAAGAAAGCAGTTCTAGGAGGATCGAGCAAGAAAACTTTTTCGAGTGGCAAAAAGTCCGTTGGAGAGGATGGCGGCCATAGCGCGCACGCTCTCGAAAGGGGGCTCGATTCGAGTAAAACGGATAATCTGACTGGGAAACCGGATAACAGTGGTTTTGAAACAGCAAAGAAGACCAGAACAGAAGACAAGAAAGAAATAATGGAAAAAATGGAAGACAGGCTTTACAAAAAGTACGGGAGTGTGAAAAAAGTACTTTTTGACAACTTGGAAACTTCGGATCGAGAGGATGTCACAGTGACAGGGGCGGCTGGTGACACAGCAAAATATGCGGGACCATTGAGCAAGGTGGGTGACGAACTGTTGAAAAATGAAAATTGTATGGAGAAGGTTGATAGTAATGAGATAACCAAATTGCGTGTAGATCTCAATATGATTGAGGAAAGTTTTTCACGATTCATATGCAAGATTAAGAAAGACATAGCATGCATGGAGGGCGATTTCCAAGAATATGCCTGGGAAAACTCTAATACGATCCAGGGTTTCGCCAAGCGCATAAAAAACTTGGAGCACTCGTTAATCAGCCTAAAGTCACTGGAAACTAAAGTAGCTAAACTTGGCCCGACTGAGAACAAAAGAATGACAGATGGTAAAGTAGAAACTAACTCTAGGAAAGTTCTAGCTTCGGAAAAAAGAGTAGAGAAAATAGTCTCAGACAAGGAACAGCCCCGTGAAGAGTCACAATACTTGATAATAGAGGGAATAGAAGAGGAATGGGTCAACTTTGGGCCGAAAAATCAAGCCGAGCTGAACATAGTAGCTCAAAGATGTGACAAAAATAACGATGAGGTAAATCAGAAAGTTCTTGAAATTATTAAACTGGCGGACCCTACAGCCAGGAGAAATGATATAGTGGAAGCTTATCGCATCGGTAAACCAAAAATGGGAATGAAAAGGGCCGTTTTTCTGGTCGTAACGTCGGAAGATATCAAAATAAAGGTTGTAAGAGCCATCCAGAGAATCAGGAGCACAGGAAAATTCGGGAAGATATGGCTTAACAAATTTAATCGGCAGACAAACGGCTACGACATAAACTTATTGGAGAACTCGGTAAAACTTCTCAAAATTCAGAAAATAGAAGCTAGACTGACAGTGAATCACATCTTAGTGGGGCGAGAACGGGTCTCATACGCGATTGGCGATTTGAATGAGTTGCCCGAAGGCTGCAAGCTAGAGGATATCTTTCATGTACCAGTGGGCACTAACGGCATAGGCTTCAAAGGGGAGCATAGCTTCTTGAGTAACTTCTATCCTACCCAAATGGAATACTATGGAAGGTATTTCAAATCATCGGAACATTGTTTCCAAGCTACAAAGGCCGCAAAGGCAGGGAAAACTCAACTCGCGGAAAGCATAGCGCGGGAGAAGCATCCTGTAGTTGCCAAGCGACAAGGCAGCAAATTTCAAACGGCTCCTGATTGGAAAGAAAACGAGATTGATATACTTGAGAGCATAGTACTACATAAATTCGATCAGAATAAAATATTGAAAGAAAAACTACTTGCAACCAAAGGTAAAAAGCTATACGAGCTAACAACATCTAGAAAATGGGCTGCGGGACTAGCACACCCAGAGGTACGGATCCAAAATGGCGACCGTGTTGTCATAAACCCGAAAGACCTCAAGGGCGAAAACCTTTTCGGCAAGATCCTGGAGAGAGTAAGGGATAATCTAGAAAACTAAAAGCCCAACTAAGACGATAGTACAGATAGGATGGATCTATTAATACTGATGGATTCGCGTGGTGCGAATATTGATAGAAGAATGAGAGTTAAATTACCGCATGTAGCGGTCAGGGTCGTATCGATAGGAGGGGCAACCGTAGAAAGACTTGTGCGAGAAGCACGACCCATCGTAAACCTACATAGACCCAGGTTTATTTTTATTGTCGCCGGACTGTGCAACATCACCCGGAGGGACAAAAAAGACTACGGTGAGCAAATCAAAGTTCAACATAAATCTAATGTCATATTCGAGGACAACATACGAACAATCCTAAATCAAGCTGTGGCAGCTTTAAAAGAAGCAGCTCCCGTCCATGGATATAGTCCAAGAATTGCCATAGCCACCATGATCGGCACTGACATTAAGAAATACAACGCATTACTAGCAGCAAAACACGGGATATTGTATCCTAAGCAAGATAAATACCCAGAGATTCAACAAAGAATAAATGAGAGAGTAACGATATTTAGCAATGTAGCTAAGAAGATTAACGCGGAAGAGGGGAACCCAACCCCATACGTAGGGCAAATGATTCACAGATGTGTTTCTGGGAAGAAGAAAAGGAAAAATGGACCAACAAAATATTCAGCGTTATATCACAAACTCTCACCTGATGGATGTCACCTCTCAGAAGTGGTTAAAGATGACGTTGCATCCAAGATTGCTGAGGCATATCTCAAAGCCCAGTAATCAGAAGTGGGAGGTAACTCTCATATGTGTAGATTTAAAATTCATTAACGCACTCAAGGATCAGTGCGGTATAAGTAGTATAAAGAGCAATACATAACTTCAAATGGAATTTTGTCGTAGTGCTGAGAAACCCATATTGAGGGGGTATAATCAAAATTATAAATATCTCACACTCCAAATCCAGTGTTTTGAAATAAAATGTTACTACGCAAGTAACATAAAGCTCTATATATCAATAGTCGTCATCCCCTGACCCTAGTCCAACCCGGATTAACTATATTTCTACAGAACGTAGGTAAGAAGGGTTGGACTGGGTATAGCAGGATCGACGACGGGGCTAGTCTTAAAAAATGTTCAGAAAATATCAGTGGTCACTTAAAATAAGTTTCAGTATAGTTAAAACTATACGAAAACTGAACATCACATCTTCTGTAGTTAAGAAAAGAGATGCCCCTTCACGAAATAATGCCTGACCTGGATTAACTATATTTCTATAGAACGTAGGTATGAAGGGTCAGGTATAAATCATGGAGGTAGTATCTAAGAGGAACTGTCACAATCTAAGAAGGTTTTACCTTAGGAGAAACGAACAGGAAACATCAAGTAAGAGACTTTTTCTATTGAAGATAACTCAACTAATAAGTTGGAATACCAACGATGAAACTGACCATATATATAACAGCATCGAACTAACATTTATATTTATATCTTATATAAATATATGAATGAATAAATAAATTATATCTGAACTTACTTGATAAACAATGACAGAAGAAGCCCAAGTCGACAAGAAGTCACCGACTTAAATATACATAACTGGTTCAAGCGCTATTATTCTGTATAAAGTTATATCACAAGGTAACACAATAAATTACCTGATGTGGAGATAGTTAAAAGATATTAACTTGTCTAACCTATAACAATCAAACCAAGATTAACTTGATGAAGAGCTTAATATGTAGGGGTTATAGGGTAAGCATGTCCAATTGGTTATTGATAGTTCTTAAATTTGTATGTTACAAATTTAATAGTTTCACATTTACATACCGAGTAAGATAAAAATAAAAGAAAATGGAAAATGACAATGGTGATACAAATGAAGAAGTATTGGATTTTAAAGGGTTATCCATAGTATCATGGAACTTAAGGAGTCTCATGCCTAAAATTTTTGAAGTCACTTCATTTATTACAAAACATAAACCGAGCATAGTTGCATGCCAAGAAACATGGCTTAACAAAAGAATTGTTGATTCTCAAGTTGATATTATTGGATATCAATTGTTAAGATGCGACAGATTGGTAGGAAAAAAAGGTGGAGGCGTAGCGATGTATATTCAAGAAGGATTGCAAATAAGTAACCAGGAATATCAAACATATAATATATCGTCAAATGATATTGAACTCCAAGTAATTGGTGTTACCAAAGGAAGAAGCAAAAAAGTGGTGATCCTAAATGTGTACAGGCCTCCTACAGGATCAATTGAAAAGTGTAAAGACCATATTCAAAGTGTATTAGAGAGTATTAACAATAAAGCTGAAATAGTAGTGGCTGGTGATTTTAACATAGATTACAAGGAGATGAAGAAAGCCTCAAAATCTTCACAGACTGGTGAATTAAACTGTATGTTCGTCAAACATAATCTTACTCAATTAATAAGCACTGGTACCAGAATAACACATAAATCAAACAGGTTGATTGACATGGTATTCTGCAATAGCTTAAAAATATATTCATCAGGTACAATTGAAAATAATGCGAGTGATCACATGCCGGTATACATTGTAATAAAGAAGACGAAAACGAAAAAACCCAAAGTGACTTTTAGGGCTAGAGATATGAGGCACTATGATGGTAAAATACTGACTGAAATATTAGAGAATGAAGACTGGACAGAATTCTATGAAACCCGAGATGTAAATAAATGTTGGAATATGTTGCAAGAGAGGATAGTTTTCTTTCTTGATAGAATGAGTCCAGTAAGAGAGTATACAAATGTTAAAGCAAAACCACAGTGGTACTCCGCTGACCTTGTCAGGCTGACTAAAAAAAGAGATAAGTTATTTGCCAAGGCAAAAAGAAATAACAAACTAGAGGACTGGAATATAGCGAAAACATGTAGGAATAAGGTAAATTCTGAAATCATTAAAATGAAAAACAACTTTTTAAGAACACAAATCCAGGAAAATAGAAATGACCCAAAGAAGTTTTGGGAATCCATAAACTCAATAATCGCGCCTGACAGGGTCAAAGAGAGTAGGAAAATTCAGACCAAAACAGAGAGTGGAGAAATAGTGGAGGATAACCAGGTGCCTAATGTGTTTAATAAATTTTTTGCCTCCATAGGACAAAAGTTAGCAGAGAAAATTAATCCTCCAAGCACTGAGGAGATCAATGAGATTGAATCAGAATCAGAAGTGATTATATTGAAAAAAGGTGATAAAACCACCGAAAAATCAAGGGAAGATAACAATCCCTCGGAATTTGAATTTACACAAATTGAGCTAAAAGAAATATTAACTTTCTTAAGGAAAGTGAGTATTTATAAGGCATCTGGTATACCCTTTATCCCGACAAAGATTCTGAAACCGGTTTTAATAAAGCTTTCCATGCAATTGATGTATCTTTTTAACCTTTCACTCCAGACAGGCAAAATACCAATAGACTTCAAAAAGGCACTGGTCACACCTCTTTTTAAAGATGGAAACAAGACTGAGCCAGGCAACTATAGGCCTATTTCGGTGATAACTTTGCCAGCTAAAATTCTGGAGAAATGCGTACAGAGACAATACTATCAATATTTGGAAAGTAAAGATTTGATATATGAAAACCAGTTTGGTTTTCGTCAAGGGCTATCTTTAACAGATGCCCACCATATGTTATTTAACGATTTATACAATGGTCTTAACTGTAAACAAGTATCCTTAATGGCTTTTTTAGACCTAAAAAAGGCATTTGATACGGTGGATCACGAGAGACTCTTGCATAAAGTAAAGATGACTGGAGTAAGCAAAGAGGTTTCGGAATGGTTTGGTGACTATTTATGTAACAGAAACCAATCAGTAGTAGTGAATAATTTTACTTCTGAAGAAGAGAACGTAGTCTGCGGTGTACCCCAGGGAACCGCCTTGGGGCCACTATTGTTCCAAGTTTATATTAATGACTTGAATAAGTGGATAAAATACTCGAAGATTATATTATTCGCGGACGATACTGTTATATATAATACTAATGATGTTAAGCAGGTAGCAGAGGAAGAACTGCAATATGACTTAAAAAGAGTAGATATCTGGTGCAGAATAAATAAGATATCCCTGAATATAACAAAGAGTAAGATTATGGAAATTTGTAGAAAAGGTAGATCAAAAGAATATGACAAGAAAGAATTCTTCATAGGTCATAACAAAATAGAGAGAACCCCGACTTACAAATATCTAGGGGTCACTATTGACGACATGTTAACTTTTAAACAACACATAGCAATGAGGTGGGGATCTGCTAAAAGCAAGATTAGTAAGCTGGCAAGAATTAGATATGCAGCTGATAACAATACATTGCTAAAAATCTACAAAGTAGCCATAAGGCCAATTATTGAATTTGGAGATCTCCTATACTGTGGAGGGAACGCATCCAACATCAATAAACTCCAAGTTATTCAAAATTCGGCGATAAGAATTATTAAGAACTTAGATAGAAGGGATAATACAGATCAAGCGCATAAAGATCTGGGTCTATTGAAACTAGATAAAAGAAGAGATATGCATCTCCTGGAGATAGGATATAAATTGTCTCAGGAGACAGTGAACTTAGATGAGAGGAACCTTAATCTGAGGAGTTTAGTTAGTGGAAAAAATCTGAAAACTATTACTCCAAAAACAGAAATGATCAAGAGGTCATTTATATTTAGAATCCCCTCATTGTGGAACAAACTAGTTCCAAAGCACCAATGTTATAATACAATAGAGGAGTTTAAAAGGTACTTAAAAAGGGAGTACGATCCAGGCTAGATATTAAAAACAAATGAAAGCAGGATAAACTGGATTTTACGAAAAAGGGCAGTGTTTGCCCATCTTAACGACAAAGGTATTATGAACTCGAATTGTATAAAAAAAATAGGTATGCAATACCTCTATGGTAATTACAAAGCAAGAAGATGTGTATCAAGGATACAAAATACAAAATATGAAGCTTTGTTGGAACCGGTAGAGAATATCAGGATGAAAATGTATATTGCAGAATAAGCTTAACGAATGAACAAGGTCTGAATACTGTAAATAGAATCTAGTGTAGAAACTACCGACAAAATAGTGATATATAAGTGGAATTTATTGAATATAAAAGTAATAAATGTGAACGGAGTTGAAAGTACATTTACTTCGTAAAAAAAAAAAAATGCATAAACTATATCAATAAAGAAAATCGTAACACAATGTAATAGTCCAAAAACAGTTTTGGGGCTGCGGTCTTTCAGTAGAAAGTATCATCTTTATATATAAAATCAATCTGTTAATTATAATACTATGTTATAAAATACTGTTGTTTGCTACAATATCTCATTTCGATGTTAAGGGAACCTGGGAAGAACAGTATTCCTGACAGGATCACCCTATTTCTCTGTAAAAAATTTTTGTACTATGAAAAGAGAAATAAAAATTCTTATATATATATATATATAACCCATCTACCTACTGATTGCTCGGAAAAGTTGTATAGTGCTGGATAGGTCCGCGGGACTTCTCCATCGGTATTACCATGGAGAAGGCTGAGTCTTCCATGGAGAACAGGGAGAAGGAGGAGGAGGCTACTCTTGACGAGAGGTCGCAAAGTGGCAATGCCATGCATAAAAAACCTCAGCTCGGCAATTCGACCCAAGCTCCTTGGGCCAACACAATAGAGAAAATCTGCAAATAATTTCCAAAAAACCCTATGTTCCCATATGTACACACACTTCAAACCTGTCCCAGTCTCAAGCTTATTGATTTTAAGAGACATTTCACCGAAAAATTTCAGGTCTTACTAGTATAATTACGGAGTTCCAGCATTACATGCTTAAGCCTATGCCTATGCCTAAGATTCGAAATCCGACATCGTACACTCACTTCACTATCGTACACTCGGCTGTCTCCGTGACGCCACACTCGGTGAGCTTCGTCTAACACGAGACCCGTGTAATGACGTCATAGTCACGGGGATTCCCCACAGGAACCCTACCCAGAACGAGGCCCATGTAATGACGTCATAGCAGCAGGGAATCCACATCACCATATCATGTCATGATCGGCGATGGGGTCCACACGATTAAAGCTAAAAAACGAAACGATTTGGATGCGTCATGCAGTTGCCATAGGAGGGAGGGAAGCAGGTAGGGTCTTGATAGTGTTAATCGACAAAAACAATCTATTTTATGAACGTAAATAGCCCAAGACTTCTCCTCATTCCCATCATATTGTGACGATAGACCTACTCTGTCTCTGGTGCCACGATACTCTCCTAGACATAGCGTATATATATCATGTAAGGAAACATACAGACAGAGATGAAGAAAGATAGTGCAACAGATTCAAGTTATCAATATTGGTTATGTTCCCTTTTAAAAACAAATAGTGGGTATCTATCAGCACAAAATGCCATGGTGTGTGGTATCAGCTACTTCAGTATATCTTTACCTGAGAAATGACATGCAGCTTGCAAATGGCCTCCCAACAGCCTGTAAAATGTTGTTACTTTCATGATGTTGGAAGTAAGTAATTTACAGGCTACGATCCATGAAGAATAATACACATTTCATACAGCACCAACCGTAATTTCACTCTAGATTTGTCTTAAGATAATTGATCCCTGATATCCTTCAACTCTTGGCACTTGTGTATCCTGTAATTTGCCCTCAACCTTCAGGCATACTGTAACATCTAATGGGATGAGAAAGCGTTCATAATCTCATTCGACTTTCAGAAAGCATATGACTCGGTGGCATGGGGCTTCCTATATAAGGTATTAGAAAAATACAATCTCGGAGAGCACACGGTAAAATGGGTAAAAACGCTCCTCCAAGACTCAAAAGCTAGTCTTAAATAATGGTAACTTATCAAGCGAGTTTAAAATAGCCAGAGGCCTAAAACAAGGGGACCCCCTGTCGTCCACAATTTATATTCTAGTGGCTGAGCTGCTAGCTAACAACATAAGGGACAATAACAAAATTAGGGGAATACGGATGGGAGAAGAAGAACACAAACTAGTTCAGTTTGCAGATGACCTTACGGTCACCGGAAGAAGCCTCTGTAAAAGAAGTTTTAAGAGAGATAGAAATATTTGGGGAAATATCCGGCCTAAAGCTGAACGAAAGAAAAACAAAAGGGTTCAACATAGGCAGTCAAAAAATAACCTGTCAAAGAATCCAAGATTTAGCCTGGGAGAAGGAAATAGAAATTCTAGGAGCTATCCACACATACCCTATAAAATAAAAAATATACCAGGTCAAGAGGGAATGGAGTAAAAGAAACATCTCCCTGAAAGGAAAAGTAGTGGTAGCTAACACGCTAATCTCCTCAATCGCAACATATATAACGTCCAACATATACATCTCACAAGACGCAGTAAAAGAAATAAATACTAGTATAGATGAGTTCATCTGGAAAAATAGGCGTCCCAAAATTGCTAGAAAATACCTGATAAAAACAACAGAAACAGGAGGGCTAAACCTTAGAAGCCTAGAAGTTGCTATATATATATATAGAATTTTTATTCATGAAGTATACAATTACATCGTGAAATGGGTAACAATTCTCCAAGGTAGGTCTTCCATTGCCTCCGAAAGAAAATCATAAAAAATCTGTGGGTACAATTTACTTATTAATATCCAGCTGGACAGGAGTAATTCATTATTCTCATAAATCGAGTAGTCTTAGAATTATGACAGTTATGTAGGATATGATTTTACAGTACATAAGAATTCTTACAATGTTGATGAGTATTTATAACATACAATATAGTATACATAGTATATATGGACTCTTGTACATTGATATTAGTATGAGATATGGCACTATACTGTGAATCCTAGTGATATGACTATAAAAACTAATAGACTAAAATGGGCAAAAAACCTGATTGAAGGACAGAGAAAGAAATGGGCTGCCTTCATAAAAATAAAGCTAGGCAATAAAATAGAAGAAGAGTTGACAAGAAGGACCGCTAAACCCTTAGCAGTTGGAGTCCCCTTTTACGATGAAATTCTTAAAACTTGGTATCAAGCATATATATGGATCCCACTCCCCAGAGACAATAGAGGAAATAACGATTGAAAAGTTGTGGAGAAACCATCTAATTCCCACAGGACTTAGTCAGAGACTAATAAACCAATTCAAAAGAATGCAGGTTTACGAAGTAAAAGATCTAGTGCGAGTAGGCAGGTTGCTAACCGCGCAGGAAATAAAAGACACCTATAACATAACCCTATCCTACCTAGAAACATTTCAAATCACTCAAGCAATCCCTAGGGGATGGATCGTTAGGCTAAAAGATGAGTGTGCAGTCGTAAGGGGAAACCCCATATATGTAACACTAGGAAACAAAAAAATAAATATAAAAAACCCAGGCAAGCATTTTAACTGGTATCAATTTGTCCTAGAAAGCTCGCAAGGTGCATGTAACAGAAATACAAGGTGGAACTTAATTCTCGAAAGAAGAGAAAGTGACCTAACAGAACAACAGTGGCAGGAAATATACACACTCCCTTACAAATACACAGAAAATGCTATATTACAGTCGCTGCAATATAGGATTATAAATAGAATCATAACATGTAATGCCTATCTAAAGAGAATAAAAATCAAAGATTCACCAGAATGTGATTCTTGCGGTGAACACGATAGCATATCAAATTTTTTTACGACTGTGAAATAGTCAAAAGCTTATGGCAAAGCGTTGCAGTCTGGTTAGCCGCATCAGGCGACAACCAAATGGCCACCGTAAAAGACTTCTCAAGACAAGATATACTTCTGGGTATACTAGGGGAAGGAGTAAAGAAAAACAAAATAAACTTCATTATTATGACAGTCAAAAACTACATCCACCGAACAAGGTTGTTTGGTCAAGGCAAAATAGAGTTTATTGAAGCCCTAAGAGAAATAAGAAAGCACCTGGGTGACAAAAGGTTGTATGCTTTTAAAAAGAACGAGTACAAAAAAATGTTCACAAAATGGGAAGTTATTTGGTGTTATCTAGATTAAAGAAAAAGGAAAATTGTGCTTCTCTCTGTATAAAATTGTTTCATTCGAAGTTATCACAAATCACAAAATGCTGAACAAGGCATGTCATTTGCTAATGTTTAAAAAATCTTCTTTGTACAAAAGTGTCTTATTCGATTTTACCATGAATCACAAAATGCTGAACAAAAGATGTCATTTGTTACTGTTTAATATACCTGTTATTTACATTGTAGAAGCCAAGAAGGCAGGAAGAGAAAAATAAAGAACTTTGCAACAAAAAAAAACATCTAATGGCCTTGGGCTTGCAGTAGCTATTTCGTAGCTGGTCCTGCTTCCTCCTATACACTTTGTGGCAATGGCAATAGGTCCGAATTCTCCGTCGGGTCTCAAAAGTGAAGGGATACTGCATAGTCCTGTTCAGAAAGCCACATTCCTCGAGCGTTGCAGTTCACCGCATATAGCGATAAGCTTAATAACCACAAGGCTAAGACTAAGGCTAAAAGTATTAATGATTTTTAAATGATTTTTAAATATGTTTATTCAGGACAACAAGAAATACATTTCAGCGACAAGCGTTGATATTCTCAGAAGTTGCCTGATTGCATAAGGCATGTTAATTATTTAAAAGAAAAAGGCATAAGCCATCATATAAAGATTTTATATAAAATAATAGTTCTAGCACCTAAAGTCTAGACATTATGGGTTCATCGAGGTCTTTTCTTTATGTTTGATAACATTTTCGCTTCAGGTTAGGCCTAAAGTCAGGAGAAAAACTAAAGGATATTTTTTAAAAACCAGGTATAAAATCAAATGAGAAGATATATTTCGCGTCGTGCTCTTACATAGATACCGTTGGGTATTACACTTTAATTTAATCGTTAAAGCAATACACTCTCTATAATCAACATAAGCCAGGTCGCAAGAAAGGTCATGCAACACAATACAATGCAGTCATGCTCCTCGGAGCACATTTCAACAATTATACAGTATATTCCAAGCATATCATACAAGCATACCCTTTTCCGGATTATTGCAGTAACTACAGAATTCCATCATAATAATGAGTCATACAAGAAAGATACAAGAAAACGAACAGTCATATCTGAGGGCTAATACATGCCTGTTTCATAATCGACTGTGGCATACTTTGATCAATCAATAAACATATTTTACATTTCTACAACACCAGAGTTGATAAAACATTGGTGGTAATATTTCTTGACTGAGTTTTTAAAACTCATTTCATCCTCTATAACTCTAATTCTTCCAGGCAGCTTATTCCAGGTGCTTGTAAGTCTACCTAGAGTGGTTCTATTTATCTGCTGCTTTTTCCATCTAATTGATTTTATTTTCCTGCGATATCTATTTCTAAGTAAATGACCATTTTCATCATAATTACCTGTCCTTTTTAATAAATTAACGGCCCTTACCTCCCGCCTTATGGCAAGAGGCAACATTTTGCTCTTAACATGGATATTGAACATTCCTTCTGCATCATATGTTTTACCATATCTAATTCGATGGTCTTTGTTCTGTAGTTTTTGTAATCTGATGTAGTCTACTTTGTTGGATAAATCAATGAAAATACAGGACTTTTCGACTATGGGTAAATAAAGGTATTATAAATCAACAAGCATCTATCACGATCCAGTATGTGTTTCACATTTGCTAATCTTCTTAAGTATCCAATGGCAATCCATAGTTGCAGCTCACTTGCTTTTTCATTGATATGGGAATCATCTGACAGTGAGTTCGGGGTCATTAGGTTTTTCTACTGCAGACTGTGAAGGGCTACTGTATTAATTTTGTTAGCAGGAAATGGATTGGCCATCCCAAGATTCATCCTACATTGTACTTCGGCGGAGCGGACAAGGGCTACAATGCTACTAATTAGCATGACTGGATCATCCCAAACTAATCTAAACTGTATCTCAGGGAAAGGCTGAGTTGGGGTGTCAGTTGCGACCCTCTTCAATTTTAGCCATGGATTATATTTAATCAGAATCATGCGAGCCAGTCCGGATATGTTGTACGGGAGTGAGGTAGTGAGTGGTGAACCCCTGGGTAGAATATCACCTCTTACATGCCTCTCTGCTCTGTATACCTGATGAATAAAAACATCTCTTACGATCTGACTGACATGTCTAGGTAGTCGGTCTAACATTAGCTTTGGCAAAGTAACTCTTTGCTAGTCTCTCCCCCAGTCCCCTGTACTATTACAAGGTCTAGAAAGGTGGGTGGTTCAAATACCTATTATACAGCGCCTCCCATGAAGAGAATCTTCCCGGGAACTTATCAGCCTCTCCAGGCCATGCCGAGAGGCGCTGACTCACGTCCACAGACGAGAAAGAGCGAGCTTTGTGACTTATGAACGCTCGTTGCGCCGCGGTGTGGCACGAAAAAGAAGTAAGGCATGTAGGGCAACGGGAGTGAGGTGTTGCTCCCACTGCGCATAAATACAAACGTTAGCTAAGATTGAAATATACACGAACCTAGGGCTAATGTACATCAGAACGACGCCCGCGCTGCCAAACGCTATAATCACAAACTACAGCCAGACGGCAAACTCCTTCTGCTTTGAATTTCCCCCTTCAAGTCAGATTACCCCCGGATTACGATGATTAATTCACTCCAGGACATGGGGCATAAGTCCTCGCTCCGGCGCGGAACAAATGTACTTTCACGACAAGAACTGATCCGCCGTTTTACCTACTTCCGCTGGAGCAGACGACTTCGGGCGTTCCAGTCCATTTCGTGCGGGCTTTCATTATGTCAACTAGCATAGCGCGTTCCAGGTGTGCCGCCATGTTCGCTGTTACTGGAGGAGCAATGTATGCTTTACAACTAACCCGAGTCGACAGCTCAAACTCCGCCAATATGGCCGACAGTTTGTAAAACCTTCAAGATGCCATGGCAACACGTTTTACCTCTCCGACCGATGGAGCTAGTGATTGATAAAACATTTGAGGCGAATTTGGGTAAAATGCTCAACTTCACACTCCGCGGGAAGAAGTGCAAGCCTTCCACATCTTGTCTGTATTCTTCCCAGAGTGAATGAAACAATACATGACCAGGAATTTCTCTGCTTTCCAGAATATATATAGTTTTATTTTGCACCAAATAGGTGGTCCACATTTTTCATATATAAATATATGCATGGCATGCAGGGAAATGAATTATGGGCTAATGTTATATTTATACCATGTATATTGAGTACTTTCAATCTGTTAGTTGAAATACTATTAAAGTAAACGATGCGGCGGATGCCACACCTGCTGGGTGGTCCTTCCCTCAAATCCTGGCCTACCATTATATCTCTCTCCAAGTCCCTTCACATAACTGCATCTATTATTCAGGGGAAAATCACAAAATCACAACCAAAGCACAGGCCTTGGCGGAAAAATAAGTTAGAAACACAAACATAATAAATCAAAACTTTTGCGTCTCCAATTATTTTTTCCTCGATTCCTCCCCGTGACACCAGGGGATGGAAACAGGCAGGGTTAAACAAGAATCCTTATGTAACTATAGTAACCGATACGGGGTGACTTTCTGATGGGGACAGGCTCCTCCACCCTCCTCCTGCCTCCTCCAAGGGAGGATCCTCATACTTTCTCCATGGTAACAATAAAGACGCCCCCTGCTGGCGCCTTGCTGTGCCAGCAGGATCCGTCACGTGACAAGAGAGTTCAATTCATAGCAGACGACTTTTTTTCTTGTGCCAATTATAACAACCTGTCAGTTACATGCACAGTTGCTGGGTGGGGTGGGATGCGGGGTCAACCTCCCTTATGCTGGACTCACCAACCACTCTGTCAGTCGCCCAACTTGGCATCTGTGAGAGTCTTTGATTTATTGTCACGAGGCTTACATTTTTAGTTCACTTTTTAGCCTACTTCTATTCCTGACTGCCTATTTCGCTCTGTAACAACACCAATAATAAGATCCTGCGAGTTACAGTTTCTAACCGATTTCCGCAATTGTTCCCCTATACGTTCACAAAGACACTTTTAATGAAATTTCAGAACAGTGATTCATACCAATGGCCCTCACTTGTTTCATGGATTCTATAGATTCTTCGAGTGTTTTTCTAATTTGATTCCATTATTATCTTTTGCGGGGGCACTATCAGGCACATTCCTAGATGTTTGTCTCTGGCGGTTTGATGCATGATAGCACAATGTTTCAATAAATGATAGCCCACTCAAATTAGATTCCAAAAATCGAAGAAATGTAATTTCTGTGAGAAGGACGACACTATAGACCATTTCTTTATATTATGTGACCTTCCAAATGTAATATGGCAAAGAATGGAAGAGTGGGTCAGAGGTAGCGAAATACTTTCTGGATTTGATGTAAATGATTTTAATTGTACTACGATTTTGTTAGGGTACAATGGGAAGAGCCCACAAAAACATTTCATGAATTGGATTATAACAGCAGCCAAGTACTATATATATCGTCAGAGGATATTCCATAAAAACGAGGTGGTATTTACTGCATTTTTAAATGAAGCCAGTCTGAACTTGAGAATGTTAGAGTATAACAACACCGTACAAGGTATCTCCTGGCGTAAAATGATAGAAGAGATCAGGTGTTTGTCATCTATATAAGGGCGAAAAACCCATATTTGTTATAGCTGCTAGGCGGCTGCTCATTGTTAAGAGTAGAGCACTTGTGTTACTGATCCACCTTGTGTGAAGAGAGAGAAAATTATAGAAAAAAACCCAAAAAACTATAAAAATAAGGGACACTGCATACTTGTTGTCTTAGAAATGTAAACGCCACGGTGGCAGTATATGTTTGAATAAAACCTTTTTTTAAAAAAATAAAAAAATGAGAACTGCAACAATTTGTGTAGCGGTGCTTCTACTTCAGGTACATATAATATAAGTATCCCACGAAATTACCCTTGAGAAAACAGATAATATATAATGTATGTATTTGGGGTAAATATCTTGTGAATGCTCACCCATTGTTTCCCAAATCAGTAGATATCTTCTTATATAGGCGTTAACAAAATATAAACGGTAATAGATTCGTTACTCTATATTTAGGTATTGGTGTTACAGTCTCACAATCCGAGAAAGCAGTCACAACAAACAAAGAAACAATAGGTGTGTTTCCGATTTACCCCCACCCCCACCCCCACCCGCCCCTCTTACCTAGAAAAACGTTCCCCTACCTAAAATTTGTTTTGACCATACCGGATTTTCTTTGGATTTTTCTATTACAAAAAAAGCTAATACCAGCAGGAAAAACCGGTTTTCCTAACCTGGAACTCAAAAAGCACATTTCCCTTGTGTAAAACAACTATTGTTATAAAATAGACATTTTTTTCAGTTCCTGTAAAGTGGTTTCCTAAAAAAACAAGTAACCCCCACCCCATCCCCTAGCTAGTTTTCAGCCAGATAAATAGGAAACAAACCTACTTTTTTTTAAACTAAGGAAAATAGAACAAGTGCATACATGGAAGATACAAATACATGACAGACTCGCCAATATTTTCATGCTATACTGACACATTCTACCAGTCTGGACATCCATGTTCCGGTGATCACCTTCCCTGGGGATATTGTGTTAGGTTCAATGAAACCCTATCTCTAAGATATTGTCATAGACGTCTGAATTAGTCCTGATGACTGGGTCCGTAGTAACCTTGAGGTGTGCATGAACGTTTGGAATGCATATATCATGACATATGTCTGTCTTTATAAGGGCGTTTTCACGACACCACCTTTCTTCGTGTAAGTATTAAATTGCGAGGTAGCGGGGATAATGAATCTTGTCATTTGTAGGCCATGGCTTTGCGGATGAGGAAATGGTAGCAGTTTATATAGAGTTGGCACGGTGACAAAGGTCACTCTTTGTCTGGATTCAATCAGGAATCATAATAAAAATGAACGTTATATATTTTCTAGCTATTAATCACAAATCCTGTGTACCAAATTTCATTATATATAACATAATGTATAGCTGGTGTCAACTCTTCTATATATCTAGTGACGGTGAAGTTAATTACCAGCTACAAACACACAGATCCATTACACGCAGCATCCTTTTGGAATGTGCCCCACAGTCTCTTTACATGCTATTTATCTCGAAGTATATATGATGCTCGCTATATTCGTCTCAGGACCAGCAGTGTGGCTAACCTCGGCCGACCGTTGGAGTGTGGGTCATTGGAAAATGTGTTCAACCTTCCAGACACAGGGGCACATACTACCTGTATACCATACACATTCTGCTCCATTGCCATTATTGTTTGTGGATTAAAGATTACCTGTTGCACTTTTTTAACGTCATGTTCACATCAAAGCTCTGAATGTGATAGATCAGGCAAAATAATAATAGGTGTGTTTCCGATTATCTGACTGAACACTATGTAGGCGGGGGTAACTTTTTTTTAATTATTTATTTTTTAGGAAACCACCTTCCAGAAACTGAAAAATATTCATTTTATAACATCAGTTGTTTAAACAGGGGAAATATGTTTTTTGACAGTTCCTGGTTAGGAAAAACTTTTTTCCTGCTTTTATTAGCTTTTTTTAAAAAAATAAATAAATAAAAATCAGGCATGGTCAATTGTTTTGGCCTCATACGCTTCCATCTACATCTATACATATATATCAGCTGGGCTTCAAGATAGGTACGGTCGTCTTCTAGCCTTTTGCCTCCAGCATCCACCCCATGCATTCGCCTTCCCTGTTTATGTTTACAGTGTACGCCTAACAATTGTTTACAATTACCTCATGTGGACTCACTTGATCACACTTGCCAAACTACCGCAGGAGGAAACGTCTGCTACTTGCCTCCTCTCTCCTCCACCTGAGGGGGAGTATCAATTATAATATCTATAGCGCTGAATTCAATCGATCCCTAAAAAAAGGACGTCTTGATACGAAGAACTATAAAGTTATAAGGGTTAGTAAAAATTAAGGTGAAAGACAAATCATCTTTTAGTTTTGAAAAGAGATAACAGGGTAAACAAGAGTTTGCGATGTCTTTACTATACGTGCATTCCTTTTGAGAGGTGCAAACTGCAATAAGTGGGGTACAATAAAAAATATTTGTCTAAATATATAATAAGTCAAAATGCTATATTTTGTCTACCCAAAATGGTGGACGGTAAGAATGTGTGGTGAAAGTTTCGAATGTAAATACGTATTAATTACGTAATAAACGTAATTTGTTTGTTTACTGAAAGTGGCGTAGGGATATGGTAATGTGAAGTGGCAGTGTATAGTTCAAAAGAAAACATGCAAAAAATGTCGAATTCTTTTCTAATTTTACATGAAATCGGGGAATAAAAGTATACCTAATATGTGATAATAAGGTATAACAACGGCTTCTTTGCTTCTGGGCTTACGAGGCGAATATAATCCACTTCATACTTAACACTGTGGTAATCTTACTATAGTATTCAGAAATAAAGATTTAATGTATTAAAAAAAACAATTATGATATCCAAATTTGGATTATTGCTATTGGGTTTTCAGGTTTCTTTTTTAAGAAAAAGAAAGTTGAATGTAGAAAGATGAATGTTATTTTAGTTGATATCTTTTATTTTTTCAAAATGAAAAAGGGGTAAATCAGTTTCACCACAGTGTAGGCCTTCCAGCTGTTGCAATGTATGAATAGATAATGAATCTGGTTCTATACATGGAAATACTCGTACCATTTTGTACAAGACAACTAGGAAGAGTAATTGGCAATTGAGTCGGTTATTGACCTATTCAATACTGGTCAAATTAGACTGAAAATCAGACACCTGAGTGTTCTCCGAATGTTAAATATCTCCCTGAGCCCAAAGTTTGATTACCTATACTTCCTAGAAGCTCCTCCTAGCCCTCCTATATAATATATAAGATAATTATTTATTTATTTAATACACCTCAGTGGGTGTCCATACATATTATGATTAGTCCCATGTATGTTCAATCAAAGCCATTCGCTTTACATTGCCCAGTCCTACGTGCATGTGCTGAAGTTGATTCCTCGTTCCAATTATAAACTAATCACCACCGTGTCAATAAAGTATGTTTAATTAAGCATCCTATATCATATTAGCTCTAAGGCTCGCGTCTTTGTAGGGGGTATGGATATCTGTTGTTGGTCAAGGAAGTATTCATCAAAGCTGGAATATATAAATCGCCATGTTTCCCTGGGTCTACTACGTATGTTTGAAGTGTAGCTTTATGGCGATGGGTACAGGCGAAATTCGTCATTAAACTTTCCTTTCTTAAGACTTTCCTATTTTTCCTCGCTAAGCAGTTGGTAAGAAATTCTAAACTTTAAGGACAGTCAGGTTCAGAAGGCAGTTGTGGTCACCTAAGTTTCAGGGAGTCATTAACACTTTAGCCTTAGTCTTAGCCTTGCGGTTAAGCTTATCGCTGGATGTGGAATCGAGGAATGTGGGTGTCTGGACCGAACTGAGGAAGGAGTAGGAATTACCTGAGCAAGGGAAAATTTAAGTAATGTCCATTTTAAGTAAGGATTTCTTATGCCACAGGACTCTGTTCAACCTTTGATAAACGGAAGTTGTTAACATATTGGGAATGTCGAAAGTGCGGTGGGGATTTATTCGGATCTTTTTTGAATCTTTTGAATGATATTTTCTATGCCTTTTTATATTTACCCCTTTTACCAGCGCAAATATAAATCCGGTCCAGTATGAGTCAAATGAAATAGTTGTCCCGAAGCACAAGCCTCCCGCAATCAGCAGGGACACTATAAGGTAAATGACACTTGTATCTCAACGACGTTTATGATGGACAGTCATTTGACAATCACAGTGTGAGCCAAAGTCTGTGTTTTCATACCCTAATCTCAGTCTGTCGGAGACTTAACTGCCAAAACACATGAGTATTATTAAAATGATTGCTAAAGTTTCAAAAACATTTAACATTTGCCCCTAACCTATAGGGGTTCCTCAGCATGGAACCTGCAGAGATGGGTATCCCAGATGATTTCAAAATGGGAGTTTCTCCTGGAGATGTCTCATATTGATATTAATAAAGTTTGGGATAATTAATAAGATATTTCTGTCAGTCAATTAAGCCCGGTCAGATGACAGTCCACGGTACCAGGAGTCAATAGTAGATAAAGAAGCCACTGGGGCGCGGGGACCCTGCAGCGATTCAGTATCGTATCTAAACCATGTCTGTTAATCCAATCTAGATTTTAAATTTCAATCATAAAGATTTTGATAAAGGGCTGGAAATCAAATTTTCCCCACCAGTTCTCATGTGTCAAATCGGTTTGATATTTTGCTTCAATTGCAACAGTTTTTCTCAGCGACGTTTATAGAATGGGGATTGTATATATTATATGCATTGGGAGTACATAATTATACTAAAACCTTTCATTGTAGGCCTACTGTACATTGAGAATCAGACTGGGTATACTATACTGAACATGAATACAGGGCGATCTGTAGCCTGATTCTGAGAATCCTGTTCATGCAGGTTGGTCGCTCAAGTAAGAGCCAGAGGCTGCGGACGACAGCGGGCAAAACCTGCTCCTGACATGATCAATATTGGGCTCTTTTGTTTATCTTTCAAAAACACTCGCCGACCAGACGGGAAATTCAGATGGTCCCACGCGGCTTAAATGAGATTTAAAATGTTCTACCCATCGGTATTCCAACAACACATGCCCCATATTAGCATAATTTATGAGTGAAAAGATTCACACGTATAGATGGAACTCCCGCGGCAGGAAATCTTCCATGTCTTTGTTCTGCCGTGACATATTCTCTGTTTTCGGCCCTCCTTTCTTGTTTCTAGTTCAGATCGTATCCAACGACGAACTGGCCTTCTTTTATTGACTCATTTAGATTACATGCATACTTACATAATTATTTCTAAGAAATGGATCGATGTGTCCAATTCATGTCCAATCCAGCTATTTATACAACACTTCTATTAGTTTTCTGTTATACGGTCATTCCATTGCTCCGGTGTAGGACACAACTAAACCTTAGGCCTAGCTGCCCTTGGTGGTCTATTTGTGTCCATTCGCACCTCAGCGTTGGAAGGAAAATACAAAGTTATCTCAGTCTAGGCCCAGAGCCTATATAAGATCCCTTCAAACTCAGGGAAACTAACCATAAAATCCCATTCCCAAAATCCCATTGAGACTGGTGGGCCTACCGTTCTTATCTCATCTTATAGGCTCCGAGCCTATTAGACTGTGTGGACCAAGGTCCATACCAAGGACCATGGTACATATATGAGAGTAATGGGTGCTTATTATATATATGGTTGATTAACTTGGTGCTCATTGGATTCGGAATGTTTCATAAAAGTATTCGCGGTTGCTCCTATTATTGGCCAACACCTCATTTCTCAGAAGAGCGTATCATGAGAAATCATTAATAAATATTCCCTGCATGGATCGTTTTAATTATATAAAGGTGAAAGAGTTCAGCTATGCACCCATCAGTATGTTAGGTTGCATCTGAGGGGAGCATTTGCTATGTACAAGCATTGGTGCGAGGCATACCTACTGTCTGGGTGGTCAACATGGTGGATGAGAAGATGCTGGACATCACCATGCACGTGCATGCGAGGCATGGGCTCCGTGTATACATTTATATATATATATGCGTTTTTGCCTGGTTTTTGATTGATACAAATATGCGTGTACATAATTTACATGCCTATGTGGATACATGGCATTGGGTAAAGTATATATGTCTATGTAGCATAATGATCAACACCGAATCTAAATTATATATTTTTAACATATTTTATACCCGGTATTCAGGGTTGGGCGGAATACCGGGTATAACCCGAGCCCCTCAAAAAATAGCATGGCTTATGCCACTATTATATAAATCCTGAATAAAGATTTGTCCAAAAAAAAAACAAAAAAAACATATCACTGCTTCGACATTGCACTATAGCATATATTATGCTACTTACACTTTGTCGTCTAGATGTTTCGACTACATAAGAAAAACATTCTTTGATGCTTCAAAATATCTAAATGTAGGCAGTTATGAGGTCCACCGACAAAAGAACCCAATAGGATGAAATCCACCACCATTTTAGTTAAATGGCTTTCAAATAGGTGTATGGAATAGAACGGAACAAAACGTAGAAAGTCTTTAGTTGTTGATCGATGTTCTACTAAAAATTCAGCTCTGAGTATTAAATCAAGTTTCTTGATATTTTCCACCAAACTAACGCAGACAAATAGGATAGGCCCACAAGATATTAATCATCAAGGGATCGGTTGTCAATTGGGAGTCGTATGTAATCATGCTGAAACTTCTTGTGTGTACCACTCCCTCGCTCAGACCTGTCTAGGTTAACTGCACAATCCACATCGGAACATGGACCCTACTTTCCGCAGTGAGTTCACTGCATAGAGTGGGGCGCATGTTGCATCATGGCATTGGGAGTTATTTACAAACAGTATACACTTTTGTTTACATCAATATCACTTAGTCAAAAACTTGATCCTCGTAAACAAATTGTCACGTGGGAAAACAAGGATAATATGTTTATATTTATCTTGTAATGGTGGATAAAATCCCTGGCTAGATATGATTTCACCCATGGGGCCATAGATGACTCACCCACTTTGTTTCTTCTTTATAGCCATCGTTTCGGGGATGGGTGTAGGCCCAGAATGAGTGAGCCGTTTTAATGCTGGCCGACTATTATTGTGAACTGTTGGAAAGACATTGCATGCTCTGCCAACTCTGTACACACATTTTCTAGCCGATGCGTTTATAAATGCGAAGATATACCGAAAGGGGACGTGGACTGTCTGACTTTGTACTATATGGGAAGTACATATCATTGGATACATTTCACCCCAGTCTCTATGTTACAAATAGATTGTATCACTCTCCCTGGATTGATTATTTTCCCCTCTGAATACCTCTAAATCGGGAACGGAACTATTCTCTCAAATGAAACAAATGAAAATGAAATGAAAATCAGAGATTTGAACTGGCCTAGTTGGATATTTTTAATGTTTATTTACGAGGTCTTAAATTTCGGAACTTTTTAACAATATAGCCTACCTTTCAAACCCTATATTTTCGCGCATACATTCAGGTAGCCGTATCATGATTTTCCTCACCAGATAAAACTGGTGGGAACCAATCTAGCGCTCAGTCCAGCATTTAATTAGTGTCAAATCATTCAATTACCAGCACTAATGGAGGTATGTCATTCTAAAATTCTAGAGGCGCCACTTTGCTTCCGGTTAATTGGCTGAGGAGGCCATTGCTTGAGTTCACCCTAATCTTATCAACCTGCCATTGAGAACATTTCTCGTATCATCCATATTGTTCTTCAGCCTCCTTGATTATCATTCAGCTGCCATTAATTTATACCTGTACTCTCACTCAGTTAATTCATACCATGCACTTACCTTGCAGGTTTAACTCATGTTCATAGCTTAGATTAAAAGAAAGTTCATCGGCAGTAAGTCATGTTTACAGGTAACAAATATAAATAGAGTATATCAAGAAAATTCATGACTAATGTCGTAGGCTTTTTTTTTTAGTCTTATGAACAAATATTTCTAATGACTCGCGATCTCATTCACCGAGGCTAGTGCAGAAACTGTCTCAGAAAGTCAGTGAGAATCTTTCAGCCTCCACTCGTCCAGCCCTCTCCTCTCTACCGCTGCCAGCAGTTACCGTAATCTGCATAAATACCAGGCAGTACTGAATTGCTGGGTTTATTTGTTCAGACAACTTATCGACGCCTCGCATCAGGACCTCCAACTGAGACACAAGCCCTCGCCTCTTGACGGATTAATGGGCGATAATCAGGCGAATCCCTACGGCCATAATCAGGAAACTTGAGGTTTCGATGCATTTCTCGCTCTCCTTGTCCAATTTTGACTTTTCTTCTTTTAGACATATTCATGTACCATGGACGAGGACCGGTGGTCATTTGCCTGGCAGGAATTTAATGGCAAAATCAATATTTTCGCGAGTTTTGGCCCTTCCACAACATGGACCGGTGTTTACTTTGCACATGTCGCGTCGACGTAATCGCCCGCTGATATTTACATAATCACGTGACTAGATTGGTACCAGGGGACGACGGGATGCCGAGTGGCCAAGCAGTAACCATGGTAACTTAATCTGCGAGTTTGTAGAGAAAGATCTTAACCCGAGGTGCGGATCCACCCAGCACGGCTTTGTTTTCATTATATTATACCCCATCGTGACATCTCCATAGGACCTGTGACTAGCATTCCGGTACACTGCACCACTTTGCCCCTCCTCCACCCTGTCCCCCTCATCACATAATAGGCAGTCATTGTGACGTTAAACAATCGCTGTTAAGGCAGTCAAAGTCAAGTGTCACCCTTTGCTGCAATGGTCGTCACCCTCCTGACAGCTCCTGAGAGACAACTCGACTGAGAAACACATCTAACTGCCGGTATCTAATACCTTCAAAGTGTCTCGTCTTTTCCCAAGTCTTTATTCTCACCTCGTTTGGGTTTTATGAAATAGTAGGCTAATCGGCTGCCTCAGCGCCTGTCTCACCAAGCCAGTTTTCTTAATGGGTAAAGTCCATACGTACATTAATATCCGTGTGAGAGTGATATATCCACAGAAATACCAACGTTCAACTGCCTCCCATCTGCACTATGGGCTATGGCCGAATTTTTTGTAATAAAAATATTCAAATGATGAGGGTATGAAGATGCGACGTGTTGTGTGCGTGTGGGTCCATGTGCGCGCTGATTTCTAAAAGAGGCGAATCTCATTGACCCGGACTGAAATTTGGCAAAGAGCGAAGGTTTAAATGTGTTTTTATTGCATACCGTGTTTGATCACGGACTATCATCACGAAATCCAGCCGTCCGATGAGGCTGTCCTGGTCACACGATCCACAGAGTTTCAATCTTTTAAAACTAGAAAAATGGTTGTGGTAATTGAATACTGGACCTAATCGCATACAATATCTTTCAGTTCTCTTGAAAGCGATGATTATCTCCATGCCACTTCGCTAACACTATGATTGGGCGAACATATAAATATCAGTAATTAAATTTTTATCTCAGCACTCACCATGCCCATCATAACTTGTACCGGTAGGTGGCATTTCACGCCCTCGTCGCTATGGAAACTGTATCCTCACAAAGCGTCATCAGATAGGGAGAAATTTACTGATATGATAAATGACCCCTGACCTTAGTGCCATAGCTAATGTCAAAAACGCTGTGTCATTCTTCCAAGTGACGTGTCAATTGTGACGCCAATGCTGCCTCATTCCCATGTCGCCCCTGGCCTCGTTTTCAATGAGAAGCAGCTGTATGTCACATGAGACAGATCACGTGGTCTAACTTTATCGCTAACAAGTTCGTCTGCCCAGATCGGATTCCTATATTTGCTGCATGGTTCGGGATTCCTATTTGAGATGTCCTTCCTCGAACGGCACCGAAACCAGAGCTCTACGATCAACCGTGTTTCCATATGTCAGTTTCGATGAAGTTGTCAAAAATAGTTGGTATGGTGGTCGTATGGAAATAGAAAACCAGAGTATCTTACTTAACCAGTCGCTAAGCAATGGTCCTGTCAGCAATAGATGTCCATTCTGGGTGTAAATGATAACTTCATGGCATTTTAGATAGAGTCAGTGGTACATACCCTCTAATGGACGTAATAATACACCTGACATCTAATGACAGTTTGATAAACATTTAGAGTATGATGCATTTGATTGCTCGGTGTTGTTTTTCTACAACATTGACCCAGTACTTGCGTTCAATTGATATCATTTCTCACCTTGTAAGGCGGTGAAGGTGGAGATGCCTGGATTTAATCAGACGAATGGACGAGTGATTTAACATAAGTTACATTAATTTCGTGTGGTTTCTTGGGCCTTAATGCAACAACAGTGAGAGGAAATACTGCATGTGCAATACCGTCCTCAAGTAAGGTTAATCCCATCGTTCCGTGAAGTGATTGCTACCTCAAGGAAGGGTCAGGAACTTTCCTCACTTGTGTCCCAAATGTTGGGTAAAACTTTTGATTAAACCAATGATATTAGTCAAAGTAAAAAAGCCAATAATTACATGCACCCAAATTTTCCACCTGAAATAAAACAATAACTGCATAATTATGTATCTTTTTGAAAGCTTTGGTCTTGGTAAGTCATGGAATTCTTTCGTTGGGGTGGTGCAAAGTCCTATATTCTCCTTCCAATTTTATCTTTTCTTTCCTCTGCGACGGATACTCGTCTCCTGGAATCCTTGACCTCGAAGGAAACAAGGAGCGAATGGCTTGGTATTGTTTCACGTGTGGCCAAGCAATGAGCGGGCGGTGAGTGGAATTCCCGACATAATCTGAAACAGGAACTTGTACTTTCTGACCTAGGGTTGACACCTTGCGGCCGCAACTGAAAACATAGACATGTGATCTTCCTTTGTGGATCAAGCCCTAAACGTGGGTTAGAATCAGCCGGTGTCGGTGCTTTCAAAATACCTGTCTTTCTGAATACAGACGATGTTTTTACTCTTCTGGACCAAATTAGAGTGATATATATATATATATATATAACGTGACGTGCAGATATATCATCGAAGAGATGTCATGTTTTCTCTTTATGCTCCATTTTACGAAACGTTATACTTTTTGTACTACTATAAATATGCAAAACAGTCATAAAAACCTGTTCGAATTGTTTATGAATAAAATCACGTGAGGAATTGATGAAACTATATATCCAGACACTCCCAGTGAGTCCTCTCCTTCTCCCAGTAACCTCCACTCGGACAGGTATACATCATATAGAATATCCTACCCTTGTTTCAAACAGTAATTATTTTATTACTGTACATTTAATTATATCAATTTAATTATATTATAATTATGTAAGATACAATGATATTGAAATATATTATATTGCGATCCTCCTTTCTATAGCGCCATTCATTTGGCCATGTGGTGATGTCACACTAATGTTATGTTAAAAAATTGCGCATGTTTTTTTTCAAAAGTGACTTTGCACTGCGGCCGGAGTAAAGGGATTGAGGCCCTGGAATCATGTGGGGCCCATCAGGTGCAGGTGGTTGCTCATCCGTTCCATGCATGCGTTGTTGCTTTCATCGGTTCTGCATATGCGGATTTATGCCTTTCCCTGATCAGTCCCATATGAATATTTACTGAGTTGATTAAGCAATGTGTGCTCCCAATAGTTGACCCGTCCATCCACCGTTTAAACCATATTCCCCGGCTATTGACCTTTGACATTTGCAGTGACCTCTTCTGAGAACAAGGAAATGTGTACCGCAAGACCTTGAACAAGTAAGTATATATTTCGCCATGCAGAGGTATAGAAGCGGGAGGTAAAAAGGGGAACTATAGGATATCTCAATTTCATTCCAATTCATATTAAACCTTCAGTATGTTTGGTTTAAAAAAAAAAAAAAAAATTAATTTCATTATCTACAGAAAACAGGTGAACGCATCGCTCTTACAAAACAAAATCCGAGCGTTTTTCATGCTTAGGCCTACCATACCCACTTCAATTTTCAATACATGTTTGAATATAAAGTCAGAACTCTAATTGATATTACCTTAACAATGTTTTATTATAGGAGTTGGTGAACGTAGAAATAATGGTTTATCACTCTAGGTCCAAACCCTCAGATCAGATAAGAATGGTATGTCAGCTTACTTCACTAATCGGTTTCCTGGCCTAGAACTCGGCGTTTTAATGGGAATATAATGACATTTTCCGGTCTTAATAGGATTATAATGACTCTTTGCGGTTTGAGGCGAGAGGCTTTCCCTTCGTTTGAAGGGACTCTCTCAACTTTGGGCCTAGACTGTTATGATAATTCGACGCTCATCTAGCCTATATGAATAATAGCTATACTGGTATGAGAGGCGAGAGAGGGGAGACTGAGTTTTCAGATTGTATTACAAAGGAGGTGGTTACAGACACTTCTTTTTCTACGACGCATTTTATTTAGCCTATAAGAACACAATCATTTTCAGCTAAACACAATTATAATTATAATATCAGTTCATTATTTGAAACATTATTTTTGTTTAGCAGAACAGGTAGGGGAGCTAGCTCAGATGGTAGAGCGCTCGCTTAGCATGTGAGAGGTACCGGGATCGATGCCCGGGTTCTCCAACCAAACTTTTCTGTGGATTAATTCTACTTGTGTTAATAGCCGCATCCCTTATCAAGAACGATTAATTAATTAATAAAAGGATATAAATGTGCTATGCGTACCGAACGGACTTATAATACTAATTATTTGAAATATCATTTATTTTATGAAACTTGTCGGCGCATCGCTGTGGCACTGCACGCTCCGGTATTAAGGCATTGCATCATCGCATGCTCCTAGCTTATTATCCACCCTTAGGTAGAGACATGCATTTTGGTAATGTGAATATATCGGAAGAATAATGCCCCAATGACTAAATATGAAGGTAACTCGGTGCAATTGGGATAGTTTGTATTAAGTGGATGTCAATTTATGATCAGTGATATTTGGATTGTATTATATGAGTGAACTGCCTGCATGAAGATAAAATAGACATCGGTACACAAGCCGTGTCCACAACAGCTCAGTGAACGATGGATAAAAGGGGATTTGCATGTCCGCCATAGTGTATCTTGTTTCGCATGGACTTATGGGACGTGTATACATGTCAGTCAAAAGCTCTAATGTTAGAATAGACATATTCATTAATTTATATCTAAAATGATAACTCTAGATATATAGTGTTTCTTTCTCATCACGTATTTGGATTACACATATCACGAATATAAAGCGACAATTTTAACACAAACTTACTACTATAAATACCTATTTTTTTTATAAAAAAAAAACCCGTTACAGTCTAGGCGCCGAGCCTTTCAGATCAGATGAGAAAGATATATCTTTCTCATCTGATCACTGATTGGATGCCTACTGCGGTAGGGCCTTTCTCCAGCTGGAGCAGTGAGTGAGATTGGTTGCTTTACGCCCTTATCAACACTTTGAAGTGTTATATCAAGGGCCGGAGAGCTGAGAGGGAGGCAGTTTATGATCATACCCAGGAAATAGAATCTCCTCCTAGAATCTCTCTCAAATCTGAACCTAGACTGGTTGTTTAATTTCTGTATGTCAATTTTGAACTGAATCTATTCGCAGCACATGCCTTGTATCCTCAGAGTAAAATAATTCAGAGTTTCAGAGGCACAAAATAAGGCACCCTGTCCAGCCTCTGAAGAACCGAAACCCCAATGCTAGCCTATACCATAGATTCTGTAATCTATGCCTATACCATCCTCCCTATAAGCAGGCCCTCTATTCCGCAATGAGTACGGAACTGGTTGCGGAGTATAGGGCCTGCCTAGGGAGGATGGCCTATGCCGGTACTCTTTGAAGTCTCGGTTCTACAGAGGCTGGACAGAATCAGTGTGACAGAGTGTAGGAGTTAATGAGAGAACATGCAGAATTGGTACCATGGAATGCATGCATCTTGAGTTTGCCTTAAATGTTATCTAGAGCTCCTTTTGTTGCAAGATTTCATCAATTTATTAAAAATAAAGTAGACGTATACAGCTGTGTCGATATTACGATTGAACTCTGGACCTATAATGGAAAAACCTTGACAATCACACCATGGATAGAATGACATATCACCTGAATACATAAGTGCATTCATTGAGGGTGTACATCGGACTACTCACAACAATGTTTGTGTGCTTAATGCGCCCAATACCCTGCTCATTGGAGACTGTTTATGAGCCTTTGTCACAAGATTCCATCGTTGGGAAGAATCAAACAGAAAACAATCACGCTTTCGTGAGTGATTGAATAGACTGGTTCCCCACACAGGCGAAATATTGCAAGCATTGACAACTTTCGCCCATCCCACATTTGGAAGAGGGGTATCACAGATAATAATGAAATCATTATCAGATAATAACGAAATTATGAACAAAGAGGGATAGTTGTGAGGGACAGTAGGGTCAATGTTATAATGACATAAAACATGTGTTCTACCAGAGACCATATGCTCTAACTCAGACTCTTGTCATGTCAGAAATATAATCATCATTTTGGTTGAACGCAAAATGTTGCCTTCATCAGATTTCCCGGTCCACGCGACAGTTCAAACATATTCAAGCTATCATGTAACGATGGTCTCGAGGCTTTAAGGATCACGCGAGCGATAATACAGTGAAATATGTGCTAGATTGCCCCTGTGGCCGATATTAAAGGCAAATGAGCGATAATAGAGATTAATGTCCAGCTTTGCCTTTTGACTGGCCACGAGGCCGCCAAGATAAAGCTAGATCGAGTGCTACCACGATATCATGGATCAAAACGGAACGGTCCCCCCAACTGTCAGAAATTCTGACATTCATGCGCCGTACTGAGGTGCCCCAACAGGTGCGCTGTGACTGTTAGATAGTAGAAAAATTGATATCGATGTCCGCGCGAAATATTCGCCCCGAACTTGTTGAAGTATCGCACAGATGTCGACCGCTTTTCCTGCTCTTAGATTCCAATTTCTTCATCGACTGTGAACATGTTAGCTTTGATAAATCACTTGGAAACTAATGGACCATACACTAAAGCTTCCTTTCTTTCTCATTATTTTATCGGGTTGAGATAACGTGTAATGAAATATGCGGGTAAAGGGCGTAGTCTGAGTATTTTTCCAATATAAATAAACGCAAGGTTAGGCTATCATTTTTACAATAGAATAGGCAAATAGGATAAAGATGAAACCCAGGTGGAATGTGCTGAAAGTGAATGATTTATCATACATTTTAGACCTTGAATTTGCACGTGTAACAATCTCCAAGACAACGCCCCTATACTCATTGATGTCCCCATGCATTATTCCCACTCTTTCTATGACTTCTCTTTTGTTTTATCTAAGTAAACAGCAATTCTTCGCACATTGCGAACTTGGGCCACCTACCCACGCACCAAAGTATTTTCGGAGAAAAACATTATTAGCATTTTGTTCATTCGCAGGCAATCCCACGAGGGGATGTCAGGACCAGACCTCAAGAACATGAACCCCCAACTGTCTTGACACCGCGGGTGATTGTTGTTTTCTCAACAGTAAACAACACATGGAAAAAGCCCGCGAAAATGGCGCAAAAGTCGTATGCTATATCGGAACGCGAGAATGATTGACAGGTGGAGTTTACAGGTCCCGTACCATAATCACCCAAACTGTAGCTGGATAAACATTTACACATTTCGCGGCAATGTTGTTTTTGTGGGTTTCCTCTCGAAATCTTTTATTTGCTCTGCTAAAAATCATCTCACCTCGGTCTGGAATTGTCACTTGGCTCCTGGCACATGACTGGACATTTGTAATCTCTTCCGTGCCCATGACCAGGCGTTATCAAAAAGGCCAAACTGGACAAATATTTTCTCTGGATTTCTAAGTTGGCGAGGGTGATATATAGTTTGTAATTTGAACTGGAGGAGACAGCTGTCAATAACTGCAACGATGGAACGTTCTCTTGACCTTCAACTGGCGTATTATCGCTCGCACAAGTGGACTATAGTGTCCTGGGGTGGCCTAGCAGACGAGAAGCTGTCAATCAAAAACAATATGTCACATTCAAACAATAATAGAAGGGTGTTTGGAATACTGAGACGGGGAGGGAGACATTTAGTGCATACTTTTTTTGCCACCACATTTCCCCTCTGCTGAATATCATATTGTCCTTTGCTGCTTGTCCCTTCAGACACAACTTCTAACTTCTGTATACAGTAGAAGTAGAATGATTGCGGGAACATCGCGAGTCCCGATAAAAATAAAGTGTGAGTATTGCTGTGCTTATTCATTGCATTCACTCGATTTCTTGGGTCATGTCCAGAGTCACATCATCCTCGGTGAGAGTAATCTTTCACAGTTAATAATAAGATCTTGATAGTTTGTTTAATTTGTTTTTTTATTTAGAATGTTTATACAGCAAGTCAATAAATCAAATCATTTCACAAGTAGTCAAGTACAATGAAGATACATAGTCATTTCGCAATTCAGTTTTAACCTTGAGGTTTTACCATACCTATTGTAAGTATAATTGCTATTGTTTGTATTAAGCAAGGCCAAGCAGTTTCAAATTATTAAAATATTTGTTATAATAATATAAAGCGGTAGTTACATATCAAATGTACGTTCATATATATTGAGCTTTATAATTCAGCCCTAAGGCTATGGTATAACTCCAGTAAAGGAGTACAAAAAGCTGAGTGTGTTAAAATCTGCCATGTTCAGCACAAGATGCCTCCTTCTTTGCCACATTTTGGTGGTCTGAGCAGCTCTGAACTTGTATAGGTTTAGGAAGGAAGTAGTGGATCTACATGTGCAGAGGCAGGAGGCGTATATAATAGCCATTGTCTCAAGTATATGATACATTATCATTAACCCATGAAATGTCTTCGAAAAGAAAGGTAATAAATTACATTTAGTTTGGCAATAGCCACAATGTGTGTCCAAACAGTGGTATGGTTTTTGTGTTATTTATTTATAATCGGATGCAATAAGGCAAGGCTTTCTTCGATCCAACCCAACATCTAAATGCCCTGTTTTCCACCCCATCCAACACCCCCCCCCCTCTCTTCGACCACCGCCCAACGTCTCCCCTCTCTCCACCCTCAACTAATATCTACCCTCTCTGTTACCCCAACTCACAATCTCCCCTCCCCATCCAACTTCTCCCCACTTTCCCAACCCAACCCAACGCCTCCCCACTCTTCCAAACCCACCCAACGCCTCCCCTCTCTATCCCCATCCAACACCTCCCGGCTTTGCCCTATCTTCCACTCCATCCAACACCTCCCCACTCTTCCAAACCAACCCAACACCTACCCACCTCCAAGTCCCCCCCCCCTCCCCCGCACATACACACCCCCACAAACACAACTCCCCACTCTTCCACCTCCACTCAACATCTCCCCTCACTTCTACTCCCACCAACGAGAATTAAATCTTGATTTAATTCTCGTCCCCCCCCCCCCCCCCGGCGCCTCCACCATCTTCTACCCCAATCCAACACCTCCCCTTCAGTATGTACTGGATCCAGCAGCCTGGAAAGTGTCCCCTGATAATGGTAGGTCACGTGCCATGGAGAAGCAGACGATAGAGCGTGACCGTGGCCCCGGTCCCAGTGGGGGAGAGCATGGGAACCAGGCTGGTGGACCTCAGTGTTTGTATTGGCGATAACGTGTGAAGAGTGTGTCTGCTGGCAGAATGTTCCTATGCCATTGCTGCCAGAGTTGTCACCAACTGCATGAGGAGTCATCAATCCCATTCTAGGATTCCATCGCAATAGCTGGTACTAAATGGTAGAGACAATAGTGTTAAGGGTGATTTCAGTTCTCCCAGATCACTTATCTTGTATCCATGCAATCCCATTGATTTTGTTATAATCTTCGATATCGTTTTACACAGTGATATCGGATACTACTACACGACAAACTAGTTGAAAATATTATTTCTCGAAATATCATCACCATTGAATTATCAGTTCGTAATTCCCCCCCCCCCCACCCCACCCCATACTAGCCATTTATTTTACCATAAACATTGCACAAATCTTTATATTCAGTGAATAAAACTTATCGTTATACTCAGTGAATAATAAAAAAACAAGTTCATTGACACCAGGATGTATATATAATGGAATATCTGACATCAGACTTTTAGAAGATCATCATGTATACGGGTAATTTGTAGAAAAATATATTTAAGCAGAGTTTTAAGAGAGAAAAGAACAAGGACTTTCCTCAACAAGAATCCCTGTTTTTCTACCTATCGTACAATTTTTATGACGTAGGACTAATACACATTTCATCCCAGGTTTAGTACATTAAAAGTATCTTACCAAAGACATTACGACTTGTTTATTTACAAATCATTGTATAATTTCTCCCACTCGGAGAATCAGCCTTGTTAGTACCATTTAGATAATATTATGTGCTGTTCTCAGTTCATAAATTTAATGTCCCATGTTGTTGGTTTCTGTGGGTAAGAATGAATTCTTGCGAAAAACAACCCATGAAAATTAACCGCGAATGATATTTATCATCTGCCATAATAGTAAAAGGAACACTGAAATATAAACCTTTCATTCTGCAACAAAGCATCCAAAAGTTAAAAGATAAAAAAGAATCAAAACTTGTACGTGGTACGATATGAATATCTTTAATGCAACGTATGATAAATAAATTAATAAATAAATTTAAATTCAAGGTATATAAAAGACCAAAAAGTGGGAGTTATGACCTGCCTAACCATGCAGGGTGTTTTTACTGTGGTGTCGATGCTGCATGCCGGCATGAAGCTCACATTCCCTGACGGGCAGGTCATGTGTTCTTGCTTCCCCAACAAGAAAACAAGACCCCGCAATTTAACTAACGAGACTGGTATATTTATTTTATCAACCACTCAGAACCAAGCCTCTACCTTCCTAGTTCTTAAGTGATTGTCGTTCCGTCTTGACGCAGCCCATAGAAAACACGGATCATTTATCTGGTCGTGTTGGCTCCGTGTACCAGCCTTTGACAACACTGGTGTTTTCCTACGCGAGTTAAATGCGTGTTTCGTAGGTTGAACATTGGGTGATGTTTGTTTTAACAGTCGCCCTCAGTTGTCAAGGTAACAGGCGGGAGGAGATGGGGGTCACATGATCCAGGTGGGAACTAAAGGAGAAAATCCAAGGTTTGCCCTGCCAAGTCCTAATAAAAAGTAGATCATATGGGAACAAGATGTTCCGTATTAAACCATTTGTTTCTAATCTGGAAATGGCTGGATTTATTGGCGCAACATGCAGCTAGACTAAGGCTACATACCATTTAAACATGTTATAAACATCTTTATCTCCCCGGGGTTTGATATATATGTTCCTTTACATATTCTCACATTCTTATCTAATAACAATTGTAAGATATGGAGATGATAAATCGGATGTTGTAACCCCGATTCTGACTTCTCTTTTATCATATTCATTGGTTGGTGGGCCAGACATTGACAGTACAAGATATGGCCTTCATTCACAGTGCAATTACTGTTGAATACCACATCAAAATACTATTTCCCAATAGTAGAGGTTATGGGAATTTATGACTTTTTAATGCATGTGATGTCCTAAAATACATTCAACCTAGTTTGAGGTTAATGAAAAACATATCTCGTGGTTTGCTATCAGGAAAGCAGATAGTGATCAATATAGTACTTGAAAGATATGAGAAAGATATTGAGATCGATGCATAATAATATTAAAAGAAATTCGCACGGTTTTGTAAATTCGCAAAGCCATCTTATTCTTTAGACACTGTTAGCAAAGTCTATGTGCATAAAGCTACGACTATCACATTGTAAAATTGTAATCATTTATCATGGTTATGTAATGTACAATTTGTATCAAAATTGTGTAAAACCATGTGTAGGATTAATTCGTAACTAACTTCAATGTATACAAATTTCAACACAGAATTATTAGTAACGATTCTCATACACCACTCCCATTAAGGCGTGTACTAATAATCCCTCTTTTGTTCAGAATCCAGCTTTTCCCGCCATATTGGAAAGTGACATGACAAAATGCAACATACAATATTGGGGTAATATAAAGGGTGTGCTGTATCGCGTCTTGCGAGCCCCAAACATAGGGGTCAAGCTTTAAATCTGTCCTTATGTGGCAGGCATGTACCACAGATTAGGATTACAGGATTTCCTCCAACTTCCAAGTGTTTGCCCCAAAAGAAACAAAAACAGGCCAGGGGTCACTTTAGACCTTAAGACTGAGGGGAAACCGTGAATAGAATTTGGAGACTTGTAGATATCATATATATCGTATATGTATTATGTGTGGCAAATAAACTGTGCGTATATATATTCATTTATATTCGTGGTTTTATTTGTATGATGTTAAACATTTTTTTATTATAATTTCTTAGATGGGTATTATAGGCAGAAATAATCTTGCGTTTTTCAATGTCTCATTGCAAGTCATCGGTAGCAGTAAAATAATTTGAGGTTTTCTGAAAACCAGAAAGTTTGGTTAGACATAATAATAGCTCCCTACTTTAATCAACCGATTTGGGACTTGCTATTGCGTAGAAGTTATCATTTTTATCTCTTTATCAAAAAAGAAATAAGTGAAGTATCTTCAATGTCAAGATTCGGGAAAATAGTATATTCGTATTATGTATGCCTCTGTGTATTCTGCATTCCATCAATCGAGTCAAGGTTGGCGAGAATTTAGTAGCTGAAATTCTTTTAAGAATTTAAAACCAGGTGGATTTTTGAGTTACAAGATTAGGCGTGGATTTCTACGTAACCCGCACTTATAAGCCATAACAAGCCTCCACCACACCGGGCGATAATATGTGTTCTTCACTGGAGGAGGTAATCAGGCCTCACCAGGCTCCATTCTTTTCTACCTTCACCCCCGGAGAGTTCTTGCCCGCTGAAGGGGACCACCACGGAGCAAACAACCCCTTGCCTTTGTGCTGTTAAGCCCCGTATGATCGTATTGGCCGTGACAATCCCAGATCTATTGGCCATTTGTTGTGCTTATGTTGGATTTGCTGGTTCTGAAATGTGTAGTATAGTGGGCTTTGGAATGTGATGACTATTATGGCTTATCCACAGGGGGTGGATCATAATACGAGGGTGATTATCATAGGATTAATTGTTTTCATCTAATGACCTCCTGCAGTTGCCTAGAAGGAGTATTGCGACTGGATTGTTTATGTTTAAACTAGCCAGTAGTGTTTGTCCCACAGGGACGGCCATGTATAAGCAGTATATTTATAACGAGTTTGATATGCAGTACCAGGGGTCCTGTGCATATTATAACGTCCAATGATAGGGAAAGGTTGAGTTTCTTGTACTGAACTACTTAGCTCGCAATGTGGGTTCTAAAATGTCACACCAACTACTGATTATACGCATAATAAATGTTAAGTTTTTAGTATATTGAGAATCATTTTATATTATAGTTATACAACGAGTGTATAATGCTCGTTCATCTTACTCTAAGGTTAGACGTTCTTTCCCACTTTATGTAACCATTCGAGATGAGTCTCATTTTCGACTAGGACGCTGATATGTTACCCAACATCTAGTGTTAGACGGTATGTAGCCAGGCACTGGGAGAATTGACGATATTGCAGTCAGATATGCTCTACTTTATTATCATTAGAAGCCATTATTCGAAAATAATTGAATTTAAATCAAATCAAATCAATGTTAGTCAGAACTGAAATTAAATGTTATGCTTTCTTTTTATATCCTCAAATGTTTTGATCGAGAATGAGCGTTTCTGTAACATTCCTTTTTTGTAATGTCTTGTTTTTACTTTGACCTTTTTGTCCTTTAATTATCACACTTTGGTCGTGCGCGTCCACAAACGCATGGACTAGTTCTCAGGTAAAAAGAACAGATAGTTATCTCGGCAGTGAAAACACAAATCTTTAATAATAGTTATCAAGCGATCTAAACCCGTCATATAGATATAATTTGAGCGATTTTCTGCTTTTGTGGAAAAGTGGAAAAAGCCTAATGCATAATTCATAAAGTTTAACATTTCAATTATAGGTACGTGCATGCATGCACAAAACCTGCTAAGGCCACTTACCGACTAATTACCTGTGCATTTCCAGTTTTATCCGTAGGCAATAAGGTGCAGGCTGCCCTATGCTTCCCTCTGATTCGTAATTACGACACAACTCTTCATGCGACGTATATTACTCAACGTTGGCCATGACACAAATTATCCTAAAAGCGCAGTGCCGTTCCGGTAAAAAAGTTTAATTTATGCAATAATAAGAGTGGTTTATATGTAGCAGTGGGTCTGCAAGGTTGTGTAACTGATCGACCGGTAAAAAAATAGTCGTGTTCAACTCAGGCAATAAAAATAGAATAAACCCTTGATGATATCATTGTCTCTTTTCTTACTGATATAATGACCAGGTTCTATTTTTTTTGTAAATTATGGTCCGCTCGTTATCCTCAAAAAGTGGGACTTTTCTTACAGTTATTATTGAGATTAACTTATTCATGACAATCGATCGATCGACTCTGACATCAAATGGTAATTCTATTTAATGTTTATAAATGTTTAATTAAGGCGATTATAACAAAATCCGTACCTGTCTGCCAAATTGGACCGATTACCCGAACTTATGGTGGCCAAGTGGGTTGTTTATTGGCAATTACTTTCGGTTCCAATGAGGACCATTGTCATCGCCATGCCAAATGCGACTCTATCTTGGGTGCGGGGATTAGGACCGTGCCAGTGCAGGGTGCATTTTTCCCGCCTTTATTTCGCTGACCAGCCGACATCTGATCATAATGGCGGCGATGGGAACCCTATTCCTGCCAAAGATGGTTGATAATCAGTTAACCATGCTTTGTATTTACTAAACAGCACATGACCTAACACGCCATTTGCCTCTCTTTCCTCCATTATCGCTCTCGTGACCCGGAAGTCGATACAGAGTTCTGATGCTCGCGCACGCAGGTCATTTCCGATGAGGACGGCCGACAGTGGTAAGCGATCCAGAGACGGCACTCGGTACTTAACCCTAGAATTAAACCCTACAGAGGGCAATGCTATTGATTTCAAATGCATTGTTGCACCCCTGTTTTAATTTGCTCGGTCAACGTGACGATTACGTCGAACAGCATTCACCCACCGTGTTCTATAAAAATGGAAACAAAATCTGAGGAGATCCACAAATTTATGCCTTTGGGGATAAAGGATTTGTGGATTTTGAGTTTGGAATTTGGGGATATATGACAGAGGTAGCTAGAGGTAAAGATTGACATGTCCTTTAATTAATATCCTCAATGATTCTATGCTTGAATAAGGTCGCAGATGAGAGTCTTATCAGCTGCCCGCCCCCGCCCTCCGGATTCTCTGGTATTCAGGTCATGTCACATCGGGGTCGGGGGATCGGGAGCGGGGGGTCGGGGTGAGTATCAGATATACAATTAAACTTCCTTCATATAATTTTTCCCCAGGAACTTTTTCTTCCCCAATCGTACCTTTCGTGATTAGACCAACCAAGCATAAAAACCAAATGATGACGTCATGCCCAGCGAGTTTACTTCTTTGACAATGCCCCCAGCGCCGCCCCGCGGCGTAACATGGCGTAACATCCGGTGCACCGGAACTAACGAGCTCAACACCAGAACAATGAGTTATGACAGCATCAACCAGTATGGGGACCAAAATACACGCAATGAATACAGAGGGAAAGGATAAGATACACAATGGACACCATTCAAACAATTCAAAATCGCAGCCAAGAAGTCATCAGGGCAGATGAAGGGCATCTAACGGATAGATGTTAGATTAAAAGAGACACACCACGCACGATTAAACTCATTTATGAATTTTCCTGTTATCTTCTGGAGATTTCCCACACCACGAGTCAAACAGATTAGGAAAGAAATCGGCCGATTGAAAGTCCCCTCACCCCTCACCCCCACCCCACACACATCCTACCCCCCTGTGCTCACCCCACACGCACCCACACACTCGTACAAAAACGTCTGTCTTAAATATTCAAATATTTAATGTAATTGCAACTCTTACATATTTTGAAGCGATGAGATATTACGAGTAACTCATTAAACCTTTTATCTTGCACTACTGGATTCGTCAATGTGGCTACGATATATTAACATATAAACACCAATACACACGGAACACATCCTCCCAAGGCAGCGCGAGATTCTCCAACTGAGAAAGTCGAAAGGAGAGACGGTCTGTTGTTGGAGGAGGACTGAGCACAAAGATTATATAAACGAGTACACAAGATTATATATATACACAAACGAGTACTTGATATGTTATACTCGTTGTTTATACTAAGGAGTAGCCTACTCGTTGGTGCTATCCTTCCCTGAATCGGTGAATAAGACATTTTTATTTGCTTTAATTGAAATATCGACATTTTCATTTAATAAAAATGGTATATGACATGGTATATCACCTATTAAACATACCACATTAATAGACTCTGAGGAAAAACATCATTCGGAAGAAACAATTAAAAGACGTTTCAACTTAGAAAGTAGCCAAGAAGGACATTACCGTTGTAAAGGTCATATGGACATATTGCAATAGACGTCGATACTTGTATTTCAACAATAAGTTAACCAGTTGGTTAAACTCAATACGAGATGAGTATTCATCGTAATTTGGTGCTTTATTGGATTAGCTTTAACACTTGATGATTATTGTATCCAAAAGTGGTGCTTTGTTATTATTTATTATTCTGGAGATCTGAGTATGTATCATTTGATGGGCGAACCAAGAAGAACTGTTCGCAGAGAGTTTCTGTCCATTTCATGTAACTGATTCTGATTACTGAATAAAAATCTTTATATATATATTTGCCTCTAATGAATAATAATAATAAAGTAATATTAGTGGTTAAATAGAGGCACACATCATAGGCAGGCTGAGACCTGGGAAAGTCGTGGTGAGGTGACGCGGATGTGCACGTGTATGCGCCGCCCGGGGCGTCACGAGTCTGACCATTCATTGGTGGGTCGATCCTGACCTTTCACTTCCGGGTGACGGACCATGACCTCTGACCTTGGCTTTTTTCCCAGTGCGAGTGACCCTGAGCAGGTAGGGAGTCTATGATGACTCGTAATGAGCCGCAAATCAGATCAGCAATTGAACCGTATGAAAAAGGTCATTCTGTTAAAGATCTCTGGCTGGCTACTCCGTCAGTCATTGATCACCAGCTGACGACAGATAACAATACCTTGTGCTTAAATGCGTCAAATTAAACCATACGCCTTATCATCTTACCTAACAACGTATTGACATGAGAAAAGCAATTCAGGTTTGCACCACCTTGAAATGGGAATGTATCCTCTATTAATACAATGCAGGAGACAAGATGTTAACTAACACTTACTAAATTTGGATCACAGTACAGTTATAAGTTGGCCATGAATCACTCATCGAGTCAGTCAGTAATCCCTATCGTATCGCACTCATACTTCGGGTCCTTTTCTCTTAGTTCAATACTGCCTCGCCGTGGCATTTGACAGAACGCTAAGGACCCCTTGTGTTACAATCCCGAACTGAGAGAAGTATTCGGGAGCAAACATTGTGCTAGCTTTGCAATGTTTGGCCAAAATATTGAGAGAGAGAACCGGACCCCTAGCCTTATGTGATTTTTGTATCTACCCTCTGAACACCTGCAACAGCCGAGCTAAAAATGCAAATATATTTTGACATAACATTGCAGATACCAAGGCCGGCAGCTAAGACAACAACACCGCCATTCAATTTAGACAAATGAATCCATCTGAGAAAGGTTCTCCATGAACTCCTCTCACAAAAGAATAAAAATACCAGCGGCTCCTTGTATTTCGTTATGTGAGCACGTTTTTTCTCCCTTAAGTAATAATAATAATATAAAGGGCGCATGGAATCCTATAACGCCTCATTTTATTTTGTTATAAGGTTTACTGAGGGGCATGGGGTGCAATGTGAAGTATCATATTCGACCGAAGGTAGAGGAAAAGTTGTCCTTGGGGCTGGGAGGGACCCTCAACTGGTGGAATAAGGTATGGGCATATTTGTTGAGACAACAGGCAAGATGGAAGTTCACGGAGTACAATATTTCACAGGCGAGGGCCATGTATTTACAATAAGGTTCATCTGTTAGCATGCGCTTGTATAAATGAAGCCTTATTAGAAGCAGCGACCCTGGTACTAATGGTGTTGTGCTAACGTAAAGTTGTGAATGGCGCGGGCGGAGGGACCCTGGAATGAAATGTGCCTCCCTCTGTGGTCAAATGATGTACTAAATCATATTATATAAAGCACCTTTAGCACCAATAGATCCATTCTGAATTTTTACTAACTTAAAACACACTATCTTACTGGATAGCTTTTCAACATTAAGACCTAGAACCCAGTTAATCTTTATAATATTAATATAAAATCAAGCAATTATAAAGCATACGAATAGGAAAAATAGGAATAGGAAGAATCCTATGAATAATAACAGTTATTTTTAAAGGTGTGTGTAGGGGATGGGGGTGGGGGCTTTCACTGAATAGTTATATAGAGACGTAGTCAGAATACATACCGTATTATCGCCCAGTTGGGTGCCATTCCCGCCATCTGCAAAATGGATCATCTTGCATCAGTTAACGTAGGAGTTCACTTCAGTGGTCGTTATTTAAATTTAAATTGGGAAAACGCTTTCATTCACAAAATTCACGTATTTTCATACTTTACGCCCGAATCATTATACTGTTTTTGCTTGGATCTCTGACCTTTTTCCTTTAACAAAAGTCTTATCTGCTTCACTTTGTATGTAATACTTCTGAATTTTCATGAATTAGACTAATGAATTAACATTAAGAATATTTGGTGTTGTATGTAATGTTTAAGAAGACCAGGAGAACAGAATTTTCGGATATTATGCGGAAAAAATGGCTCATATTAATTTTTGAAGGGCTCCATTCATTCACACGGAAACGGTTGCGGAATTGGGTGCGGTTGCAGAAGCGGTAACAGTTCCCATCGCAGCCGCACGTCTTCCGTGCAGGGAATTCCTATGATAATGACGTCACATCCCCTGGAGACTGGGGCAATCTCAGGAAACCCCCTACTTTCATACACGTGCACTACAGAAGCGGCCTTCATGGATCATTCAAAATTCTACATGATAATAAAACATGTGGCGTGACCATATATATTTCCACTGTATGCTATATACGGTCTACATAAGTAAGTACATAGTTAAGGTAAGTGCATAGTTTGTTAGTTTGTTTTTATTATAAACTCTCATACATTAATGATATTTTCAGCTTACAGGCTATCTCTACAAATTCCTTACCCTTATATACAACATAATTTACAATCATCAGTTAGGAGCGAATCGTATATAATTAGGAAACTATGTGTCCATAATGAACATCTACCACGAATTATTATTTACCTTTAGAATAATCGCTGGTACACCGTTACTTTTTAAAATAAAGAACATATCAAGTAGGTTTTAAACACAAGATTGAAATAGTTGAAAGTTTTGTACTGACGTCTGCTTTTACCAATGCAGTAAGAGACATTTGATATAGTCATAAGAATACATTGATGTGAGGGCATTTAATCTCCAGATTTATTATGAATACATAAAAGTAAAATTAATAATGGAGTACAGGTCACCTTTAGACCGTCGGTGCGTATCCTGACATAAAATCGACGGACAATAGGTTTTGGCTTATTCCAGTTGGAATTTTGATATCAAAATAAATTCGTCCTTTTTTTCAGACGTTAAGAATCTATTCTATTTTTATTTTCTTACAGCTGTACATATTGAGAATCGCCCTACGGATTTTTTTAGCCTTGTTAGCGTGTTCTCCACACTCAACCCCCAAATGACCTTGGATCTGACCAGTGCATATTATACATCAAAAACGCTACATGATACATATAATGCATAATTAAGGAATAACATTTACTATATTTTCCTCAGCTTCAGAATGCGATAAATACCATAGACACCATTTTATTTGCAAGACTTTTCTGAGAATGGCCCTAGAATTTCCTAAATATTCATTTTAGGTATGGAAAAGTTAGTAGACAAAAACATTGATTATAAGGTATGGCTACACAGGAAAGATCTATACCACACTCTGTTTTCCGTATATATATAGTTGGACACTTTCCACATTCCGCATCCGAATTCCGCATCCGCATTCCGCATCCGGACAAACAGTTTATATTAAATTATAGAATAGAATAGAATAGAAAATCTTTTATTTGTCCTATGGCATTTACAGAAAAGATAGACAAATAGGTCGACATGCTTATGTGCTGAAAATGTATCAGCACATTTCTTCCTGCTGTTACCTTGGTTAGAATATGTGATAGATATAAAGTACATGTAACTTGTAACTTGAAGAGCCTAATATCTAGCGACTAGAGTCCTTTCGTATAGAAAAATACATTTCTACACATGACAGTAGGTAGAGTGGGTACTACACCATCTCTCGGTAAATGAGCTTGCATAAGCTATAAATTTAAATATAGGACATCGTGAATCTCGTTATACCTCAAGATTTGAACAGCAAAAAATAATAATAGATACATAAGTATGGAATATGACATTTGTGCCTGAGAAGCGAGTATCTCGATCTACTTCAAGATTTGACATTGGTAAAAGTAAGGCAGATAGACGTCTGATATTCTCGATATACTTCGAGATTCTGACAGTTGTTATTGTTATAATATATAAGATGTTCAGTCATGAGAGTAAGAGTGATATATATATTACAGTATTCACATTACCAGAGGTCCAGGCCCTAGGTGGGGGTTTTCCTATTTTTAATTCTGTTTTGTAAGTTTTGTAAAGTTATCTGAGTTCCTCAATGTTGGTCCTAAAAACTCTTCTTGTTTCTAGATTTTGGAGTTCTGCTGGGAGGGCATTCCAGAGTTTGATTGCTTGATAAATGAAGCTATTTTTATATATTGATAATTTAGGGGCTATTATTTTTAGATTCTTTCTGTTGCCAGTATGACTCCTGGTAGGCAGAGCTCTTCTGTCTAAATTTTCATCTTTTTGGGCTAGGTAGTAGGCGCACTCTAGGGTATGGACCTTTCTTCTGGTATCATTTGGGAGTATCCTCATACAATTTAGCTCCCTCTCGACATTTGTCCTTTTATTCAGATTATAGGTTGCTCTTACAGCTGAGTTTAGTAATGACTGTAACCGTTTGAGGAGGCTCTTATTTGAGCTATTGTAAAATACATCTCCATAATCAATGTTTGGTACTATCAGCATTTTTGTTATATCTGTTTTAACTTTCTTGGTGAGTATATATCTGGCATTTGACAGTAATCTGACTTTCCACCTCACATTATTTATGGTTTTCGATATTTGCGGTTTGAATGAGAGTTTATGGTCAAGTGTTAGGCCTAGATAACAATACTCTTCTGCCTGAAGAATAGATTCTCTGCCCAAGGCAAGATCACGACTACCCCTGGGTGGGGTATTTTTGTTTATTCTAGTTGGTTTGAAGGACATATATTTTGTCTTGGAGACATTTATTGAAATTTTGTTGGACTTGCACCAGGTGTCAAGGGTGTTTAAGTCTTGTTGTAAGTAATCATTGATTTTTTCTTCATTTTTGTTACTATAAAAAAGGACAGTATCGTCTGCGTAATGTTGGATATTAGAATTTTGGACGACCTGGTGCATGTCATTGATGTATATTGTGAAGAGGATGGGCCCGAGGATTGTCCCTTGGGGTACGCCAAAGGTGATCTTGCCCCGGGCAGAGTGAGAACCATTTACCTTTACACTTTGTGACCTATCACTGAGGTAGTGTTTGAACCATTCTCTCTCTCTTCCAGTTATTCCTATTTCATTTAGTTTTTCAAGCAATTTATTATGATGTACAGTGTCAAACGCTTTTTTAAAATCGAGGAACACTACTGATGTAGTGTTTCCTCGATTTAGGTTTTCATAGATGGGTTTCATTAAATCTATATGTGCCTGATTGACTGACATGCCTTGGCGGAACCCATACTGTTTCTCATAGTATATCCTATTGTCTTCCATGAACAGGGATAACTGAACTTGGACAATTTTTTCCAGGATCTTTGCAGGCATGGAGATTCCAGAGATGGGCCTGTTATTATTGGGCGTATCTTTCTGGCCAGCCTTGTGCAAGGGGGTGACTACTGCGCTTTTAAAAGCATCTGGGACTATTGCAGTTGATAGCGAAAGATTCATAAGATATGTTATCTGGATTATAAGAGCAAGGAAGCATTCTCTCAATATTTTTCCTGAGATGGTTGGGATCCCTGAGTTCTTATTAGGGTCTAATTTTTTTATGATTTTACTGACTTCAAGAGGGGTAACAGCCTTAAAGCTAAAGTTAGCGTAGTCACGTTTACCTTTGTCCCTCTTCAAGTCGTTCATTCGCTTCATAGAAAGACTCACCTCACTTATAGAAAGACTGAAATCAGTTAAGAACCCATACACGGCCAAACGTATTGGGAGACAAATACCAATTGCTCAACAATGGAACGACAAAGCCGACGAAGTATTAAAAGACTGTATTATGAGAAAATTCTCCGGGAATAATACACTCAAACAATTTCTAACCAATATCGATAAGGACTACCACTTCTACGAGGCAACGTATGACCAATATTACGGCTGCGGTTTTCCACTGACTGTGACGGCAATCATATCCAACGATAAAGTAGATGAAAAAAGAAACATCTGCGGCAAATTACTCAAGCAAGTAAGATCTGAACTAGCAGTATAATATCTTTTCGCCCACATTTGATTCTAAAACACAAAATCAAAATATGCCCTGCTTCCAAATCCTCTTTATAGGCGACTCTCGCCTAAGAGGCTGGGAAAAAACCATGGAAAGAGAATTAACGATAAACAATTGTACTGATATTAAGGTAACATATATGGTACTACCAGGAGCAAGATTGAGGTATATTGCTGAAACAATAGCTCTAAAATACCATGTTCAACAATACAACTTAATATACATGTTAGGAGGCATTAACGAATTTACAGTGAAGCCGAAAGGCTTTCCTAAGCAAAGATTCATGTGTGAAGCATTTGAAACTCGAACTTGATAAAGTTACATAGGTATCTAAAAGCAGCCGGTAAAGCAGTCATCCTTATGGAAATTATAGGAATATCACTGATTAGATACACCCATGGTAACTACAGTAACGACCAAGATCAAGAAACAATCCATATCGCCCTAGAAGAAATCAATCAATACATCAGAAAGAAAAATAGGCAAAATAAAATGATTACCCCACACCTGCAAGGAATAGTCCATAAGAAGAGAAGAAACTATATAGCTCACAGATACGACTCAATGACAAAGGATGGTCTACATTTCAACCAAGAAGCAACTGAATGACAACTTTCTACAAAAACATACACAAGACCTGTACCTAAAATCAAATCCAAAATTAACACGACCCCATATGAACTTGGCTATTGTGGCAAAATGCTTTGGATACTGTTCTTTTGCTTTCTAATGACCGATAGAGAATCAAGAACTATATTGTACATATTTTTTCAATTTTTCGCACAACATCTCCATAAATTAACACGACCCCATTTAAAACTTGGGCTTTGTGGCAAAGTTCTTTGGAGGTTATTTAATTGTGTATGTGATATATGTTACACGGAATACTTCTATGCTTTTTTTTCTCTTTATACAGATATATAATTTGTGTATATAATGTCTTCTAATAGTAGAAATCTCCGACTAACACATTGGTGATATACTATATGTGGCAAAGTCGAAGTATAAGAAATGTGAATTCCCTTTAGCTCTCAAGAAATCTGTTAATTATGAGAACAGAATCAATCTAATTTTCTCTATACATAACTCTTGTATGAAATATAACGATCAAGGTTAACCTACTCTCATTACGATTGTTCAATTGTTTATTTTTCTCTATTATGCTAAAAGAAAGGTACATCGACAATATGTTTTCACACATAAGCCCAGCGGTCGCCCAATAGCACTAAACTGCATCGATGACTGAAATGCCTGACCGACGCTCGATCCCCCTTGCCGGGAAAGTATATCATGACATCTATGCTACTAGCGAATCTAAAGTTGAACAGACCGTGACCATACACACAACCTTCACCGAACGTAAAGCGCTATAAGCGGCTGGGAACTATCGAGTGCCGGCCGGGCTGGGCAGGTACATCTAGTCTACTCTAACATTTTTTCTATTTCTTAATATATCCCAGACCAAGTATCACTAAATGTTCATTTATTTAAATGTTTATTACTTATTATTTTATTTGTGAAACTGGAGTGCGGTCCAGAAACCCCAAACTATATCCAACTTAGCACATAGGCAGGTCCACGCCAGCCTGCCCCCTCCTTCTTTCCTCCATAATAACCCATTGCAGTAATCTGCTATAGGGTATATTATATTTCTTTTCCCTACCTATTTCTGTCGATTTCATATTCCTGAGATGATAAATAAGAAAGATTTCTCTATTGTGCACATAAATACCCAAAGTCTCTATGGAAAATTTGACCTTTTTAAAACTGAATTATCTAAACTATCACCTAAAATTATCGGCATCTCAGAATCATGCATAGAATATAGATAACCATAAGAACATAGATGGCCAATTCCACCAATTTGACAACATTTGGCCCCCAACCGTGGAAAGTGATAAAATGGGCTTAAATCAAATTAATTACTATTAATTTGATAATTTTTTTTGATTGGATGGTTCTACCAACCTGCGGAACCACATTTTTGGCATTTTTGGTCCAATTTTATTTTTATTTTTATTTCAAAATCCCATTTTGGGGCCAAAAATCATTTTTTTAAACTGCTATTAGTCCATGGAATTGTTGAATTTCTAAATAATCTTCGAATTTGAACATTATTTTTTATATGTTGTGATAGTAGGTTACGTGAACATGATCTGTGTAAAAAAAAAATGCAAAAAAAATATTTTTTTGCCAAAAACCATCAAAAACCAATTTATTTTTGTGTGGGGCACCCCCCATGTCGTGTGCCGTCACGCAGTGTGCCTAAGGTGGAATAAAAAAATAAAAAATATATATATCTATCAAATTATTATGAATAATGATAAAATGCATGGGATTATATATGTAAAAACATTAAATGTATTTATTTGAGTTTTTCTTGGATCATAGCAGAGAAATAACATGGTGGCAAAAGGTGGTGGGTCCCAGAGTTCATGTTGTGTGCCGTCACGCATATTTTAGGGTATTTAGAGCTTTATAAGGCATAAATTTAATAATAAACTTTAAATTTGACATCTATTATTGACATTGCTTGGTACCAATCTATGTAGCTTGAAACCCATGATTTCCGAGTTGTTTTTACATGATTCTTAAGGCAAAATGCTTTAAAAATGTGCCGTCACGTTGTGTCGTGTGCCGTCACGTTGTGTCGTGTGACGTCACGTTTGCCGTCACATAATGTCAGAAATTATATCTCTAACATAATAATATACACAATATTTGAACCTTTATCCTTGAAGATTTTGCCTCTAAATAATTAAACAGAACAGGAACAATTAATACAAGTATTCAAATCAACTTGAAAAAGTAAACAAGGGTAATAAATGATATATATATTCCAAATATAATGAATAATATAATTTGTATTGGCAGAGGGTCAATGACCTGTCACCCTTACCGCTGCCATTATGATTACCATCACTGAATGGTTATTTGGCTGTAACTTTTCTTCTAGTTAGAATATTTTCACAAACTAAAAACTGTTATCATCCTAATGTCGAGACCTATCAAGTACAAAATAGTTCAATATATTATGGGCATATTTGTTTTATTTATTTCTAATTCAAATCCCCATTTATGTAGAAATATGTACCATTATTCGTCATGCTATTTTGGGCATATTTTTCATATTTGGGATCTATTTTTCGACCCCCCTGTAAAAATATTACTAATAATCAGAATGGTTCCAAACTTAGCAGTTAAATGCGCATATATATAAGGTTGATAGAAAATAACAAATCAACTTATGAATGTAAAAATTATTTTTGGGTACTCAGAGGGTGTCTAGGGGCCCAAATGTTGTCAAATTGGTGGAAATGGCCAGATAACCATGAAATTGAAATCATTAATTACAATATTGAAAGAGTAGATAGAACATGGTTAGAAGAAAACAAGAATGAACCTAAAAAGGGTGGAGGAGTAGCATTATATATGTCCTCAGACATTAATTATACGACTCAACCCAATATGAATATCAGCAGTAAAGACTGTGAATGCATATGGATAAGGATAAACATGAACTATATATACCTATATACCTATATATATTGGTTGCTTATATAAGCCCCCAAAGGCGAATCAGGAAATATTTATAAACTATATAAATACCAAGACTGAGGAAATATTATCCAACAAAAAGAATGAAATCTTTCTGATTGGGGATTTTAATATTAACCTTTTAGATCCCAAAAGCAAACTCAAAAAAGATATGAAGGAGTTTGAAGTCAACATGAATCTAACTCAGCATATTAAATCACCTACACGCTTTCATATTAATGAAAATCAGACCCTAACAGGCACACTTATAGATCACATATATTCAAATTCTGAGATAATAAACGAAGCAGGGGTAATAAACATTGCATTAAGTGATCATGAATTTACCTATGTAATAAGAAAGAAATCTACATCCAAACCAAAGTCAATAATCAAAAAAGGGAGATCTATTAAGAACATAAACTTAGGGAACTTTAAAGAAATACTAGTAAACAGCTTCAACTGGGAAAATTTCTTTGATATTACACAATGTGAAGAAGCTTGGAACCTGATATTATACAGAATAAATCTAGTACTTAATAAACTAGCCCCTTTGAAACAAATCAAAATTAGAATCTCAAATGACCCATGGATTACACAGGAAATAATTGACTCAATTAACACTAAAAATAGATTAAGAAAAAAAGCTGTTAAATCTAAAAACCAAAGAGACTGGGAGTTAGCAAAAGCAGCCAGAAGAGACACAGCAAAAGCTCTCAAAAATGCCAAAAAAGATTTTATAACTCAGCAACTAGATGACAACTACAAAGACCAAAAAAAGTTTTGGGAAATAATAAATACCCTGGCACCGACCAAAAGCAAAGAAAACTCAATACATCTAACAAATTCGAATGACCAAGTTATTGATAACCAAGACCTTCCTGAATTCATAAATAATTATTTTGTTAACATTGCATCTAATTTAACACAAAATCTAGTACCAAATTGGATTCCAACTACTGCCCCAAGTGAAAATTCCATTGAAAATATATTAACCAATGAAAATGAGGTGCTAACTCTACTGAAAGAAATAAATCAAAACAAAGCCTCATCAATTGAAAACATCCCAACAAAAATTTTAAAAACAGCCCTCATAGCCCTTTATAAAGAATTTACTCACTGTTTGAACCTCTCTTTTATTACAAATACTTTTCCTGCATCATGGAAAATTGCAAATGTGATCCCTCTTTTTAAGGGAGGTGACAGAAATAAAATTAACAACTATAGACCAATCGCTTTACTTCCTACCCCAAGCAAAATAATTGAAAAAATCATCCATATGAATTTATGAATATTTAGAAACTTTTAACATATTAAATCCTGAACAGTTCGGTTTTAGGCCTGGAAAGTCAACAATTGAAGCTCTTACAATAGTAACAGACAATATACTATGGCAATTAGATAATCACACTGACACATTAATATCCTTCATAGATTTTAGGAAAGCTTTTGATCTTGTAAACCATGAAATTTTATTAAAAAAATTAGAACATGTAGGGATTAAAGGCAAATTATTAAAATGGTGTAAATCATACTTAGAAAGCAGGAAACAGAAGGTAACAGTCAATAGCATCACCTCTCAGGAACTAGACACAAAAACAGGAGTACCACAAGGGTCCATACTAGGGCCATTGATGTTTATAATCTTCATTAATGATTTAAAAGCATATATTCCAAATTGTAAATTATCTCTTTATGCTGACGATACTATTTTATATATACATGGTAGAAATCTTGACCTTATCTATTCTGAAATGCAGAAAGCAATCGACAATCTACAATTATGGTGTACCAACAACTTATTTTTAGTAAATTCAAAAAAATCTAATACCATGTTCCTGTCAAGATCTAGAAATATTTTAACAAAAATAGAAAATAAGAGCATAAAATACCAAAACAATCCTTTGGAGCATACAAGCACATACAAGTACCTAGGATTCCTAATAGATCACAAATTAAATTTCCAAGCACAATTACAACATTCTATCAAAACTATTTCTCACAAAATTTATCAACTTCACAAGATCAGAAAATACATAAATATAAACACAGCCACAAGAATATACAAAACAAAGATACTACCCTTTTTTGACTATGGGGATATAATAATACACAACACACATAGACCCTCCATTGACAAACTACAGAAACTTCAAAATAGAGCCTTAAGATTAATCCTAAATATGCCATATGATACTCAGATAAGTCAATTACATAATACAGCCAAAATTCCACTACTTTTTAATAGAAGAATAACACACCTAAGATTTCTAGCTTTTTAAAGAAAATCAAATCCTTTCTATACAAACACACAAAATAGGGATACCAGACAAAATGATGGACCAATCCTTAAAATTCCTAGGTACAAATCAAAATTGGGTGGAAACTCTGTGCAGGTAAAATGTGCAACTGCATGGAATGAATTAACGCCCAGACAAAGAAATATTGGCACTATGGAAACACTAAAATCTAACCAAAAAGATTGGCTGAATAGCCTATTCCTAGAATAAATTAAAAATTAAAAATCACTGTTCAATATCACTATACAAAATACAATTTGGAAAAACAATTATAAAAATTTTCTTCTCCAGTCTATTTCTATGGCAAAATCGTTTTTTCGATATTCACAAACCCCAAGATACCACATTGTATATAGTCTCTTGTCCTCTAAGTAGAAGCAGAAGCATAACACTCCACCATAATGAGTCTGAGTGGCAAATGTTATCTGTCTTTTTTATATCCTGAAACACATCAAATTTGATCACTAACACTCCACATTTCAATGTCTGAGTGGCACAGTGAAAGGGAATTATCGATCTATTTCATTTTATCCTTTATCTAATATCTTTTATATATAAACATATATTCTATTTTATCTTATTTTACCACCTCTGTCTTAACTCAAAGACTCGAGATATTGAAAAAAATCTGACATAAAACAGCTCATTAGAAATGTATAATAATCTTTTATCAACTGGACACAGAGTTCACTGACTGTAAAATACATCTGGCCAACTTGGCCCAACAGAACTAACCCCGAAAAGGGGAGTTGTGAAACCAAGTGTAAATAAAATCTTTAAAAAAAAAAGGAGTCACTATCTGGTTCCGGTATTTTTCCAGCCAGGGTCGGACCGATTTCTAGAAAAAAATTGTTAAAGATATCCGGTACATTATCAGGGCTGGACTTATCGGCTGAGGAATCTGCCAGGTGGATCTTAGGGCTAGTTTTGATTTTTTCAGGGCTGACTACAGTCCTTATAGTTTTCCAGACAGCTCTGGGATTATTCTTATTTTGATCTAATTTTTCCCTAATTAGGTCTCCCTTTTTCTTTTTGCAAAGAGAGGTGATCTTATTCCTAAGGACTTTTGATTCAATTAATTTCGCATTGTAGCGTGTCAGATTCCTGCAACGTATTGTACTGTACTGTACACGCTGAACTTGTATCCTCATTTATGTTTTATCATCATCATTATTATTAATGTATTACTTTTCTCACTAGTAAACCCCCGATCTTCTATAAATGTAACGACTGGAGGAGCTGGGATCCTCCCAGAAGCCTGTTGACCTCTTTGTCAACCTTCGTATGTAATTTATTGACAAACAAAAGATTTAATTTAATTCAATTCAAATAGACCACATTTCAGCCTACAGCAAGCAGTGCTCTTAAGACATTAAAGCATAAGTAAACTTGTATTACTATTACATACATGTATACATACACACTCAGTTAGAATAGGTCCCTGCTGCTCACATTCACAGTATAATTGGTTGACGTTTAATATTGAAATTACAAACCTATAGAGATGTTTGTAATTTCAATAGTATCAACCTAAAATGAGCAATGATAAGGCAAACAAAAAATAGGTGGGTTTCCCATTTACCCCCCCCCCCCCCATATTTAGAAAAACTTCCCCCACCTGCCTTTAAATTTTTAATATTTTTTGACAAAAAAGCTAATTAAAGCAGGAAAACAAGTCTTCCTAACCATGCAGTAAACTATTAAAATGTACATTTCTCATGTTTAAAACAACTACTGTTATGAAATAGACAGAAAATAAAAGAAATAATCAATTCCCAGTGGTTCCCTAAAAAGAAAAATCATAATTCAGCTGTTTACATCCTCCAAACTGTGGGACTTATTTCTATTAAATTTGTCTTCTGGTTCTACATACATATTTTGTTATCAGACCGTGATTATCATGATGTGGTTATGTCAGCACCAATTGCTGTGTGGTACGGTTTGTTCATTGTTGTTCCGATTACGTACTTTGTAAATACAAGAAGCAACGTTTGTTCGTCTGTTAGTGTCTCATGAGCTGAAAATAAGGGTAGATCCTACATAACAAGCATTGACAACAGTAATAAGTGCTATAAATATAATACGACTATTTCTTTGAAAATGTAATAAAGTAATGAAAAGTAATAACATATATATTTTTAGTGTATTGTATGGTCAATGTCAATGTCATTCAAACCTGATAAATGTTATGAGGGTCCTCGCTGACTAACTCTAAGTCCCTTGTTTTTGTATGTGTCTATATTTTGAGAATTTATTCCATCTTGTTCTTCACAGGTGTCTATGTAACATTTCTTCCGATGCTCAGTTTTATTTCTATCAATCAACATTATATTGTTATTTTTCTATGTTACATTATTCCTTGGCCTTGTCTAGCAAGTCGAATCAGGCCAGAGGGCATTTGCCTCTTTGTTTGCGATAACAATCCATTTAAGCATTTTTTACTAGGACTAGATCAGCAAATTAAAAAATAATATTAGAAATAAAATGAATCTTAATTCTCTTCATAATAACAGACGCACTTCGATTCAAGATGAGGCTTTACAATTAATAAGGAAATGTTTAGTATGTAGGGAAGATCGAGTTAGTTTCTAACTTTCTAATGTTCCGCTTTTGGGTGTTTGTTGGAAGACCTGGTATTAACATACCAGGCACATGTCTCCCATTTGTCTAATCATATTTTGATGAATAAAAATGCATTATTATCATCATTATTATTCAAATGTATTGTTATCTGTATCATTATGATCTAACATTGCCCCCAAGGCCTCATGTAAAAGCCCTCGTTCATAAGACAACCTTCCTTAAATGTTCCTTGCTTAGCAATTGTCCTTGCTTAGCACCTGATATTCTTAGTAAGCAATTTGATATACACACAATACTATTTTACATTTCTATACAGTTGGAATGTGTCTCTTCTCACGTGTCTTCTCATTTGACAATAATAAGATAACAAACAAACAGATAGGGTCCAGGGGTTGGATGCCGATGTTTAAAAATGGAAGTCTTGGACTCACACTAGAATGACATGGTCGCTTTTTCTGTTATCATGTACTCAATTTCTGTATTTAATTAATGTGATATAAAACGTTACTTCTTATCTTTTACCAAAATGTGGGCATATCTCATGTGCGTAAGTTGTATCTCATGAATGTAGGAAATGTGACTTCCATACCAGCGTCAGAGATGTACTGAAAATCAATTATCAAAATATTAATTAACAATTAGCAACAGTCACGTGTATACATGGATCTGTCAGTATTTCCTATATATCATTTCATATCAAAGTTATTATTCTCCAGTTGATAAATATGACATATACAGCTTATATTAGCTTATAGACATAAACATATGTATGAATTCATCGAGCACAATAACTTACATTTCAAGGCCAGAATCGACAGCGCAATTCAATCTTTATTGGTGTATTCAAAGCTATACCACTAAACATATTTAAGGCATTCCATACACCGATGGTGCGATCTATATGACAAATCTATAACTTCAGGCATGTCAAGCCTGTGATATCATCCAATCTGTGCCCGTCCATCCAAACAGATATTAACCGAAAATATAAGACGGAACGAATGCCTGCGTGGTATATTTCTGAATCTCTGGTATGATTCCGAGGATAGGTACAGCATTTGGGCAGTCAATCATTTTGACTTCAGTATGACGTCATATCCTCTCTCTTTTCCGCCCCATACCAAGAAGATAAAGAGAGCATGTAAAGTCATAACCCTTTGTAAAATAATGAGTTGTTTATCACTTATAACTCCGTAGCATTGAACAGGCCTTGTTTTTCGAAAATAACCTTACTGTATGTTCGACATTAAATTTTTGTGGAACCGTTTGACGAAGCAAAATTAATAATCTCCCTTTTAAATACTTATGATAGTTTAATAAGACCGCATCACCTGGGTCGAAACCGATACTGTCCCTTACAATTCTCCCAGATGGAATTCCCAGACACAAATTTGTGATCTCTTGTTTAAAAGTACATAAGACTCTAAGGTAACATTTGTGAGCACTGAGGTAGCAAATGAGGGCGTGGAAAAACATCAATAAAAATAATTCAGCCTTTTTATATATACGATCTTTCCAATTTATAATATCATTCCGATTGTTAAAATTTAATAATGGTCATCAGTCTTTATAGACACTTATGTTTCACAGTGTACTGAGTGATATATGGAAACTAGAGAATCTCTTGTTTCTATCATCCATCAATTAAATTCCAATAGATGTCAATGCAGGAATGGTAGAAATGGACACACCGAATACATACAGGAAGACGCGTATATTGGACTCAAGAGACAATTCACTTCTGTGACTACCTAAAGACGGAATGCTGGTAGAATGAATCACGTGATACAGAGGAGGATGGGAGGTCAGCTTCAATCTGACCTGGGTTACCATGGTAATCATGTCGTGCCTGATACAGCACATGTGCATATACCATGTAAAGTCGTCAATCATCGTGAGGAAATAATATCTCCATGAAGCTATCATGTCCAAAATCATTTTATTGCGCACGTTCATCTCCTCAGATTTCATAATCTAAATTCTTGGTTGTTCTCCAGAATCTACTTGCGGAAAACCGTCTTATTCCCTTACTGTAGCAACGAGAATGACAACAAATTCTGTTTTAATGCAACTTGATTCAAAACGGTGTAGTCTGATTTAACACAAAATGAGAAATTTGTTTCATCGACATGTTTGCAATATTAGTTGAGTTATTGAATGAAAGGAATCGGTAAATTAATAATTAATGATGTCTCGGAATAAAAACAAACAAACAGAATATCCCACTTTATAGAGGTTGTGGGACAATGTTGGGAATATTGGAGGCTAAAAATGCTAAAATGTTAGAGGTATGATAATAAGAAATTATTTTTACGCCCCAGAGCTCAACCAAAAAACTGGTCCATCGAAATGTGTACATAAATGTCCACTTTTCTGCACTATTCCCCTAATCCTTCGTTATTTAGGATGGAATCAAGTGGTAGAAACGCCTGCTGTGTTCAGTTCATCATGATCCATCTCAGAAATAAATCTCGGTCCGCAGAACCAAATCAGTTGAAGTTGTGACATTATAATTTTGAGAATATAATCCTCATTCGCGTTCATTTAGCTATACAAAAGATTGGTGAACATATAAATCACAAAGAGCTGAAGGCTAGTCTAAAGATATATTGTGTATTAAGAAGGACCCTCTATTCCCGAAGTGGTACATGCATGAATAAAATATTATGGCTATACATAGAATACGAGGTTCTTTTCTATACGTTTTTCTACAATTGTGATTATTGATTATTAGTTGATGAACTCGTAGACACACGAGAATACTCACCTCGGACAATCCGTAGGACAGATTCAGATATGGACGGTAATAAAATCTTATACTAACATTACCGACTAGAAAAAGTTCAGTTCTGCAAGAAACTCCATGACTCACTTAAAAGCTGGACAGTGTATGCGACAAATACCTAATCACCCCCTAAGATTTAGGGAGCAGTTGTTTCCCATTAACTCCTCGCCGTCTCTTCTGGAAGGCTCATAATGGATGGGTTGGGAAGGCAAAAATAATGTTTTTAGCAATTTCTATTCGAATTTGACTGTTTGAATGCATATTAATTTTTCCAAATAGTATAAAATCCTTAGAAATAACAGTAATAATAGTTTATGAGTGTGCATTGCTCTCCTCTCAACACCTCTCAACCTCCTATTGTCTATGAAGCTCGTCATATCCACCCTCGCTGGGTACTAGAGAGTCCCACAAGCAAGCAGGAGGATGCGGGAGGGCCTTGTGGTTGAGCTTATCACTGTGTGCGGTAACCAGAACGCTGGGCAAAATCTGCTTTGTAATACAGACTGTGGAGATCCGCCAAGCACAGCAAGGATTGCAATTGGTAATTCAGCAACACAAATCTATGTATCAAGGAGGTGGACTTTCTGTTGTGACATGAACCGCAAGGATTTTTATATGCATATGCAAAGTGGCCCTCACACTATGCTTGGACAATGTCAATATTTTACCCCCCCCCCTCTCCCACGCACACACCGTTAAAAACCCCTACCCCACCTAAAAATGTTTACCTTACTTAAAATCTTTCGATTTTTTGCCCGCCCACCCCCACCCCAACACACACAAAGACGTTAATCCTAAACAGAAATTAATCTAAAAGTGCATATCTCATGTTTAAATCAATTTCTTGTTACGAAAAAGCCATTTCCCCCAATTTTTAAAAGCAATTATTGTTACAAAATAACCATACTTAGCAATCGTTTAAAATAAACCCAATAGTTTCATTTCCTCGGGTGTGACTAGGTAGCGTACATCTAGGTGTGTACACCTTAAGTTACATTAACCCAGATTCGAGACAAAATTGATAATTATCTGAGACTGTAAAACAGGTTTATCAGATGGTTCTGATTGCATCTAAGAGGGCTAAAGGAAAATCTATGTAATACTATAGAGTTACGTGACTATTGTTCCGTATATGTTCGTGGATAGCAGTCTTCCTGAAATTAAAATTCTGCTATACGTGTGATATGATCATGATTACACGACAGTATGTGGGATCACTAACTTCATGACTTTGATATTTTTTATACTTCGTAATGTTCCCCCCAAAATATAATGTACCCAACATATATATTGTTAACATATTATACTTTAATGGCAATAACAAAATATTCCACGAAAAATATCGAAAACATATTTTAATTGTGAAATCCCTGTCAAATAAATGAGAATGTGAAAGGCTTCCTCTGCCTCCTCTCTCGCCATGTTTAATACCTTCCAATGAATCTGATATAATGATAGAGGGGGAGGTACACCTGGGCTATATATATAGGAAAATCCGTATATCCTTCTCCTTACGCTTTAATCACCTTCAGGGCGACACTTATATCACCTGGAGGACGCTTGAGGTCAGGTATCCATGGCGACCCACCCTGGAGAAGCCACGGAAGCTTGCAGGAAGCCCAGCAGCCGTCCCTCCAGGGTGGTGAGTTGGCGGGGCGGGCGGGCCGCGCGTGGCGGGAGGGGAATGGCCGCCGTAAGGTGGTTCTCCCTCCTGTGTCATCCACTCGTATCCAACCTCTATGTGATAATGTCTTATATATGTACATGTACATATATATTATGCCCGTGCTGTATGAGAGGTGCAATAACAGGGGTGCAATAATACAATCGCTATGCATGTAAGTTTGTAATAGTTTTTTTTCTCTCCAGATTATCATCATAGCTATACATTGCATCATGGAAAAAGCGACAAATAAAGAGAATGGAACGAGGGGCTAGTAATTGAATATTTATTAGACGAGATTGCGTAACTAGTAGCGAGTTCCACTCACTATTTATTATATCCCCCTAGCATAGACAAATATTGCAATATAAACTTTTGAAACGTCATAAAGTATCTAAAAGCTAAAAGAAAACCCAATTCGAATTTTTATTGTGTACACACATACAATAACAATATTTGTATTGCACCCCACTTATCGCACCTCTCAAATGGAATGTATATATAATAAACAATAATAGATATTATTATATTCAGACATCAGTGAAATCACATGTCTTCCAGGTCTCCCCGATTTACAAAATTTGATAGATGCAGTGATTTTTTGTTGGATTGTTTTTGTTTCCCTGTTAGTACAACCTTACTTTCTAAAGACACACATGCATGCCCCAACAAATCGAAATATTTCCCATGCCAAAGCGCAGTCTGTCTATCTATGCTTGTTTGCCGATCCGCGATTAAGGGCATATCGTAACGTTCTCTCTATATATAACTATAGTAGGCCTACTTTTGTTGTGTCATTAGCCTTAAATATGCAGATGAATTTGTGACACATTCGTCCAGGTAAACGGAAAACAACGTAATCATTAAGGGGTTTTTTCGGGGACATAAATCTTTAAAAAAAAGATTGCAGGCAGTAATGAATAACAAAGCGGGAAAATATGGATGGGGTGAATGGGACAGTTTAATAGATATGCATTTATAAGCGTATTGTAAACGTGGAACGTTTCTCCTTCCTCCATCACTCAGTATACAGCTATAGGCCTAGAGACAGTGCGGTGTGTCAATAAATAATAATAGGTTTAATCGCCTTCTGTAATTTCTCATTCGGTTTTTATACCGTATAGGTTCATCGATGATTCGAAGATGATGCCCAATTTCCAGCAACTGTTATCCACTCCCGCAGGAATAAATAATAGTCAGTGGAAATATTTTGGGGACACCATTTAGGGATCGAGATAACACCCTGTTCTCCTCTTCTCCGAAAAGGCGTCTTTAAAATCTATGGTAGAATTTCGGCAAAAGCTTCTCTCATGTAAAGAAGGTGTACCCTCAGGTGTATCTATATATCTTCCAAGTTCCAGCCAACGTTGGTTGTGCCCAGTATACATATATTTTAAAATAATCGTTTATTTTTTTCCTATATATTATAAAAGCTCTGGTAAGGTAGATTGATTTCATGGCCCTCATCTATTTGGTGCTTCAAATACACAACTGATATATTACTGATATAGATGACCGTACGAAGGTGCACATGTTTCACATAAAATATAATTTTGCCTTCCAGGAAAACAGACATTCATGAAGTACGGGGATTTTGACGAATTACGTCGAATCTGAAGAAAATTTTACCGGTCGTTGGCAATCTATCCGTTTATCTCCCCACTAAAAAATACATGGTTATAGCCCCGAGTAGATATGGTCGGCATAAATTACAAAAATACCAGAGCCCATCGCGGACATATATACAACGTTGTGTGTGTATGTTTGCCAGGAAATTGTGAGATAAATCATGTGGTGTTAATACATATCTGTTTCTTTATCGCCGCAGTCTAGACCTCTTATGATGGGTAGTTGAGAAGTGAAAAAAAAACAATCATCAATCATATGTTGGCTAGAATAAGGTACTCCTATACTCTGAACTGGAGATCCTGTCAACGGAATTCGCGGATTCACAAAGTAAGTTTCTAATAACTTTTTAAACCCATGGTGAGAAGCAATCGTAGGAAATATTCCCTTAGTATGCATTGAATATATATATTATATATAGTTTAAATGCTCAAATCATCCTAGGTATAATTATTCAAATTACATTGGAGCATATTATATTAAATTGTCGCCGTTTCGAGCCCTCAATTTCTCCAGGGATTCGAACAAAATTTAATCTTTCATTAAATATTCCCCTGTTGGGTGATATGTTGGGAACAAGATCACATTTCCCTTCTTTAAGCGAACAACACTGTTGTATGTAGAGGCAGGTACTGGCGATTTTGTGCCGTAAATGCATGTTACAGGGGAGATGCGCGGTGTGCGTTCCCATGCCAGCACCTCCTCCCTCCTCCACGCCATCGCAGCGCCCCCTGTACAAGATGAGCACTAGTGCTACCCCCTGGTGGTAGCGCCTGACATCTCCGGATGACGAATGGACCCAACACTGACGTTCGCCACTCATTTTTCCGTTATTAATTTCGGGAGGAATGTTCTCCAGGTGAGATGGCCTCATTTCTCCAGAGCACCTCCTGGGTATCATACGAGGAAGAATCTGTATTTTTCTCTTTCCTTCTGTCCCTAACACCCCACCCGCCCTCCTGCGTCCACCCAAAACCCATTTGCCATTTCCGATCGTTGCTCCTCTCCCTTCACCAACAGGCTCTCCCTTCAATCTATCAGTAACTTACTCTTCGGGATTATGGTTTACCCCACTGTATACAGCCTATATTTTATTGTGCACAGATGCCATAAAATATATGAAGCAAGCCATGGACAGAGTAAAATTTTGATCGTTTGTCTTCGTTTCCTAAGGGATACTTATTGATATGTTCAGGGACACTTCTTTGAACAAAAATTCTTCCCACTTTGTATTCGTTTTTTAAGGGAATACTTATTAATATTTGTCGGCACATATAGTTCTTTAGATCGACGCCCGAATTGAAACTTGAATTAATAACGCATTCTATCTGCAATTGATATATTATTCATTTTTTTGTTCGTAATCTAATGTGTCTGTCACTAGTGTCGCATCATAAGACTAGCTAATCTTCTTCGCACAGAACACCCCTCTAAATCCCAACAACACTATTTTATGACAATATTACTTGACACTATACAGAGTTGGAATCTGGCAATGTTCCTTTATTATAAGTATCAACCAACAAACCTATCTTTGTACATAGGACCTGTTTATTCACAAGGACGTAAACTTTGTCTTAAGAGGCTGAATAAAAACTGAAGCAGACGACCTTGGGAGACTTAGTTAGTCAACAGATAGAGTCAAAAGTTATTGAAGTCGGAGGATGGTTGTATCAGATGTCAAGAAATTGAGTGACTATCAAAGTAAACATGTCTGTTTCGTTTGGTAAATGTATATTTTGATTTAGAGCGCCGGGTACGGTCGCATTAAACAGATGTGAAAAACGCCGGGTGTAAGATTGCCCAATTATAATAGCAGAGATGGGCGATGGACGCTTGGCCGCCATGCTTAATGAAAGCGGCACTAGGGGGCGCCAACAGTTTCTCCAGAGACGCTGGAGGCATTCCCGGCATGCCCCACATGGGAGAAGCCCTCCAGGTGTCGCCAGCCACACCCCCATATCTCACCACTCCACGGGGTATTCCCATTTGATATCAGGAGGCGTGAAATGGATGGGATCCTCAGGAGTAGCCCACTGAAGGACCAGCGGGTGGGACCCTCCTATTATCACTCACACAGGAGGGGTATCAGTGAGCCTGGAGGAATGCTCACTCCTGGGTCCCGCATCCTCGCCATGGTAACCAATATAAACCAGGATAGCAACTATTGGCTGAAGCGCCCTGGACTCCCGTTGCCAGGGGAATTTTCCTCTGGTGAAATGATTACACCGGTACAAAGGATCCTCCTGGGTCCGACCTTCCTCCGGGGAGTGAGTAGGCATGATCCCCCTCTAGCGGATGCTGAGAGAAGCTGAGCGCGGTAACCGCCCGCACAACTACACCCCCGCTACCTGTCGTTAGGCTCGAGCACACTTCCTAACAACACCTGGAGCGTAATCTCTATAGTATAGGCCTCACCGATTGTGTGTACGTTACCAGCAAAACCCAACCACGACACCCTGGTGCTTGCTGTAAATGTTTCTTAGGAAATAGTTCCTAGGTAACTTTCTCTAAAAGCACCGGGGAGGCATGCAGTGCTTAAGCTGACCAACAACTGTTCAAAGGAAATTGCATGAAAATGATTGCATGGAAATGTATGTTGCCTGTGTGGCAACAGTTAAAAGCCCAACTCCCCAGTACCCATAGATAACTAGCTTTCTGTTCTAATGTTTTACGCTTATTTTATCTTGGTGATGTTGACTTCGAGGAAATAATCTAAGGTCGTTGAGCCCATCGGAATGGTCGCGGACTTTCACTCTAGAGTGCGGATAGAAAAGTGATGACGTTAAAGAAAGTATTAAGCACTTTACGTTGTATCTCTTTTTTACAGACTATTACGCATTGACATATGAACAAGATAATCAAATGACATCATGTACAATTTACATATATCTATAATCCATATATATAGGTCTATATGCTTTTAAGCAGACAAAGCCATAATATCTAAGGTATGAAAAGTAGGGACTACAAAGCCTCAATCGTATCTCGGAGTTACGGGTATGTTTAGAACAGGAGTAAAACCTTCACCAGTAAATTGCCTAAAGAGTCTTGAAGCTCGTGTGCAGAATTTCCCTCGAACTTTCTGATTCAGAAATGAATCCCAATACAAAGCAAAGCTGCCGAGGAGCAGTTCCTATGTAGACTCCAGGGTTTCCAAGTTAGCTCCAGGTGGAAGCACCTGCCTGTATGCATCGTAGCCAAGTTTGTCAGTAGTAGTAGTATATGGAATTGTCACTATGTGGCGGGAAACTTGCCATACACTCTGTAGAACCGAAACCTTCAAAGAGTTCCGGTATAGGCTAGCATTGGGGTTTCGGTTCTACAGAGGGTGGACAGAGTGTAGTTCATCCCCATGTTTTTGCCTCCCACCACCGATAATAAAATTTAAGTGGAATATCAAACTGTTCTAGTTCAATGGCTGTATGTATATGTAGCAAAGGATTCTATTTGCTGCAGCATACAGCACAATAACAAAGTCCTTACTTCATGCGATAATCCTTTCAAAGAAGTAATCGGAAAAAAATTAATCAAAACAAAATTATGAGCATGCGCGCATGATTAATATCATGTTCTTCATTTAACTCAGTCAGGGGAAACTTGGTTGTTTTTTAAAGAATTTTATTGAGTTCAATTTCAGGAGTAGAGTCCCGATATTCTTATTCTTTATCAAATAAAAAATCTGGCAAGTCAGCTAGAATTTTTTTTTGTTGCTTTTGCATGTTGGCAAACATGTTAAAAGCAACACCGATTGCAATCGTTCCCTATTGGGAAATATCACTTTAATGGAATCCATGCACCCCACGGGTCTCCAGCTTCGTCAGTCCTGGACAGAAGAAAAGCTCTGTGTTGTAGTGGTTATTTTACTGATATTCATTTTTGTCTTAAAGGGTCTACTATATCAACACGATTAGCTGTAGAATGTTACTTTATGCGATAATCCTTTGAAAGAAGTAATCGGTGCTTCCACCTGGAGGAATCATGAGAAGTGTCGCAAAAGTTGTACCATTGTTGATCCCTAGAGCGATCTACCCGCCTGGGATGGTTGACAGTTGAAAAGGGGTCTGTCAAGCACATATGATTTATGATAATCTTTAAATATCTGGACTCCGAGGCATATCCCCTTCATATATCTTTTAATCATCCCTCCCTATTCATCCTTCCCTCTCTCTCGCCTTCGCTATACCTCTCTATTTTCATCTCTGTCTCTCTCACACTTCTCATCCCCGTCCTCCTCTCCTCCTGTCCTCCTCTCCTCCTCCTTCAGACCCCCTCTCCCCATCCTACTCTCCCTCCCTCTCACCATCCATATTAGACTAATGAATTGCTTTAACGTTCATGCTAGAAATAATGTATCAGGACCAGCTGAAATAACGAATGTTGACGAATAAAACAATATCTTAAATCTAAACCTCAGCTTATGTATGTATGAGAAATCTGTATTCAGATAATAATGTGTATGAATACCATTAATAATTACAACTAGGGAGTTTCCGGTTCCGGTGGTCGATACAGACATCCGAAAGAGAGCTCCGTTTTATTTCAGGTTTAGTTAAAGAACCTTTCCTCGTACCCCCTCAGAAAATGACAGAAGAGTCAGTGAAAGTACAAAGAACACCCACAACATCAAATAAGACATCAAAAGTAAAACACCAAGGAATTAAGACTAGGTTTTCTGCCGAGTCGGACTCTTCCACGTGCACCCGCCATCTTGGGCAACGGTTCCTCCAGGGCGACCAACACGAAAGAGTCAAAACACGAAAGAACTTTCCTAAATCATCCGGAGATACAAACATAATCAAAATCCAGGAAAACAAGATCAAAGGAAATATCTACTATAGCTGCTCGGAGAAGCTCCAAGCAACAACTAGCGGAAAATACAAGGACTCAAACCAAAAACTTTTCTTAGATAGCTAAACGGACATTACACCTACTCGGCGTAACTACCCTAAGCTGTCACACCCAGCAAGGACCTATAAACTCAGGAATCAGGATTTCTGTGAAAAAGGTTTGGGAAAAGTGAACTGTCAAACAAAAATAATCGTCAATGTTGTGTAACAAACTTTAGTCATATTCGAATCGAGCGGGAGCATACGGACGGAAGTTCTCAGATCGCGCATGCGCAATCATTACCTTCCGCCCAAAACACTCGCAACATTCCAAAATCACCGTAGCCTATATCAAGGCAAGAAAGGGAAGAAGAACTCTGAAAAAGGCCACAAACTCATATTTCGAGCATAATATAATCATCCCTACTGTCAGATACAAAGTAAACAGTGTACATTTTAAAATTGAGAGATCGGCACTAGCGCAGATCCTCAAAATCGTAACACAAGGCCGCCATTTTGGTTTACTGAAAAGAGCAAAAGTTGAAGTACCGCTCTAGCGATCTCGCTATAGCAATAGCAAAGGAACGTTGCAACGGGTATCCATCATGTCCAGAAAAAAGCAAGAGGGAGCCACTGCGATGGCCGCTCTTGCAAATAAGGGAGCCACTGCGGCAGCCGCTCCTGCAAATAAGCGCACAAAGACAATAAAAGCAGACAAAAAGGCCGAGGACGACTTCCCCGAAGAAGTGGAGATGGATACAGTAGATTCAAATGCAGATCCAATCGAGGAACTGTCGGATTCTGGCTCCTCCTCTTCCGAAGACGAATCTCCCGACCTAAGAGAAGCCCCCCAATACATGAGAAACATGTTCGCCAGTCTATCGGCACAAATTAACAAAGGGAACCAAAAAAAGGGAACCAAAAAAGAACCAACAAACTCAAAAAAAAATACAAAAACTTGTCAGGAAGAGTAGAAGCGTTGGTCACAGACAACATAAAACGTGACAGGGGCTCCTTGACCGTCAAAAGAAAGGTCAACAAACAGGAAGCCGAAGTAAAAACACTAATGGAACAATCTGTCCGTAGAACAGACAAGGACTTCCAGACCCTGCTTCAAAACGCTGAAGTAAACCTGGAAGACAGGATTCAAGAGGAAGTAAAATCGAACGCCAACAAACTGATCATAAAAGGCGTAAAGAAACAAGAAGATGATGATGAAAAAATTCTCAAAGACAAAGTGGAGAGCATATTCCAAGGAATAATGGAGGCCAAGGGTGAGGGAATAATCAGTGTCTACAGGATGGGCACAGAGGATTCCTCACCCTTAAGAGTGGTCTTCGACAAACAAGAAAATGCCGAAGAAGTCTGGGACAAAAGAATAAACCTGAAGAAACAAGACTCAGTAGAGGGAAAGAAACCTCTCTACCTTAAACAGGACCTCCCGTTTGAAGTTAGAGCAAGGATTCAAAGAGCAAATATAGTAGTAAAAGCGGCAAGGAAGGCGGGCAAAAAGGCCTTCAATAATAACGGGGACGTGAAAATAGGCAAAATAGTTTACCCGCATGACAAGTTAGAGACCTTACCGACGTCTCTAACCCTAAGCCACCTGTCCAAGAAATCGTCAATGTATACCTTTGTCTTCTTTACCAAGGAGAACCCTTTGTCGAATCAGTTCTGGTCACCTTTCACCATCAACAAATAAGGTACCACCATGTTGAACAGTACCTCGCGTATTGGAGAGCCAGAATTGGAAAAGATCCAATAAAGGCAGAATTCGTCATGAGACAACAGGACCCAGCTGAAGCAAAAAAAGTATTAAACGAGTACAAGAGAGGTGAGATAGACGACACCTGGGAGGAGAAGAGAGCAGAAATCCTGACGCAAGCCCTGAGGGCAAAAACCCTCCAAAATGACATCGTAAGACAGTATCTGATCGATACAGGCGAAAGGAGGTTGGGAGAAGCCTCTAAGAATGAGGTGTGGGGCATCGGCCTTACACTCAACCATCCGGACGTCTTAAAAGAAGATAAATGGATCAAAGACGGAAACCTCCTGGGGAGAACCTGGGAAACCATAAGAGACACGATGAACAAGAAAAAGCAGATCGAGAAACTCTACCAGGAGAAGGAGACTACTTAAGAAATTAAGAGGACATTTGAGATCACCTTTGAAACACCATCAACAACAACAATGAACAATAATGACAGCCTCACTTTCATCACGTTGAACGTGAACGGTCTCAATAACATAGAAAAAAGAAAATCCATCTTTTCAGAGCTAAGAAAAAATGATAGGGGGATCATAGGGTTGCAAGAAACCCACAGTGTTAAAAACAACCAAGAAATATGGAAATCCCAATGGAAGTTTGATATGTATGTAAGCCATGGGCAATCAAACAGCAGGGGGGTGGCAATTCTTTTCACTAAAAATGTTAAGCACTCCAACTGTATAGAAGGAAGAGACCTGGACGGTCGAATTATTTACGTGAAAACCACAATAGATGATGAATTGTATTTGATTATTAATGTATACATGCCGACCAGAGGTTTCCCAATCGAACAAGTTAAAGTTATCAGAAATATAGAACAGAATCTGATTATTGACTCTTCCAATTTCGATCGATTGATCATTATGGGAGATTTTAACATTGACATAGAACAAGGTGACGAATTTAAGAACAAAGAAGTTCTCCAAGATATGATAGAAAATTTAGATCCAGCAGATATTATCAAAATTAGACAAGAGGAAGATATGCCTCATACCTGGAGAAGAGGCAATTCCACCTCCAGGCTCGATTATATTTTTATCGATAACGGTATGAGGAATAGGGTACTAGATACCCAGGTAAAATTCTGTAACCGTTCTGATCATAAATCCCTTAGTATAAGGGTAAGTACCCTCGCCCCTAAAAGAAATAGGGGAATGTGGAAACTAAATGAGAAACTTTTAGATAATCCACAATATATCGAAATGGTAAGAGAGGTAATACAAGAAGTAAACACAGAATACAATAGCTATAATGCTAGAGAAAGGTGGGACCTTTTTAAGTACGTTGTCAAACTCCATAGAGATAGGTAAAAATGTAGCAAGAAAGATTTCTGAAGAAGAAAGAATATGTAATAATACACTGAAGAAACTAGATTCTCAACACTTCTTAAACGAGGTAGAATTTATATATATAATAGATGAATTTAGACACTTAAAAGCCAAAGCGGAAAGCATAGAAAAAAATAAAGCCAGAGGAGCCTTGGTCAGATCCAGAGCCAACTGGCTGGTGCAGGGAGAGCGCCCAACTAAATATTTCTTAAATCTCGAAAAATGGAATGCTGAGAAAAAAATTATAAAGCAACTGACCCATAATGGAAACACCTTAACCGAGCCCAGAGATATCCTGGACGCGGGTACTAATTTTTACAAAGATCTATACTCAGAAAAGAACCTGGACCATCCAGATTCCCATAACTTTATAGATCCTGAAGTAAGCAAAAAATTGAACGAACAAGAAAAAACTCATCTTGACAGAAATATTTCAGAACATGAAATCCTGATAGCACTGAAGAGTACGAAATCGGGAAAATCTCCGGGGACCGACGGTCTAGGAGCCGCCTTCTACAAAACATGTTGGCCAGTATTAAATCACCTCTTTTTGGAGATGGCCAACGAATGTTTCGAGGAGGGCGAAATGTCGAAGGAGCAATCTAAGGGAATTATTAATGTAATACCCAAAAAAGGTCTCGACTCTAGAAAGCTAGCCAATTGGCGGCCCATTACCTTACTTAATTCTGATTATAAGCTAATATCAAAATCAATCGCTAATAGAATCAACCCCCTTTTAAAAGATCTAATTGATCAAGACCAATACGGTTTTGTTCAGGGCAGACAGATTAACGAAGCTGTCAGAAGACTAGATGACACCATATGGTGGTTGCAAGAAAGGGATGAAAATGGTCTTGTCGTATCTTTAGATTTTTCTAAAGCCTACGACTCGATCGATTGGAATTTCTTATTTAAATGTTTAGAGTCTTATAATATGGGTGAAGGCATCATCAAATGGGTGCGCACTCTCTTAAAGAACTCCAAAGCATGTTTTAGCAACAACGGGATGGCGTCCTCCTGGTTCAGCATCGAAAGAGGCATGAAGCAGGGGGACCCCCTCTCATCTACATTATTTTTACTGGTCATAGAAAAACTAGCTGATAGATTGAGATCTGACATAGAAGTGCAGGGAATCGTCATCGGTGAGCATCAACACAAGTTGGTACAGTTTGCGGATGACCTTACCCTGACGCTGAGGGACGAGAAATCCCTTGTTAGAGCCTTAAAAATAATCGGAAAATTGTCCAGAGTCTCAGGATTGAATTTAAACATCCAAAAAAAAAAGGTTTTAATATAGGAAATATAAACCTCTCTCACCATAGTATGCAAAACATCCAATGGGTAGAAGAGATGAAAGTGTTGGGTATCATTCTAATGTATCCTAGAGAGTACGACAAAATGGTCGACAAAAACTGTGAAATTATCAGAGATAGCATTAAGAAAACAGCCGGTGCGTGGGGTAATCGCAACCTCTCCATCAAGGGCAAAATTGTTATCAGTAACACCTTATTGATGTCTAAGATTCAATATGTCTTAACATGTATTGGTATTAACGAGGAGAATGTTAAAAAATTTGAAAATAAAATCCTCGAGTTCATTTGGAACGAAAGATCACACAAGATCGGTACTAAATGGCTATGTCAAAAGGTTGAAAGAGGAGGACTTAATTTAAGATCCCTCACAAATATATTGAAAGTTAACAAAGTCCGCTGGGTACAAAAAGCCCTACTTTCTCCCAATGTAAAGTGGCTAGACATGTTAAAATCTGTAGAAAAGAAAGATATTAACGATATCTTTTTATCTAGAGAAAAGCCAAAGAAAAAACACTGTGAATTTTATCAAGAATTATTTAAAACTTGGTCGGAAGTATATTATAATCACCAACCAGAAGAAGCTAGTGAAGTTATAAAGGAAAGATTATGGTGCAATCAATTTATAACATGTAACAAAAAATCCTTAAATCTCAAAAAGTGGAAGGACGCGAATATATTTTATATAAGAGATGTCTTAGATGACAACTGTCAGTTCCTCACACTTCAACAACTTGTACGTCAATATGGTCTATCCATTAACTACCTAGAAAGATTGCAAGTACAGCAAGCTTTACCTAGAGGTTGGATCAGAATGATCAACCCGCAAGAAATTAGAGATGTATTCAAGGTAGAAACACAAATCAGAATCGGAAGAGATCGAACAAATGTACTAAAAACAAACGCCAAATCTTTGTACACAATGTTTATTGAAAATATTATAATCGACATAGACAAACTGGCTAAATGGGCCACAATTCTTAATACGAATGATAATTTACACAACGAAGAGATGTGGAAAGATATTTTCTCTCTTCCTATGAAGATCACGAATGACGTAAGGCTTCAGTCCTTTCAATATAAGGTTCTACACAGAAATATATATTGTAACAGCCGTCTAAAAAGAATCGGCATCAAAATGGTACCTGATTGTGATTATTGTGGTCAATACAATGACATCTTACACTTCTTTAACAAATGTAGAGTTATCGAAGAATTCTGGTCCGACATAAAGGACTGGATATCCAATTGGATAGGCTTCAGTCAAATAATTAGACACCAATTCACCAGCAAAGAAATAATATTCGGTCTAAGAGGTAAAGGGAAAAAAACCAACATGATTAACTACGTCTTGTTAGTAGGCAAGTCTTACATACACAGACAAAGGTTGTTTGGCAATAACAATATTTCCTATGATAACTTTATGCCTGAAATCAAGAAAAGGCTAGCGGGCCTAAAATTTGCTGCAAAATATAACTCAACAGCAAAAAAATTATTTAAACCCTGGAAAGATATATACATCAACCTGTAAATCTATCGATTAATGGAGGGGGTAAATTAGCAGAGAAGGTAAAAGAAAATATGAAAACCAAAAAAAAGTATAAAAGGAAACAAAAAGTTTCAGAAAAAGTCCGGTAGAAGGTAATACGGATACAAGCCAAAAGCTTAATAAGCCATAGTCGTAAAAATAAAAAATTAGTCTATTACAGACAACCACTTATTAATTGTTTTACTGAATGTGATATACCCTTGTTAAAATTGTCTCCTTGAATAAAGATCCGATGTTGGACAAAAAAAAAATAATTACAACTAATGTGATGCATATATTTACACAAATGTTTTAGGGAGTATGAAGTGATGTGGTCTCTATTTGATTTGCACTAGTATTTGGAATTGTTGGTTTATCAATTTCTGTCATACATCATAAGAATTTTATAACAATAGCCGTGGAATGTCAAATAGTTTTACAATGGCGTGTCTGTTATTATTACTGTATTATTATTTCTATGGGCATGAACCCCGCTATTGTGAGATCTGCACTTTTGTTTAGAGAAAACACGTAGGCCTACATGTGGATTTCTTCGGGAGATATACTTCATGGAGGCGCAATGGCATTGTAAATAAGCAAAATAGTTGTTATGGTTGACAGATCAATGGGTAGTCAGAAATTCCACATTGCTTACTTAAAACATGGAATATTTGATCACTTATGAAATACAAACTTTGAAATAGTCTCACTTGGTTATGTATTTATACATAAGATGAATATGTCTAATTCAAACTTTTGTCTACCCTTTGTGCACCCTATAAACATGTTGTAAAGAAGTCTAAGGGTTTTTAGCCCATAGGTTCAGTAAGATGAAGAAGTGAGACAAGAAGTCCGAGGTTGTAGTTCGTCTGGATTCGGCCTAGGCGGTGGTGACTCAGCGAGTACCTAGGTCCGAGTCTTTCACTTTATTTTATACTCCAAAATCATGAATTATTCATATAATCAAACCCAGGAAATATTCCACTGGCTCTTCCCCTTCCCTCTAATTGGTTGAGGGAGAGAGGATCTTCCTTGCCCACACACCGACCTCTGCTCCCCAGGCAGAGACCATAAATGGAGTGCATGCAAGTTGGATCCCTCTCCTCAGCCTTCCCCCTCCCACCCCTTACTCATAGATCCCAGGGCTCGTGCCGGCCCCCCCCCCTCCCTCTTAGCCCTTCCCCCCTCTTGATAAACCCAGAGCAGTGTATATAGTAATTAGGTCGGGCTGGGGGAGGCGGGGTGAGCCCTGAGTGGCTCATCTCCCCCTCCCTCCTGGCCAGGCCATGTGTGGCGTGCATGCCCCGACCATGATCAGGGCTAAATAGGTCGGATCTTGGGTCTAAAGATTTCAGTTCTTTACAATGTAATGTGATACCTTACCTTTGTATTCTCACCATAACCATGCTAATTATCTCAGTTATCTAATGTCAGTTACTTTGGATACTAATCCACTTGGATTCATCTTAACATATCCCATCACCACTTTGAACATTAAATCTTGACATAGTAGTTTTTAAAAAGTACTGTTACCGTATGTGGCATACATTATTCCTCTCATCTGTCAGTATGGGCCTGATATGCCTCTCTGTACACATGTGGGTAAGCTTCTAATATTGACCCTATACCTTAATTCACCAAAGGTGCCCAACTTTCCCAACCTTTTGCTCCAACCTTTCTAACTCTGTGCCCAACACACTAGGCAGGATTATAGAATTATATGTTTAGAGTAATCATGTCGGATTTCGGGTAGATTGACCCGGTACATTTTAGAATATGCTAAGTTTTGTCAGAGTGTATCTACAAAAAAACAGGGACATACAGGGACACACGCACAGGCAGCGGGGGCAGCGGGCAGTTCAAGTAGTAAGGTAAAGTGCCCTATATCCGTCAGGCTCTTAATACCGTCGCAGCAAAAAAAGGCTCCCTTGCTTCTGCCATATTACCTAAAGACCTCGAAAAAAGCTGCCACAAGTTGTGGGTGAATCTTCATTACAGATTTATTACGAAATATGGCAGATTGATATCATTTTTGCACTCATTGCATGTATGGTCAAAGTTACCACCCATAGTGGTGACCATGCTTACGCATAGAACAGGCTGGATATAGCTGTAATCAAAGTGTGATTTTAGTTAGAAAAAATGCATAAACTTCATAATTTGGAACTTGTAGCCGTTTGTATCAAGTGACGATAATAGGTCACCTAAATTTGCCTGATATATATATATCAGACACTCAAGCTGACAAAAATAAGACATGGGATACCTATTTCCGTCATCTGCTAGTTGGGTGCATTTGAAACGCCCTACCAGTTTTATTTTTAGCATTGCATTGCTCAAAATATATTTAATTCATTCCTAACTTATCCGAGTTTATGGTGATACCAAGGATTCCGTTATATGCGCTCCCTATTGGCAAGCACCAACATTAGAAATGTGGGGTTTTAAATAACTGACGAAATTAGGACACTTTACTATTGATGGGTCAGTGATTGTGAAGTGGTGGGGTCCAGTGGGCACTCAAGCCAGGGGAGCATTTGTGCCCGCATTTAGATGAGGCTCTAATGAGTTGCACATGCGCAAAATGATTCAGAGCAGTCCCACAGTTACTGACTGCTGAATATGTTAAGCCTCCTATAATAGCCAAAAAGTTGAGTTTATCATAATATTTTGGGGTTTAGTGACCCTTTAATGTTAAGTTGACAGTTTATATACCCGTGTGTGTTATTCACGAAATTATTGTAGAAGTATTGCCTACAACAAAAGTCATCCAGTAACGAGAGAGGAATTGATGTTGACATTGCTGCATCAGTCTTTGACATGGGGACCTAGTTCTTTCTCCACAGCTCCAATTCAAGGCAGGTTGAATATGTAATAATATGTTTAAGGTAACTGTGAAAATAGTTTGATATTATGTACCTTCTGAACCTTAAAGGACTTTCCTGATGGGCCTGAAAACCAGCAGAATGCATTAAAACAGCACTCAATATACTAAAAAATATCCTGGGGCGTTATGTCCCGATGCAGGCCCCTATAGATGGTAGCTTGGGCCCTCTACACGCTCATATGTTCCTGGGGAGAACCCTAAATGGAATTTTTTTCCCCTACTCATTTAAGGGCAGTCCAAGGCAGGGTTCCCATGGTTAGTAGGCTAATTTTGATTGTGGGGTTTTAAGGGCCTTAAAAATCAGTAATTTTCAGTTATTTAGATCTGAGGCCCAGACCCCTGTAGAATGTGATCAAATGGTACTCATTTTCTAACAAATGTTCTTGGTACATCTTTTTTTTGGAATTAGAGTTATTATGGACTTGATCTCTGTATCCTCGCCAATTCATTGTAAAATTAGGGATTTTGGGGAGTCTCCTCCGTGAGGTAGGAAGTCATTGTGTCGGTGTAACAGTTCTAAATTACCCCTCTTATCTAATATACCCCGCGGAAATTTAGACCTCAGGTTTCAATGACCCCCTGGGCCTCTAGGTTCAAATTACCCTCCTTTGTTTCATTGATAATCTTACACCAACAATTCTAAAAGAAAATATTGGGAAGACTTTAGGAGAGAAGGTCATATCTAATGCTTCTGGAAATGGTAAAATATAAATCAAAGATTATTTTGAGGGTCTAATAATGAAATAACTAATAATTATTACAACTTTTACTGATTCCACAAATAACATTTCGAAATGATTTTCTCAATAATTATATTGTTCTTGCTTGATTGTTTAACTTCAATGGATTTTGTCAATTCTTTTGATTCCATAACTTAGGTAGTCCTATCTCATATTAAAATGTGTCATCGATCCCACATTTAAAACTATGATAGGCCTACTATGATATTGGCGTAAACGAAATAAATTTATTGTAATTCTGTAATCCTTTTACTTACTATTCATTTAAAGCTGAAAATATCATTGAAACTCAGCTTATTGCAATTTTAAAAAAAACAAAAACATAAAAACAAAATCAAACTAGGGTAAAATCTATTTAGTTCTCTGTTTATTAGGCCTGTACTGTATGCAGTATTACTTTTATTGTCATAATTTAAAGAATTAATGTTTTGATAACAGACCTAGGTTATGGAGCCTATAGATATTCGTCTTCCCCGCAGCACCTACTGGTAGTTCTAGTATTGAATATCAGATGGCAGCACACATCAAGAAGTCGCTCCTGACTTGCCTGCGGTTAGGCTACAAAACACCTACGTTTAGGCTGGGGATTTTAAACACTCAGGCTGGAACACTAGAAGGATTAAAAAAGATAATATTGGCAGTCTTCGTAAAAGACGAGAAAATATGAAATTCTCATATGGTTCATAATGTTATTTCTTAAAGTTGCATAGGACTAACAGCGCCATGAACAAATACCTGTCTTCTTTACTTCAGAGTAGATTGGCCTACTTCCATCGAGCATACTTATAGGTCCTAGGCTCGTTAGTAGACTCTACTTCTTAAAAGACTTAACAGCAACTATCAAGAGACGTAAGGACCAGCCTTAACCGTCTAAAAGGCCATGTGATATCTTATTTATATTTGTAAAATATTTATAGGTTTGTATAATTTTCACCCTTTCAAATAATATTCCATACAAAGTAATTTAGTAGAATTTCCAGTTGGCTAGGTTCCATTAGGCTATGGTAGGCTACCACCAAGTTTAGTTTACTTTAGCCTACTTGCTGGATATAAAATAATTTATATTTCCAACAAAGGACGTGGACCACTTCTCCCGACGGCAATAGCCTTCTTACTCAGTTACTGAGGATCGCTCAAAATATAAAAAAAACGCCCCCAAAACAAACAACAACCAAACAAGTAGGCCTAATACGATACGGTACTGTAAGTTACACTAAGTCATCATTAAAATGCTAATGTTCCTTCATCCTAATAATTATGATAGGCCTAATACTAGTAGCCTACTATATGATTATGACTTTAATCCTTTATCCCCTAAGAATGCTCACCCCTTCCTTTTACTTGGCCAGCTTTAAATACCCTGTTTCCCTGTGTATAAAAGAAATTGAAAATTTGTTAAACGAGTAGGACCCCCTATATTGAAGATTGACCCAAGATTGGCATTAGCAGAAGACCTAAACATTATCGATCAGTTCATCATCGTAGCCGTTCTGTTACCATCATTTACACACGCCTACCGCCTACGCTCTTCAACAGAAGAGGCGCAGTAGGAGTGTCACTTCCGGTAGAACCCACCCAAGATGGCTTCCGAAGTGTGATAACTGTTGTCTCTAGAAGTTTATCACACGTACAGAAAAGCCGTCATTGGTTCCTTCAAGTTCTTCTTCGATCAGGAATGAGTATATTATCATCGTATCGTTCATTTCGGACTATAATTTAAGTGTTTAAAGCTTGACTCGGGATTGAAGCGACTTTTGTGTTTGGCAAGTCCGGGAAAGGAGAACGTGAACCGGAAAAGTGGTTCCCGCATCCCGTAGTACCGAGGACAAACTGGAATGGAAAGACTACCTAGTCTTTCAAGCTTAGAAATTCTATTTGTATTTTGATATAAGTTGTATTTTAGTTTCCATATCACACAGGCCAACATGAGGGAGTACAAAGTAGTCGTGTTGGGTAGCGGGGGAGTTGGAAAAAGTGCCTTGACAGTGAAATTTGTGTCGGGTACATTCATGGAAAAGTATGATCCTACGATTGAGGATTTTTACAGGAAAGAAATCCAAGTCGATGGAGCACCTTCAGTATTAGAAATTCTGGATACCGCTGGAACGGAGCAGTTTGCATCCATGAGGGATTTATACATAAAGAATGGACAAGGTTTTGTCGTTGTTTATAGCATGACGAGTCTTCAGACTTTTCAGGATATAAAAAATATGAAAGAGTCCATAATGCGAGTGAAAGGGACAGACCGAGTTCCCATGTTGTTAGTTGGAAATAAATGCGATCTAGAGCACCAGAGAGAAGTGCACTATAGTGAAGGACAGGCCTTGGGGCAACTTTGGGGTTGTCCATTCCTAGAGTCCTCTGCAAAGATTACACAAAATGTCAATGAGGTGTTTATTGAGATTGTGAGGGAAATGAATACGACGCCAACAAAGGATAGCAACGGGTGTTGTACGCTTTTATAAAACAGGTAAGCTTTTCAAAACTATATTTTATTTTTTAAATATTACAAAATCTCTCTCCATGGAAGGGTGGTATGGGTTCATTAATTTTGTCCTAGCAAACGGATACCATAGTCTATGTCACCTCGGTTCAGTCAAATGTTGATTCACCAAAATAAGATTCCTTTAATGAACTTCCTTACAGTGGCTTACTGATAACACACACTTCCTTACTGCTTAAAGACATACCTACGCTCTCAATCTTATATTATAACAGTATCGATAAGGGAGGTTAATGCTTCAGTAGAAGTTAATATCTATAGATCATGACCCATCTGTGAAGGTCGAATTCATGAGAATCCGGCTGATAATATCCTGATCGGATGTGTCAGAGTATAACAGAGAACCACTTCCCAGTGTTTGTTGTGTCGCCATCATTTCAGGGGACACATCCATTCACATGTTTACAGTTATAAATGGAAAGTATAATAATTGATATATAATCTTTAATGGAATTACCCAAGAGGCAAACAAGAATGTTAACTTTTAGAATAAGAGGAACCTATTGAAGTATTTTTGATAATTTTAATATTTATTAATTTTAACATTTGATTGATTGATTTGATTTAAAAAAGTTATGCAGTGTTGCAGAATTCATCTATGGTCTAAATGATCATATTCTCGCTTGTAGCTCGGATAAGTCCTTTTCACATATATGCTAATAATATTCACTATTTATAATGACACTAATTATTTTATGATCTGGTGATTTCTATATATTTTGTTAATGTAATAGGCTTCATCATCATATTTTATGCTGATAATAATGCAGCATCGTCAAATGTACATTTTCCCATTATGATCTAAGGTTCTATTATGATTATGATTACTACTACATTATAAATACATTTGATCCTGTAATAATACCGTTCACATGTAAGCATACGATCGGGAACTCACGTATCACCTGATTTGTTTGGGCATGCTTGCAAAGCCTATCTCTACTTTCTCGTTCACTTTGATAATGGGATATTGCTTGGTTAGTTAAGTAATTGCAAACTGTTAACATGTACTCACGCATGTACATACAATTATATATTACACATGTTATATAATATAATTCATATGTGATATCTATAACCCATACTGGTACATGATACGTCAAACCAACTCTCTTTGGTCAAACAGTTAAACCATCTCATCCATGATCCTAATGTATTGCTTGGTCAAGGAAAGATGGTAAGGAGAAGGGAGGTGTGTTTCCTGGTATAAAGGGGTAGGTAGGAGTGTCTAGGGCTAGAGTGACCTCATTTCCGTGATCTATAATGTCAAGTTTTCAGTGTGTTATGCCCGTCCCCTTGAAGCGCTTTCATTATTTGATACATCCCGATTTTGGATGTTGCTGTAGGTATACATACTCACTCATATCCAGTTCCAAGAAGTCATATTCATGTACCATAGTCTAGCTAATTTGCTTTGACTGAGTGGCCTGACCAAGCTCATGATTCATGGGTATGGGTTATGGGAACTGTCCTTCAGGGGTTACATAGCCGAGTGTTGCTGTACCCTCTGGTCATCCTCGATATACATCCTACCGGTATGCATTTTCAAATTTGGTCAAGTTCAGCGCTTTCTTTCATGAACTACATGTACCTCTAGATAGTCTTTCTGACCAGTGGGATACAAAGCACTTATTTCAATTTCCTTGCAATGTGGATCCAAGAACTACTCTTACTCATTACATGAAAGTTTAAACAGGGTTTCTTAAGAATATTTGGTATAAAATCATTAAATATTAATCAGAAAGATAAAAACGATGGATTTCTTGAATTTTAAGAAAATTATACATGTTGACATCTTGTCTGGAAATCTCACGGTAATTTTTTTTATCGATAATGATGGTGATATTTGAAAATTAATGTCCAGGAATCCTTGAACAACTTTAAGTTGGTGGTCGCGACCAAATGACCATGTCTTGGGAACGTCGCTCTTCACTACTTACACTGTTTTTGAACGTCGCTTATGTTAAGACCGAATATTTTAAATTCTTCTTCGCCCAGCCTTTCACTTGGTATATACTTGCTGATTTGCATATCGGGGAATCATGACTTAGTGAGGTGTTATGCATATAAAAGTTTAGCTTTGAATGGTCTGACCCAGTCCTCGGTGCAAAGACACGGTCTTGTAGTCAGGTACAAATGCAAGGCACAATATATTATTGTCGAGTACATACTAGTCACGGTGGCTGATGATATAACTGTTCATAGATTGGTGACGTCTGACTGTCGCCAAGGCCGGGAGTATAGGTCTTAATCGTCAAGGATGTGGTTGTGATGGGATGTAATGGCCTCCAAAATGTGTTCCATTAAAAAGGAACTTGAAACAAAGAGAGTGAGTCATTCCAACGAGAATATTATGAGCTCTGTTTATAATAGGTCTTTCTTTTGTGATTTATTCCAAATCGGTTGGAATATTGATAAACAACATTGAAATTAGTGTGTGTTTAATTTATGTTAATTTATTCAATTATTGACAATAACATTATGATCCAGGAAAAGATTTGTCCTTGTTCCAGAGATCAAGTATGCTTTCAATTTGATCCATGGCACTGTGTATATATTCTTATCTATGCACCCATTTCTCTTTGTATTGGGTTTGAATAAAGGTGAAATTGGTTTGTTTTGACATATGGCATGCCTGCTTAGTTTAGGGGTACCAGTCGGCCGTGGCCCCACTCTCTTTCTGTTTGCCCTTTCACCTCCAGTGCCTCTTCAGTTTTACTCCATGGCAGCTGACCTACTTAGGGAGGCATCTAGACCTGACCTTCATCCATAGATTCCTGTTCTGTATTGCTCTTCGACCATTATGTATGTTATAACGACCTATTAACATATAAACATGAAACCTATAATATATATTTTAAGTTCAATCCCTTTTGTATCTTGATGGATTGGTGTTGGACTGGTGATATACACATCTCACAACACATATATACCGTAAATCTGTTTTGTTTGTGTTCTATTTTTAAAAAATCAATATTTTAGTGATATTTATAGATATAAAGATGTTTTTAGATGGTTGGGAAGTACCTGAGGGTTATCGTACTTACACTTCCTTAATGACATGATCAGCGTCAGCGGGGACGCTTGGTTAAGATGGAGCGTTCAACTTAGATATTCCTGTCATCCAGGAAATGTGGCTTTGATTCTCCTGCATTGTTTATCAGTCCAAAACCTGCAGCTGGCCTTTCTCACTCAGCTCAGAGCTCCCAGCTCCTGTGTCTTCACCGTTTCATATTCCTAATACACTCTCAGATTGTCACCTCAAATAGTACAAAAAACACCAATAAACAGCGATGGGGATAGTCAGGATAGTCACTGAAATCTTTTGTTTTCTATTCATGTTTATTGGTAGGGGCGATGATGCATCAATAAGCAATGATAAGAAAGTCAAACAAGTTGTTATAAAGGTTTGAATAAAACATGAGAACGTGACCAACTGACTGTGGGCACTCCCAATGAATCAGGTAAATTCCCCTCTCAAATGTTCACTGACTCTATTTTTACATGCAGCAGCTTTTTTTTTGTCTGAGAGCCACGTAAACCATGGGTTCCTTAAGTACTACAGCCACTTGGAATTGTAACGGGCAATGTTTACGTTTGGAAACTTCGGCTTAAAGAGGAGCTAGGCCATCCTCGGATTTACATAGTCGGGTGCTTAAAAGGCCAAGGCAAGCACGGAATACTCTGTTTATTGGCTTTCGTCAGACTCTGACAAATGCCAAACAGAATTTCTGCTGACTCTGCCACGCATAGTGTATTTATCTGTCCAAGATTATCTTATAAATAGCCAAAATTACGCTTAGTATCAATTAATAACTTGAGATTGGATAGAATTTTGTTAATTATTGGTCTCCTGGATGTTGTTTACTCCAAGGCTACATTATAAAATGAGCCGGTGTTTGTTTACGTCATCGTTAGAAAATAGGGCTTGGGAGAAATATATTTGATGGAGCCCCCCCCCCCCCCCAAACAAAAAAACAACCAAACAAACAACAAATCAAAAAAATCCTACATTGTTCTTTGAAAAAAAAGGCCACTATTTAGAAACGCTGATGAACATGATCGTCCCCTAGCCCCCGAGGGCAGCAAAGCAGGCTAGGCTCAGACATGAGGCAGTCCCTTCAAACTGAGGGAAATCCTCTCGCTCAAAACCGCAAAATGTCATTAGAAACCTATTAGGACCCCTACCCCAGGGCCAGAAAAGCCATTTAGCGCAGTAGATGTCCAGTCACACACCATTCTTATCTGATCTGAGAAGCTGTGAGCCTAGACCAAGGAACGCGCTTTCTCTGCATTTTCCCCCATTGTCTACACACTACGACGGCGGACCCCAAGCAAGACCCTCAAGTTGAGTGAGACAGACGCTCAGAGTCAGTGTCCCAACTTACAATTTATGGGGGTTGTGGCCATGGAGGTTATCGTAATGACTTTTCCATGCCACACTCTAAACAAAAACAATACTTTTTACTTCTTCATCAAAGGGAATATATGAAATGTGACTTGGGTGGAAGGGTATGTAACTCTGACCATGGAGGGGACCGAAGATAAGGGTCAGATAAACCTGTCATAGCATGGTAATGGGTTTTTAGGGGAACCCCCTCTCCCAAACGTCCTTGGTATTGGACCTAAGAGTGTACAGCTATCGTTGTATCGGTCCCAACAACGAGATTATATTTAACACAATATAATCTCGTTGGTCCCAACAAGAAGATACTCTGTAAAATCAGATCCACATTGAGTGGGAAAGAACTGTCACAGTTAGTTGCCCAGCAGGCCTGTGACAACTGTTGACACAGTCCTACACAAAGGATGGCGGCCTGGGCGGAGAGTGGCTTGATGAAGATGAGCCTTCCTGCTGTCAGACCCACTCCACTCCACACTTCCTAACAGCTCCCACCTAACATGATCGCATGGAACGTCTGTGGACCAAGGGGGTTCTTGTCGTTTAAAAACTAGTGCCATGTTTAAATATTGTGTCTGGAAAAGAAAGTTCTAGGATTGCATATATATTTAACCGTGCGCCTCTACAAATTCTGAGAACCATGCCTTGAATTCCAAATTGGGCATATTGTTTATGGAAGTTTCTTTGCTGCCTGGCATGAAAGTAAAGATCTTGGAACAAACACATGGGATGTTTATTCACATTGGATTCCCCTTGCAGCAAGCACTGTCTCCCCTAGAACAGCTTACTACTTTTGAACGGAATAATTTTGTTTAAAATATAGCTTTTCATGCTGATCATCTGAGCCCTGACATTTTTTTTCGCTAGAAATTCATGAAGGGAATGATACAAAATGTCAAAAAGGTGCAGCTAAAATGTATACAGTGGTTAAAATGTTCCTTTCCATGATTGGTATGCAACACCAGCTCTTGTTGGACAGGTTCTGGGGATGTTGGGATGTGTTGTAATGGGGTCCGCCTCAACTATTGTCTCTGGTAGCATCTTGTTGCCATGGTGACTACAGTGTGTCAGCCATTACACGATGGCTACCAGGGCTTTAGTGCACAGGCGAAACACATTATTGGAAAAATACTCCCCAGAAGGAGAAGAAAAACTTACTAAGAAGGTCTGTCTCTACCCGACCCTTGTCTGAACGCACCACCGTGTTCTTTACTCTTGGTTCTCGGCTAAACTAAATAAGCTGGCAGCTTCTGTGTTTGTGGCAGTTCTTCTTTACACATAGGCAATACAGATGTTTTGTTTTTAGATGCATCTCAGTGAAGCTATATATAATTCTTCACTGAGAACATCATGTTCCATGAACGAACAAGGTGCTTGTTCTGGTTTCAAAAACCGATTATAGATATTGTTATTATTAATTAATATTGTGTCCAGATTCCTTAAATGGTATTGCTAATTTTTTGTCAATATCTCTTAACTGGTTGTATTGAAAGTTTTTTAAAATATATTTCCAAGGTGGTGTCAATGTGCTGACCTTCATCAGGGGCCGGAATATTGCAATAGTTTGTAAATTATGAGATACGATTTGAATGAGTGGATGAAGCAACAGTTGCTACTGTGCATGTATATGTGTATGCGCAAGCATCGCACGAGTCCCGAGTTACGTCATATATGCACAACATGTTGTCATGGTAACGTTCTCTTGAGGATGTCCCAACGCCCCAAGATTGCCTTCATAAAAGCTATGATAAAAGTGGGTAAATCTTTCTTCAGTGTGACAGTGTAAAACAAACAGATTTAGGCTTCAATGTATTGTAAGCGCAGCAGGGAAATGTGCACGTAACCCCGTTCTATATTGTAGTCAGAAAATGGCTTCTTTCTATAAAATCGTAAGTTTGGAAGAACAAAAGTATTGTTTCTGTCCCTGTGGATTCAAAGCTGGGAATTCAGGTCTCTGGGGAGTCTGACCTTTCGATATTAAGGGATATTAAGCTGGGAGGATGGGGACTTCCAATGTTAGCGAATTGTGAAATATCTTTTATCGACATTAAAATTGTTCTGTTACCCGTCAACGTCTCCCGGGGAAGCATGAAATTGATCACAGGGCGATCTGGGACATTACTGGTCTGGGAAGAAAATTCAAACAGTCCAGGCACAAAACCTCTCAGATCAGATAAGAACGGTATGTCAGTGATTGGACGCCTACTGCGCGAATGGCGTTTCTGGGCCAGGAGCAGGCATGTTAATGGGATTATAATGGTATTTTGCGGTCCTGATGGGATTATAATGGTATACTGCAGTTTGAACGAGAGACTTTCCCTCAGTTTGAAGGGACTCAATCAACATGTAATATCAACATGTACAAATTTGTCAGTAGGTCGTGGTTATCTGCATTAGGGCTTAGAATATGGGGAACTCTTATTCGGATAAGTAATGGATGGAGCAACTAACCTCCTGTTTCGAGTCAAGCTGGACATTTCTTTTTACGTAGGGATTACTTTAGATGGAGGGGGACGAGACGGCGTATCTTTTTATTAGCGAAATTATATCTCAAAGGGTGTATAAAATAAATGGGACAAACCATGAAACCTGCAGTTGTCATAGGGATGGATGACATAAGTTATGAGGAAAACAAGAGGATAGGAATCTTGGGATGGGTAGACAGCCATAGGGCGGAGGTGGAGCCTGATGATGCCTCAGTGGGCGGGGGTTTATCCGAGGCTACCCGAGCAGGCAGGCATCTCTGGTTGATCCCCCAGATACAGGGATCTCAACTTGATCCTTGTGGCGCGTGCCCTGAAATACATAAACCTTCAAGCGATCCCTGATATTCAATAGCTGGATACGAGCTCCTTTTTTTGCTATTCATTTTCTCTCAATCTGTATACCTCAGTGATGTAAGATATATCGCCCTCTGATACCATTACCAGTGTTTTAAACGCAGAAACAACGAACCTGCAGATCTGATATCCTTTCTAAGACTGCAATTAATGTCCGGAGACGTATCTTGTTTGATTTAATCCAGGGGCTGAATTCAATACTTACTAAAGACACAATGGCATCTGGTCGGCTATAAAATACCCCGCAGACATCGATCTGAATGCATTAGTAGCAAGATCTATTAACAATCAGGCAATTTCCATTCATTTACTCGACCACTTGATACACAATAGACCCTGTTGATATTGGATCAGCTGGAAAATTGAACGAAGGAAAATTGGTCTGTGTACTGTAAAGCGACTTAAGGCACATATATACCCCTAACCTACGGAGTTCTTGTTATCGCGCAGCATCCCTGAACTGGCGAATTTCTTTCCAATTACGCTTGTCCACCACTATTTAATTGATGTGGTTCTTTGTCTGATAAGAAGTATGTTCTTCTTGGATTCTTGGATTAGGTAGGTATTGCGACAACCCTGGCCACCTGCGCATATCCTTGGTTTGATCAATTATCTTGTACATTCCCCGCGCCCTTCCAATGTCCCATCCCACTGTAACACAAAGACACTTAGTCACTGACATTAAGTGTAGCCCTGGCAATTCCATCTGCCCTTACTTCTTCTCTATATCAACGAGCATACATTGGGCCTCCTATAGACTCTTCTTCTCTATAATATAGAACGTCAAGTTGAAGTGAGCATGGATGAATTCCGAGGCCTATATATAACCTGTATTAAGTGTCTTATCTAATATTATTTCTGTCATGTGAAGATGAAAATCTCTGTTTTTACAGGACATATGAAGCATTTCTGATCATACCCTCCTTTTGCACATGAACACACAACTTGGATCTACCCCCGATTGACTCATATTAGTTGCCATGCGTTGGTATTCTATGGGAAAATATTAGTGCACAATACATCAGTGTGTGTGTGTACATACAATGCTGGGCCGTTGGTAGCCATCAGAGCCCAACAACGGGATATGGCCCATGTACCAATATTTATGTTTCATTTGAATGTCATATGCATGTTACTGTGCTGATATATCCTATAAACAGACTCACTCTATATGAAATGAGGGTATGGTTCTCGGTAGCAATTGATAGATATGTAGCCAATGAAGGCAATTCAGATCTAATTCAAATTCCTTTCTCACTTAAAGAAAATGGAGGAATGCAGTTTGTGACTTCGCTCCAGATATCAAATATTTACTCCCAGAAGCCATTTTCCCCCCTCTTTCGGTTGACATGTATAAATTGCTTTTATTACTGAGAAGTGAGCGAATATTCATCGTGGATTCTGCTGGTGCTATATGCTATTGTGTTATTACACCTCATTTCTTTTAACACTACTGACATGAACAGGGGAATGACTCTAGTACCACATGCACGTAGATGTAATCTCGGTTACTATATTGAATTGCCATATTTTTATCCAATATCATCCTTCGTCGGATTTGTCAGTGAAATGAAAGAAGTCTCTCAACCAGTTTTCAGCATTTTGCCTTGTAAAGACCGAAACGTATCCCGAGGTCAACGTGTACAGACGTATGAAACGAGGACTGCAACGTGATGTGTGATCTAGCTACCCTGTCAGTGCTCGCACTGCAAAGTATTTTTTTATTATGCTTCAGATCTTGTAGGTTTAATAGCTTATTCACATCACTGTTCATGTTGCCTTATATAACATGAGGTAATTCTTCTAAATCTATGTCTGATATACTGAACTTCACCTAATATAATATGTAGCATTGCATTGACAATTAAGGACCTGGTATGATATTTATTGGTATGTTTTTGGAATCATAGATATGTTAATTACTGTCTTATTGTCAGCACACTCACAGTGGAATATTACCTTGTTTCATCCACATGTACACATATCAGAAAGCCTTGTAAAAACCGTTGATACAGAAAGGGGGTAGTCAGTGGCGTGAAATAATGACCTTTTGCAGTCTGTATCATCATAGTTGATGTGACACCTGCACCATTTCTTAGCGTGCATTAAGTCACCAGTCTTGCAACCATTACAACTCTATCACAATTAAGTAGTTCTGCTAACTTGTGTAGGCAGATCCTACTTTCTTGGGAAATGTGGTATGGCACATGGGAGCTGTCACCAGAACCCGGTGTGACAGATAATAGAGAGTTCTATAATAACAGTTTCAAATGTTTTGGGCCCATTGCATGAGCCTACAAAGAAGCTTTACCCATACACTTACTTCTTTCTCTGATAATTTCATAACGTTCTCCATTTGACCCCTTTGACATTTTACATTTAATTCATACATTTAAGCCAGACATGTCTTCAGAAAATGACAGCGTTCTAGGCATCGAATCCTTCTCCATAATTTGTATGTATACAGTAACATCGCAGGGTTCTTTCAAATTCAGACCTCGTTGTTCTGACGCAGACTATAGGACAGCTATCTAGAGCTATATTTACTCACGCAATGACATGTCATTTTCACAAGATGTTATTGAGCTAGGCCACGCCTGGGAAGCGTCGCATTAAGATTTATTTTAGATCTTTCGAGCTCGAAATTTTGAACTGTCAATATGGTATCATCTACATTTTTGTATGACGTTTTTCAATTTAAATTTCCATATAGGACAGCCCCAAAATAAGAAATGTTTTCGAAAATATTTTTAAGGATAATATCTGTAGGATTAGATACCCTCGATCCATGCTTCAAACCCTTGTTGATTCAGGCAACGATGCTGGAATGAAATGAGGAGAAAAAAATGGGACAGGGTTCGCAGGCGAAATAGAATCTACTCTGATTTTGTTGGGCAAATGTCAGAGGTCTAATCATTGCCGGAGAAGAAATTGGCAGGCAAAATAAACCTCGAAGCCTAGATCACGGACGGGGAAATATAGCAGATGTAAAACATGTGTGCTTCTAAACTCAAAATATTTGTAAATGGGTTGTAGTGCCCTTTGTTGAGAAGTTCTTTCTTTTGAGAGATTTCAAGGTTAGTGCCTACCCTTTCTGAACCACATATTCACATTTTACAGTATTTCTTATATCTTAATGTTGTTATTATTATATGTGTATGGAAAAGATATTTGGTATTATTTATCAGTGTTTAAAGGTTAAAATATTGGGTCAGAAAGCCAGTCAGCCATAGCTTTGATTGTTATGGACGTGGAGGGCTATTTTATAATTGACACAGGTGATCTTATTGATGATGCTGGATGAGACCAGCGAGGCACTTAAGAGCCCCCTATTGACCGTCTGGCCAATAACAACATCCATAGATCACGTGACTGGACACCAGAACTCCCCCTACCGGACACATGCCAATAGCAGGGTTCACGAAACGTGGTCATCATGCACTCGCCCACAGGACTAGTAGAGTATAAAAACCACTAGTCCTTATAGAATTCTGGTAGGCCTTAAAATATCCTCGGAATTTTCCAGCATCTTTTGTTGCAAGGTAGACTAATGACTACTGTATCGAATAACATTTAAAATACAGTACCTCATAATTGATAGAAACCAAAGAATAGAGAATCTATTTATTTATGTTAAATATTATAGACAAACATGTTTCCTTTATCTCTTCAAAAATTAAAAGATAAGTAAAATAAATACACATGAAGATAGTACCTATTTCAACTGAAATGAGATCTTATTTTTCCTCAACCAATACTGTGTGGGAAACTACCCATTTAATAGTCAGAGTGACTCTAAATCTATTTCCTCATCATCACAGGGATCGTATTAAGGGCTATGTACTCGTAAATAACGAGACGAGTACATTTTGCTGTGGACGAGTACCATAGCTAGTGCACTCGTCCACACTTGGACCTGGAATAGCCTTGAAAACGGCCACTATACAGGGAGATTCATGAAAATGACAATCAATGTTATAGTTCTTATTGCCAGTAGGCCTGGGGCAAATTAAACATTTTGCAAGTAGGAAACGGTACACTATTGTTAGTCAAAAATCTACCCATCTGAAAGACATGTAGATTAAAAGTAAAAATTAAAATTTGTAAGGGAGGCGACCTTGTCGCACCCTGGATGGGGGGTGGGGGTGGGGTGATGGTGTGTGAAGGATGAGAGTTTCTCCTAAATGAACTCGTTCATCTATTATTTATTAAGACAACAGCTCTATCTTGTTTTCACTTCTACAATTGTATCAATCTTGGATAGGTTGTGGACGAGTGTTGGCTGTTGTGGACGAGTACCTCCACCAGTCCACTCATCAAGTAGCCTACTGACCCAAAACCTTATAAATGTAATATTTCGGCAGGCCTTTGGAGTAGGTAAAAAGGGTCTAAATTCCCCCAAAATTACCACTCGCCCACAGGATGAGTGGCCAGGTAGGATCTACTAGTCCTTACCAAATTCTGGTCGCCTGGGGCGAGCGGGCGACCGTGTTTCGTGAACCCTGAATAGTGTGTATTGATTAGGGCATGTCCGGTGTACACTTGTCCATTGGAGGTGTCACAATGATAGGCACGCCCCTTTATCTCTAAGTTCCCGTCCTTTTTCTTTGACCCCCCCTGCCCTCCCTCCCCCTCCACACACACACACACCCTCCATCTCTGTCTCCTCCGTCTAGTTTCCTATGTGCATCAGTATTTACATGGTGTGATTGCTTGATCCACCAAAAGGGTTTGTAAATTTTAGATTGCCATGCTTCGATGCGTAGACAACGGCTGTTACCTATTAGATCGGGCTATTAATGACTTACGACTGAGATCATCATCAAACTATGTGCTGTATATATATATATCTCTTCTCTGGTCTAGTTCAAAGAGGGACTTTTATACGCCCAGATCATTTGCCCTTGCTTATTCTGGATTTCAGTTCAAAATTGGAAAAAAAAAGTTTCCGCCAATGGCCTTTTCCAGTATTGTGGAAAGCAATGCATTAAAGGGCCTACACTTGGATTAGAGCGGTTGGTGGACACCGATATATATGCAGGTCAGGAGACAGTATGTCCATGGGAACCATATCGATACCTATAATTCATGGAATGTCTTGTCTTCCTACCAGGGGCGCTAAATCTATTTGACCTTTACTCAACTTTTGCCCAATAGGTGCTGACGTAGCGCATTGAGAAATAGATTGGTGAAGGAATAGTTCTATCATTTGTGAATAATACTCTTAATAATAGTCTGTCTTGATATGTAGTGCCTGTATTGATTTCTAAGGCGTTCATCTTTAGAAGTAATTCTCGTCGATTGGTATTGTACTGCGAATTAAAATGATTAGACAATTAAGGGCGTTTGAATTATTTAATATATTATTAGTACAACAAAGGTTGCACTCCTTCCTATCTCTTTCAATACTGACAGGGGGATCTGGCTCATGTTTACCCTCTCATCTATCTACAAAGTTATCTTGCCCAGGGCATCTTTTCTGATTGAAATGAAATGATTCTTCCTAAGTCGCACTTGCGGCTGTTCTAAAGTTCTATGCATGGCAAACGAATGCATGTTTCATGTCGGTCTCACAGACTATCAGGTCGGTTTAGTTCCTTTCATCCATGGTTGGGTTTGCCGGAGATGAGCAGAGACGACACAGACACTGGAAAGCAAGACAGATGTAGAGGTGGAGTGGGGAGTTTGGTCGGTGGAAGGGAAGCAGGGAAGAAAGAGACAAAGATAAAAAGTATAGTCCTTGGAAACGGGGGCTCTCCTCTATCCTCTCATGTCTTTTTGTATCATGTATAAATATGATAATGATCTGTTACTTAATTACTGCCACGTTTCCTTTGTATCTAATGGATCAGAATGTAATGCCAACACTGCTCTCTCGACAATGTCTATCTGCTTACAGTAGTGTAAAGTCGCCGTGAAAGTCGCCTAGGTTGCCTAGAAATGCACAATTTGCACCCTCCACTTTTATATATAAATGTAGCACTGTGTTTCAGAAACTAGCTATTTTGAACTGTAATTTAAACCTCATTTTTGTATAATTAAATATGAGTTATTTGATAGGATCGTTGACGGTGAAATGTTCATCTTCAGGCCATTGATTTCCCCCACATATAATATGTATACATGTAGTTCACCTCCTCTAGAGCAGTAGAGGAGAGGTTCCTGGAACTCCTCCTGTATCCTGGTAGTATTGATGGTGGGATATGGCGATCACATGGGAGGCCGAGGCTGGCTTCTGACCACATACAGATGGGGAGTTGTTTAGTTGGAGAGGGAGTGCATGGGTTAGATTAGGGTTTGGGTGAATGGGTGCTAGTCAGATAGACGTCGGGTGTGTTGCTTGACTGCTCACAAGATCAGAGGGAGGTATGATCTGATCATGGGAATAGGAGGAACGTAGTCTGTTATTCCTTGATAATGGCCGGCAATTTTATTTTTTCCTATGAAGTAATGCTATCCTTTTTATGTCACTCGAAACCACATAAAGTTTGTTTGGTGCAATTATTGACAGAGTTCAGTCAGGGCTGGCTTAGAATCCATTAGATAGGCGTTTCTAATTGACTGCGAAAAGCGAAATATTAATCCAGATCCAGATCCATTTCTGGTCTCCTGAGTCGCGAGATCTGCTTAGACGTGGAAGCTATCATTTTCCTTAATTACATTCAAATAATAATGGGACTTAGAGTTTTGCTATCATAAATTCGTACTTGTTCTAAAGGATCAGTTCACTTGATGTATTTCTTGCAGTTACATTACCGAATGATGTTCGATTTTCTCTCATTGTATGTCATGAAGAGTTAAATAAATTTCATGTTACCCATTTCTTTAGTTTTGGTGGAATTATAACGAAATAATTCAAAATTTGTTAATTTGATTTCTAATTTGATCTTTAAAGCTGCATTCTCAGTTATTAGGACAAACAAATACTACCAAATTCAAACATTGTTTAACCAAAGCACTGAAGTTATCAATATTAATTCTATACACAAATCTGAAGTGGAATCGACCGAAAGATAAAGAGCGCTGGTGAGTGATGATATGGGAAACCACTGCAGCAAAGGATTTATTCGGCGGGCCACCGAAATAATACATATATGTGGACGTTCATGAAGTCCTAGTGGTACAAGAAAACAACTGGGTAAAATCCTCAACATATTTTTATTGTCAAATGACTTTCAAACGGATAGGAAAAAAACGGAACTAAGTAAAAACTCTATAGCTTTTGATCGATGTTGTAAACTGAGAATGTAGCTTTCAGTGAAGGATTGATCTACCATTTACGCCAAATTTGGCAACTACGGCGCAATGAGTTGACAGTTATATTAAATCACCGTACCACTTCTAGCATACACACTCTTGTATTCTTCTTCTTCCGAAATTTAAATCTTTTTGGTAGAGACTGATTCAAACGCTTCACGTTAGTTCAGTGATGGATGGGTGCGAAGATTTCGCCAAATCAATCTAAAACTTTTCTGAATTAATGCATGTTAATTGGCAGATACTGGAGGGACGGGCCGGCATTCAATCAAATTGATAGTGGCCTAAGATAATTCTCATCATCCACTTTTTCCTCTTTTTGTTTCTTATCCATCTTCGTCTGGGTGATAAAGCGGCATTTTGAAATGATTTCCACACACCACTAAATATTCTATATCGATCGTTTCCCCCTGAAGAACCCGAATGATGAGTGATCCAGTCTTAGGGCATATATATTGCGAGTCTCCGACATCAGCTGGAATGTATATCCTATATTTCACTCCTCAAAGCTTTTGCTTACTTTGAGGTCAATGAATATCGTCAGCTGATAATTATTCCGCAAATAGATTGCGTTCATGGTATGCTGGAAAAGCTGCCAAACAAATGGTCCTGGGGTTAAGGGTTAGTACGGGGTGGGTAGAGATGGACGTGGATCACTGCTGCTCCAGATCTGTGATTGTAACTGTAATTCTCGATTTAAAAATAAAAACTTAGCGATTACTTTGGTTTGTGCTTCTTCATGCATGTTATACAGCGTATACACATTTATATATATGCAGGTGGAATCATGTTAAATTACTTTATGCCACTAGTAGAATGTTGCTGGTGCCAGTTCTCTAGACGGTAGTACTACATACACACAATGTATGTATAAATGAGGGACCAAAGCTGCCCCCCTCCCACCTCCCACCTCACTCCCCCCACCTCACCTGTGATGATGTATAGACCCATGCTGGCTGGCATCAGGTGCTGGGTAGAGGAGGAGGAGGTGGAGGTGGTTGCCAACTCCTCCTGTTTAGAGCTAAGGTGAGTCCACTAATGGCTTACGGACCAGAGGGGGCGGAATTCACGCCCTGACTTACTTGCGTTACACACACCTGAGATGAATGAAGACGGTGACCCGCCCCTTATTCGCCATTGAATCCATTATGATGGCTTTTCCCTTATACTAACCAAGTACCTTCATCTCCTTTAGTGGTGGTGGTCTTTGATATGGTGTCAGGTGAGATTTATTTTTTTATTCATATATTTTCAATTAATTGCAAACAATTAGCTCCTGCACCTGTTGTTTTCACATCTTAGTCATTGCAGCATCTACAATTAATTATCTGTGTAATGATACATGGATATGATGTCATCACATCGCAATGATTGTAATTGTTACCAATTTCTGCAGAGCAGCAGTGCTTCTGAGAAAAAGGAAGGCAATATTCAAACCTTGTTCTATTTTTTCCTCCTGGGGTTAGGACACCCTCTGGAAGACCTGACATTGAAATGTTTACTTGTCATTCTACCTTTTGGATGCAATAGATGAATTTATCTATATATTATATATCTATTGAAGCATCAAATGATTAACCCTAAATATGGCCATTAATAAAGACCCATAGGTATGAATCTCGTATTAATCAAACCATTATCTTAATACTAGGCTTCTCTAGGTGAGAATTAATGGTGATAGTTTACGGGACAAACCCTATAGGTGCGTATGGGCCGTAGCTGTACGTAACGTATGGGATCTTATGTCCCTCCACCCAGGTCTGTGTGTAGCCGTACACGTTCCAACATTCCTACGTTTCATGGACTCAGTCCAAAATCTAACTCTTTGACTACAAAGGTCTCCATTCGTCCTTTTCAAGTGATCCTCTATGGCGGAGGAAGTTGGTGAGCGCGGAAAATGGAGCTGGGAATGTAAAGAATTCTGTCTGGATTTTGCATTTTTCACCACAGAATATCTTCAGGTAAAAGCTGGTCTCTTTGACTTAACCAGAAACTGCCGTCTCGGGCTCTTGTCGAGCCGACTGCCGAGAACATGAAAATGAAATTAAAGCGGAGGAGGATTTATGAAAAGCGAAGCATGGCGATAAGATGACTGTGCCTATCTCTTGAATAAATAAATCTAGCTCAGTTGTTAAGTGCTTGGGTAAAACAATAACAATCAATCGCTTTCAAAATTCCCCTGTGCCGCCTAATGAACTGAGGCGTTCGTGCTTGATATCTAATCATTCTAGCGATTGAAGTCTTGAATGTGTTGAATGTTTCCTTCGGAGTTAACCCAATTTGGTGGTATCTAAATTTGCCATGGAAACGTGTAATCACCTTCGTGAATTCCTCAAGGAATGAAACGTGAAGTTCTGATGTCATATCATACTACCGCACCGCCTAACCCTACTCTCTCCATTTTTTATTCTTCGCTTGTGGACCAGAATTTTTTTTATTCTTTATCTCCTTAAGAACATATACACGCGAATCAGTTATAAGACATCGCATGGCAACTTGACAAATCAAAACAAATTATTAGTCACTGTCATGCACCTATAAATAATCGCTTCTCTCAATCATTGTTCAGTGGAAGTATATGTAAGCAATAATAATTGTGTGTTACGGTTTAACAGAATCATTGATATATGGAACTCAGGCGACTTATTTCTCACTAAGCATGATCTACCACTAGTACCAGGGACACCAGGTGTTCAACGGCCCTCTGATGAATTTATGATGGATTCTCGGTGGAATTAATGTTTTTAATCTCGGCATGCGATTGCTTTTTTATCATGTAATATTGATTGTCTTTCGGATGACCCAAGCAATTTGGGAGAGAGTGCTTGACCCACATTCCCGCCTTCCTCGTGGCCCTGATCGTCTTTTTGGTAATTGTTATCCCAGGGAATTCTCATCTTATTCCATCCTGTATTCCCAGGTGATGGGCTCCCAGCAGAGCCATTTGTCCATACACCTTCCCTGCTTATCGATAAAAAATTCGCTTATTACCTGCTTGGTCGTCTCGTTAGGGGCCATTGTGAATAGCCGTTTATGTGCTTTCAACATAAACTTCAAGCATCCAACGACCATTATTTACTTAATTACTCCAATCCCGCGGGCGAATTAACTGGAATTCTTCTTTAAAATGGTGTTTATGGCATGTGAGTGGGTCGAATTTATTTTACATGTCGATACTCGTTTACCTTTCTTTATTGACTTAAATTTTTAATGTAGGTCATGATTGGAGATGGCGAAAAGGAAGCCGCACAATGACACTCAGATACTAGCAGGTCGATGTAGACAAGCGAGCAAGAGATATAGAACTATGATGGATAGATACACAGGAGAATCAGGCAGTGACAAAGACCCTGGGAAATGAAACCGAGGAAGAAGGATGGGGAGAAAGCAATAAGCTTATATTGCGGACACATAGCGTACATTCTGGCTTTACTATATGAAATTATCGGATGAATATCGGCCACGCTATCGGATCGTATCCCATACCGTCGCCCATGGAAACAGAATTAGCAATTATCCCGCATTATCCCTCATTGGAGCCCGGAGTTAGCATTTGTAATTAACTGTGGGCTTTTCTGAATGATGAATATGCGACGATTCTATTATCAAAGAATTACAGACAGTTATCCAACTTGCTATGTTGTAATACTCTCTGATGACATTTATTTAGATGATCTAGGGGTGAGCTTGGGGGTAAAAGGTCCACTCTAAAGGTCATGCCTCACAACAGTGAGGGATCAGAACATAACCGAGGCATAACGATTCAGCGTCTCTTACACAAGATTGTCCAAATCTACTTCAACTTCAGAACGTCCTTCACATGTTCAATATATCTTAGGGAAGAATTCTTATGTGACATAACCTTGTGACACTAGTCTTATTCATCGTTATGCGAATAGTCAAAATAATTTTTTTTTTTATAAATTTACATTTATTGTATATATCGACCATTAAACATTTGTGTGACCTGACACATGTAGATGAAAGAAAGAGTCGGAGTAGACATGTAAGTGATGAGAGGTTGTTAGAGTCGGGGGCCCAGGTTAGCTGCAGATTCTCTGATGCACCCACACCATCCCTAGGGACTGAGCCTTGCGCAGACTGTTGCATGACCACTTTTTTATCACCATCTCTCATGATTGCCCTGGGACCGTTCAAGTAAACATTGATTTAGAAAATTAGGGATTTGACAAATGTGCTCTGGGGTGCGATGACCTCGTTCTTGCTGTATCAGATGTATATATGTAAGCATGGTCCTTTTATATGGATCTAGGCCAACGTTTGTGATAAATCACATAGAAAAATGATAAAATAGGCCTGGTACATTTCTTTATTTGTGAGGTCTGGGGGTTGTAATGGGCATTAGTTTGGCATGCTAGGTGGCCACAAATGACAAGGTGAATGCCAACTCTGAACACTGAGTTAATGTATTTGTTGGTTACAGGTTTGTCACTATTGACTTCCAACATGATCCCGGTGACAGCACTTTTACCTCTTGAGGTACCTTTCTAGTTTTGACACCGATACGAGCAGAAAAAGGCGAGCTGATACTGTCATGTGCTTCTTTAGTTACAGTCACAGAAAGTGGCGATACGTCACAAAACCTTCCCCACATGATATTGTGAACAATTCTTTTTAAGTCTAGGCCCAAAGTTGAGAGAGTCCCTTCAAACGAAGGGAAAGCCTCTCGTCAGTAGGCTGATATACCATTCTTATCTGATCTGAGGGTTTGGACCTAGAGTGTTAAGAAAAGGCAGGGGTTTCGCATGGTCTACATATAAATATTATGATGATATATATCATGGATAATTTAGCATGTTATCATCTAAATTACTGGTTCAACTTGTAGATCTCTGATGACCGAGCATGTTAAGCTCCAGGGCAGACTTGTTTCCCTCTGTGCTGATTTGATATCGGCCGATTGTTAGTCACAGTTCGCCAACATATCATTTATCCCATGTACCCGTGTAGTCGAGCTGAGATTCAAAATGGACCCTCCCATTGCACATATATGGCACTATTGATGAGTCCATTTACATAACATTATTTATTTCTGCCATCTACCCTCATTAATAATGAATAGAATAATTATTGAGCTGAACTTTACATCCACATATTTAAATACTTTTTAACGTAACCGGCATGATAGCTCATGATGTCTGCCCAGAATTCGGGCAAAAAATGTGCTTTGTTTGAATTGAAATTGAATCAGGACGCGCTTCCTCACACAGGGGGTGGGGTGGGGTGGGGGTTGGGGGACTGGATCATGTGTGCACTGGTTCATTTAGTTATTCGCGGCGCGGACACTGAAGTGGCTTACCATGCACACAGTTATGATTATTTTCCACTATTTCATAATGTTTTCGCAATAAATCATTTTTATATAAAATCGAAATATCAAGGACACATAGTCTTAGACTTAGTCTTAGACCTTTAGAGACCTTATTCACCACTAAGCCCACCACCACTAGATGCTGGGTTGTCCTAGATGGCCAGGAACTGGTTTGTTTTCTCTTGGTGTGACTCATGTAATTACTTGACTGTCACCATTGTGGCGCACATCTTCCCTTGTCCTCCTCTGTATAAGTAACTCATTATTTACTCAATCCCCTGGGAGTCGCCTCCCTCCCTTCTAGCCTCTCTTCCTTTCCCTGCTCTCCCACCTACACTCCCTCCTTCTATAGGGAACTGTTTTATTGCAGTTGTCCCTGCGGATGTCCTGGAATCCAGTGCCATGATTCCCAGCAATGTCAAATAAATATTGTAATATAGTTTTTAGGATCGCTGTTTGGAGACTAGGCACTCATTTCTTATCTTCTCTGGTATTAACAAATAGTTTGAATTATTTTTTGCGAAAGCATACTGGAGATAAAATGCATAACAACTCCTATGGATTTTTGTTTTCTCAGCTATTTATAGCTGAGAAAACAAATGGGTCACTATGAAATGTGCCAATCACTGATACTGGATCTACATCTGTTAATATTCTTTAGCTGTCTGTGAGGTGTTTAAGGATGCCTTATCTAATCCTTTCGATCAGGTCCTATATTTCACACTTCACTGATTCAATCAGTCATAGATTTCACACCTAGACGTTATTGAAGGCTGATTGACAGCCTTTCTAGGTTTAGCCAAGGGAGTTGATTGGCTGTTAGTTAGATGCTTCTCCAACCATGATACTGAAGGCCCTCCCACCTCCCACACCATCCCTCTGCCCACCACCCCCCTCACCTGCCTCAGGTGCTCAAATGGACACTGCTGCCCAACACATTTTCTAAATTTTAAAAGTAAGTTACCAACTATTTAGCTTAGCCTAGCTTACTACTTTTTTATACAACCAACTTTTTTTTTATGACCAACTTTTTTTTTTACGACCAACTTTTTTTTTACGACCAACTTTTTTCAATGACAAACTTTTTTAACGACAATTTTTTTACGACCAACTTTTTTTTACGATCATTTTTTTTTTACGACCAACTCTTTTTTTGACGACCAACTTTTTTTGACGACCAACTTTTTTTGACGACCAACTTTTTTTAACAACAATATTTTTAACGACCAACTATTTTTTAACGACAATTTTTTTTCAACCAACTTTTTTTTTCAACCAACTTTTTACGACCAACTTTTATTTTACGACCGACTTTTTTCAACGACCAACCATTTTTTTTTTCACGACAATTTTTTTTCACGACCAACTATTTTTCAACGCCAATTTTTTTTCAACCAACTTTTTTTTACAGCCCTGGCTATTGCATTGCACACTACTTCCCTCTTCAAGAATCAAACTACTGTATAACTATAAGTTGACATCAGGCACAAATGATTGTTGCTGAGAAAATCGTTTCCAGTGGAAACGCCAAGTATATGAATTAAGTTGACACTGATTACAAAGTTAAATACCGTAGTGGCCCGTTTATAAGCCGGGACCTGTTTATAAGCATGCAGGCCGGGGGTATGAGGGTCATGAAAAAATAAAATTCTCTAAAATTTAATTCTCAATTAAAAGCCTATCTCAATTGCAAGCTGGGGCTAAATGGGGGTCGAAACAAATATAAGCCCGGGCTTATGAACGGGCCACTACGGTATGTTAGCAGTTGATCAAATCGGTGCATAACTTGATAATTAGTTAACTTAGTACTTGTTATTTCCCTAATCCTTGCTGACTGCGTTGTCAGAGGCCGTTCGTGTGTAAGGCTGTCTCAGTATTGCTAAAAGCAATAGGTGGTAGTATACTGCCCCAGGAGGTAGTAGAAGGCCAGCTGAACTAAGCAGCATGGTACAACATAAAACAGCCAACACACACATATATGATGGCGATCATAATATTTAATAAGAATAACAAGCCGTTTGGTTGGGTAATGTCATAGAATGACTGATATGTTTTGCATTCATAACCAGTATTGTATACGATAATGGTTATGAAGGCAAAATAGCTAATTGATCCATAAGCAATTACTTAAGTGAAGTCCATATCGTTTTAAGCCCGTATACCCCCAGACAGTCGGTGCCGATCCGTCCGACAACTTTTAATAATATTGATGGCTCTTTTTGCTATTAAAAGCTGGTCTTTCCCCTAATTACCCCTTCGATTATTTGATTGATGTTTGGTCCCAATGGCCACATGTGCAGAAGAACGAGTTGGCATTGAAAATGAAGTTTGAGGTATAACTCAATTCTTTCCTCATTGATTTAAAGCCATTTTTCTCGTCGTTGATCCTAGTGACGTAATTCCTTTCCACGTTCTCCACCTAATGTAATATAGTTCTTATCGTCGTGTCCCGATTCCAACTTTGATGTTTGTTCGCCTGTTCCAATGTTCTCTGCCCCTCCAAATTATTGTGTTTCAATGTTCATTTGCTCTCCAAATTACTGAATTCAAGTCATTTTAAGCCGGAAAAATCACTGCTGATTGACAAATTTGTAACCGCCCATGTGCCCAAGTCCTTAGTGAGTACTCCTATCTTCTATTTTACCCTGTAATGGCTTATCTGCCCTCTACTCCCCCCCCCCCCCCACACACACACACCCCACCCGCCACACACACACACACACACCTAATTTTAATGTACATTTTTTTTAGGTTAATATACATATCAACATATCTGCTGATTTGAGCCAACAACCCACTTACTATACTCTATACATCGGTATAATAGCTATCATGGACTATCTTATAAATATGTGTTGTTTTCACCAACGATACACTACTCCTAGAGTATCTTTGTTCCTCAATGGCTGTGAATGCTGTGCTTCTCTCGATCTTCATTCTACTCCACGTCTGTCTGATTTCTTATCTCTCTCATTGGATGCTCGCCACCGGCACATTCAACACGAGTGTTTGGGTGTTAAAGCACCCGCCATGTGATGTTGTGTACATGATGGTAGCCATGGTTACCTCACGCGCCCCAAGTTTGTATATACAGTGATTAGCTCCGACTCGTACCTTTCTGGAGATACGCCCTCTCTCGGTCTCTCTTAGATCTCCCCTCTTTAAATCAAAGAAAAAATAAATCATTTAAATTTAGGAGTGCAAATTATCAAAGCAGAAATAGTATAATTCTAGTTTAATAGTGTAATGATCCTAAATCATCCATCACGTAATCAAGAATGCATTTACATGTAAATTGGAAAGCCAACAATATATTAGTAGAGGCTCTACTAATATTGACCTCCTGTCGTGGGAGGTGAGCAACACAATGTTGTGTAATTATTACATGTGTTTATCCCCCAATTACTGCACTGCGCTCTGATTGACGTTGGGCAGTGACTCACTGTTAGTTTGCCCGTAGACTTACCAACTGAATTATGGAGATCCTGAGCTTTGCTGAATGAGTTATGCCCAATAGCAATGAATTAGCACATGACTCGTGTATATGTAGGCAGAGTGAGAAGGTTAGCACCAGTTTCGAGCTCACAACCACTCTGTTTTTGGTTGTGTTTGACAGATGACTATTTTATGCATAGTCACGATAGTGTGGGTGTAGAGAACATATTAAACTCGATCTCTAATATTATCGAAATAATTAGTTGGGCACTACTGTACATGTCCTTATCTTTATTCTTAATTTCATGATGGAAAGTATTACTGTACGGTAAGTTAAATGAAGGGATAGCGGAATAGACATCTTTTTTTTCTTGATTCCCGCTTGATACTAATAAGGTGGAAACATTCCTTTAGTCTTACATCAGATTATTCCGCCATTTTCCGCCCTAGATTTCTGTATCTGCGGAGATTATCAGCTAATGTCAATAAAACAAGGTGATGTCAGCTCTAGTGGTTTCACGAACACTCCATATGGCCGATGTTAAACAAAGGTTGTTTAGGGGCACTGAGGGGAGGTAAACAAAATCCACGTAGAGAATGATAATACTAATAATGATAATTCCTGGCATAAGAGCTCCGTCCTCAACCTTTTCTTGTAATCGACGAGAATAAATATGGCTCCATATTTGTAAGAATGAAACATTTGAGGCGGCCCTTCCCTGGTATAGCCGCACTCAGTGCCCCTTTTGTAAGCCTGCATGGGTGCCCTCTCGCTCTGTTGTCACCCTGTCTGAATTTCTCTATAAGTATACATGCCTGACTGACCTGGCAAGCATTTGTATTCACATAATATTGAACACGTTGATACTCGGGTAAACAGGTCTATAACAAATCTAGTTTAATATCCGGCCTCTTGCATTTAGTTAATCCCTTCTCTAGCGTACCTTCTCTGTCCCATTTTATATGTTCCTGTAACAATGGTAGTCCACTAGTTCATACCTCCGTGAATATTAAAAAAAAATGGCTCGTATCTTTAATATGTTAACAGAGTATCCGTCCCGAGTGTCCCACCCGGGGCGAGGCGATATAACGACCATTGGCTGACAATAAGGGCTCTACAATTATCATAGTGAGTCCCTGCATTATCACGCAGTGAAACTCCGCATGTGCTAATGTTCATTGTTGTAACTGAATCAACATAATTTTTATGAAGGATGGAGATTTATCGATCGATGTGTCTTTTAGTTGGCGTGTGTGCAAGAGGTCTCAGGTGGAGTTGAAAACAAGAATAAAAAGACTGAAGAGGCAGTCCTAGGTTCAAACCCTCAGATCAGATAAGAATGGTATGTCAGTGATTAGACGCCTACTTCGGTAATCGGTTTCCTGGCCTAGGACTAGGCGTTCTAATGGGATTATAATGACATTTTGCGGTCATAATGGAATTATAATGGCACTTTGCGGTTTGAGGCGAGAGGCTTTCCCTCCGTTTGAAGGGACACACTCAACTTTGGACCTAGACTGGAGGTGGCGTTCGTGCAGGTGTGGACTCTGTTGTAGGGGCTTGTACATAATGCCCTAACATGGGCAGGCTCCTGGGGGACTCCACTCAGTGAAGACCACTCAGTCAGTGGAACAAACCGGACAAATAGCTAAATCCAGTCACAAGAAAGAGAAAATGTGGATCTAACTTTTTCTTGATATCTATTCTCTTTCCAAGTCTTCTCCTTGAGTCTCAACAGGGTCGTTTGATACGATTAAGAAGCAAACAATTGGGGAATAGTAAAACAGCCGATTCAGCAGTCTGACTCTCCATACAGCACTGCCTTGCGTTTGCTGTGATTTGCAAGTGTATGCATGATGTATAATATATTGATCTGTAGTATCTTTGATCATACTAAATATAAATAACGCATGCATACACCGCCCCACGCCCACACACGACATAATGTTACATTAGTATTTTAATAGAGTAAGAGGAACCATTGGTTGATTAATTATGTTGATTAACGACCGAGATGACCTGTAGATGGGTTATGATCGAAAGCCTTGCTATTCTTGTGGTCAGTGAGATCATTTGTGAGCAACCATAGAGATGCGTCCCTCCAACCTTAGAGTAATCCCGCTTTAGGAGCCCTGGACTGCAGAAGGGGAGGACATGGTAGGCTAGCTATCTAGCTACAACATATGATGCAAATAGATGGAAAACCTGTTAGGCCCTAGGGTGAGGCCATGCATCAGTGGTGGTCGTGTCCACGTCTAAATTACCAAAAGGGAAGTTTTGTTCTTGTGCCGTGGGCCCATCTGAAGATGACGACCGCGCTGGAAGAGTCATCTCTGAACAGACATATCTAGCAGATTTTTATTATGAATAAATGACTCACATTTCAACCACCCCACAGGGATAGGACTCGACTCGAGATCTTCTTCTCCCTCGGCCTTGATCGGTTAGAAGCCAACTTCGTACTATTTGCTATATAATTACTGAATATGAAGATTAAATTGGAAAATGGAAATTGGAAAATGAAGATAGCAAGTCTTCTTTATAATACTGAGAAGATATTTGCTACTCGGCACTACTGTCAAGGAGGACGGGCAATATCTTGTGCTGAATTAATGTTTGCGCTTCATGCAAATCGCTGCCTAATGAGTTCGTGGAATTCTTTCTGGGCAATGCACGTTTTTCTTGGTAAAAGTGGATTAATTGATGCGAATGAAGGGTAAAAAGAGTGTGGTGTGGCACAGAGAAGTTCTGGGCCGGCTGCTCCGCGGCACATACACAACAGATGTATGTACATAATTGATCGATTTAATTAGAATACAATAGCAGTGCTGCATATATATTAGTTTGTGTTCAGTTCTGTTCTTTGAGGGCTGTTTGTTTTTTTGGGAATTTATTTCAAGATAGCTCAAGACTTATCAATCAGCCTGAGAATACTTCGTGCCATTGGGATGCCAGAAGGTGGTTTCATATACATGGAAGTTACTCCTTGGGGAGTCATTTGGAAAATATCTTTTCTCCTTGTTAAATCTAATCTGATCAGAGACACTTTTCTAGAACTTTGAAAGCATAGCTTGGTGTAGCTGCAGACTTCCCAGACCTGCAAATGTTTAGTAGAACAACTGAACGAAATATGGTAGGAGGTCCTTGGTTTGACCAACGAGACTCGTTGGTTTGACGGTTGTCGACCTCTGATCCCATCAGGTTATGAGATGGACACTACAGAAGAGTATAAAGTTCTGATTGTAGTCCTTTCCACGGACTTTGATGTGCTTCACATCCTCAAGCAAAATGTTGGGTCACGAACAATGATGGAAAGGTTTCAATTATGCTATAATAATGATGCTTTAATTAGAAATGATGAATGACTGTCAATGTCACTCTATGGACAAGTCTGAACTGCCGTCCCCGAGCTTATTTACATGTACATGTATTTAAAAATGGTTAATTTCTATCGGTCTCTTGGCATATTGTCTCATCGATTCATTTTGATGATCACATTGTTATCCCTTTTTTAAATGTAAGATAATAACTTAGAGTTGGAACGTTAAAAGATGAATGTGTATTGGTCGAATTCTGCCAACCGGTAAACACTCTGAAGGGGTGGGTGCAGCATTAAATTATCCAAAGGACAGTTCAGGTGGTTGCATAAATTAATTTGTTTTTAGTACCTTCCCTGAAAAGATGAATTGCTTCCTTCAACAATTGAAACCTTGGAGAAAGATTTTCAAGATATTTCTCGTAGAATGATTACTTCCGAGGCAATGCGTTATCATCCCTAATCTACGATTATTAGCTGACTGCCCCATTATAATATTATCATCATTATTTACCCTTTGTGGTGTATTACTATTGTTGCTATGTTAACAGTCAACTCCACTCTTTATCATCATTATCAATAGTTATTATTGCTTCATGATTATGCTATGTTCCATCGTGTATGAGGGAATACTTAAGCGCTAATTAAGACTTAGATGCAGCCGTATAGGCCGAGTTCAATGCACCACAGTGAATAAAACCACGACGTAGGAGTGGTTTTATGATTACTGTGTTGTCTTTGATCTCGGCATATACGGCGGCATCTAAGGCTTTTAGCATACAAAGGGCGGTTTCACTATCAAGGCAATAAAATACAAATTGAGCAATCAAGGTTGACCACCCCTCCTGTGAGTCATTAGGGGTGACCACCACTCCTGGCAGACAACCCCCACCCCTTAGTTGGCATATATCTACATTTCCATCCTGGAGGTTACACCTGCATTATTTTTTTTTTCTGTTGGAATTTCATTTCCACTTTCACAAGGATATAAAGTGACCTTAGCATACAGCAGGCCTATTCATTTAAGCTTATAACTCTTATACATACATCTCTTGATTTTTATTTGGCAAATATCTGACATACAATTTAAGTTTGAAATCTCATATATGTAAGGATTATCATATTTAGTTTATCATATTTAGTCCCAGTAGGTTTTACTTTTCTAAGTTAAAGATATTTGAAAAGAGCACAAAACTCATACATGAGAGAGACACAGAGAGAGAGACACAGAGAGATTAGATTTTAGAACATTAGATTCTAGTTTTTACCCCCAAATACCCAATAATGGACGTAGAATTACCAATCAAAGACCCAAATTCTTGTTAAGTTTGACACAGCCCATTTACACAGGAATTCCCAGAGTATTCATAGAATTTAAAAAAATAAATAATGATAGAGTGGAACAGCTCAAAAACAGCTAATCAGATTACCAGATAGAAAGGAACTGAGAGGGAACACATGAGGGTCATAAAAGATCATTTGTATTATTCAAAACATATTCATAAATAATCTTATATATGAGCTACAATATTGGAAAAAGCCTGAAAATGTTAGTGAGTTTAAGCACCATGCATCTAGAACCATTTTGATTGGTTTTGTTAAAGATTTAGCCAAAAAATAAAACTGACTGGTGGAGATATCCAACACCAGGAGGGTCGTAAAAAGCCATAAAGCCAATGGGGGGGAAGGCTTGGCAAGATGAGAGGGGCATGTGTGGCCTGATTTCCCCAGTCAAATCTCATGAAAGTCGTACAACATTGCTTTAAAGAATTTGTATATTTTCCTACAAAAACGCCCAGAATTACATCAAATTTGTGATAAAATTGCAATCAAACATGTCAGCGCCAATGATAGTAACATGTAGTATACTAATTCAAGTATTTTTAACTAAAATTAGCAATCCCTGAGAATGTGTATTCCCATGAGAAATGTACACATGTCATGAGGTTTTGCCAAATGGGTCTCCAAAAAGGATGCTGTTGTCTATAAAAACTGTCATGCACAAAAAAAACTGTGGTGCATGGCTAATAAAAATTCCTCCAGATACCACATGGGGCTGTGAACCACCGGATTTATCCTCACCGTTTTAATGAGAAAATAACGAGAAAACCGCCCTGCCGTATGCTAAAGTCTTATCTTACTTTTATCATTTTACCACATATATCCAGCATTTATTGGTATTATAATTTTACAAGAGTGGCATATTTTCCATACTTGGTGTCATACCAAAATTAATGGAAACGTTAACTCTGTCCACGTTAGAGCAATCGGGATTCACTTGTCTCTAATAAAGATGTATTCAGGTGGACAGAGTAAGGAGGCACCACAGAACTTAGAAGCGGGTGGACCTGGTTTATACCGCATGTTAGCTGGTTATTTAGAGCACATTTACAGGTAGCAGGTCCCATGTTAGTTGTCCTTTGCCAGCTTGTGTAAGGCAGCTTGAGTCGGGTGCATAGTAGTATAGAATAATATTGTGAACTCAGAAATGTGGGCGAGTCGGCACCAGGTAAACCTGATCAGTTGCGGGATCTTGTAGACTTGTTAATGCCTCCCTTAGCAAATGTTTCTCAGGGTTCATAAAGTTTTTGTTATTCGTGAGGCTGCGGCTGGTTGTAGCTTGGAAACTCAAACTGTCAAACTGCCACATTAGTATATATTTAAAAATAGATATAAATGGTATGTTGATATCAAATGAATTTGAGTTTTTTGTGTGAAACACTGCAAACAACATCTCATCGTCAAAGTTGCATTCCAGGTATTCTGCTTAGCTGCCCGAGTGTCCCATACTCGCTCGGGGTGCTAGTGACGAATATTTTGTCTACATTCCAGGCTAGTTTACCCCCCCCCCCCCCCAACACACACACACACTCCCCGAATCAAATGAAAAAAAAATCTGGTATGTAGTTGGTATTTCACAAACGAGAACTGGACACACTCGTAGAGATGCAGCATCAACCTTTATAAAGGATATGAGCAACAAAGTGAAACGTTTAATTTGTATTGCTGATATATGATCGGAAGTCAGATTCAACAAGATCCAGTAAAAGGTCGTTCACATTTGTATGAATGTTCAGATTATTTAAATGCAAATATTTTATTTTACAGAATGTTTAAATATGCCAATCCAATGTTCATGTAAGAAAACTCAGCTTACTGTCTTAGGACAGGTCTTTACTCTGTAATCCATATTAACAAGTTAAAACTACAATTCCATCTGTGGCCAAGATTAACTAAGGTGTGGACCTTGAGCTAGTAGTGGCCAACTATTTATAGGTACGTTTTCACCTGAAATAAAAAGCAACCGGAGAGAACTCCCAAAATTAGAAAAAGAAATCGACCATCATCAAGGTGACCTATTATAAGTAAAAACTTTTATTTGTTTTTTTCTGAAGCTGAAAATGAAGTATATATGTCAAAAATTGAAAGGAAGAATTGATATGCTACTGTCAATGGAAAGAATATTAAAAATAAGTTTCTCTATTGTGATAAATACATCGACTGTAGGCAGGAGAGCCAGTCTAGGCTCACGTACAGATGTAGGTTACTGGCGTGAGCCAAGCTGAGAATTTGACTCTTCTCGGAGCGAGCGTTGACACAAATGAGAACCGGACAGTCAGGTCGTGTGGGGCGAGTGGGGGCAGGAGGTCCACAGTCCCTACTGTAGTACAGCATAAATAAACCCAGGTAACTCCTCCTCACTCAAAATGCGTCCTGCATGTCTTCATCTGCTGTGATGGTTTACTGTATCTTTACTCTCGCCCATGGACAGCAGCAGGCATGTGTGGTGATGGGTTTGTGAAACAACTTGTCTGTAAACATGTGATTGAAGGAGAAATATGTTATTATTAAAAACACGATTTGGAGGAGAAATATGTTATTATTAAAAACACGATTAGCAGGAGATATAGTTATTATTAAAAACATGATTTTTTGAATGAGGAAAAATGAGTCTGATCTTATAATATATAGGAGTAAAATACACGTATTTATCCAATTTACACCTATTCTACTCAAAGGTCTGATTTATAGTACTACTATTGAAGTGCTGTGGGGTTCTTGCCTCGGCCCGCCCCCGCCCCCGCCCCTGCCCCTGCGGCCTTGTTTTATCTACTGTATGATATAATCATAGATATAATGGTAGCCTGGTCTGATTGTGGAATGTGCTGGTTATTATCCTAATTTCATGTGGTGGCCCCGGGCTGTCAAGATAATGCAATATATCGATACAGACTATGATTAATGAATTGGTAGAGAGGCCAGCACAGCAATCAGTCCATTACATAAGTATAAACAAATTACACTTATGTCCTGCATACATGCAGCATGGGGGCACGGCGTACTGAGCCCTCGATTGTGCACACCGCAGACACCCTCGATCATCTCAGCTCTAGAGAGGCCCTCGATCTATTTGATTAAAGGATTTATCTCAGATAATCCCCTGCTGTCTGCCTCTGTAGTGATAAATATAGGGTTAACAAATACTAGAGTTATCCTGGATTCGTCTTAAATACACCAGTCTCAATCCTCAGTCCCTCTTTGTTATATAGGTTATGTGTTGGCGATGCTATTGTTCATATATATGTGTCGTGAGAAAAAATCCCTCTTTGTCAGTTATAAATGAGGGATACTGTGCATTCATACCAGGACTATGTGTCATAGGGTACAAAGGGAACCCAACAGGGTCAGCTGACAAATAGGTACGCGGGTTTATATGTACGAGAGATATATTGGACTGAATGTGAGCCAAAACTATAATGCATAATGGGGGTTTACTTCTATTATATGTGTAGTATATTGGTGCCACTGATATCATGTGGAAAATATAAAAGGAACCTATTACTCTAAGCCATCTAAGACTTAGATAGGCTGACTGACGAGTTCACAATGAATATAATATAATATATCATACTGTAGCCATAGGGATGAATGGACCATGTAGGAAACAGGTCAGGTATATACAGGTTAATTTGCTTACATTTTATACCTGAACCTAAGCTGCGATATCGAACTGTTAGTGTGCTAACATGCGCAGTTTATTTGTCAAATGCTATTAAGTTAAATGCTATTAATCAATGTTTAGTTACTCAAACGACTTAGCATTACTTTGAGTTTGATATTCGAGACTGTGAAGCTTGCTTTCTTGTCCATCGATCTCTGATACATAATACCTACCTCCTATTTGTTAGTCATATTTTACTGCCAGCTTATTAATACACCTACCGTAGTACATATATGCATATCGATTGAGATGATATGTCCCAGGAATTCCCGTGAGTGCGATGAAAGTGTGTCTATATCCTGGTAACAAGATTTTAATCATATCAGATGTATATATTTGTATATAAATGTCGGGGATATTACCAATAAAATACATTTCAGTTCAATAAGTGCATATTTTATTACTTGTATGCCTGCATATATATAGATATTATATGCTTGCATTGAGATAGCTAGGGCCGATATATATTCATAGCTGGATATACTAAAAAGGTACATGAACACTGATATTCATGGAATACCGACTATATCATTGGCGTCAAGCCTTCCCGATGGTAGAGTATATATTGCGATAGTGGGAGTTTATACCAAAATGGCCCAAATACACTTAAAGTAAGTAGAGTCTTTACAACAGCCATGCTGGCATTTTCGCCTCTGGATAAATGATTTTTTCTTGAGGGTTATGACACAAAACAACAGCTGATGTAGTGTGGTTCGTATTGACATAAATATCCATGAACAAACACACCACACACATGTATATCAGATGTGGCGCTGGCTGGTAAAAAGTATAAGGAGAGTACCACTATTGTGAATGAGTTTTAATGTCTCGGGGGGAGGGGCTGCTCGACAGCCTTTTACATGATCCCTCTGTAGTCATTATATCAATGGAATAAATAAGGGAAGAGTGAGGGAGTGAGGATGGTGAGGTCAACAGCAGGCCCTCAACTCCACCCCACGTTAATAACACCAGTCATGCTCGCTTCTCCCTGATACCATGTAAGCTGGCCCTTATTACCCCTATGCGTGATCTGCGCATGTTTTTGTGAGGAAGTTGGGTGACTGTGCAGGGTCAAGGGGGCGTGGTAGTGGCGATGAGCCCCTCCTCGATCCAGCTACATCATGTAGCCTTCTATCCTGAGGTGCTAATTAAGTTATGGACAAATAAACCTTTGCCAATTACCCATATATGCATTCGTCTCCCACTCTTGCCTCTTAGATTAGAAAGGTCTGGCCCCTCTTTCCAATATACTACCGCAAATCGATACAATAAATCAGGAGTCTATGGTAGTAGCGGGACGACTGTATACTAGCATCATTCAGGGTGGGGGATATTTCCCCATTGCCTTTGACGTTTGGGTTATGAAGCGACATGGATCGAGTGTTCGTGTTATTGGAACATGGTGTTTTTTATCGGGCTGCCCTCTGGACATCCATCGCCGCTAGCTGTCAGTGGATATAAACAGGGTAATGCATGATAGGTTAACAGGCTAGTGAGTTCCTGGAGAAGGACTAGGGATCAATAGCCAGGGCCAAGTGGGGCAGGTGGTATGGCACAACCAGGTCATCAATATAATAAGGTGTGGTGATAAACAATACCAGACAGTACTACAACACTGACACTTGGCATCCTACTAAGTCAAACAACTTGGCCAGTCTCGCACATCTTTGAGCATTTATTCATGTATATATATGCAGATGTGTTGCATTTTGATCCCGGCTTATTTCTAGCTAATAGACCGACGATAATTGTTTTAGAATAATCCTTATGTACTTGGGCTATAGTTGATCGTTTTCAGATTCTCTCTCTGAAGTCCGTTTAGTGAGCATTGAATTACTAATGTTTTCTCTCGATTTAAAAAGTACTGGAAGGTATAAATTTGTGGTATTCATTTTTGGGGCAGATATTGGAGTTCCATTACTTGGAACTTAGCCCTCCCCCCGACCCCGGCCGGGCCCCCTTGCCTATATTTTATATTTCAGAGGAAATACAAAAAAATGGGAATAAATCTACATCGAATTAATTATCAACATTTTTATTGGGGGTCTTTCGAATTCCTATTTTTTAGATAACTAATATCCGGAACCGCAACAGATCTGCTATATATAATGCTAGTGTTTTGAAGCTCTTAACCCGTCTTTTCACTATTACAGGCATATATATGCACCATTCTTATATGTTTACATAATGTTTATGTTTATACCTTTGTATTTTTCAGGTGAGTCTTTGATTACATCTGATGTGATTTCATTATACATGTCCTAATGATATGGTGAGTACACGTTTAGATCTGACCGCAATATTCGGGCGACACTTCTCTACTAGTTTTACGCCTTTATACATATGTACAGTCCGTAGTACAAAGCAGGTTTTGCGTTCCATCTCGCCGCATACAGCGATATCATAAGCTAAGGCTAAGACTAAGGCTAAAAGTGTTAATGGGAAAAACCTGACCCCTGAAAGTTAGGGAGTGAAACCTGCTTTGTACAGTACTACAGACTGTGTATGTATTCCTCGCCCCTGCGATTGTTAATGTTGGTAGTTAGCCATAGTTCTCGTCTCATTAATGTAATCAGATATTTATTTACCGAAGAAGACAACATCAATTCATGGAAAATTGACTCCATTGTTCAAAGGAATGCCAGGTACACTGGGGTGGATGATGCAGGCAGTGCGGTGCAAACAAGCGTATGCATATACATGTATAGGTTCCCAGATATTCATGCATTCGGAAAGAGACGCTTGGCAATACCAATAGATAACGCATTCATCAAAGCATAGAAATCTACAAAAATGTGGAAAATTGTTTCTTAGTTTCCAGTGAACAAAAGGTGTTTTGCCATTTTTAGCAGCTCAACTGGGCAGGATTTAAAATCGAGTTCTTTGTGCTACCCATGGTTCGTACTTTGGAGTTATTCCCAGATAAAGAAGTTTTTTCGTTCCCATTTTGGAGCTAGGATATATAAACCCTAGGACTTTATTTCATGTATCTGAAACTATTGATGCGCATCCCTTTGCCCCTAGCTTCTATTCACGTGGATTTACTGAAATTGAAAAAGCAACGTTCAGATCTTTGAAGTTGTAGCTTTCAGGGGCGATGAAGTTTACATTAAACCGGAAGAAATGAACTGAGATGAAGAGGGAATTCATGTCTAAGATTGCATTGAAACTGAACCATATACAATTATATTACTCTCTCCAGGCGTGAATAACTTTCTACCCCTGCAGCGTCAACTCCCCAATGGCTAAACGACTTTCTAACATTTAAAAAAAGAAATTATATGCATACATTATGTGTATGATGGGATTCTAGTAGTAAAATCTGGAAAACTTATTGGGAGATACATACCGGTAGGATGGGTGCATGGTTAGTTACCATTTTGTAATCAAACCAATTTTCAATTAAGTTTGCCACACTTCTAAAACATATCAGCTAGATTTACAGCTTGAATAAATGAATTATGATTTTGTTTAGTCTGTATGCAGTAAAATAATTTGAAATGATCCACTGACAGCAATTGCATGTTGAATACATATAACATATTATGTGGATGAGGAACGAAGAGGATAAACCACTAAATTGTTGCACATTTTAGGGGCTTTATTTTCACATATTACTGCCTGTCCACTTGCATTGAACCTGTTCAGGGCTTCATTAGTCACACAATATATATATGTATGTTGTATGACTGAGCTTAAGTTTCTCTTATTAGGGTCAGCGTATTTAGCCTTGCCTACAGGATGCGTTAGATCCATGCCTCTTATACACTGGTGACTGTGTACCTCACCCAAATCAGGATAGAAAAATGGCATGTTATGTAAACATGTCAATCACATGTGATGAAGTGGGCCGGGAATTAGAGGCACCAAAAACATTAATGCAAATAATCATGGCTGATGGATTGTGGACTCGGTGTGTGACTGACTACTCACTAGTATAAGGGTCGCCATTTCCCACTGAGTCTGATTCGTTTCTGATGAGGAGCTGCAGCTATTGTATTTCCATTTGGTAAAATACTCTTCAGTCTTGTGTTTCCCGAGGTGATCATTAGAAGCAACAAATGAATACTTGCCACAGCAATATGTTTCGGAAATAGTTTGATATACTCTGACTACATATTTGAGGGGCTTCCACTTTTTCATGTCTGGGTAAAATCATATATAATATTCATGTGAAAAAGCACTGAGTCGAAAACAAATATCAGTCCTGTACCTTAAATAACTGAACATGATACCACTATTGAGTTTAAACATAAATCGTTTATTCCGTGACTAATGGGCACTCATTCATGGAACATCTGCTTGAGGTACACAAACCTGACCCACATATTATTCCCATAGTTTACTGTGTAATAGTCAATATGTATATTAGTTATAATATATAAATTATACACACACTCATATATCTCATTACATTGTTTTGTATAAGAGAATTCATGTGTGTTCATATACTATATAAAAGTTTCTGGTTAATTCCATTTTAATTGTATATAATGTTAATCAATGACCATAACAAACTATGGTGAGTACATATATACACGTACATGTTGCTGTTATTATCGCACAGGTCCAAGGACCGCGGGCTCCATGGATTTGTACTGAGGCTATTTTATTTGGCAACTGTACAAAATGGACACCTGTTGTGTCAAGATCATAACGTTGACTTATGCATGCTGAATTATGCAAGATTGGACCAACAAAGGGCGCCCGATTCATGGAACTTCTCTTTCCTTTCTAAGCGGTGTTAATTAAAGAGTTGCATATTTTCCATGCTTTAACACAACAGGGGCTTTTAACGTGTGTGGAACATGATAAACATAAACCTCTCCACCCCTTTTACGAATCAGGAAAATGGCCTTTTACCAATATGTATGTCCTCCGTGAATGGCTTTAGTTGAGCATTACTTGGGAACGTTGGCCCAGACACAAATAGCATTCATAAATAAACCACACCAGGCCAAGATAGTAAAAGTGTACAGTTGAAAAAATAGTAACTACCGAAAGCTGTCTGTAATTAGAGATTTGTTAGTGGGACACCAGATGTATATGGATAATTGACATGCTGCCAATGTATTTGTATTTAGCATGTCAATCCTGGCCGTGGCTTACTCTGTGTGTTGTATTTAATATAACACGTCTCATTGCGTGATGTTTGAGCAGTCGACAGTCATCATAATAGACCCATTCCATGCTAATGGGCCCTCAATTGAAAAGATCAGCTGGGAGATTTGGTATATTATACTTATTTATGTTATAAAACCACTCGTGATATCTAGATCGCATGCAATGTGGGCAGGTTCAAATCGTTTATATAGATCTAGAATAATTCCAAATTCATGAAAAGCAGACTGGGTAATTGCTTTGTTAGTTTTAGTCAGCCTGTAGATTTCATGTGTACCGGTATTCATGAGTAGGGATGAATTCAGAGTTGGTTCTTATAATATAAATAACATATTGGCTGTGATAAATAATACACACGTAGTTTGATTGAATTATAATACATTTCTGCGAGTAATAGCTTTTTAGGTCCATGAAGGGAAAATTACTTTTATTTTTCAATTGTGTGTGACCTGTGTAGTGTAGTGTATTTTTTGTTTAGACTGCAGCTTTAGAAATGCTTGCATCTTTTATCGCAGTATGTTTTTCCTATGGAACTTCTTCTTATGATAAGGATAATTTTCCTGATGAAAATATTCACATATTACTCATTTTGATGATGAAATCAACTGCACTCACTGTTTCCACCGAGGGATTCCTGAACCGTTAACTATATATGCACCTGAGCCATTTACAGAGAAACCTGGCTTTTCTCTTGGAAGATACATGACGGAATGTTAGGTCCTAAGGCACTCGTTGGGAATGAAGCTAAGGAGGACGAGAGAGCCCTCAGGTCAACTATTCTATTGGCCCTCGGGGCTGGAATGGTGTTGGGTGCACATTAGCAGGACCTCCATATTATCCCCACCCAGAAGGTGATTACTCTACTTTTAAGGGATTAACTGAGGCTGAGCAGACAATACAAGGGTCTGTTTTATTCATGCCTTCCTCCCTCTCGTGAGGGTCATCCATGTACAACCCTAACCCCTGGAGGTCAATCCCGGAGGATTTCCTGCATTTGCTGTCCCATGGTTTATAGAAAAGCGGAAAAGGAGCAGCAAGAGGTGGTGGGAGGGAGGGGGGGGGGCTGGTCAATGTTACTGGTGGGGGAGCTGGGGGTGGGGGAAATGAGGTGTTTGAGGGCTGGAATAGAGAGAGGGACGCAGGAGGAAATGGAAACCGGGTTGGAAGCGGAAACTGGAATCGGGACTGGAAATGTCAGGAATAATTAGCCGTCATATAAGGGCCTTGTGGTAAGAAACATTTTGCTACGTGTTATGCAGTTAGAGTGGGTACACTCGTGTCTTCTACAACATATAGCACCCTCGCCAGTGTTGGTTTCTTTTCATGCATGGATGCTTTGTAGAGATAACATCCAGAAATACGTACTGAATTCCCTGCCCCTGACTTTAAATAATGATATTTTCAGATGACCAAAAATCAAAGGCCGGCCATGTGTATAGCTGAATATGGGTACAGTCTAGGCTCAGAGCCTCAGATCAGATAAGAATTGTTTGGAGCTAGAGGCTTTCCCTCACTTTGGAGGGACTCTTTCAACTCTGAGCCTAGACTAAAAAAAACATTGTTTGGTCGTAAAGAGCTGGGTGGGGTATTGTATCTGGTTAGTGTTTCCCCTCTTGCCCAGATATGACCAAATATATATACAAAGTAGTATAGGTAAATGGGGCGAGACGCACCCCTACCAACAACCCCATCCCCGATATTGATTATTGACACATTAAGATAAGCAGCACATATTTAGCTTCACATACACAGAGAGAGATCACTGGACAGACATGTAACTGAGGGAACCCTCCACCTCAACTAATGAAAAGACAGGACCCCTGGACACGGCATTTTGAAAAGTTCGGCTCAATCGCGGCCACACAATGGTTGGTGTCAGATATCGCCTCATCACACATCACAACATCCAGACAATGTTTCCCATGTCATCAATGATCAACAGAGATCACTCCTTCTCTGCATCCGAGGTTTCCATGGTGTAACTGTAGGAGTGAGATGAATGGGGAGCTACGGAGAGGGCCATGTTCCTGCGCTTATTTGAGAGATGCAATTGTTGTGTTTTGATTGAGGTGTGGGTGGGAGGGAGATGGGGCCCCAGGTATGCCAGTAAAGGGCCTAGTCCACTAAGCCGATTCTCATGCGATTTTGCGCCGCAGAGGACTCTTTTGGCCTAACTTCTGTGAAAATCGCATGACAATCGGCTTAGTACCTCGCACGGGAAATATTATATACGAGCGGTCTGGTAAGCAAGGGATTTGTTGTTGAAGCTGTGTTGATACTTTTTCATTGCTGAGGTGTATGATTGAAGGAGAAGCACCAGGAAGAGCCAAAGCCTCGTTAACAAGTGTTTACAGCCTCTCTCTCTGCAGATACCAGGAGGCCATAGCTCTCGTGGTAGGCGAGATTGCGCAAAAGAGGCGAGATCTCGTCTCACAAGATCGCAAATGAAGCTTATTGTTTATGCTGCATGATGAAAGACCCCTTCTTCGTTGCTATGGCGACGTTAAAACCTGCTTATGCCATTTCAAGATCCTATAAAAGGGGGATGAAACATCCTTTCATGGAGTTAAGATCTAGAGCGATGTATAGGGTAAATGTAGAGAGGCCCTCTCAATGTAAGATCATTATTGAGGTTCTAGTCTTGATGTGTAAACCTGTGACCAGACGTTCGCCAGCCTATGGATCAACCTATTTCTATCCCCCAAACTGTTGGTGATTTATTTACTGATTTTACGATATATAATCATATGATCATCGATATATATATATATTATATGTGTGATCTAGCTGTGGAGGTTGAAGATATTTGAAATTTCAAAATATTTTCCACCACATTGTTTCATCCGTAAATTTAGGGCCTAATTGTAGCTGATTTAGGGTCTAATTAATGATAGCTAAACCGTGTACTGAGGCTACTATGGGGGGTTAGCACAGGCGTGCTTGTGTGCTGCTTAGTATAACCCTCATACATGGGATAAGCTTTGCTCCACCATTTTCACACTCGCAATGCGTAGGGCACTTGGCCGATCGCAAAGCATACTCTTCAACCTCGCCTCCTCAAACAAACTTAAGTTCTCTGCAAACAGGACAGATAACCTAGGCAGAGGAGCGCTTTTATCTCTCTCCCTACGTGCAGAAACTTCAAAATGTTACCTTTCAAATATTCTTTTCCTAATATGTTTCCTGTTCTCCAATGCTTACTATAAGATATATGTGAATGCAAATATTCGCCACACTTTAATTCTGGAGTTCCCAATCTCATTGGGGCAGCGCATCTTTTACAATGTTGCAGTCATAAGCGTTTATCCCAACATTTTCTGATAAAGCATTTCTATTTCTATTTCTATTTTCCTGTTGTGTTTCCAGAAACCCTGCTTCGATTCGTTAAACTAGCAGACGCCATGTTTCTGTTATCAATTTAGTATTTTCCTCCAGTAAGTTAGACTAAATTATTAGACAGCCAACCTCATCCGTACAGCTTCCTCTGTGCAGCCCAGGACGTCTTAAGAAAGAGAAGTGACTGGAAAGATTAAATTAGAAAACCTCGAATTAGAACATAAATATATTCAGATACTCGAGAATGAAACAAGCCAGACTGGAGGCTGCTCTAGATCTTAGCAGTATGAGGATCAGGATCAGGGATGTCTGTAAGGGTGGGGTGGGGGGTGGGGGGCAGGCCTTAGAGAGAAGTGGCAGTAGGGGGAAGGAGAACCTAATGTTTCTGGCTAAAGAAAGGTTAAAAAACATGGAAATAATTTGAGGCCTATCTATAATATCCATGAATATTTTCCAACATTTATTGTAAAGTATACAGATAATGGGCGGGAGGGTAGGGCTGCCCCCCCCCCCTCCCCCTGTGTACAGATGGCTTTGCTTGTAGAGTGAGTTGGTGTTGAGCCCTTGAGAAGCAGCAGGGTTTCACCGCACGCGCTTCTGCTGGTCGCAAGTGCTATCACAAGCCTTAAGTCAGGCCCTTCATCTGATCCATGTATACATTGCAGTGGCATTCATTACTCTATAAAAAGCCAAGATTGCATGGTCTTAGCCCACTCGGAAGGAAATCTGTTTTTCTCCCTCATTCTTAACATCCTCCCTTGTAGTTTGGGCGATAAAGCAGGATCTGAGGCATCCTTTAAGCCTTTGTAGTGGAGGCTAACACGTTATTGTGTAATTATAAAACTGGGCTCAGAACAACCACCTTTCTTGGTTACATACAGGGAACTTGTCTTTATCAAATGATGGACGTACTCCGGAGAATCCCCCATTGTGTTATCCATGGGAACTCCAAGGCTGGTTTCATTCTTATATTCTCCTTGAAGCCTTTGCCTTCTAGTTGTTTTCTGTGTAACCGAAACTCATTGTATATCATGATGAGACGCTAGCACTTTTTAAAAGTCATTCTCAGTGCGCATTCATTTAACGCAGCACCAAAGTAAAGTAACCACGAGTGAAGCTCCTGGCTAATGATCCACTGTCATGCTAGGTTTCTAATTCTAGCAACTGGTATGTATTGCCTGGTACCGTATGTTAACCTAGGGCCTAACCTGTAAATAGGTCCCATATTAGACGACTGAATAGATAGAAACCACATTTACAACATTAATATCTGTTTTATGAAATAGGTCCTCAGTTATTGCCTGTACCAAGGGTTTGGTTATATGATATTCAAATTATTTTAGTTTGATTTAAATAATTGTTTTAAGTGCCTATTCGATCATGACCTCAATTATAACACATATCGTTGATATTTCAGTAGAAAGTCTCACTTGCGATGTTACATTCTTGTGAATATTAATATCATCCATTTTCCCTATGTCGTACTACATTGTATGGACGTATTCTGCTCGGTGACACAACATTGGAGGGCTCGGCTCCGGGTATAGCTCAATGGAGATGTATTATATATATGTATGAGGGAGGCAATTTAAATCCATTGATCTGTCTAGACGATGCCTGACGTGGAGGAATGCATTGCGGTCAAATTATTTCGTGATTTATTTATTCGCCAATTCCCAATGCTAATCAGTTTTAATATACAAAGTGAGTAAAAATGTCCCTCGTGCGAATTGGAAGATACCCGCTCCATCCATCCTTGGTGCTTCTCCAGCGAGGCCCTCTCTCCCCTCTTTTGTCACAGGAAAAGGACGCCTCTGTGCCTTGACAGGTACTCATTGAAAAAGGGCCCTTTATTCTAGGAAGAAATGTAGAATAAAGCCCTTAGATGGGTAGGATATTGGTTGTTAATCTATGACTGAATGGCTTTGATTATATCCTTCTATTTCTGTGTTACTGTTTTACTGGGGGGCTTATATACATGAGCGTTGTTTTTGTTGGGAAAACATTCAATCACTGTTTGTTTGTAGTCACCGGGCAGGATCTTGTTTTGCCCGTTGGACATCCAAGTGAGGTTTGTTGTGGCGGAGTGGAACACGTACAGTGAGATGAATTTTCCGTGGCCATATATTATATACTGTAGTATAATTAGTGTTCACTTCGTGAAACCATCTGGAGTGTATATATGGAGATAATTAATTGTATAGACAATGTAACTGTAAATGTATCTCGTTTGCACCCTGGACTGGTGTGTGATCCTTGCCCGAGCGGCTGTTGTTATTTGGTGAAGCTATGTGGTAACGTTTACACTCTAGGCTCAGAATTGAGAGAGCCCCTCCAAACTGAGGGAAAGCCTCTCGTTCCAAACCGCAAAATGCCATTATAACCCAATTAGGTAGTCTATTCCAGGGCCAGTATTGCAGTAGGCGTCCAATCACTGACATACCATTCTTATCTGATCTGAGAGGCTCTGAGCCTAGACTGTTTAAAAGTGATCTTATCGTCCACCCTCCTCCCTGGCGGCCAGCTCCTCAACCATACATAGCTGCACCCCGTGTTGTCATATACACTCTGTTCAAGATCTACTTAGAGTAAACATCAAAGCCACCCAATGGTAACCCTACGGCAAGCCGCTCCAAGTAAATCTCAAATAGAGTGTACTGCACTATCCTGGGTTTTCCTATTGAATTTTTGTACTGTAGATAACACAACACTTAGTTTTAGGCCCAGCCCTCCATAGTGTCATGATCTATCATTAATACCATACCAATGTTAGATATATCATTTAAGCTCATTTAGTGTTAAGGCAGCTGGAGGGAAGACCGTCAATGCGACGACACCGGGATATTGCTTTTGCCGGTTATGCGTATTTTATATCCTATTAAATTGTCTGAGGCCAATAAAATATTAAAAAAGAAAAGAATATCTGTGTATAACACTCAGCAGCATTGGTTCAAGTAGTGTACTTCTGAGATTGTAATGGGGCGAGAGGATCATTATTTGTGAGAGTCGCCTCATCGACTTTATAGCCTGTCAGTGTCTATTAGGGTTCTTGCATTAGGAAAACTGGTTATTACAGTCATAGAAAATCGAATGCCAGACTGGGAAATTGGCATTGGCAAATTTTTGTTAGCCCAACCTCTTGAAAATTGGGACGCCCAAACCATTTGAAAGGACGAAATAAAGTGCAAAGACATGTTAGGCCCCCTGTCTATTGAACTGATCATTAATTTGACGTGGGTAGGTGGGTGGGAGGGGGGGACGACGGCCCGATGAGTGAGTCCATCCAATTTTAGAGTCAAATAGATCCAATCGACGGGAGACCCCGGCCCCTCCCCACCCACCGCCAGATACTCGACTCAGTAGACACTGGGTCTAAGGCACATGTTGAGGAATGTTGTCACGATATGAGAGGAAGCGTTGGTTATAACCAGGGACCACCGTCAGACATGTCTAATTACTAATGATACAGATCAACTTACAAACCACCTGCTTGTAGCAAGCACCACAGACTGGGACAATTTGCAATGTGAGGCAGCAGCTCCCAGCCATTCTTCTGTATGAGGGGTTCCGGGTACGTTTATAGTATATTTTGAATATATCATATATTATATACAATGGATTATTAGTACCAACTTGATTATGGCAATAAGGGAAATTAATGTTAGGTCCCTTAATATCAAAGCATTATGTGTTTATATACTGTACAACTGACGTAAATATTTACGTCAGTATTTAGGGGGAGATTGGTGTGTTTCCGCCCCCCCCCCCCCCCCACACCGCCATACCTAGAAAAACCCAATTGTTAGTACCTCTAAAGGTTAATTAACGCAGAAACACAAATCCCTAAAAAGTACATTCCTCTAGTTTAAAACAGATATTGTTAAGAAATAAACGTGTTCAGTTCCTGAACACGTTTCTTAAAGTTTCTTAACTACTTTTATGTTATCATCACTCAGGATGTTCATAGTCATAGTCTGATGTTGACAACACCATAATATTATACATGAATTCGAGTAAACATATGTCTGAGACTTTCTATTTTGAGTTAGTTGTTACCTGTAGGTTCATGCTACATGCAATCATTCATGATTTGCTACTGCTTATATCTATCTCTGGCTGGCATTCTGATACACAGTAACACAATGAATGGGCCAGGTATAATGATAGGGAGTAAAAATTGTCAGATGATCATACAGCCTCATCTGTAAGCTATAGTCTCATTAGATTGGAAGACCTGCGTTGGCAGAAGGGTTCGTCCTCTACCCTTGATTTCTGCTGTACGAAATAAAGATATAATTTATAATCTCATGTGTAGTACGTGGTAGTGTCTTAGTGTAAAGGTCGAGACACACTCAGCCGACCGACCGATGGATTTCGAATTCGGTTGAAAATCGAGTCCAAAATCGGCTCAGTGTGTCACCGAACATATTCAGCTCTCATGGATACTATATGATTGATTGCCAGCCGACGATTTCCCCCCTCAAGATCCATTGGTCAGTCTGCTTAGTGTTTGTTTTGTTTAATAATATTTTATTCAGAATAATATTTCGATACAGAATCAATTTTCTCAGGCATTCTATTACATTAGGCTACCTATGAAAGTAGAGAAAGATAACACAAGTTACCGCGAAAATATATTTATAAGCAAGAATTCGCCAGCATCACCCATATTATCGTAGTGGGTCCCTTTCTTAACCCTTCCACCAATTCTCAAGAGTAGTGCAGAATTGATTTTGTGTCTAATTGATATAACTTTGGGTCATCTGCCACTGCCTTGGGTTACACTTTTCAGGTTTGACCGACGGTTCCCTACCAGTGACTCACTGACACAGCGTTCCTATTGACGCTACTGACGTCATGATCCATTATCCTGACACACAGTGCGATTTGTACATGTGTATTGATCACATGACTATCTCGTGGTCAACCCTCACATCAAGTGACTTGCCCTCTCCCCAGATCGATAATGTTTTGGACAACCATCTTTATATGGATATAAATATCATATACATCACATGTAATAGCGAGTTTTCAAGAAAACTATAAGCCTATATTTAAGCAGAATATATATTTCAGCTGTTGATCCATGTTAATCGAGAGAATTTATGGAGACATTTTAAAACGCTATCCACTGATGGCCGACGACTGTATGATACTAGAGCTGATATTTGCCACAGACAATACTGAGACAGCAGAATGTATCATATGAATTACTTGGCTTCATGGTTTTCTTTAGTTCCTCTCGCTGAATTCCCGGAGTCCACCATTCTATTTGCCGCTTTTAGTCACGCCACATGCCCCCCTGCGCTACTCTTGTCTCCATGGATACACGATTACCATAGCAACAGGACACGGATCCTTCCACTTCCGTATGCTTGGCGCATGCGCGGACATCCGGAAAATGGTTCCGATTGGTACAAATGGGGTTTTTGATCGCTCGGGTAGTTGGCGGTTGCCATGGTAACTGCAAATGAATCTGTCATATGTGTCGATGTCTGATAAGACCATAAATGTGTGCTGCCTTATCAGACTTGTGTAGGAATTGTTGATCGGTTTGTGTGTCGACCCGGGGTCTTGGGTGTGATGTTTAACACTGTCTTACATGACTGGCCTGATCTAATTCTCATGCAGTACATCTCCGTCTGTAGCCTGAAGACAGCCGCGACTGATAGCCGACTCCACATCAATGGTCTACATCACGGGGGAAGAAGTATCTCATTGGGCTGAAATGGACATCAGTTCTACCCGCGGCCCTGCACTTGTATTCTATAAGATACCACAGATTAAACACTGGTCACCATAAGGGATATTTTTTTTTAACCATAAGGGATATTTTAATCTGATTAAATTGAGCTGGAGAAAGGTTTTCTTTGACGCAGAGAGATATATTTGTGTATAAATTTAGTGGTTGACCCAAGGAACCAACCATGCAGCAGGTGGTATGGAATCACCACAACTGGTTATTGAGATCCCTGCACGTGTCATTGGGTGATGTTTTCTTAATCAGTAACACCAGGTAGAAGGAACTATCGACAGTAATAGTGACCAGTGAAAGACTTTGCACCAGGACGCTGGGTGTAGGGACCTAGTAGTATGTGGAGATGGTCCCTTTACTCGGGGACAATGGACTTGGTTGAACAAGAACCCTGTACCCTAGCCGCCTTGGCGCGGGCAGATAACCATGTTATCGGCTATTGTCCGTGCATTTGCTTATATGTAAATGTATGACTAAGTAAATATAGTAGCGACCTAGCAAATTATATAGAATCGTAGCGGCGCCTATGCTTGGGGCTTGTTTTCCCTTCAACATCAGGTTTACGGAATAAGGTCGCTACTATTGCATTTCAGATACTGTAAATGTATTAATTTTCACGCAGTATTTATTTTCGCTATTTTCGCGCATCCACCTTTGCCCGTGAAAATAAATCCTGCCCGAAAGGTATAACTATTGCATAAACAAGGTGTGAGACTTCCTTGCTGCGCGAATCTAAATCTGCGCGAAAAGGTGTCAAAGTACTTAGTGCGTTAACAAATTTCGGCGCGAAAATAAATACGTTTACAGTAAATTATGGTTGTTGTATCTGTGTGTCTGCTCGTGATGAGAATTTTCATTTACTTTGATCAGATCGGTGTTGCCTGTTTTCATTTTCAATACATTGACTAATCTATTTACTATTTGTTGTAGGTGTGTAAAGCAACCGATCTGTGCGACTGGTTTGTACAAGCTTTAAATGACATTACGTTCTATCATTTCATTTTTGGTACCAAGCTTGTATACTATAGTATAATACAGATTATAATTAATAGAACTCAATAGGAAATTAAATGCTTAAATTTATCATTTAAAAGATTATCACATTCGTGTGTATATCCGTATTTCCCCGTTTATAAGCCGGGTCCCGTTTATAAGCCGGGTCCCGTTTATAAGCCGGGGGGTAAAAATATTCTCATGGTAAAATAAGCACTATAATCCTATCCCCGAATATAAGCCCGCCCCAAATATAAGCCTGGTCTACCACCATTTGAAATTAATATAAGCCCGTGCTTATAAACGCCGGAGAATTACGGTATGTGATGACAAAATATGAAATGGGAAACCATTATTTTCCATGTTTTTCAGCATTTCTTTTTGGCATTTTTTACCTGCCTGTGGCGCTATGTGTGTATGATACTTATGAGCGAAAAATTGCGAATACAGTTAGAATATGTTGGTTAACTTATATATCAGAAATAACAATGGATGCTGAACGGCCCAAGCCCATAATTCTTGGGTTTGTGAAAGTGACCTGAATTTCTCTACTTGAGCACTCGACGGGAAGATTCTTAAAAAAATAATTTGTAATTCAGTATTGTTGGGATGAAGCAATAATCGCCCGAGTTTCCTACCTCACTGAGTTAGGTCAAACATGGATCGTGCGGGAAGAAACACTAAGTGGATTAAAAAGTGGCGCAGGATGGTTTGTGTGAAATTTGATGTTTTCTTCGCTGGAAGCTTTTTGGAAAATTAATTTTCTCTCAACTGGAGAAGTATCATATCAGAGGATATACGGCTCCCTCCCGCCACATAAAGCAGGGAAATTCAATCTGATTAACTCTTTAAGTCTGGTGGGATTTAGAGAGATGGAAGTGTATCACTACTGGCAGGTTTTGAGCAATTATGGGAGACTTGAAAAATGGGAGGGAGACAACTTAGAGAAGAGTCTGGGTGTCGGCGAATCCAATATACCGGCTTCTACACTGAAGACTATTGATTTTTTATAATACTGCATCTTTCCTAAGGGGGCTGTAGTTTTAATGGGGGGCGAGCTTACTGGGGGGATGTGGACCATTAGACCGGTAACTGAGGCATCTTATAGTATCAACTGCAGGTCCACTTTGGTATAAGGCTTTGTGTCCGGATGCTAGTGCTTGATACAGAAAGCTTAATAGCTTAACATGGCTTGACCACATTCCTGGGTTGGTATCTTCTTCACAGGAGGGACTGCCCCCCTCCACCCCCGCGAGCCATGCACAGGCAGAATTAATTCTTCCTCATCCCTGCCTTATTTGTAAGATTTACAGATAATTGGATGGCCATCCAGGGGGTTTAGCGCCACTTAATGGGACTTAAACTATAGGAGAGCTCATTGAATAATTTGAATCTATCATCGTTCCCTTTTTTTGTGTAGATGATATAGTCGCCAATATTTATTTGGTTCAAATTATATTACTACTGCTTTGAAAATGTTATTTAACTGTGCAAAAGGGAACCTGTAATTCCCAGGCTGGTACTCTGGTATTTTTAAGGACCTTACGGAAGAACCCTGCCATATTGATTCAGTAACTGTTGACGTTTTTGTGATTGTCCCTTGGATCTTAGTGCATAGCAAAGGTTTTTGGTTTTGTTCTTGGCGCGTCCGGCCTTTTGATATTTTGAACAGTATTACTTTGTATGACTAATGATATTATAAATTCTTTTCTTTTCCGTTGGTCCAAACTGTAAGTTTCATAATAGAAATCAACCATGCACTGATGTCATTTTCTGTCGCCGAATGAATTTGATTAATATTTTCTGAATGAAAAATAATCACAAATATTAATTTTTAAAATGCAATTTGAATCACTTCATCCGAAGCAGATTCTGATGAGTCCATTTAATTTGGTGGCTTTAGTCTTTTATACAATTACTTTATGCCAAGGGAAGCCATGATTTTCATACAGCCCACTTAGCGTGTTCTCCCAGCCCGTAGCTGGCCTGTAGGCCATCCGTTGCCTCCCCTCATATTGACTTGCCCGCTGGGTATGACTTGTATCGGGCCAATCTTTCCAGAATGTCAGCTCCAATATTGGTCGTCTTCAAGTGTGAGTCACTGGGGTCGTACGGACAACTGCATGGTGTTGTGGGGGCCTGCTCCCCAGGACCACGCGTGTTAACAATGGATTACCCGCCATCTCTCGTCCTCTTAACTTGTGTCCGAGTATAAAACACCTTCTGCCCCTGTCTGTATGTAGTATGACAATGGTGGCCCATAACGTGAAATATTTTCCTTTTATATAGTTCCCAAACTGATTCTGCTAATACTGTGGTCATCTTGCGCACTATGTTATTCTTGTGAAATGGAATGCCTTAATGACTTCCCTTGACTCGTTTTTGTCGAACTCGACTACACTTGTATGTTAAGCTATTTACTATGTGACCTTTAGGTTTTGTTGTGTTATATTGGGGTACGAATACTACCTGCGTATTGGTTGTTTGTACAGTATTAACATATTATAGAGTTACAAAGCCTTTGCCTTTTGTAGGCTCCTGAAATTTCTTATCATTTTGTGAGACTTTGGAATTAGGAAGATGTTTCATGATGTGCCACCCCACTCTTAGAGGACGCGACCTCCCTTTGTTGCGAGGCTCAAACAAAGAACCTTCAGCCATTGCTCCAAGGTCTGAAGACGCCTGTGCCGCACACAGATAAAAAGGCTTCGCTTTGAAATGTTCTAATGAATTACTTGTCTGTCAGGTTCTTGTGCCACACTCTCGGAAGAGGGCAAAACATTCTGTTCCGCATATCGTGAAAAAGAAATTAGACAGGATTCATACGTGCAGTCCTTTCTGCCAGCTACACTTGTTGAATCGTGGCTAGAATTATTTCGTCATTATTTTAGTTTGAAGAGGCAAAACCGTTTCTGGCACATTGGCTCTCCCTCATTGATATGCCGCGCGAGTAAGTTGCAGCGAACAAGGGGCCAAATTGAGTATGACGTCTGATGTATTGCCTGTTGGCCTGCGTTAATATCATCAATATTTCTGGATAATTAAATCTGTGGTCTTTTAGTGAAGAAGAAAAACACATGATGTATGGGCGCTGCTGTAAGAATACTCGCCCCGACTTACCGGCAAATATTGCAAGTAATACAATGCACTGTACAAACACGACTCTCTACAGAAAGCTCCAAGGGGCGCAGCAGAGAAATTTAGTAGCTATTCGCTGTATTAAATCGGCGGTCCGCCATATGCCTCTAGTTTTGCCCTTCCCTTAATTGGCCCCACTCCCCTCGTTTGCCCACAACTTCGGGTATTGCATTTTACACCCTTCGTTCGTCGTCCACCCCTCCTCCTCCATTCCTCAAAGCAACAAGCCTCATTTACTGCCTCAAGTTCCCCGTAGACCCATGACTAGACTTGCCTTTATACTTCCAAATTAATATTTCTCACTCCAATTACACTATCTAGTGAGTCTATTGATCCGGTCACTCACAGATCCTGTGTGGGCAAATCGTTTTCTTTCTTAGGGTAAGTATTTCGTCCCTTTTTCTAGGATGATCCAGAGTTTGGTGTATATAATATATTGGAATTCTGTCCGCAGTGTGCAAAAAGGAAATAAGTATTTATTTTTTTAACAATTTACAAAAAGAGTAGGAAAATATGACAATACTATCATATGACGTTGGTACTATGTGCTACCCCCTAGGCCTAGTCGAAGTCCAGGCCTGACAAGAGCTAAACCAGCCTCTGCACTAAGTTACGGATATCGCTGGCAGTGCAATGACCTATTCAAGCACAACTCTGTACAGAAAGCTCCAAGGGCTAAACAATTCCGCTAACTTTTTTACCATTAGTTTTCTTTATTTGTACAGATGACTCAGTGAGTGCTCCTCTTTTCAGACCATTAGGTTTACGTGTTTGGCTCTTACTAGACGAGGGATCGCCTCAGCATGGAGAAAAAATTATCTCTCCGGTGTAAAAAGAACAAAAAAAACAAAAAAACTGCATAATTGAATTGATCATTATTTTATCTTTACCGGAGGGACCCGGAGCAAGGTGGCGTTGATAAGAATCACTGTTTCCCCGCAATCAGGAGCTTTTCAGCTTATCAGAAACTATGTATTGATATCACTGTACATGCAAAAACTTGGCTATAAGGTCATAGCTCACTGCATGGTTTAACTCCTTTGTCCATGCTATAAGCTCCTGTAATTGGAAGCATTCATATTTCTTGTTAATTCCTCATCATCTGGGTAAAATGGAGGCATGTGTCACCTGGGGAATCATCAACATTTATTGCAGCTTGTCGAGTGTTCCTGCAGTGTGTTTTGTTAGCGCTAATGGGAGGAGTCTATGGATATACGTGGCAGGGAGGAAATGGGGCATTCCAGCACGTCCTTAATGAAACAACTTCTGGCTTTCTATTACCTTGTCTAATGGCTCACATTGCCTAGCATTGGAAGCTTGTGCTGCCGTATCGGTGATATATACTGCCATTGAAGGCCCGACCTCTGCAGGCTAACTGCATCATGGCAACCATGTCTGTTGCTACCTTTTCCTCTTGTTTATGGCATGTTTCCCAATGCCTCCAGCCAACTTATTACGGGATGGAAATGGGCGGTAAAGACTGGTAAGACTCACCAGCAGAATAGGCGGGTCCTATATAGTGATCTCCTGTCCGTGGGAGAGGAAGCTAGAGAAAGAGTGAGTGAAAGAGGGGGAGACAGAGACGGGAACAGAATCTGAGAGAGGAGATCGACTGAGACAGGGAGTCAGAGAGATGACAGTGACAGGAACAGAGTCAGGCAAAGATAGGGAGAGATATGCGAGACAGAGAAATGGAGCGGGAGAGAGAGACAGACAGAGAAGGGGGAGAGATAGAAAAGAAAGAAAGGAAGGGAGGAGGAACAATGATCCTATTAGAAACAAATAAAGAAAATAACATTCAACCATGATATGTTTTGCTGTGATGCTATTTAGTATGTTGGTTTTGAAATGTTGTTTATTCCTCACGGGTTGTTAGCGATGGCTCTGGCAGTGTTTTCGTCCATCTAGCTGAAATGATTGCCTGAGAGGAAGGGACCGGCCCTTTCATAAGGGATCTGCGAGTGATGTAGCTTGTTTGGGCTCCACAAAGGGTCCTCATTGCTTGAAAGGTCATCTGAGCCATATCCTCGCGTCCGTCACATCTTCATGACTCTAGTCTACGTGGCTGGCACTGTGAAGGAGGAGGAACGCTAGGCGAAATCTACAGCCTAGGCTCAGAGCCTCTCAGATCAGATACGAATGTTATGTAAGTGATTGGACGCCTACTGCGCTAATGACTTTCCTGTCCTGGAGTCCCATTGAGATTCTAATGACATTTTTCGGTTTTGAGCTAAAGGCTTTTCCCTCAGTTTAGAGGGACTCTCTTAACTCTGAGCCTAGACAGTCTAGTTGTCGGCTATTCTCGTCAGGAAATATTTTTAAAAGAGGCAATAAGGGGGTTTACCGGTAGATAATGATACTTTCTTATTCATCCCATATATACCGTATATATCTATACGTTCGTTGTGTAAATCCTGGGACCACCCCATTTATTACAGGACGCCATTTACATATGTTTAGCCAAAGATGAACTTCGTAGCCCCACTCTCAAGTCAGTCCTGGATGCGCCCTGGGTCCCAATCCAGCGTCTGATGGGGTTTTCCTTATCGAAAGCAAGGACAGGAAGCTGTCTTAGGACATGATTTGCTCGGTCTCAACTAGAACAGATTTGCAGGAATAATTTTCGCTGTAACGCAAAAAACTGCTCTTGCAGACATGTTCTTGGAAAGATAGTCTAAGACGACAAACTAGAGGCGAAAAACAAATCCAATAAAGATGGAAGAGTGCAAAGGATATGAACAGTTTTGTTTGTGTTGATTATGTATCTGATGGACGTCTTTTCCAAATGTTCCCATTGAGCACAATAGGTTGTGTTGGGATGATTAATGTTTGGATTGTTGGAGTGCAGCGGTAGATAGGGACAACTGGATAACCCAGCAGATCTCTACTTACAATGTGTGTCTAGAAGGGAAGAGGGTCCTATTGATGGAAAACAGGTCCATCACTGGCTGTATGGATGGCCTTCTGTGTCGGATAAAATCCTCTTCTACTGTGAATTGACATCTCCGTGAATCTATAAAGCGGGGCTGGGAGGGGTGCATGGAGCAGTATGATTACGTACATTAACAGGCCTATTTTATAATATAAATAGATAAATTATCTCGATAATTTATAATTAATATCTCGGCACAAATGTTGGGGAATTAATATATACATTAAGATTTAAGAGAGGGGCTCTTCAGGATGTCCTGCATATGGTGTAATGGTCACACTGCTGCTTCCCAGAGTGCAGGAATTATGGGATTGTTTGCGCATCCGATACCGGCCTCGTTGTAAACAAGAGTGGCACAATTGATATGTCTAGTTTACGAGAGTGTCGACATGATTAGTCTTTCATTGATAGCGCCAAATATTCACTATATGAATGCCCCACTCCACAGCATTTATGTGTTATTATGTGGGCTTGAATTCATTTACACTTCCATCTCCTGCGTTGCGTTATATGAAGGACGTCCTCGATACAGCCTTTTGATCCGCACACGCTACATGTAGATGAATCAGATTCTACGAGAAAAAGAATTGTCAGAAGAAAACAAACTTCCCACATTTGGGTTTGTGATATATTGTCTGCCTATATTTCACCTTTCCATGCTATCCTTCCTTCATTCTTGCATGTACGGTTGAGTCATTAATAAACAGCTTCTCCGGAAAAAAGGCAGTAGTCTCATGCGGAACGTATATTCTAATGTATGTAGCTATTGACATGCTATTGACACACACCTTATAGAATTACAAAGTGAACTTGGAATCTCTAGGCTGAAATACCTTTTGGGTTGGGTTGGTAGGCAGGAAGGTCCCAGTTGTTAGAACGGTCAAGAAATAGCCCCGGGGAGCAATCGTATTGTCTTTAACATCATTATTTAGGCTTGTCATTGTGAAATAGCTTAAACTCTTTCGTTCAACAATGTTCATGTTTGGTTTCTCCATTCCAGGGGCGGTACCAGAAGAAGGGTCTAGGGGGGGGGCACACTTGAGGTCAAAATCTTCCAAAATGTGCCTGTTAGAATGCCATCGCAGTATATAACAGTTACTTTACCTAATGACAATGAAATAAAGTCCCACTACTTTAAGTTGTCTAATAGGGCGACTCCATTATAGGAAAAAACGGCGCCTACAGGCAAAATTCGTCGCCGACATGACTAAAAATTCGGCGCACACAAATCACTAGTGGAAGATGGGTAAAATAGGTTGTCGGCAACACATTTATTTCTTGCCAACAATTGCAAAATATCTAACTTGATTTGATATTTCGTCGCAAAAAATTCGTCGCAGCCGTTTTTTGCCGTTTTTCCCATAGTGGAGTCCCTGCATAAGAAAAACGGCAACCCTCTAATATATTTTTTGAGAAGATAACATTCACACATTTAAGAAATATACAGTGCTCCTTTACACCAAACATGGACATATATGTTCCCCTTATAATATCATACTGTTAACACCAACAATACTGTTGGGTGAAATCCAAAATAAATGCCATTTTTCTTCGCTTCTGTTCTAAGATTATGTGTTTTGGGTCATATGAATGAAAAAGAAACAATAGGTCACTGCTTAAAATAGGCCTTAAAATATACCTCAAATCAAGTATCTACCATTAGCTATTTTCATGGGAAAAACTTCATCCTTTAGGAGAGAGTGGTTATCTGGGACTTCCAGATTAGAATTTCAGTTAATGTTATCAATTGTGACAGTATGACACATAACATGAGTGGTGCAAATTTCATAAATATAAGTCCAACAAAATCATAATGAAATATTTCCGATTTAATTTCATTATTAGATGATGTAAGTTTCCCTAAATTCATACAATTTGTAGTCCAAAATCTATACAAGAAGGCCATAATATATCTTGAGACTATCTTTAACAGAGTCCCTTTGAGGATGTCTCTATTAAGACCCTCTTGAGATGTAAATTTTGAGACATATATAGGTTTATTTTGTCCAAATTTTAGATTTTACAAGACCCTGTCATCTGTTCTCTTGGGAAACAAAATTAACTGGAAAATCTTGAATTGTACAAATTGTGAACAAATATTGTTTGAATGCCAATTTCAAAACCAACTCAAATTTGAGCCCCCTGTCCAAACCTCCTAAACAGGGGCTAAACAGGGTTTAAACAGGAGCTCAAATTGCAATTATGTGAAGCAAGAAAAATATGCAAGTTAAATGTTAAAAGAATTATTAAGTTTGAAAAAACATCTTAGATAGTTTTCAGTTTAATTATTGTTTATTGATTTTTCTCAGACACCCACAATCTACTGAACGATTTTCCACATTAAATGGGTTTTTTTGGGAGTGTTTTAGAGTCAGGAATCCGAAAGAAAGTGCAAATCTTGGCAGTGCATCTGGCCCCTACTGCAGGGGCCCTTATCAGGACTTTAGTGGCCCCCTGCCCCTCTGAGGTAGGGGGGCACAGAGGACTTTTAAGGGATCTAAGGGGGGCCGGTGCCCCCCAGCCCCCCCCCCCCCCCTGGTACCGCCACTGCATTCTGGTGAGGCGTAACTAGACTCTGGTGTAGGGTGCGGAAGGGCTCTATACCTGTCTGTCCGCCGCCCACTCCTCCTCCATTGCATCGACAATATTACCTGATTCCTATCTTCAGTAATCTTGTGTTGTCCAGTGACTTTATCTCCTCTTCTAATATCTCAGTAGGGCTTTCCAATGTTCTAATGTTGCCCTCGGGAATCCTTCCTGTAATTTGGCGAATCCTATAGAACAACAATGTGATTCTAATATCCTGATGAACGAGAGATTGTTTTTTAAGCCCTGTGCCCACTCAGCCGGTTAACTTGACGATGGGCTGTTGAAGGAGAAACATGGGACAGTCAGACCAGTGGAGACGCATGGAAGATGGAGGCAGCTGACTGTCGGCCGTCAGGCGAGTGCCTCCCGTCAAGATTGGGGGAATCCAATCGTCAGCCCGTTTTCCCACATGACAGCTGACTGTCCCGCCCTTTCCCCACAAAGCTTTAGTATGTGTAAAGTAATATGGGTCAGATTTTCAGAAAATGTACAATTCACCTTCACCAATTCTCTCAAATAACCAAAATTTAAGACAAAAATCAGGTTGAAAATACTGTTCAACATAACCAAACAGACTGCTTGAGTCAAGGCAATACTAAATACACACACATATATACCTAGTGTTGATGATTTTTCAGTCCAATTTAGCAGGATTTACTAAATATGTTGATCTGCCAATTGTACATTTTCTGAAAATTTGACCCATATAATGAATGCCTGATTTGTATGATACTTCTCACCTCCAGGATACATAATTTGATTTTGATAGAGCTATCCCCGGTAAGCCTCTCACGATAGATAATTATTTAATGCAGACTTTAATATGTTATCATACATGACATGTAAGTAGACAAAGGAAGGAATATGGAGACTTTCAAACGACGACTATGTGGTGAATGGGTAGGTTATAAGGTGTGATGTACTATGAATACTTTTCTTTTCTACCTGCAGTCGGAAGTATATATGACTAAGGTTCATGATATTTCAATTAGATTTCCCACCAGCCTCTTCCCATTTCTCTAGGTCAGGGTTATGGTATTACTTGCATGTTTGCATTGGCTATACCTTACAAAGCTTTCAGGGGTATGTTGCGGTTAAAGATATATGCGGGTGTCAACACACACGCCACCTAGCGGCTCCTATTTTTCTTTGAAATATTCTTTTATTATGATAAATTGAGATGTATTTGTGCACGATTTCCAATATCTACAGGGTTTATTTTCATTGCAGCAGTTTTGAGTCATGTTTTTAAGATTCATTTTTATTGATTATGCTGCTTGGTTACTAAATTTGGGTGATGTGGTCAACTTCAAATGACCATAACTTTTTTTAAACCTCGTCAACCTACTGTTTTTCTTTGGTAAATCAGTAGCATAATACCCCATATATATGTGTGGAAAGTTCTGATGAAAAGTCACCGATCAATTTTTTTTTATATAGTGAAAGGTGAAAAAAAAAGAGATGTACTTTTTTTTTCATTTCTTGCTTTCTTATGTAGTCAGGAACGATCCCTGAACGTTTCATGAAAAAGTCACCGACCAATTTTTTTTCCATTGAACACCCGCCTATACCTTTAAATGTAACACACACATGAACTGCTTCACGGCAGAATAAGATCCCTTCGCCTGACTTACACTACAATCTCCTGCGTTGCGTTATATGAAGGACATGACTTTTTTGAAAATTATTTATTATAAAGATGAAAGTATCAGTAAACTCAACTGAAAACAACTCATTTTAATTCTATTTGAGCATTTTATTTCGCGACCCTGGGAGTTTCGCCTTTGCTTTTGGGTTTGCTTTTGGGTTGGTTTTTTTTCTCAAAATATTGAACTGCAAATACATTTCAATGATTCTAGTGTTCTATATCATTTCTCTTAATGCATTGGGGTTAGCTTGGTGTTTATGCAACCTGTCTATGTTCCTCTGCCAAAGGTAGCCGGAGTAATTGTATTGTGGTATTTATATAGACTGGTCGTTTATCCGGTACTGTACTGGTGGCAAAGTGCACATTGGCCGGGTTTTGACATGGGGTCAGATGTGGCTAGTGATGGGAAGCGGCAGAATGAGGACATTCCGTATGGGATGGATCCGGCATTCTTGTCTTGTAAGAGGAGGAGGAAGCTACGGGAGGGTGATCAATGGGGCTAATCGGGGATACCATGGACTCTCTAATATAAATGATTATATGACATCATCTTGAGATGTGGGCTTGGCTTGTTGATGTGTACAAATATACAAGAGTGATCCCGAGCCCAGTCTATGTAGTGTATAGTACTGGCCAGTATACGTGTGTATGCTTCAGCCCCCCGCCCCTCCCTCCTCCGCATTCTCCTCCATTCAGCATTAATATGTAGGGTACATGAAGAATGTTGTGTGTATTTATGGGGAGCTGGCAAGCCCGTAGCTCCCTCTCGTCCCCCCCCCCTCCCCCCGCCTGGCTGGCAAGCCCTTAGCACCCCCACTCCCACCCTAGTTGTCCTTCCGCAGCCTGTCGCTGGCGCGGCCGCGAAAGGTCACACTAACGTGTGGTTAGCCCTGCTCTAGCTACATATATTATTACGTCATTGTGAATCACAGGAAAGGGGATGCGTCATGACCCATCCCTCTTGTTCTCCGCCCGCTCCTCTTCTCTCCCTTTACCCTTTACCGAGGTGTAGGTGATATCTGGTTTGTGAGAGATGGGAGAGAGCATGAATCAGAAAGTAAATGGATAACGTTTCTCTTGGAGGGCACGACGGATGTCTACTGAGAATCGGTTGAGTGCATCGGAAGAAGAGAGGAGAAGATCCATTTCTTATCTGCCATTATCTCGTTCAGGATGAATGGTAGTGCAAGAGTTGGCTGGTCTGATATGGTGAAAGTTGAGACTAGATAGTGAATATGTATGGTGTATATATGAACCTTGTGAGGTAAGAGTGGGCAGTTAGTGCGTGTTAACTGCTGATGGCTCTACTCCAGCTCTGTAGTGTTTGTTAGTCAGGAGAAAGCTGAGAATTCGTCCCCGCCCAATCCCAAGCCCAAGGCCAAGAACTCTCTATTTAAAGTTACATCAAATTGTATGCTTTATTTGTCTGAAATGATGCGACACTTTGGAGATTCCCTTATAATATCTTGTCCTGTATCAGGCCTGCATTGCCCACACAGGACTGCCAGCTTTTCCCCTTTATACTGGCCTAGAATGCTGTAAGTGACCTCGTGACACTGCCAACAGGCTTAATTCATAAACAGGTGCAGGGTAGGCCTATCTCAATGTTAGGCTGTTGCACATTGCTACATATATATATGTATACATCTCATGTAATATACCCCGGCCACTTGATGATCAGCTATGATCCTGCCCTGCGGGTGTGGACAAATATCGCTTTGCCACTGTTCAACCCCCAGTGACCAGTAGTATGCGCGAGTGGCGTTCTTACCGGGCGGCGCCAGCGTCTTGTGGCATCACGCGCCGTGTGTGATACAGAGTCTCCGCCTGGTGTATTACAGCGGTACTACTAGCTGCTGGTGCTCTTCCTGAGGTTTTGGCTTTGTTGAACTATAACTGTTGATGTGTACACTATATATTCATAATTTGAGCGAGGTTTACTCAACATTATATCTCCGGAGAGAAGGTGTATGGCAAGGGGATAGACAATCCGTGGTCTGGCTTTAACGGTTTTCCAGGTACCTGGGGCTTGTTCACAGGTTGATAGGTATAGATCGTACGTAACTTCGTAACGACTAACTTTTCCGTTAAACCAACGAAGTATAATTCACACTCCATACTCATTGAATGACATTGGTTAAATTGTATTGTACCCGAACTACACAGTAAGTTACTGTGGGGGGGTTATATTCTAAATGTATAAGTTAGTGTATACCCCTCCCCCACCCCCGAACCCCGTCTTTTATGATTTCATGTGCTATTGCGACATATCTCTATAGACATCTTGATTTAAACGGGGCTTTTTGTTATAAAAACACCAACAAAATTGATTGAATACTTTCACATAATATGATGTCACCTTCTCCTTTATCAAAATTCCAGGTTCATTCTGCGGGGGCAGAACGATCATATCTCCATTGTGTTTTGTCTCAAGTAATAAGAAGGCACTTCTATTACTGTCCATCAGTCCCCCCCCCCCCCCTCCTCCCTCATCCCCCACCCCTCCCCCATCAGCGGTTATCATAACAGCTAAGGTCAAGCACTATTCTTCCTGTTATAACTTACCAATTATGACATTTCATCGTAACGCAATTTCAAGTTCATCTTTCCCTTATTTTGGCCCTAAGTCCTTATCTGAACTTGTAGGCGTGGCTTACATCGCACATTTACTGACCCCGCCCCTGTAGACCCGCCCACCAGGCGTGCACTAAGGTGGGTGACACCGACAGGTAGATAGGTTTCCCCCGTTTAGCTCCAGGTGACACTTCTCTCAGGTCTGGAATGGGTCCATCTGTATGATTAACATATTCGTTTTGAATGCGTTATCAAAAATTCGAAATGTTCATGAATTATGGCCATTAACATTGTAAAAACAGATGTGGCTTATAAATGCAGATTGTAGAGCTAAGACAAAAGTATAGACATAGCATTTTATTTAGATGCCAATTCATCAAAACTAGTATGCATATTTATTAAAATGTGCATGGTCCCTGTCATGCAAACACTTCAATAGTATTGCTATGGACGGGACACCTTCTGCTACCTCTAAACTGTCGTTTCTAATATAGTGATAAAATAATACATCGATTCTTAGGCTATTTCATGACATCCATGATATTTTTCAGAGTTTATCATTAATAGTCCGACAAAAACCCACAAAATATAAGTGTCTCATACTCTCATTGCCTTCATAAATTAGTAAGTTCCATGAAGTGAGGAAGAACTGAAAGGCGGTGATATCACTGTTTGCTCAATGGTAACCCAGCAGAGTGAAGGCCACCCAGTGAGACTGCTGTGAACTTTGTGTGGGTGATCCCCTACCCGTTTACACGGTGATTTTATGGCCATGTGCCCGGCCTGACCCCCGCCCGGACACCAACAGTGATAAGTGGTGCACGTGCAGGTGTGTAAATAATATAATAAAGTGGACAAATTAGACTGGAATGTGTAATGTGTAGAGTATGTGTAGGATAAGGAAGCCTTCAAGGATAACGTCTGTGTTGTGTCTTCGGAATCTTTTGATCAGATTGTAAATAAGGAAGCTAAAATGTCGTCTAAAATTCAAGATTTGTATCAATTTCACGGTTTTTCAACAACTACATGTACCCCCCCCCCCCCGACACACACACAAACAACAACATGGAGCATTTAAAAATGCTCAATCATCTCGTTATATATATCGTTGGATAACATTGACAATATAACTTCCTGGTATGAACCTAGTTCCCAAATATGGGCATTCAGATATTTCCCCTTTTGTCATGATTTGATCCTTATCTTCCTTCTATCGACCTTATATATATTTATAGTCTAAAAATTGCGAAATATAATGCTTTTCATTTTCAATTCGGGAACAGTATATGATATCACCATATCCGCTGTTGTGGTGAGCTTCAGGGACCATAGACCACCAACATTCTGCGGTAGCCTGGTTAATTAAGGTGTGATATTCCAAATATCATACCCTCACCTTCTCCCCCCCCCCCCCTCCCCCCTCCCCCCCCCCCCCACACACACCTTATCAGTTGAAAAAATAATAAGTTCAGGTTTCCACATTCATTTGCCAGATACCGGTATCCAGGTTTAATCCACTATATATTTACCTCCCAACTGCAGGTGTTTGTTGAGCGAAGAGATCTAGTGATTGTAGAGAGTCCCCGAGGGGACATGGCCCTTAAATTAAAGGCTATGGGTTGGAGAATTCCCCTGCTCGCAGAGGTGTGAAGGGTCAATCTAAATCACATTAGGCTAATGTGATTTGTGGCCAGGTAAGGTAATGCAGTAATTGTGCATTCATGAGACCGCCCATTGTACCGACCATCTTTTAAAGCGATTATTACTCCTAACTTTATCCACACTTGGAAATGGAATAATGGAACGCTTGTTGTGGTTTTAGCTCCAGCAGAAAATATACAAATACAAACGGGAAGTTAAATTTTCATTGGAATAACGAATCCGGAGCTCGACCTCCCAGGTTTTCATCATCTTATACCTATTAACTATTTGATCTTTCCCTATGGTCTAGGAAATACATTTATTATTTCAGATGTATGGCTCCTTTTTGAGAACATATCTACAAATAAATAATATCTTGAAGTGAATTGAATTGTATGACATTGTACATATTTTCCTCCTGTGATGTCTTATATTCTATCACATATAAAACAAATTATTGCGATATTGAACTTCACATTCATTTCCTTGCTTAATGGACGGAAGTTTATTCCTTCATATTCAGTTTGAATTGTAAGACCATTGTTAATTCCACCTTTCTATATATGTATGTGTAGGTATTTTCTCCCTGATGCGTTGGGTGTTTAAGGAGAGTGTCAGATATTTAAATCAGAATTTAGAAAGTCAAAGAGAATCAAAATCACAATGGCATCTAATGGTGGCCCTGTGCCACAAAGTGACCCATAAAATCGCAGTAAGTATATCGTCCATATTTCAGCTCCTTTGAACCGCAATGAGCTGGCCTACCTGGGCGTTCTGCTTCCTAGAATCCCCGCTGCGCGGCAGTGCCATCACAATCGCGCCCCCTGGTGTGATGCGGGCTGTTTGCGGAGCGACACCTGCAGGTGCAGCACAAAAGTAGCTAGCGACACCTGTGGCGTGTTAGCAAACGACAGGGTGCGCCCTACTGCGGGGGCATTATCATCACAACTCGAGGTGAATTTTCAAGAAATTTTGTAGAAAATCTCCTGTCATTTATCTCTGGGAACAATGTGGCAAATGGAGTGGATTTATGACCCATCATTTAGGACGGGTTTTGACTAACCATGAGGAAGTTATTCACCCCAAATGTTGGCAAGATTCCAGAGATGGGCTTCATTTGAATTGATCGCCTGTCACTGGGTATTTTTCGGTGCAATACTCTGATAAATGTGACTTGGTTGTGTACACAAATGATTACCTCCTAACACCCTGTATTAACGCTAGACTGTGTGCGGATGGCATTATATAGGCCGGACTGAATCATCACCAACTTAAAAAAACTAAAGATGTGCTTTTTTCACTTTTTACAGATACAGCAGCGACTATTTTAACTTATGGACGTCTTGTTTTATGGATTCTTTCCCTTTTCCACATTTATAAACAGTTTTATTTCGCTGAGAATCTTACAAATTTCTCTTTGTCTTTACAGGTATACATTACTGGCCTTTTCGCAAGATGGTTGCCAACTGCGGTGACGTCATCCAGCTTCCCTCCTGGCGTCTCTCAACGACGTCAGTGCGTCTTTCTCTTCTCCTCTCCGCAAGTGACGTCATCGAGGAGGAAACGGGAAGTTGTCCCAAACACTGCGGTCCATCAACTCAAGACTTTGAACTCAAGATAAATATTTGATATATATATAGAGAGATAAAAAAAAGATAAATATGAAATACTTGTTATCTAAATTAAGGAGCTAATGCCGCCATGCATGTTAATAGGAAATAATGAGTGGCATTCGTGTCCAAGCCTTTGTGAATTGAGAATACAAGTCTTATATAAATATTATTATTATTCCAAGGGTCGTGGTCAATTAAGGTGTCCAGTGAGTGCTGTATTACCCTTAACCTGTCCCTCTCTGATACATTAACTGGCGTTTCCTCGTCCTAAATTGAGCATCCTATTACAGGAACGCCATTTTTAGTGTATTAGGTGAAATATTGAGATTTCTCTTTCATTTATATTTGTATAGATCCGTCATATTTGTAATGGAAAATACTCTTCCTTCTTAGGAGTTTTTGTTATCTTATGTTCCTATGTTCATTCTGTGTTGTAGTCCAAGGGAAGGCCTGGATGTTTCTTCCTTGTATTCTGGCAGTTGAGGGTTAGTGGTGAGCATGGGTTGTCTTTATAAATATCTTCAGCATATTCAATCATATACATTTAAGGTATATTTTTTTTCAAACAAAACCAGTCATTCTACTCTAGGTACCTAAATGCCTTGGTGAAGACCTGGTCTGTACAGTACAAAGCGAATTCAATTTTGGCTCATATCCTATATGCTGAACTGACCACTAGGTTATGTATTAAGTCTATTTGGTGCTTCAAGCTGCTCCCACGCTTCATGTTGATGGAAGCTTTTCATTTCATTCATTCTCCTTAAGGGATACTTTGCCTCGTTATCTGGAAGTTTCCTTTATTTGTATTGTCGAAAACTTTCCACCACCCAATAACCTCATGGCCGATGAGGGCTGACTGCTGTGGTCGATGTGGAGTGTCTGCAAAAAGAAGAGATTTTTATTTCTGTTTTTGTATTCAATTGATTAACGCTTATTCATTGATTAATTTATCTAAACAACCGCCGGTAACATGACCACTTACTCACTCATCACTCCATCTTGGTCTCTATTCCTGATAATTTAAAACACTTTCCTCATCACACCTCTTGACCCTTAATGACCCCACGACCTTTGAGCATACGGCACGGCGTATTATCATGTATCTAGTATCGTAAATAACTTGTTCAGCATTTAGTGTAAGTGAGTGGATTTGATGAAAAAAAACCAACATTTGCCTTACAGTCACATAATACATGTAAAGTAGAATAATAACCGTTGGAAGTGCCCCAGATGTAGACCTCTTTTGAAATGTATAAAAGATGAATGTTTATTGAAACAACAATGTGTAGGTGTTTCGTTTCAAACCAACAAGTTATGTTCAAAAATCCAAGTGCCAATTCTGAGGAAATGATTGAAACATATCTGGGAAATATCAACGACTGGGCAAATGGTTCTCTGGCATTGAATGCCACCGAATATCACTCAAGCCAGTACGTACCTTAGCAATACTTATTTGTACCTAAAGCTCTGTTAACGTGTTGTAGTCAGTGAAGCCATTACCTGTAAGTGATCATATTTACCTTTGCAAGGAAATTAATATGATTGACTTTTAAGAGAGAAAACACTGAATTTGTTTATCCATACTTACGAATTTAGGAATGATTTTTTTTAAATCGGAAGGCGAAAACTATGATTTTCAATCTGTTGCTGATTTGACATTTGGGAAATAGGTCGTTAAAAGTGTTCTGAACACTGCGAAGGTACCGATTGAAAAGAATAGTTTTTGACCTGCCCACTGGCTTACAATCATGGAACGCTGACAAAAACGCACTTTGGTAATTCTTTTGTGAATACACACCTTTTTCGTTCGAGAATTGATATTTGGATTTTTGCTTTTGTTGTCTAGGTTAGCGCTAACAAATGTGATGAATTAATTTGGTAACTTTTTATTTAATTTTATTTAATCTATCCACCACGGTATATCTTGTTAAAGAACAATCTCCTTCCGCTAATTGCTGCTTTTGCATCATGGTAATTTCTGTCTGTCATGAACGTATTTCTACTGACAATTCACTTAAGTGGTATTTCTAATACCAATTTAATATTCCCACTGGGAATAACCACCCTAGAGGTGTAAACAGTTTGAAGAAATCCCTTATGGTTATAACAGATAAAGGTCTGTTCTCCATCTATGGCCGCAGCTTCGTTCATTAAACAATTGACTGTGTAATGAATTAAATTTGTTTTTAATGTAAGAGAAAAGTCCTACCTAGTCCTATATTATCTGTGGTGGAATCTGGTAATAATATTGTATTATTTTTGTAGACATTTGCGTTTGACTTGTGTGTCATCTCATTTCAATGTGTTACTCAAACTTTCATAATCATGTATATAGTTGTTTCTTTCTTCCTTTCGTTCTCAAGAGGATCGATTGACCAAGGGCAATAATGTATAATAAAATGAGAAAACTTTCGCTAAGTATTTATAATGGGTGTAAAGCTGATTCATAACTTTGCCAAAATGGGCCTTGTATTGTCGAATGAATAGAACTAATTATAGGAATGAAGCAGCACCGTAAGAAATGATTCAAATGGAGAAAGTACTCCCCCTGATATGTATTCCTTCAACTAGCATGCCCCACGCCTGTGGTTAGGAAAGCTCATTAGTGCACGTTCATATAGTACTATAGAATTATACCTGACATTCTTAAATACTTCTTTACAGGAAGAAAGCATGGTAAAATGTCAATTATCTTCATTTGTAAAGACTCGTGTTTATACCAGTTTCTATGAGGTTGTAATCATGAAATTTAAATCATTGCCACTGTCTGTCAAGACTGATAGGAAATAGAATCGTTAAATCAAATGGGTTTCTAAGGATGTTTTATATTCCCAGGCAAATGTCTCTTCTACCAACATAACTGATCATTATTTCATAGAACGTTTTTTCCTCAAGTGGAGAAGGGATTAGTTATTGTATTACTGCTTGCGTCTCTATTTTGCAGTTACTACTACATTGTTATGCAACCCCCACTGTTACAAAGCTATCGATAGACACAGGGTTCATTTGTTGAAGTCTGACCATTAAACAGACCAAGTAAAATGTTACTTCTCTATTTTTGTAAACATTCTCTGGTGTGAATTATGTATAGGAGAGCCCTTTGTGTGTGGAAGATCTGTTGTTGTATGCTATCCACTATAGTGATCAAGACTTAGTGGGAACAATGGACTATAATGGTTTCGTACATTAAGTAAAACATGATCCAGTAGCTCACTTTAAATGATAGAAAAAAATATTGTTATGATTTCATGCAACATAAATAATTTCCAAAGTGACAGGTAACTTTCGTTTTCTCGGAGTTTAAAGAATCCTCCAAAATAGTTTTCCATCTGAATATATTGAAATTGTTGGAATTTCTTGAAGATTATGATTGAAATTGTTGGAATTTCTTGAAGATTATGATTAAGATTGTGTATTTGGTATATGACTACCTATGAACTTGGAGTGAAGATATTTCTGACCAGAACCGGCAATACTGAGTTGTGTAAATGGTTGGATTGTTTCCAGATTTCTTTCCCATCCATGTTCACATAGCGTCCATAAAAGATTATATTCGGGCTGTCAGGGAAAAAGAAGCATGTCCATATCTATATTATTCATCCAAAGTGATCCATCCAATATCCAGGTTTGTGTTTGTAGTTAACACTCCAGCCCATGGGTTGGAACGCAATAATCAGTGTATTGATAGGCGTAACAATTACTCTTTAGGTAATTCGTAATCTTAATATCAATCTGGAGTAGTTTCTTCTTTCCCTTCATGAACGGAGTGACGTAAATCTTGGAAAAAATTATTCAAAATTGTCATTACTCTCAATAAAAAAAAACAGTGAATCCACTCACTGTTTGGGTATTTGGTTAATTTTTTTGAAAGTTAAGTGGCGGTTGGCATTTTTTTTATATATTTGTGTACGATTCCTTACTCTGTCATTGTTGAAACGGGTTCTCTCTACCAATACCCCCCGGCCAGTAAGAAGAGCTACTTCACTGGATATAATAATACATGCTGATCATGGATTTCGTTTAGAAACCGTTTGTTGATAATTTCTCCGGAGTACAAAAAATACTGTTATATCCTGCTTGTAAGATGTGATACGGTATCAGATTGGAAGCGAATCAAATCTGTGCTGTCTGTTAAATGATTTTCATTTTTATAAGAGATGTCTTTTTCATCGTAGCATTCTTTGTAAAGAGAAGAGAAAAATAATTATATGTGTCTGGGAAGAAAACTCTGTTGGGAGGTCATACTAATCATAGAATAGCCGCGGTCTGCCTTGGCTTTTCCGTGAGGGAGTAATATCCCCGCCAGCATAAATGAACAAAGCGAGTGTCAGCTATTAGTGTGTCCTAACACCGCCAGAGGTTTATATAAAGAAATGTTGTATAAAGAGGTGACGCTAAATGTCGAGTCTTCCTGTATAATTCCTGTCGTCATACTTTTTAAGTCATAGTCATGTTTTTACAGAAGAAAAGCTGGAAAAATAAACCCATTGCCCAATTATACCTTATGTTTTGTTTTGATATAATGATCACGAGGAGTCTATCAATCTAATAAACTATCATAGTATGTATGTGGACACTTTAAGATACTTTACCCGAAGCATTGGTCATAATGTGCACATGCGGAATAATGTCAGACGGACACAAAGGTGGGGTTCACGTTCATTTATTGATACATATAATATAACATTCATCGGAAAGTGGGAAATATACTGAACCTATATTTTCACTGTTAGTGTTTACAAGTATACAGTCAGTTGTGTGCCTTTTTGATTTGGAATTCGATTAAATATCTCTATATTGAACAGGAAATTGGCATTTTATGCCTCGTCGATTAAGGATACGTTATTCAAACGCCGCACCATCCTTTGTTTTTAATAAGTTTATTGAGCTGAAAGACATGGGGACATTATCATAACCCAATATCCTGTCCAATGATGGGATGGAAATTATTTTCTACAATATCCTACCTACCATACCCATAATAACACCTACAGCGACTAGATATACATGGTAACCGCGCCTTAGTTTTTCTGGTTAATCCCAGCATTTAAAAACATTTTTAAAATTTAATAATGCAATCGCATATAAATACAAAATATAATTCCATCAAGACGGATTAAATACTGGGGACCAATGACAACACATACAACTTTCTGCTGTCTAGTAATGGTAAGATTTGAGACACATACACAAGTCACTTTCTGGGTCATTATTCAATCGAAGTATTTTATCTAGATAATGGAATTTTACATTTACGACATCAAGATCGGAATTATATGGGTTACGACGTCAAGATCTGAAAAATATGGACCCTTACGACGTTGTGAGGCCATTACCACTCTTGAGCTGAGGATCATCGCAGAAGTTTAGTCATCTCCAACGAAAGCTGCTTAATTAAATAATGCTTTATGAACGCAGATTTTAAAGTTAATGGGTAGAACTATGAATAAGTTCATGGATGATTTGGAGTGACTTGCTGGTTTTTACTGGGTAGAACTATGAATAAGTTCATGGATGATTTGGAGTGACTTGCTGGTTAAATATACAAACTGAACATTGAATACATTTTCATCGGGTTTGGTGTTCATCTTCTCAACTTTTGAGATGACCCTTAGCTTATAGTATGTTTAAGTAAATTTAAGTGAGCCTGCTAGTCCAACGACAACATTTTTAATCCATGCCTGAATTGTATATTTCTACGAAACAATATGCCTATTAAGTCAATACTCTTGTTGAATATAATTGCAATGGGAATACATATGTAATGTACCCAATATTACTTATCTGTATGCTTTGATCACACATAGAAGGTATACACGAGCAATCCCTACATATTCTTACCTGGCAAAACGGATTATCACAAAATATTTTGGATTTAATTATCTAATTTCCCATCATATACCATACCTTCCATGTTATGTTTGATTCGTAATACTTTTCGTTGGAATTGAAGGACAGTTGGGTGGACTGAAAAACATTTATATATTTTCTGGATGGGGTAGGCCTATACTTGTCTACTTTCTACTAAGTGAATGCCTAGTGTATAATTTACCATGTCCGTGTTCGGGGGATGCAATTACATTCATTTTAGTCAGTTCATTGACAGTATTCTGTTATTTAGCCCTTCTATGTCAAATGGTTCACACACCCACTTAACCAATAAGCCTCTTCTCGGACATACATCGATTTACAAAGCCTACACACTTTTTTTATTGTCCTGATTAGATAAAATTAATTATATCAAACAAGAAGTCTGTCGTCGGCAGAGTCAATGATTTCGGGAAGTCAGACAGCAATTATCGCTATTCTACACACACAAATCAATACATCATTTATTTCATTAGTTGAAGATAGGAAAGATTGGACAGCGAGAGGGCTTCATATCACAGAAGCATCGACGATTATAATTATGGTCACTACCATCCGGGAGTATAACACAATATAGGCAGTAGTGTCACCATTTTGTCTATGTCTCAGAATTTGGGAACATTGGTACCACAAATTAACAATGTTAAATGCTCCTTTAACCTTAATTTCCTTATAACACGTTTAAACCGTTCTAATGGCCTGATACAACACTTTCTATGCGCCCCCGTTTCCAGTTAAAACCTGCCCACCGAATCCTGGAATGTTGAAGTCAAAAAGACAAAGGCAAAGCAATTTCATGGAAAATTAGGCTTTTCCCTTATTAATACATTCGCATTCACAGTTATTGACGAATAATAGAGTGTAAACGAGAGGCACTTGCAAACGGGCAGAACTTTCTACTGCAAATCCGGAAAAAGGGATACACATTAAGGACATCTATATCGACAGCTATGTTTATATTATAGAGAGATGAAAATAACAGTAGGCACATGAATAAACGTGTGTAATAAAGGCTTTCCACACATGAACAATAGTTTAGCTAGTCATTGCTTCAAGCTCTGGATTGTTATACAGATCTGTGTATTTGTATATTAATTTCTGTTTCAGAGTGGAGAGGGTTCTCTCAAAAATATACCTAATTTTCATTTGTTCTTATACACTTCACACACAACAAGATACATAGAAATATAATGACATGAGAGACTACACTTCGGATGTCTTAATAGTTGATGCACACTTCTAATGTTTATATCTGAGTAGAATATAAGACATAATCAGCCTCAAATATCAGAAGGATTAATGTAGATTTGAAGAGGACGAGTCAGAGAGAAGTAAGTCAGAGTCAGAGTCAGAGAGAAGTAATGTAAAGCATAAAGTTCAGGAGAGTTTTATATATTCAATATGAATACAAGTGTTGTATTTAATTTGATTCAATCAATTATTTAAGGGCTTCACTTTCTGGTGACAATAATAACATGGAGTCTTCCCCATCCGTATTACCCCTCCTCGGTTCGACTCATACCACATAGCAGTTTAATTAGCAACCTGGCTCACCATCGATTTATGTATGATACACGTATGATCAAGAGCCGACATCTACATATATAAGTATGTGACCTCCCAGAACAATATTGATATTTAAGATGTAGACTACACTATTATAATAATTATGACATCGAGGGTATGGGATCTCTAGAACTGTTCGGTCTTATGCGATAGGTAATTTTCACAACAGGAATTTCAAAAGATGAATCAAATATCATTTGAAAATATTCAGCAATACCACTAGTTTGTTATATTAAAAATGTATTGCTATTGAATATGTTCATGTGCACAATCGAGTGTTATGTGTTATATCTTACGAAACATAGATGTCTCCATTGTACTAAGGTTAAGTAGTAATTCTTCATCACATCACATTTCCAGTGAACTGATGCCACCTGAATCACTTCAAGCCTTGAACATTGCTCTTGGATCATATATTCTCTGTGCCACAGGTAATTTAAAATAGACGAACGCTACATCGTCTTTATCAAATAATATATTATATTACTTACAGACCAGTCAATCATTAGTCACTCTTTGGAATAGCCGCATATCACGACTGCTCAAGGATGTGTTTGTTCGGTAGCGAGGTTAGACTAGAGACATTCATGTAGTAAGTCTAGATCATTTGATCACAATTTAATGAATAGCGTTGATTCCACCATCGTGATGTAACCCTTGTGGTTTCTGAGTAGATTCGTGTAGGCATTTACTCGTAAGTCCGCAGTATCATTCCATAGTCGGTTCAGTATGTGAAGTCAGCTTAGAAACTTTGGAGGCTTTATTTATGCCACTTGTTCGTACTTGGCGCGGTTGATATTTTTGGCCAATCCACACGCTAGCAACGCTCCAAACAGCTGCTCATAATAATGAAAGCTTATTAGCTTGGTATGATTTAATCAAGGATTTATTTACAGATTTAAGTGCACATCGGTAGTTTGAAAATAAACACCATGTAGGAAATTCACGATAATTATAGAAGCGTACTATACAGCATATTTTCTGTAACTATTTAAATACATTATTATTGGCCTTTTTAAATGAAATTTAAAAAGAAAAATTAAAAAAGAAATAGGGCCATCTGCCAAGCTGATGCATCAGAGATTTATAAAGTCAACCTGTGACTTACCTGTAGGAAGGCAAACCCTATGGCAACTCCGCCGATAATAACGAAATTTGACTCCATAAAATCGGTTATCTTATTTATGCAGCCCTGTAGGGAGGAAGAAGAAGATATCCATACAGTCATGAATTATTAATACAATACCAACGAGAGTGTAATTTTATCAGACCCCCCCCCCCCCCTCCCGTTTACTTAAATTGTGTTTATTAATGTAATGAGTCATGTGTTCAATACATTATGACCCTATGTTAAGTATAGATATAATAATACTCGTTCATTAGCATTTACCTGCCCACATACAACTTAATATCAACAGACACAAGTTTTACGGCCATTTAATGTTATTAGAAAGTGTTATTAACATGTGCTGCTAGTTGTACATGTTATAATTGGTTGAAATCGTCCCAAAATAGACTAAAACAGAGCTAAACAGATTAATGACCTCCAATTCGGACAGTAATCAGGCCCTGATGGGCATCATCAACAAGCAGGACCCTCTTTCTGTCCTCAATGTCAGGCATTAATCCTTTTATAAACACATTTGTGTCCATGTCAGTGCCTACCTCGTTATAAACAGTGTTGTTATTAGTGAGGGGGTTGCTCGCACAGCCCGCTTGGATGCAGCAGCTGGATGGTACGCCCTGGACCTCGCCGGTACCAGTCCACTGTATGTTGAACCAGTCCTTGTAATCCTTATGTCCACAACATTTGAGCTGGAGGAACAACATGTATACACGTTAGATAGAATTGTTCTCTTGGACAATTGTAGAACTGATGGAAAAGCACCAAAGCTGGAAGGAATAACTGTTTGTTGCTGCAAAGTGCATTTGCTTGATTATACCGTCATCGGGGTAAAAAAAACAAAAAAAACAAAGTACTACTTTTACGGACCAAAAAAATAAATATGCAGCAAATAAATACATAAAATAAGCTTGACTGAATTGTTTAAATGAATTGATATTAAGATAAATCAATTCTTATTATATTTGATTGAGATATGTCGAGGATTTGCCCTGGAAAGAGGAAGCTCCGAGCCCCTCAGCAGTCCGAGCCTTCCAGAAAGGCTGAGTATGGGCATGTCAGCATAATGACATCAATACTGTACATGGCTTTATCCTAGACTTACATTGGTCTGAATTCCATCTACGGCCTTGCGCTTCTGGGTGTTGTTCTGGTAGCTCTGCATGGCAATGTTTAGTCCCGCGTTGAATCCTTCTTCCAACTGTAATTTGAGAAAGTTTGATCATCTCCTTTCATAATCCTCAAGTACAGAGAACTGGCTTCACTTTGACCGTGTATGAACCATAGACGAATTGGATTGATTAATTAATTATATAGTTCAATACATTTATTTACTACTTCGCCATCTGGCAGGCCATCTAAGGATTAATATAAATCATATAACGTACGGTGATTACGGTAAATCAACATATAATATTTAAAGCAAACCCAATGTTTGCACAAAAAAGTCTTTAAAAGCTAGCTTTGATATTATAATATAGATCGACAGATACAGGCGTCCTCCTACCTTTCCCCTGTACACAAAGCCGGCGATGCCTACGCAGAGTTCAGCCAGGAAAATGATGATCAAGAAGGCGGAGAACTGTGATAGAGAAAATAAAATACAGATACTATCATTTAGTACACGATCCTATTAGCCTCATCTTTTCAATCCATAGGGTAGCACGCTGAGCGGTGCTGCCCCCTGGAACGGTAAGGCAGAAGTTCAAGGTAAGTAATAGCGATAGCGATAAAGACATGTATCGGTTCAGACTACAGATTCAACCAAGTCAGCATATAGCTGGTTCAAAGTGTCTGAATATAGGGATTGGTAACATATCAACGACACACTGATGATATATAACACTTTTTTTGCATTTTGAACAGCATTAATTTAAATGCGATGGAGGTAAATTAGAGGAAGAAAATTCAGACCTTTCACTCTTATATTATAATTTATATGAATATCATAATAAATGAAGCATATATCAAAAATAAAGTCAGCCAATTTCTAATAATTTGGATAATTGTTAGTAAAGGAAAGCGCTTCCCTGCTTATACCACGTAAGGTAATAATAACAATTCAGCACCAGTTAATATGTCGCTGCATTCCATGTTTCTTCTATAACTAATCTGTGTGGGACCATTGCACAGTCCAATATGTTCCTCTTTTACAAGGAAGGACAGATCCAACTCAGAGATACATGTACTATAAAATGGTGTCTATTCATATGTAGTATATACACGAATATACACAAACCGATCTATTACATATAGAGCTATTACATAAAATGGGATATAAAGCTCTGGATGTAATAGATCTGACACAAAGCAAGGTTGTGATTCAAATTCTTTTGTCTATATTAGTTCATATTTCTCCCCTGCTGTTGTGTCAACAGCATTTTTTTTTTTTTTTTTTTTTTTTTTTTTTTACAAAAGTACAAGGGTTGGTGTCACATCTCGCCTAGCTCGTCTCTCACCACAAAGCAAGGTTTTATCTATTTAATTGAAAAGTTCCATGCAATTTGTTGGCCACATATATATATATTCTAAAGGTCAATTCCAAATATAAGCACACACATTCTTGAAATAGAGAATAAAGTCTTGACAGAAGCTTTACATGCCGCCCACGATCAATGAATAACAACTGTGTTTCGAATCCTGGAGACAGTTCACCAAAGGTACAAAAAGAACCGATAAGCTGAGAATATTAAGTGCTAACATTGTGTGTCTCCGCCGATAAGACCTTTATCTAGAGTTCTGAATATATTACAGTTAGAATCTTGGCTTATCTTACTGCACTGTTGTCTCACATCAGCAACCCAAGGGGTAATAAAATCTATTTTCTGCTTGTACGTTTACATGGTTACATCAGGGAGAGCATTTAAACTAACGCTGAACATTTTCTCAACACATCTATCGAATCCGAAAAATAAAATATATTGACCACTTTTTCTATAATATAATTATACTAGGTAACAATGAATTTATATATTTAGTGTAAAGACAATAGATAAACGTGTATCTTCTTGTGAATTCAAATCGAAGTCGATTGAAGCAGCGGTTAAATTTACTTAACAGCCTTTGCATCTGATTTTGTCATTCGACGTTAACATTTCTTAAAACTTTAATATCCACAGTTTTACTCACTTGTTGTAGTTGACATGTATTTTTACTCTTTAAAGAAGATATGTTATCATTAGATAGCTTTACACCGACTTATTAATTATCTTTGTCATAAATTTCCTCCAGTTTGTCTTCATCAAATTTCAGCATATGATAAATATCCCCTTAGGTCACTTAACGTTATAACAGTTGTGCTAAATATTTCATTTCTAAGATCTTGTGAGTTCCTTAAGGTGGGCGCAAGGAAAATCAATGATCTTCTGATCTTGTCTGTTGTTTGCTGAATAATATTATTCTCAGAGAATCTTTTATTCCTTTTATAGTGAGCTATAAGGTTTAAGTTCTTTTGTATATATTTCTTGTGTCAAGATTCTCTTCATTCGGTGATAGTTTATAGGTGAATTCTAACAGACATGATTCTATTCTATCCCTTTGATTAATCTAACCATTGAGCTTTGGGTTGTTTGTATTTTTGAAGGAGATTTTTCTGTGCATGGAATTCAAAGAATTGCCACTTTATAAATTGTTAGTAGAAGTGATTGTGGGATTTTAGAAGTAATATGATTTTTAAAGGATAGGAAATCATCAGTGGTTAATCCGAGATAGGTATGTATAAACGTCAGTGTGTTGAATTTCGTTGGGCCCAATATAACTGGTAACTAATCAGAGGTCCCAGAGCAGTGCCTTGTGGGACACCACACTTTACCTCGGTCTTGAAGGAAATACTATCATAACTTATACACTTGGTGTTCTGTTAGTAAGATAATTTTCAACCCACGTCATAGTTCCAAATCCAACTCCATATGCTCTTAATCTTTGTAATAATATCTCATGGTTTATAGTTTTGAATGCCTTCCTAAAATCTATGAAGGCTAATTCTACCTTTATTTTGTTGTTTAAATCATGTTGTCGTTCATATAAGAGTCCCCCTGATTCAATGTGGAGGGAAAGATGTTCATAAATCCATTTCTCAAGAATTTTCAGCAGTAATGTAATAACTGATATATATATAGATATAATTTTAAGTATTTAATTGTGTTCCATTTACTACTGAGTACTTTCTCTTTTCGCTATCTGGAGGTGGCATAATATCATTGGCTAGTGTGTGTTCTACCATAGAGAAATATGAGTTTAACTGCCCCGAGGCGGAATGACTATTAAAACATGTTTAATACTAAGTGTGACTGTACTGCTTCCATATCAAATTATAAGGGAGACTTACCAAGTAGAGGAAACAAGAGTGTCCCTTGACCGTACAGCAGCAGCCTAACATCCCCACGATAACAATTGCTGAGCCCACCCCAATCAGGATATACGGGGCCTCCGAGTAATAGACCGTGGTCAGCTCAACGTAGATGTAAAGCTCCATCTTCATCCATATTCCCAGCACCAGGATGGCAATACCTGACACCTGCAATGATTAAGAACAATAAGAATCGATTAGGCTAATAACAACCCAAGGGAATACAATTGGATAAATGTCAATGAGCCTACAGATAGCCTTGAAAATCGCTTAAAATAATTTTTGATCATCGAAGTGTCTGTCTACATTTTCTGTTAAATATTAAAATAAAATTCTTTAAAAGAAATAAAATCATAAGATAAATATTGTTATAGGATGGTCCGGTAGTGTTAAGCGAATGTTGATGCTGAAATATGAAAGGATGAAAGAACCGGACAAAACTACAAAATAAACATCTTGGTAAATAATTAAGTTAAAGTATTATGAGTGTTAGCACCAGCACATATTTTATGTTTACAAAATAAATGTGCTACATTTGGTCATGTTATTGGTCATGGCTTAATTAACCTGTACCTAAGGTTGGCAGCATTAAATATTGTATACATGTTTTCAATAGTTGTGCGATATTTGGTCATGTATTAACGACCCAATACCTATCTTTGATATTTATCATTATTTAATTCATACCTTGTTAGATCCACGTTATCAGTTAATTAAAGCAACCTTTCGAAAAATGATCTTTAAATTTTCGTGCGTAATCAGATCTGAATCATAAGCTTAAGGACATTTGACTTGATTATCTATCAAGTACATTCTTGTTAGTGAATTCCTAACACCAGGTAAGAGTGTAAGTATAAAAGACGTACGACTGACTTGTATACTGACATCAAAAGCGTCTATCACCACGATGACATTGATATTGCAATAAAACATCATACACGCACTGTTCAAGCAAGAATTGCCCATTAATGGTGTATGAGATCAGAAGTATTGCACCTGAGTATACTTTATCACATGTAACACATTATGCACCATCAGAGGTATTGTAAATTTATGAGGTTGTAGCCTACCTTACAGTGCACAAACTGCTAGTGCAAGCATGTCTGGCTAATTCTGACAAGAATCAGTGAATCGACTATCAACTATAGGAATGGTGTTCATATTTATGTATCTGCCTATCTATTCAAATAGCTTTCTGTCCTACAGATTTCACCCTCTTTCAAATCTTACATATGTTTGCTCACTGCTAAGAGGCAAACTATAACCATACATTAACATTTATGTTAAAACTTTTAAGGCAACCACAATATTTTCAAATAAATTCTACCATACCTACCAATAAGCACAATACCAGATTGTATTATTGGATGATAGATACCAAGGAAAATGTAAAAAAACGGCGAAGGGTTGTAAAACTTCTGCTGACTTAAACAAATAGCTAGAATGGCACGACATGCTAGTAATTTATAATATTACTAGCAAATACCCGTGCTACGCACAGGTTTTGCTAGTGGGCCAGTGGGGCCCACATCTTTATCTCCACTTGTACCCTCTTCCACCGTCGATCTCTTTCAACTTCTCTCTGAAACTTAGTATCTGTGACACCGTTTATGCCTCATATGGAGCCCTTTTAAGATGCTGTTTTTGGACACTGTTGTGAAACAGGTGAGTGAGTGAGTGAGATTGGTGGCTTTACGCCCTTATCAACACTTTAAAGTGTTATATCAAGGGCGGGAGAGCTGAGAGGGAGGCAGTTTATGATCATACCCAGGAAATAGAGATAGAGAAGAAGGGAGCGAGAGACAGAGAAAAGAGACAGAAAGGCCCTTTAAGGTCTTAACCCAGGAAACAGTGACAGATCCAACAGCAATGTGAGATACAGAGTGCTCAAGACTGAGGCAAGGAAAGAGAAATGGGGGGGGGGGGGGGGGGGGGGGGGTCGGGGAGAGTGTGAGAAAGAAGAGGTCTGGACTATGAGAAAGGCAGGGAGAAAAACTGATGGAGACAGACAGTGTCAGACAGGGTTATGGTGCAAGTTGCTAAGGGGTGTATGGTTCTTATGTCCTAATTTCTAAATTTTGGAGGCACTAAAACATTCTTATGGGAAGTCGGACAGGTGAGCGTAAAGGTGGGTGTACATTTAAATTGAAACCCTTTTAAAACCCTTATTTCCTAGGAAATCGCTCATATAGGAATGGCTTCCCACTATGCCAAACCATGTCCACATCAAAAATCGCGGCAAATCCTCCAGCGGTTTTTGGAGGAGATGGGGACAATCACAGAAATCTCTTACAGAATTAATATCTATACTGATTGGACCCGATTCTTCTGGAATCTCGTCCAATAAAATTAATATTCAATTCAAATACTAGCGCGAGTTCCATTGACTATTTATTATAGTCTATGCCCGTAACAATGAAGCGTATTAAAATAAACCTTTCAACTTTGTTTTTTATTTTAATTCCCCAAGATACCTAAGAGATAAACGAAAAACAAACTCAATTGGCGATAAGATAAATAATTTTAAGATAGATACCATGCATTGAAAATGCACCAAAATGGTGAAGGATTGTAGAACTACTGTTGACTTATACATGCATAGTTTACAGTCCTATTGGAGAAATCATTTATAAGACGACTAGTCGACAAGAGGCTTGCTGAGCTGATGGTTAGGGCATGATTCAATGGTGAAAACTGATTTCAATAGGGCATCCACATTACTAAGGCCAGACATGAATAACCCTGGAATGGACCTTGCATTGACTTACTGAGGGGAATAGGAAAGCCTCTCAGACATTGTGAATGGCAGAATGAGTGGGTGCTTCATTGTCTTCATGTACTACCTCATGCAACACACACAACCCCTTTCATCAGAAAGCGTTCTCTTCTAAATCGGCGGACAGGGGCACATCGAGCTTCTGTGCGAAGGGGCTGGCTGGCCTTTGCGGCACAAGACAAAGATGATAGGGAGATTTAGCAACCATAACGCACCAACACAACACGAACGCATCCACTAACTGTTAGTACATTATTACCGTTGTGGGGATATCTCGAGAGGCCTGCACTGCAGATGCCCTCGGCCTAGCGCCTCTCGAGATATCCCCACAGCGGTAGTAATGTACAAATAGTTAGTGGATGCGTTAGTGCTGTGTTGGTGCGTTGTGGTTGCTAAATCTCCCTATTTAATTTTCTCTCTCACAATATCCAGGATTCCAGACTTTACAGAACTAGTAAAAGACCTTGGGCAGACAGAACATTTCTGAAATTGAGACAATTGCAATTTTGATAATATTTAAAGTACAATATTCAATATTTCCTTTCTCTCACAATATCCTGGATTCAAGAAAGAGGTTGGGACAAACCAGAATATAATACCGATGGCTGAATGGACCATTATTTACTGCACTATAAATTATACACCAGTGATCACTAAAGTCGCAAGTACATAACTTCCCAATGTTCAAGCATTTGCTGCTATGAATTAGATTACAGTCAAACAAAACTTCGTCGTAATGGTTAATATAATATATTACGATCGGGTGAATTGTTTGTGTGTGTGTGTGTTGGAGGGTTGGGGGAGTCCCTTCGGCAACATAATTGATTGAATTGGGCCCATTAGTGACTTATTATGCATAGAATTGAGTCCCTCATTCAACCTCCTAATGTGAATTCAATATCTCATGCTGCAAGTTAGATCTTGTGGTGCTGTGCTTTCAGATATGTCTTCAACAGTCGGGCGGGCATTCTGCTCTTCACTGCAAAGAATCAACGATTTCTATTTCTTTTAAATAAGGATATAGAAACTGTCCATTCGCCTATCGCAATACCATCTCAGCCACTATGATTTAAAAGAGCATCGTGGGATCGATCAGTAGGACAGATAATATCTGAATTATGAACCTTTCTTAAGGGACAATTTCTTGTTTAAAGTACTAGTTCCACTTATCTATGAAGTGTCGCACCTTTTTTTGTTTACTGTGTGGTAGAGTTTATGTAGTCTTCTATTTAATATAACCTTTTACTTCAATCTTATTTCCCTTTCATATGAAATCTATTATTATACTGTTGAAACAGAATTGGTCACATGTTAGTTGTACCTTGAATATTATTCTGTTAATGAAGAAATAAATGGAGCTCATTGAGTCCACTGAAAACGAGAATATGCGAATTAAATGATTTGTCAAATAACTATTGACTCAACATGTAATAAAAATCTAAAACTTTTCTTGGCGCCAGGAATTAAATTACCAATCAGATCCCCCATCGGCACTGGTTCCCTTTTTATGGCATGGAATATTCTTACCGAACACATTTTTATCTGCACTGTTTCCCAGTCCACATGATCCGACAACGAATTTAATCTAGAGCTTGGTCCATATTACGATGTCAATTTAACAATGCAAAAATATCCTTCTTCGAACTTTTTACCAAAAGTACTTGTATGCGTTAAATGCGGAGGGGATATGGTAACAACCAGATTATGACTCATGCCCCCCCCCCCTCATCTCTTTCTCTCTCTGTTGCTTACGCACATTAAAGGGAAAATAATACCCTCAATTTTAAAAAAGGTATTTAATATGTAAGGCGGATGGTTACATATAACTAAAGAGCCCAGATGGGAGGCCCCCGCCACTTGTATATATTGTGCACATCTGATCAAAAGCGGAATCCTCAGAGCGATCGGCCACCGTAGGGGGGAAGGGCTTCAGTGTGGCGCTTGTAGCCAGTGCAGGCAGGCGGGAAGGGAATTTTGCCGACTCATCAGATTTGATCACTGTCTGGTGAAGCGGAAGATTTGACAAAATACAGACAGTCATATTAGCCGTACAAAGCTATAGATAAGAGACAGTGGTCTTGAAGGAGGCGAGTGGGACGAAAGTGGCATTATACGACAGTAGCGAAAGTTTTGAGAGGCCCAGACAGATTGAGGGCATATTGTGAAGAGTGTGAAAACTTAATGGGGGAGAGAACGTTTACAATGTCTTTAGGGACATTTATGAATGAATGCAATTTTAACTTGAAAGTTGAATACCGAAGTAAATTAGCCTACTCCGTGCAGAATCTAGATTCTTTGAACAAGGACGGATATAATGGACGAAACGATGCGAAGAGAACTGAAGAAAAACAGGAGGAGGATATAAATTCAAGGGCATTGAGATATTAATCCATCTTTCGAGGAATACCACATAATATTCGACCCAAGACATGGACAAACTGACATAAAAAAGATTGAACGGTGCATCGAAAGCACTTGTCCACTTGCATCGTCGTGTGAATGCTTGCTTTCCTATCAACTGCAGCTTCTCCGTCTCTGGCTTCCTCTCAGCCACATCCATCATCACTCATATTGCTCCAGATTATTTTTTTTATAAAGGAATGCATCAAAATTGCAGATAAGCAGGCAGTGTAATGCGATTAGACAGAGTGTTTTGAGAAGGCGTGTGAATGACGTCAATGTGTTTTTGTTGATTAAAATACAGTTTCTCATACCGTAAAGCTTTCATGTGATTGAGGAACATAGGTGGCCTTATTGGATAAGGGCTAGCGAGTGCCAAGATTCCATAGCCCCAAGCAAGTACAAGACACTCTTGTGATGATTTTTTCATCTGTAAATGTAATTTCAATATCATCAGGTTATACAAGTGTGTCACTGTACATAAATGCTTGTAACATTCCATTGAACAGAAGGAAGTATTATCTACTATATATATAACAGAGAGGGAGAGTGTTTGTCGGGATGTAGGAAGTGGGTTCATATTTGCTGTTGCCGCCGGACGTGCCTCGCCCATGGTCACACAGGCGGCTACATGACGTCCAATACTCATCAAAGCTAAGAGTCTGCCTCGCCTTCCTTCACATCCCAGGCTCTGGGGGAATATCTAGACCGACGCTGAATCGTCTGAAGCAGGCCATGTTTTGGGAATTCATTCGCATTTTGAAACACACGTGAAACGTGGCCATACTGCGATGCAATGTATATATACTGCCACTCCTTTATAACTGTATACTGAGCCAATTTGAATCTAGGAAAAGGTGTAAAATAAGCATTTTATCTTGGTATGTTATGTTGTGCCAAGGGCGTTTATTCCATTGGAATCCAATACATAAATCACGATATGATCGGGACCGTCTTTTTATGTTAAATCACCGCGGGAACGAACCGTGTTTTCACTCGATTTAACGATGTGGTTTATAGACATCCATCTACTCGGTTCCAAAATGCTGACAGAGAAAATACAAATCTATAGAGGCATTGTCCAGTACCGCCATCAATTACATAGTCCAAACGGACGCTATACATAAATCATGCAGGGTATGGCAACAACTTATGTTGCTGCAAGAGTTTATTGCCACACTCCGGTAGTGGAGTCAAACGTCCTTCAGCTACATTTTGATGGAGCGATCTATTTTCATTACTCGTAGACACAGAGAAAAATCAATTAGCAGGTTACGAATGAATATGCAGTTATAGGGGGAAATCGTGTTTGAGCTTCGTCTTTAATTTAGACCGCTAAGAACGCCGATGCCTAGAATTTCAAGGGTCATTCACAATATGCGTATATAAACAGTGTGGATGTTGCAATTATTTTAGAGAGAGGTCCATCGGATGCTGCAATTATTTTTTGGGTGAGCCCAGACGATGAATTTAAACTTTAAATGAATGTAATATTCATGAAATACCACTGAATAGCTGTCAATAAAAGGCTACAGAACTGTGCATGCAGATTGATCAATGGATACAATGCATGCAGCACAATTTAAAGGGCAATATGTACCTCCCCACACCCACGCAATACACAAATGCATCGCATTGCAGCGCCGCCACTCTTTGCAATTGGGCACCACGTGAATCATTATGGTCAGCAGTGATTACAAGTGATCAAAAATAGTGATTAAGAAATTTCCATTTATGATCGGACTACAGTAATTGGAATCGAGATGGAAATACTCCTCACCGGGGTCTCTTTTGGCTGCCGGTAACAGTCAATTTGACATCATTAACGCGCAATGAGGTACTTCATTAAGCAAGTATTTTAAATTGGAAATCATTCTGGAGATGGGCATAAACATCGAATTCTCCTAACCATAACATAACTAAACATAACATGACATCATTCACTGACATGCTTTATCAATTTTTAGGAGGAGGGAGTGGGGTGGGAGGATCGGTTGCTTTATGGCCTCTGGCCACCAATCACATATATATTTGGTTCTATAAGGGCGAAAGAGGAAACACGCTAACGGGATGCGATACCCTGCTCCTCCAATATTAGCACTGGTTGTTCTGTTCAGTCAGGTTCAGAAGGCAGTTGTGGTCACCTAAGTTTCAGGGAGTCATTAACACTTTAGCCTTAGTCTTAGCCTTGCGGTTAAGCTTATCGCTGGATGTGGAATCGAGGAATGTAGGTGTCTGGACCTAACTGTGTTACATATCACCATGGGCGGGAGAGTAGCAAATTATTATGAGTTCTCACTATGGGGGCTCCTTGATTTAAGATCACTGAAAAAAAGAAAGAAAAATCATCACTATTTTAAGTAAAGGAACTGAATTGTAATTCAAATTCCATGGAGCCATGCAAACATTCCTGGATATTAGAATAATGACAACACTACTTGTGCAGTGTTTTTGCGAGCAGACAAAACAAACAAGACTACAGCTCCCTCTGGCCATTGTCTCACAGCCTTGTCCTTCCCTGTCACCATGGTTACTACTTGCTCCAGTGTGTGGGATAAGGAGGTCCACTACAAGATGAGAGACGCTCTACTCCCACATACCAATGTATTTTGTGTCCATGATATTAGATTTCCCTTTTCTTTAAGCAGTCGGCATATTACCCAGCGTTCTATAGTATATATATAAATATAAAGATGATGTATCTCAGACTGATGGATAAAATGGAGAAGCATATCAAAGGATATTTTTGGGGAGGTGAGTGACAGTGTGTAACTCGATCTACAGTCTTGCCTCAAACTTGACTCAAAGCCTCTCAGATCAGATAAGAATTGTCAGTGATTGGAAGCCTACTGCGCTAATGGATTTCCTGGCCCAGGACAAGGTATCCTAGTGTTGGGGTCCTAATGGAATTATAATGGCACTTTGCGGTTTGGAGCGAGAAGATTTCCCTCCGTTTGAAGGGACACTCTCAACTTTGTGCCTAGACTGCTCTGTGTGAGTGGAGCATATATATATCTGGTGTCGTTACATCTATAGCCCTGAGCCCAAGAAGCAGCCCAGTGATCTGAAGATCCTCCTGTCTGGAGAACCATGTGTCCAGTGATGATTCCTGACCATATTCTCTTTTATTCAAAGATTCTACCAACAGCCAAGCCAACTCTTGACGACAATAAAGCAGTGGTACCTCACACATGGAGCCAGAAGGGGTGTTGCAAAAGACCTCCAGTGCTTCAGCCGAAGCGACACCATATAGCCAAACACCAACCATTCTGCTGAATATCTTGAGATGAAAACCTATGGTCTATGTGTATACACAGACTATAGCGATCTTAAGTAGGATTTGGCTTAAAAACAAAGTTTTGTTACTTTTTCGATATAGGGATGAAATAATATGCATTGCATCTCAACATATTCCACAACACTTCTATAGATCCGTGGCTTTGGCATGGTACTATATAAGTAATACCGGTAAATGCCTCAGCTGTAATCTTTGTACGAACATTGAAAGTTGAGTGAAAGTGCATTGTTGCACAAACAAAAGAATTCTGGTTTCACTCAACCTGACTTGATTTACAATGACATTCGGACCCTTGTCCACCCACGCTCAGGTTTGCCATTTGATGAATGGTCATTGTGTGCCGTAACCGCTTTGCAAGGGTCTGGTGAACGCCACTGAACCCCACCGAGTCATCTAACATTATTATTGCTAGTAATGTAGTCTTGAGAATTATCAGTATAATATAATATATGTGTAAACTATCAATAACGTAATTTAGGCAATGTGTGTAAATTTATAAAGATGCTATAACTGTCCTCTTAAGTAGGCCTAATATTAAAGTGATTGTCAATTAATCCCTCTAACGTCTCCGACATGAAATATATTGTCCTAGCTCCTCCAGTGAGGCACCACTTCCCAAGTACCATCACAAGCAAGTTTTTTTTAAAAAAAGAAGAAGTTATAAACCTTTATAATGGGCGGCTGCTTGCCGACATTGCATATTGGCATATATATGCGACAGACAAAGGTCTATACTACACGATACTGTCGGGTGGTGGTTTTGCTGTACTCCTGGCCAACTCATTCCAATATAAAGTACTACCGATTTAGTATAAGGAATATATGGGTGACAATGTGCATGCAGTGCATACTTCAAGGCGTACATTGGGAGAGTTGCTCATTATTTAGTTGAGGTTTAAAGAAGGGTACAGGAGGTAAAGGCGGTCTAGTCGCCCTGAAATCTATCAAATCATATTGATTTACCATCCTTACCTTCCTGAATAGTATATCAGAGATTAATGTACGTTACATTACATTTGTTCTATTGGAACATTTGAATAGTCCAGTTGATTATACCAGGGGTTGGGCAGTATGACGTACAGTACCTGCCCCATCTGTACCATACATGGCTTCTCTCTTGGTACCGTGACCGACGCAATAGAGCTGACATAAAGTATATCGGTATCTCAGTACACTATATATTGGTCTGCACAGCATCTCTGCACAGAATTTTTTCGCACAGGTTCTGCCTTTGCTGGATTCTCAGTTAACATCGATAAAAGACTGACACATTTTAGTTTTTGTTCCTACCCAGTCATTTGACCGAAATTGTGGACGATTTCACCCTGTTGTCTTTGCTGCAAGGCTTCATAAATGACCACATTTATATTTCGGTGACCCGCCAAAATCCTTCGTTGTGTTATCTGACATTTATTAAGGGAGAAAGTATACATCCTTGTGCAGTGATACGTATAGTGGGCGTTGTCCATGGTGCTAGATATTTTGTAACACAGAGGCAGATCCTGACCAGTAGACCTGCATAGAACAATGCTATTGTATTAGCATACTTAGCGATTATGGAAATATGATGATGATAATAAATGGGTGATAATTAATAATTAATATAAATATAATTAGTTTGAGCAATGTTATGTAATGTAACAATGTAATGTAACTCCTATAGTTCAAACAATTTGAAAATCTGGTGAGATTTTTTCCGTTTTAATAGAGCTGAGATTGCAGCTTTAATACAAACAAAGGCTTCGTGCATGGCTTCTAACTGCCATAGCAACTCTGCATGTGTTCTCATCCCATTCCGTTAGTCATATTGAGGATAAAGCCTACTTCAGAGTGCTCTAGGTAGAGGAGATAATCAGTAAAAGCTGCACTGCCCCTCCACACTCTCCCTCTGGTACCTGGCATCCATTCTTTAAATTACCCAGGAGTAATCCTCAGCCTACCAGCCATATTCCCGCGCTCCTAACGCCAAACCAGAACGTGCTCGTGACAAATATGGTGCTGGAGAGGAAGGCAATCTGAGATTTGCACACATCACCGTCTGCATGGTTTCACGATTAAATCAGATCAAAAATGGATTACAAAAAGAGAAATGGCGAAAAAACACATAGTTAATATGCCATTTTCACGGATCCAAATGCTATGTTTGAATAATAACAGGGTATACTATTATCTGGCTCTAATAGGTATACATGTATGCATACTGATTTAAAAATGGAATGTAATATGATTATACCAATTTTATCTGACATAAAATTTGACAAAGTCGTATGCAAATTTATATGAACTAATATCATGAGACTATTTTCAATCTCCAAGGGATAATCCTTTATAGCACTGACATAGCACAAAATATATTTTTTCTTTTTCTACACAGATTCGTTTTCCATGCACACTCGGGACGATCTTGGGTAATTGAAATACTTCCAATAATACGTCCAATACTAGAATATTCCAATCGGGAAAACACGGTATACTGTGAGGCAGCTAGCTTTGTTACAGAGAGACTCGCCGACTTTATATATTATATATCACTCCAGAAATAAGTTTAATATTGAATGTACAAGCCACAGATGGCGGTCTCATCTTCTGAATGGAACATTAGCATGGACTAGGCATTATACATTGACTTCAAGTGTAAGTGAAGGAGGCCTTCCAAACCTTGGTTGATACATAAATGCATGCAAAAGTACGATTGGGAAATAAATAAAACAAGCCATACAGAGTGCGTGCACTGCCATGTTACTGCCCAAGTGGAGCCCAACATTTGGGCGTCAATGTACAAGTGTATCTAGATGAGGTTATTGACGCTGTCAATGTTTTGTATCTCTGTGTATCTTGAGTGAGTGCATCGAGAGACCTATCCTCTTATAAATAAGATTGTCTAGATTGTCCCAGAAATTCCTTCACCGTTGATATTGCGAAAGCTCCCTAAGGATGCATAACTCGGGATGAATCAACACAATATCTATCGTGTGCCCAAGAGCCGGCAGTGCTACTCATAATTAACCAGAAATAGATAGGCGTCTATAGTTATTTTCCCTACTGATGAAGTAACATAACCACAGATGTTTAATCACCAAACCATCATTCATACTTCCCTTTCTGATATAGGATACAATAATTCTCGTAGCAATTATTATTATACATGTATGAATTCAGTGTCTTATATGTCATTTTCCATGAGAAGAATACACATTTTAATAACATTAAATTATATGAGTAATATATAATAAATATATCAAATTCTGTATCAGGCATCGATAAGTCTGACATACATGGATATTACTCACATGTATGGTTCTATTTTATGCGGAATGATTGAAGTGGACTATTAATGTTTTTATTCGCACAAAGCTTGTTGTTAACGTTCTCAACAAGATACAGATGGAATACAACAGCATTTAGAAGGTAAAGCCGATAATACCAATAGACGAGTTGCTCAAAAGTTGTAAACCACTATTGTTTAGCCCGGAGATACCAATGAAATGACCTTAGGGTCTGGGCAACACTGGCAATTTATATTGTCCTTGACATGACAAGAACAACGCGAATACCGGTTACACCAGGTTAATTCCCAAGGGAGTAGTGTACAGTAACATTTACCAAGTGCCCCCTCGAGGATAAAGTTCAACGATACATAATGCATCTTACTTTCATATATATACACCAAACTCGCTTCTCTGACCTCCGATATATTTTGATTATATTTAATGAGATATGATATTCGTGCCGTATTAGGTATTGCACTCAAATAACTACACCTTTTAATGCCACCAATGATCGGGATATAACCATTTATAATGTACCTACAAGCTGTTGCTCTTCATCAAAGTATCTAGTGACTTTCTTTTATAGCTTTGACCTTATCAAGTAATATTTAAAGCTATCATTTAACCACACATATATATATATGTTAGAACTAATGGTTTTCTTTACACGCAAAACACTTTATTGTAACAACGCCTCCAATTTTATCTTGGCATCGATGGCTGTTTGTTAAATATAGGTTCCAGGGTAGTAATTAAAGTTCTTTCTCAAGACGAAGTTTGAAAAAAATATTGTTAGTCCTATTCTTTTCATGCATTAGTTCCTAATTCTTACCCTCAGCAGTCCTGACGCCGCTGGTATTCACCTTTGATTAAGGTTATGGAAGCGTATATACAGTATCGCTCATCTGCGGCCGATTCAGTTGCAAATTCTTGTATAGACAGGAGCAGAGTATTTATTGATAAATTCAGCCCTTTGAGTTATATAATATGAGCAGACACCCTAGGTCCAAACCCTGGGATGAGATAAGAATGGTATGTCAGCCTACTTCGCTAATCGGTTTCCTGGCCGTTTTAATCGGAATATAATGATATTTTGCGGTTTTAATGGAATTTTAATGGCACTTTGCGGTTTGAGGCGAGAGGCTCTGCCTTCGTTTGAAGGGACTCTCTCAACTTTGGGCTTAGACTGCAGATTTGATAAGAATGTTTTTGTTGCAATAGCTCAGAAGGCAGCTTTAACGCTTGCAGTAATTGATGCTTGGTCATATTACAAGTAGCACTGCCGAGGGGCTGGTTTTGCTCGTCCTACATGGTGACCTTATCACTACAAATTAGTGCTGGGAAGAAATACTTCCTACTCTAGTTCATTGACACACTAAAATTGTATTGCTACTCCTATTTTCGAAAGGCAACGTAAAAATTCAATAAACTGACCATACTTACGCTCCTGAAACTGGGCCCAAAGAAAACAATGTATTGCTCTGAGCCTTTTACCCCGTTCAAAAGCTCATTAAAGGCAATGGTCTACATTTCGACCACCTTAATAGTTTTGGACTTGGATGATTGTAGATCGTAGAGAGGGGAGGGGTTGATAACACAGCCAAGCAACTAAGGCCCATATCCATTGCCACGGGCGGCCGTCTATTTAATTTAACTGGTGTTTGCCAGGCTGCGCACATACACCTAGAGTACACCAAGCGGCCGCCGTAATGGATAAGGGGCTTAAGGCCTTCAGTGTCTTTCTTTTGCATGGTATGGTCATAGAACTACACCCACCTCTATGGTATGTTATCCACCACTTGCGGTTGTGTCTCTATTCCCCAGCACTGGGTCGAGACATAGGCCTACGCCCCACAAACAAGGCATCAGTGGTTATAAGGCACTTGTCCACTAAGCCGATTCTAGTGCGATTTTCGTGCGATTTAGCGGATAAGGACCTACTGCAGCACAAAATCACATGAGAATCGGCGTAGTGGATAAGGGTCTTTACAGCCGCGAACTATTATGAAACCTTAACTGAACTGCACCAACCTCGGCGGACATCATACTTTTTCTTTCTTCGTCCGAGAAATCCTTAACTAAAGAGAAATGGTTCGACCGTATGCGTACTCTAAGGTCTGCAGAATGGAAAACTAAGGGAAGAGTAAAGATCTCTCCGTGAATTACATGTTAATAAATATAACTTAGAATTGGACCCTCGGCTACCAGCCTATCATTGTTAAAACGGACTGTTAGGTACTGGACCAATTGAAATATTATGAATAATTGATTGAAATACGAAGTATGGGGCGGAATATATAAGAGTTATGTTATAGATTCATTCCTTTGGTGTTCACAGAACTATTCTAATATTTATATTGAGAATTCCAGGTCGGCAGAGTTAAGTAACTCTAGTCTTTCAATAAAAATGTATATAACCACAACGAAAATGGATGGTAGTTGGTGATATAGGATAGATGATGTTAGAGGATTTTATAATTATATCTATGAGGTGTGAGAACGAACTCCAATAACGATGGCCTTCTGGATAAGTTCTCATGATTATTTCATTTCATTCACGATTATCTGCGCATATTCTTTTCCCCAATCACGATAAACAATAAAAATCTAATTCCAACTTTTAAACTTTAGATTCAAATAATGAATGTCGCTTAGTAAGAATCATAATTAATAAAAATCACCAACTACTGGTACAATGCAGGAGTTGTGTAGCCAGCCCCTTGAATGACCCCTAGCTACCCTATAGTACCCTCTGCTACTTGTAGGTGTTTGGCGACTCGCCTGGATTTATTACATTTTATAGGCAGCCGGGGTGTCCCACGATGACGAAGTGCCATTTCCCAGGGAGCTTTACAATGATAAGGTAGCTAGCACTTCCCAATAAACGCTGTGGATATGAGGTCAATTAGTAGATTATTGTGATCTACGTCACGACTATGGTGGTCGTGGGTGCCGTCACATATATTATTCAAGCATTGGCTGTTGCGCTCATGAATACAGCGCAGACAGGTGGCTATAGCACTTGGCTGGCCTCGAAACTACAGGAAATAGTTCTTAAAATTCTAGAAATTATTGCCACAATAGAATGATGAAACTACCCAGGAGCTTCGCTGAAGACGCAATAAATTCATACAATGTGCGTCTATAACATTCCCCAAATATTTGTGTACATTATAGTCAGAATGATATAGCTTTTTCAAAGGCCCTGCCATTTGCATACAATTTATATAATATGCAAAAGCCTATATAATATAGTGTGTATATACTGCATTCCATTAGATAACTTATTATGTTACTCCATGTACCCACACTTTAGCAGTTGCATCTCCTTTATCTCAGGCATAGCTAAATTCATTATAATTATTTCAATACAGCTACTTATCAATACACGCCATATTTAACCGTATCATATTGATGTACGCCATAAATAACCCATGGCATGCAATTGCGACACCGAAACAGTATCCACACGTCGGAAAGCGGGCCAACACACAAGACCACTTTTCTTAGACTACTCACAGACCTGCCAAGGGGGATGCTATGAGAGCTTCTGTAAATTTTTACTGAAATTTAGTATCACACGCAATGCCTAGAGGGACTGGCGCAAGTGGTCTAGACTTCACTTCACACACCAAATAGACCCTACCAAATGTAACTTAGTCGAATTGGACATTTTCATGATAGACGGAGATGGTACATTAGTGTTACCATGGTACCTTTGACCGGTTAATAGTTTTTAAAGTAACGGGAGCAACACTATTCAAATACTGCAGTCTAGATTCCACAATCTCGTCCAGCCATGGGTAGTAAGAGTCATATTATAAATTGATGTAGAAATGTATTTCACTTCAGGAAATTCCCAGCTTTATTATTTCAGGTTGAAACAATATGGTTCACCTTGTCGTAAAGCTTTTGGAATGTCTCGGGAGAGATAAATGTCCCCCTCAAAGAATATATTTTGTGTTTATAGATGTTAACATCTTCTCATACTTTGTGACTCAGCTATAGACCAACTAAATAGATGGTCGTACAATGTTTATACACAATGTGTTTAAATAGATGTAAACATTTTCTCATACTTCGTGACTCAGCTATAGACCAGTTAAATAGATGGTAGTACGATGTTTATAACAATGTGTTTAAATAGATGTAAACATCTACCCATACTTCGTCACTCTAAATGGATGATATTAATTAATATAATGTTAATATCCATCTCAGTTAAATGACTTAAAAACCGTTGGCCTATATTAGGCATTAAGCTTCTAGAAGATAATTCATGAAATGTACACGTGTCCCTTTTCTAGCAGCAATGAAATCGCGTGTCCCCCGCCCCTCTAAATCCGCTTATGAGTCAATGTACATTAAGGATATAGAAGGAATCAGTTGGAGGTAAAAGAATAAGAATGTCTCTACAGAGGCAATTCTGAAAAAATAGTAGTTTCATTGGTTCGAGGAATATTCTGGCTGTCAGCACAAAGCGCTTACTGAGTAATACGCATAGACGTGGCGCTAAGAGCATCAGTCCCCTCAGAAGTGGCATGCATGTGTATTCTGTATAGTGTGTGCATACAGCGTATTATGCCATATTTATTTAGCTTGACCCTAACCATACACCCCCGAGATGTATATTCAACATGCTGCATACACTACTAGATATATATGTAGCTATTCTTTTTCATTTAGCAGGAAACCAAGTATCGTCCAATATCATACATTAACTCACGAAATTATAACGGAATATGTTGTTTTCTAATTGAACAAGTATTATTAGATTTCACGATATATGCCTGCATGGAAACGAAATCATTCAACGTAACGTATTCAAATGGTTTTACATTAAGAACTGTCTCACATGGAAGACCAACTCGTTTTTGTGATCAACTTCCGTAGCTAGATAAGAAATGATTTAAATATTACATTCTCAAACATGGGGAAGGCTTGGTTAAAATCAGTTAAAGGTTCTCTGCGTAGCATAGTCTAGGGGAGAATGGACAATATATCGATAAAATTAGAGCTACGCCATAATCCTTTCCTCCTGCATACACAGTAGAGAGGGATTTGGTACATATAGGAGGTAGTTATTCTATGAAGGAATTAGCCTGTAGACACTCCAATAAGAGTATCAACGATAATCCCTAAATAGCTAATTTCAGTGCAAGAACTCTATCTCGATATCTTCAACATTCACACTTTATAAAGGGGCCCTTGACACGACTTCAGAATGATATGATCATATCAACTGGGTTATATCAACTCATTGTAACATTGACTGAATATCAAAAGTAAACATCATGCCCGAGATTTTATCTTCCACTCGTAGAATATAAATAAGGGATGGTCATATACTGTAGATCTATATAATGATACCAAGAATCGGGGTTGTGGCTTGGGATATTAGAAATCTTAATACTTCCTTCTGTGTTATATTGGTTTACATTTTGAAGAAACAGCAAAGTTGTGATCACGGATATCCTTCTTAGATATGTCTCCATGCAGATTCTTTTAACGTTAATGCAAGGCTGGCTTGCCGCAGCATAAGGGCAGATTAGAAAAGGAGGATAGTTTCGTTATTAATGATTTGTATCAGAGATCAAGAGGTTCAATTATCCTTGCTTATATTTTAATGTGAACATGCATTAAAGGCTAGATACTTTGGTTTGTCCCTTCCATCCTACAAAATCTCATAGGTCGTTTGCATAATAGGATGTTTACATCGAGGTCAGTATTTATTCGTACATTGAGCTCTAGCTGTTATACAGCTGATAGGGATTCTGTGTCAGTTTAGAGTAGACGTATGTATGTAAAGCTAACTATGTCTATAAGGACGCCATTTTATACATTGGTTCAGCTTCTGGGAAACATGCATAAAACCTGTAATTTATGATTGATCCGGGCCTTGCAAAAAGATTAGTGAATTTCCACGATGTACTGACAACCATATGTGGCCAATAATAATTAATGTAACAATTGTTGATCTATATGTTCAAATAGAGGCAGGAAAACACTTAAGTAATAACATATTTTATGTGCATATTTCTCAGATATAAATGTTCCGATCCGAGCAATTTGAATTTTTATGGAAACCCTTTTTATATACACAAGTGTTATTCAATGAGGCGTACGGGAAATACTAATGAAAACATGGGAAATGGGAAGACTGAACTAAATATGAGACTATTTGGTCAGAGGCTCGCCGTCCCCGTGGGAGAAGACTCAACATAGAACATCGGATGAATGGCCTGACACCATTCTCTGCCACCACACTGCCAACTCTAACTTTCTATGTCTACATTGAATATGGAGATACTTACTTTTCATGGCAACGTATGGAAACAATCTCTAACAATCGGTATATTTTTTCGTGCAGAAACTGATATCACTAGCCACAGACCCACGCCTCTACGCGTTTGGTTGCCAACTAGCCATCGTTATGATCCATGAAGCCCATAAACATACTCCCGTCGTATTTATGTGTTCATTTGGTGGAAAATACATTCCATACCTATAGTATGTGTGCGCCAAAAATACTCGTTTTCAGCCAAAGAAATCAGATGATCCCCAACATTCTGGGATAGTTGATCATACAGAGGAAGATTATCAAGATAATGTCCATTTTCGTATTTCGCTTCTGCTTCTTTTTTTTATAATGATTTGATATACAGCCAATCTTCTGTAAAATGACAGTTGAACATAGACTGGCATGCACAGTGTACAAAGAATGTTTTGATCAATGGACGTCATGCACATATGGGATAATGGGCTCATGGGTAAACGTTCAATGCAGAATAACTATGGCCTTCCGCCCACATTAATTAAGAAAATAATATATCTATAAACATAATTGATATTTCTATACTTGTCCTGTCATACCAAACATCCATATATCCCTCAAAGGGTCAGTATTTAGAGAATATTAACCTCAAACAATAATGAATAAGGATGTAATACGAATTTGGATATTGATACATTATTGTCATGACTTTCTTAACCACTGGCTTCGGGTAATATACTGTTTTTTCTCTTTTTGTTTGTTTTTAACTTCCTAGACCTCGTTGATATTGCACTCCCTGCCCGGACACAGACCAGGATAGAGGGAATGGAAGTAAAGCCCATCTCACAGTCAGTTCTTGTATTGGTCTGATCGCCTGACATTGGTGCCTTGGCTATAAAGTGTGTCACTCTAGGGTATGACTTGGTGTCTGTCCCCTTATCATGATAACGGTGACATGTATGCTAATGACAACCCACAGTGAGGGTAAGGGAATTGAAAGACACAACGCTATACCTATAAGGGTATATGACATGACAAGGGGTTGTGTTGTTTATCCATGCTGTTAGAATACTAGTAGCTTTTATATATGCACTGTTCCTAGAAATAAATCATATCCATGATTAGAGGGCGATCTGAGTAGGCTAACAGATTCCTCGCCACCCAATTATGATATTTCATACAAGCAGGACCTGGCAGCGTGATTATGTTTCTGTACCCGAATTAAGAATTAAGATGAGGAAAATTACAATTCGTAGAGAAAGAGGAGGGAGTCGCTGCTCTCACCAATCCACCCAATCCAATAGAATGGAAATCAAGCGAGAACATAAAGACTCACCCAATATACGCAATACCAACTGGATCCACTTTGGGAAGGATTTGCATAGAGAACTGCACAAGAAAACACCATTTGCAGGTGCCATTGTCTTTTTGCGCGTTGGGGGTAATCCCGGTATAGTACAAACAGTACCAGCATTAGGCTAGAGTTTGCGTAAAGGATAACCCTGTGTATAAAAGCTCCAGGTACCCATTACGTTCCAGGAATACACACGTGTATATATTTAGGAACCAAGAGAGTTTAGCTTTGCTTTTGATTATTCGACTTATCAACAGCACTAGAATGTCTCCTCTTTTCAGGCTGAAGATACATGCTCATATTCATAAGTAGTAAGCGTTCAGCAGTTGAGAGCGCATATAAAAAAGGAGTTTGAGGTGAGGGTGGTGCAATATGTAATGTATTTTTTATTGACATATAATGAGTCATTGTTATTAATCATATCATTATTTGCCCTATTTAAGCCTTTGAACAATTAATATTATATAACAATACAGGGGGGTGGGTGGGAGGGGGTAGAAGGAGGGGAGGGAGGTGAGGGGTTGAAAGGAAGTGAGAGAGGGAGGGAGGATTAAAGGGTAGGAAAGGGAGGGGGAAAGGAGGGAGGGAGGGGAAGGGGAGGGGGTAGGAGAGAGGCTAATGAAAAGAATGATCCTTCACCTTTGAGAGATGAAGACTGAATGAGTGTCCCTAAAGATGAGTCATTGGTCACATGATCACCTGACATGAAAACATGGTCACATGACATGGAGAGAATGATTTTGATTGGACGGGAGGATCACCTGATAAAGTGATGCATGACTTTAAGCATGATGTTATAATCATTGGATACCATATATGGGTTTATGAGGTGATGACCTTTTGCCCTTGTATTTAATACATGTTATGATTTCATAATGGGTGGAGATATTGTGAAACATTTTAGGTATAAAAGACTTTCACTCTCAATGAGAGCCACATCTACACAATGGATTCAACACTGTCAGACGTCCAAATTGCAGTATACATTGATTTTTTCAATGAAGCAGAATCACTGTTTTTATGGGCACAGCAAAATGGAATTTTGAACAAAGCAATTATTGTTCAAAGGATTTGTGATCTTAGAGCAAAGGTAAGAAATGATTCTTTTCATTATTACTCGAAATTTATGATATGTATATAGATAGAGGCATATTATTTTAATAATTTTTAGGAGATATTATTAGTTGATATTTATAATATATCATTTTTACATTAATTTTTTCAGGAAACTAATGAAGCACTTGAGCGCCATCATCGAAATATTCAGTTAATGACAAATTTGACTGATATTGAACAGTACATGTCTGATAACAATATTCAAGAGGATCATATAATTACGGGGAAAAAAGCTGAACTTGAGGTGAAGTAGAAAGTATTTTATTATACTTATTGCTAAAGACATATTTTAGTACATAAACATGTTATTTGTATTACAAATTCAACTTTGATATTTCTACTTTACACACTCTACGTAAGCTAATATAACCTATTTTACTAAAAAAACAATATAAGTTTTATTCTGCTAACACATTAAAGTTTAATATATTTTCTTTATGCTTATTTAGATTCACATTTTGGATGAATTCTTTGTGAATCCCCCACAAACATCGAATACATTTTTTCATCCACCTGAAAACAATAAACAACATATTTCTTCAATTCCAAGCACATCGTTTCCTCCACTCCCAAGCACATCGCTTGCTCCAATTCCAAGCACATCGATCGCTCCGACCCCAAGCACATCATTTGCTTCAATTCCAAGCACATCGTTTGTTGTGAATTCACCCGCATTAATTGATTCACATAACTTCCATTCCACGACTTTTTCGATAGCACCTGCAAACAATGAAGAATGTGCTATTTTATCTTCATATTATCAATCCGGTGATGGAATAAGAAAGAAGGAATTAACAACAAAAGTTAAGGGACGACAAGGGAAAAAGATTTCTAACCAGCAACAATTTTCATGCCCTCACTGCACTAAAGGATTTACTTATAAAAGGAATTACAACAAGCATGTTGATGTGTGTTTGGAAAAAGTAGGATGTGAACATTGTCAAAAGGTTTTTAAATCTGTACAGGAAAAGAACAAGCATCAGCTTTCTTGCCCGACAGTTACATGCAAGGTTTGCGGGCATGTAAGCAATTCAAAACCCGAGCATGAACAGCATAGCAGACTTCATAATCATAAACTTTATTCCTGCAAGAAATGTGAAGAAACGTTTAGATCAAAAAAGGATCTTTCAACACATCAAGGGATGCTGCATGGAGGTGGAGATATAGGGCAGAGCTTTCCATGGGGGGATAACAACCCCTGGGAAAATGCAGACGGAGAACAAGATAAAGAGCTTAAACTCGCAATTATATCTAACAAAGGACATATTCTTGCAAGTCACAAGGTTGGTGATATTGTCTCCGTTTTTAATTTCCCGACAAACAATTTAGAAAATGGAATGAGTGAAATTTCCGATCATTTAAACAAAATCTTTGTAAATCAAAATCATGCATTTAGAGTGAATATTGCTTTTGGGGTTATTGTGCAAAATATCGAAACATCTGAATATAGGTATTTTATCCCTTATAAAAATAGCACAATTTTTGATCTTCCATTAAGGATAAACAGTCATAAGGATTTAGAAAAAATGAAAGAAAAACTAGCAGAAGTAAATGTGGATGAATACTTTATAATGAATAGACCTAATACAAAGTGGGTAGGAGTAATGATTGTAAATGCAACATATTTTATAACAAAGTCTAATTATGTTTTAGGGAAGGGTTTTTTACCCGACTTTATTAAGTGTAAAACATCGATAACAGGGATGGATAGCGATAGAAGTAGGAGGCAGCCTATTACGGATAACTTATGTGCATTTAGATGTTTAGCTGCGTTTAAAAAGTGTGATAGGATAACATTATCTGCAATTGTTTTTTATCATAAGTATAGAGAGTATCTTTTCAATGTTTTAGGAAGGCGAATAACAAGTGACCCCAAACTTTTTCAAGGTCTTCTAATTGAGGACATAGGCGAGTTTGAGAGATGTTTTGAGGTTTCTATATATGTTTATGAACTTACTCCTAATGATACGGTCATTCTTCGATATAAACCATCCACGAATTATATAAAGACTATGTACTTGAATATGTACGAAAGTCATTTATCTTATATAAATAATTTTTCAGCATATGCTAAGAAATTCTCATGCTCATTATGTGTTCGAATTTTTGACAAAATTTCAAATTACAAAACGCATCTTTCGAAATGCGGGAAAAGAACATCATATAAATTAAAAGGAGGATATTACTCATCTCCACGCACAATTTTTGACGAGCTTGAAAATAATGGGGTTATAGTTCCGGATAATTTACGTTTTTTTGAACACTTTGCAGTTTTTGATATCGAGTCTCTTTTGGAAAAGGTTGAACCTGGAAATGCTGAAAAGCTGCATTGGATGCAAAAGCATTCTGCAATATCAGTTTCAATTTGTTCTAACATTCCAGGTTTCACAAATCCAAAATGTTTTATTGATTCTGATTTAAAATCATTAACATTAAAAATGCTCAAGTATTTGCAAAAAATCCAGGAAACATCATACAAAATTCAGCTTGAAAAGTTTGAACCGTATATTCAGCAATTAAAGAAAATTCAGGATGAATGTTTAGAAGAACAGATGAATGAAGAATGGTTTCCAAAATCAGATTATTTCAATGAAAATAAAGAACAAAATGAACATGAGAATGATGATGATGATTATGATGAAGAAGAGGAAGAGGAGGAATATGTTGAGGATATAAACGAAACAGAATGTTTAGACGAACTTGAGAGTTCATATAATGAAAAACTAAATGAAAAATTAAAAAGTGAAAATAAATCACAAGATGGCGGTGGACCTCATCACAGGATGAGGAAGTATTTAGAATCAATTTACTCTAAATTTATTCGATACATAGAAGAAATCCCTGTTCTCGGGTTTAATTCCGCAAGGTATGACATAAATGTTCTTAAAACTGAACTTCTAAGGCATATGTTTAAACACATCCAATTTTCTGAAACAGAAGGAGGATTTGTAATTAAAAAGGGAAATTCGTACATGGTTATCTCAAACGGGAAGATAAGGTTTTTAGATATTTGTCAGTATCTCGTTCCAGGAGTGTCGTATGATCGATTTTTAACTGCGTATAATGTTTCACAGTCAAAAAGCTTTTTTTGTTACGATTACTTAGATTCTCCTGCACGGCTGGAAGAGGGGCACCTCCCCCCACATGACGCGTTTTATTCATCCCTAAAACAGAAGAACATATCTGCTGCAGAGTATGAATCGCTTGAACACATTTGGAAAGATAATAAAATGCAGAAATTATCAGATCTCCTTCAATTTTATAACAATTTGGATGTGTTTCCATTTGTAGAAGCGGTGATAAAACTTCAAAGGTTTTACTTTGATAGGGGTATTGATTTGTTCAAAGATTCATTTTCTGCACCTGGTGTGGCTCGTAAAATGCTTTTTAAATCAGCTGAGGATAATAATACATTTTTTCCTTTAATGGGGAATGAGAATGAAGATTTGTATCTGACATACAAAAAAAACTTGGTTGGAGGTCCTTCTATTGTTTTTTGTAGACATCAAAAGGTTGATGAAACACTTGTTCGTGAAGAGGGTGAGAAGATTTGTAAAAACATTGTAGGGTTTGATGCAAATGCATTGTATCTTTATTGTATAAGCCAGGCAATGCCTACTGGGATGTTTATTCGGAGGACTTCTGCTAAAGCGTTCTCTCCAGAAAAACATTGCCAATATTTTATTGCTACAATATGGCTAGAATGGATTGCATACAAAGAAAAGCGAAATATATTTCATTTCGCTAGAAATGGAAAGGAAAAACGCATTGGTCCATATTTTTGTGACGGGTTTGATTCAAATGAGAATAAGATATTTGAATTTTATGGATGCGCATTTCATGCCTGTGCATGCACAGCCGGGCGAATTGATGAGGAAATTAGGACTAAAGTTATAAAAAGAAACAGGTTTCGTGAAAAGTATATTAAAAGTAAAGGATATGATGTTGTAATAGAGTGGGAATGTAACTTTCGGGAAAAAATGTTACACAGTGATGAGCTGAAGGATTTTTCAAAAAGATTCTTTCCTGAATTTTATAAGAACCATCAAGGTAAGGTGTCTTCGGAAGAGATATTACACGGGGTAAAATCTGGTGAATTATTCGGTGCAGTTGAGGTCGATATTCACGTACCTGAACAATGGGGGGGTGAATTTAAAAGATTATTATGCCCGAATGAATATTTTTCTGAAATGTCTCCGTTGTTTTGCACAGTTAATATAAAAATGAGTGAAATTGGTGATCACATGAAAAATCATATTGTTAGACATAATCTATCAACAAAACCAAGAAAGTTGCTTGTAAGCGGAATGAAAGCTAGCAAGGTTTTGTTAGCAACTCCGTTGTTAAAGTGGTATATTGAACACGGTATGAAAGTTACAAAGGTATATCAAGTTGTGGAATTTATTCCGAAGCGATGTTTTAAACTTTTTGAAGAAGACGTTACTAAGGCCCGTCGAAGCGGGGACTTAGATCCCGCACAAAAAGTTATTGCAGACACTATGAAACTTATCGGTAACTCGGCTTATGGCGGTGTAATAATGCAAAAAGAAAAACATCACAATGTTTCATATTGCTCATCCCGAAGAAAAGCGTTATTAAAGGTAAACTCTCCTCAGTTTAAAAAAATGACAGAGCTTGGGGATGAATTTTATGAAGTGGAAATGTGCAAAGAAAGAATAGTTTTGGATATGCCTCTTTACATTGGTTTTACGATTTTACAGTACGCAAAACTTAAAATGTTAGAGTTTTATTACGATTGTATAGATACATATATCGATCGACAAGATTTTTGCTATGTTACGATGGATACTGATAGTGCATATTTATCATTATCCTTTCCGTCCCTTTTAGAATCTGTAAAAATGGATAAAAAAGATCAATTCATATGCGAAGTGTATAATAGATGTAATGATGATGCTAAGCCGGAGTGGTTTGTTCGTGAATGTTGTCAAAAACATAAATCATTTGATAATAGATTACCTGGTGTAATGAAAGAAGAAGCTAATGGAACAGAAATTATTGCATTGAGTAGTAAGACTTATTTTTTAAAAAACAATGATGATCCAAAGTTTAGTTGTAAGGGTGTAAACAAATTCAGGGTGAAAAATCCCGAAGAGATATATCTAAATGTATTATCGTTAAAAAAACCGGTTCAATGTAAAAATATTGGGATTCGAGTTCATTGCAATACTATGTTTACATACACATTATCAAAGATCGGATTTAACTATTTCTATTGCAAACGTGAAGTTCAGGATGACGGAATTAGAACAAAGCCTTTAAAAATCACTTTATCCCCATGGGATTTAATTGAAAGGGAAATTTTCTCCACTGAGTGGGAGCCGTTATCACCATTGTATAAGTGTCGTTTATTTTATGATGGAAAGGAGTTTAACTCATCACACCAATTATTCAATTATCGATGTGCATTGTTTCACAATAAAATAAGTATTTGTGAGGAAATTGAATCTTGCACAAATCCATATGAAATAAAGAATGCAATTAAGTGTCTTTCATGTTCGACAAGCTGGTATGAAATAAGAGATCATATAATGACTGAAGTTCTTGTTCTTAAATTAAGACATGTTAACGAAGTTAGGAGAATTCTTTATAGATCATTAGATCTACCTCTTGTGTACGCAAGTCGAAATGAATGTTATTGGGGGATAGGAGTTTCGAAAAAGGTTGCGAATATTTTATCTGTTGATGAGTATAAAGGAAGAAATCGACTAGGTGAACTTTGGGAAGAGGTTAGAACAGAATATCGGAATGAAATTGCATTACAAGGGATTAATACTCCTCAATGTGAATATTGCTCATTACGAAAAACAAATATCGTTTCAGGTGTTTGTGATGAATGTTTGGAATTTATATAAACTGTTTTATATCATACTGTTGTTTGTTGTTTGTTATTTTAATCAAGTTTTGTATTTGCGACATAATTTGAGAGTATATATATATATATATATAAGTGTAAGCGAGCATTATCGAAAAATTCATGAGTAGATCTTTTGAAACGCATCTTTAAAATGGAAATTGAAATCGTGGATTATCATTTTTATTCTCCCTGCACTATATCAATTTCGGGATCAACATCGTCAGGTAAAACATCTTTCGTAAAAAAACTCATAACGCATAAGAATGTTATGTTTAAAACACCACCAGTAAAAGTCATATATTGTTACGGAGTATGGCAGGACGGATTTAATAACGTTCAGGATGTTGAATTTATACGAGGACTTCCTGATATAGAAAATATCGAACTTGGAAATGGTCACACGCTCATAATAATAGACGATTTAATGGATGAAGTTGTTCGTGACCAAAAAATGCAGCATTTGTTTACAAGAGAATCTCATCATCAAAACATAACAGTTATATATATAAATCAAAATATGTTTTGTCAAGGAAAATACAGTCGTTGCATTAACTTAAATAGTATGTATCTTATTCTTTTCCAAAACCCGAGAGATGTGCAACAGATTGCAACATTAGGAAGACAACTAGGAATGGGAAAAAAAGTAATTGCTGCTTTTAATGATGCAACATCTGAACCTTTCAATTACTTAATAATCGATTTATCACCACATAATCATACAAATATAAAACTTAAAAGTCATATTTTCCCTTTTGAAGATTTAGTGACCTACTTTTGAGGTATATATATATATATAAGCAAGACAAATTTTCATAATTCCGAATAATGCCTCGGTTTCCGACACTAGCTCATATTCTCTCGCGTGAAATAACTTTCGAGAAATGGCCAAGAACGGACATAAATGGGTCAAAATTAGCCGAAAATGGATTTTTCTATCTAGGAGATGGTGATATGGTGCAATGTTACAACTGTGGAATAGTTATTCATTCTTGGGAAACATGCGATATAATTCCTTTAGAACACATTGTTCACTCACCTGGATGTGAACTGGCAGCTTTTCAGTTACAAAAATATAACGACATTCCCTCTTTCATGATATTAACATTTGATAAGTTTAAACAAATCACGAAGGAAGTCGAAAAGGTTAAATGTACTCAAAAAGCAATTTATAATCTTCTTTGCGAAATCCTGCAGGACGCCATCACAGAAGATGAAATAGGATAAAAAATTGAACATTTACGCATATTTTAAAGACAGGACTTAATGTGGTAAATGAATAAAAGGAACACAGGATAATGTCAAAGTTGATAAAGGATAACAGTCAATACATCGTGTTATTATTATCAACAAGTAAAAAGCAAGCTACTGCATTATTAGATACTGCAACAAAGGATCAAATACAAACATTAAGTGAAATATTAATCAATTTACTTTCATCAAGTGCATTATTTCAGCACACAAACGGGTTGATACTTTCAAAGAAGAAAACATTATCAAAAATTGCAGATGATAACAATAGCATATCATACCGCGGGAAACTTATTAGCAAACATTATAAGATTGTATATGATGTTCTGCATTCTGTTAAAAATATCATATTCGACTTAATATTCACACTCGAAAATGAAAAAAATGGTGATCATCCCGTATGAACAATACGTGAGACAAACGGATGAGAAAAATAAAGATGAAGTGAAAATCCCTATTGAATCTCATAACAAAGTTCCACAACGAGATGATGTTCATAACTCAAATGTTGAAACGCATAATAATGCGATTAAACATGAGAATAAAGCACATGAAGGAAATGAGGAAAAACTTAGGGAACGCGCACCAATAAAAGAAGAAAATGCAGGTTTGAATGAAACTGAATCTGACGAACAAGTAGAACAAGGAGAAGAAGAAGAAGAAGAAGAAGAAAAAGTCGAACCAACAACATTAAAAAGATCTCTTCGATCCCGAAAGCAGAAAGGACAAGGAGATAATAAACGAAGGCAGACGTTTTCTCCGTATTCTTCTCATTCTCGCCCTCCTCCTCCAGGTCTTCCTGAATCTTCTCAAACAAAAAAAATTGATTTTAAAAATAATCGCTTAATTGGAGATGGTGCATCATCTTCCACAAATCCTTACACTGGAAAAGAGGTGAATTCTAAAGTTTATATTTGGAAGCAAGTTTGGGAAAAAAATGGATAAATACTTAAAATCGATATATTATAACCCTGAAAATAATGCTTCATACGGAGGTGTTGAAAAACTATATAGACAAGCAATTGTAGATGGAAATAAGTTTAAGAAGAAGTCAATAAAGAATTGGCTTAAAAAACAAGACACATACACGGTATTTAAGCCTTCCATTCTTAACTTTGAAAGGAGGAGGGTTATCGTACCTCGTAAATATTTTCAGTTTGATTTGGACACTGTTAATATGGTTAAATGGCAGGTTGAAAACAATGGTTATGCTTTTATTTTAGTTTGTATTGATATATTTACTAGATATCTTTGGACATTTCCTATGAACACTTTGCAAGGGAAGGAAGTTTCAAAGGTGATGGATCATTTGTTTTCAATTCAAAGATGTGATGTTGCAAGAACAGACGCTGGTTCTGAATTTGTTAACAAAGATTCAAATAAAGTGTTTAAAAAATGGAAAATAACACACGTCATAACAAGAAATGAAACTAAAGCAAACTATGCAGAGCGGGTTATAAAAACAATAAAAGGAAAAATAACTAAACATTTATATTCTATCGGATCCCATAAATGGGTTGATGTTTTAGAAAAAGTAACAAATTCATACAATTCGTCATTTCATAGATCGATCGGAATGTCTCCATTAAAAGCACTTAACTATGATCAAACAGAATTATGGAACAAGCAGTTTAACATTAAACCTGCATCTAATAAATCTAAACCCGTATCTGATGAAAGCAAACAACAAAGTGAAATTGAAATTGATAACATTGTTAGATTGGCACGATTTCGTAAACAGTTTCACAGGGCATATGATGAAAATTGGACACATGAATTATTTATTATTGTTTATAAGTTCTATGTTGAACGTATCCCTCAATTTAAAATAAAATCATGGAACAATTCCCTTATTGAAGGAACTTTTTATGAAAACGAATTACAAAAGGTTATTATTAACGACGACACAGTATATAAGATTGAGAGAGTCGTTAAGAAGGAAAGAAGAAACAACATAAACGGGAGTATCGTGCACTGGCTTGGATGGTCGGATGAGTATAATACGTGGCTACCTGACAAGGAGATAAAAGATCTCAACTTATAATCGAAAGATAAAATGTATCTTTTTTTAAACTCCGATTCTTCTGAAAAGATTTTTCCGCATAATTCTGGGTTTAACTTTATTGTGAACCTTTCCCAAGAGTTCGATTCAAATGAGTATGAAATTGCATTAACGGAAATTAAATGGAGTTCTGAATTTCATGATAAAACAGACTTATACGTGTTTTGTGATGTTCTCGACCATTCGTCATTTGTTTATAAAAAGTTTCAACCTATTCTAAGAATTGTTGATAAATCCTAAGTGTTTGAAAATCCGTATTACATGAAAATGAAGAACGAAGTTATAAACTCAATAGGAGTGTATATAAGATCGAAAGAAGGGAAAGAATTTAGTACAGAGCCAGAGTCAATAAGGTGCACACTTCACATTCGAAAAGAAAGAAGAAAGTGATAAAATGACTTCATACGTACGGTATATCCCAAACGCGGAAGTTTATAAAAACATTGATCAAAAAAAACATTCCGGCAAACGATTTTATACATCTCAAAAAGGGAAAGGAGGTGGTGATATAAAAATGGTATCCTCAAATCAGGAAGCCATTGAAAGAGCGAAGCTTGATCTGCAGAGACAGTCACTTGGATCTGGAGAAGCCTTTCCATCAACGTCGAAAAAACGAACTTCATATACAAAAAAATCTCCAAAAAAGAGAAAATTCGCTAAATAAAAATGGCGTACATTCCGGAAGGAGCTGGAGAAGGATATGAGGATAAGTTGGCTTTATTTACAATCCCACCTGTAGAAACAGGTATTCAAGAAGTTTATTACAAAACATTTAGACCGGTTGGATCGATATCTGCAAATAGTGTGATTGAATTTGACATCCCGAATAACTCAGCAGACTATGTAATGCTAAATAAGACAAGACTTCACCTTGCACTTGAAATATTAACAGATGAAGGAAAACCGATAGGAAGTCTCGATAAAGACCCAGTTGGGCTTGTTAATATTCCGGCTTCATCTATCTTTAATCAAGTTCAGGTGTCATTACAAAACAAGCTTTTATCATCCGGTGTTGGTGGGAACTATCCGTACAAGGCGGTTATCGATACATTACTTGGATACGGAATAAACGACTTTTCGAGTTGGCTTACATTAACCGCATTTAAGAAAGACGTTGCTGGAATAATGGATGATTATGAGCTTAAGGAAAATCACGGATTATTGCAAAGAGCAGACTTAACTTCGAATGGAAAAACATTAACTGTTTGTACGAAAATATTTACAGATATTACGGAACAGGAACGATTAATTTTAAACGGAGTTCCGATAAATATGAAATTTTATCCTGCAACCGATGATTTTAAACTAATGTATAAAAAGATTGGGAGCGATTCTAGCGAAAACTTTTTTTCTGCTTTTTCCGTTATTCAAAATGAAAGAAAATTTAATGCTGAAAGCGGCGAAGGAAATCCCACCCCACCAAGTACTCCCCCATCACCAGTTTCTCCCCCGGTCGTCCCCAGATCAAAAACATATAGTTTAAATGTGAAATCTGCTTTTATTTCTGTTCCATTTGTTAAAATTCATCCGGGATTAATTATAACGCATGGTGAAATCATTAAGACTTTTCCTGCAATTTACCCATATACAAGAAGCGATATCAAAACGTTTAATGTTCCTATTAACAGCTATGACTATATTGTAGAGAATCTTTTTCAAAACTACATTCCAAAGAGACTTGTTATTGCATTTGTTGCATCTGAAGCAGGGATTGGAAGCCCTCAAAGAAACCCTTTTAACTTTGCAAATTTTGGTGTTAATTATCTTGGATTTGAAATCGACGGTCAAAATCCCATCCCTCCACATACTCCGGACTATAAAAATAACCACTATACTGGGTCTTACTCGTCTATATTCGAATGTATACCACCCTGGCAAAACGAAGCGCCGTCTATTTCTTATACTGAATTCGCTAACGGGTATGCGATATACGTCTTTGACTTAGAAAAAAGTAAAGGAAAATCATTTTCAAACCCAGTCAAAAGAGGGAGTACAAGACTCACCGTGAAGTTTGAATCATCGTTATCAGAACCTGTAAGAATCATCGCATATGGAACGTTTGACGGTTTATTAAATATAGACGCTGCACGAAATGTGATTGTTCATAACTAATAAAATGGATTCAAAGACGATATATGAACATTTAAAAAATAATCCAATATTTGGAGGTGTTATGTCATATGAAAATCTTGTATATTTTCGTAATGTTTCTAATTCTCCACTTATTTTTATTGTTAATACGGACAAAGCCAGTGGGAAAGGGATCCATTGGGTAGCGATCAGAATTAAAAAAGGGGAACCGTCAGAATTTTTTGATTCACTAGGTAACGAGCCAAGAAAATATAGTTCAATTATGCAATCATTCTTGATAGCTAATGGAAATGGAAAATTTGTATACTCACAAAGAAGAATCCAAGGTCGTCAACCTGTTTGTGGAAATTATTGTATATTATACACATATTTTCGAAGCAGAGGGATGAAAATGCACGAATTTATTCAAATGTTTACACAAAACACAAATCAAAATGATATAATTGTTAGTAGATGATACTTATGATACGCATTTAGACGGATAAAACTAAATGTTTATAAATAATTATTGATGTAATTATAATAAATTATGTGACATTGCATTTATTCATATTGTATAATTTATAATAAATTATGTGACATTGCATTCATTCACATGTATAATAATGTAAATATGTATAATAAACATACTTTATCCGTATTTATTCTTACCTTATATTTCGCAGTCGTCTTCAATTACATCCATGTTTACTTCCCCCATTTCAAGAGACTGATCAGGATTATAAATGGCGTTGTTAATAGAAAAATTTCTTAATCTTTTTTCCCGTCGATTATTTAAAATCTTAACAGTAATTACAAAGCATATTACTGCCACTGTAAACATTCCAAACAGGCTCGCCAAAACTGATACGATTATTATGACTGGAAAATTCCCATTTTTCGATGATGAGGGAAGAGAAGATGGGATCATGGAGACGTTTTCAAACATTGGAGTAGAAAAAATTTCCAACGTGGAATTGACATCGATTTCCTTCTGAGTAGGTGTAATATGAGATGAATATGTGGTGAAAATTGTGCTTGTTCTGAAGGGATGAGTACTCGCAGGATTTGTTTTTCGAGTCTAAAATAAAAAAAAATTTTTTGTCAACATGAATGTGTCAAAAATTCTGTTTCTGCTTAAGATAAATATCATATTAAAATATATGCATACTCAAGACATAAATATGAAATAGTAATAATTACCGTAGAAATAGATGTCGACATAATTGTTGCGGAAGACGATTTCTGACTTGGAATTGAAGCCTAAATTAAATATATTACAAATTAATATGTTAAAAAATATAGGAACGGACGACGAAAAGTGGTGGAAATGAGCAGTACATAATATTATTCATATGTACATATGTTCACTCAACAAACTCGTTCCATTTCAGGCGTATATATCAGTTTAAGCGCTTGTGAGAATAATAAACAATTACAAAATTAGTTATCGCATGTTCATTTCGGTGAATCCCTTTCCCCTCCCGTATGAGTCATGCTTACACACATATGGCGCCACGCGGTACTCACTTCCGATACAGACACATGTCCCATCTAGTGCGAAACGGAGTGGAAAAGTGGTGGATATGACCAGTGCATAATATTATTTATATCTATATATGTTCACACATCCATTTCGTTCCATTTTACGCGTATATATTTGTTTAAGTGCTTGTGAGAATATTAAACAATTACAAGATTAGTTATTGCGTGTTCATTTCGGTGAATCCCTTTCCCCTCCCGTATGAGTCATGCTTACACGCATAAGGTGCCACGCTGTACTCCCTTCCGATGCTTTGAAAGTGGGTGCACTCAATCCACCGAAAGAGCTTTGAATGAGCATGCGCAATTCTGAACGAATTTTAACTTCCGGAAAAATCTGTTCGCTCTCATTCAACATGAATCATGCTTACAGTATTGTTTCAAATTCCGATTTGAAAGCTGATTATGCAAATAAAATTAAAAATTCATCATTAGATGAATCGATCAACCCGTATTTATGATATTTTTCCAAGAAGAAAGGTTACACGGTCTGATGATGCATGTGTAAACAAACTCGATACACGAGTGAAGTGGAAGTGATCATTTTATCGCGGGGGGGAATAAATGGGAAACTTTGTTCGTGGACTCAAAATACGACTGGAGAGTGTATGAATGTCATAGTTAATCTAATTTGTACTCAATACATGTTCCTATTATTCAATTCACATATGACAATGCATTCCAATAATATCTTACCGTTTTTTTGTTTGTTGACGGATAAATAGATGGAGATGTCTTGGGGGAGTGTGTGGATGTCCTGTCATTCTCAGATTTGGTTCGAAGCGATGAGATGGTGATAAGAGATGTCATCACTGGTTTGTGAGTCGATAAAGTTGTGGATTGAAGTGAACAATCAGACATAATTCTGAACGGGCTAGAAACAGGCACTGTTCTACAATCGATTTGTTTGAACTGATTTCTTACATCAATCCATTCAAGGGCAAGAAATTTCTTGATTAAAAAATCCACGTCAAATAATTGAATATTTGAGTACTGCCAATCAAGTTCTTTGTACAGATGACTGCGTTCAATATAATAATCAAACGGTGAGCGAAAGCCACGACAGGTTATTCTTCTATGTGCCACATTGCATTCGCAAAAAATGCACATGTCTGTCTGTCCAGAAACTCCCAAAACCCAAATATGCATAATGCATGCTGTTATAATAATTACTAGCTTATCCATTCTGAGGTGTGTTCTCTTCAGCGATTCCTGGGAAAGTGATCGTGGGTTTAATCTGCAAGGGGTATCAACCCAAAATAAATAAATATCTAGGGATGTGACCTATCTATTTCGTTAGTTACCGCGTTTATGAAGTCGGTTAAGTACGTATTTATGATAGGGAAGGGAGGGGGCATGGTCATCGACCGGATGCGCTTCTTAAGAGGCGCTCTTGTGCGCTCTGCTTGTGAAGTTTTATAACATTGTCATATAAGGACACACTAGGCCCGTAAGGTGCACTAAGTTACCTTCAGTTGCATCCCGGATTTTAAACCGAACACACCATTCTTGACCTGCTAACGTTACCGAATAACTCAAGCCATTGAGAGACCGTTTTATTCGTCGGATTGGAAAGAAAATGAATTCGCTAAGAATCATATTTATTCTCGGAGTGGTGATTCATCTCATCACCAGTGATATTTGCCAAATTTGCTATTGTTCGGGAGTTCGTAAATTAACATGTAGACACGTTAGGCTGTCCATGTTTATCAAAGAGGACGTGTACTATAGAATAAGGTATGTTGATTTCCGGCTGTCAATTATTGATGTGAACCTCAAGATCCTGGATCAACGATTCCCCAACCTCGAGGAACTTGACATGAGGAATGTGAGAGGGGTTGATCTCTGCAAAGATCCCTCATTATTAAATCCTATTGAAGCTGAGGTTCAAACTAGCTGTAAAAGGGAAAAAGCAACCGCCATTAGCATAAGCGATAAAATAAGAAGGAAAAACGCGCCTCAATTTGAAAAAAACACAGGTGATCTTGCAAAACATTCAACACACGAGATAAGCACAGGTGATCATGCAAAAAATTCAACACATGACATAATACCAGTTTTAGCGTCGCATATTCCTTTTGATAATGGAAATGAGCTATCCCCCGTCCATGAGAAAATTAATGGCGGGCAAGGACAGGACAAGATATCGATTGATCAATTCAACCCTCAAGACGCTAAATTATTAGAAGCGGTAACTGAGGGGTTCAAATTACCGATAACTAACATTTCACCTGAAATTCCCGCCGAACAAAATCTTGAAAATTCTCTACGTCCGAATTTGCATAATATGGTTTCTGGTAACCTTTCTCCATCTTCAAATGAAAAGGAATTAGGTTTCAATGATGTCACGACAGCATTAGTCGAAATGGCCAATACAAGGTCTGATATTCCTAATCAAGAAATTTCTAGTACAATATTCAAAAATGAAACTAAAGGATATTCAACAAAGCAAATGCCAGTCAGAAATGAGGCAACATTAAATGTTAAAATGGGCGGGATGTACGTCACAATTACAGGAATATCTTCGGCAGCGTGTGTTATTATTGTGGGGATGATACTCGCCTGTGTGATCATTCTGGTTAGAATGAAAATAAATGCCAGAAACGAACAAGAGAATTCAGATGTCGAGCTTGACAATTTCCCGTCTCCTGTAAAACGCTCGAGTCCAGTTAAACACCCACGTGGTGGAACATCATTTATGTCAAGTGACTCTTCAACGCCACTAAACCCTATCCCTGATGACGTGTTCCTCTCAGTAATTGATTCAAGTCAAGACACATCAAATGATCACTTGCCCTCAAACAAGATTATCAAGACAGAAATAAATGACCCTAAAAAGGGTCATGATGGATCAGACACTCTAAAAAAAAGACGGAAGAAAAAAGGTCACAAAAAAAAAGAAAAAGGGTAGGTTAAACTTCATAATACTTTATTTAATAAATAGTTTTTGTTTATATGCTCATTTGTTAATAATAATTCTTTAATTATAATACTGTTTCAGTTATCTATTTGGTTATGGCTTAATGTTTATCTATTGATACGCTTCTCTCACCAGCCCATTAAATGAGCCTACTTCAAAGCCTACAGCATCAACATCGAAGAAAGGTGCTACCAAGAGCTCGACGAAAACCCCCTCCTCTACATCCTTAAAGAAAGAGGCTGACAAGACAGTTGCTCCACTAAGAAGAGCACCTCCCCCTCCCACCTCTGCACCTCCCCCCATCAATCTCGAAAATGATAGGAACCCTCCTCCAGTACCTCCGAGAAATGAGGCACCCCCTGCGACAGAAAAACGGAATAGAAAACAGACAGACTATTTTCAGGCTGGGGTAAATATTATTTATGCACTTTTAGTTTTTGAATATTTAAAATACACATTCGTATCATGAAATAATCACATATCTCATGTCCTATATTCCAATTACTATATTTCAGTTTCCATAGAATGGCATAAAACTCATCATCGAACAGTATGTCATAGGAAAGAAACATTTGTTACAGTGAAAACAAAAAAGAGACTCATATCCCGTAGAAAGCATTAGTGATAACATAATTCCAGATGAGATTAGTGCATGTGTATGCTATCATATAGAAGGATTAGCTAGTGAGGTCTTCTAAGGACAATAGAAATAACATTCCTTTATACGCTCTATTTCAAATGAAAAAGTGATTATCATATTCAGTTTCATTATTGGGATTAGATCGTTATGATTAGAAATTATTGTGATCATGTTATATTTATATCATTAATGGGATTAGAACCTATCTGGTATAGGAAAGTTCCAATAAATGAGTGTGTTTAGTATTCGAACACTCCTATGATATGTATGTCTTGACTTTAGAATTAGCTCTGTTAGCTTTATCATGATTAAACAGTGATGGTTCCATATGACCTTAGTTGCTTAATAAATAAGTTTACATTGGATTTATGTCACTGTCCTCATTTGCCCGTTAATATATTTATTTTGTGCATTCTTCTTGAATAAATCCTTCGTATAAAGCCCGATTATGTAGTATAAATACATCTCATCATAAAGATCATATCATTCTGTAAACCAGCTGTGTTAGATTTATATTGATCAAACAGTTACGGATTTATATGATGATAGTTGCTTAATAAATAACTTTTCGTTGACCTTTACTGTCCTCATTTACACTTCTTAATATGTTTATTTTATGGATTCATCTTCATGAAATCCTTCGTATAGAGCTTATATTATCTGGTATAAATACCCCTCATGATAAAGATCAATTCATTCGCTAGAGTACGTCGATTGACCATTCATTACTTCCTATTTTATCGATATAATTTATTGCAGACATGACTCAGTAAGTATTATTTTCTATATATGTGTTTAATGCGCATGCCTGCATTTTGAAATACCAGTTCAAAATCTTAATTGTTGTTTGGGTATAATAGATAAATATATATGTTAATATTTTATGTGTTTGTTAAACATAGGAATGCGTAATGTGATATTTATATGAAATATGTATCTATGTTTATATTTGTATTCCATAATTGAAATTATTTTGCTAGAGAATAACATACAAGATATATTTATCTATCTAACGTATATGCTTCGTTTATTTCAGACGCCAGTATGAAGGAGAACATGCATTCTCAAAGATAGCTGTAAAGTTAGAAGAAATTGAGTCAGAATTGTACTCGCTGGGAGAGCTACATGGCTATAATCTTAATCCTCTAAGGCGGAAGGTATGTGCCTGAACATTTATATAAAGTTCACTTTACCCTCTCTAAACAGAAGGTACGTAAATATGAATGGGATTGTGATACGAGTAGATTAATATGCATGAGTGCAAGTTTCTCTGGAATGTCTTAATTAGACGGTGGCGCCGTAGGGAGGGAAAGTCTAAAACTATATACTAGCTGCCAGGAGCATTGATACCATTACGCACTGTATTTTCATGTGTTCTGTAAAGTGGAATAGAGTACATGGACGGATACTGATGCTAACTATATCCCTAACCTATCCTTAAATGTGTGGGTCCTAAGTCAGTATAGGCAGTAGTTTTACCCCACTAGCGTCCTGACATCTAGTTTTTAGTTGATGCTCTTCTAAGATTTGCATTTAGCTCGACATGAATAACATAGACATTAGAGATGTTAATATAAATATTAAAAATAACATAATTAACATAGTATAATGACACTTGTTTTGATCTTTATTAATATAAATTACTTTATTTTTAGATGAGTTTGAGGCAAGAAAGAAGGTGCAAAAGGCGGTGGGCTGAATCTTTACGTCTACTAAATCGATGCGAGTCATGTAAAAGACACCTGAATGAAAAGACACCTCCGCTTCATCAACCTCCGCTTCATCATCCCGTTCCAAGCTTTCATGGAAGCATCACTTCGCCAGATAGTTCCCCATGTATTCCATCATATTCTGTCGAAGAGAATTCTTCCTCTGAGACTGAGACGAGCTCGGAAAATGAATCTGAATATCATCCAGAATCTTCCGCATCCGGGGGATTTTCTTCTCCAAATGTGAGGTAAGAATAAAGTATATTCCTAAGCTAATGTCATTTAAAATAAAGTAATTCATACCCAAAAAGATTAAAAAACAGTCATCATTATGCTACGATATTCGAATTATCCCAAGCAGAGAGCGTTAGATTGAAATTTAAAGGCCCCCCGGGTCAAGTGCGGGATAGGGCATTACGTTTTCCAAGTGGTGAAAAAATTCCCCAAGAGCTGTAATATAAATTTTAGTGAGAGTGATCTTGTTCCTATGTAAAACGGTATCTTTAATTTTTAGTTTTTGTTTCACAATTCTTAAATAATCTAAAAATAAACTTGACTAATATTTTATTCTAGCATTGTCCCTCAAAGCCGAAGAAGGATTTGTCCGAGAATTGAAACAAGCGACGAAAATGAAGACAAAACACTTCCTGATATTGAGAATCGATGTGATACCGAACATGATAAAGAAAAGAAGGAATATATCGTAGTACCAGACACCGATGATAATTATCCTGAGTTTGTAATTAAGGAATAAGACAAAAGTTATATTCACTCATTTTATTTTCAAACATTACCTATTATGTACATTAATTATTCATATGCATTGATTTACGCTGATTTACGTTATTAAATATTAATTAGAAGGAATAATACACACTTACAAGCATTGAATTAGAATTTCAAAAATGATTAATTACAAGCGATAATGTACCCAAATCAAATTACCATATTCTATGCATAATAAATGTTTGAATCATGAAATTGACTTTTTTGCTTCAAGTAAAATAAATTAGATTTTTGTGATGTTCTTACATGTCATGTAAAATGCTGAATTCAGTTTGAAACTTTAATTCATTAATATTCACATCTAAGTCAGCCTTTCTAATTGTGTCGGCTGAAATTATCTTAGACAGGCTATCAATAATCTTATAAACTTCCATCATTTTCTGAGTGGCCTCGTAAAGTCTTTGAACAGATATCCTTAAATGAGCTTTTCTTATAATTTCTTTCGATATTAGAAAAGGGCTTTCCTTTTGATCAACCAGCACTTGAGGAGGTGACATTTTAAGCAAATGAAATGCTTCCATTCGAAGAATATATGTATATGTCTTCTGTGAAAGTTCTGGTAAAGACGTCGTTTCAAGTGCATCTTCATCAATATCCACATACACCAATGGATCATCAGTAAGAGTCTTTCTTTCCTGTCCAGCTTGTTTACATGCCTTGAACGATAAATATCCAGAACTCGAATAGTCGATTATGTTGCCTTCCTTTATAAGTTTCCATGTGAAGCATTCAGTAGAGTATACTTTAGCTTTTTTAGCTTCGGAATCAGATTGTGCTCCTCCCTTTCTCTTTACACCTGCAACACCCCTATTCTTTATAAGGATTTCGATTGCTTCTAGCTCTGCCCATGAGATGTTAAAGCAGTCTTTCCTGAAAATAGTATACAAATATAAATGAAAATTTGATTATTCAATTTCGTTATTATGCATATTTTAAATAACATTTTTATGTTTGTTAACAAAATAAAATAATTTAGATTAAAATACAACATGGGATTATTAATAAATACTCACGAAATCCTATCCGAATATGAGTCAAGATGAATGAAAGCAACATATTCGAGATCATTGTAGTCAGTCGTAGCAATCTTCCACCCTTCATCTAGAGAAATCACTTCCTCATTCTTTAAACCCTCACGTCCATCTATCGCTGCTTGAAGATGCGATACGAAGGTGTGAATATACCTTAGTTTTTCCTTCTTTTCTCTAGTCAACGTGACCTTTCCTTTCATTTTAAACTCTAATGAAAGAGATTCTGAGACTGTGTATGAAGGCATGACTCTAAACAATGCTGGATCAGGCAGATTCAAGTATTCCTTAAAGGTGAATAAAATTCAACCAGAATTAGTCCTTAGGCAAATAATGATCAGGCAGAATGTGGATAATGCCTTAGTCGTCCGTCCAAGTGGAATAATATACTTCAAATCACATCTCTTCTTATACTATCCCTCTGCCTCTAATATTGACAAAGGATCGAACACTATCCAATCAGAAACCATTCTCATGTCTTAAATTTCACAACACTGTAACATATCCCTAATTATATCGTTTACCCATTGACTTAGGAATAACATGACATTCCATTCAATGAATTGTGTATACATTCGTATCCAAGCAAAATCGATCCAGGTATTTCTAAAAGCCAATCAGATTGTTTTTACAAGTCACGTGATCATCATATCCAATCAGAGACCGTCTAATAAGGTCACGTGATCAAGTCTAGTGTTATAACTCTTAAGGTCAATCATTCATCCATTAAGTGTCAGTGGTGAAGGATGGGTATTTTATCTTGCTTTTTAAAACCCCCTCCCTCCTCCCCTCCCCTCTCTCCCTCCCTCCCTCCCTCCCTTCCTCCCTCCCCCTACCTCCTCCCTCCCTCCCTCCCTCCCTCGAACAAATGACGTCAATTATATCAATAAACAATACATTAAATATTGCACCATCAAGCATGTGTCAACACCTCAAACTCATATATATATGCGCGCTCAACTGCTGAACGCTTACTACTTTCATATGGATGATAAGAGAAAGAGGTGGTTAGACGGATGAAATAGTAGATGAATTGTGAATTCATGCTTGATGGAAGTATCAGCTTTGCAGTTTACTGGATCAGAACATGTCATTATCAACATTGATCTAGTAATATAGTTTCATAGGTATAATTGTCTAGCATGAAAGAATTCTTTTTTCTGAGGGGGTTTACAAGTCTATGTCTCTCTTTCTAAATGAGGAAGAGCGTTTCAATATAGGGCTGTTTTGTACAGGACACTTTTGACTAAATGTCCTTTTCATAGCAAACATCTTTAGCATGACTGCATCATGGAACCTAGTTGGTCTCACACTGACTGCTACATTGAGAAAAGTTAAATACTTGTGATGTAGTTTTTGTAATAATTTGGTACATGTAACGGTTGTATCATATCCTTGTCTTAGGTAGCCATGCCTAAACCCTAATTCTTAGAGTGTTTTTTACACGAATGCTAGCTTATATTTAGGGATACCTAACAGAAGCACCAAAATAAACATACTTCCTTTTACGCAATGATATATGCGACGAAATAATGGTAAAAATAAATAAAAGGGGGTGGGCCCTTTTCCATTCAACTTTGACCACGTACTCATTGTGCCTGAATTAATTCACGCACTCCCTCTCAGATGATGGACATGCGTCGATGATGAGCATTAAGGAGAGGGAGAGAGGTTGATAGGGCGATATATGTACATTTCTCTTACAGGTCCTAAAAGCATTCGAGATTACTGTTGGTCATGAACATTGTTACATTTTACAGTTCTACATCAACTAATGTCTAGAAACATTAGATGGCAGACTATCGAAAAGTTAGGGCACGCAACGCACCAACATACAACATGCTCTAAGTACTACTTACATAAAGCTAGACTGGAGGATATAGACAAAGTGTGCTAAATTTTCATTTTTATTTTAGCATGGGCCTCACTCCATGATAGTGGCAAAATCCCATGGGATACTTATTATTCAAATTTTACCCTAGAGATTTAACCCAATTTGTCAATTGTATAATACCCGGACAAACTTGGTACGTTTGAAAATCTCATACAAATGGACAATTTCCGTACATCCCAGTATAAATAGAATCTTTAAAAAAGAAATACAATAATACATAAATACATATAAAATACATGCACACATATGCAGGCACACACGCACTCATATAAGTATGTGTACATATGCTTGTACATACATACACATGCATACTGACGAATGAGACATCACATTGTGAAACTTCGGTCAATAAAATTTATTTTTAAAAAATGCTCACATTTATATTACATATACTCCATTAATTTATCTAATGCAGGGGATACTCTGTTTGAATAGGTTTTTCAAGCTTAGTTAGCCCTATAGGAAATAGGTAAGTAAGAAATCCACACCATCGGTGAAGTATATACACTTCGGATAGATCTACCTGTAGTTGACATTTTGTTGTTCATGGGACGTTGGCGGATTTCTGACCCAAATTGTAGGCCACTAAAAGACTAACTCTTTGGAGGAAGGTTGTCCCTTTATTTAATCCTTGTTTAATTAGCCACCTTCTAACCTAGTCTATACTGGCAGCTTTTCAAACACAAACACAGATATTTGTGGGGTCAACTTTAGTACCAGGGTAATTCTGGGCATGTTGCACAGGACTAAAGATCAAAGCAAGTGGGTACAAAGTTGATTACTAACTTGGAACATCATAACATTATTTGTGAGAGTTAAGTAGTATACCTGAAGGGACAGATGCAAAATTAAAAAAGGCTTTCCAGGCATTGGCCTTTAACCTCAGCCAGTCTCGGTCAATCTCAATACAGGACTACCTGCCGAGAAAACAAATAAAGACCGTATACTACACACAGGTGTGTCCACTATATTTAGCCTGGAGGACAGGTTGGCAAAATTGGCGGGTGACTCAGTCCGATGTATTGTTAGCAAACCTATCAAACTATGCGAGTACTGAGTTATTCAGTGAGTATACATTCAACTCGTATTTAACATCGGAGTAATCGATGCTCGGTCACACATGGGTCGCTGGTGGCCAGAGATTGGGGGCTGTTTCATAAACCCTATTTACAAACCCCCCAAGAGTTTCCCTTTTTTAGCAGTTTTCCCTTGCTACGCAGCTGGAAGGTACCGCCTTTAGGGAAGGAATTTGCTCACATAACGCTTTTATTTAATTCTCAGAGTAGAAATGTCCGTCCTAAGCAAGGTAAAACTAGCTTAGCAAGGGACCTATTAAGTAAGGGTTTAATTGTTATGAGACGGGGCCCAGTTGTCTATAACCAGCATGGGAATAATTCATATCGAGGAGATTCATGTATACATGTGCACCATAAGGCTTATGATATCACTGCTGCTTTTCTCCTGTGGATTATATTAGTAAATATATGAGAATGTGTAGGTAGGCAGTCGATGCTCCCAATAGACATACACCATCTGTATCTTTCTTTGTGGTATAGATGTGGATATCAATCAGGAGATCAATCAATACACTAGACAAACAATAACAACTATTGCGCAATTGTGTTTAGGCGACTGATCTATGCGAGCTGGCCACAATCGGCATTTAAGATCCTTTGAAAGTATGTATACAATAATGTCTCTGAACAATTATGTAACAGACGCTCTGTGTTAATAATATAGGAACACGTGTGTAGGTTCTACCCCCTATAGACTCTCGGTGGTTCTACTAAAAGTTGGAATTGGTTATATTATATATAAAGTTATTTTATTCTCCTTGATATGTCAAATATCATTATTGGTGCTCACTCTGGTATTTATTCTATAGTGTCTCTAAGGTCTGCCACACGAATTCTGTCAGTTTTCAGCTATTTTGGGCTACTCAATTCGAGTAAGTTTAGTAAATTATATAATATAACTATAAATATATAAATGATCCTTCTACGACGACCTAGGCAGGCATATTGTGGTTCGTAGGCTGTATATTTTATGACACTCGTTATAATTATATAGCCAATTTAGGTATTTGTCAAGAATTAACGTCCGTGGCATATCTATGCTGACAAGGAAGGAGTCACCATACTTGTCATTGTTTAACCCAATCAATAGGACAGAATATAACGTGCCGATAACCCCAGATCACTTGATAGAATGATATGTGCCATTGTGTCCCCGTGCATGCACTGGTGGCCTCTGCCCCTCTATATATTACACTCTCCTGCGGGATATTCATTCTGGGTCATATGTATGAGGCTTCCCTTTTATTATAAAGGGGCCTATCCATTATTCTTCCTCTCCTCACATATATAGTGCCAGGCCTGCGTATGTGTATGATCGTGGTTGGGACCTTCTGTATACGAAGTTCTAGAGGGATGTCTCATCTGGCATGTATAGGAAAAGCTAGGAATTTTATAGATTTCACTGGTCCGTGTAAACGATTTTTTCTTTTTAAATTACGCAGATCTCTCTCTCTCTATAATTATATACTCTTCCCACATGATGGATCGATTCCTAATTTCAAATGACTAAACACTTACACCATTTAAACTCTATGTATATTGATGTTGGAGTTAGGTATGACACACATAGACAAGACTTACTGCCTGCATAAGAAATAAATTCATAGTTGTTTGGAAAAGAAGGATGCTAATTGTTGATATGAATGAGAGCGGGTGGAATCAATGGACTGACAGAGATAACTGAATTATTTATGTATAAATATTGCTAACGTTTTATAATGAATAAGAGTTACAACATAGTACACATGGGTTAATAAGCGGGTACTCGTAGTATGCGCTAATGCACATATGCAGTAAATGCACTGAGTGCTGCTTCTCCTGCCGTCCCGTCACGCTAGGGCCTGTGCCTGGCCGCACGTCTCCTACCTCCCCCCGCCATAGTCTTCCTCCTCCTTCACCGCCTCCCTTCCAGATGGTGTCCCTACAAACCCCTCAAACAGGCAAACACTTACCCAGAATATGAAGTTAAAAACCATTAGCAATGTTTTCATACATGCTACGGCCGGAGAGGACTGCATTGCGCTAGAAAAGCGACCCATCTTGCTGGTTTCCTGCTGCTGTAAAGTAGGAGAGTAGATCCACACTATAGAGACTTGAGAGTGCTGCGCTACGCCGCCCGTACTCCTGCCACCCACCACTGGAGCAACTCCCGGAACTGTCTCATTCTAGTTTATAACTCTGCCACCAGGTCGCCGTCGATCACGTGATTGCGCTGTGTGTGACGTGACACAGTAACTGGTGGCCCGGATAATTATTGGCCCGACCAATTTAAGATTATCCAATAGCACCATGCCAGTGACAATAGACATTTATGAACATCCAAAATAAGGGATTGCATGGGAGTATAAAATTGCATCAATTCCTAGAAGGGTAAATTTATTCTCTTTCAATGTATTTTTTTGTGAAGAGTGGGGTTAATTGAAGGTTGTGGTGGGGTAGGGGGTGGGGGGGTGGGGGTAAAGAAAGGTGTTAACATGTCTTGAATATATAGATCTGGTGTAGTGTTTAGTTTAGATCAAATTCTCCAGTGCAGATCAGTATGTATACTATAGCCCAGCCTATTTACATGTCGGGAATATGTCTTTGATGGCGATGTGTGGAAGAAGGAATGCCATTTCTCCCGATTAATCTGCCACCTCCTAATAAAAACAACAGGTAGATCATGATATTGATCTGGTCCCTCCCTGACACCACCCCTTATTTTATCATTTACGGTTTACCCTCCTCCCCCCCTCCAACAATATCCAAAGACAGAGAGGCGGTGAGGCATATAAGGATGGCGATATCAAGAAGGCGCGCTTAATGATCAAAACAACTGGCCTTCCCCGCGCTCCCTCCGAAGTTTCTTTAGGAAATACTATACCTTGCATATTAACATTTCCCTTGCCTTTCTTATAGTTGCGGAAGTTCATTTACTCAGATAAAGGTTCAGTTGCAGCCGTTTCCGGCTAAACAGGAAGATATAAGATCTATATGATATATCTTCCTCCCGGATCTTCCTAATGGGTGAAGAGCTTGTCACTCCTCTCCACCTACAGAACCAGCTCAACAGCAATACAATCTCCCTGGTTTGAAATATCTCAATTATTTGGTAATTACTACCCGTGATTGACCCACCCTCCCTCTCCTTCTCAAATGTGAGTCGGGGGCCCCATATTTATAATACTTATCTATTAATTACGCTCACCATAATATTATAATTAATCACATTCATTGATTTTCATTGTTACCCTATACATGTACCAGCGACAATACACCATATACAACCAAATGTAATAAAATATCAATTTCCCACACGCATATCATGGAATGTCGAAGGGTATACACTGTTAGTTGAATTAGCTAATGGGTGGGGGAAGGCACTATGTTATTAGGAAAACAAAAATAAAAAGGGATACGGTAACTTTTACTAAACGAAATCCATCCTACTTAAAAATTAGATGGGCTCACAGGAGATGAGAGAAAAAAAGAGGCAGATATACCATTGGAAAAGGTGCAGTCTAGGCTCAGAGTTGAGTCCCTCCAAACTAAGGGAAAGCCTCTCGCCCCAAACCGCAAACTGCCATTAAAATCACATTAGGACATCTACTCCCGGGTCAGGATAGCTGGTAACGCAATAGACGTCCAATCACTGACATATCAATTCTTATCTTAACTGAGATGCCTTGAGTCTGGACTGGGAGGTAGATCGACGTGAAAGGAAGAGAGGAATGTATACATATGTTTGTATTGATTTATTTGGATTACATTCAACAATCAAACTTAACACACTTCGTCCTACCTTAGCTTAAATGGATTCAAGTGTATGTGGGACCATTCCAATAATACAACACTTCTCTTTGACTCAAGGTTTACATTCAATCTTGCACAACTCGACTAGCACCTTAGCCGCTCTGTTCTTAATCAGAAAGAAAGAAAAAAGACATGAAGAAAGAAAAGAGATAAAATATCTTATAATTATCGGCCATGCAAGGCATACAGTGTATACCGGCCGGATAACTTATCTATATGTACACTCATTAAAGCCCGCATCAAAGCGGTCAACGGTTAACCCTATGGGGTGCCGCTGCCTACAGGACTCAAATAGAGTGTAGTGGCGAATGCTGTAGCGACAGTTGAAACTAACGTGGCTCCGTCTCATGGAAAATTGTTTAAACTGTCCGTTGGACACATTTGGGAGAACACAAACTATATAAGACATTACCTGGGGTGGATTGTCACAGGTATTACAATGTGTGTTTGTGTGTGTGTGTGGGGGGGGGGGGGGGGATTGCGACTCCAACCCCTCGGGGCACGCACCTCTCTTCCCTTGGGACCCTGAAACTTGTCACTATCTATTTATCAATTAATTTACCTCTAGCTAGGTACATTGGTTTAATTGGTTTGGAAATGTGGTCAACAACAAGAAAATAGATAATCTTCTACGAATCATTCTCATTTTTAAAAAATAAATTGCCACTGAAACTTTACACTTTCCTTCACTTTTATTGCACAGTTTACGTCTCCTCGATCTGCATGCGGAAACACAATAGTTGATAGGAACACAGAGTTGTGTACAGAGGAATAAAAGAATCGTTTGGGATAACATTTTTATTTACAGAGAAAAATGGCAAAAAGCACCGGTTGCAGTTTTACATTAAATATTAATTGATATCACGCACATTTTTGGTGTTCACTGTTTTCTAGTCTACCATAAATAACGTGTAATCAAATCACACATTCTGTTTAAAACTAATGATCAAATTATTTGAACTGAAAAGTAAAATCTATTAGAGACAACTCATGTTTTAGCTTCGGTTGTGGTGGATGTGTATACAGTGTGTAGAAATATGTGTCTGATCGTGGCTAGGATATATCCTAATTCTCAAGTAATAAGTAATAAAGTGTTGAACGGGAAACATAATGGTCAAGATCTGATGACAAAACACATTCTTCTAAAACTCTATTGATGTATAACTCATAAAGTATCTGACTCGCACAACAGACCAAATTCCAGTATACATAATGGTAATACATAACATAATATAACTTCAATATTATAATGTCTAAGATACACGTATACAACCATGCTAGATAATTCTCTGTACCGGAAAAAATGTAAATGTGTATAACGAACAATTAGTTATCCAGAATAATACACTGGTACTCACAGAAGTATTATTTCTAAAAATAATCTTAGATGTTTGGGCTAATTATTTGGCTTCTGCTCCTCCAATCCTCCAATCTTACTCGAAAGCCTCAATAATTCATTAGGACCGATTTTCCCTTAATAATATAATACGTTACCAACTGTGTATCCTCAATTAGACGAAAATGAATGTTAAAAGTCGCTCTAGTTCTGAATGTCAGAAAAAAACTCGCTACTTTTCAAGATCCGTATTCCTTGGCGCACTCGGCGCGTACTAGGATTAAGAAACCTTCAGGCACAGGGGAAGGTTTTAAAGCTCAAGTCCGGCGAGAACCTTTGCTGCTGGTGTCTTTACCCAATCTGGATAATTCCAATTTTCTTCACGATGGCATCTTATGTCAGTTTATGTATACATTCCTAACTGCATGAACTGAAATAAACCAACAAAGGTCGAATTACACATGTGTATATGTAAGTTAACAAATGATATGCTATAAATAAGCTTTTCCCTTAGTATCCTGCGACTTTCCTTCCTTCCTGAGCTGAGAGATGAACATCCAATACTATGCAATTTACACGGACTTCAAACAGAATAAAGAGAATAATCATAATGTATGATCAAAGTAATTAAGCATTGTTTACCTCATCTTTGATAAATGTTGCTTCATCTTCACCTCCATCGTCTTCCAGCTTGCCATTGAAAGTTGCTGAAAAAGGCATACAAAATGGTGAGTATGGGGTGTTTGAAGCGTGAATCAATGGGGAATAAAACACACTGTAGTACTAGAATTTATATAATATAAATACAATTGTCAACTATTCGAAAATATGCAACATACTATAGAGCGATTTCAGTTTGACAACACAGGCAACGAAATCATCAAATGGGACATGTCCTTCTTTGTCACTGTAGCGGAAGACAATGGCACCGAATGTATCATGGGATATCTTCAATCCTGAAAGAAATATTTGCACAGCAGTCTTAAATCAATGTATAATCTAGGAATCATATTAATTATTATTTATTTTGGGATCATCATTGGAAAATAATGTGGCGTGATTTCATGTCCCTGTCACGACCATTAATGTCATCTTCATGTTCAATAAAGGTTACGTAATATCACGTAACCATATTGTATAAATTGTTAATATGTATTTCCATATATCATATTAGACATTGAGTTTATGATCACATATATTTCCCGTACAAGGCATTAATTTCCTAAAACGGTTGAACATCATTTTCATTCATGTAAAAATTACTAATCCTATAATCCGAAGAATCACCTTAATGAAACGCGTGTATACTGCTAAGCATGTATTGATCACATAATTATATTAATTACTTTAATTGCTCATAGAGCTAGGTAACCATATGCCACGTTGGACAATAAGTCCCCAGCTACACACCAGGGGTAACACTTGGCCTGTATTTTAGTAGGCCATACCCCTGAGTATCAATTAACCTGATCGATATATCTTATTGGTTGATATTATAATGGACTGGCCTGAAATGATGATATATGTCCATTGGTTTAATATAGCGACACCCTATGGTCAAGATCCTCTAAATTATTTCGATAGAAAATTGAGATGGTGGCATTACTAGTAAAACCAACAAGTTGCTTGCTATAATTTCCTTGAATAAGCAAAACATTTGCCGAAAACAACTAAATAACACGTGTTTAATACCTTTCTTACCCAAGAACAGAAATACACACATGTTCTCAATGTTAATTTGAAGTGTATGCTCTGCACATACAATCATGCATATTAGCGAATGAAGTGGTTTTTATTGTGCACGGCAACATATATATTATATGAATGTTGCACATTGACATTTGTGAATAAGTAACAGAAATCAGTACCCCACGTGAGAAAGGCTCTACAGTGATAATATTATATTATGACTGTCATTATCCTATCGTTATTATGTAATAGGTATGAAGTATATCCGCCCTCTTCGCTTATAAATCGTATATCCCTGACCCACCCCTTACATTCCGTTAACCAGTGGCATTATGAGTGGGGAATACACATCCATAAATAAGGCTAGGTGCACTCTCAGAGCAGTATGTGTATATAATATACGCGGTAGTTGCGCGTGGTCACTTTCCATATACTACTCACAGTTGTAGCCACGCTCACGCGCGCGGTCGAGATCAATTGTTTTAATTTATCTTATGCGTAACATGTTTCAGAGTGTTTCTACATGAGGTGGAGTAGTGAGTTCCTCTGCTACTATTTCAAATGATAATATTTCTTCTGTATCCCCCATTCCACTCCACACCAACTATACATCTTACATGCATGCCCAACGACATTAATATCTTAATTTCCATTCTCCAACATGTTTAATCCTCAATAACTCTTTTTAAAGGAGCATGTGAAATATCTCTCATAATAACATATCACTTGTGTAAATACCAGCAGAACGATGGTCTTACACGCGCCATTACTAAAGGTAAACCAGGCAGCTCATACAGAACTGGGTCATGGAAAGTATGATGGTAGGTGCGAGGTAGGTGCGCGGAGTGTGAATGCCACCGGGCAGCAACTGAACTATCTGGGTAGCAACGGTCTACACTCAATCTCAGTCTTATTTTTCTTTGATCTAGGCTGTTTTAGTGATCAGCCTAATTTGAATATTGGTCTAATTAATGTATACTGTTGGAAAAGATCTAAATTGAGTCTGGGAACAGTATTGTACAGTGGCATACATCAATTAAACTATAGAATTGAATGAATGCTAGAGGTGAAACTTTCAGATTATATAACTTTTGCCTCCCAGTAAGTGTGGGTCATGCCATTGTAAATGCATGTACTACACTGAGTATAGTCGATATTTTAATGGTATTTAGTTCAAGGCAAGTGGTTTGGAACGTGAAGCGTGGTAGGCTCTGCTGAACCTCAGGCACAATGAACCACCACCTTTTGTGTCTCCCCAGCTACTCCTCTTGCCCAGAACCCCTAGAAAAACACCACTAACCTCAGACACTCACAGAAGCTATAGAATAGTATATAAGTGGACAGTTTCAGTGGCAATTAAGGCTACACAACCCCAATCACTGTCCTGCAATTGATTCAACAAACCAGATCAACCTTCGGTCATGCAGCAGATTCCCTTGGTCACAGAGGGAAAATAGAAAAGAATCATTAACCACGCTTCACCATGAATTCTCCTAAACTTCCCCAGCTCCCCCACTGTCCCTTCACTATAGTATGGGTGCCTACCTGCCAGTTCTGGAACGTAATGTGCTGCAAAAAAGATGGAGAAGCACATGAACAGATAGTTTAACTTGTTTAAATGCGAAGAAAAATTAATTTTACATTCTATTGAACTCTACTATATTGAAGTTTAATAAAAATCTTACCTAGCTTCTTAAAGACGAGGCGGAACTCAAAACTGCTGAAATATCCGTTACCATCCGAATCCTGTTGTTTAAATATTTTCTGTAAGGTGGAAGAAATGTGGCAAATCAAACAATGAATCGGTTTGACAGTAAACTGAAAACTTATACATTTTCAAGAAACTAGATTTTAGTTCTGCCAATTCCAAATATCATTCTATTTACCTTGCATAATTGCAATTCGTCCCATAATATTTCGAAATCCGTGAAGTCAAGTTTTCCTGAGAGGTCGAGCTTGTTTTGGTTAAGAAAACGCTTTAAATTCGAGAGCGTGGCATGGGGCGCAACATATCTTTTTAAGTTTGAAAATGAAGGTTTTAGAAGAAGTGTAAATAATCTTACTGGGAACCCATATTCACCACGTTCATCTATACATACTTATACTTATTATTCTATAATTGTTGTTGAGGACTAAGGCAGTCCATTTTCAATACAATTATATTGATATAAATTTTACATCCCTTGATTGTACTGCTACACAAGGTGCCTCTGTGATGGTAAGATCTGATGTTTAAAAGGATACATCTCTCATGGCCACCATACTGCGGCAGACGTCATTGCTAAACCCTTCAAATTCAAAGTCTGGGGAGGAAAGCACACTTTATTAAACACAGTGAACAAGAGCTTCAGGAAAATGGGCATGTATAATATGGAGTAAGTAAGATGTAGTTATGACCTAGTCTCATTGAGACTCTTGATATAATAATCTTTCACCTATTCTTCTAAGGAAAGATCGCCAAATAAAAATGCTAACAGAATCCAACGTGAGTGGTTTTCAATTGAGTTGCTTTTAATTCCTTCTAAAATAAAGACTATAATTTCCTTCTCATAACCAAATCATAGCATGGAGCTCGTTTCAGGTCAATTGGTTCAGAAAGATGAATTTTTTAAAGAAAAGCGACCAATACAAATCCTAACCACAGCATTTAAAAAAGAAACATGAAGTAAAACCTTAACATTCTATCAAGGAATGCAGATATAAAGCATAATACATTATATATACCTTGCGTGAATACATTATTGAGGATGTCATGGAGCTCATAGGCATCAACCTCTCCGTCCTCACCCACAACCTCCTTAAAAGCCTCCCGTGCTGTATCCGTCATGTTGTCGTCATCTGCACCTGCTTCTAACTCAGGAATCTTCAAGAAAAAGGCATCTATCAGCAGCTAGTATTTTAAAATGGTAATGTTGAAGTGTACTCACGGATATTGAGGACTCTAAAAGACTAGGAGGCAATAAGTAGACTTTGCGCGTTTCCAACGCAGTCAAAATTGACACTTAACCAAAGTACGGCTACAATTTATAGATACATCATAGAAATGACATCCGAGCATTCCGATGGCCAATCACATTAATCATTGCATCAAAGTAACGTTTGCCCTTGGATGAAGAATACAGAAGAGACGAGAGTGAAGGCAATTGAGAGACCATATGCCAATCTTTCGAAATTTATTAAGTAAAATCCGGGAAAGAGTAAACAAGGAGTGGACGATACACACTGGACATTGTGGCTTTTGGTTCACTCTAATCCCACTTCAGCATACATGTGCTGGGCTGAGCAATCAGTTCAGCACCGGGTTCAGCAGCAATGTATGGGATAAACAGGACAGTTTTAGAATAAGTATTCGTGTTCATCTATGCCATTTTTATATGTAAGGGGAATTCCTTTTCAATTTTTTCCCAAGACTCTCATCTCTGCTGTACCACAATCTAACTAAGCCTTCCTCCCGTCTGGATATACCACTCCGTCACTCCACTCCAAAGAAATGTCAGACCAATTATGGACACTTTTTATATATTGACCCCAAGAATCACAAGTTGATTGTAGCCTACCTCTTCCGAAATCTCATCTTCATCAAGCTCCCTGTTCATAAAAAACATAAATTAGTCAATAATAACACAAATAATGTATCTCTCATCAACAACATATTGTTATCATTCCTTTCAATTGTTCGTGCCGAATATGTAGCATTCTCTCACTCCAATTTAATGACAGCCCATGATTACAACATACATTTTCAAAGTAGTACTGGCATGTATATTGTAACAACTGACCAAGCAAATATGCAGGTATAATCTAATTAAAGTGTATAAATAGAGACCATAATGTGGGATTAATGCGTGTTAAACTCTCATTTCTAACCTAGCTCATGTTCGATTATTGATGCAAACAATACATGAAATTGTATGTAAATCTTATATGATGTTTGTTCTATGATGCGGGTTTGTTGGAAGACCTGCTCTGGCCTCAAAACCTTTATCTTCTGAGGCAAACCAGATCTAAACAACAACATTCCACCATACTTTTCCGCTTTTGTTCTATCTTTAATTCGGGAAAATTGGACCAGCAGACCTGCCTGCGACGAAATCAAACATTCCTTGTAATGATACAATCGAGACAAATAATGTAATTATAACGTCAGTTGTCCGTCCGGTGGCGGCTAGATAAGTATATAATCCATGCTTCAATAACCTACTCATAATTAATTTATATCTGTTCGGTCTGTCATTAATTCACGATCATTGAAGCATCTCGTCAAACGATACACTAATTGCGGGACTTGGTGGTAGTGGTGGTAGTGGTGATGGTGTATGTGTGTGTGCGGGGTGGGGGTGGGGGTGTTGGGTACTTACAAAACATCGTCCTCCTTGCTTGTGAGAAGTCTAAGAATAAAGTCTGCCTCAAGGTTGGGTTCAAATGTACATGGAACAATCGCATAGCATCCAGGTTCTAGACAGTGTTGGTTGGCAACATCGCGAGTAGCAGAGAACGAGGAACTTTTGGCTACAGGCTCATTCCCACTGAAGAAATTGCGATCCAGAGCTCCAGTACGATCCTCCTCCAGCTTTAGAATGTGGAGGACATTAGCAAATCAATAAGTACATAAATCCATATCTAAATAATTAAATGAATAAACAAGCAAATGATACAAAATCTTCCAAATAACAGAAAAAATAATCCATCAAAATACCCCACTACTTCATGGAAATTATAATTGAATCCCCATAATCAGAAAGAAATATATATAGGCCTACATGTATAAAGCTGTAGCTATGGACAGCAGGAATTCCCGACCATAAGAAAACAATAAACTATTTTATATATTTGTAAATTGTGAAAGTACCTTGAAGACTTCATATCCAATAGGGTGCATAGAAAGGCCTTTGTTACGGAGCCGTCTCCTTCCTTTCTGCATCAAAGCAACAATCACAGTTGCCAGACCATCTTCGTCGTCATCATCTGGTTCAGGAATATTCACACGGAACTGGGGATTCGTCCAAAATGTCCCTTAAATCAGATGGTTCAAACATAAATAAAGGAGTTTACGTTCAAGATATATCAAGAGAAAACGCTTCATCTAATTAATCCCTGGTGATGTCAAAACTATGTGATTCATATGTTAAAAGATATTTGGTCGCAATTAATATAGAGAGAAAAAATTAATTTATTTCGCTGTGAAGGTTAAAATTTGCTCCAAAAGTGACCATTTGGTTTGGCATCTGGAGTTATGTAACCTCAAGTCGGGTCCTATAGCTCACTGTATCATTTTTTGGGTATGGTCACTGGAAGATACAGGGTGATTATGTCTCGTCCTATCACGTTAAGCGGTGAATACACAGTCAAGATTTGGTGGCCGATTTGGGCTCCACGATCCGTCGTACGATTTGGAATTGTCCATTTGAGATCGTACATCAGATCGTAGGTCCCAAATCGTGCCAAATGCGCTACACATGCACGATTTCAGCGCCGATTTAGCGCCGATTTGGATGTACGATTCATCGTAGGGGAAAAAAAGGGTCTTCTGCGATTTCAAATCAAATCGCCGCTGCTTCTACGATTAAAAGCCCACACACACAGACACGAATTAAAATCTGCCACGAAATTGGGACTCACGATTACTCGTGGATCTAATCATAGCCAATTTGTGGTGTGATTTGTGTAAATCATGGTCCCAATTTTGGCGCACACATACACGATTTCAGACATTTTTCTGAATTTGTGTCGACTTGGCGCACACTGGCACGAATTGGCATCTAGTAGTCGCCACGAATTCGGTAGTAATGCTTCCCACGATTTTTGAAAACCTCTATATACAATGTGAAAATAAAATTCTTTAAACAAAAATAAATTACTGAATCGTTATTTGGCTGTAACTTTTCTTCTAGTGGGAATATTTTCACAAACTAAAAAGCGTCGATACCTGTGACATACACAGTGATTCAAAACATTATGGGCATATTTGTTTTATTTACTTCTAATTTAAATCCTCATTTATGTAGAAATATGTACCATTCATCGGTGCCAAATGTTGTCAAATTGGTGGAATTGTTACCTCATAATAACTATATTTATGTCCAAATATAGATCTGATATGTAAGTTTAACCATGCGAAAATTCATTGTTATCACTTGTGTACTTTTCCACATATTTTCATTTAACTCCTATGGTGCCAAATTCGTGGCTCACCAAATGGCTCAAATTCGTGGCTCACCCACGACAATCGAGTATATTTGATTGTCGTGGCAGCATCCACGATCTATCGTAGACACTAATGTTGAAGCCACAACAATTCGTGGCCAGACCCACACATACACGAATCAGATAAATAATTTGGACCTGCCACGAAATTCAATGCCACGAAATTTTGAATTCGCAGCACACTGGATTCGTGGCAAAATTCGTGAACAATCCACTGAATTCGTGGCAAAATTGACCAAATTTGGGTCCACGAATTTTCGTACGGAAATTCGTGAACATCCACGATTAATCGTGGGCACAATAATTTCGTACGAATGTTCGTGAGCCCAATTCGTGGGCCCAATTCGTGTATGTGTGTGTGGGCTTTAATCGTTGATGTGTAGAGAGTGCTGCGATTTATCGTAGACCTTTATAATGGGCTCTACGATAAATCGTAGGTGCTTCTACGATTTTCGAATAAATCCGAAAATCGTAGGTCTATCTGCGATCTGGCAATATGGTATATAGGACGATCGACTTTGTGTACCCGATGAGAACTCCCCGCCACTCGCCCCACCACCGTCGGTAAGTGACAGATTCAAATCCTTTAGCTTTTCCTCCACGGCCGTAATGTCTGCCTCTAGCTTGGATTTCTTCAATTCATCAGATTTCTTGGTTATAATGCCTTCTACATAAGTCAAGTAGGCCTGAGTCCCTCTGTCAGGAACGTCATTCACATCGGCGCCTGCCAAGGAGGCTAATTCCGCCTTCTCCACGGCAGTGCTGGCTGGTAACGTTACAGTTGTTTCCGATGGCTCTGTCTTCACAGTAATTTTCCTATGTACGATAGCCACAGCCGGGGACACAGATTTACGTTTCGATCGCGATTTTGGCTTAGAATCCTGTGCAATTTTCTTTTTTGACTTCTGCAAGCAGCTTGGTCGGTTGTGCAGCTTGAAACACCCCCTGCAAAATATCTCCTGGGGCATTAGTGCTGATTATACAATTTTTTTTAATCCCGCAAGAGACACAAAATTTTCAGTCTATACTGTGCACTGGCTAACGTAGTACTGTACTGTCCGTTGGTGGTTGCCAGGCGACGACACACACTTCTTTTCAGGTGCGGCACTAGTATTTATATTTATACCTACATTCATGTTCATGAATATACTCCATAAAAGAATTGGATTATTTATAATTTTACTTTGAAATGCTATAACTTTTTTCACTTTTATAATGCAGAGTTTCCCTTCTACACATGTCGACATTAGGTCTCATTCTTCTCATATTTTATTTTATTTTATTCGACAATTAAAAAGAGAATAAAAAACACCAGAAAATCGGTGATGTGTCACAGGAAAATGAGTAACATTATATTTTATTTTATTTTTACAGTTTTTATAATTTCTTGTTGGCTTCTAGGGTCGTTTTTTAAAACAATTTTCTCACCTCTATATTTCAGAATCACAGATCAAATCTTGACTGCCATCCCCACCAACAATTTCACTTTTTACCAACGACTTCACTTTTTTCACCATATCGTGCATGTGTAGGTCTAAAAATAGGCACTATTTCAGGCAAATAAGCACCCACGATTAATCGTAGCTCCTGAAATCGTGTCTGATTCCCAAATCGTGACTGTGTATTCACCGCTTTAGTGATCACGAGACTCTACGAGATGTACGCGCATGCGCGGCACACGTCAGTCCACGCGCTTTTCAAGACGCAGTAAGCACAGAGTTTCAGGTAGGTGAGTATTTTTTCACATTTTTTCCTAATAAAATTCAAGGTTTAGTCTTGAATTTTCACAAGGAGGTGGGACTGATCGTAGATCGCCACGCTAACTCCTTTTAATTTACAACAGTTACCCAACTGGGTCGTGATTGACTGTTTTGGGTGATTATTGGTCATTCAGTATTGAGAGAAGTTACTTTTCTGTCCACTTGGATTTGGGGCAGCACTCTATCGTGGCTGAACCCATTCCTCTGTGTTTTGAAATGGGTACACTTATTTCAGAATTATTGAATGAAAACACAATGTTGGTGGTCTGTACCTCATAATACTGTCATAATTATCCTATATGATTTCAGTGAAAAATTTAAAGAGATTTCATGACTACTCATTCTAATGAGAAGAGCCACTTCAACCTCCGCAAAAGATTGATAGCTTCAGTCCTATAGGTCCAACAATGAGTCATGATGGCTGAGAATGCATCTTTAAGGCTACTTTATAATAATACATGAGTTGAGGTTTATACTTACTGGGGTTGAAGGACCTGCAACCTCCTGCATTAGTGTGCCTCTTCCACGAGCCTGCCAGCATGATTGAGGTCCACTGGCGGGCCACCTCTGCCTCCAGACCCTCTGCCTCTGGGGGGAAACTCTCCGGGCAGAGGAAACACATCTCCATCCACTGATAGTTAGCTATGTAATCCTCAAATGTCATCCTGCAGGAATAATAGTGAAGACAGGTGTTGTGTATAAGATCTGTTTAGTCTCACATGGGTAACTAATATAGACCCTCATCAAAAGAATAACACACTTCGCTTTAGTTGATAGGTTATCTTTCGATAACGACGAAGCCTGATCCATTTATCTTTTTTACACTAAAGGAAATTACACAGAATCGCCATTTCCCTCGATATGACAACAATTCTACGCGAGAACATAGATGAAAATCAATGCAATGTACATCAAAAGTTATCCTCACCAAGCCAAGACTCTAGTTGAATGAATCGTCAATTGACTACCTTGATTAGAACAACTTTCTATTGATAGGTCACTTTATTGAACGAGAGAATTTAAAATAAAGCCTAAATAATCCAACCATAAGTAAACTCATTCCGAGAATAGAGACTGACCAGAATTCTCCATCATGACTGAATGTTAGTCCCAGTTCATCACGCTCCTCCTCCGCAATGCCAGACCATTCATCAGACCTGCGTAACATAATTATTACAGTACATCAGTTTATAAGAATAGGATAATGCAAGAGAACTCGTTCATATTGCCATTCTGAACCTGAAATTCCCCATATAATAGTTAGAATTAATTTCCAAATGTGGTCTCATAGAGATGTATCTTAAACCAAGGCCAATCTAAGAATATACAAATATGCACAGTGCAATATCTAGTTCAATTAAACTGTCTGCTACCATTGTAGAAAGAACTAGTAAGAACTATCTGCAGCGATATCCACCAAGCATGGAATAGTATTTCTTGTTACCTACTTGTCACCCCATGGACCAAGCCATTCATGACTATCTCCCCATGGGTTCCTGATTCGTATCATCTCCAGACCTCCCTCTACATCGACCTGGAAGTAATGAGTGAAAAGGGGGTGAAAACATCCTATCAGACTTCCATGTTATCTACCATACTTGAACTACCATGTAGCAAACAATTTCACATTTTCTGATATGTATTATTTAATTACCAATCTCTATTTGTATTAGGTTGATTATAATTAACTTACCACTCTGACATCAGTTATGCTGTAAGCATGACCAATTATGAGGCCATTCTCAAGACCGGATTCCATCTCTTCTCGTGCTGCCTATATAGTTGGAATATATAAATGAAATTTCATGGCACATTGAAATTTGCAGGTCACTCAGGTAACAAAATCAAGAACGAAGTTTGATTTTCCCCGATTGGCAGTATGGGACAGCGAGATTGATTAATAGAAGTGGATGTATATTTTTATTTTCCGTATTAAAACCTTGCAATTTGTATTTCAATGAATCAAATAATTGGCGGAATGTCAGGCCTATTTACATGAGAATAGAGCTTGAGACGACAGGAACTATTCATAATGACTATGTACCTGAGACTGGCTTATTTGGCGAATAAATTCAATTTGTGATGTGTTCCATAAAATGAGTCACAAGTCGCAAAATAGATATTTTACAGTGATTGATTCACTAGATCTCTATGTTTGAATGTTATAATCTTTAAGGGTTTAGATCATTTAAACATTGCTAAACTTTCTTTCAAACATAAATATATCGAACATAAAAATTAATATATAGAAACACTTCTTAGATGTCTTTAATGTTTACCATCATTTGAATCGGCTTGATCTCCTCTTTTTTTAGATATAATGGTATCTCAAAATCCCTTTTTTGCAACTTATGACTCATTTTCCAGTATCACATTTGTTAAATAAATTAGACTCTCAATAACGGCAGACTCATGATTATAGGCCTTAAATACCAAAGTTTCCTGGTGAGCAACTCATTATACAGTAAAGGAGAGTAAAGTATTGAATTGAGAGTTATCAGAATTGTAACAGCTTTTAGCTGCAAAACAACTAACACATGAAACTAAACAGGGTATAGTATATGACGAGTTATTTTATTCCCCTCATCCGATGGACTATTACTGTGCTGTAAATATATATGCATGTTTTTACCGGGCAAAAAAAATGTAGAAAACCGATGAAAATGTAGAAAAGATGTAGCAGTTAAGATTATATGTCATAAATGTTAAAGCCACCAGGTGGCACCATATTCAACCAAGAAACAGAGAAAGTTGTACCTATATAAGATAGGGAAGTAAAGTTGTAAGTTTTAACGTATTCTAAAATTATACCAATGTACTGTCATGTATTGTATCATAACTACTCGATATATTTATTGTACAATATGCTTGGATGTCGAATGAGACCTATCACAAATGTGAAAATTCGCACAATAAAATTTATTAAAAAAAAAAAGAAAAAAAGGCGAGCACGTACTGAAATCCAGCATCCCATCAAGGCACCCACACGGTGGGCTTTCACCATGCGCTGGAAGAGGCCCTCTGGTGTATCTTCCCCAAGCTGCAACCTTTCAGTGGCGCCAGCTGTGAAATCAGTGAATGCCTCAGACGTGAGGCCTCCACTGAGGTGCTCGTACGAGCCATACATTCTAAAAATAGAATATTTCATATGCTCCTATTAAAGCTACATTCTCAGTTAGGCCAAAAATAGGCGTGTTACCGATTTATATAGTTAAAACTAGGTACCGTAGTAGGGATGGTAAATTTTTTTTTCTATTACAGGAAACCGCCTTCCAGGAACTGAAAAGGATCTATTTATCTATTTCGTAACAGTATTTCATTAGCAAAAGAAATTTACCCTTTAAAATAATTAAACCCCATCAGCATTCGTATTTTTGTACAATTGATGACAATTGCTACACACGACACACTACAGGGTGTTACTTACAGATCATAGGTGTATAATGGAGACTGGAGTACGTATAGACAAAGGTCTACTTACTTGGCATATGCCTTCTCCAGCAGGGCAGACCAGAACTCATTACCCTCTCCTGAGTGCATGTAGATAAGCTTACCGCAGTATGTGGGCAGTCTGTCGTCCACCACCACCTCCACCCAGCGTCCATACTGCCAGAAGTGGAACTTGAATATACCTGTAAGTGGAGACAGGCACATTTATACATTTTATTGGGTCCTTATTTTGTGATGTTGCTGGTGTCTCCAGCCTTCTTCACCATAAGGCATTACAGTATATTGTACTATAATCACCAGATCTTTATTTTCAAATGACCAGAACTAATAACCACCATTTTAGCAAAGGTTCTAAACCTCCGAGTGCTTCTGAAAATTGTGCTGTTACCCTAAACATTTTATAAGTGCTCACTGGACGTTATAAGAAATGGCTTGTTAAGTCTATATCAGTCGTAAATAGACTTCGATATCTGTGTTAGGTAGAGATCTGTTGTATCAAACAATCAAGAGGTGAGGTAATCGATAACGTATTTCTATCAATAATAGCGGCAAAATGACATGCATTATTATTCATAAAGATTCATTAATATTCAAAATATTAGTCATTGGCATATATTTTGTAAATTTCGCAATGCTGGGCTATAGGACCGGATGTGCACTTTATAAAAAATAATTAAGTTTTAATTGAGAAGTTTCACTTCAATCTATTATTTAAAGTCAGTACCTTGGTTAACTATACCTTCCACTTCATCTATGACTATTATATTGATGAGAAATCAACAGGAACGATACCAAGATTTTAAAACAACGACTACCAAAAGTAGTGTAATTTATATGTATACAACTATACAGGTATACTGTGTACGGAGAGGTGGGTGGGAGGCAGGGAAGGGAGCCAGTTTGGTAGATTGAAAGAGGTACATCTGACTCCCTGGCAAATATGCGTGTGCATAATATGAAACAACAAGATAATGATGGAAAAACTGACAGACACATTACCTGAGAAAAAGCCGAAAGATCAAAAGATTATGGCGAACAAGGTATGGGGTATGGACAATGCTAGTAAGGAATTACCAAGCTCCTACCAATAATGCGACTATCTTAAGATATTTAACTGTATTCGCTCATTCCACGGAATTGGTGTTGCTCGAACAACTTTGTCCTGATTACCAGTATAAATGATACATTTGCCTCCAGGATGGACAGGGAACTCATGAGTGTGAGGTATTTCAGAATCAAACTTTAATGGCTCAGACAACTGATTAAAAGCACACAGTCTATTAAGACACATAACATACAAAATATAACAATTCACGACAATTGTCATGATGGACATTCTAAGACTTCACAAACTCACAAACATTAAAATACAACATCAGGCGAAGGACTTCTTACCATGATACGATGGGAGGACACCTCACTTGAATGACCTCAATGCCTAACAAAGATCAAGAAGACTAAAGAAAATGAAACTTGGGCAGCAAGTCCAAGTTAAAGGCTTGATTGTGCTCAAACTATTTATTTATTGTCCCACAATATTAAAGGAATCCATCTAATTTGATGCTCCAAAAATGTTGAATGCGTTGGAAAGAAAGGAAAATTCAATAGTAGAAAAAGAGGAGATAAAATTACAGCACGAAATACCTTTATGCCACAAAGCCCTATGTTCAACCATAATACATGCATTATATACATTAAAAAGTATAGATAAAACTGACGGAGGTAATGGCATGGAGGTCGTTCTCACTACGTTTGTCAGAAACAAGGTAAGAGCGTGCACAACTTCGTTACCAAGTTTAGTTTGAGAGAGATATATGGCACTTCCTCCAATCAACAATGATTACTGAAATATTTATTCTATGCAAATAATCGCAAAGCACATCTCGAAAGCTGTTGTTCGTCTGCTTTTCTAGGCTTCGTAGGCTTTTGCTCGTCTGCTTTCTACTTCCGCTTTTCAACCAATGAAATCACAGAGAAGTATAGGTCAGATTACTGGGTCATTTCATTCTTCCCTAGCGAAGAACAACACATTATTTCTTCTCCGCGCTCGAGTTTGGAATCCCTATGTAAAGTCTAAAGAAACTATATACAGGAGATAAACTAAAACTAATACATGTCGATAGGTTTTTCTAACTATCATATTGCCAAGTATGATTATTATTTAGTATCTATTGATAGTCGATCTTTCTGCATGTTAGTGACACATATTAAAGGATAATGACCAACATTTCTGACCTGCTTTTGCCTTGGGATTATACACCACCAATGCATCAGCAGACCAGAAATGGAGGTTATTGATACTTTTAGTCTCTCTCGCATGTACTTATAACCCCACACTTACCTGCATAATCATCAGTAAAGTTCTGCTCCGGGGGCACGACACGATCCAGCAGTTGTTGCTTGTTACAGAGTGCCGCCAGGGCTGCCAGCATCCAGCAGTCTCCTACTACACCTTGCTTGACGTCCAGGCGGGAGGCACCCTCGACTATGAACTGTGGGTCGTCACATACCTCCTGCAGAACATGTCAATGCCATCGTAAGTAAAAGTAGGCAGTGGGAGAGACCGTATAAATCATAAGGTCAAAAAATAGGTCTTTCTGGTTCATCTCCGCCGCTACCTATAAAAACCTCACTCTTTTCTAAACTTCTTTTTGACCCCAAGGGCTTTTCCAAACTGGAAAACCCCTGGGAGTAATTGAGTTCCTTTAATTACATATCATCACTTTTGAGGCTAAAGTTCAGTATTAAATCAACATTTTTCCTTTGTTTGAAACAGTCGCAGATCAGTTTCCAGTTCTATATAACAGCCGTAGTTGTTTTTGAAGATACATTTTCCCTTTAAATAACTCCTTCCCTACCTAGTTTTCACCTGGTTTAAATAGGAAATACGCCTATTTTAATTGCCTGAGCTGGGTAGAGATATTTGATATTACAAGAAAGTAGCCTGCGTTAGATTAGTTTATAGTTTAATTGGTTTTCAGTCGTAAGTTGATTATTTTATTAAGTGCCTCCTGGCACAATGTAGCGAGACCTGACTTATATATAGTTCATAATAGCAATATATACCGGAGCTGTATTTATTTTATATCATAGACGACATTAAGATGGAAGCCCTCTTCGCCCAATAATTATACGAATCACTATGGGGTCAAAATGCCTCCTTGTAAAGGCACCTTTACCAGTTACTAAAGCTATAGGAATCAAGCATAAGCCTTACATGTGGCCGTCTTTTCCACTCTATATCAAAATGCCTCCTTGTAAAGGCACCTTTACCAGTTACTAAAGCTATAGGAATCCAGCATAAACCTTACATGTGGTCTTTTCCACTCTATATCGGGGTGAAGACTTGGTGGTTCCTGGTAGAATAGAGATGGATCTTCTGCTCCAAAGTCTGGATCTTCCCACAGAGTCCCGGATGAGCAGCATTCAGCGCGGATCTCATCATAGCCCAGGGCTGGCGGTTGCTCTACGGGACGCCGCCTGCGTCCTACATGCTTCTTATTGCTGACGTGTGAGAAAGTTATATTTAGGCACAAAATGCTTAGACTTGTAATGAGAATGTTGCTTAAACACCCTATTAAAATATTTGGATCGTCTGGGGTGTATGTAGCATCAGCGGTGTGATGTTTACTATTTGGTGAGACTAAAAACTAAAAGTGAAACTTACCGTCTGTTAAAAAAGAGATCTTCTCCAAAATCAGTGATAGATTTGACGCTTGGTGGGAGATCAAAGAAGCCTGAGAGGAAACCCATGATTGTATCAGATCTGTAGAATGAAACCAAAAGGCAAGAATTGTTATCTTTTTTTAAAAAACATTCTGATTCAGGTATTTAATGACAATTTTTATGAACACAAGCCAGGGGTGTGTTTCGTTGTGCCCTGCAATAAAATTTCTATACATATGTTTCACGAGGGTTTGGAAAGTAAATTTAAGTATGTATCTGAGATATCATTTAGAGATATTTGTTTTAGAGGTGTTAATGCTCTGTGAAATTTCCTGATAAATTTCATTATCACTTAATTATGATCTTTCTCATTATATATATACCGAGAAATTTACCTAAAAGTCGTTAGACTTCAGATCTTCACTTCAGCATTTCAATAGTTCTTACAGTTTATCCTAGATTCTTTGTACATAGAGATTCCCGAGCAAATCTTCACTCTGACAAAGTAAATCTTTTTCATGAACGACATCATGATTATGGGGGAGTATTCATGTTTTGTCTGAATTTCTATAGTGCCACTATAGTGCACTGATCCGTGCCCACGGAATTTGGAACATATTACCTGTCACCTGCCGACTAATAGGACATTGGTTTTATACAAGAGTATATCTAATTGTTGATTGCAGGATCTATACTTCTGATTTAGTGCATATCCACCCAGGCGGATTTAGAATAGCCAGCGGTTCAGTAAATGTCCAGACCTCCAGTTCTCAGACAATGTCCTCCCTTTTGCGGATAGACAGAAATATGGAATTATCAAGTCTTGCTCATGACTCAATATATGTATTATATATACTACACATTTATTTTTACAGGAATTAATTTTGATGTTAAACGTCCTCTTGATCATATTTCACGGTTTGTTCTCATTTCTGCCTCCATATAGAAGAAATCAAAGCAGCACAAGTCGTATCATCTACCCTATTTAAAAAATGAATGGGCTGACAAAAAGATGCAAGTACGCTTACTTAATTTACCAAGATGAAAGAAGCACTGTATAATACGGAGTTCCGAAAATCTCTGCTAGGGCTACACTTAAGTACTTCTCTGTTAAGGTCAAAAGCTATAAAATGATTTGGCGTCCCTTCAGCCGATCGTTTATTTCTGAGGTTTTCGCTTCATCAACAGCCCAACAGGTAACAAGATTATCCGGGATCTTGGCACCAGACTTTCCTTCTGACCATGGGCCAAATACCTGCCCCCAGGGCGTCATGGGATATACTTCTATTTTCACCAAGAGCCTGGAGTTCCTTCAGGGTGTAGCAAGTACTTCTTTACACTTCTGTCATGTTTCTTTTTATAAGACAAGAACATAATTAATTCCGCCAAATAAAAACTTAATATAAAGATACATTCACGTTATAATGAGTTATCACCCATTATAGCCACATAAATCCCCGGATCTAGACTTTCCTTAAATGATCTACTCTGTATTATATTCGTAGTGACAAATAGGTGACCTTACATAACGTCAAGTACGATCTTAGGTTTATCATAAATATTTCGTTTTCAGTTGTTTTGTTCCAAATGAAGTTGAGTGCATGTGTGGGTGGCGACAGAACCCTTGATCCATGATGATGAACATTGTCATAATTACATGTAATTGTAAATAACTGCAATTATTTGTGACTTATTAAAGGTGGTAACCTAATGGTTAAGGTATCTAAGCAACAGAGAATGGTAGTTTTCAGGATTTTGGTTAGGTAAAGCTTCCTAGACACCGCTCTATTGAAATAAAATCCTCCGAATCGCTTCATATTCATGCGACTATATGTGTATCCTACAATAATAGGCTTGTAGTCTAAACATCAGTCATGACCCGATTCACTTCAGCTCAAACTTATTGAGGACACATCAGGGCATGGGTAATTCAACTTGAGCTACGAACACTCTTCAATCTATTCAACTTTGGAACCGTTCTGGTCCTTGCCTTTAGCATCCTAGCTTGCACTTCCGTGGGCTTGTAAACATGTATCTGATGAATGCAGCTATAACCTTATTCCATCAGAATAATACAGAATATGAATTAAATATGAGACTTAATCTTTCCCATTATTTACATGGTTATATTTGTATTTCTCTGGTGGCCCCCATAAAGCCATGGATGTCAAACACATGGAATGTTGGATCACCACACCCACACAATTTACTGGAAGGTACAATGGTAGTAATATTATGTTTGTTTGGGACACTATGTGAGCTTTGAGGATCACTCTCTTCGGATATGTATTATTGGTATTACTCACTTGTCTAAGGCGGTCAAAACGGGTGGGGTGTCACCAAGAATGTCATATGCCTGCCCTAAAGCCCTAAGATGATAAATACTGAACGTTGAGGTTCTGATATTAGAATTTTTTGTGAAGAGCATATGGTGTAATTTTAGTGGCTGCTTGATCCGGTTAGGAATAAATTATGTCCCGTAATTACGTATTAGTTCAACTTTGAAATGGATATAGGCGTCCCCGAAAAATGGTCCTTCAAATACATCGTATATGTATACCATAACTGAGTTAACACACGCAAGTGTTGTCTATATATAGTGAGATAATGATCACAAAACAGCAGGGATGAGTTTGTGAAAATGTATTCAGTGCATGAACATTCCCATTGCTTGCAAACAATAATCAATATCTGTATTATCATTGAGGATACAAGGCCTGATGTGACTCATCTTCTGTTTGATATACTGCATTATATATTAGAACGCATTTGAAATACATGGAATTTCCCATGTTCCCGTTACTAGAGGAGTACAATACGCACAATTACAATCATTGTAATCCACTTATCATAACAATATTCAACTTGTACCATCGCCAAAATTGCCAAAAATCTCTCCATATCGAATAAATAAAATGTTTAAAAAAAAAAAAGTATTCCAGATCCTTGTGAATACAAATAGAGGCAAACACATAATTTGAAGCACATGGGCAATAGATGAAATAAATGTAGAACAAGGGGACAGCCCCAGGGCACAGTTTAGGTCAACACCGCTGCTGTTGCTACACATTTAACTTAATTGTTTGCTGAGACATTTCCTAAAACAGCAAAAAGGTGATTTCAAGAGACGGATGTAAACTACGCTTTATAGAATTTTGCGGCATGTGTATTTCCTCCCGTGTATTTCAAACATAAGCCGAAATAAAGAAGGAGGGCAAATACTCTTCCTATTCGTCAGTTCTTGATGACTAAATGCATGTGTCACGTCTTTCCTTGCCTCCATGTATCCTCCCCTCCCCCAAGCAGTGTTCCAGTTTAAAGGCACTAAGACATATATTGCTTAAAGTTAACCATCCAAGATAACATGGAGTTTTCAGGTGTAGATAACGTGTATGGGATGTACCTGTTGTACAGACGTTGCACACAGTATCTCTATGTTCACTTTGACTCAAATCAAGAACCCTTCCCTGCCACACACCCAAACACCTGTATACATAAGCACTTCCTAAATAAAGCAACCCACACCTTCACTTCATCCAGTATTGACACAGACAATGTGGAGAAAACTGATGTGTATAGAGGTCAGCTGAGAGAAGAACAAGCCTGGTTTCATTAACAGTATAACAATGACAAGATGCAGTCCATATGTGGCTGGTATCCGGAGTGGCATTACTTTGGAGAAATACTTTGCCAATTGAACTAACGCATATTTTGGATAATTGACATAAACAATTTGCCATGTCAATAGAAAGAAAACATAGAAAGTGGATTTAATTAGATGGATAAAAACAAAACAGATTTATTTTCATTTTAAACAGATGCCTTTGCCTGTATTTCAACCTCAGTAGCAATGGCCCTAGCCATGAATAATGCACTCACTCACTTCGATTCTTGCACCGATGGAATAGTTCTTTGTAACATATATTTATTCATACTTATAAGCCACCTGGTATCCAAATGCAGACAAGAGTAAAAACTGTAACACACTCGGCTTCCACTAGCCCTGACCCATAATATACACAGGACATTCATTGTGGCTTAACTGGCAAATTACCTTACCTCTGACTTCCAACTTAAATCCAACTCAGAGCTGTCAAACTGCAAGAGACCCCAGACCGAATACACAAATGGATATTATCTTACCTTTCTTATCCGATGTTAGAAGTTGTGTGTAATTAATAATCCCGAGAGCTTCTTCACGTAAAGATCCCAGCTATTAAATGGCAATCCGGGATCGAGACTGACATGGAGGGAAACTGTGGAGGTGTGTGAAGGTGTGGTGGCCGAGGGGGAGTTTGTAGCAGAGGCGTTGTTTGCCTGGATACTTCATGAAATACAAGGGTGGGGCAAACAGCAACTATAGGTTAAGGATCGAATATTGCCACTTTTGGACAGCTAGCCCCGTGCAGTTATTGACCCCACACTTCTGTATGGACCGGTATGAATCCAATATGAAACTAGCTTAACTAGTTTACAAAACACCCAGGGTTCATGTTAAGTAATGAAGTAATCTGGCGAACTTTAAAGGCCCTGCATACAGTAGCATGGTTGACCTCATTCGTCTGACCTATTGGCATAGAACTTAAACTCCTAACAATAACAACACTCCGTGTCATTTGATCCGCGCATATCAACAGCTGGGTAGCATGGTATTTAGTTCTACCTATTATGATATTCATGTAATCCAGAATAACATTGAAGACATGACTCAGTCTAAACTTTTCTCAAACTACGAAAAGAAATCTTCTGTATATAACAGCAGTCTCGATCCTAGTTAATATCTTCTAGTAGTCTATCAGATCCGAGCTGCTTTAATCACACTGTTAATGGACCAGTCATTATATTTGTGCCAGTGTTTAACAAAAAATAACGCGATTTATTCGTCCACTCTAACCAATGCACACAGACCTGCATTGTAGACGAAGGAATGCATAAATAATTGTGAAATTATGTAAGAAATGTCCCAAGTCTAGCCAAGGCATAGTATAGATCGTGTAGCGAGACAATCTATATGGCCAAGTGAAGTGAGGGCGAACGTACTCCCCAAGGCTGAGGACCGCTATAGAACAAGCACACCTGGAAATCTGACTCCTGAGTCTATATAATACCTGTATACACGGCTAGTGGCGGTCAGCAGTGGGAATGATTAGATATATTCAAACCTAGGAAGGTGGAGGCCGACATGGGTTGTTATAGTCATGGATTAATGACCAACACTGAGAAGCTAGAGATGGAGGTTATTTAATCCATTTAGTCGGTTCAAGGCACAGACTAAATGTGTTATAATTTCACCTCTGGGACAAGATGAACCAAGATACAAGAAAATAATTGAGAGGGAACCTTCATTGTTGCTTCTCTGTTCTCATAATGATGCTAAGATGCAAAATGATGGATTGCAAATCACTCATAGGAGCGGCTCTTATTGTTATGCTCGTCTGATAGCTTCTTCTGTTTTGGCAACCAATGAAAACGCTAGTTCTATAGCATATTACCATTGGCAATATTGCTTGTGGTATTCATCACCGTCCCTCCTTTCGTCTTATTTCGCAGTCGGACAGATTTGGTATTTAATTATGTTTTACTCACCTAGCATTGCCCTCTCAGGCACTTACACACTCGTTATGGTTTTATCCACACCGAAACTTTCAACTGGGATATAACTTACATTTCAGTTCAACTACTCCTGGATATCTATTAATTGGTCAAGACTCCTGCAGGAATGTAAATGAAAGTAACATACTCTTGAGAATTGCCTTAAGCGATTTCAAGACATTTATGCATGAACATGCCTCGCACTAACACATCATTGGTTTATAGAACAAGAAGGTACGAAGCGCTCACCAAGCATGTGCACGTTTGGAATATGGGTTATATCTTCCATCAGATTTTAATCTTTTCGAGATTACTCAGAAAATGTTTGAATGTTCTTTACCAAAATATCCTTCTAACCTGGCGTTAATAATAAGTGTTTTTATTTTCTCTTATGTTTTGCATGATAATCTTAGACCTCCATTGTAATAACAGCATTTGTGCATACGTCTATCAGACGACTGACGGTAGATTACTCGTAGCTATTAAGGGTTGATAAAAGGTTTCGTTGATTTTTCTTTTCATTTGTTCAATACATGTCAGTCTAGGTATGTTCCGTTGCAGTGCTGTGGCATGTTCATCCATTCCTCACATGAAGGCAGCACTCAATACACGACTTCCCCTACCGTCTGTCAGTAGAACTGCGTATCACTGGCCACGATGATATTCCCTAGTATATAGGGCTTGTCTTCCATGAAGTGTTTCAACAATTACGCAAAAGCAAAACCGCCCCCTAGCTGCCTCATATGCCCTTCGAACAGATGCTAGGGGCCGCCCCGACCTATCCCGAATCGATTTATTCTGTTAAACCTTTTCAATGCGACGTATTAACATTTAGAATGCATTTTATTATACGTGTGTATGCCAGAAAACAATTCCACGTCCAGGAGGGGATCAAGAGATGACAATGTTTGATTATTTTGTGACCGTTGTTTTCTTTACGGCAGGGTTTGCCTAATGCATGATTAAGTCTAAACTAACTATTACTGGGACTTCTGCATGTATATAAAACACAAAGACATATCCTTTTCAAAATTAATTTATTTGATCTGTTAATACGTTGCCAGTATATACATGTATTCATAAAGGCAGTTATCAGGAATATGGTGATGGGGTATATGATTTATAATTATATCTATGACGAATTTGATACAAATTCCATCAACTAATACCTACGATTCGGCTGCTCAATTCTGGGAATCACTTCTGTAATTCTCTATAAAGTTTGGAAGGTAGCTTCTCTTAATCATTTGGCATCGAATTGAAAGCCTTAAAGTCATGGATTTGATGATGTCTGAAACAAAACTTAAAAGCTCCAAAATGAAATCATATGAGGTGTTGATAAAATTAATCATATCAAATGAATTTGGTGTTTCATTGAACGTTAATCCGAAAGGCTGAGTTGGTCGAGTATATATATTATAGTAGTATTCGTGCCTTGCATATTTTCATCTTATCAATAATTGTACTCCACCTGACGTAAAATTATAACCTACGCAGAGGTTGAGTTTGACCAGGTCTCAGTATCGATATGTTTTAATCATTACATTCATGGAGTTTCTCATATTTCACATCGATAGAAATTATCGCGTGGAACACTGTTACGAAGTGCTTGGACATCTTCAAGCATCGGAACTATAAATACCTTTTACAGAGTGGATTTTACAATTGGGTGAAAGCAGGACTGGATTCATCTCTACTGGATACTTTTCTGTTAGACCTAACTCTATACATGTACGTCCATCAGTGTCGTAATAATATACTATCCGTATCTCAATCAGGTCATGCCGAGTTCAAATAATTATATTGAAATTAAATGTAAAGGCCTATGAGATCATGTAATATTTCTTTTTATTGAATGATGTGTGTAAACAATGCACATTTGGTAAATAGCAATCTGTTTCAGCTTTTTGGAGTGACATTTCGCTAACTAATTTCATGTACAACCTTTTCAAATCAAGACATGGATTGAGTGAACCTCACCGGAAAATAAGGTCTTTGAACTAAGATGGTTCCTCAATCAACACATAATATTATAGATACCTACATGTATACCAAAAGGTAGGCAGTAATCACTTCCAAAATCTAGTGGGTGTCAACAATATTTCATGCTGTGGAATGTTTATTTCCCATTGTAGGGAAAGATCAATAATGAGAATTCTCCACTGGAGCCCTGTTTTAAAATAGATCTATTCGACAACACAACTAATTTGTTAAATGATTTGGAGTACCAGAGCAGGATTCAGTTTCACAGTCATATACAGTCAAAATACACACATATTCTAGCCAATGTGATGGGGTGATGGAGAATATTGATTCATTGTAAGATCAGAATGACAAATATCATAGATTGTATATTCCGCCACTGTTGTCATTAACGAGGATATCACCCCTTTGGATCAATTATCACGAGCGAACAAATTGAATTGGTATTGCTCTCAATATCATAGCACAACGAAACAATTACATTACTTTTAAACGATCAAAATCACTTTCGATTCTTAGATTCTTTCTTTCATTCCCATACATCAGCAGATCACGATCATCTTGGGCGGGGCAAGGAAAAAGCCCTTCTCATCTGCATGGCAAAGACTTTCTGTCCACTGGCGGCGATGCTTCAAAACAGACGTCAATATTAGTCAAGAAACATCTGTTACATAAATAATGTGTCCAAAGTCAGAGTGTTGAATCCCTCCCAGAATTTTAATCTGGTATGATTGGGCACCAGCACAGCTAAACGAGCAATAGCTACCTTCACATTATCTCGATTTACTAGTCGTATACTTCCATTAAAATCACATTTATTTTGCAAAGAATAGTTTTAATCACCACAGTGGTCTCGATAGCTTTTTGTATCACGGATTCGGGAAATAGACCAAAGGAATGTGGGAATCTGTTTCTTCAGTATAAACCATCATCGTACAAAATCATCTTCCTTTACAACACATCCACTAAATACAATGGCAAACGTAATATATACAAAACAACCGATGATACATTTATTCATGTGGTATTATATAGATCAATAGTACATTTACAACCTCAAATTCCTCGAATCACACTTTTCTTATGTTCAGCTTATGTACACATGATTGTAAACCGTATTCATATTACAAAGAGCTACTCTAATGTGTGTTTGGTCATTATCATACACGGATTTACCATACCCAAGGAAAAGCTTCCAATATTTTTGTAAGAACTCGTCTGTAACCACGCTACTACGTGAGACGATTAATGAGTACGTGCACAACACTAAGAATAGGAACTATGATGTGGCATGTTAAGCTAGAGTCTTGTCTTGAAGGACTGTTGTTTAAACTGTACATTTTACTGCTTTTAACACCATTACATTCACCTGTCTTAACCCACCACTTTTTGTATATTTGCTCCAGATATCCGTTACTGTTTAGGACCTCCAATGCACGATTAAGCTTAGGCAGGAGCCCCGAGCCCCTTTGCACTGCCATACCATAACCTCTCTCCATGAGAAAATGATCCACTGTAATGAGGTCACATGGCATGCGTTCTTTGATATAGTCACCAATCACTGTAGGTAATATGTAAGCAAATCTGTCTCTTCTCACTCTGTGAATTCCGTCCTCGTTTGATTTTGTGAAGACAGAAGGGTGAAACGATCGCATCTTCTGCCAGAGAAGTTTGTGAAGAGTGTCATTAGAAGTGCGTAACGCCCGGATTATTACCCCTGTGTTTAAGGTCCCAAAGATGTACTCTGATTGGTTTATCAAGTCATAGGCAGATCTGATATGTGTTTCCTGTCCGGGACGCGGGCGACGGAGGAGGATTGTGGCCTCCACAGTCAAGAAGGAATGAGTGAAGTCGACAGCTTCTGCTCGGTGTTTGGTAATGTACATTGGGGCCGCCGCCATGTCAGATCGCTGTCAAACAAAAATTCATAATTGATATAATTCACTCCAATAATATTGACAACATCCGATGAAAATGTCATTTTTCTTTTGGCAAATCCACAAAAGCACCAAGGTAATCATGACTTGCTAACTAAATCTATTCAATGTGTGTTTCTCATTTATAAATTGCATTACGAGGATAGCTCATATATTATGTACAAGTAGAGCTGATCATAAAACATACCTGAATTTTATGCCAATATGACTTCATGTCTGCATATAGCAATCTGATATTGTATAGCCAATAAGGCTATAGATTGAGGAATAATAGTTTTTTTTTCAATGTTCTTCTTTTGTATTGGGCGCGACTTTTTTCAAAAATACAATATTGTTCACATACCTTGTGAATAAGCTCTCCAATCATGCCATTCCATGTACCATCGGATCTCCTGTATCCATATGCTCCGTCCACGACTGGCACAATGCGATATTTGAAGCCAACTATTTCAGACACTTTTTCCATGAGATCTACAATGTAGCCTTTATACCCACCATTTGTGGTATTCCTTTTACCATAGTCAACCATCACGTAGGGTTCAATCTATAAAAAGGAACGGCAACATATTATTGAACAAAGTACCCTAGCACGAATTGTATTCGTGTTTAATATAGCGCCCTGTTTGAAAGTGAAATGACAAGTCACACGAATCCAGGGATGATCATAGTGAAGAAAGCAATTTCGACGCGTCGATCCGAGCTGTATAATGTTTGAAGGAAGGCTTTGAGTAAAATATGACGGTAGTTTAACCTTGGTATGGGCTTCTGGCTTGTTTAGACCGGAAGTCGGGCACCAAGAGGATATTTAATACTGGATGTCCAGAAAAAAATATAATTCCCCTGTGGGTGAAATCCAAGGAGGGGGTCCGGAGGTATTTTTACCCAGTTTTATTCACAGCTTTTAAAAAAGGCATATGGAATTTACAGCCAACTGCCCCGGAAGGCTACAAACTTGTCACTTTAAAAAGGGATTTTCTGGTATTTATAGCTAAATCTTCCCCAGTGTTCAATCGGCCTTTCTTCCTGGTCTTGCTAAAGCCTCCATTTATTGCATTTTTAGGGAGTCTGCGAGTGTGAGTTCATGATTACATCATGATGGATAGTCAAGGGAGAAAGGTCCACAGACATGATTGGGCTGAATATTTCCGGCGTCAGGGCTAAAATGATCTGACCCGGTAGTGGATGAGATTCTACCTCACTCCTGGTCATTATATGTGGGAGGGGAGTGGGGGAAGTAGTCCCGACTTGCCCAAACTGAGCTCCCCCATTTCTTCACTCTGCGTCACCAGATAAAATTACATTCATTGCTACCACGATGATCATCCGGCCTGGCAACGTATACAAAAAGCATGAAAAGAGCTACTCTAGGTTTTAAGCTGAGATTTCTCTCAATTCCCAATGTATTATTATTTCTCTTTATAGCAGATACATACATTGTACAGAAAATGGGATCTCCTTGTCAACACAAGCAGTAGGAACCTGGTAAAAAAAAATCCCGACTTTCCCAACAATTTATAGCTAAATGTCATTCAGTGGTGACAAAATGATATATATTATTTTACTCTTCAAGGTTCTAACCAAACAATAGGCCAGTGAACCATGTAGACAAGAGCTCGTCACTCCTTTCTACCTACATAACCTGCTCATAAATCAACAACCAAGAACGATATGAACCCCCGATGAAACATACATGTTTATTGAGTTTTCTGCATACATACGGTCATGCCAGAACTTTGAGACAATTTAAGAGAGTCATCATTTTAAAAGGATCTCGAAGTGAGGATAGGTTTGGTGCGTGTTCCTTTAAGAATCTAAAAGACATCAAGGTTGGAAATAGTTGGATACATACCAATATAGATGTAACGGTGAGCAGGGGACCGAGACGAGGATCATAATTTGAACCGCGTGTATCTGGAAGAAAATTGTAATGTGTTCATGAATTAAATTACAATAATCTCTATTAATCACTTTAGATTGCTTAGGATGATATTGGTTTGCCAGATCTATACGTATGGTTGCTTTGTATGGTACAGGTACCTTGTACCACTCTCCTTCCCTCTCATTGATATCGTAAAATAGTACGAAGTAACCCCACGAATGGTATACGGTGTATTTTTTCCTGCTATTACCTAGATCAACCAACCACTGCATTTGTTTCAGATGACCCGAGGCGTTTTCCCTTGTCCCCAAGGTATATATGTTATGAGTGCAAGAAGGATGAGATGAAAGAACTAAAGCAGCTATATTATGGTTTCACGTTATGCATCACGTTATATGGCATCACCAGAGCATAGATCAAGGTATAATGGGGTTTACTTTTGCCTTGCTTTCCTTTAACATACATGTACTTGGTCGCCCCAACGTATGAATTCACACCAGGAAATGTGTCTTCATCTATGCTTATATAAACTTCTATGTCTTCATTCAAGCTTTATATGCTGAATTGAGAAGTCAAGTCAGTTACGAATAAATTCTCGTTTTGTCACGAATCACTTTGATATGAGACATCTTTTATTGATGGAATCAAGTAAAACACGGGAAAGCCAGTTCAACTTTCGATCTCCCTCTAAGGTAGAAAACAAATTGTAGTCTGCAGAACTTAATAAATAGTTGATGAACAGTTTTTATTGTGCGTAGATAAAATAACAGTCTTTTATTTATTTAGGGAGGAGAGTGAGTGGGAAATCAACCTCTCAGCTAGCAGTGAAAGAATGTCCACTCTAGTTGGGTCAGGTGATCATGACGCCAGGGATAAAGTCTATTTAGGTGGCCTCCTCGTTTGTCAAACTTATTGGAAATACTATTACAAACAATACTGCCACATACATGTGACTGCTGTACCACTGAAATATAATTAATGGCGCTCTTTCCAATTCAAAAGGTTTTATGGTTCGTTTGGTTTGGAATAGTTATTCGGAAAAAGTAGATCCTGTTACTTGTTAAGTGGACAAAGTGGGGCATTAAAAAGACATATGCCTCATAAGAGCAGGGTGTTTGGAGAACATGAATCTTTAATGTTCTGTCATGTGGTCATAAAGTAGGCAGCCATTTGCGGGGACTTCTCTATATTGGTAATACCAACAGAGGAACACAATTGGACATATCAAGGGATTTCAATTTATAAATAGTTTTTCTTGCTTAAGTATCCATTTAAATAAAATAGTATACACTGATAATCTACGATCTCACTCTTTTATAAACATTTAAATAAACCGATACTTAGATAGATTCATGGGACCTATCAACATGTTTTACTATACGTAGGCTACACATTGCGCAGAATCTTGGATGTGATCCTTTTGCTTAAGTATCCACTGAAATAAAGTAGTATCCACATGATAATCCACGATCTCACTCTTTTATAAACATTTAAATAAACCGATATTTAGATAGATGCATGGAACCTATCAACATGTTTTACTATACGTAGGCTACACATTGCGCAGATTCTTGGATTGATCGTAGATGTGATCCTTTAAAATCCTACTTTTAGCAGTCATGCACATGTCCTTGATCTTAGATTTGATATAATTCAGGACACTTCATGTCTAGATATGCCTTTGCCAATCGATAACTATGCATTCTAGAATACATACATTGTTCGTGGGGTCCTCCGACACAACATAATATCATACATCACAAAACTCTGCCTGCATATGAGTTTACTACACTGTGCATAAAAGACAAGGACACCAACCAACTTATGTATACTTGCACACGGTTCGCCGAGCTCGATTAACTGTGTTCAAATGACATATGTCTAACCAGGACAACACTCATCATTTATATCAATCACCAAGACGTGAGCTGCAGCAATCAACTTCGGGGAGTATCTTGACAAAACAGGGAGAGAAAATCCCCTCGTCCAACAAATAATACCATTAAACTAACAAATCCAATTCTCCAGTCAATACGCCCTCTACTGAGAGCTACTTGACCTACGCAGCCTCAGTCTGACTGCCGGCCATCCATCTCTATCCCATCATTCATCTGCACAAACTTAGTCCATCCATTTCCGGTAATGAAATGAAGAAGCCAACTTCTTTCCTGTGCTTGGGCAGTGATGCCTAAATTCTAATAAATGCACTTCTGAACAAACATGGGAAGAATGCATAATATTGTATCCAAAACAGTCCCTTGTTCTAAAATCTCACTTATGTATCTCATGAATACTATTAAATAATGGAAGAGAATAAACACCAGCGCTATGAACCCCTACGCCTAATCCAGAGAATAAGCAGTTTATCTTTATTTGACTAGGATGGATACCGCCCAAGCACATGACCCCTATTCATGTTGACAGGAAGTGACGTAAAATATCGTTTTAATATGCACACATTGCCATAACAATGGCCTTGTCATTCGTGAACTAATTAACCTCACATTGGTGTCACGGAGCGCCAATGACCCCAATCAAGTGAAGACAAGTAATTTCCTTCAATACTTCATCACAGTCGTTTCACTAGTCATTATGATACACATGGGGTATGGTTTATTATGTGAAAAACACAAAAGAGCTTTGAGCAACAGTTTCACTAAAGGATATTATAAGTACCATCTCGCAGAAGTTTCTCCACACCTCCTCTCTACTACCACAGTCAATTCTTTCAGCCATTCTCTTGACTGTCATACCAAAATTAAGCACCAAAAGAATGTTCCTCTTATGAATAATATATATTATCTCCCACTCCAATCATTTCTTTCTAAGACAGTTGTGAAATAATTCTCCAGATTAAATTAGTCATTACAATTTAGTGAGCAAGGTTCACATACGGGTCATACGTGGGCCATAGACGAATAAAGTTCTTGGCATATTTGTAATGACGCTAGGTTTGTGTTGAGGAGAAGGACAATGATAAAAAAGTTCTACTGTTGATAATTTGTTTTTTTATTAAGCTGACATGAAGAGTCTAGGTAAAATGATTATTATATCATGGCCTCTACCTATACAATAGAGAAGTAGTAGTAGTATAAGTAAAGTAGACATTGTGTAAGGTATCACATATTATTAGAAATTATGCCAGAAGATGCAACTCAAACAGGGCTTTTATATGTTTTGCAAACCGTAAATAAAGGCAACAATTTGCTGAAAACACACATTCTATGATATTATAAAGAATCTTACAATACCATGGAATAGATATCCATGAACTATGTGCACAAAACAAAAATAATATTTACATTCACTTCTCTGCCAAATATTTATTAAAATGTATTACCCAATGGCACAATAATAAACAGAAATTTTAACATTTAATTTACCATCATTACAAGGTTTACATTCGAGGGCGTTGAAATGTTACACAAGAAGATGTATCATTTTCCTCATTTGTTTGCCACAAGCAGAGTTTACAGATACTATAGAAAGTGTGCCCAATCATATGTATAACTGACGCTAAATGTAGTATTCCAGGATGCTAAACGTTACACAGAAAATGTCACGCATGTGACGTTTAGCGTTTTTGGAAGACGGTAAACCACTTGAGATGCTAAACGTCGCACCAAAAGAACGTATTAAAATTGGGGACAAGAAAAACGTCTCGTTTAGTATATCCTGGTATGACATTTGACTTTACAGTGTATGTGTCTGTCTAGGTATATTTTAAACTTGAGGGTGATGACAGCAGCAACTTTGTGATTTATAATGTGTTAGATAGGTTCAGCACCTAATTCCAAGCAAGACCTGCATTGTGTTGAAATTATGTAGGTCTAAACCTATTTCTCATTTTGATAAATAAAGCATATCAATAATAATAAAACCACCGTGCCTGACCGCGACCTAGGCATTGGAGTAAAAATCTATAACAATAGATAGATAGTTGATCATTCCTGTTCAGAATGACAAAGACCAATGGGGGTCACCATTCGGGGGCCAGGTGGCTAAGTGTGGCGTGGGTCCTCATAAATATTTCATTTTAAGATCCTCTGAGTTTAATGTCAATAATTTTGGTAGAATGCATTTGAACAGTAGTGAACTATATAAGAATAATCCTAGAATATTATGGATTATAGAAGAACACAAAAGGGTCTAAAATGGACTGACATTATTATCGGGGATAATTTAGGGGTTTTGGTGTTATTCTATCGGCCACACAAAGATTTATAAAGAGGAGGACGGAAAAATAATGCTCCTTCAACCAACTCGCTATAGTTAACCTGTATTTATTTGGTCATTGAACATTGGTGACTTTTTTCTTTATTTCTCCAGGCATACATGGTGGCATTTTCGGTTCATATCAAAATGCATTTGGGATACCTTACACAATCTCCACTTAACGTATACTACTTACGATCTCGTATCAGGTATAGAAGCTATGTTATTTACCTTGAGTACGCATACTGGTTACGCGGGACCTCTTTCTTACGCGCTTACGTGCTTTGGACAGCAGTCCTGGTATTACTACTTCTGCTATTCATTCTCTTATACTGCCGTTTTTACTACACCTTTGTATGTGTACATGTCTTATTACCTAGATGTCTTGTGTCCTCGTAATGAATCAGATTAGCAACAGTAGAACACTGTTCTCGTTGTTATTTCTCCTCCTCAACATGTATATATTATGTCATCACACATTTAGTGTCATTGCTACCCCAGATCACCGTTTAGGTGGTCTACCCCTGGGCCTTGTTGTATAAGCTAAGCAAGGAATTTTTTCTGTAGGAATTTTTCCCTCACTACATTCATTCCTACAGAAAATTCCCAGCTCGTAGGAATATTCCTTGCTGTAGAGGTGTGGGTCAGCAAAGTAGAAGGTAAATAGGATGCATAGGATTCACTCATTTCTTGGGTTTAAAGATTAATATAACACATTTCCTTCAATTTGAAGCGGTAAAGTGGGTAAAATATTAGATACTTTGATTCTTATACCTTCAAATCTGATGCAGATTATCCAGAATGGATTAGAACTCCAAGGTGTAACTACTGTAATCTAAAAGATGACATCGTCCACTTCTTTGTCAAATGCAAACTTAATACCAACATATGGCAGAATATTTTGAGATGGATACATGAAGTAGGGTACTTAAATACAAACAAAAGAGGTAAAAACCTTGTGTCTGTGAACAAGGGTAGAATGGTAGTAGTTCTTCAAGATATAATGTTTGGTTTTGAAGGAGACGAACAATGTGTAAAAATTATAAATTGGATCGTCCTGCAGGTCAAAGCCATAATACATAGGCAAAGGTTGTTCGACCAAGGTAAAATAAATGTATTAAATGTATTTTCCGAGCTCAAAATGAGATGCAATGTAACTCTCTATTCAATTTCAACCTGTTCAGCCCAGAGAGAAAAAAAGGCAATGTGGAGAAGGCTTAAAGATGACATACAGGAAAAAATCGACAGTCTAAAATAACAACTAGAATTGCCTCCAACTGGTGTCTACCCTTGCCTTCTCCGCAAGGCCCAACCTCGATAGCTCGTTCCATTATATATAAGCCCGAAAATTCCAAAGGTGCTGCCACCTGAGGACAAACGGTGAAAGCTCTTACCCGAAAGAATCAACACTATCGCCATCTAGCGTTTTTATGTTTCACAACTAGCGGACCCACCTCTATGGTGCCAAAAAATAATCGCATGTTGTTTCCTACCTGAATTTTCCTTTTATGTACGATTACCCTGCCCATCATATATGTCAATGTCGGAAATAAAATATTTGCAAAAACAAAAAAAAAGAATGGATTAGAATCTAGATCCACAGGCATGACCTAGAAACTGACCCATTTAGCTGTGGGAATTTCCTACATTGATACTTGTAGTTGTTCCCTATGTAGGAATTTCCCCCAGAAGTTTTCCTACCGAAGTAATTTCCCTCATTCTTTCCTCTGAGTTAAACATGAAAAGACTGGAAAACTAAGGAACACCTTTTAGGTGTTCCCTCAAGAATTCCTTAGGATTTATTGACTGCAAAAATATGATTTTACTAGTCATATATATCTGCTATTATTATAGTACAAAGTATCTGCTGTTAGATGATTTTTCTGTTGATTATTAACATAATTTGAATAGAAAAAAGAAGCCTCCCAAGCTGGGATTCGAACCATAGACCTGAGAGGGGAGCCTTTCTGGGAAAAAACAAACAGCACTGGGTGGGGATTGAACCACCAACCTGAGAGTTTCATTAGTTACCAATCAAAATTTGTCCTTGACCTAGTTTGTCTCAATTGTTTGTGCCTCAAGAGTGTTGATTACTAGTAAGAACAAGGAATGTCCCCCCATTTACCATGTACCTTGAAGACTGTTGTTTGAAGTGGGCAGGGGATATTGAGTGGTTCAAGGAGGGAAATATTGTAGTAAATTCCTACATGATTACATCTGCTTGGTGGGAAGGAAAAGTCATAGGAAAATTTCCAGAGAAACATATTGAGATTGTATAGGACTGAAGGAATTCCCTCAGTTTTCCTTGCTTAGCAGCTGGGAAGGAATGGTGCAGGGAAGGAATAGCCTATACTTTCAATGCTTTTTAGCGTAGGAATTTCCCAACGAAGTAAAGGAAAAAAACGTAGGAATTCCCACAAAAAAAATTATTCCTTAGCTTATACAACAGGGCCCTGGTGCCTGAGTGTGACAAAAATGTGTGGAGAGACACGTAGGGTGGGAGAATTAGGATCGGTTCGAGTCAGAACTGTATTACCGAAGCTTTGTTGACTTCTAACTGAATCATACATAATCTGAATACAAAGTTTACCGAGTTGGTCGTCTTTATTCCTTCATTTCGCTCGAAAACGGCGTTATTTCTTTAATATCTTCCTTTGAGCGAGTGGTTAGCATGACCGGAAGTGGCTCACAAAAGGTACACATTGGCAGCGGTGTAACAAGTCAATGTGGAATGGATGACCTTCCAGCAAGGAGGAGACAAAGTGGGTTCGTGTGTTTTCCTGAGGGTATTTGTTTTTAAAATGGCGAACAATTTTACGGTAGATACGACCCTGCTGACATTACTGAAGTCCTTCTATGCAAGTATAAATTATTTTTAGAAGATTTTATTTGCGAAACAATTTCAGACAACTGATAGTTTCATGTTCATACAAAACTCAAAACACATTGAAATCCGTTTGGTACAGCAGCATTTGGAACCTAGTTAATTAGAACATTTCTTTATATTTAATAACTGCCACTATCATAGGAGAGCGGAAAATCAATTTTACACAAACTATAGGCAGGTCATGGGTACAACATCCATTTTTTTATATTTTTCCTCGATACTCAATCCTAGGATTACACACAGAACAATAATGGTACAGAAGTTCATTCATTTTTTCTTTTTTAAGTTACAACGTTCCTTCGTTATCCAATAGGATAGGGAAGGATACTCAGATCAGGGTTGGTCCCTCTTAACAAGCCTCGTTTTGAAGGCATGAGTTACTTTGTTTTAAGAGATCTAGTTAAATTATTATTGCGCTGACATTAAATCTCCTCCGCTGGCATTAAACTGCCATTCTCTTGAGTCCATTAACAATGGCTGGACTCTTTTACGTACGTTTCCCATTTCTGATGTCCCGTATGTCGGATGTTATTCATCTCAGCTGCTCATGATAAGAACCATTTAAGTGAAGGAGAAAAGTCAAAAGAATTTAGTCCGAACAATAGGCAAATAGTGTTCCACTCTTTTAATGTCTAAACTATTGTTTCATGTCTCCAGTTACCATTGACATAAAGGATGTGTCTCATTTGGAAGTCTGATGTAACAATATCACTGCCATGTTTTGAATCTCGTTACGGTAAGATATTATTTCCTCAGGCCAAAAGAATGGTCAATACAAATTCTCCAAGAAGAAACAGCATAATAATTACCGAGCCAAGGCCCGCGGGTATGGTAGTAGCAGATGCAGGAAGGGCTATGTCGAGAATAACAACACTGCATCATCAAGATAATGATCTTGCTTTATTACTTACAAGTTATCAAGATAATGACTTTTGCACTATAGAGCCCAGACAAACAGATGTCATTATTGGACATGTAAATCTTAAAATTCCATTTGTTTACCTCAAATAAGACCTCTATCAGTCATCTAAGAGAAAGTGTCTACTTGTTGCACACATGACTTAGACTATCCCACTAGTTTCGAAGCATTTAAGCCCTGTATCTATAACAACAAAGCGGTGTTTTTATCCAACCCAAAAGTCATCCCCGCCCTCCAATCTGAACTGCCATAAAGCCGGAAATCTCCAGAATCTAGAATATTGACCAAACTTCCTTTATTCTAAGCCACAGTAAAACATTGCGAAGACTGAGAATCTGGTTATTTTTAGAATGCAAGCAGACGGCCTTGAACTCAAGTTACTTTGAGAAACGTATATCTGTATCATACACAAGTGTACATTACACATTTGCAGCATTCATTACAGGTCCAGTCACGTATCAGCATATCCAATAAATGACAGTGTATATAATTTGCCTATATATATCGGCAATGGCAAATCAACCTAATCTCACTTCTTTAAAGGGAAACTCTACCCTACATCTTAGACAGTGTCTAAAAGGATTAACAACCTCCATTTCGGACCTCCTGGTGGACTGTTTGTACATAAGCCCACAGCTTCGTCTCAGGATTATGTACCAAACAGTGCACCCGCACCCCTCAATGTCTATTATAGAAGGTATTGCCGTGACTCATTGAGAACACACTGCCCAATGTGACATTTGTCTCCCCTAGCCATGGTATGATAAAGGCAGTGTTACGTGGGAGATCCCACAGGCTGGATAACTTACTCTTCTGGCAGCCCACTATTTCACTAATTATACCGTCCCCCTTAATGAGCCCTTGTATAGTCTTCTTATAATAAACTAGAGAACGGGACCTCTGACACCCAAGACGCCATTATCCAGCATCCCCCTGGGGAACAAGTGCTGAAGGGAAGGGAATGATGTAATAGTTAGGTGGAGCGTAAACACCGGTATAGTTCACCATTTAATCAATGCAGGTCAGTGATATACGGTTGAGACAAGAGGCCTGCGTGTCAGTCCTGGTGCGCTGGACCGGGAAACCATCAACTAGAATATGATACGTATTGGTCTAGATGTAGCCCTTTCATTAATGTACGGTAATAATATAGGACCATATACAGGCAACTTCATGATGTGTGGTGGTTAGACATTGCCAAGAGACAAGGGAAGGTTCCAAGCATCCTTGCACAACAGGTTATAAATGCTGGTACTGCGGGGGTCAAACATAAATGCAAGCTATCCAGTGTTGTGTGATTAATAGATGTATCATTGTGCATATTTGTTCCCATTTGATTAATTTCAAATTAATTTTCATAAATTCTGTTCAACCAATCAATGTTATGATAGAAATGCCCTATGATAGAGGACAGCTATCTTTCACGTTCATTTCTTTTCCTAGAAGCTGCCATGAGGTTTTCTGTGCAGAATTGAAACTGACTCTTTCCCTTTTATCTTTCACGATCTTAAATATATACCACATATATAATCGTACAATACCCCAGTATTAAGCAATTTGACCATATCACCACAATTTGATTGATTCTTCACCCATGAGGCGATTGATATGGTAAACCAACCATAAATTAATCGTGCAATAACTGACCTCAGTAGCTCAGAAGTAGAGTGCAGTCTTCAAGGTCAGGAGTTCATGAGTTTGAACCTCACCATGAACGTGAAGTGTTCCACGACCTGCCCATACCTGGGCGGGGGTGTGGTGAGGCTGACTACACAGCCCAGCATCTCACTTACAAGTGAGACTTTGGGGACCTGCTACCAATGGCAATGTGCAGGTGCTCAGTGTTACAGGGCCCAGCTGACCATGGGGTAGCATTGTGCCACTGGCAGGGGATAATCGCTGGTATAGTGAATTGCTACAGCTGATAAATGAAACTATTTTGTTAGACTTAAAGAGGCATACAAATGCGGTGGGTTCGAATCCTGGTGTAGCTGAAATTTCACCTCCTCCTTCTGCTGCATGCACTAGGAGAAGACCAGCTGTATGAGCTGGCTTTATCCACAAATTTGAAGACATGCAGACAGGTCACTCTAAGGGCACACATACGGACAGTGCCAGTAGCACAGAATATGATCCTTTCATTGGTTATTTTTTTTAGCTAGATTCAAACTTTACAGGTGCATTGCTTCACTAGCATTGACATACTATACCGGGATCATTTGTTGAAAAGAAATTTTGACCCACAGTGCACTTTCATGAATACGTTAATGGAAAGGTGACTATGGTATATGGCATTAGGAGATAATGTTACTGAGTTGAGCGTGTGTTTCTGATGCAATCTCTTTTGAACATTCTTGTATAAGGCTGTAATGTTAATACTCACAAAGGAAACAATATATGTGTATGCACAGGTATCGTAATGGACTTTTCAGCTTTGTCCTTAAATTATTCATTCGAGAAAGATATTTCAGTGGACATGGGGATTAGAGGAGTACTCACTATAGCTGTTCATTTCAATGTAATATTTAAAATGATAGACTAAGGGCCTAGTCCACTTAGCCGATTCTCATGCGATTTTGCGCCGTGGAGGACCCTTTTGCACTGCATTCTGTGAGAATCGCATGAGAATCGGCTTAGTGGACTATAGGCCCTTAACACGATAAATAGACCTATAGCACGAAACATTTCACCTATTCATTATTTACAAACAGTAACTATTCACCAGCCCACAGTTATGTTACGAAAGCGCCGATAATTTAGGATGTAGAGGATCTTAAGGTTTTAAGCGAACTAATATTAGTACGATTTATCAATCAATAACATCACATAATCATCATAACAATTGATACCTTTCATTCAAACAAAAACATAGTAAAAGTTTAGATGTCATAAATTATGTCACTGCCCTACAAATCAGGGAGTCAGGCACATAGGGACGGGTATCTTACAATCAACGTACAATGTAGCAATTAACAGAGTAACTCCGACCGAGCTCTTGCCCAATGCTGGAGCTAGTAAGGGAGGGAGAGCCTTTGTCCCAGTGCAGGAAATCAATAGCTCCAGATAAGTTTATCTATTCAGTATTGTGGATGTTTATCGGGAAAGCACTGATTGGGTCTTGCGCCTGCCCAACTCACTAGAGTTCGCTAGCTGGGTGAAATCGCCAGAAAATGTACAATTCCCCTTCTATTCACCAATCCCCTCAAATAACTCAAATTAAAGACAAAAATCAGGTTCAAAATACAGTTCAACATAACCTAACAGATTGTTTGAATCAAGGCAACACTAAATATACTCTGTTATACCTAGTGTTAACGATTTTTCGGTCTAATTTAGCAGAATTTACTAAATGTGTTGGTCTGCCAATTGTACATTTTCTGAAAATCTGACCCAGCTATCGGGGAGGATGTGTAGTAAAGGCATACTATGTACCCACCTCTACACGGTCCTCGTTTCTTTCACCAACGTCAGGGCTGGTTCGTAACGTTTAGGGAATAGCAACACGACCCGATTGGTTTCTAATACATTAAGAAGCTGGTATTTCAGGTGATGTCTGGTATAATGTATACATACATGTATGCACGTGAGTGTGGCGTCGTAATTCTATAGTGAGCAACGTATTGAAGTTAAGCGACTTACAGAATCGTTTGTTTTAAAAATGGCAAATGAATCATTTGGCAAATGAATCATTGAATGTATATTTGAGGCATATGATCCAGAAGAATTACAACAGATATACACAATAACTCATTATGAACTTTCACGAGACATGTATCTTTTCTTATACGTTGACCTATAAGAGAATACGATATTTTCATCGAGGTATTCGTCCATATAGAATTATGAATTAAAGGCTGATTTGATGGATTTCTTTTGTCAATTATTTCGCTGCATTATTACTGCTTACTGTATGTCTCTAGATGAAGATGAAGAATGCTAAGCGTCAGAAATAACATTTAGTTACGTGGTAAAGTAAGTTGGTCCGTGGGCAGTTGCTTCAGCTTTCACGGGAGAATACCCTGGACGAATCACTAACATTGACTCAATGGGGATTTAAGCATGAACTCATGTCCGCATACTTGGGGGTCGCTGATGAAAAAAGGAGGAATAATTGTATACAATTCTGGTCCGAGGTTGATTTATATTAGGTTCAACTGTTGGTGATTTGCCTCTCTTAATAATATTGTCTGCAATGTACCTTGAGGAAGATGCCACGTGGACCAGCGAAGCCCAGGTGAAGCCAAGATGAAATGGCATTTGGAAAAGAAATCAAAATTTATTTTTCGAATTTAGACCGAGATTGACTACTCAGTCTCTCCTCTCTCACCTCTCAGTATAGTAATTATTATTTATATAGGCCTAGATGTGCATCGAATTATCATAAACCATTATTTCTATTTTCATCAACTCCTATGTAGTCATAAAACATTGTTAAAGTAAAATCAACTCACCTATGTATTTATCAATTAGAGTTCTGACTTTATATTCAAACATGTTTTGAAAAGTATGTTAAAAACGAAGTGGGTATGGTAAGCATAAAAAACGCTCGAAAGAGCGATGCGTTCACCTATTTTCTGTAGATAATTTTCTGTACAAAAATCAAAATCAGCATTTGACATTTCTGTTTTTTGGGCCATAAGTTTCGTTATATTTGAGGCAGATGCATGAATTGGGTAGGGGGTGTTTACCACATACCCCATTCATAGTGAGTAAAATGTCGTTGAAGCATCATTCCAAAAGGTATTACTTAAAACGTTGAATACCCACAGCGGTGGAAAAGACCACTGAATAAACAGGCAAATCCTCCACCTCTTCTCTACTGAGTACGGTCCATGATGTGAGTGTACTACTACCCTATATTGTAAATTCGTCCGGTAGGCCTACACCACCTTGTTTCCCTTCTCATCAAGACTTCTGGGCACATTTTCTCTACAGGCGTTGATAAGAAATATGGTAAGGTTTGGAGATAAAGTATCGGATATCCTTTCTCTTGCAGTTTTCCAGCCAGTAAGTATCCATACTGGCTAATGGGCTGTCGCTGATGCCCTTTCATCATATCAGAAGCGTATACATAAAGGCTATAGCCACTATTTTCCCTTTTGACACATCTGATTTCAAAATGGCCTAATTGTAAGCTATGGCAGGGCTTTTACAAGTACATGCACACGAAAAAAACAATTTCTGAGTGGCATCAATGTGTCGGTGAAGGAGGTCTCGAACATCACATATGTCGTACGTTTTCATGTCACGTGTCAGTAATTAGTGATAGTTCTTCTACTTTTCAATGGCTCATAATTCCTTCTTGATTAAGGACATCGCCAGTGGGTCATATATCGCTGAGAGTCTCATTAGGTCCCTTCTCATTGGGTACAATATTCTGCTAGTTACTTAAATTTGTAGATCTAAAAAGCAAGTCACTATTCTAAAATCACTATTCTAAGATCTTCATAATTCTATTGGGATTACGGACAACTAATTTGCCTTTCTGGCGGACATAATCATGGTGATTTGGTGTCTTTGCAAGAATGATGAAAATTGGCTTTGTATATTCTTGATTCATTTCTGATGGTTTAGAATTGAGAGATTTTAGGATAACAAGTTTTGAAGGAACTACTTTTGATAAGAAGATCGTGGTTGAAAAGAGCCATGACAAAGTTCAAAGTCGCCCTCCATCGGCGGTCAAGAATCGTGCCATTTCCCCACTTGCCAAAGCTAATTGGACATAGTCATTATTTTCAATAATTCAATAATTTTGTATGAAACCCTGGTTAAAGCACTCTCTCGCCATGAGATGTAGAAATAAAAAGGCTCACAGTCTCATGTCTACTGGACTAATTATATATCAGTCCCAGGAGTAATATAAAACAGTCAGACCAGTGGAGATGCATGAACGATGAAGGTATAGCCGAGTGTCAGCCGTCAGCCGAGTGCCTCCCGTCAAGACTGGACGTCGGGCCGTTTTTTCACCAATCATCCGACTGCCATCGATGAGGAAATCGGTTCAGTGGATCCGCGGCTTAAAGTAACTTGTTATTGGGACTCACTGAAGTAATACTACGCCTACACTTGTATTTTTTATAACATCTTACTGCTCCACACCTATTTTTCCTAATACATCCCTTTTATCTGCTTAAAAAATAAAAGAAACCTTCGTTATACTTCTAATTAAGTGAGTGCTGTCCCAAATCCCAATGCGCCTGCAGCGCGAAGGTCCCTTTGTCCCAAGGTAAAAATGTTGTTAGTTGGGGGTAATGACAATAAAGTTTACTACAGAGTGCTTATTCACAATTTGTATACATGATGCATTAACGATTAGTGCACACAAAGGACAGGTAATAGGGATTGTGCCTGAAATTCATGTATTTGAGTTGTGATATTTCAAAAAAATATATTGAATGAAATAAATCGGTTGATAGAGAAATAAAGAGAGATTTTAGGATAACACAATGGTTGACAGAGAAATAAAGTTCTATTGTCCAGGAATTATGATAAGGAATCAAAAATCTATGTTTATTGATTTTCTAGCATCTTTACGCTTCATTGTCACTGGCAGTATCATGATGGACGCAGATCGATGTGACATTGATCCAGTCCGACTAGTGACTGGTGTCGCAATAGTCGCTTTGAATGCAGATTTTTCATGATGTTTTTAAAAGTTCTCAGGAGCAATTCAGAAATTAAAATTCGTAAAGGATGTATTTGCAGAGTATTGATGTTTCCTATTCCGTGTCTAGACCACTTGCGGTCGATTGTGGGGTGCACATTCGTCGACAAAAAGGTTCTCTGTGACTTGTTTTATTGCTTTTGGTGTCATATGGTTATTGATTTGAGAAATCCACGTTCACCTAGAGGCAGATCCAATGGAGAGGGTTCATAGCCCACTGAGAAAATCAACCTTTACTCAATAGACTGTTATGGACTGGGGAGAGAAACTATAGCAAAAGGAACGCACGAATAACGCCCTTGTTTCGCATGGAAATCGCATCGATTATTTCATTGCGACAGTTGACAATAAAGGTGCACGAATCACATTACATTCAGAACCGATAGGTTTGAACGGGGAGTGACCGACAACCGTACAGGTCTATGATATAGGAGGCTGATCAATGATGGTTACACGCAGTACTGTGTGTATGCTACATATTGTAACCGCCATTTGACCATAAAGGGCATCTTCCACCAATCTTACTCTTGCGTAGGGTTACAATCGATTGGTGGAACACCCCTTAAACTAGTCATAATGGTGCTGTTCGCTCATGACTATGAGTGTGAAAACCATACCACCCTATTCTTCAACCATATTCCGCAGGTACCAAAACCTGGAGTCTACTGATTCAACCCGGCCAGAAAAGGGATAACCTGGGGTTAGTACAAATCTAACCAAAGATTGAGACGGTTTCTATAGATATTAGAAATTGGCCCAGAATGGTCCTGCAAAGCACTTGAAGAGGCCCTCCATTTAAATCCATTATAGGGAAATGTTATCCAATGCTCATAAAAGCGGGTTCTAAAAACAGTCAGAAATACCTGCAACGAGCCGAATGGAATGTTAACAGCGCACTTTGACACTTTAGTGAATAGCTTAAAAAAGATTTTATTTAAACTAGGTTTACATGGTCCTCGATTGAGGTTTTTCGCATGGCCCAGAGGGATGGTGCATAATGGGGCAGATAGGGAGAAGAAGTAAATTGTTTGATTAAGCGGTCCACCCTCTAAGCACTACCCATACTAATAATTGAGTCACAGAAAGTCTTATCCGGGCGAGTTCCTCCTTTGAGCAATTGAATACAAGTTGACTTTCTTGTAATGGGATGCTTGTGGACTTGTGTCAACTATAGTACCGCCCCGCTCCTCCCTTACCCGCCCCCCCCCCGACCACACACACAACAAAAACTCCCCAAAACTAGAAATAGAACCTTGCTATCCTATAATATATTATATATAGAAGAAATTAACAAACCTTTATATATTATCCTTTCGAAATTTAAGACACTCTCCTGCACCACACAGTGACGCAACAGGACGAATTGTTATCAGATAACAACTGAATTGTAAAATGTCCTTTTGCCTCATTACCACCATGGACTCCCTTACACGTCATACTCGAAAAGGTATTTCCCAGGTCTAAGACGTAAAACAGATAAATAGCTAGGTGCCATGGCTCAACAGACAGTTGACAGTATGAATCTTTTGCTTTTAACATTGTTTGGCCTTTCGTCCGACCCATTTCCCCACAGCCCATGGGCAACCTCTAAAAGCCTCCATCTCTCTTTTCTTCATTCCTATCAGCGCACACATCTATCCTTCTATTTATCCGCATATGCATCAGTAGCCATTATGTCTAGGCTCCTCTCCCACCACTGCCCTTTAAAGCATGACCCAACGCTCTCAGCCCCTCACTGGTCAGCGTGTCGAATGACCAGTAGGTTCTCCGGGGCCGTTAATCTTCCCTTACAAAATCACACTCACTAAGATCTTTTGGCCCTCAACTCCATTCTAACCTTCTTTCTGCTGTACATGCATCACACCGTTGAAGCAAAGCCGCAATATTGTAACTGTACTCTTTCTACCGTTTACTCATCTAACAGCCAATTATCCCATACACAATAACACCATGCACTGGTTTTCTATTATGATGTTTACTTAATTAAGATTTTTCATCTTTGAAAAGTAAATAGCATTGAATCTGTATGATTGTATGATAATAATAGTGACAGTTCTACTCGCTATTCTACTATTCTGCACATTATTTAAAGCAGGTTAATAATGTTTATCACGCACGGCGTTATTAGAGTTTCCATTGAAGATAATGAAAAATGATATCTCAATTTTCAGCAAAATCTGCATGGGATATTTGAAAATTAAAAGGGTGACGTTTTTATTACCGCACACATAAATCGGAGCAACAGTCATATTATAATCCAATATCAGTGACGCCCTAAACCGAAGGGGACTTTCGAAAACAATATACGAATTTGCGTCTGAACTTCCATTAGAGGTCATATAAAATAGATCTGATCTGGTGTATTTACTATGCACTAGAGCATATATTATGTTGATTCACCATCGCTTAATTCAAACAAAGACTATTCCACAATAATGATAGTTCTCCTTGAGCCTTGCATTAGGCATTTGGCAGATCAAGTTTAGCTTGGCCGGCTATTTCCTTTCTCTCTGCCCCTCGCTCTACTCTCCAGCGCTTTGCAATGATGGCTGGTATTTTAATACTTTGTTCGCGCCCTTTGCCTAAGTGCCCCATAGGGAGCCATCGACTCCCAACCCTCCCGATCTATATACTTCTTTGTCTGCAGCTTCCCTGAAAGCTCTACTACAGCAGTTCCTCCAGTGTACGGGGTGAATTCAATGTCTCGGAATGAAAGCAATAATTCTAAACGATTTCCAGTTTCAAATATATTGCTATTGTTCTTAGTTCTTTATTCATGCAAAGTACTTTTTACTGACTCGTAATTGTTGGTTCATTATTCAGCAAGGTCTATGAGATATATGCAGTTCTGAACTTTAGTGCATATTCCTGAGCTCATAGCAATTGTTGATCAAACAGGCCTAAACGGTTTGCAGGAGTTGGATATAATATACTATATTACAAATGGTTCCAATTAAATGTCTCATAGTTCTAACGTTTGTTTTGTTTTAATAATTTTATTCAGCCAACACATTGTGTAACACATATATTATATGTCAGTCCAAGCTGATCGAAAGAAATATAATAAATTGAGACAAAATATTACTCAAGATACGTGATGTACCGTAACGATAGTTTGTAAAGACTAAGAAATCGTACTTTAGACCTTTTCAGATATGAAAAATATGAATATATTCAATGGGGATTGATATTAAATGATAGGGGTCCCAATTAATTTGTTACAGAAGTGTATACATGTATACTACTAGATGTATGTTATAGTATCTGGGAGCCTCAGTTTCATAAAATGATTTTGTGCAGACTTTAAAGAGAGATATATATATATATGTCTTGTATGAGCACTGACCATGTCTGGTTTTACGGGCACAGAAGAGGAGTCTGATGTTTCACACATCCCTTTAATTGTGTCAACACTATACAGGTGCCTCTGGGTTTAAGCATTAGAGGATTTCTAACCTCTTGCAATGTTGGGTGACCTCGCTAACATTTTCGTGTTTTCCTTTACTCTTTTACATTACTCTTCAAATTGTATGAATTTAGGAAAGATGCCTTTTATATTTTATGGTGAACCGTATTTGGCAAAATGTTATTAAGCTCTATATTTATGTCGGAACATATTCATGAATTTCGTACCACTCCTGGTATCTATCAGGTTTAACCAAATAAATGCAAAAATCTCAGAATTTATTTTGGATTTTAACCTGATTTATTTCAAACATGGCGTTGCTCCAATTACCAGACACTTATAGCCATATTCGATGGCTACTTTCTTAATACTACTTTCACATTTTTCCCAAACTGGGTCTTACTTATTTTCAGAGCCATTCTCTTAACTACTCTCACTACTTTGTCAAACTTTGTCCTTCCTATGTCCAGACCGGTATAGCCATATTTAATGGCTACTTTCCATATACTACTTTCACAATTTTATCAAAAGACATTGTCAACTTATAGTCAGGTGCCTTAAGGTCAAAAAAACATGAAACCGTTATTTTTTGGATAAAAGTGCCAAATTTGGTATACATGTAGACAAGGGTATGCCTTTCAATATTTTCCCTTGCAACAAGAAAAAAACCCACTGGAACACCCTCATTCGGCCATTTTTCAAGATGGCCGACCAAATGCAGAATATGACCATATAAGTAAGGTGCAAGGAGGGACAGTCACTTCAGATTTGTCCTAAAGTGTTGTATCAAATGAAAGCTTAGGGTCTAAATAACAATTTTGGTCCAAGTGTCCACCTTTCATCTGACTGGGGGGTCTCTGAGGGGCTATTATTATAGGGGGCTAACCCCACTTTCAATAATTAAAGGAAAATGTTATAACTTTTTAAATACTAGTCTGATCTGATCTGAACATAATTGTTGTCATTAATTTTGGAATGAAGAGACACAACCATATAGTAAGTATTCTTTAGCTAGGGGGGCTGAACCCCTTATTTTTTTTTGGGGGGGGGGGGGGGGAGGAAGGTCAACACACCTTATCAGGTAAGGTGTAAATATTCTAAGTACTATAGAACATTGATAATAATAATCTACTTGAACAATTCTTGTGTAATTATATTTTCAATGAAGCCACCATATAATATATCTGCATGTAACACTTTGGTAAGGGGGGGTGGGGTGAGGTGTCTGGACCCCCTATTTCCTGGGTTAGATGGGGGACTGATCCATTATCACAGATAGACCAGAAATGTTTAAACTGTTTTAACTTTTGGAATAAATGTCTGATCTGAGCATAACTGGTGTCATCACTTTTGAAATAAAGAGACATAACCACATTAGTAAGTATTGTTTAGCTAGGTGGGTTCTTAGGTACCCTCAGTTTGGGGGAGGGGGCTTAACCCACATCAACAGGTAAAATGTAAATGGTCAAACTATTAGAACATTGGTAATAATTAATTTGAACTTATATTGTGTTATTGTAATTGTAATAATGCCACATTATAATATATTTGCTAGTAATATTATGGTGGTGGTGGGGGGGGGGTCTGGACCCCCTATTTCCTGGGGATGGGGGACTGATCCATTATTACAGATAAGGCGGAAATGTTTAAACTGTTATAACTTTGGGAATACATGTTTAATCTGGTGTCATTAAGTTTGGGATCAAGGGATGAAATAATATTGATACTTATTGTCCAGCAGGAGGGAATGGGTATCTAGACCCTAAGCTGTCATTTGATACCATAAAACTAAACTTTTGCTCAAACTTGAAGTGAAAATCAAATTTTGCATTAGTCAGGAACTCCACTAATGCATGTTGAGTGGAATACATTATTATAGCAACCAGTTTGAGATAGATAAAATTGTGTGCCCTTGTAGTCTGAAGAATGATATACTTTGTAGCTGGAGCATTGGATAGCATAGACCATAATTATTCCTCAACCACAGCACAAGTGTCCTTCCATCGAACTGGTATAAGGCTTATTCAGTTTCTACCATCCCCTTATACCGCAGTACCTGATGTCTACCTAAAGCTGTCATCCTCAGCAGCCCACAAGGCAATAACCTATCCTCTTGTTGGAAACCTGACTACTGAGATAATGAAAGAAAATTGCTGGGTTGAATAGGAGATGGCACTGCTATCAGTGACAGAACTTGAGAATGGTCAGGCAATATCATGGGCAGCTTACCAGGCATCAACCCAGCCTCAAACTTCTGATTCACCTTCTATGATAGTAATGTTACCACTTTATTTTGAGAGGCAAACTCACCAGCTATGATCAAGCATGGATTAGGTACTCACTTTTTTGTTTTAGATATTCTTAAATTAGATATTCTTAAAGAAACCACAAACTATCTAAACCTAGAACAGATTCCTCTTCTTGATTGTGATTGTGCCCAACTTTGCTATCAGTAAATACATTCAATGGAACTGACTAGATCTGTATGGCAAGGACAAACTTGTTATCATTTCTGGGGGCTACACCTAGAGAAACATTTGTGGAATTGTCTTGGTGACCTACTTAAACAATCTGGCTGGACAGCTGCTATTATAGATGCAAATCTAGCCACATTTGGTACTGCTGACTCCTGTCTGAAAGCAACCAATATTACAAAGACCTGCCATATCCATCAAGTCACTGACCTGACATTGTCAAAATTGCAGATGGTTGTCTTAGCATCTAGAAATAATCAAGCTGTTGACTTTGTAAGTTGCAGACAACAGAGCCACATTCCAATTCTGAGATCTCATCCAGCAGAACTGGTGTTCATCAAAGAACATAAGGACAGAAACCTACAACTGTCAGTAGAATCCTTGCAGGCACTTATGCTTTTCCTCTTTGCCCTTGACCGCTGCAACTGTCACTGTCTCAGCTGATGAAATGCTGCTACAATTCAGATTGTGGATATGTATCCTGCATTTGTGGGAAGACCTACAGCCTACGATGTAAAGAACTGTCGCTGCAGATGTGAAAAAGTAACTTAAAACCCATACAGGACTTGACTGTCTCAAGGTTGAATTGGTTTAGATACTTTGAAAACCCTACAAGGCATTTCAGGTGTAATGTTTTAAGAAGACCATGATACCTTTATGTAAAAACTGGGGTTTTATCTCAGGCTTATACTTGCAATTACCACAATGATCAAAATGCTTCTGTAATTGTAGTTTTGGCAGCCATATAAGATAAATACTATAAAATTAAGCACCACAAATTAATGTGTTAAAGGAATTAAATATGGTAGATGCATTTATATAATCTGTGATGAGTATCCATGTGTGCTCATAATAAGAACTATAACAATTGTTGAAATCATTACACATTTTTCCCACAATATTTTTATCTCAGGTTCAAATTTAATAATTTCTAGTATAGATACAGGTAATCTTGGCACATTAATGACTTTCTACACCCTGAGAACATAGGTGTAGACACCAAGATCAAGTTTCTAGCACCAATAATAAGGAAGTTATGGGTTATCTATAATTGGCGACATATTCAGTCAGCAGCCATTTTGTTTTCGGCCCACAAAAGCTTATCCCCAAGAGTTCCAAAGTGGCACCTGGCTTATTCTTGCTCAGGACATGTTATACTACCAGAATCCACCATAACACATCATTCATACCATAAAACATGCTCGGCCCCAAAGTCCCAGATCGGAACTGGACTATTTTGGTAGCCATTTTGAAAAAAATGTCAAAAATTGGTGTTCCAGTGATTTTAATTCTTGTTGCAAGGAAAAATATTCAAAGGTATATGCTTGCCTACATGTGTACCAAATTTGATACTTTTATCCAAAAAATAACGGTTTTTCCCTTAAGGCACTTGACTATTACAATAAGATATATAATAGTTGAATGGTTTCAGCTGGTATTTTATGAAGCTTCAATTATCATAGAATATATCACTATTCTACAATAGCGTTTTAGTGTCTCTTAAATCTTATATCTATTCAATGGGCGCGCTTTGTATTTGGCAGGACAGATATATTCAGAATAAAGGAGAATAATCCATACACATTTTATTTGTATTGATACAGGGGTAGAAACACAACAAACAATACAGCAATAAAACCTGTTTCTCAAGGTTTTCATTATATCTACAACTGATTCAATCACATAAGTCTTCACACAAACATGGCTGTCAAAGCCACAGTGGGCGCCGTCCACGCCCCCGAGTGGGACTCACCATCAATAATACTATATACAGCGCCTGTTTTATAGTCCCACAGGTGGCGCACAATTCAAGAAAACACGGAAAACAGCATTTGACAGACGTTTTATCTTTTTCTGGCGTGAAAAGGACCAAAACTAGCACCTCAGAAGGGACATGTACATGCCTGTGCTTTGCTAGTTCTTTCTCTGGAGCATCCACATTCATCAGTAGATCCCTAACATCGCAATACAAAAGGAATTGGAAATAGATGAAAATAGCTCCTTTAAAAAAGATCCAAATTTTTCCCCTGAGTTTATTTTTGTTGAGGTACAGAATGTCGGCTTCTGGACAAACTAAAAACAACATTTCGTTCAGCATCTTTACATCTATAGTGGTGTTCTACACAATAATTCTAGGTGAGGCAGATTATCTTCCAGACACTCAAAATGAGACAAGTTTCTAAGTTTATGTATTTTAAAAGTGATTCAATCAAAATCTTATCTATTCCCATCGAAACAACTTGTTCACATTTATATCAACAATTAAGTGCTCTATGTCTGTTGGTAAAACAGATAAAGTGTGACACAGATGTGTTGAGCCAGTCTCCTGGGGGCCGGATCCAGATTTACCACGACTAATTTACATTAGTAAGTCATATGAGGGACATTTCCAGGCATTTTATATATCCAGACCACAATTGCCACTTTCTATGTAAAGCCATATTTGCTGGCCACTTTCTATATACTACTTTCACTATATTTTTAAACACGCCTGTTTCATATATCTGAATATATAGATCTAGACCTAGATTTAGATTATATTTTGAAACACACATCTTTCATAATGTCCAGACTTGTATAGCCATATCATTAGATGGCCATTTTTTGTATGCTACTTTCACTATATTTTGAAACATTTGACTCATATAATTATCCAGACTCGAAAAGCCATATTCAATGGCCATTTTCTGTATGCTACTTTCACTATATATATCTTGAAATATTTGACTTTCATATATTATTCAAACCCAAATTCCAAGGCAACTTTCTATATGCTACTTTCATATCCAGACTAGTATAGCCATATTCAATGGCCACTTTCTATATACTACTTTCCCTATAACTTGAAACATGTTTAATAATTATCCTGACCCGAATATAGCCATATTCAAGGGCCACCTTCTATATACTACTTTCCCTAAAATTTGAAACATGTCTAATAATTATCCCGGCCCGAATAGCCATATTCAATGGCCACTTTCTCTATACTACTTTTACTATAATTTGAAACATGTCTCATATTTATCCAGACCTGAATAGCCATATTCAATGGCCACTTTCTATTTTACGTAACTACTTTCACTATATTTTGAAACATGTCTTATAATTATCCAGACCTGAGTAGCCTTATCCAATGGCCACTTTCTATATACTGCTTTCACCTACTTTGTCAGCCATTCCCCTGAGGATAGGTCACTGTGAAGTGAGTCAAGTAAGAGGTACAATCGTTATATATTGTGGTTTGCAAACACGTTGTCATTCCTCGAAGATACAGGACATCCACTCTGAATAGATATTGATTAGGGAGGTGTCTCCGCAACAAACACAATATATTAACTAGAGCGATATATGTGTCTCTCTGTCTAATAACGCACTCCTTCCTTGTCGATGATGAACATTTCGTGCAAAGATTCTTGAAATTTGTATAAGAATACAACAGAAATAATACAATAATGACATTCCCATTATTTTAAGGATTTCAGAAAACTTCATGATGACATATTTTCAAATGCCTTTGATACATTTTAAATTTTCCAAGGCTGAAGGATTAGTTTTTCTTTAGTTCAAGTTTTATTCATTCAGCAAAAGCATTACATCTCTTAGGATGCCGTTCTCAGCTAATCTCGATTATTACATGAGTAATAGTAGACAAAATGTGTGTGTATGTATGTGTGTGGGAGGCGGGGTTGGGGAGTGGAGAGGTGGAAGACTCATCCTGTCATCAACCCTGATTGTGGAAGTCCACGGCCCAGCTCACTCGTCAGACGTTCTCTTTGTTGGAATGTCACCAAGCACCTTACGATATATTCTAACACGAAATGATGTCGTGGTGGCATCCCTAGGAAGGTCTGGCACGCCAGAATTGGGCAACCAATTGTTTTGTAACAGTCTGACAATAAAGGATGTTTGAATTAAATTGAATTGAATACTCGTTGCAACAATTGAGACTAGATAGGTCTATGCCTATGCAGTCCAGTGGACCCAGGCAGAGTTTTTTTTTATAAAAGTTTTTATTGCACACAATTGCAGGTAAACCTGGTATTTTCATGTGGTACAAGGAAAATATTATCAAAGTATCATACAGTATATATTAGCTGATGCAGCTTTGTCTTCTTTAACACATTTAAACTTTAACAATTCCAACCTGCCCTTAATTTAATAGGGCTAAAGAGAGAGACATCATCGTACAATTTTATATACAAGTAACATATTTTTTTGGTATATTTTGCATGTCTTTGCGACCGAAGTAGCAATAGTATAAAATACATCACTCACAACAATAAAAACAACTATTTGTATGTGTAATCCAAGTTTGGTCTAAGGATAAGCATATATATATACTCTTATACATACTTATATAGGGTATGCAAGGCAGCACCTCGTTTACTGCCGAGCTACATAGGGTAGGTCATAACTGTTCGATATCTTAGAGTTGAGTTTACTACTGATTATGATTCTTCAGAAAGTTCTTTATTTCTGGCCAGCTTTTCTTTCTAATATTAGGCGGTAAGTTGTTCCATAGCCTGGGGCCTAGATAGTGAGGCGACCTTTTGTACTTTTCTTTAGCTGGTTTTTTACAGGTGAGTACAGTTGCATCGGCCATTCTGGTGGCACGAACACTCTTTTTGATACAGAGTTTGGTTAGTTGCTTAATAAACATAATATTCATTAATGCTATCTTACTCCGTTTGTCCATAGTATTAATATTACCTGCCTCTTTTAATACATTAACTGGACGTTGGTCATTAATATACACTGTTCTGACGGCCTTGTTTAATGATCGTTCGATTTTTTTTTTACAGTAGCATTGGCCATACTCATAAAGATCAAACCATATTCCACAATTGACATTATGTGTGTCTTCAATATAGTCAAAGCCATATTCCTAGTTATTAGAGATCTTATTTTCCCTAAGAGGAAGCTTTTGTGGGCCACAGATTTCCTCAACCTCGACATATGACCGTTCATGTTTATTTTATTATCTATCAAGAATCCCAGGTAATTCACATTCTTGAATTTCTTAATGGCTATTCCATTAATGAATACCTCTCCTAGGTTTCCAACCTTGATGTTCTTTAACATGTTTGTTGTGCCCAGGATCTGTAGTTGGGTTTTTTTCTCATTAAGATTTAGACCATTTGCTCCCATCCAGTTGTTTATTTGTGAGGCACCTGCCTGTGTTGTTTTTAAACAGTCCTCCAACTTTTTACCCGTAATGGTGAGGGCAGTATCATCTGCATAAATCGAGATCTGAATCTTATTATCGAGCAATTCAATATTGTGTAGACACTTTGGGAGATCGTTGATATATATTAGAAAGATTAGTGGCCCTAAATGACTTCCTTGCGGTATACCTCTTGTTATTGATACTGGGGTGGAGATATAACCGTTCAGCATGGTTTTTTGAGATCTGTCTGTAAGGTAATTTTCTATTAGTCTAATTAACTTAGGGTTGAATTTGTAATATAATAGTTTATTTTTTAGTATACGGTGGTCGATGCTATTGAAGGCTTTGGAAATATCGTAGTACGTTGCGATTGAGTATTTACCCTCATCCATACCCTCAACTATGGGTGTAAGAAAGTCATACAGAGTTAAGCTGGTGGAATGATTTTTGCGAAAGCCACCCTGTTGGGGGCAGAAAAACTCATTTTTCTCCATATGCAAGGTAACAGACTCACAGAGTATTTTTTCCAACAACTTAGACATTAAGGGAACCAGCGCTATTGGACGCAGGTTATTGAAGAATCTCAAGTCTCCTCCCTTTGGTAGTGGTTTAACAGTATATGTCTTCCATTCGAGCGGGAAGGTGCCCGTCGATACACATCGTTTCAACAATAGAGTAACATGGGGGACTAGTTTCTGGAGGAACATTTTCAGAATTTTGCTAGAGACCCATTCAAAACCACTATTTTTGTTAGTATCAATTTGCTTGATCAGTTTGTACACAATATCTTCTGTGATTAATATATTACTTGTTTGCGTTGGACTGATTACGTCGTTCAGGAATTCAGAGTAAAGGGCATAATCTGCTATGTGTGTTTGACCTAGTTTACTAAAGAATAGGTTTAGTTCATTACTTGCCGCTTGGTTTGATATTTCCTGACCATCATGTAAGTAAGAGGAAGGAAGCGGTTTGTTGGTGTTACCTAGCATACTGTTTATATGCCTCCAAAATTTTTTACTATTCTTAGTGCAATTTGATAATTGAGATCTTATTTCATTCCTTTTTAGGAGCTTGATCGAGTTTTGGATTTCTTTTCTGACCCTAATTGCAGCAGCAAAGTCTTGTGGCAACCCGCTTCTATTGGCTTTTTTGAACAACCTATCTCTATCTCTGATCTTCTTTTTTACATCATTATCTAGTTTGAATTTGCCTCTTCTGTACACCCGGATCTCTTCTAGTGGACACTTTTCATCTAGGAGATCGTTTAGACATTTCTTCATTTCAGACCAAAGGCTTTTTGGAGTGTCATTATTGTCTCCGAATACATGTAGGTTCGCGCTAAAGGGCAACAAGTAATTGTGTAAATCAACATCTTTGACATTACCAAAACGGCGACCTTGGTTAGAATCGATATACACTGGCTCTTTGGTTTTTTTAAGAGTGACAGAAGTACATAAGTGGTCCGAGATGTTGAAGTTAATGGTTCCCGCACATTTAACATGAGGATGGTCTGAGCTTATAATGTCTAACAGGCTCCCTCCTCTAACTGTGAATCTTGTGGGAGAGGTTATGTGTTGGAGCATATCAAAGTCAGAGATTAAGGTATGAAACTCATTTACAATGTCGTCATTTACATCAGACAGGTTCAGATTTATGTCCCCGCACACCATCAGGTTGCAATGAGGTAACCTTGACCTAATGCCCTCCATGGTCACCCTTAGACTATCTATAAAACCTCTTCTGTTGCCACTGGGAACTCTATAGATGTTTAGGACGGTCATTTTGCGCCTATTACCAGGTTTTATTATGAGACATTGTATTTCCACTATGTTAGAACATATATTAAATTCCTCCAGTGACCAAGGGTCCACTTTACAACTGACGTGGGCATAACAACACAGTCCTCCACCAGATTTTTTTACATGCTCTCCTGATCTATCTTTTCTTATAATATTAAACTCAGGATTAATCTCAAGTTGATTATCAAAATCACTCTCATTAAGCCAAGATTCCTGAATCAACACTATCTTTATAGATCCCTTCATAATGGAATTAGAGAGTTCCACTATTTTGTTTCTTAATGATCGGACATTGACAGATACAACACTTAGGCCCTTTGAATTGATAACATTAGTCAGGCTAACCGATTCCATTTCGTTCTAATACATCAGTGTGTAGATATACATGACAAACGTACGAATGATTACCGTTAACATGACTCATTATATGCTGATTTTTGTGAGCGAGGTTAAACAGGCCAATGACATGCATGGTATAAGTTAAAAACACAAGGTGCCTTCGAAGGCTAGGCGACAGCGGTACGAGCATAACTCGGTCGGAACGAAGCTGCTTGGGTCGACTTATACAGTTGACGACCATCTGATAAAGCCAATTTTTAGATAGGTGAACAAATTTGGGACAGTAACATATATACATACAACATAGACTCAAATATAAACAGGTTAGCCAGTGGCTCAAGATAATGTCTGGACGCTTACCCTATACCCTAGAGTGACCTGCATGTGTTACCTTTATTGTTTATCAAATAACATAGTTCTCTCACTGATCATTCCATCACCTGGACATTTGCAGATATATTGATATTGATATCTACCTATTGTATCAACTACCTCAATCTACTCGTATCTCTTTCTCAGAACAAACCTATCATGTGCCCGTATGAATTGATCTCTCTACAAATATCATGAGAAATTTCTCACTGCTGTTGATATTTCCTATCTGGCATTACTCTTATTGGTCGAGTTGTCACAAGGATATCAGTCACATGCATGTATGGTAGGACTTTGGCTACTTCCAGTTTCAATTTGTATTGACCAGAACATCATCTCCACTTTAGTGGCCTCGATCTATGCTACAGGTTACAACGTATAAATGAACATGTATACATGGTTACTTGGTTATATATATATAACCAATAAACATAACATGCATTTCACACCAGACCAAACAAAACGACTAGGTCATAAAATATTATTCATTGAGGGGTCAGATCAATTCTCTGTAATAACCCAAATTTCAGACGAAAATAAAGTTAAAAATACAGTTCAAACTAACCAAACAGATTGCTAGAATCAATGCAATGCCAAATATACTCGAATTAACCTAGTATTGACCAAATTACAGCATAATTTAGCAACATTTACTAAATGTGTACAGCTACCAATTGTAAATTTTCTGAAAATCTGACCCTGAATCAATCGTCCAATGTTTATGTCGTTATGCTAATGAGTGTCGTGAATTTAGCACTTTCTAGGAGGGGAGGGATAACAGAAGAAGCGATGTCTCCAATTTAATGTTGCTGAGAAAAGTTTATTTATGAAACAGATTTATTGCTGGGATCCTAATGTTATCTCAGGCTATCTGCAACACCTGAGCATCCAACTCTTAAAGATAATTTTTTGTTGAAAAATTTGCCGGTTTTACGAGAGAGGGATAAGTGCGTGGCATCTACTCGAAGATTTAAGAAGTAGAAGACGACAAAATGGTTATCATTCTCAGCTTTTTGCTGACTTAATGCAGTGGGCCCATGTGGCGCATGCCTTCCTAAAATACTCCCTGTCGACTTTTAATATAAACGGGATCGACAAATTATTTACTTAAGTGAAAAATGTCATCAGAGAAGTCATATTGAGTGGCCTGGAGTTAAGGGGAATGTTTTGTCAGAGGGACGTTTTGTAGATGCAAATAAAAACTATTACATATTAAGTGCCTCGGGGTTTCTCGGTAACCCTCGAGGTATTATACCTAAGGGTATAAGGAGACGGGGGATTTTTTTCCAACTTTTCTTATTAATGACCTTTTATTGGTTCAGTCTTGTTCCTGAAATAAGACATTTATGACATGACATTTGAAGGGCCTTGTGACATTTGAAGGGCCTTAAAAACTACCTCTCAATTGAATGAGAGTTTTAATGTGCCTTTTACCTTCGAGTATGTTTCTTATTTCGAGAACTCAGATATCGGTCGTTAACCTCGTAGGTCCAATGTTGAGGTTGCTACAAGTGCACCCGAGTTATCCAACGTTGGGCCTCTCCCCATGAAATAGCAGCAATCAAGGTTTCCATGACACCCTTTCAATACAAGACATACGACCAGAATCTTATTGGCACAACCTTATTACATGGTGCAAAGGTTAAGATCGCGTAATGAGTTCATGAACGTGAGGTCGTGTAGGTTCACAGTTGCTGGATAAAATGCTCAGACAACATTTCTTGTTTTTTTACATGTGACATCTACTACTACAGCTACTACTAATAATGGCATTTCCCAAACTCAAAACATTACAATCAAATTTTTTAAATGAATTAGTTTGTATGCGTTGTCGAGTCAGTTAACTCTTGGAAATAGTCAATGAAGTCTTTCTGGTGTGCACCGAATAGAACTATTATCTATGTATACGAGACCCATGTATGGAGAATCAAATATACCGACTAGCTATATATAGGAGAGGTGAGATACAGGTGCCCATAGGTTATAGCTATATTTGATTCTCCATACAATTTATTTGCCACAAGGTGGCTCCATGAAATGGAACATCGTGCAAAAAGTTGATTAAGAAATCGTTATCTATACTCATTTTTAGTTCATTCCTTTGGTATTATTGCCTGACGCTATGGGGACCTCAATGTGTTTATCTTTGAGTTAGTAATTATATTGTAGGTATGTTTATAGCTAAGAATGTATTTTTAAAATGCAATAGGAATTTTAGTCCCCGACATACCACAACAGGAATATCAGGAAATGAAATGGCCCTATTTCTAAGTTATTGACAGACCATATCTTGTACCTTTCGCTACCCACGTGACGTCTCAACATATAAACCCCGTATGTAGGTAATGATGCTCACAGTAATAATGACCTTAAATTTGCTACCGCTTTAGTATGCTCGAGTAAAGCACTTATAAAATGGCCACTGAAGCACCGAGACATTTCAGACTAATTGAACCTGGAAAATGAGGGAATGCCATGCTCCCCACATTGTGCTCCTACGTGCAAGAGGCCATACCACTGGTGCAACTTCCCTGCAAGGTTTGCAGAAATACTCCCCGGATGTAGGGGAATGGGCCATTTCCACGATAACTACACGAACGTGCTTAGAAGTTAGCCATTGTAAGTACATATGTGTCAGCAGGACATACACCGTTATTAAGAGGTCTTGATTTTAATATTGATTAAAAAAACTCATGTTCAGGATGGATGAGGACAAATCTGGGTTCGATTTAAGCGTTCCTGCCAGTATATATATATAGGTCCTTGTGTACACCCTACCGAACTAATTGATTCTTAACTATCGTTGTAGAACAACATATCTTATGACTTAATCCAAGCGATATTCAACGTTCCTTCAACCAACTCATTAGTTAATTGATTTAATATAAATGTGTAGTGACCTGGGTACTACTGCTCTATTTTACAATAGGGAAAGTGCATAAAAAAATTTAGAGTGGGCGCTCTGCATACTTTCAAAAATAAGCTGTGTCATACTCAGAGCCACACTGGACACAAATCGGACCATCCTGCATAGAATCACTCCAACCTATTCATGAGTACTTTGAGCGTTTTTCTTTTCCTCTCAGGTTTATGTTTCATGATAGCCCATATACTGATGGTAGGGACAATCCTGATTGTTATTAATTACATCTATTCTATAGAGGTGTGTCTGGGGGAGTGGGGAGTGGGTCTGCCTTTGCGACGGAATTGGGGTTGGAGGGGGGAGTGTGGGGGTGGGGGTGGGGGGGCGTAATTACAGTCCCCAGTACTGGCTGGCTCGGATTGCTCGGTGTCGCAAATGGAACAGAAGCGGGCAAAACAAAATTAAGAATCCAAAAGAATAATTTTCACAGCCTTAATTCGTTCTGTTGCCTCAACACGTTAGTGGGAGCTTGGTATCTTGATTGAAATCTTTGAAGTAAAACCCCACACTCATCGGCTGGGTGTATCAGGGGACCGATACATGCTGCCAATTCTGACTCAGTCTCTGAAATAGGTTTAAACCATTTTGCCTGATGATTACGGCGTAGTGGTTCCCAGGAAATGATACACCACAGTGGCCGTATTATATGCCCATTCCGATGGAACTGAGACGATATCCATAGAAGTATAATGATTCTGCGAAAATAATCATATCATTCTTTTGTTAAATATAGGACTTGCCACGGTCATCTAACATGTCCAAATGAAATTAGTTTCGTACGAGATGCCCTGCGATTTCGCGGAAATTCATCATCAAATTGGCCTGGGAAAGAAACCATTACAGCTCGTAATAAAAGGTTTCAGATTAAAAAAATCAGAAATGATTGCAACTTAAGCGGGCTGACTGTTATTTATCACGGTGGTATAGCACTCTTACGTGGGTGGGTGGACATGCATGCAGTTCCAGGTATGGCCAAGGGATCTGTTTCATTTAGAATGAATATGATTCGGTAGAAGAATAATGAATTATTTATGGGGGTAAAGGAGGACATCTATATAGATTAGGTATATCACGAGGAGAAATAATTAGATCTAAACGGGATTTAAGAGAAAAAATATCCGGCTTTGAAACAATTTATAGTAGACAGATTTCTGGCAAATCATATTCCTTCCACCTTTTTCAGTAAAGAGAACACACATTCTCTTCCATTAACAGTGTGCGTGGCCGTAACTGATCAACGTTCTCCCCGAGACCAAATAACGTGTTGTTAGCATGATGTTCCCTGGGATTCGCTATTTTTGCAAACCGCGCTGCTTGCATATGGTACACAGGGGATTGCACAATATTTGGAGAGATAGATTTGATGGCATGAGCACCTGCTATTATGTTGCATTCCTTGCTTGCTCACTATCAGAGCAATATGCAGGATAGAAGATCCAGGGACGATAGAAGAAGATCGTCTTGTATTCTAGAATGACCAATAGGCCTACAGTAAACACATTTTATCCTCTAGTAGTTTTGGTATAGCTGGTTCTCATAGTATCTTTTCAGTAAGTGATAACAGCATTTCTATTCTTTTATCACTAAGGTCTTTATTGTAATCTTGTCAGTATACATTTAGTGGTACACTTCTGACATTGTCAGTTCTTCCAGTGCATGCGGGGAAAGGGACAGCAAAATAGAAAATGCAGACTGAGTAGTTAAGTAGAAATAGAACCATATTTCTAAGGCTACATTAAATCTTTTTTTGTTTGTTTTTGTATTGACTTGTGCAAATACCAGGCTTTATTTGTAACATAAAATCTTAATAATTATGGAGTACAGGTATGACTGTTACGGAAAGTTAATTAAAGGTATCATTCACATAGTTAACCACTACCTGTCGGGTTGAAAGAACTCTTAGTGTTACATAATATATGTTAGTATCCAATATTATATAAAGTATATTAATTATCATTGAATTTCTTTTGTAACAAAAGTGTTCAGTAGAGAAATATATCGGCACTGGGATATTGAAACAATTATGAAATTCATCATTCTCTTTTATATACATCCTCACAGTTTTAACTTCCCATTCCGTGAAAAGAGTGGAATGATATTGCCTTCTTGTTAAAGGTATAGACAGTTTAAAGTTTTATGATCGTTAATCAGAGTCATTCAACGAGAAACTTCAGAATAGTTATAATGTAAATAAATGTATTTATGTGTAGCCTGTAATACATGCGACAAAATCGGTCCTGTTATGATCCATACGCCGCAGCTCAACTATTGATTGTTATGCTGTCCCCATGAAGATAAAGCAGTTTTATATCTTGAGGTTACGGCTTCATATAAATGTATTCAGAACAGCTGTGGCAAAGTTGTCAATGTTAATCACCTGCTAACAGCTCCATACCTCCATTTTCCATATCTCCCCGCAATGACACTAGCCCTTATTGATTTACCTATCTACACTAACCGCATCCTATCTCTAGATGATCTATTCGCCCATCCGCACACACTCGCATCCCTCCCCAAACTAAAGTCTCCTAATATGCTCCTAACTAGTCTCTCTCACACATCCAATCCAACAAAACTTCTATAATACCCCCATATTTTCCTTGGTAATCATTGTTGCTGCACACGACTATGACTTTGCGATGAATGAGTGTTCGGCTTTGGTGTTTACCCGTATTCCTCTGGGTATGTTATGCATACCGAGGCACCACGGGGAATAAATAAATGACATTCTACCGCCTATTCATCACAAGGACATCATATGAAAAAGGCAGTGCTGTGATAGACAGTTGACTCCCCCCTGACAATGGCATTAGTCATGCTTAGCAGCAACATGTAAACATTATCGCCTTTCATGTAAAAGGAACATAATTGCATCAAAATTCAAGTGCTAATTTGCATCCAAGGCTAGTTCCTCAAGATTTAAAATGCAGAAGACATTGTGTTGTGAAATGTATGGTCATATGTATGACATATCGAACAAGAGCATCGATATTGCGAAGTGTATGACGTGGAGGTTCCATCTGCTATACATATTCAAGGACGTTCCAGCAAATAAGGCCCATAGCATGTGTACATTCAATAGAGATTATCTACACAATTAAAGATTGTCTCCAATTTAACCCCGGTTTTGTACTTTATATTTGGCATACTAATAACTTTAGGGGCAAATATTGACTATGACTCTACACATATTGATATAATAATTATGACTGTGATATGTACATCATTATTCGTATCAATACTCACTGGGTCAGTTGAAAAAGCCTACCTGGTGATGTTGTTAACCCAACTTAAGGTCCTAATCCACTAAGCCAATTATCATACGATTTTGCGCCGCAGTGGACTCTTTTCCACTGGGCTGTGTGAGAATCGCATGAGAATCGGCTTAGTGGACAAGGGCCTTAAAAAAATTTCTTTTGAGAAAATGATAGCTTGAGCAAAGAGCCTATTCTTCACCCGAAGCGCCATTTGTACCCATTTGTTCCCCATGTTTTTAGTGTCAATATGATAAATTTAGACATCTTTCATCGAGAGTAAGTAAGACACCAGGGTTCAAGTAGAGGGATGTGTTCTAAGTTTATGGACCTGACTTAGTGGAATGCATTTCCTGGAGTGAATGATAAAAATGGGCCCATTGCATTTAAATAAGCTCCTTAGCAGTCTTAAGGGCCCAGTTCACTGAGCTGATTCTCATGCGATTTTGCGCCGCAGAGGACTCTTTTAGACTAACTTCGAGACAGAGAATCGGCTTAAAGGACTAGTATACTATAGGCGCTTTACTTAGTCAAGCGGCCCCGTGTATGGATCTGGATAACACAATATGACAACACAGATTAAAGGAATAAAACATGAAATTTGGATTTACAAAATTTAAATCTTGCTTCAATCATCGAACCATATTGAAGCTCCACACCCTCCATTCAATACCCATGTTCAGAATTATTATGTTGTCTTCTGTTGTGATTTAATATCACACCTGACTCAAGTTAGAAATAGAAATCATTTCTTAACCCTTTAAGGGCAGAGGGTCTGATAAGGGAGGTTGTCTTTTAAATTGTCCCTTATTGTGGCCGTACCAAGCATTATAAAAACGAAAAAATCTTTTTAATACTCCAAATATTAGTGAAGTTATAGTCTTTCAAAGTTGCCTGCCTGTTAAATTTTGAGCTAAACTACTTAGCCTAAGTGACTTTTTAAAAGGAGATAGATGATGTAAAAGGCAATGATGTCTAGACAGTGAAAATTAATCAGGACAATGCCACATAGTCTTTTTATCACCATTTTGCTGTAAGAAATGCGATTTGTACTGAGTAAATTGCACATGAACCTAAATTTTCTGCTCTACTTGTTATGAGTTGTAATTTAGAAATTTCATGTTTTATGTCACCATAGCAACCATTTACCAGATATACACCTTTTCAATTGAAAAAAACGGGCTGTTTGGTTGCCATGGAAACCAATCTAAAGGAACCATTTTCAAAATCCATCAACTTTTACGACCATTCATTTTATTCAGCATGAAAAACTGAATGAATGGCATTTTTTCAAAAAAATAAATTTAGATTTCTTTTTTTTCCAATTTAAGAATGAATATTGCATAAATAGAGTTATAATTCTTCCAATTTAGCCACAATCTATTATGGACACCAAATTTTCTGCATCTACCAGGCACAAGAACATTTTTTTGATTATTGGTCCTTACAACATTTGGAACACATTGACATAGGAGGAAGAGGGTAAAATAGCAGGTTTTATTAAATGAATAGCATGTCTTATAGGCAATATTATGGGGAAAATGACCCAAATAATAGTGCATAAATGCACTACTCGCCCTGATAGGGTTAAGCTTCACGTAGATCTGATATTGTAAAAGGACCAGCTCAAAGATGATCCACTCTCAACTTGGCATTTTGTTATTAGATAAGAGAAACCATGCAGGGAAGGTTAGAGCATTGAAATGGGGAAACCAGTGATCGGACCTCCTCATCTCTCCAGCTAGTTCCGGCTCAGTCTCATATAACTCCTTGTATCAATCTCTCATCTCCATAAACAGTGAGAGTTTTCCTCTAGATTAAAGGTTAAAATAAACATTTTAACAGTTTGAACTTCACTATGTACTTAAAGGAAAAGATTGCCAGCCAGGCTTGTTATTGATATCGCAGTGAAAACTTCAGTAAACCCATGACAAAGACCCTCTAGAGACCTGGGGCCCCTTGTTAAGATTGTCCTTCCTTAGCTAGTTTGCCTTGCTAATCAGGTGGTTAGGGAAGGAATGTGACATATGGGTAATGGCACCTTTTATTTCTACCGAAGGAATCTCTTACGTAAGCGAGGAAAGAAATCTTAGTAAGGAGCATTTTAAGTAAGAATCTCTTATGCAACAGGTCCAAGATATGAACATAGCTCTTCATCTATAGTTTGTCGTATCTGAGCATTGAGGCTGTGTTATGAATTTCAATATCTATGTTTTTACTGTTGTGCCCCTATGATTGAATTAGATTGAGAACTTTCAATTACTAATTTGATAACATATTTGTTATTGCACGAACGTTGTAAGTTTATTTCCACCATTTCAATACTTTCAATAAAGTCTTTTCACATCTTTCCGTGCATTGGGCTGACCTGTTCGAATCATATTCCGGAGACCGGGCTACAAAGATATTCCATTCCATTTCCTGAACATTGTCAGTCGGTATTTATGTGCCTGGATGTTCATTACATTAATTGAAGCCATTAATCATAGACTTGGGAACTTCCAAGACAAATAAGGAGTCCCATATGCCAGCTAGACAAATCGCTAGCTGACTGCCAGCAAAAAGTGATCGACTCTATTGAAGTCTTCTCAAATCTTGTCTGGCGTCCAGATGCGAAGTATTTGCTATATTTAATTAGCAGCTGATTAATGACTGCCGCACTGTGTACTCTAGTCAAATTTGACAAAAAAACATGATTGAATCTCCTCCATTAAATAATGATTAGACGTTAAGAAATGATTTTGTCATACAGTCCCTACATTATACTGTAGGTAACACAAGGGTTTTTTAGATTTTCAATTAAGCTTTTGTCTGGCGATATTATGCCTATCCGCATTTAAGCTGCAGTATTCATTGAGATGTATATATCATTTACGCCCTAAAACAAGTATAATACACACTTGGTTTGCCCCTGGTTACATTACATTTAATTGTCCGGGAGGATAACAATGGTCTTTATAGGTCTTTTGTCTCTGGTAACGTATATATTTACCATAATCAATATGTATCTTAGAAATCAGTCTGGCACTTGTCGTTTATTGCTAGAGGCCGAGGGAGAAACTTACTTATAAATGTGTTATTCATTAAGTATTTGACTTTTGATACATCGAGGATAGTTCTAGTACAAAGGGCATTGAGTACTAATGAAGCTTTTTTATGGAACATTTTACTTACTTTGAAACGTGCAATACAATGTTGTTATTTAATTTCATCCTCACAAACTGCCACTGAGGATGCATCTCATACTTCTTTCTTTCGTAAGAATCCCTACCATAGGGTAAATTACCAAAATATAAGGACAGTGTATACCTATTGTCATTCCATGTCCGCGTCTTAGTTAGTCACGAAATCTCATGAAATGTTATCAGCTTAATTATATATATATCCGATAGACACATTGATATATGAAGTACAGAGGAGCACTATTTTTCATTCAATATATTTTCTTGAATAAGTGTAATGAATGGGAAAGAAGGCTAAAGCACCATCGCTCATTTCAAATGAAATAGAAAATGATCGAATCATCATAGAGTGCTACTGAAGTGGACAGAAAGTTAACTGGTTTTAATCTTGATTGATCATTGATGGGTCGTCTCTTCAAGTGACATCATTCCACATATCTACAACATAATTGAACTTTTACTGATAGAATTATGTGGCAGTATACTACCATCTGTATGATTTGGGAAGAGGAAATTCACTTAAGTCACTTTTTTAAAAATAGCGAGAAGACATAACAATATTCTATCTTCGAGTGAATAATTACGACAAAATTTAATCTCTGTTTTGGGAGTATTGCAGTAAGGAAAGGGTGTAAAAATGGATTCTCTAATGATGAGCACTTAGCTAGGACGAGAATTTCTGTCGCAAATTGAGCTTCTCCTTGCCAGATTCATTATTTCTCAATCATCAATTGCATACACTGGGTCTTTCCCCGAGAGGGAAATCCAATTAACTTGATAATAATATTAAACGATACTTCGGTCAGCTACATCATTAGGTTTTGTCTTTTTTAATAATCTTAAATAGCTACCGAGGTGATATATTTAAACCATATTAACTCTTCACCAGTTGCAAACCTCCCCAAATCCCCTTGACGATACACACATATATGTATCGTCGTATATGTCCTCCTGTTCTCACTGATCGAGGTACGTCCAGAAAATTTGCGAGACAGCTGCTTGTGGCAAGAGCAGTGAGGCTTTTCTTGCAGTTTCTGTGGAGGAATGTTCCCTCATGCCTGAACACTTACATTCAAATTTATATCAGGCTATTTTCAACGCTTACTCCTGTTCAATGGATTTGAACATCTGTTAGGGCAAGCTCCATGTACTTGGTGCACTTCTGTCCTCTTTATATCCACAATAAAGAAGGTTTAAAGCCACATAAATGTCAGGTTGCATCAGCGTAATCCCACTTGTAATTCAAACAACAGGTCAATATTTTATGAAGACAAACAACCAAGTGCTAAACGTAGAAACAGGAAAGATTCTTGATCGTTATTACTAAATAACAATCTTGTTGAATAACAAAAAAATAGAATCATCAATGTCATGCAATTGGAGATAACTTGTCCTTATTTGGGATGTGAATCAGGAACTGGAGACGCTCTATAACATAAACAGATCTGATGCCCTATGGAAACAACGTCAGCATAGGTTTCCATCCATTACAGGTAAATCTCTTAATATCTGAGTACTAACAGGATAATCCCTACATATGGCCGGATAACTATTTCATTATTTGAAATGAATTTCGATTTATTACTTATACTTACCTACTTACTTACTTGTTATACTTAGTATTACTACATATCTAATTCAACAACCAATGGTTATAATATTATGTTTACAAAGCGTTTGGCTGTTCTTTATAGGGAGTACAAAGGTAATTGCATAGTTCAATTATATTCTTTTGTCTCCAGTTCTTCTCAATTATCCTCGAACCGGTATCCTTCTGACACCATGCACCATCTGTCTGGTATTATATAACCATGCAAAACCTACCCGTTACAAGATTATGGTAATGAAACTCTTGCTATATATGTATGTGAGGCGACAGTAGCAGATGATATGTACCTTATCTGAGGCTGCTATCACGTCAGTGAATATGTCACCGTGGTCTGGATATTATCAGACTATATTAGTATTAGCATGATAATCCCTATGTCACACTTATCTTCACCCATCTGGGGGACATCAGTAATTATTAGTGCCAACTTACACTTCGCCAGCTTAGAATGGTGGCTCTGGGATGTTGTCCAGACTCTCTGTTACACAATTATCTTCTCCAACCTTGAGCGTTGATGGAAAAGCTATTCTAGCTTTGGGATTGGCAAGGTGGACCTTTGAGTAGGTGGATAAGGCGGGAGCGATGCTGTTGCTAAAGCTGTTATAGCGTCTAGGAAATAATGACTGAGATTATTTTTCGCATGTGAAGTGTGGCAGTGTGCAGGGTAGTTTGCGAGTGGTAACAAGTTTAGTCTTTTGGAATGAGTAGAACACCAATCTCCGCTCATGTGTGTAGATCCTATTTATTCACTGATAATTCCTACTTTAAAGGTAAATACCGCTGTCCAGGGTTCAATGAAGAAGACACGGAATCATGGAATTTTTCTTAAACTTTGACCTGAGAACGAACATGGTTGGGTGAACCAATAAAACATCGACTTCCATAATTATAATGAATGGTAGTAAATTTCAGGGGTCCCTAAAATAAAAAATAATACAGTAACATCCTACCTTCTTTTGCTTTTTATATTCACCCAACCATGTTTTTTCTCAGGATAAAGTTGGACAAATATATATTGTTACTCCTTTTTCATGCATTTCTTTTTGTTTTTAAACCATTTTTATTCAATATGTCAACAAAGAACCTCTCTCTGTCTCGGGGGGGGGGGGGGGGGTTCTTTGTTGACATGCATTAGCTCCTTGAATGCCCGCCTGCAGCAGTGCTGACGATGCTGGTATTCACCTTTAAAGCTGCAGCCTCAGATATCATCTGTCAAAAACTGAAGAAATTGTACTATTTATTCCATTCTTTTCCAACCCTATTACCAAAGTTTTGAGGATTTTGTGGAGGATGTTGTCCGTTTGTTTTTTCTAGAGGCCTTCATAAAAAGTCCACATCCTTTCCTCCGATGACTTCACTTATTATCGCTCACCGGCGGTCGTTTTCTCTCGAAAGAATCAACTTCAGATTTTTGTTTAAAGATACAGCTTCAGAATATTGATATTTTCAGCCCAATAAGTCATGGTATGAGTAAATGTGGTATGACTTCTTTTGGTCGTAATAGCTGCGAACATATCATTCATAGGGACGAGGGAAATGCTTCATATCGTGAGTCAAACAACAAGCTGATGTCACTTTCTCCGGTTTTTAAGCAACATTTCGGTTTTATCAAAGATATGTAATAACGTCACCATGTACATGATCAGCGTATTTCCAGTTTTACAGAACGTGACATTCCTAGCAAATCCCTAAATTGAAATGCTACCAATAGTCATGCACCTCTAGGATCCCTAAGAACTAGTGGCAATATCTGGGTATAAAAAAAGAACTCGCAGAGTCTGGCCACAATCAAGAGAGAATAAGACTAGTTTTCATAGGCAAAAGGTCCATTGCCTTTAAGGCTGACCTCAACGTGTCTATTCTACATCCAACTAAATGGACCTAGAACTGACTATTGACCAATGGAAACGTTGATCAACTTACCATGGACGGATGCATAGCGACGGTAGCACGTCACAGGGAAGGATGGTCAAGAATGACCAGTGGTCATCTATTATTCAGATGGATGTGTCTCCCCTGCTCTAGGGATGGGTATAAGTTAGCAGAGAAAGAGGTTCTGCAGTGTGGATGGGGTAATTGGGCTTGTTTAATGGTGCCAAGGGCCTGGGGGTAAAAGGTCTGAGTCACAGCATTTTATCCTTTCTTATCTTCCAATAGAAAAGCCCTGAACTAGATATTCTATTCCCAGTGGTCAATGTTGGCACTACAGATAGAGAGAATATCTAACACTAGACTAGAACATACTCTCTTCTGCCAGAGCCAGGTGCTTCCTTTCTATCATCATTAACATAGTAAAGCTTTGGTCGCACGAAATAGCGTCTGAATAATTTGCTGACACACAACATTATACATCACAAATTGCGATCACCGGATTTTCTCAGCCTGATTATGTCAGAGTCTGTCTGGTTCACTATAGTGACCATTCTACAATAGTAGCAATATGCTTCTGTTGAATGCAGTATTTCCCTGTGTATAGTCACACATACTAGCTAAGATGAAACATTTGTGTTTAACCTGGACAACCCAAGGTTGGGTTCGAATCCAAAGCTTTCCAAGCAAAACATAGTTCTCCTCCTCCTAGTAGAACGTTACAATTATAGGGAATTGGAAGAAACACCGGAAGGAGGGTTGGCATGTATTGACATCAGGAATATGTAAAAATATTCTTAAAACTTTAGATATAACACTGCGTTCTTAACAGTAGACACTCACCCAGGATGTAGTGGCAATGCTGATTAAGAGACAGCTGATTATATACCTGCCGTGTGTAACAAGCAAAAACGCTTGGAAATGTATTTGTTCTTCAAAAGACGGTAGAATCAATCGCTATTTATAGTACTAATCTGATGCGATGAGACCTGGAAGCACTTTCTAATTTGTGCATATATTTTGTACTCGGGAATATAATGTCTTTAATATAATCATCAATATGGATTTAAGAAGATTTCAGTACACATTGGCCATCAAGTATTTGGAGATATTTATAATAACCTAAATGAAAAGAAACTTACAGAAATGGTTTATATGTCTATTAAGAAATCTTACCCCTTTAAGGATTGTAAAGTCTGGAAAACCTTTTATTCATTTGAAAAATAATAAATCATTTTATTGTCTGCGTTGTATATATATCCAATTAGGACGCTTATACACTTAGTAAACATTGCACTATATATTTTACTATTAATCTTATAAGTTCTTGGTTTGGTAAAACCTAAAGATTATCACAGCAAGGTTTAGCAGTGTACTATTATTCGTAGATGGAAGCCACTGAAACCCCACAATAGTGGGAGTCACCGTAGAACTGAGATCTTTGAATATTCTTTTGATCGAATAAACATAATTATTAATTAATTAACCAATCAATCAATCAAAAAGGCATTTGATTCGGTAGGCCATGATATATTGAGATAGTAAAATAGGGGGTTATTACGCTTCAAACGGCCCTTAATTAATTGATTCTCTTATGTTCAATATTTACATCAAAGGTGTTTATACATTAGTGAAACAAGCCCGGGTCCAATCATATACAGAAGATGTCATAGTTGTAATAGATCCCTCAAACTGTTAGAGCAAGAACTGCAAACTGACCTCAATAATGTCCATGTATGGTGTAAAGCTAACAGAATTTGGTCAAATACAGAGGACTTCAGAAATGACTCTAAAATGAATCACCATGACATTGGGAGCAACAAGATTGAAAATACCGGCACCGATATACATACTTCAAGGCTTACGTTTAATGTAAAATTCTTACGTTCTGAATGCATATCAAAAGCTAACTAAACGAAATTTAAGCAGATTGCAACGTCATAACATCTATTTTACTATTATAAAGAAAATTGCAATCCCTCTGGAGCTGTAAAACTTATATTGACACCATATATAACGCAGGGACTAAAGGAACTAGATAAACGAACAAATGTGGAGAACAATCATGAAGAATTATCACTTTCATTTCTAAGCAGAGAATGAGAAGCACATATCTTGTCATAATATATTCTAAGATACATCGCATGTTGACACATCTTATGTCGTGTGATGCATCTTATATCGTACAATTTCCTCTTATGGTTATGAAACATTCTCATGACTAAGGTATGGCAAATAGTAAATGAGAAGATTTACTTAGAATGTTTCATCCCTGAAAAAAGTAGCAAGAGTTGATGTTATGAAACGGTATAAACGTATACGATACATGACACGTTAAGTAATCATATAGCAATATTAGCTCAATTCGTATTTATTTTAAAGGAAATTTTGCTCTAAAGTGGTAATAATTTAGGGAAGTGAAAGGTCTCGAAAGTTTATGGAGACCCTCAAAGTCTATTTATATAATATTGTTCAATCATTGTTGGCACCCATTGTGTGGCAGCCAGGAAGTACTACAAATGCAATTGGGACAGTACTATGTCTGTGATCTTTTTAAGGTAAAATTAGAAATAAACACAGTTATGTATACAACATGTGGCACGAACATTTTTTCTTTAAAATTGCTTCGTCCAGAATGGAGTTGTATGATTAAAACTAGAATGTTGCCGATGCAAGTCTCGGATATAAAAGCTGATGACTTCTACTTATGGCGCTACTTCAAACACTACCAGGATGACAAATGGTGATTAGTTTCACTCTGTAATACTCACAGTTTCCACTAAGTCTCCCAAGGCCATAATCTGAAAGTATAGGAATTTTGCAATTATATAACCCGACAGCTCTGATGACAGACATCTAAAATGCCATAAATCATGGCCATGTGAACATTCTCACTCGCGCACTGGGTCTATCTGTGTGATAAACTTTATGATTTATGAAACTATACACACACCGCGTTGGGTAAATCCCATTCAAGGCATTATTCCTTTTGATATTAGACTAAGTATGGATCTCTATTCCAGCCTGATGGAAATCCATCTGATTTAAAGTCCTAAATCATGTTGGGACAATTGAAAGCCACCATATTAATATCTATTATATCATCTAAAATACACAGGTTATTTACTGGTCTTTATTCCCTGGAATGTACTGCGTTTTTGTATTTGTTAATAAGCTCTCGCACATGAGACGATATTTTCAGCTTATACATAATTACAGTAATATACATAGTAGAGAAAAAGTAAACGTAATATTTTTCAAGACGGATTAGCTCATGCTCATGCATTCTATACCTGTTTCTACGTACTTTGCCATATCAAGGCTGATTGACGAAATGCAGTAGTAAGAGTAAATACCATAATAATAAAATAAAAATAAAATAAAATACAAAAACGACAGCTAGTGACATGGGATGAGTGTCTATGAAGGGTTGGCGCCGTGTGTCATAGGGCACATTGATTCGAATAGATTCTTCTAGACACAGTTTGGTCCACTCTCTACCATAAGGAACTCTACCACATTATATAAATATATATGGGAAAAATACAAATAATAAGATAATGATACTAGGGTCACATATAACCTGTTGTATAAAACTCCTCCCAGTAGGCTACAACCGTTTAACAGTTGTATCAATTGTTATTATTTGCTTTAGGGCATCAGGACATGCCTTGTTTTAGTAGGTTCAACTTAGTTGCCCAAATCCTACATTCAGACGCTTATTTCAAAGCTTAAAGTATGATTACCATCTGCAACATCCCCCCTCGGATATTCATGAAATTGAATTTGCCCCGAGAATTAATTCAGAGCCATTATTAATTCTAGTATTTTGTAAAGGTCAGACATCAATCATTCCATTTGGACTTGGGCTCAGCACACATCTCTCTCCGGTTAGAAATGGAAAATTGTTTTCATTACTGATAAAGGTAATTAGTTTAAGATCACAATCTCTATCAATCAAATGATCATCTCCCAAAACCTATGCTGTTTTGTTTCTACTGAAATGACTCTCCGGCTTCTACTTGTAGCTCGTCCGTTCAGTCGTACACCAGCTTCCTGCGCGTGCTGTCTCCCATCTCTGTTTTTCAGGATGGTTGAATTATTTGTATCTCCTCCATCAAACTTCTTAAACCACTTCACATTACATTGAATAGCGGGGTTACAGACAACAGCCCACATATAATTCGCATGATTATGGAATAAATTTCGGTAGAATATGAACATTCATATGATTCAAACCTGAGGAGATGCTGTAGAAGTCGCAGAGAGTTTTATTACGTCTATGGAATTCAATTATTACATTTGTGATTGTGAAGAGATGGAAAAATATTCATTATATATTCATCTTTCGTTTTGGTATTTTATACTAAATTGTAAGTTATCATTTAGGGGGATTGCTGCACTGTTTGAATTATGAATTTGGCGCTTCCCCGAATATTCTAGTCCAATCGCTCCAATTGCCCTAAATTCAGTCTAATATCGGAGTCATCTTCATAAAAGTTCTTCTTACTTGCCTTCCTTCCTTTCTATTTATGGCAATCAGGGATCCCCAACATAATATATGGTAAGGCCTCGCCAGCCCGTACAGTAGTATTTACCTCTGAGGTGCTGGACGTCATTGACATATTGTGGACTGCATTGTGAACGCAAAATCAACACTAGCAGGCATCAGAATCTGCCAATATATTCCTATCTGGGCCTGATCTGCGCCCCTCCATAAACGGTAAATCGGCTAATGGCTGGTCTAGTTTAATAATGCTCTTCTGGACAACATTCGATGGTCGCCATCAGATCGCAAAGCAGTTTTCTGAGTCGTGAGAAGACTTCAGGCTTTAGTCCTAATATAACTATCAACGGAGCAATGTGCTATGTGTTCCTGTCATAGGCATCACTTACCCATAGATATCTAAAGTCACAATTGAATTGTAAGGAGGTTTTCATAATAGGATCTCTTAACCTAATAAATCTACTTCCTCCTTGAATCGAAAAGCCGAACATTATTTCAATACGTCCCTATTTGGAAGTAGAATTACCACTGCCTACTACGAGTGAGTAAGGCTATATAACAAGTTACAAAACCATAACAATGATTTATAAATTACGATAGGTTCATCCGAGAGGAATTTCACCATATCGTTTATTCTCTATTAGGTAATAATTATATAAGAATGATGTCTTTCAATAATAAGTTGAGAATTGAAAGCATAGTGAGGCGGTGCGCGTTTAAAACTGGTTCAATTTTTCCAGCTTGCATGGACTTAAAACAGCACCCAATCAAATACGGACAACAAAGCACTGCACCCTGTTTTGGAGTGTTGTCTGACAGTGTCATGTCTTCCACCAACGCTTCCTTCCGCTCAAGGCCAAAACGCACTTCCTCTCTGGCCAAACTATTGGCAACTCAGCAGCTTTGGGACTTTTGTCAGTTATATAGCACAATCCGAGCTTTTCCAGAAATGTTGTATTTCATCTGCTTCAGTATTGTCTAACTATTATTTGATGAGCAAGACTTTCACTAGGTTGACAGAAATCATTTGGAATCATATAAATTTGAGCAAAGCATTGGATTCTGTGGTTCCAGGAATTATGTTAGAAAAGTTAAGCGACATAGGAATTAATGTTCTCCAATGCGATTGGTTCAAGTCATACCTTACTGGAAGGGCACAGAAAGTTAAACTAAACAATGTGGTATCAGACATAAAAGTATCCACTACGGCGTACCTTCAAAAACAAAATTTAATATTGATTCAATTTAGAAAATGAAGGAAATCAATATTTGTGCGGTAGGTTATATTGTATTTGTCTGAATCTTTATTTTGTCGGACTGGTACAAACATTACAAAACTGACACAGAAATGTAGTTTTGAGTGAACGATGATCTATCCTATTCCAGTATCAATCAAAGTCCTGGTTTGAATGAGGCCACCCGGATGCTCACATAATCTATAGATCTACACATTCATGAGCGTATTAAAAGTACATTGCCCTTCTCACTCTCTATGTCATTGGTGCATGTACCGCGTCTGACACTGTATTGTATACGCTATGTTCAGTAAATCTCCTTTGAATATGAAGTTACGAGACAGGAAGGAAGCAATAGGAAGAATATATATAGCCCAAGGAGGAAGCTATGATGGACGTACACACAAATAATAGCTCGACCTCGTACAGTTGATAGGGCTTAGATTGTGGTGCACTGATCTTAAGATCAAAGTATCTCTAAGGGGGATGAGAGAACTGCTGTGTCATCTTATCAATGATGGGTCCCTACTGATCCTACCCATGGGATTAATGTATGGATTTCTTTAATACATCACTTGTCACTTGGGTCGGTGGAGTTGAGAATAACAAGGGATAAATAACAAGACCTTGCGTCAAATAGCTTCAATCCCTAACACACATATATAATCTTATTTAAAGGCAGCATAGGACTTTGTATTCTTATATCGGATTGATTGTCTTACTGTGTAGAAATGCCACTATCACTATCTATATATCCTAAAATAGTATACTGGTAGCGTCGGGAGGACCAAGAAAGTCAGGTTTGTACACAGCTATTAGTAGGTACTGTATATTGGGGAGGATAACGTTCAGACAAATATTGGTTAAAGCAGCATTCACTGCGAAATCGACCAAGACCAGAACTATTTTTCTCAATCCTTTCTTCTAAATACTTAAGGACGAATCATTGGTATCTCTTATGTTTTTCGTGAATTGAGGGCGTTTACCTTCACATAAATTTACATTATTCTATATGTTACTCTTCTACAGTAGGAATTGAGGATAATTTATTTGTCAGCAGATGGGCTTAAATCTGCACATGACCTAAGGCCATCTGACTTTTATATGATATGTTTGTCTATGCAGTAATATTGTTAATTTCAGCGAGGATTCCCTATGAGAGCCATACTGGAAAGAGTGGGATTCTGGTGTTCACCGAAATTAATAATTTTGGTGGTAATTTTTCCCCCACATTTGCAATTTTCAACTTTTGGAAGGGTTGCAAATGAATAGACCTCAAAATACAGTTTCTGTTGGAAATTAGCTGGTACAAGGTAGAACTTTGCCTATTTTATTATGAACGACTGACCCAAAACGTAGGTCTAGACACAATTAACAGGTTTTGTGAGAGAATAAATGAATTGCCTTCCCTACGCTTACTCACATGGGCTTTCCACTGGTTGAGAGCGAATAATTTACTACAGGATGGAAGGCGCAGGAGCGGTTGCCTCATCCAATGTTTTTTTCCAAACATTTTTCCTTTTTATCCTGCACCACTAATCTCCCCTTCCCAATAGATGGCCCCTGTCATTTACGTTCAACTGAGTCCCCTATAGACGGCATAAAGATCATATACTCACTCATCCCATCCACAAACATCAGGACCAGGATGACAAATGTCTTTTATGTAAATAATCCAAATAAAGGGTTCGCTTTACACGAATATGGTCCTGCCATCATGTCAGACATTTGGAATAGCTTTACTCATCTCCCATCTTCCCTATACTGCCTCCTAAACACATTTGGCGGGAAACTCAGGAACAAATCATGATGAGGTGATTGATGTGCCTTACGTAACAGCTAATATATGGGCCTTCATGTTTTACCACACCTTTCCTTTTCCTTGAATAAACAAGCTGGATGCACGATCAATGTGGAGGATACCATGCAGGACGGCGGCGGCCCACTTTATTACTGCACATAACTTGCCTACCAGAGCCAGGGACGGCAGCAAAGGTTGCATACTGCTGTTGTTCAATAAAACTTAAAGCTGCAATCTCTGGTAATGGTGGTCAAACACTAACTTTATAGATGTTCTACTTTTTATTACATTCTTTTCCAACCCAATCTAAAAGCCATTTAACCAACGTTTTTTAAAGGTTTTGTCCAGTTGTTGTCGCTACAGGGTTTCATGAAAGTCCACCTTTATATTTCGGAGACCCACTCAAATCATTTCCTGCACTGGCTTCATTTATTATCGTTCACTGGCGGCCGCTTTCTCTCGAACGATTCGACTTTAAATTCTTGTATGAACGTTAAACCGCTGCAGAATACTGATAGATTCGTCCTATATATACGTCATATTATGAGAAAATTTGGTAAGATTAATTTTGTTGTAATTGCTGAGAATTCAGCTTTAAAAAGCAATACAATCTCACTTTAAGGGATACAACATTAGAGTAACATTGGGAAAACCTCAGACCGCAGAATTTGCATTGTTTGTGGTTATCTGCTCTGGCTTTGTGTAGGCCTAAAGTTTGTTTCCCATGCATTTCGCGAATTTTCTCAGGTACTAATAACCCATCGTGCCCATCGCGGAGTATGTACATATGATAAGGTGTCTCTCAAGAATGTGCAGCAGTAGATAAGAGTAGTATTTACTTCATATGAGTGAGCCATATTGTAGATAATAACTTTGGCAAAGTTTCAATTTCCCAGGCCATAGATCGTATTTGTTTCATGTCTGACATCAATATTCCCCCGAATTACTCCTCGTTTCTTCGTCACACGTCCTATGAAATATGATCCTTTGTGATAAATGTGAGGTTTTCAGATCAACTTCTCATAATTCCTTGATCTTGCGTGCGTGCCCACCTTACCATTGGAGCCCTCTCATAATTTGTTTTCTTCTGGAAAAGTTATGGGACTCAGTGTGAAGCTTTTATTAGATTTATAAACGTTTTGATTTGATTTCAGTGGAGCCGCAGGGGGATCTTATAAATGTTTTTATCCCTCTCGTTGCTCGAGATCTGTCATAACATTTTATTCCTCCTCTTAGAAAGGCTTAGGTCTAATACAGGAGATTCATTATAACCGACATCCCAGCGGGTCACTACTAACACGCGTAGTAAATGTCATGATTTGAAAGGACTTGAATAAAGGCATGTCCGGGTGGAGATGCCCTTGCTAACATGTGAATTTGAATTTTGGGACTATTAGTGAATGGGGTAATAATCTACCTTTGGAAATTATTCTTTTATGTCAATCCCTGAAGGTTTATAGGTCCAATAGCTTCCAAGGATTATCTCCAAAAGCAGAATATTGTCCCATTCCCTAATTACTTATAATACAATAGCTCAAGTGGAAAATTAATAAAAGTTATATCATGTTTAAAATCTTGAATCCTGAATCCTGAATCCTAAATCCTGAATTATTATTAAAGTGACACTTCTCACTGGTCTGGCCTGGATTCATGAGTAACGGAATGTCTACCTAATTTTCTAGTGTCTGCATGGTACATCTTAACCTAATCTAACTAATCCCTGGTGATCAAAACTATGTAATACATGTACATAGTATATGAGATATTTGGTCAAAATAGTGAGCAAATTCATTTCAATGTGCATGTTGAAATCCAAAAGTCCTGGTTAATTTGGCATCTGGAGTTATGTAATCCCAGGTTGGGCCCCAGGTCACTGCATAGATCTATTCTTGGGTATTGTCAGAGATATAAGGTGGTGATTGGTCAATAAAGATTAAATCAGATTCTTTTCTGTCCATTGTGAGCATGAGGCAGCACCTCATGGTGGCTAAACCTTTTGCTCTAGGAGGCCTGTGACCCATTCATTGCACATATTCAATAATTATTGAATGAAAGCACAATGTTGATACTCTGTACTTCAGATACTGCTATACCTATCCTATACTATTACACTGAAATTTTTTTCAAGAGATTTCATGACTATTGATTTTAATGATAAGAGCCACTTTAAGCCACTGGGTAATAAGTAATATGTAAAGGTTCACCATGTAACATTTAACTTCCATAACAAACCCTGTCCCCATTAATTCTCTGCATTGTCGCCCTTTGTGTTGTATGGAAACGTATCATAAACTAATGGAAAAAACCCCTTTGCAACTTTGAGGGTATACCCAGCTGCTCAACTGATGCACATGGTTGTAAAAATGGCGATGTAACCTGTTCTATGATCCTTATCTTGCTCCTCAGTCCAATTGGTCTAAACTCGTATGTCAGTATTCCATCCTTTGAAGGCCCAGCTCCCCTTTTTACACATCACTGATCACTCTCCGTCACGCCTGATTGGATAGCCCGGGAATCCCTCTAGTAGCCATGTCTCCACCTATCTGCCCGCGGCGATGACAGGTGACTTTTGGGGCCTTTTTCCGATAGACTAAACAGAGAGTGCTTTCTCTCCACCCAGGCATACGTGATGCCTGACTTCCTGCTTCAGTGCAGACAGACGGGGAGAAAAAAGCTGGCACTCTTTCAGCCAATTCATTGAGCACATAATACTGCTGCTGTCACAACTGTCAACGTACAATATAATCCTCTGTCACTTTCTGTCACTTTTATTCGCAACTTGCTACTGACCCTGACCTTGGACTGCTCTAACTCGTACGTCTCGCTGACAGGGAATCCCCCCGTAGGGAAGTTGTGATGTAAACCTGAAATCTCATTCATCTCAGCATAAAGTAGACTCAAACACCTCTCAAATGAGCTCGTATTTCCAACAGCTAACCATCTTCATTCATACCAATCAATGATCTGTCATTCCTTTATTGTATCTTTACACATTTGTTATGTCTTCGCTTTGTTCCAGGGTCTTCATGCAAGTTTGGATTCAAGTAGAAACTTAAAGCTGAAACGTCATGTGATTTCATGTATACATACATGATATCCCATAAATAGAGGGATCTTAACAAGTCCGCATAATCTTGAGTATATATGTCCTGAGTTGTCCGCGAAGCACGGAGCACGGTAGCGCTGAGTGCTTCCACGCGGATTATGCAGACAAGTTGAGATCTCGATTTAGTACATATCAACCACAAGGTAACGTTTAAACACTTTATTTACCAACTGGCATCTAATTCAAAACATGATAACAAGTGCTTAAGTCACGATGAACAACAATAACATCCCCGGTCGCACTGTCAACATCCTGGCCTATTAACCAATCAAATCACTGCCCAGTCAGTCAGCACACGTTGCATTTTATGTCCTGCTATTCCGCTTTGGGTCTGACTAAAAGGTACCGCACAGCACCGAAAACCCACACAGCATCCGCACAGCGCCATCTCTACTTGCACAACTAATATTAGACACACCTCTTCACAGTTTTTCACATAAAATATTCAATCTATAACCGAGAAACTTTAGGATATCAATAATGATTGGTGGAACTCAAAAGCCAGTAGATATGGGATTTATAAGTTGAATAGTTTTACTGTAATTAACTGTTGAATTTGCAAACTGTTCCCGTGATGTTTAAATTAATTTTCTGTAATTTAATCACTTATAATTCTTTAAATAGATCTCACAGTCATCTAATGGATAATTTGTGGAAATTACTTGTGGTTCATTCCGAACTCATGCTAGCGAGAGTGGGCAATTTTATTAAATATTCTGAATAAAATTAGAATCAACGCAATGCCTTATAGTATATATACATGTATTATGAAATGTTATTCAATGCCTATACACAATAGCATGCAAACGATAAATCAAATTATAGTTCATTGCCAAAACATATTCATTCTAATCATCACATGACACAATACAAACACTGCACTAAACAAAACTAATGAATCATAACCAGCTAGTACGTGAACAAAGTCGTTAGTCTTTCATTCAACAGAGTCATCATATTATTTTCAAATATCATCTATTTGGACCAGATTAAGCACAAGACAAGTATAGCGATGGTGCTGTGCGGGTGCTGTTTGGGTTTTCAGTGCTGTGCGTCTTTTAGTCATACCGTTCCGCTTCCATAGGGTTCTATGCTAAAGACTTTGACAGACCTGTATGTTATAAGTTTTCTTATGTAATCATCATCTAATAAAGAAGTGGGGAGGTATTTTCTATAGACTTTCGTTATAGCAGACGTTATAGCAGACTTGCATTGGCGTCGCCATTGCTGTAAGTCATATGACCTCTGATGACGAATCATAACCACTCCCACAACGAGGCGCAGGCCTTGTCCCTGCCTTGCCTGAGTGGACACTTTTTTTCAATTGATTTGAGCCATTATTTTGTATAAACGAATGATGAGCATTGTACAATGGATTGCCTTTTAGCCTAAATATGCCATGAACAAATGCTGGGGAAGGTTTTAAACTATGTAGGGTTAGGGTGAGGCAGGCGAGAGGAGTGAAAGTGTCAAAAGAATTGCTGCTGCAGCTGACATATGATATGATATATAGCGTTCAGTTTCTGTGTGACAGGAGAAGATTTGCTAACTAAAATTGGATCTCTCTGGGTGAGTGAGGGCGTATTTATAATCTGTTTACCCTAGTATGGATATCCCAAACCTCTCACTATATCTATCATATATTTATGCATGCATATTACCAATGCTTCAAATGAAACTGTTGTAAGGTCATTCTGTTTACATATGTCCCTAGCTGGGTGACCACCAGGGTGACCAGCCAGACCGAATGGGCCACTGACGTCATCAATAAACGTAAATTATCACCACCAGTGGCGCTGCTGGTCACCAATATGTCTGCCTCTTTGTAAGAGAGAAACTGACTGTATTTTCTTATGTTTTTTCTGGTAAATATTGCACAAATACTCTGAAAACTACAATGTTTCTGCTATTAAATTTTTAAAAAGAAATCTTGTTTTCATTTAGTGTTTGGGTAGTAGGATGGTTTCCAGTAACCTATAGTAATAAGGTATAAAGTTTAGACAGCCACACAACTGACTTAACCCCTCTTGCTTGAGCTATAGTATTCTCTTATTGCACAGGGTATGCAAATTACATATATGCAATATATTATAATAAAATTACAAACAGACTGAACGGTTATATGAAAAGAAACTACATGTTGCTATATCACAAATCAATGTGTGTTGCCTCGCTAATATCCAACGACAACCGTATTACATGAATGAGCGAATTGCGATGATATTCATGTATGTGATACATTTTGAATTGAAACAGTGTTCTACGGCAGTATTGGTCTTTGTTAATTGTTGTCGCTGTTTTTGTTGTTATTAGGCTGGTTCTGTTCGTGGAGAGGGGTGGAGAGTTCCTCCCTACATGGTTTATTGGCCAATTGATTTGGTTAGAACCTGAATTAAAAAAATAAAGTAACCAGGGGGAAGGTGGAGGTAGTTTAAGTTGCACCTCGAGTCACACATTCTGTTTGTTTGGGTGTGTGCAGCGCACCTGGTTGTTTGGAGATGCTGAAAAATATGGTAATAAAATGAAATTCAAAGTAGACTTTTTAACGAAATTCAGAAATATTAGAGTGAAACAAAACAGAAATACCCTTATAATGATTGTTTATTGAGACATGGTTGGGAAACTGCTGTTCTCATGAGTACATGCAATCCGAGCTGGGGGAGTGACAATGAAGGCAAAAGGAATGAAGTTGATTCAGTGAAAACTAATTAGGTTTGTCTCAGCTTGTGGGCAAAGAATAATTCCAGGAGTGTTTGGAGTAAAGGTAGAAATGCTATGAAGATTCTATTTGCAATTTGAAAGAAGAAGTCATTTTGATTGGCTCATATATACACAGATTATATTGAGAAACCAATACAAATCAATCAAAAATTCAAAATGATTCTCAATATATTATTTTGATCCTTATATGAAAGAAGGCAAGTATTGTAACATATTTTACTTCGATTCTTTACATTGAGTTTCGTGGTCATGACAAGCAATAACAATTGTTCCTGTATATTTCGCACAATGAGTATGAACTGATATTTATCAGCGTTCAAATTAAATATCCGAAATACACCAATAAATTGCTTTCATTATTATAAGCTTTGTATGCAATAATTAAACAGATGGTAAGATCGAATCTCAGAGAAAACTGATTTGTGTTTAATTCCTCTGATGAATGGTGTCCAGGCTGCTAACCTAAGGATTGCAAGAATCTAATTGTTCTCAACAACTTGTTCTCATCATCATTTGAATGTACACATGTCCATAACACTGGCCTCTATAATATCTATAGGAAACAAATTATTTATTTATTTAAAGTGGTTTTATGACATTTTCATTAAAGGCATTGAGGTTGGTGGTGGGGGTGGAGATTTATTAGATGACTATAAATTATTATTTTAAATCAATTAATGTAGGGACATGGGATGAACTGTTTTTTTTTCAGATTTCCGGGTTCAAAACTTATTGGTTGAACGGTTCGTTTCATTGTTCATGATCACCGACTTTTGATGAAAATTTCCTACAATATTTGGTTAGATTTAAAATCGTTCAGCTAAATAGAAATTCTAAATTAAGCAAAAACTCAGGGAAATGTCGCCAGGCGAGAGACGTGTAATTCTCCTGACATATTCCAGGCTATAAATCGCCCATCCAGGGTAGTGACCTTTAATTTACATTGAAAGTTAAAAACCATAAGATGCATATATAAAGATAAAGAGTTATTATGTATATGGTTTCAAGTCTACTTTGTAGCACATCTTGTACTCCTTTGATTTGTTGGTATAATATAGAGAATAATTTGATTGGATACGCATTCATATTATATCATCTATTCTCACGTTAGTTTGTTAACAACATGAAGGGTCTTTTGACAAACTTTTTCATCACTTTTCCTATGTATGTAATATGATCCCTGGGACCTTGGAGGATTTGCCCTTTTCATCTGCAAGTCAGGGACAAATGTATCCAGTCCTTTCAGTCGCATTATCAGTGGTGATGCTCTCAGATTACTTACTTACACAATATATTATTTCAAAGTATCTATACATAATATTTGGAGAATCTTTCATTTTACCAATAATTTAGCATGAGCTTATTGAAATATAGACGTGATTGTATAATTTCTAAATATATAAGTATTTGGTTTCCGAAATCTGTGTTATTTCTGTGTCCAGGAGTGCAATTAATATGTTTTTTCAAGGAAATATGAGGAGATATTAATGTATAACTATTATATGGGGTCTTCTGGGCCGTTATATGGAAACATGGCCAAACATATTGTCATTTAAGTGATCAGTGTCATAAATAGTACAGCATATTTTCACATTGTAGTTATGGATGATATATCATACTATTCTATCTTAAGGTATTCTCCCCTATTGGAAGTGAACTGCTAGGACATGCCTTCATGGAAAAAAGAAATGAAGGACCCTTCTACACCTAATTAGTGTGATTAGAGACGTGTAGAAACCTACACATGAACATAATGATTCTAGACCCTTTATACTTTCCCAATGGCTCTCATGGGAATCACTTTCAATATGAAATGATATTATGACGATATTGAAAGTAATTCTCAGCAAGGGATAATTAAGTATAGTTTGACTTATAGGGCAAATATCAGTCCAATATTTGTATTGCCCAATTCTTGGCTGAATAAAATAAAAAACAATAACAACTCTAAACAGATGTTTCACGCAATAACGTCATTACAATTTTGATCTTTCATGTGAAACCTCCCCCACACAGTTTTTGTTTTATTCCGAACCAATGAAGGGTTTTAAAAATTAGTTTTGAGTAGTGGAACGGTATTCTCACTGATACCCTCATGACCATTTCGGAGTAGCTAATTCCGGGCAATAAAAGTTACCATGTCCCTGTGCTTAAGTGCTTAAATTGGGGCCGATGAGGGGACAATACCAGACAGTATTGTCTTTAACGAATTTCAAATAAGACTTTTGTGGCCTTTGATCTTCGCCCAGGATCACTCTGCCACACTCAGATGCATCAATTTAAACCGAACACAAAACCCGCGAAATTAATTCTCCAATGACCTCACCTTTCTTCATTCCCCTCCCCCATCCACACACAGATCTCAAATTTCATAAGCGTTTTTCATAAGCGTCATGTTATTTGGTCTTGGCGTATTACCGTGTGGCCCCAGGATTGTCAGAAATGGGAATTTACATGCATCCAGTCTTGGCTCACAGCCTCTCTGATCAGATAAGAATGGCATGTCAGCGATCGGACGCCTACTGTTGTAATGGCCTTGCTGGCCCTGGCGTAGATGTCCTAATGGGATTATAATGGCCTTTAGCGGTTTGGAGCGAGAGGCCTTCCCTCTGAGCCTAGTCTGCATATTAGTATAGAGAGTTGTCACACTCAAAATCCTCTTTCATAATAACACGGAGTAGTACGGGGAGACCCGTAATTAAAAAAACTCGGTCCCTGCAAGTGATTTCATTTTGTAACTTAAAACCTTCAAAATGAAGGGATTCCAAGGCACCTGACAGGGTCGGTAGGATTACAATTAAAAAGGTGTTAATTACTATTACCAGTAAAACATTTTAGGTCTGTAAAAAGGCTTGCCTCCATTAAACAAATGTCGCTTCTGTATTTTACAATCTAAGTTTGCCTCCAAAACGGGTGTAGGATTCTATTCTACCTTGCAATGGATATTCCAAGACTATTCTATTATATGCCTTTCCTCGTGACTAGATAATTGCTTGGAGGTAAGTAAGTATGGGCCAAGGTATGGACCAATTCGGCCTACCCTGACCGATCTGCACAAATTGTAATACAAGAAAGATGGAAGTAAAATATTTCTCAACAGGGAAGTATCACCTGAAGAAATTAATCAGAAAAAGCGAAGCATCTCCTTTGTTCACAGTGCATTCTACATCCAGCCATAAAAGTTCATGTCCCAATAATCCATTGTCCTTAAAGCTCGCGACTCTCAATGTTCTGACAAAAGCGAAATAATGACGACCTCATTGTCTGAAACACCTCCCTGAGAATAGTACTAAAACAGTCAATGAGTTCATCATAATTCAGCAAAGTGTGCTGACTCAAAGCATTAAAAACGACCTTGGTTTAATACCGCCTCACAAGGAGCATGCCACACACTCACAAACTGAGAACAACACACACACAACTGTCATCTTGACTAAACAAATTGAAATTGAGAACAGTAAAAAGGATATCTCGAGTAATTTACCGCGCACTCTCGCACATCTGCGATTTAATTGTCCCAAGTTGGGGGAAGGCCCACAGGGAGTGTCCATGCTTCTAGCCTACTGTCCCCCATATTCTCCGCTTGGCTTATGGTCCTGTAAATGGATCTTCTGCATCACCATGGCAGCTGGCAAATGGCTAGTTACAGGTTTCCTCTCTCTCCATAGTGGCCACTCTTGATTGATGGATTGGCCAGCCCATGCATGCAGCTTTCTTTCAGTTCCCATGGCAAGACAAATGTGGACAAAGCGATTTTAATTCTTAGTTCTATTGCCAGAGTTGTCTCTCGACTGTAGAAAACTGGAGTCTGATTAGAGAACCGATCATGGTAATCTAGATCAGCTGTTTTCAACGATGTTTTTATGTAATAACCTCTTAAGAAAGGGCTGATTGGAAAGGGTTCAACCCGAGGGAGGGAATCGCTGGGAATGTTAGTATTAGAGGCACTAACAAGTGAAAGGTGGAATGTTGGGATAATTACTTTGTGGTAGTGATTCGGCCGCCTGCAATGAGCACTTAGAGCGGACTGAGGGAGTACTTGCTGAGCAGCTCTCTGCTGAAACACTGGTGACACATAATGTCTTTTCCGGCCGGTCTCCACCTAATCCGGCAATGAGAAGTCATAAAAACACTGGCTGTTCCTATTTAGCTGCAGTTTGATGGTATGTTGGGTAACTAATGCAGCCTTGGAGCCTATGGTAGGATGCCCCTTGCTTTGATTTTATTGTTCTGGAAAATGTGATGAATGCAGATTGGAGGACTGCGGAGTCACAAGAAGCTGACCTGCGGAGATGAATGATGTCTTGGCAGGCAAATGGCTTGATGAGAATATTGTGGTTATGACGGACAGAAATCACGATATTGTATGGAGTCCTTTCTTTCTTAAGGTAACGTCTACCTTCGAAAGCAACATTTAGTTGTACCCAGAGCATCGAGCAAGAGGTCCTTAATTCCCGAAAAGGCTATCAATGTAATCCCCTCACTCTGACCTTGAGTTATGGAGGGAAAGATGCGTAGGTTAAATCAGCAGCTCATTCCATTTCTTAGTCTTTAATTATTCCCAGATTATAAAACATTATTATGTAACTTTATCATAGATGTCATTTCTTCTAGTACCGCAAGTATTTTTTCGAGGAAAGGCAGGAAGCTTGAATTCAATAAAGCGTTGTAATTTAATCAATCCCACGAATAATAATACCATTTTAATGTTAAGGTAGATGCACAGAATTCGGTGAGCCACGGCAATAGAAGGCCTGCCTAATATTATTCATGAAGTAATATCTTACCCTAATACTTTAAAGTCTCTCTCGCTCTCTCTCTCTTCCCCAAGCGATGTGAAATATGCCTTTTAAATCCCGGCCTTCTATACTGCTCACCAGCTGATATAAAAGGCTTTACAAAAAAATAGAAGAAGAAGGATAATAGGTATTGTGTATATTCATCACACCGAGGTCCTGGATAAGGACCTCTGTATTTTGGGGAAAGGCCTATACTAAGGAATTTGCTTCGGGTGGAGGCATTCGGAAATTATGGACCTCTAGCCAGGAGATGGGTTGATTATGTTTATACATTGAAAACATTTTAGATATGAACATTTGAATTTCAGAGAAAGGCTAATGAAATGGGTGTATATATATATATCTATGATTTAGAAAATCTACATTGGCTAAGTAGTGGACTCTTGACGAGTTAGTTCTTTCATATAGGCCTTTAATATTTGGAAAACGACTATTCTAAAGTCATCTTGTGAAGTTGCCTTATATCCTAAGCGTATACGTTTGAGATCAAAATATGACCCATGTTTTCCTGCTTAGGAAATGGGAAGTATTTCAACAACTGCTGGGATTATACAATAAGACTCATAATACTTATCAGGCGAACCTAGAACGGATCAGTTTCCATACATGAATTCAAATTGCTCCAGGCCAAACTAAACTACATGCTATTACTCATCAGATACAATATGATGTATCGTATGGGAAGCCAAATCTCCTGTTACTGCAGGGAAACTGGATACACTGTTTGCCAATATTCCTAGGAAATTAGACACATGGCCAAGATAAATGTTCCTGTTGGTATTTCAACACCATCAGCTTTCCTCAATAATGTCAACCTGTCTTTGGGGAGCCTGCAAGGAATTATATTTCGATTAGTCTGTTTACCTTTGAGGTCCTTAGCTGAAGTGAGATTCCATGTCGCTTCCCAGCTACGAACCTTTCTCTCTGAGATCTGAATGTTATTATGCAAAGGCAAGGATAATATCTAGCCTTGATGAAACAATTTAAAGTGTGTGAGATATGAAATAAGGCATTCATTGTCTTCCTCTTATCTGTGATACCCAGGCGTCATTTAGACACCGCCCCCATCCCCCCTCATCCCCTCCTGTCTCTACTTTTTCATTGGCTGTCACTAGGATCCGGACATCCATATCTGACATCCGGCTATAATTGTCATCCATTATATCCAGATGGGACGAATCTCTGCCATACATTTCTATGAGAGAGCTAAGAGGGACCTATAGGAGCTATGAGTAGGCATGTGGCGGTTAGAAATTCATTGAGACATCTTTAACTTTTTTTTTTATTAATTTTGTAGATGATTTTCATGCTTAGAAGGGGAAAATACATTCACAGAATAATGTGGGGCATAGGGACCTTACACTTTCTGCTGACTTTTCCAATTCAGGTTTTGGTGCAGTGTATGTACATTTCTCCCGAGGCTTCACACTGGAAATCTGATTTTCTTTTATGTCAACTTCATACTAAGTGCATTCATGCAGATCCTGTCAGATCAGATCTAATCTTTCATTACCGGAAGACGCAGCGACTTGGCTGTACTATTGACTGGTACCGTAATTTGTACCTGAATCTATTTTAAAACCTTCCGGTGCTTCTGCTTAAATGCGTGATTAGGTTCATTGGTTATTAAGATAAGGATTTTCATATGAAGGAATACTTTTTTCCAACTCACCAGTTTACAATTGCATTAAAATATTCTAGACCTAATGATATTTCGACATATAGGCTAATTGAACCTGTCCTTCATACGCATCTCTGCTCCCCGATTCTGCTTGAATTATCATGGAATCTTTAGGGTCTCCAGAAAGAGAGACACTATAATAATAGATTTACTGACCCCATGCTTAAGGAAACACATTGCTAAAGCTGCACTCTCAGTTAACATCAGTGAAAAACTCAAGTGTTTCTAATCTTTGTTCTATTCTATGAACATCCAAAAGTAATTTGCTCAAAATCTTGGACGATATTGCTACAGGGCTTCATAAATCTTTCCTCCTGCGGTGGCCCCACTTATTATCGCTCACTGGCGGCGGTTTTCTCCAGGCCGATTCGATTTCATGTTCTTGTATTATGGGAGTAATGACCGACATTGAGGGGCTGCTGGTGTACTGTTTGATCTATTATCCACAAACAGTACACTAGGAGTTTATTAATCCTTTTAATCGTTGCCTTAGTATATAGGCGGTAAATAGCCCCAAGCTTTTCAAGGTAGTGATTAAAACATTATATATATGGGTCAGTTTTTTTCAATTGTGCAATTTTGTTATTTTGGGATCTGGGAAAGGGGGAAAATTTAGAATATTTTAAATATCATTTTTTGACCTTGGATCATAATGTACTGGTTTTGACATTTCGAAAAAATGTTATTCCAACAAATTAAGACCTGTGGTTGTCCAATTATTTCCATTTCCTCTTTTATATAGTCACAAGTGAAATCCCAATTTTGTTGGAAAATATTGAAACCATTTAATTAAACTGAAGGGAATGACTTGTAAAACCTATAATCTGTATGTTTGATGCTCATATGAGCATAGATAAGCATTTATTATTACTTTTAATCCAAAATTACAGCTGAAGATATATATTTTGGCTCCTTATGTTGTGCCTACGGAAGGGATTTCATGTGTGAAACATAGTAATACATCAGTTAACAACTTTTATGGAATAAAAATACCTTCATCTGGCTTAAAATCATTACAAATGGAACCAAAATTAATCTATAATTACTTTCAACCTAAAGAGAGAGCCAAAGATATATATTTGGGCCACCCTCTGTCATGGCTATTAAGGGATTTCATGCGTTATTATGTTGGAATACACAATACTAATTTAGTTGAACAGGCTTCATGAAGTAAAAATTGTATCAACTTGCTTCAAATCACATTAAATGGAATAACAACTTATTCATAATGACTTTTAATCCAAAGAAACAGTTAAAAAATATATTTTGGGCTACCCTATGTCAAGAAATTTGATAGGATTTCATGCGTGATTGTATAAACCCACACAATATTAATTTAGTTGAACAATCTTTATGAAACAAAAAATAGCATCACATTGATAGATTCAGTCCTGTAACTCATACCATGAGGACATTTGGTAATATTTACTTTGTCGTATGGGAATGCAGCATCAACACAACTACCATCCTACAAATATCTTCAGCAAACGCAGGCCATTATAAAGATGCATCGAATGCATCTAACACTAAAACTGAAACTTTTATCATTACCATTATAGTGAATATTAAATGTAGCTGAATATTTTATCGAGGATGCATTGAGAAAGTTATACAGACCGCTGGCTGGTTGTGTCGTAAACATGTTTCTTTCTATGAGAAAAGTGAGACGAGAGTGTTGCTTTCCATGATAGCTTGGACTCCTCATAAACCTTAATTCCTGGGATAATAGTCAAAAGCATAATTTATGAATCCCATCATATCAAGTGACGTAGTGTTTGTGTGAGGGAGGTGTATAACATCAATGTAATTCTTACTCCCAGCTCATTAAGGAGAGGGTAATCATGAATTGATTGCAGTCCTTTAGTTATTACGTGTCCTTAGAAAGTGCCAGTGAAATAGGGTGCAGTATGATGAAGGGCCCTTCAACAATGACGGATGGTACACTTCACACACAATTATCCTCGAAAAAAAAAAGCTTTAAAACTGATAGCTACTTGCTTTGACTTTGGGTGAACGAGTGGCTGAATGTGTTCCTACGTGAACATTATCATGTGAATGAGTGATAAAAACATTAAGTGCTTTTTATAGTGTAAATATTCTTTTATGAATTCTCATTCTGGTTCTCATTGGGGTTGCCACTTAAGCCGATAAGATAGTGTGTCCTCATGTATGAAGCAGCGCCCGAGCAATGCTTGGGGGACATAGCTGGAATCGTTGCATTAATTTGTAGACAGCTATATCCAACGCATCTTGTCGCCGTATACTGACAAATATATGCATGCAGTGCAATAAAACTGGGGGAATGTAGTCCCTGTAGCGATGAGGTAGAGCTTGGCTTCTTGATGTTTACTTCCGATATTGATATCACGGGACTTTAATAAAGCCTGTGAACGTTAAAGCAAACACAAATCGTTATGAAGAATTCCTGAAGGTTCGCAGTTCTCGTCCTAAACTGCCTTACCACCAACTCTTTCAGACTAGCGCTATGCTATGCTTAAAGTAGTATCCCAAGGAATTCGCTCGAGCATCTTTTGTGCAGAGTGTAGTCCAACAGGTTTATTCAGCTCTGACGAATCCCCAATAGTAAAGGACCACTGGAGATCATTGTGACATTAAAAGCACTTTAATATATAACTCCCCTCTCGCTCTTCCCGTAAACTCCACGACTTCCAAGGGGAAATTAAATCGCATACTGCGCAGATATAAACATGAGGTAATATGTCACACAATAAGAATTTCTGTATAAAGGGATGAGATAAATATAGTACGTATCAAAGGCTATAAGCGGTTTTAAGATGAAGGCAGGAAAAAATACAAACAAACGTAAGTTAATATGTAATTCTTAAACGTTCGTTTCGAAATTACTTGAAAGCGAACTTAATGACTACCCAAGCAAGTAGCCACCTTCTTGCCACCCCCTGAAAAGGGGTGGGAAATCTTCGGCACTTCGGCATAGGCAAACCACCTACGGTCCACCTTAGATCCACCTGATAGAAACCACCCATCGGTTTGCCTAAGGTGGCTCGCACTCTATAGCACATGGCATACCACTGGTGGTTTGCCTAAGGTGGCCCGCCACTCTTCAGCATATGGCAAACCACTGTTGGGGGTGGGGATGGGTGGGTGGGCGGGTGTGGGAGGGAGGGGAAGGGGTGGGGGTGATGCCACTGGCTTTCAGCCACTGAGCCCCTGGTCTTTCCCAGTCACAATCTAACCACCAAGGAAGGAAGAACACTTCAAATTGACTGCTAGTGCTAGTGTAAGTCACCTCTTATTCATTTCTCTAACCCTCTTTATCAATATTCAATAATCTGCATTGGTTATATCATGCTAAAGTTCAGTCTGTCATTATGTCTCTAAATAGCACCAGTTGCATTGATTAGATAATATTAAGTTAAAAGACAATAAACGGGCATTAATATCTTGGTATACTTTTCCCTACTAGTTGCTTATATCAGATGCTATGTAATAAATATTTTCCTTTTATTTACAGATCTACATTAATGTACCCCTGGGCCGATGCTGTTCTAAAGAGTTGAAGCCATAAATATCAATGATCTGTTAATTTCATTGGTTCTAGGTATAGGATTTAAAGTACATGTATTTATACAATTTCGCACCACAGAACTTAAATTGGTAAGTAAATCTTTCTTATAGAATTCATTGTATTGTATTTGTATATTTCCAGATAGTTGAAAGATGTGATAGAAAACAACTTTTGAAGCAAGTCAGTTTATTCTACCTTCAAGAATGTGTGAGTATACTGGCCCATCCTAAAGCTAGGGTTATAATAGCCATTGAGTCAAAACCGTTAATTAATCTCTGTTAGAGATCACATGAAGCTTCAGCCCCCCACCATACCCAACCACCCAACTCCCAATACCACCCACTTCCTGCTCCTTTCCCTTGGGACCTGGTACAGTGTACAGTACTCCCTAAGACCCTCATGAACAAACAAGTGTATGGACGGATGTACAAACAACAAGCTGGCATTTTAAACAAAGGATTCTTGATACTGGTTTGAACTTTTGCAGGGATACATGTTAGTTGCTCAGCCTGCCTACCCATTATCTCATATATGTGACGTGTCACAGACGAGTGAGTCAAAAGTCACAAAAAAAAGAAATATAATATTTTATAAGATGAGATGAAGCTCATTCCAATTTTCATAAACAATAGGACATCTGATAAGTACTTTTATATTTTGTTCAAGTAGGTAAAGTAGTTAAATATACCCCGCGTAGGATGATATATTTAACACACTGTCTTAAAAATAGGCACATGTATTCATACAACGTAACAAACACATCAGATATACAAAAAATGAGAACATTCAAACAAAGAGATCTTGTTAATAAAACACTTTTAAAAAATATCCATTTTGTGACATGTGACTCTTGTAACACATCACATATGACTTTTGATCATATGTTATTCAATTCAATACATATCTTTGCTTAACATTGTCAAACTTTTAATTTTTCTAGAGGAGATGAGACTGAAGGTCAGAAAGGAAGTATCGACTGGAATACCGATTGAAGAATATGCGAAAGTACTATCCATGCCATGATATGGAATATGTTGAATAAATTGATGAAAGTGATGTTACTGCAGCAATAAAACAATAATAAAATCACCTAGGTTTTGAAAACGATACCCCTACCCCCACCCACCCCTAAAAGAGAACGGCATCCCAACCAAAAGCCACCCCCATAAATTCCATAGGGACCAAAAGCCACCCACGATCCACCTTAGTTTAGAATTCTATACACCTATGGCTGACAGTGGCTTGCCGAAGATGGCCCCCTTGCTATCTGTGGGTGGTAAGCCCCCAGTGAACCACCCGCTACCTGCCAGTGGACCACCCGTTTGCCACCTATGTGCTGCCACCAGTGGTCCTCCTGCTATCCTCTGTGCAAGAATTCCGTTGATAGCGGATGGAAACCACCTATGGTCCACCCGCTATGCCACTGGTGGGCCATATGCTATCCGAATGCTACTGTCTACTAGGGTACCACGTCCCTGGCATCTCATATGTTCTTTAAACCAAAGAAACATTCAATTTCCTTAAGACTTCAAAGAGCGGGGATGTCTATCAATTCGAAATGATACCATACTAAAACTCTCCTCGTTTAGAGGACGAGCTCCGCCTCACTTAAAGGTCATGTGCACTTACTGATGCGCCGACTGTGGAGAAAGGCGAAAGCAATACTTGTGGCAGTGTGAGCCACGTTTCATGCAGTGACTGGCCAAACACAGTTTGTGGTTAATCAGCTTGAGGCTCTCAAACACTGACCTGTGGTACTCCCTGGTAGGGATTATTTTGGATCAGTTCACCGATTCATACCTGACCCCTCTGACCAGACGGAAACTGTTATCCCTTCCTCCATGAAACGCTAATTTGTATCAAACCTGCACTCTCAGTTAACATAGGTCAAAAACTCAAGATTTTCTCCATTTTATTCCGTTTTCCAATCCATCTAAAAGTCATTTGACCAAACTTTTGGAGAATTTTGTCCAGTTGCTTTTGTAACAGGGCTTTGTGGAAGTCGACATTTATATTCTGGAGACCCGCCGAAATCCTTTCATGTGGTGGTGGCTTCACTTATTATCGCTCACCGGCGGCTGTTTTCTCTCGGCTGATTTGGCTTTAAAATGCTTGTATACAGAAATAATGGCAGCAGAATAATGAATTCAGTTCTTTAAGTCATAACTAACATGAGTACTAGTGAATTTGGCAAGATTTCTTTTTTCGTAAAATGTTGAAACGTTAAAATGATTTTCAAAACCTGGGTGGCCCCCCCCCCCCCACACACACACAATACCGACCTTATCATGAATATCACCATTACTATGAAGGCTTGAATTGAAAGGGTACAACCTGTATTATCATGTTTGGTATGGCAGGTGGCTACTGGGATGGAGGTAGACTATTGTGCTGCCACAAAAGGGCTTTTATTGGTTTTTGTCTGCATGTACACTATTCACCATTCCCTGACATTCACAATCACACCTTGGGGCAATATAGATATGATATATCATATATTTCGAATTAAATATCCCTCGCTTGTGTCTATACGACTGTACTGCATGAGATACCCACCTCAATGGTCTGATATTATTACATTTTGCTATGAATGCAAATAAATCTACAGGTTTGATGGAGATATCAAGTGTGCTCCAGCGACAGGATGCAGAGGGAACTATCCAATTAACTTCCATAGCTATTTACAGTGAAATAAATGAATAACAGCTCTCACTACATGTGTGCATTAACATTTCCTTTTAGAATGTAATTGATCATAGATAATTACTATGAATGGTGTCGGGCTCCTCATACAAGCTCATAAAACAAATCCTTCGCGGTATCACATGATATTACTGCAATGATATGGATTTGTTTTCATGGCATTGAACGAAGAAACAACTCCTCTGTGCAAATGAAGAATTTAAAAGCTATCCCCCTCAATACAAGTGCATTGTGCCTAGAATCATTGGTCATACTTTGTCTAAACCGCTTATGCTCAGTCCATCCTAATGGACTCCAAGGACGTGTCTATGGTTTTGAGAAAATCTATTTATGACAAGTTCCCCCACATTCATAGATGCACGGAGGGAAAGCTGAGAAAACTCCAGTACCAATTAACGAATTAGCAATTTCATTACCTTACTTGTTCTGTGTATTAAACATGAACTCGTTTGCAAAATGTTAACAATAATAACACCACTTTCGTCCAAGAAACATTAGAGATATACTTCTACCAAAGATTTCCTAGCAGATATCCTTGCAATACATTAAGTGCTGAGTATTCTTGTTGGATGTGAACATAAGATATTGGAGGGTAGAGGTAATGCAAGCTCCTTCAGCACCTACACCATTCAGCCCTTTGCCACCCTCCATACAACTTCTATCTATATAATACTATTGATACCAGCTGTGGGTAGCCTCAACCACTAGTGTGAGGGCACTTTATATCTACATAAAGTGTAAGGAGATGAAAAGCAAGAGAGGCTTTCGTAGATATGTAGAATTATGAGGCAATTAAAAAAGGATCTTAAAGCAATTATCGGCTATAATGCAGTTGGGAAGAGGGAGGGATGTGAGAAAGCGAGAATGGCAAGTCTCACGCCATATTCTACACTTGTTATTGTACCCGTTCGCTGACACTCCCCCTCTCAACACGTTCACTGACACTCCACTCTCCCACAAATATAACTCACTGCTGACAATTGATTTACCCAGAATGCCTCCGGCAATCACATGACTTCCTTAGATCGAGGAAAAAGATAAGACGTGTGTCCTCGAATACAAGGCCCAGGAATTAAAAAGAGAGAAGAAAAACGCGACCAGTAAGACGGGCATAATGAATTTTTGAATATCAAAAATAGACAGTCTGTGTTGTTCCTAAGTTAAAAGCTGAACAATTAACACAAGTTATTATGCTTTTTCCATACAAAGTAATTTCCTGCATCCACACTGCGCTTGTCAGGGCAAATGAAGTTTGTCTAGTAGGGTGTGTGGTTATTTGATTACAAGTTATAATGGTTCTGAGGATTGAATTTCTGGAAGGAGTGAGGAGGTATTAAATGCTTTTTGATATTATAAGCGATATAGTTGCCTGCGCATTATGTATTCATTGAATGTCTGTGAGGTTGATGTATGAGGACGACATACTGTGCTTCTTTTCACGATACATTGCACAAAGATAGAAGATGGTAAATATATCTGAAATTTCCTCATAAATATTTAAATGCTGGCTTTGATGTCAGTCGTTAAGTAATGGTGATCATTTCATGAGATGTTAAGTTAAATCTGTATCATTCGTTTATATCAACACATATCTTCCGTGTTCGTGGAACAAAGAATTTATAGAACGTTAGGTACTGAAATGTGCAAAATGATCAAGAACTTCAAAGTGCAAAGTTTAGCTTAGGAATATTCTATCCTACATCATTGCAGTGCGTACGTAACATATAGATTCATGCTATTCCAATGATATTTATGTCAGACACTATAACCTTATGTTGCTGGGAGAAGTTTTTCAAAGTAAATAAATCTTACGAAAGCACCAGCTTGCAAACCGTCTCTAAAACAAACATGGGAATCGACCCAAATGCCATATCACTTAAATTGTTGTAAACATTTAACATGCAGAAACTTTGTGAAGCAAAAAGGAAACTGTTCCTTTATTTGCTATAATGCCATGGTTCCATGACACTCCATCATCAGAACTAAATGATCAGAATTCATCCAAACCAAGAATCAGTGATCATAAAGGTTGGACCAGCTGCATTACAAATACACCGATGCAGTAAGGACACCTTGTGTTTTCTCTGAGCCAGTGATGGGTTCTAGTAGGAAATACTTATATATCTTGTCAGATAAATAAAAGAAACTTTAAGTAAAATGAATCGTGTAGCCACTAATTAAGACCCATGCGAGGACACCATTCATTACTTGAATATAACTATTTTGAGCTGTTTATGAGCAGATATTAATTGAGTAGGGATATAGGAGCTGCCTCAGCCCCCAGCTTCGACCCATCACTGTACAGTTATTATACAGAGCGCCTTATATTTTATGTTACAGGTGTGCTTCTTATAGCAAGTTAAATACAAGATATTAGTCATTAATGTCCAACTCATTCATTTTTACCGTCAGTAATAATGATAGCCAATAAGGCCTCATGCGGCTGGGTGCCTTGGAAAAAGATTCATTAATTCCCTCCTCTTCCACGTTGAATATGAATACATAATATATAATATGTCTATATATAATGTATAGCCTGTACCGCATGATTGCTCTTTTTGTTTCCATCTGGTAAAATTAAATCTCTTAAACGATCTATACAAAATAGTCTTTAACTTAATACCTAATTGGAGAAAAACATGGATGCTGACATTAATAGCTCCCCAAGTAGGATTTGGCATGGGGCGTTCATTCATATGTTTTGAATTACGAATTGAATCGATTAATCCCAGTTTGGTCCGAAACCATTCGGTATTTATATTATTGGCCCAAAGGAGTTTATTTCATAAGTCCATGTGTTATTTTCAGATCCGATAATTATTGTTGAAAGATAGACACGGGTGCTAACAATTTAAAATAATGTCTGATATATTTCTTCAACAATGCAATTATCCACCATCTAGTTCAATGCACATGTTTCCAATCCTTCAATAGGTCCTCAATTCTGGAAGAGATAATTGTTGCGGTTCTGATAAAACATTATCAAAGAACATTTCACGCCCAACTATCATAAAGCTGTCTTCAATTCAAAGCGACCTCTTATGTTGGTCACAAAAAGGCGCAATGGCTAACAGCATCAATCATTGTAAATGTCCATTGAGAGGTAGAATTACAGGAAGAGTATCGCTCGCCACACAATCATTTGAAATGATCGCATAGAATCTGTCGCAAGGGAGGCGAGTATCCATCTCCCTCTATGTTTGTTTCAATCATTCCCACGATGGATGAATTCGGACACTTTGACCTGCGTGAAATGGATTCTTACTACCAAGAAATCAATGGAATTATTTCCTCGTGTCAAAGATGAACTTACGGGAGCTGACATGGAGCCTGCGGGTGAATCGGATTCTGCGGGAGCAGAGCAAACGCAACAAGATCAAAGAGGAGACTGTGTGAGGAAGGCCGGGAACGGATGGGGGAAATGTCTCTCGCCTGTAGGTCCTCATTAAAATCTCATTGTCTTTCATCAGAACATTTTTGATGGTATCCACGAAAATATTGGGAATTCCCACCGGGTATAATACAAGGAAGTCTCGCTAAGACGAGTCACATGATGTATAAATATTACTCCTTCACTCCTATCATACATAATATATTGAATGAGGAACCCTTATCGGTTGGGATGCAGGGAGTTGCAGCACGGAATGTCTTATTCTATGTATACATGCCGGAAATATACAGGCCAAACAAGTCATGAAGACGTATGGAAAAAGAGAAGAAGATACACAATGCTTCATCATTTCCTCCACAGTTACTTTATTGGAGATATTCTTACCGAGGACCGTCGCTCGATTTAGGAAAAGCTAAGAAACAAGTATTGAGACGGCATACTGATTACAGTTAATTATGGCCACTTACTGGCAACGTGGGCTGTAATCTTATGAGGCCTATTCCATGTTGCACGTCTTGATTCAACCTTCATACCTTGGGCAAGTACGTTACATGGTCGGTGTACCCAACAAACGAACACATAGTCCATGAATGAATCCCTGCTCTGTCGTCAGATGTATTGAGTGAGGAGAATACACTCTTATCATATAGGTTAAATTAGTTCTTCGTGAAAAAGAATTGCAATAGACTTCCCACGACTTATGTACTCGACAAAAGGCTAGGGATACTTATAAGCTGCCCATTGTAAGTTTCCTGGTATTAGTCAGGGTTCTTATGTACATGAAGTTGCCCCTGTAGGGTATTGATGGAGAAAGTGAAAACTATACATTTTCGGAAACGTCAGGACCCATAGATTATGAAAACCAATGTTGCCCAAAACGTGTCGGCCATCTTGGCCGCCATATTGGACAATCCAAGATGGCCGCCATTCCAAACCTATTTATGCCCATAACTATCTTATTACTGGTCATAGAAACTTGATTTTGGTGTCTACACCAAGGTTTTCAAGGTCAAGGAATACAATGAAGATATCTATTTGAGTCTGGCATGTGTCGGCCATCTTGAAATCCAAGATGGCCACCATTCCAAACATTCTTTTGCTCATAACTTCTTAATTCTTTATAATAGAAACTTGATTTTGGTGTCTAGACATAGGTTTTCAGGGGCAAGAAATACAATGAAGATGGTTAATTGGGTCTGGCATGTGTCGGCCATCTTGAAATCCAAGATGGCGGCCATTTGGAAAATGACTGTTATTGTAAGAAATCTTAAATCCAGTCCAACTTCTTACTTTTTTATAATAGAAACTTGATTTTGGAGTGAGTGAGTAATGGTTGCTCAATGCCATGACTTGATTTTGGTGTCTATACATAAGTTTTCAGGGGCAAGGAATACATTGAAGATGGCTGATTGGGTCTGGCATGTGTCGGCCATCTTGAAATCCAAAATGGCCACCATTCCAAACATTCTTTTGCTCATAACTTCGTAATTTGTTATCATAGAAACTTGATTTTGGTGTCCATACATAGGTTTTCAAGGTCAAGGAATACAATGAAGATGGCTGATTGGGTCTGGCATGTGTTGGCCATCTTGAAATCCAAGATGGCCACCCTTGAAAACATTCTTTTGCCTATAAGTTCCCTATTAGATCTCATAGAGACTTGCTTTTGGTGTCTACACATATGTTTTCAGGGTCCAGGAAGAGTGGCCATTGCTAGCACGGGCAGGGAGGCCTCTTTTCTCCTTTAGTCATATCGATAGCCCTGATGATCGATGGGTATTTATCTGTAAACTTTATATGTATATGTTGTTTCTCCTGACTTTCCAATCGCCACCAACCATGCCAACCCACCCTCCATCCCTGTCGCATAGAATAACAGCATCTACACGATCCTGAGATAGAAAAAACAAGGCTGTGAGACCCTACCGAGGCTCGAACTCCCAAACCTTCACTCTAAATGCCAGTGCTCTATCCACTGGGCTATGGCCCTTGGGTGGAGTGGTTACTGAACTTTGCCAGTCATATGAGCAGGGCCAACACATGGCAGAGGAGGGAAAAACGTCGATTACTCCTTTATTCATGCTATGATGACTGTGTTACTTTAAAACATCAATCTAGAGGTATTGAGAGGGCAATCTGTGGCAACGGAAATGACTAGATATATCAGATCACTGTAAAAGGTGTTTGTGTGCCGTTTTGAGCATACATCCTTTCTCTGAAATAGAGAGACTGGGGTGACACTACAGGAATTAATTGTTACCTAGCGGCACCACTTGGGTGGCCAAAACTTAGTCATGTGATGTCAAGGAATTTTTTTTTTATTACTATTACGGCCAAACATTTGCAATGAAGATAGCTGATTGGGTCTGGCATGTGTCAGCCATCTTGAAATCCAAGATCGCAGCCGTTTTGAAAATGACTGTTATTGTAAGACCTCAAGATCTCAAATCCAGCCTGGGTTTTCTGTTTTTGAACACCCTATTCATGGTTTTACCATGGTATTATTTGAGTGCAAAGCTTTGTGCCAAGACTTTTTTAAGATCGCTTTCCCTAGCAACATCACAATACAATGGTTGTCATAGATACCCGAGGAAGGTCTATATTTTATTAAATATAACATGAGGGTATGCCTCAAAACTGGTCCTGGGTAAGACCTTAAAGTGCCTGGTCCTGGGTAAGACCTTAAAGGGCCTTTCTGTCTCTTTTCTCTGTCTCTCTCTCCCTTCTTCTCTATCTCTATTTCCTGGGTATGATCATAAACTGCCTCCCTCTCAGCTCTCCCACCCTTGATATAACACTTCAAAGTGTTGATAAGGGCGTAAAGCCACCAATCTCACTCACTCACTCACTATGCCTCAAAACATAAGACCAAGAATGAGAACAAGATTGGCATCTTTTTCACATTATATTGTTGCAACAAAGTTTAGGAATTGCTATGCTATAGACCACAACTATATCACATCCTGTTACCATGAAAACATGGAGTAAATACAGTCTTTATGAGATAAAAATGACTGATCCCACAAGATTAATTCTAGAAGAACCTACATTTCAATTTTTATGAATGTGCAACAATAACTGAAATAATAGAAACATTTGAAATGAAACTGTGAGATTCAGATGATTTAATCATCTTCCACATGCTGATCCATGACCCTATTATATCCTGTATGTTGCCCCATGACCCTATTATATGCTGTATGTTACTCCATGACCCCATTATACCCTCTATGCTGCTCCATGACCCTCCATTATACCCTGTATGTTGCTCCATAACCCTATTATACCCTGTATGTTGCCCCATAACCCTGTTATACCCTGTATGTTGCTCCATGGCCATCATTATACCTTCTATGCTGCTCTATGACCCCTTTGTTGATCCTTATATATGTATACCCTCAGACAAATAAAAGGGCTCCATGACCATCATTTTACCCTCTATATTGCTCCAGACCCATCATTATACCCTCCATGTTACTCCATGACCCCCATTATACCCTCTATATATATGTTACTCCATGAACATCATTATACCCTCTATATTGCTCCAGACCCATCATTATACCCTTTATGTTGCTCCATGACCATCATTATACCCTCTATGCTGCTCCATGACCCCCATTATACCCTCTGTATATATATGTTGCTCCATGACCATCATTATACCCTCTATGCTGCTCCATGACCCCCATTATACCCTCTGTATATATATGTTGCTCCATGAACATCATTATACCCTCTATATTGCTCCAGACCCATCATTATACCCTTTATGTTACTCCATGACCATCATTATACCCTCTATGCTGCTCCATGACCCAATTATACCCTGTATAGAGCTCCATGACCATCAAATTACCATCTGTGCTGTTCAATGGCCACTATAATACACTCTATGTTGCTCCCTGATCATGATTATACCAGCTATGCTGCTCCATGTTCATCATTATACCATCTATATAGTGCTCCATGACCCCATCAAACCCTCTATAGTGCTCCATGACCCACATTATACCCACCTTGCTGCTCCATGACCCCCATTTCATCCTCTATGCTTCTACATGACCCAGTGTTATACACCCAATGTTACTCAATGGCACCTATTCTTTCCTCTATGCTGCCCCATGACCCCCATTATACCCTCCATGTTACTGCATGACCACCATTACACCCTCCATGTTACTCCATGACACCCATTAATACACTCTGTATACTGTAAACATATTAATGTTCGCGCATTCGCACACCCCTATGTGCGCAAATTTAAATCCTGCGCAAACCTATAATTATTACATAAACATGGCATGAGGCTTCCTTGTTGTGCAAAGTTAAATCCATGCGAAAAGGTGTCAAAGTACTTAGTGCGCGAAAAATTATCTGCGCGAAAATAAATACGTTTACAGTATCTGTTACTCCATGACCATCATTATACCCGCTATGCTGCTCCATGACCCCATTACACCCTGTATAGAGATCCATGACTTTTGTTATACCATCTATGCTGCTCCATGACCATCGATATCCCCTCTATGCTGTTCCATGACCACACTATACCCTGTATGCTTCTCCATGACCCCCATTATACCCCTATATTACTCCATGACCCCAATCATACCCTCTATAGTGATCCATGGCCATAATTATACCCTCCTTGCTACCCCATGACCATCATTATATTATCTATAGGGTTCTATGGTCCCCATCATTATACCCTCTATGTTATTCCATGGTCCCTATTATACCCTCTATGTGTCTATTCTCCATGGTCCCCATTATACCCTCTTTATTGCTCCATGACCCCCATCATACCTGCTATGTTGCTCCATGACCATCATTACACCCTCTTTGCTGCTCCATAACAATCATTATACCATCTATGCTTCTGTATAACCCCCATCATATATTGAACTTTTATTCAATAAACAAGTTACAGAATAAGAGGTTAGTCTCTGATTAATCTTAATCTTAATCTTAATAGATTGTACCCTCTATAGTGCTCCATGACCCCCATGATACCCACTGTGCTGCTCCATGACACAAATTTTGGCCTCCATGTTACTCCATGACACCCACTATACCCTCTATGCTGCCACATGACCTCCATCAATACCGTCTCTGCTGCTTCATGACCCCCATTATACCCTCTATGAAACATCGTGACCCCCATTATACCCTCTATGCTGCTATGTGATGCCCATTATATCCTCTATGTTGCTCCATGACCCCTCATTATACCCTTCATGTTGCTGCATGACCCCATTATACCCTCTATTTTACTCCATGACCCCATTAATCCCTCTATGTTACTGCATGACTATTATTATTAGACCAAGTGTCCACTAAGTAAATGACAAACTGGCAGCCTCTCAGAAAGACAGGTCGCCCTGTCATCGTTATACCCTCTATGTTATGGCATAACCACTATTATACCCTCTTATGATGCCCTATAACCACCACTTTACCCTCTATGCTGCTGTTGTTTAATGGTCCCCATATGATAACCTCCATATTGTTTAATGGCCCCTTTCCAATACCATTGATGTGATGTGTGATCCTCGTTTTGCCTGTATATTGCCCTGTACTCTCAGGGACCTTTCCCTTTAACCTTGAAATAAATGGAAGAAGGGCAACTTAGCCCGAAAGCTAGTGATGAAATAAACAAATTCTAACATAAAGGGGTTTAGTACCTACACCCTGTCCAGCCTATGAAGCACCAAAACCCCAATGCTAGCCTATACCAGTACTCATTGAAGTCTTGGTTCTACAGAGCCTGGACAGAGTGTACCTACCATCATCCCACAACCAACATACCGGGCTTAACAATATACGTTGCCTGCTCTGCAAAAACAGGTCTTATTTAGGGGGTATATAAGACCTTTGCAGGGCGGCTCACAACAGTGATATTCCCACTTACCTTGATACATCTTGAAATAAATTGTTCAAGATATAGACTGCAGTTTGTAATTTAGATTTACACAAAATTTAGTGTAGAATGAATAGTAAGGCTTAGTTATCATGACAGCAGACTTTCCCATGATACCAAAAATGGGTTATTTTTCTTTCCCCTAATGTCAGTTACCGTAGTGGCCTGTTCATAAGCCCGGGCTTGTATTTGTTTAGACCCCCCTCTTGCCCCGGCTTGCAATTGAGATAGGCTTTTAATCGATAATTAAATTTCAGTGGATTTTATTTTCTCATGACCCCTACACCCCCGGTCTGTATTTGAGATAGGCTTATAAACAGGTCCCGGCTTATAAACGGGCCACTACAGTATTATTGTATGCATTAGGTTACCGTTTTCCTCTATTGCCATATTTTCATAAGAGAAAATAGGATGTCACATCCCAGAATTTTGCTATTTTTATATTTCAAGGTCATATTTGGTGACCTTGACCTTGATCAAGTTATTGTTTCGAAAAGAAATGATAACGGTTAGATACACCATCACTATTCCCAAATTTGGTCACAATGCTGACAAAAGTGTAGATATGGGACACAAAAACCTATTTCTTGCTAAAATACAAAAAAATCACTAGTTTCCATGGAAACAGGCCATTTAGAGGGTAGGGATAGGCTTTTGGCCCTTGGCCGCTGGCCTATTACAGGTAATGCATGCTATGTAAGGAAATCTGTAGTCTGAGAAAAGAGCATCCATATTGTGCTTAGGTTAATAAATTGCTTTCACTGGAGCAAACTATGAATAAAACCACATATTATATCAACTCAGACAAATACAAAACCTTTCATTGCATTAAGAGGTTGTTTAAAGTGGCACTTGCCGATCGCCAAACACATTTATGAGAGTTTGGTCAAAATTACAGAAATGCAGTACAATAGAACCTCCTTTACCCATGGCTTTCCGGATTTGACCATATAAACGCATATTTCTTTGATATTTTCTGAATCTTCCTGTTGAAAATTATATTGGTCTGCCAGACCAAAATGACCCGAGTACAGCGCAGCCGTTACGCAAGTACCAATGACGCACGCACATTCTATGACGGCCTTCATTGACGCATTGTCAGAGGGAACGTCATGATGTAAACAAAGCCTACTACGTAACTCTTTCTCTCACTGTATGTGCATACAAATGTGTATTCCATCCGCACAAAGCCTGTGGAATGCATACATTACCGAAAATGGGCATATTGAAAGTATTTTATAGACGTTTGTAGGTTCAAAGCCATATAGCAAACAGATTCAAACAGGCATTCCCGCCGGGGAGGCTTGCGTAAATTTTTGTGACGTCTTTTGTCTGTGCGTCATTCTGACCCCTTTTACGTCAGTTTCAAAATGAAACCATGTCATGCATTCGCTGTAGGCCTACTTATCTTGCATCGCCTACTCTTAATTAAAAGCAATCCAGTATTGATAGAAACAATTGGAGATACGTTTTGAGAACAACTGAAATGTTTTGAATCAAATTCTGTTTATATTTTACACAAATACCGATCTTCATTCTTAGCGATCTTAGCCACTTTAAGATTATTTCACAATTTAACCTAAAAGCCCCAGTACAACTTAAACTGCCCATATAACAAGGCTTAGCCAAGTATCAATTATCTGTGACATAACAATAATAATGCAAAAGGGTAAAAGAAGTTGCCATCATGAAATCCAATTTGGGAATTTCTAGATATTAGATTTCAGTATGGCTGACACATAGCAGACCCAATCAGACATCTTCATTGCATTCCTTGACCTTGAAAACCTAGGTGTAGAGACCAAAACCAAGTCTCTATGACATCTAATAAGGAACTTATGAGCAAAAGAATGTTTTCAATGGTGGCCATCTTGGATTTGAAGATGGCCAACACATGCCAGACCCAATCAGCCATCTTCATTGTATTCCTTGTCCCTTAAAACTTATGTGTAGACACCAAAATCAAGTTTCTATTATAAAAAAGTAAGAAGTTGGACTGGATTTAAGATTTCTTACAATAACAGTCATTTTCCAAATGGCCGCCATCTTGGATTTCAAGATGGCCGACACATGCCAGACCCAATTAACCATCTTCATTGTATTTCTTGCCCCTGAAAACCTATGTCTAGACACCAAAATCAAGTTTCTATTATAAAGAATTAAGAAGTTATAAGCAAAAGAATGTTTGGAATGGTGGCCATCTTGGATTTCAAGATGGCCGACACATGCCAGACTCAAATAGATATCTTCATTGTATTCCTTGACCTTGAAAACCTTGGTGTAGACACCAAAATCAAGTTTCTATGACCAGTAATAAGATAGTTATGGGCATAAATAGGTTTGGAATGGCGGCCATCTTGGATTGTCCAATATGGCGGCCAAGATGGCTGACACGTTTTGGGCAACATTGGTTTTCATAATCTATGGGTCCTGACGTTTCCGAAAATGTATAGTTTTCACTTTCTCCATCAATACCCTACAGAATTACACAAGGAACCGGACTATATGAGGTGGCCACATTTAGGGACACCTGAATGTTGGATCACACAGTGTGAAAATTTATTATGTATGATATTATGATGTATGATGTTTTATGATGAACTGTCAGGTGCCAGGTGAATCAAAGGCAATGCCCATTGCCCATTTGCCTATATACAATCAGACCATAGTGAAATTATAATGGCAAATTCATTGCGATTCTATGCTGGGTTTGTAGTTAATAACTTAGATTCTGTGTCCACTGAGTCAATTTTCACACGGGGCAGTCGGTAAACTGCCAGTGTGAAACACTGCCTGGCGATTGATAACCTACCATGTGCCTGTATATAGGCTGCCCTCTGTTTTACCTCCGACCCCCCCCCCCCCCCCCACACACACACACTTTCCCCTTTGAAATCATCGGCTCAGTGTTCACGGTGCTTTAGTTCCCTCAGTTACTGGGGTATTCTACATACATGTATGTCCTCTGTATAGCACTCTCCCTCCGTCCCACCCTCCACCTCCACCCAACGATATACTAGGCACATTCGTCCTCCCATGGGCCAGCAGGATTACCGCTGTGGTAACTGTTCCATGGGGAACGTAGCTGCTGTATTCATTAAACTGATTAGAACAGCTTCTCAGCTTATAGGAAGTGTTCATCAAATTGTGACCATCTATATGGGCTATGGGTCTATATCATCTTCCCTTTCAGCTCATCACAATCCTACCGCACTTACACCTTGTCATCCAGCCAAGCATCCAACCAGGCATACCCATCTATAATTCTATAGAAACTTGATCATAAAAGCACATGGGTAATCAGCATAAAGCCTAGTGTGAATATGTTATTATAAATCAGCTCTTACAATGATGACCGGGCCTGGTAGTGACGCTGTGTACAGAGCAGTGTGAGAGATCTCAAAGCTTCTGGTCGTTTCTCAACCATGAGTATCAAAGCACCATAGTCTGTGCTAACTCACATGTAAATATTCACGATTTTTTATCCCATTTGCATCATTAGCTTTGAACTGGATGCAATGCTATAGGCGTGGTGTCAGGGTCGTCATTGTCCCAGCATAAAATCCTATGAATATCAGGCCAAGCAAGATCACCTTTCGGTATATAACCCGGACTCGATGTAGAACAACGAGCCCATCGTGCTGGGGCTTGCCATAATAACGACTGCTTCACCTTCCCTTTATGGAAATTTAGATTCCCATCCTTGATGCAATATGTTGAGCATGTAATTGAATATCTTCATGAATTAATAATCCATCATTGAATTCCTAAAACTTTTGATATTTAGTAATAGGATATGATTTGCATGGTAACTACTCCTTTATTTTTCAATTCTATTCAAATACTTTTATTTGCCACTGTTCGTGGTTTGACAAAAGGGCAGAGGACATCTGCATTACAGGTCTTCTTGTTAGGGCCCTACTAGATTTGAATTCAATTAGGTATTGAAGGTGACAGCAATGATACTAAAGGACCTTGTCCACTGCCATGGAAAGAAAATGAGAGGGTAGATAAATATACACAGGGTAACTAACGAGTTGGTTGAATGGGTGAATATTTTTAAGTGACTGAAATCAACGAATTAACTGTTTTATTATAATGCTTTTAATGATCTAAATAGGACGAATGTTGGGTCATAAATCTGGATTTCGGCCGTGAACTTAGTACAAACGTATTGGTTGTCATGGCTACCATGACTACCATGACTACCACGCCTAACTCACTAGTGAAATACACACTGTGCGTAACTCACTCTAGACACATTGTTCTGAGAGTTGAAAAGATTTAACTAGCGCAAGTACGGCAACTGATTACAGTGCCTCACAATTTTCTTAATGAAGAAAAATGAAATTGTTATTCAGGAAGTGGTGGAAGATCGGACATGTTGGGTCATAAACCAATCATGTATATTTCCTGTCTAGAATAAAGATTGTTAGAATAAAACAGAATTATACAAGTAAATCATCATTAACCATGGAACCGTTTTCAATATCCATAAAAATGCACCATTTGATGCGGAATTGTGATTACAAGTTCACATTATTCGATGCATATCAAGTCAATGTCATCTCGAACATTAGAAACATTCATGAATGTCATAATAAATATGTTATTTGCTCAATATTATTCTTTTTATCTTGATTTCGTGCTGATGCAATGCAGAGTTGAAAAGAGGAATTAGATGCTTCCCTTTGCCTCTATACATTACCGGACAAACCTGACTGAGGACCTATCCCTAGTGGGACCTTCGTCTTGTATTCCTTGCCAGGGAACCACTGAGCAATATGCAGAAGGTAATATGCAGCTTCCATTCATATGTGATGCTCCGCTAAATAATTCTACATGGCCATATGTCAGTACAGATTCTCCTAATTAAAGCACCGACATGGTCTAAGATCAACCTGCTCCATGACTCACCATATAGTTAGGTGTAAGATTCTAGGCGACCGCCATTTGCAATCCCTAGGGGTGACCCTTTTCTACTTTCCGGCAAAGAAATGTTAGCAGTAATATATCTGGGAAATCTTGTGCAAAAAGAGACCTTCCTTTAAATATTACTTCTCTATTTGATACTTAATACTGAATAAAAACTTTGTCAAATAGGAGATTTTTGAGGAATTCATTGTATGCCACCAGGTGGATCAAACCTGCGCCCGTTGCATAAACTGAGAACCCCTATATAGAACGGTCCCAGCACCATTGCCAGATTGTTGTTTAGAGTGGTCGTCGACCTGTTTTGAGGCTTGATTAACTCCTTTGATTACACATGGCAACTTTCAACTCAAAACCAACACATAACCATACCGCAACCAACACACAACAGCTTTTTTATTCAACGGGGGCCGGGTAATGGAGGTGGATATGCCAATACTCGCCATACATATATTTTGAATAACCTCCACATGTTCTTCCTTCCCTTATGTATGGGACACATTTGTACTCACTGCCTTGAACGGTTCAGGGCCTATCACCACCTGAGGCAAAGACTAAAAGGATTAATAACCCCCATCTATGCCCTACGGGTGCACTGTTTGTGCCTAGTCTCTTGATTTCGCCTCAAGACTATGCACCACACAGTGCACGAGCTGCTGCCCACTGTCGGTCATTAATCCTTCAATATAAGTTTTTGAGAAGGGTTTAGGGGTAGTACGGACAAAGGGTGACTTTGTAATGAATACCCAAGTTAGATCAACCAGGTGACTATCGATCTGTTCAACATGAAACGTATTTCAATTTGGAATGTCCTTGACATTAAAGCAAAGACTGAATGGCCATTAAGTACTGATGTTGCAAGGGTATATAACGAGTGGCTTTAGGTGCAGTAATTATCTCATTTGACGGAGGTCATCAGCTGAGGAAGCTGGGATGAATGGAACAGCTGGGATTTTATAGAGGGAGATTATACCGCATCGGCCGGCCTTGGCCTTTCTTTGAAAGGAAATGTCAGTGTAGATTTACCGACCTTGAGCTTCTAGCGAGTTCTGCAAGACCATCTGCACAGTATATATCTGAGTGTGCGTGCCAAATCCATCGAAACGTGCATTATTCAATTAGGCAATAGTTTATGGAATCCAAATATCCTTTTCACAATATCTGTATTGCAAAGACAAGCATATTTGATCCTGAACAAAGTCCCAAAGTTCCAGGTAATATATTTAATGGTAGTAATTTCTAGTTTCATATATATATATATTTGACAATATATTAATGGAAAAGTGTACAGGCCTTCTGTACAATTAAAGATCTTCCAGTGGGACTGAGAACAACTTAATGATAACAATAATGTGGAGAAAATACATTAAAATATACGTTTGCAATCACAGTTATAATTCCAGCCTTTGAGATCAGTGCCGTCATTATCGCTAGCAATAAAGGACATCTTCCAAACCTGCTTCATCTTTATTTGTATTATTATTTTCTATACTTGCGCCCATTCATTGCTTTTGACTTTTGAATAAATCAATAGTAGACCAAATTAATCTCTACATCTCTATTCTGTGAGTAGATTTTCTTGCTAAAGTTTTAAGTCTAGTGTACAGCAATGCAGATTAATAGAATAATGGGCGATCTAATTTTCAACCGTAGCAATCATTAAATGTTCGTTATTCTTCATTACTTTCTAGGTCTAACGACCTATCATTCAATACAGATTTGAATTCTTGTGAAGATGGCACTGCTGAGAAGCTGAACGTAAGCCATTTCACAGTCCTGGACCTACATAAATCAATGGTTTGTCGATACTTTCTTCCTGAGCGGCGTTGGTAACTTTTTACCATTCAAATTAAGTTATCGTTTATTCACATTAACTTCGTCAAGACTTAAGTGGTATGAATCTTCTAACATAATTATAGTTTTTCTTTCTCTTGTTCAATGAGGATAGATTTAATAATATTTGTTCGAGTTCAACAATAGAATGTTTCGGCAGATTCTTGTCCACTCTAACTGCAGTTTTCAATAACCTACAGCTTATTAACATATCTATTCGGTGCACCAACATATCATGTATCATCATTTTCACTGTTCAATATTAAGCCTTATAGCAACCACGGACTCATTACAAGTCTGTATAGCAACCTTATGATTAAAGGAGTGAATCATCAATTTGAAGATTAAATCTTTTCTTACTCTTTGCCAACGACTATTATTTTCCAGCTTTCCATTGTTTCTTCATTCATATAATTATATAATTGTTTTTTTTATTTCCACCATAACCATTTTACAAATTCACAGGCTAGAAATGGGTAACACCTTCTGTATTGTACAGTTCTTCCATATGTACCTGAAATGATATCCTTAATAATAACAGATTTAGTGATCAAAGTGAGCATTTATCTGACTTCTGAGTTTACATTATAGGGAATTTTCTTTCGTTAACATGTCTTTTAAGAACTCGTTTTTCAAAGATTTACATGCTTGATATGGTTGTCTGTACACTAACATAACCTACGTGTAGGTCAATTGGTCACGTAGTAAATTCTAGGTCTAGATTTTTAAAATTTTGGTTTTAATTTTCGCAAGACAGTTCAATTAACTAACCATTTTAGATTTTACCCTATAGTACAGCAGTGTTTTTGATCAAATTGTTTACATGTATGAATCAAAGTATAAGAAACGCAACTCAATGCATTTAGTGCAAATTATTGACAGCTTCCTGTCAACGGTTTTGAAACTTAACTCGTTTCCCTCGTGTCATGTCTAATTATAGCAATTTAGCATGATAGTACATGGTCTAAGCTTTATATGCTCTGCTTACGTAAAATAATCTTAAGGTGTGTATGACTTTCATGAAACATTAATTTTTAAGATAATACATTAAGATTAAAAGGTTTTTTATTTGTCTTTAAAGAAGTACAAGTACAGTAGTAATTGTGAGTTATATGAGAGGAAGACAAATTGGTCGACATACCATTATGAGACTAACAAGAGTTCATTTCTTCCGGCTGTTACCATGAATTTAGAATATCTACAAGAGGGTGCTAAAGTTTACTGAAATTACTAGATAAAATAAAATAAAGTGACTTAGGTATGTATAGTAAGTAACAAGTTATAAGTTTATTAAGTTAATCAATCATTTAATGAACTATTTTTCTGTTCAACTTTATAATCAGTTTAAGTTAATGTATATATTGTGCGTTTCCAAAGGAAACAAATTCTACGGTCAACTATTTGTGCGCAATGGCTAGATTATGAATATCAGACGTACTGTAATCTGAAATGCCTCGAATGTCTGTATTAGAAGAACACAGGAGTGGAAGTAAAATTCAGTTTATTAACAACTAGGAAAGTTGCACGCTCCCTGTTTACAAAGGCAGTTGGATAAACATGAAAGTACAATGCAAGGGAATTAGACATAAGACATCAAACAACATATTGTAATCTAATAATACACAATTGTCTTTTAGTCTTTGCAATTCCGAGCTTGTCTGTCTCCAAGACTTGAAACCCAGAAATCCCAAAGGGTGTAGTAGGTGTAGATCACTCAGATTCAGTCATGGGTGGTCCTCTCTAAATGGGTTCCTCTCAAAACCTATACAGTGGCCTTAAGTGGCAACTTGTCAATCAAACCAAGATAGCCAATAGAATACAACAAATGTCAACCAATAGGATGTCACACTGGCCTTCAGGGATTTACTGCAGAGATGGTAGAAGTTTGTCAATCAAGCAGTCCTTGCATAAGTGCAAAGTTAGTAGTGTTGGCGTGAATTACATCACACAGAGATGGGCATCCAGATATCCTCCCAGATAAGTGTCCACACTCCTCACACCAATCCTCAACCAACACCTCAAAATGTATCACATGAACTTGCTACTCAGGATGATTGACAGAATGGTACCCAATTCACTAACATTCACGATTTTTTTTTTTAAAAAATACCGGAGAATGTAAAAAGTCATTCTTACAGTCATACAGAACAGCATGATCTTTGAATTGAATTGAATTGAAAAATCTTTTATTTGTCATAAGTATGATAACAGGTACAGTTTATAGAAAGAAAAATGACAAATTGGTCTACAGACCTCTGGGATAGTCCCAGTTCTTCCGGTCGTTACCATTAATTTTGAAAAGAATAACAACAAATAACTAAACTAGAGACTAATAAAAGGCAAGATTGCGTATAAAAACATGAGTAAGTATGTTATAGTACTGCTATAATCAAATACATGATTATATGTTAACAGTTCGGTTGTAGTATGGCAAATTAAGAGGTCTGAGATATTGTACAACATGATATAAAACTAATTTATTTTTTTTACTTTAACAATAGTTCTTTTCGACCTATGTGATCTATACTGATCAGGGCTGGTTATATCTACTCTAACCAGTTATTAACAATGATTTTTGCTTCCATTAAATGGGGCAATATAACCTGTCGGATATACTTTCCTAGGGCTTTACATCAAGTTTGTTTTTAGTTTTCTAATTACTGAAAACCAGGAGCTAAATCTTTAGATCGACTTTACCTCGATTCACACAAAGGACATATTAAATGTTGATTTTACCTCGATTCACACAAAGGACATATTAAATGTGAAAAAATAAAGTGACTTTGGTACAATGTGGTTCAAAATGAAAAGGGTAAACGCCCAAACGCCCATACAATACAGTACGGTTTTCCTCCAAACTTCATCGTAGGACAATGACATATCAAGTGACTTACGGTCTACATTTTGCTGAGACCTGCTCTTTTTGAAATGATACTGCTGTTCATACAACTTGTTACTAGCTTTAAAGTAAGGTACAAACTGATTTTGAAAACCCTCTTTAAAACCTTTGCCAGCAACTTACTGCACTAATTGGCCTATAGCAAGTTTGCTATCATCCTTATATATTGCCCTACTGTGGCAGCGCATTTATGAGCCATCACCCTAGCATGGCAAGGAATTTATGCAGCCATCGTCCGACTGTGGCATTGCATATGCAGCCACTGCCCTTATAATATGGCAGTGCATTTATGCAGCCATCGCCCTACTATGGCATTGCATATGCAGCCATTGCTCTAATGTGGCAGTGCATTTATGCAGCCATCGCCCTACTGTGACATTGCATATGCAGCCATTGCTCTAATGTGGCAGTGCATTTATGCAGCCATCGCCCTACTGTGACATTGCATATGCAGCCATTGCTCTAATGTGGCAGTGCATTTATGCAGCTTTCGTCCTACTATGACATTGCATATGCAGCCATTGCTCTAATGTGGCAGTGCATAAATTTATGCAGCTATCGCCCTACTGTGACATTGCATATATGCAGCCATTGTTCTAATTGTTTTAAAAGGAAGATTTTATTTGCATACAATTTCGGGGGGACCCGATATTCTCATGTTACACAAGGGTGAAAAAGTCAGTATATATGATCCTAGCAGTACTGGATGTCTCTACAATGTAATTTAATTTAAATATTTTAAGTATCATCTATCTTGGACAGCTTTACAACGAGTGAAACATTATAGCTGTTATATATTATACAGTTGTTGCCTTACCATAAATAGAATAACATTACATAAATTAAACAGTACCAACCACGACAATTAGGTTGGGGTATGAAACAATTTGTTTTGATAAAAAACAAAAAGTGCACAAAAGTATAAAAATGAGACAGTGTATTTATGCAGCCGGGGCCCTAGTATGGCAATGTGAATGCGGTGCCTTATTATGATATAGTAATAAATATAGATAATAAACAAAATAAAAAAGGTGTCACAAAAGCCTACACTATAACACTTTGTTAGTTTAGACATCGCTGTGTGACAGATTATCCACGAGTGGTATGTTCTCAAATACTACGAAAAATTAGTCTCATCATGGAATACAATTTTTACCCGATATAATTTGTCAATCTACATCAAAAGGAATGCTGTAGATCCAGCCTACAGTAAAGAGATAAATAAATGCTGCAAACATTTCTGCAGTTCTAAGTTTCTAAATTTTGAACCTTAACATCAACCAGGTATGGTTCAAATTTAGTTTAAATCAAGCGAGGTGTTATTCTGATGAAGCTTCATGAGGTTGGGCTAACACGTTTCTCTATTATTTCCTCCTGTATTGTCTTCATCATTCCATCCATTTTAATCCCCACTGTTTCTTGTCCAACCCATTCCAGACAGAAACCTTTTTCTTGTCCCCGCTCCGAATGCAGAGCTCTTATTCCTATTAGCGGGGATTGTCTTTGATAGCATTATTTTTATTAAGAGTGCTGGCATGTCTTCTGGTCGGCAGTTTTTTAGTGTGTGAAAATCTGTCAACGCTCTCTTTTGATTTTATATGCCACATTTCCAAACTTGCGGTCCGAGATTAATAAAATCACTCACTATTCATATTTCAAACTATTAACGGAAAATGTTCAGCATGCAGTCAGTAAGTAAAAGAATGCGGCTTTATTATCAGATGCTCTCCTTTGTTGCAGCCAGTAAAATAATGTTGCATATATTTGACATACCAGTCAACACACATGTGCCGTTAGAGTGAGGCTAGTTCTCGATTGATGTAGAATTTCGCACCACACACATGAACGGAACAGAGTTGGGAATCAACATGAATCAGTCCTTCAGTGATATGAGGAATAGAAGATATTTAAATGGGAAACATATGTTTGCAACTCGTTGCTCTCGTTACTCGTTGCCTTCTGACATTCTAACAAAACATAATATCCCTTAAATTTAGGTACCATATACATATATTAGGGAGGTTCAGCAACTCTAACCTATACCTAAACCTTAAATGTATCCGTATCTCTGATGATACACACGTACGGTAAAAGGAAGAAAGGGATTCAGCAAAACATGACAGGAAAAACGTAACGTGAAATATCAAGCAAAATGTTTCATCTTATTTTGTCAACATAAAAATGCGACGTAATTCACATAAAAAGATACGGTTACGTAATTGAGATAGGTTTGCTTGCGGAACCTCCCTATTAGCATCATTTGCCTCTTCAGAAATGTAAATGAGTAAATGAGTCAGTGGAATGATTGCTTTGATGCGCCCAGACTGATAACGTTACGTAAGTGCCGATGGGTTACACTCAATAATGAAATGATATGGTCGAGCGATATAGAGTCAAGTGTAAGTATCAGAAACAGTCATCAGTGTTATCAATGCATTTTTTCAACGTCTTGGCGTGTAGCGCCCCCGAGCGACGGTAGGATGTAGCGGTACTAAGACCAGGTTTATTTATTTAAAAACAGATTTTATTACGAGAACAATTTCACAGTCTGGAGAGATCTCCAGACATCTCTCCAGACGTTTCATGCTTCGAAACTATACTGTTATAACAGATCAAGAAAAGAGTTTGAATTATAATATATTACTAAACCCACTTTATACTTATTCTAACCCAATATAATCTATACGATATTAATTACCAAGATACGCTGACAAATATACAGCAGTTGTACTGCTGTATATTTGTCGGCGTATCCTGGTTTACATGGCTTTGCATTACTTGTATGTATTTTGGGGGGATTTTCTTTGCCTACTAAAACATGATATTATCCGCAATGGATAAAACTACGACGTTATACAAATCCACTTCAGACCAGTTTGACCATCCCCATCCTCCTCATAACTCACCATTGAACATTATATGTCAAATAGTTTTTCAGTTCCGGCCAAGTTTTTCCGGGTTCTCCACCAGTTTCACAATATCTATAGCTATTCTAATATTTGTCTCAGCGACCGTTTGGGGAGAAATAAATGAAGAACTAAAGACAGTCTTGTCTTGCTCTACTTTGTACCAATAGCAAAAACACGATATTATCACCAATATCGTGCCTGAATATCTACAATGAAAGCAAGAAAATGTCTTTACTTCTTTATTTATTTCTCCCCAAACGATCGCCGAAACGAATATTAGAATAACTATACATATTCTTAAAACGTTTGTTTACTTGTGCTGGTAACCTGTTCCACAATGTGGGCTCTTGCACATGAGGTGACTTTTTCTTTATATATTTATTTTTCTGAGCTTGGTATGGCACATAATAGGTTCAAGCCATCAGCCAGCCTCGTTTGTCGGGGTATGTTCTGAAATTACCGAGCGAGTCCCTATAAATAGTTGTCTTTAGAATAGTTGGCAAAGCAAATTTGATATATGATATGAGGTGAATAGCAATACATTCTTTACATTTATCAAATGTTAAAGTTCTATGCTTTCTAATTAGATTGATATAGCTTAAGATTATGTTTCGTGAAACCAATGAAAAAAACACAATACATTGCACTCGATAAATTTTTATCATAAATTGAGAACTCAATCAATTTTATCTGATTGACCTGGAAGTTCAGTGGCATAAATAGTATATGTATGTTTCCGTCTCTGAGTGGCTTTTCCTACACTGATCCTCCTCTGACGAGAAATTCTGATATCCACAGGCCTAGGCCAAATGAACCAAACTCAGGCCCATCATTTCTTAAACAACAGTTGTGTGTATGTATTCCTCATGTTAGATATGGGGGTTGACATTGAGTGGGGAAACCATACAACATGATACAATACGTACTACGAACATCTCTCCACGTGCGTCCAATCACAGTGCATCAGTAGCACACACTCTCCGTGAGATATAACGTCGGGTGGCTGGCTCTGATAGTCTAGAGACTGTAGGTGGCCATGGCAAGTTCTGTTCATGGGCTGAGGTCAGGTTTATGTGTGTGTCAGATAATTTGATGGCCAAACCAATCTCATTCCAAAATCGAAGGAATGTTAGACTGAAAGGTCATTATAGTTGTAGGTGATTATTACTGGAACAATAATTAGAACAGATAGAATTAACTATAATTATTATGATTAACTAATAAGTAATATAATACATAAGTCGTTTACTGGTTCATATATAGGCAGTTATGACCTTACATATTATATAGATCTAAACCTGCCCAACAGCAGGAAATCACGTCCACCAAATATTACCTTGCCATCATCCCACTGTCCACTCCAGTTCCGGTGGTCACTAAGAATAGCGACCACCAGTAGAGGAAACGAAACCACCTGTAGATCGGGATGCCCTCCCTCCTAATAAAACACTCCTGGCGGCCTCAGCGGAACGAGTCTTATTTTGGTCAGTCTGAAGAATGTTGTTTTGGTCAGCCCACGATGCTTTCCAGGTCTTTACAAAAGAAAGGAAATAAGCTAGGCGGTCCCGGGAGACGATGAATGGTAACCAGGACTAGCAGGGGGTTTGGAGATTTTTCTTAAATTAGTTTTTTTCTCTTCCTCGATTGATGTAACACCGTGGTGCGGTTAATGGGAATACCCCAGGGGAGCAACGATCAAGACGGGAAATTGAAGCCAGACCCGAAACCTTTTAGAATCTGCGGGAGATGGGTTAAGTCCTATGGGTTTCTCATTATAATATATATTTGATTGGGATAAATGGAGAAGTTAATTGATGGATATAAGTGGTATCATCATGTCTTGTGCTTCACGGTGGAAGACTTCATTCTGCCCAAACGGGTACGGAGGGGGCAATCATTAGGGAGGTTCCGCAAGCTTACCTATCTCAATTACGTAACTGTACCAGTATCTTTTTTGTCCATTACGTCGCATTTTTATGTATAAAAAATACATTTTGAGAGAAAACATTTTGCTTGATATGTTACGTTACGTTTTTCCCACCATGATTTGCTGAACCTCTTTGTTCCTTTTAACATATATTTGTATATCAGAGACACGGATACGTTTATGTTTACGTATACTATTAAGGGACAGGGGAACATTTTACCGAGTCGATTTCCTAACTGGAGCAGTCGGCCGAAAGGTGGAAAACGGTCTGACGCGTTTGGATTCATCTGATCTTGCGTGGGGCACTCGGCGGACGGTCGTCAGTCAGCTGGCATCTCCACTGGCCTGATTATCTTCTTTTTCTCCCCCGACTGCGGCACGCCAAGGCATAATAGGTTCCTACCTGCCCATATTACATGGTAATATATGTTCTTCCCAAGGTAAGGCGAGTTAGGCCTACATGTATTACTATACGTTGTATAGACCAGTAGCTATGAGTAGTATACAAAAAGTAGGGGGACACATAATGAACGTATAATTAAACTGTTACATCGCTGTTGTTTGGCACTGTTGTTAGTCTCAATACATGTTTTTGTTATACCAATATTCTGATTGAGCTTATCAGACTTTATGGTTAAAAAAACACAAAGCATATTCAAAAGATCCTACGTCTAGCTTTCGAAAGATAATCTCAGTTTTTGTCCCCTGAAATGTGTTAGAGGATAGAACATTCTTCCTTTCTCTCGCGCCCAATGATCGATTGCTTGTCTGTATGTACACAGATGGGAGATTAGATTCACGCTGTTTCCGTGAGGCCTGCTTGATCCTTTCGTTTGTAACAATCGCAAATGACCCGTCTCTTGCTATCTTTTGTGTCAGAAATGACTCTAATACCTTTAGCTTTACCCGGCTGGAATTCATTTTTTTTGTCAAGGACAGCAACCTGACCCTTTTAGTCGCCGGTCCCCTTGTGGCACATATCAACACTAATCGTGATTTATCTCCTGGGATCTGAGCCGTCGTGAGGTCAAGGTCGCAAACGCTTTACCCATGATGCATTGCGGCTTTACCTACTCGCAATTCAAAGCTGCCAGGGTCATGGCGGGATGAACGCTTCACTCTGACTTGGGTCCGAGAGTATGACTTGGATGGAAGCGACCTAGCTTCTGTTCTATTCCCCTCGTGTCCGACGTGGAAAGGCTCTCGCTCAATGACATATGATGTGCCAGCCAGTGTTGAGATGGATCTCTGCTTTCATGTCCATTCTATCGGGTTGCTAAACTGTCAGTCATGGATATAGTGCAATGTAACGATTTGAATGGGTAACCGATCATGTGTTTAAATATATCCTTTCTTGCGTGTTCGAAAATCTTTTACATATATGTCTGTGTTCGCTGGACGTTTTAAATAGGACCTGTGGTAAATGAACTAGGGAATAGGGAGCACACATTCAAGCGTACACAGGCTAGGCAACGTAGTATTTGATGCATTCTTATTTGATAAATCAGTATTTACATTCGGTTAAGAAGCACAAGAAAGTTAAGAACTCATAGCATTTCTCACAGGCTCGCTTGATTGCACATAATTCAATTGTTTATCATAGAAGTGTAATGTATGCAATAGAAATAAAGATTTTCTCAATTTAGAGAAAGACACCGGAGAGCTGGCATAATTGATGAATGTTCAAATCTGAGAGATAACCAATGCTGGCAGAAGAGAGCAATATATATAGGGAGAGTGAGATTTGCAGATACTCGTCACGTGTAGTAGCCCTATCTTCATACAATACGCATTGCTTTCTCTAGAGGGGCCTTCTCTATCGGCATCATCAAATGTGACCTGCTCTGCGAAAACGGGTCTTATGTGCTTGGATATGAAATGTAAAATGTGTTTTGGGACATAATATGCTGCAAAAATTATGTTGATACGAAAAACAGAAGCCAAGATATGAAGTTCTGAAATATGATGTGTTGAAATGGGGTAAATAGCCAAAACTGCTGTACGGTTTTTACTTGCCGAACTTTAGTTAAACCCTTATATGATTTCAAAATGTGCATCATTTAATAATTAACATTAATCAATTAAATAATATATTGCCATTTTTCTGAAAATTTAAGTAATTCAAATCTGTTTTCAGTATCTTAATCACCAGAAAATTCTCTTTTGACTTTATTTAAATTTGAAACAATTTGATTACATATAGGTTTCCATGGAAACCAGAATCCTGTTAAACGTCATTATTGATGATTTGGACGTTCCATTGAATTCATGGTTACCATGGCAACACTAACAAAATTTTCTCCAAAGTTTTCCGCCACGCTATAATCTGTGAAAAATTTCATTTTCAATGTTTTCTTGAGTAAACTTTGTGTTTTTAACAGTTTTCCTGTTAAATAATGCCCCTAGGGCTATCCAAGTAAAAACCTATAAGACCCATAATCGCAGAGCAGGTCACAAATGTTTCTGGTGGAGGCAGAATACAAACTAGCTCTGATAAAGAAAAATAAATGCCCTCTCCTGAAACCAAGCAGCATTTCTATGTACTGAGGGAATGCATCAGAGGATTGGGGCGGGGCGGGAAGTGAGCGATGGAAGCAATCGGCAGGATGGGCAAAAGGGTCGCGCATGTGGGTAAAGTTGTATATATTGTATATATATAATATATATGATATACATGCAACAATAAATATAATAATTTATATATATATAATAATATGTGTGACTATTGTAATAATTATGGCGAAGCCTTTCTAATCTGTATGTCGCACGAGGTATATAACCATCTGATAGTATACATGTCTAGTAGATTGTTGGATCCTTAAATATTGGTAGCTGGTCCCTGTAGTGACTTTCATATGCAAGAAGCCAGAGATAGAATAGAGGGATCTGCCTGAAGATGCGGATTGATTGTTGGGGTAAAGAGCGTGTTACAAAAGCCATGTAGGCAGCACAGAAGGCGAGAGACAAATGTATTTGTCAATAACAATATGCTCATACAACTCTGATAGCTCCTTTTGAGACAGCCGGACCTGGAGCACAAAGAGACTCGTAAGAAAACGAATGTGAATGAGATAAGCATTCTGAGTACACGCCATTCCTTACCAAATCCTATCTTTAAGGCCTTCTGAAGGAAAGTAGAAAACAGTGACGTTGGAACTACTTGGTGATCAGACCAACATCGGTAATGTGAACCTACACTGTGCGCGTATATCAGTTGCCAGAGCAACTGAAGAGATTCACAAATATTGAACAACTTGAGTTACTCTATATGTATAATTATTATTGACTGCCAAAGTGGCTGGAATAAATCACCCGTCTCGCCCAGCAAAATAGGCATCACTTCCAAAACAAATGTCCAACAAAGATGGTATCTACATAAAGTCATTCTCTAGACACCGATATGATAAACAATCTAAACTATTGCACAAGTAAAAACCGATTTCATGCGTAGAATTATTGAGCGAGACTCAGCTGACTCTCGAGGGTGGAAGAAAATACTGTTTAATGGGCGAATCCTAAATATATGTTATTCGTCTTGCAACATCACGCTACCAAAATATAGACTCCTCATTTACCTTCATTGTCCTGAATGACAGACAGGTTCCTTCCCCGCCAACCTACCCACAAGACATACATATGTTAGAATCTAGTTACCAAACGAGTAAATGCTGTTAGGGATCATACACGAAATCAACAAGTCGAAATGGACCTATTTCTGGTAGATAAAGTGGGATGGCATGTTGCAGCTCTATGGGAAGTGGATTAAACATGATAATTTATCAGCAAATTATGTATTCAATAATTTGTGTTAATTCTATAATTGGTACGCTTTATTTCTGTTTTGATGTCCAACTTTCAATTTCTTTCCTCTTTTTCATTTCCTTACATTTTACTGATTTCTGTTTATTTACTAATTCTCTGTTTTTATTTGCGCACCATTTCATGTAGAAAACCTTCTTCTCTCTCCTCACAATATCGTGGAAAAGACCTACATGAATATTGAATATTTTCATTTGCAGTTTCTATGAGCGGCAAGATCACAACTCTCATCCATTTCCCACTCAGTTGACGCATGATTTCCGGCTCCACCACATGACATTTAGCTTCTCTTTGTGAGGTAAACGATGGTGGCCTTACAGAGGCAACGACTGGTCTGTCCGAGCGTAGTGCACGCCTAACTACTCATCCTTTAGCGCCCAACCTTTTTCACGTTAAACTAGGCACATTGAAATCAAGTTTCAAGCAATTTTTGAAGCGCAGTTTATCATAGGTTACATTACCATGTGGTACGTCCCAACGGTTGCCTAAAGCATTATAGTTATTATGAATAACATATCCCATCCAGATGGACAGTCACCCCTATGTATGTGTGCTTTTACATTGTCAATCACTCTTGTAACTTGTATAAGATGAACACAGAGTAATTCAGTTAGAACATATATGCAGCTGTCTTGTAGATTATGACATACATCCCCATGTCCATATCTTTATCCATCTATCTCACCTGAGTGCTTCATATCCTGTCTTATAATGTCCATAACTTTATCCATCTATCTCACGACCTACGCTATTCAATATCCTTGTTAGTCCTGCTGTCTGCCTGTCTATCTATATGTACTCAATCTCTCTCTCTAAATATATTGCGTTCATGAATAATTCATATACTGCAACTCAATCAGTATATATCCATCTCGATATCCATCTCTATCTATCATATATACATATATAATATACATATATGTATATCCATGTGTAATATATATATATACCTGCAAGATACCTAACTGTGCTACTTATTCGTGCACACCCAAGACTCCTATAGGAATTCTAAGGATTAATTTTTAGCAATGTGGCCTATGTCTACATGGCAAGATGATCTATTTCAATATAAGCTCTTATATCTGTCCATTCATGCTCAAGTGAAACGAACAAATTAGATAACTACGGCAAGTTAACCATATTGTTCAGACTGTATCATATTAAAGCCAATGGAATTAGTGTAGAGAATCATCCTTAGTCAATGATTGAGGTGATATTGTCCTCTACAAGAGACGACTGTAACCACGCTATGAAGAGGCTGAAAACCTCCTGTCAGCCGGAGAGTTCCTCTTTTCACGGCAAGCTTATTTGCAATAAAAGTATTCAATGTCTCTTCATCCCAACCATGTTTGAAATACTAATAATTTATTATTCTTATTATTGATGAAATATTATATTATATCTTATTATTGATAAAATATCATATTGTATTATATTATTTTGTTTTCTTAAATCTGGTCCACAGAAATATAGAACTACTAATTATAGAACTTTGCAGAATGTGGATATGTTGTTTCTAATATTTTTACCCTTGATTGATAATATATTGGAATGAAGGAACTCATATATTCCCCACTAATATCAAAGGATTACTGAGGCCCGAAATGGAGGTTATTAATCCTTTTAGTCCCTGCCTAAAGTGGTTATAAACCCAGATCCGCTCAAAGCAATGGCTAATACCAGATACTATGCGTCAGTAGGAACGAAAGGGTCTCACATATCACGTGCAAGTTCCAACATAAACTCTTCTCAAAGCTTTGGGATAAAGGTGTTAAACTAAAATAACTACATGTATAACGACAGTACTTCCTATAGTATACCGGTACTGGAAGAGTCAGTCAGTCAACACGTTTATCTCCATGCCCAATGGGTATAAGGCAGCTGCCTTGGCTAGTAATTTATATACAGGTTAAGTAACGAGGAGTTGGTAAATGAAGAGTGAATATCACACCTCGAGCCAAAGTCTAGGCTAAAACAAGGTAGATCTACGTGGTTAAAAAGAATTATGATAATTCCAATATGACAATGAATAGCAAATGGCACTCTGTGTGGGTTCAAACTGATCCCGACACGATAAAAAAAACAGACTTATCCGCTTCTTAAAACTTAGAAAACCCACATCAAAAGTTTCCTTGTCAAAACTTATTATTGTTAATTCTCACTTTTCACCATGTTTTGACATTTGCCCAAGAGCTGTTGCAGAAGACAGGTGGACTTTTGCCAACCTTGATTTAATTGGTTCCGTCTGGTAAGTAAATGGGGTAAAAGATCACGCTCCAGGTAATGTGAACGGACAAGGAGCTAATTGGGTTTGTGTCGAATTCTCCCAAAAGGGATATTTTTACCTCGCCACTAGATAATTGAGGGATGGGATTTTTATCAACACATATCTTGTTCTTAATTGACAGCTTTGAAATATAAAGCCCGGCCATTGGTGTTATTGACAGCATGGTGCTATATTTGGGTTAAGGAAGGGGGGCTGCCTCAATAATTAACTGAAAATCTTGATTGATCAATCTCATGTCAAGTTAAATATTTTTTGCAACATTCATTGGAGTATTGGTAATGACATTCACTGTGGGAACATAGAACCAATCACTTTTAATGGTGGCTCTGTTTCCTTTGTAGATGATTGTGGGTTAATTTATATGAAATCTAGGTCGTTTATCCATGTTTGCTATGTTTCCTTCATTTGTGACCTGCTCTGCGATTATGGGTCTTATAGGTTTTTACTTGGATAGCCCTAGGGGCATTATTTAACAGGAAAACTGTTAAAAACACAAAGTTTACTCAAAAAACCATTGAAAATGAAATTTTTCACAGATTATAGCGTGGCGGAAAACTTTGGAGAAAATTTTGTTAGTGTTGCCATGGTAACCATGAATTCAATGGAACGTCCAAATCATCAATAATGATGTTTAACAGGATTCTGGTTTCCATGGAAACCTATATGTCATCAAATTGTTTCAAATTTAAATCAAGTCAAAAGAGAATTTTCTGATGATTAAGATACTGAAAACAGATTTGAATTACTTAAATTTTCAGAAAAATGGCAATATATTATTTAATTGATTAATTTTAATTATTAAATGATGCACATTTTGAAATCATATAAGGGTTTAACTAAAGTTCGGCAAGTAAAAACTGTACAGCAGTTTTGGCTATTTACCCCATTTCAACACATCATATTTCAGAACTTCATATCTCGGCTTCTGTTTTTCGTATCAACATAATTTTTGCAGCATATTATGTCCTAAAACACATTTTACATTTCATATCCAAGCACATAAGACCCGTTTTTGCAGAGCAGGTCACATTTGCCTTGTTTCAAGTAGAGCAACGCGCTGGGTATACAATTTAAAGTTGCATCTATATAGTGTTGTCATACTCATATTTCCATGATTAATCTATAGAGGGCTCTTTGATTAGTCGAACATAGACATTCTGCTAAGACTTTCCAATCATAACAATTCTTAGTGGTTCTTATATCATAACGACACCTCCACTGCCAAACTCGAATTATCCTAATTCCACTTTCGGACGTATTGTTCCTTATTCGTTTCCTTCTTCAAATTTCAATGGTTATAGCATGTACAAATAACTTCCTGTATATCTCAGCTATTAGTCGAACCCGCAAAATTAAACTGCCGTGGTTAACACTTTAAGTTAGTGTTAACTACAAAGAAGACCTCACACGCTGGTGTATAGGCCTTTATGAGTCTACACACCATCCAGATCTCAAGGGAGTCCTTTGACCTCACTCAAGAACCTAGGACAGAGGTCTGTGCAAGACACAGCCACAGGGCTATAACTATAAAGATCTGAGTGCCTCATATCCTGTCTTGTAATTCTGTTTATATAACCTGCCTTACAACATTGTTGGTGAATATACGGCCCTTCATAACCCATCCCTTTACTACCTTGACAATTGCAAGGCCTTTTATGATTATGCAAGGGAGGGACAACGACTCATGGGGATTTATTCCAAGTAAGAAACCGTTCCTCAGGACAACTTCATATAGTGTTCTCAGGTTACACCCCTGCTGCTCTCTTCCACATTCAGTCAGAGAGGGGTGTTATTATATACACAGAAACACTGGTTTTCGATAGAATATACATCTATGACAACTCACACCTAAAAGGTAGTGCACCCAGGTGTGCAGAATATGCACTAACTCTAAAGTTTGAACCGCGGAATCAATATTGTAATTAACCTTTGATTAAAGTTACCAGAATTGAATCAATAACGGGCTATGCTCATATTTGACTGGGTAGAACCAATTGCTTCACCACTTCTGTACCCCGTCCAACCCAAGGGCAGTCACAGGGCATGAGACAATTTATTAGCACCTCCAAATTACATCCAAACTATTTAATTTTCAGCATATCTCAGGAAGGTGGGTGGTTTCATAGATATGTACTAGCTGACACATCAGCAGATAAGTCCGGTGTGGAGAATTTGCGAAAAATTCTTGTGCGAAATTGTATGACCCCCTTAAAGTCTTGTTCAAAATGTCTTGGCTCCCCCTTGACAGTTTGTCAACAATTTCATGACCCCCCTACATCATCGTAGTTGTTGCAAAAAGAGATGCCACCACAATTTTAACGTCTGTGCAAAAAAGGTGGCCCCCCCTTCAGTGTCTGCACAAAAAAGGATGGCCCCCTGAAAATTCTCCACCCCCCAGTGGTAAAAAAAAGAACAGTCCCTTACAGAACTTTACTGGCATTTTATATTACTGAGAGAGGGCATTCACTATCTGGAGAATCTTTGGTAAATTTTTCAGCATTTCGAAAATTGGTATGAATCTAAAATAGTGGGGTGGGGGCCTAATCATACTCTGTCCCCTTTTCTTTCATTGGTGAAGGGCCATAGCCCATGTGCCCCCTCCCGCTTCCTACATCACTGCCTGTACGATGGATAAGCTGGAAGCATGGGGTATGAAAATTTTATAGCGTTTCAAGGGATACCATAAATTAAAAAGTTGTCAAAGGTGATCCATCTTTCCCACAACCTTCATTTGTATTCAGTGAAAGTATTAGCGAGACTGTTGCATCATAACGAATGAAGCGGAAGCTGCCTCAAACAGCCACTTAACCTTTCACATATGTCTAAGCTCCCCATTTCTTTCACGTTCAAAATCTAAACTGTCATGTAGACTCATAAACCCTATAGTAAACTCGCAGTCTACCAGTTTTCACCAACTTTCAAATTGATGTAATCCCGTGGAAATAATTTAATGTATTTCATGCAGCTAGAAATGTCCTTCCTTCTTTTTCATCAATTTCCAATCTCTCCTTTCCTTCTGCCCCCTCTCATGTCTACTCTTTCGTATAAATTTATATATAGATAATCTGACCATCCAATGGGGCTTTAAAGGGTGTGTCGAATGATCAAACCATGGACTCACTGCATGCATTGGGAAACAGTCGCCGTGACCAATAGGGTCTCAGTCACCTCCCACTGAGCCATACTTCCTCACACAATGTTTATTCATCCATTTGTATGTCAGCAGGATAAGCTAAAGCTTCTATGGCTGGTCACATTTTTCTTATGGGGCCCCATGTATATTTTTTTAGCTATATATGCACATGTACATATATATATGGACGAATCACGTGAAGTTAATTCAATTCAATTCAATGCATTTTTATTCATACAAGAGAGGTGTATACAAAAAGGAGACCCGCATCTGAAAGTGCCTTTCAGCATTCTCTATATTTAAGTATTTCTTTTTTGTATCACCTTTTCAGAATACAATCGTTAGGGCACCTCTGACATTGCCACACGTATATAGAGTATGCTGTAGGAAAGGTCGAGAAGGCTCGTTTATAGCAGGTAAGAAAGGCATGACAGAGCATGAGACATCTGCTACCTTCCTTTTCAATATGTATGTAATGTCGGAGCAGAATTCGTATAGTGAGAAAGCCCGGCAGTAACAAATATTTAGGTCCATATCGGACTAACCAACATATTCCGATGTACGGGTGAAATTTTCAGAAAATGCACAATTCACCCTCACCTTCCTTTCAAATAACCCAGATTTAAGTGAAAAGTAACGTTCAAAATGCAGTTTAACACAATTAAAGATATATTTCTAATCAACACAATGCCAAAGATACTCTGATATACTCTTTTACTATTTATAATTTTTCTGACGAATTTAACAGAAGTTACCAAATTTGTAGAGCTGCCCATTGTGCATTTTCTTAAAATCTGACCCGTATAGATATATAGGCCCCGCGTGGCGCATAAAGTGCTTCAGGTACAATTACCCCTTGTCGTGGGGTCTCGTTTCGTGCAGTACGCATTGCCTTTGCCACATACCTTTGTCACCCCATCCCACTCACTGTGAACGCCCAGCTTAAGTCTGAATGCTCTATTCAATCAAACCTACTATAGAAATACCTATAGATCTCATTTCCTAGATCATTATCATTTTGAGAGAGGGAGAGAGGGAGAGAGAGAGAGGGAGCGAGGGAGAGAGGGAGAGAGGGAGAGAGGGAGAGAGGGAGAGAGGGAGAGAGGGAGAGAGGGAGAGAGAGCGTGGGAGAAATAGACGGAGAGGGAGAGACGGGTTCTCATTAGTATTGCTCGTCTGGCTTTGGTGCGAATTTAATTGGTTAATAACAACCAATGCGTTGTACTGTTTTTTAATCATCAAAGTTGCTATTCAAACAAATCACAATCTAAAAGTGCAAATATACATCGCATTGACTAATATGTATACAAAGCGAGAGTATGGGAATGAAACTGCTGTGCAAAGGGAAGAAACTCTAATTCTTTCAGTCAGGGAGACACGAAACTGGGGAGTCGTCAAGGGCACAAGGTCATGTAAAGAGGGGAGGTCCCATGGGAAATGCCGACAAAAGCATATGCCCCGGCCTCTTGGATAAGAGGATTACATGGAAGCCTAGTGTTTGTTTTGTTGAGCTGGGTGGGGGTTGTGAGTTTAGTATTTTCGGTTTTGTACAGCAACTCTTTCATGCCTTTTACTGCGTTCTGCCATCGCGCCAGGCTAGGACCTCATTTCATGGTCCGTTCCATTTTCAACAAAAAGGTCAATGACCACAGAGATCCCAAGATGGCCGAATAAATCTAAACTGTACGTTTGGGCTATTTGTGCTATACAGTCATACATGGTGGAAGCAATCTCTGAAAGCCCACACGGGATGTGTTTTTTGCGTTTTAAGTTATATATATATAATAAATACATTTGCTATCCTTTGTCAGATTAATCCCGACATACTACAATATGTAGTTCGTATATAAATAATATAAAGCTATTGGTATTTATGCGGTTGAAAGTCTTAGCATGAGCCTATAGTCTTAGTCTTAAACAATATATGTTTCTCAATATGTAAACAGTGGATGATTTTATTATATCAAGTATTTATTAACACATTATAATGGCGCATCAATTAGTCGCTTGGCACTGAAATGAACCTATTATTCAGATGACGAGAATTGTAGGAAGGCTAGCATGTATATGCCACCAGTCTCACGGTGTCAGTGCTGTTAAAGCTGCTGATGTTAAAACCTTTGCGCATTCAACTTTGACACAACTCAACATTTTGGGGCTTAGGTACAAAATAATTCAATTTCGCCTGGAACAACACGACCCCTATAGATATTATATGTCTTTACACATGAAGACACGTAGAAACAAGGATTGGCGTAAATGGAACCCAGGAAAAAGATATAGACCTGCATTATTAAACTTTCATTATCCTTTGGTGTGCCTAGGTAAGGCATTGAACCCATAGCAATTGATTGTTTACAGCTAGCCCGCGATGACTAGTGTAATTGGAATGGGAGCGTGGGTAGGGACTATCGAGGCATGAAAGGGGTTGGGTAGGGGTTCATACAATAATTCTGCAGTAGGCTTAGGCGTGGGATTAGAAACACTTCAAGTCCTGCAATAAAGTTGTGATCTGCTAAATATGACTGGCAATATGAAGCGTATACAAATAATTATGTGGATATGGATAATTACATTCAATAATTATGGAGCTCGTTTGGTTTTTGTATTTAGATGAGTGCATTAGCTCGAGACCCTTTAGTCTTTCTCAGATCCGTTATTGCCAGCTGGAAAGCAAAGGGATGCCCTGTCTGAACGGACAATATGGTGCTTCTTATTACATCCTACTTATTGACTATTGGTGTGGGGTGGGGTGCGACTGGAAACTCCGTTGCTTCTCACTTATTGAAACAAGGTTTCTGACAATGTCTTAAATCTAGCGTCCATCTTTTTTCGGGTTCAAGAGATACAGTTTTCACCTTTATCACTATTTCTTATCTGGTGGAAGTTTCAACATGGCTACTAGAATGAACTACTTTCGTGTTTTACCTACCAAATAAACCCATTACGTTCTCTAAGAACACATTTTATTATGAGATTCCCGGTTTAAAGTTTTGACATGATGTGGAATCGAGCAGACTGAGATCTTAGGTCTCGGGCAGTGAAGTTTCTGGGTGACCGACTTCCAGCTAAGCGCCTATAGATGCACAATCTGAGCGGTTTTCTGGCATCTTCATTTGGTTACATTTAATAGGAAAATAACATAATCTGCCAATATCTCACTTGCTCAGGGACCTATTGTATCAGCTAAGAAAGGAAAAATGCCCTTCCTTCGGTGGGTAGGAATAAAAATGAATTGTGCGTGTATATAATAAAATACAATTCATATAGGCTATGCCTACCAGCTGAGAATGACAAGTAGGAAGGAATCCCATACAGGTGAAGGAATATCCACCAAATTCCTTTCCTTATCTTATAGATACAACAGGCCCCTGGTATCTGCGAGAAGATAAAGCTAGGTTTATATATATACATGTATTCAATACTGGATACTGATGCCTTGACAGCCTTGTCTATGGCATTTGGTATCTGTCGTTGTCTTTACCTTTCTAGAGGAAACCATCTACCTAGTCTGCTCCAAATGACTACAATCACTTTGGCCCCCAACCTCAGTTTATGCTGAACAACATCCGAGATGCAAAGCGTCCTCTTTCTAATTGTTATGCAGAGGACAGTTGCGCACCAGAGGCGGACCCACTTGCTAAAAGGCTGCTACATAAAAACTGCATGATTCCAGGGGACACTTTAGCTTTCATCACTCCCTTGTTCAAACATTAGGCTCTCAGAAGTTGGCTGAGACGTCAAGGCGAAGGCCGGATGCTGTGCATTATTGAGTTCTAACAACATCTTAAACAAGGTAATAATTGTTCTATGTGAAATTTAACGTGTCGATTACTTCTAATTCTCTTTCATGAAACCGTCAAAACTCCCATGGACAATTAATAAAGAAAGATAAACAGAAAGGCCATTAGATTAATTCAGGTACTCTTCGCTACAATAGCATAGTCTAGCAGTCGTCTTGTATTTTATACACCTCTTGCATCAAGCATGATGTGAACATTGATTCCTTCAGAAGCCATATTTATGTAGCTCATGAGGTAATGCATTCGCTAGTTGTGACGTCATTTCTCCTGAAAATGGCTCTCAACATTTGGAAATGTTCTCTCTCTCAGATGCAGTAAAATATCACAGGGAAATGTGACTATAAAGGAATTCATCATTTTTATTCCAAACCAGACAGCATGTAGTGTCGAATTAAATTCAAAGAGCTGTATTCTCAGTCGACATGGATAAAAAATGAAATATTTTCTACTTATGGTACCTTTGCTATTACCCATCTAAAAGTAATGTTGACCAAAATTCTGGAGGAAGTTATCCTGTTGTTTTTTGCCCGTTTTCGGTCGACCGATTCCACTTCAAATTCGTGTATAAAATATAAAGGCAGCAAAACATTTGAAACTTCTGTCCTATAGGTCAAACAATGAATAAATCTGATATGATTTCCTTTCGTAATGGCTGAAAATGCAGCTTTAAATTCAATAGATGAACTTGTCCCTGCTATAGGTTCTACACAAGGTCAACTTATTTCGCACTATCGATGATATGACTAATAGCTTGGCAACCCAAGGTGACATAGAACATTGACAAACGTGTCAGTAATTTTTCCTGCGCGACGTTTTGGTTTGCTTATGTTATCTACGCGTTGTTCCAAGCTGAGGGGAATATATGTACATGTAGATATTTTGACACTCTCATTATTGTAACGAATTACCATAAATGGAAATGTACTCTCTCATCTGGAAGGTACAGTCATTTATGCTATTATTGCACAGCTGTCAGGTGGATTTCCTTTATTATGTTGTATTATTGTTTGTTTCAGGGATTAAAAAATCGTTTGATCCTAAAAAGAGATCATCACTGCTGTCACAATCCAGGCCATTTTCCAAAAGTTTTGGATTTCTCACTTGGAGAAAATTATTGATTAAAGAACCTTCTTCTGCTTTCCCGTCCCCTTCTCGTTTTTCTATTTCTCATCACCCAGAGAAAATGTGGGGACCAGAAGAAAACTTCTGATTATTTTCAAATAGGCATTTCTTCAAATTACCCTGCCTGATTGGTGTCAGGAATCAGTCCTAATTTCTAATCTTGGAGAGGGTTGTTGTGTACGGGGATTTCAATCCATTCGAATTGGCAAAAGAAATGTTCACAGTGAAGAGAAACCCCAGAAAAAACTCAATATCCCTTCGAAATGGACTAATCCTTACCATCGACGGTAATCCCTTGAATAATCTGCTCCCTTCAGTAGGGATTGCGAACCCCACGTCCACCTCTGATCAGGAGTCATTGAGAGTATTATGATGACGCAGCAGAATTAGCCACACTTGTCATCAGGAGCTTCTTCTGATTAGTGTGTAAGGATCCAACCATAATCTCCTGTAATTTAGGTACTCGCAAGGGAGATCGAGTGAAAAAAGAACCACGAGGAAGGGCAGCGATGGATAAGTTGGAGTCAAAAACAAATTGAATGGTAAATATGTGGAATTGTTCAAATTGTGGGAATGACAGCAGTCATCCGACTCCCAGCCCATAACACTGAGAATTCTATTTCAAGTGGATCGATTCTTATATACATATCCCTACATATCCTCCTGTTTTCAGCTCCAACTTACGAACACGTTTTACCCAGGGTTGTATTTAAACATATAAATAATTAAACTATTCAGTAAATATTTATCTGTTCGCTCTATGTAAGAAACGATATAAGAAAGGATTCTGGCCGGTCTGCCTTTAAATACACTGCCATGTTTGGATAGAAACCTGTTTGTAAGAATCGGGAAAGTAATCATTCATCGTCGGAAAAAGCAGAGAAGAGCCTCTTGCCTGGTCAGACACATGGCACTTAAAGCCCCCAAGAACTATACGAGTAGATGATCGTATTATGCTGCATTATGCACTGTAACAATTAAGCACATCAACAGTGTCTGACATCATTTTTATAGGTTATCGCTCAGTAGATCCAGTATCAACACCCAAAGTGATAGATTGACATCTAGTGCATTCGATTAATCAACATGACAATAAGCTGGCCATTAATTAACATTAATCATTATCCTATTACGTCACAAACTATTATGTTGATGAGTGATGCTATCGAGTTCCCCAATTAGCAGCTTAAAAGTGAGGCACTACAGTCAAAGCTGTATTAAAGCTCGCACACACAAAACCCGATTTAAAAAATAGCCCGATTTGAGGTGTACCGACCAATCGGGGCAAGAGAAATCTCTACAAGAAATAAGTAATTTAGAAATATGGCTTCGAGAAGCTGTTGAAAACCTGCGTAGGAAAATGAATGGGAACTTTAATTAGCTTTGAGATGTATTAAGGCGGATTCCTTAATTTTTCTTAAAACTCCAATACCCGTATTTAGATGTTATATTATTTGAACGTTTATCCACTTACAGGGAGGCATAATCCACGATATGAGAGATCCACGATTTTTCGTAGACTTCTGGCCATAACGAACTACACACATACACGATTTGTCGTAGCATTTCTACGACTTCATACAAAGCCGTACGACTTATCTTAAGGCCAAAATCGGGCTAGAAATCGAGATTGTGTACTTCCACCCTATTATCGATTCACCAGTGTTCATTATTAAAGACACTAGCTGCAGCAGAACATAATTATCCGCAGATACACGTGCGGCACGGGAAAGTATAGAGCATACATCTTAAAGGCGCATGTACATCCATCATTTACATCTCCAACGGGTGATCTATGTTTTACAGGCCTGCCGTCTCAGAGATGATAAGTAATGTAATAAATTGCATTATGCTTTGATTACAAGAAAGAAGGCGTAGAGCTAAATGTAATAATCTAACGTTAAATGGCGTCTTCCAAGATCGGGCGACATTGAATATGTCTTGGGAAGGAAGGGAAAGGCGTAGAAAGTAAAAGGAAGTTAAAGGGAAAGTTACGCTAGACTTCGCTAGGACACAGACCAACCACAATAATCCTGTCATAGATTTGTGTACACTAATCCACAAAGTGCAACTTGTCAATTTATAATCTCACAAACCAGGTTCACTCATAATAATGCCACAATTAATGTACGGGGTTATAATATAATATGTTTAAATATTATAAACATATTTTGTATGCCCATGCTGTATGAGGGGTGCAATAAAAGGGGTGCAATGAAAACATTTTGATTAGGTTTGTACAATAAAAGAATCATATTTGTTTATCTTGTAACTATAATATTTTATGACGATTCAGAATCAATATATTTTTTTTAAAGATTTCTATTGCATACAATTTCGTGGACAGGTCCCGATATTCTCATGCGATACAAATAAATATTCAAAAAACAATCAATATTGTTGTACAGAAACTGCATGTTTCGCATAGTTATCTTAGTAAGTAAGTTTTAACATTAACCTTCCAGGTTTTTAAAGAAAAATGAGCACAATCAGAAACTCTCTTCGAGCTCAATAAAACAATACAATGCACTATTTAATCTATGTACAAAGGATAAATTTTACCACAGATAAAAATATTTTTTGTGTTTTATATATTTATTCGATTCGATTGTCCGGGAATCTCGTCTAATAAATAAATATTCAGTTACTAGCCCCTCATTCGATTCTCTCTATTTGTATGTGAGTGTGTAAAGATGGTGTATTCGGAGGTCAGATTAACCACAGGAATACATCCTGATTGAGAATACCAATAAAGCTCTGCGCATCCCAGTCGCCCCGCAAGTAGAAATTCGAGACAATTTACCTCGTCGCACTTTCAATTAAATGACATTCCCCTTTTTCTCTCTTCACCGTTGGGATTTTCCTACACTGGCCAGACCAGATCGGCTCCTTTGATAATTCAGTATGTATTAGATCAGGAACAGTGTGAGTAATTGCCTTAGGTGCATCAGCTTTCTTTCTTGAATCCCCTTCTCCTGTGACCCTGAGGTAGACTTGCTAATCTATCTAAACTGCACATGGTTCTTTTATCTTATTTTTGATCACTAGAGGGGTATGTTAATTCAATGTCTGGTGAATGCAGGGTGTGGGTAGGTGTGTGGGTGTGGGTGGTCAAGCCTACAAACATATCTTTGAATGTTAAATTATGTCTATGGACTTGATCATAAGTTAAAAGCTCCTGGGATTTGGTCAATTTAAAACTCACATACCGCCCGAAAAACGGATAGGTTTTTTCTTAAAATGACAATATCCGATCATGTCTGACGCATTTGACCGACCGCTGAAACAGGCACATTTCAGAGAGGGGAAGGATGACAGGATATCTAGCTCAAAAGGGTTGTCAATTACTTAGCTCGCATTTGTTTTGCGGAAAACATGCTGAACGAAGCGGTGCAATGTGCGGCTGAAAGCCGTGAGGGTTTACACACTAGCTCAGCACCACACCAACAGAATCGAAGCCTCAACACAAGACTGCCTCACTTAGTAATGGAAAACCAATGCAAACCTCCTACAGCCTAAAAACACCATGTGAACTTCCTTGTCATGTCCCGCAAAACTTACCTATGATACTTTTCTTTACGAACACACCGGGTCTTCCATACCTCCGGTAATTCACTAAATAATGCTGGTAAACCCTACAGTAACATTATTCCAATGGATGTAAACACTGATGGACATTTTGTTTAGCCACTAGTCGAGTGCCATGCACATTTCCCCTTTGCGCAACTCATCCAAACACCCTCTAGATCAGCAGTAGAATGAAGCCTGGAACTCTCAATGTTGGAAACTAGCTCAGGGGCAGAGCCTCCATCTCCCACAAGGAGGGTTGCACGTTCAAAACCAGCTCACAGCTGGCCTTACATTTTTTGTGCAGAGTGCCATGTAGGCAATATGACAGTAGCGCCTACATGACTTGGTAGGCGGGTGGGTGGGCTCTATGAAGACTCTACCTAGGGTGTTGGGAAGGCAGGAAATCTTTTAAATAGCCTAAGGTTTCATTATCCACTCAATAATATAATATCCTAGTTAATTTAAAGACTTCTATAATACCTTCAAGCCTATATTACGGCCAGCCACCTCTAACTGTCTGGTTGGACACGCTTTCCTGGATGAACGGGCGCCTGTGTTGGCTGAAAGGCATTAGGCAAAACTCTAGCTAAAAAATCCGCCGTATTTCCTACTCAAAATGGCCTCAGTATATAACGCAAATCCAAATCAAACCTCCTACAGCCTCAAAACACCATGTGAACTCACTTGTTATGTCCCCCAATACATAGCTAGGGTATTTTTCTTATGATTCAGACCAAGTCTTACATACTTCTGGTAATTCAATAAAGAATGATGGCAAATCATGTACAACCCTATAGTATACCAATCGAGAGAAACATGATAGACATTTTGTTTAGCTACTAGGCCCGTGCGGAACTCGTCCGTGCATGAGATTACCATGTTCGCATGGGAATGTCCTCAATAAAATTTATTTAAAAAAAAAATCAACAGTACCTGTGTGTTCAAACACACTCTAGATCAGCAGTAGAATTAAGCCAAATTCTTGTTTGCACCGTCACTTCTTATGATAGTATGACTCCATCAACTTGTCATGTGATGATATCTGAGACTAATAAAGGGAGTACTGGAAATTGATAGGATATTGGAAATTGAATTATGTTTCTCAACAAAAGATTAATACAGGTATTAGGAAGTCGCCAACGATTATTAAAACTTTTGAGTCAGGGTCATTAGCAAAGAAGGATATCCATCTATCCATCTATATGGAATACAACACTTCTTTGGGGTCCTAAAATTAATAGGAAGAGAGAGAGAGAGAGAATTTTTGGCAAATAAATTGACCGCCACAAATAACATTTCTTCACCTGCTCAGGGCTCAAATATTGATGTGAAATCAAGTAAGACTTACTCAATCATACTTTTCGTGTACTACTTAAATTCACGCTAACTTGATTCATTCGTATAAAATATGTAGGCATTCTTTTTCTTCTAAGATTCCGAATCAGTACAGCTGGCTCTTTCTCTTTGGGGTTTCCTTCATTTATCATAAGAGAGGTGATGGGAGGGTCGATAGCCACCTATAGAATACAAAGGTATGCTTCCAAACTCTAGATTACAGCAGGAATGCCATCCGTCATGCCATATGATCCCGCACTCCAGTCAGCAAGTCCACAGTGGGTAGGATCCACACCGGAAAATTGATGATATTTACCCAGCATTCCCTGCTTGAGTAGCCTTGTTCTCCTCTTCATATCATGTGATTAGTCTCCACCAGGGAACCAGTCACTTCCTGCCCTCTACCGCCCCCTATCCTTCATCTATTGAATCTTTATGCTGGTCCAATGCTAGTCCAGGAAAGGGATACTCCCCCAGGTCCCGGGCCCCAGTAAAACATTTAAGATATATTTACCCAGTTCCTGCGTTTGTGCTACGCTGGGATGAAAAGTGAGATGGGTACAGAAAGGAGGCATAGTGTGTGTAGAGCATAGTATAGCTATGTTCACCTTAAAGATGATTTGGCTATAGTTACTACTGATCCATGAAGCTTAGAATTGGAGTAGAGTATTCCCATAGGCTCGCTCTATTCTATGGGCACAAAATAAGAGTGATGCTTGTATAGGGTATATATTGTTAGCCTATAATACAGATGAGAGCACAGGGAATATTGTGCGCCATAGCCTTAGCCTATATTGTAATACGGTATCGACACCTAAGCTCTCTGTCGCATCATAGGCTCATTTTAAAAACAAAATTGATTCAGAACATTGCAATAATGTATTTAATACATGCATTGAGGCTAGATCGATTGATCTTTGCAAGAGGGACTCTCATCAATACATTTCTTGCGTTACTTACAATTCATATTAACGGTTTTAACGCCGATGCAGAAACGAACTTCAGCAATAATTCATAGTGCCTGGTATGTATACCTGATACAATTATTTGAAATACGATCCCGCTAGAGTTAGCCAATATGTATTGAAAGAAATTGAATGGGATGAGGAATCAGTTAATAACGCAATTCAATAATGGCATATTCATTTTGATACCTATTACTTCCAAAATGTCGTCGCTGAATAAAAATCTTCAAACAAAAACAAAACTTATCCGCCCATCGGGTATCTTATTACTTTAAAACACAATACCATACATTGGAGACGCTTCTTCCCATAATTCTAAATTGTTAACTATAATGCACAGGGAGAAGGCAATATGGATGCAATACGATAATCATCATACAAAATGGTACAGTTGAGCTTTGGGGTCGTTCGAAATCGATAACTGGAACGGACCCCACAGTCATTGTGGAAAATCTCCAATGTTTCAGTGCTTAGATTACACACTGTCCTACGGTCACTTTGAAGGCACCCAACAAACTGTCGTTATTAAGAGATTATAACAAGGAAACGGGAATCTATTAGAAGTTATGTGCCACCATCTATTGGTTGATCTTGGGTTGGAAATGGATAGCCAAATTAGAGTATGATATATGAGTATTTGGATTGATTCATATGAAGGGTTATGTAAGCATATAGTACGCATTCAGAGGGTTGATATGCTGTATCTATTGTTAACTGATCTGTCTGCAAAGCTTTCATGGCCATGTACAGCTGAAAACAAAACACAATCTAACACTGGCTTTGATTTATTTTTTCCCGTTTAACCTTGAGGACAATTCACATTTTCCACAGTTTTCCCCAAAACTAATTGAACCGTTTGAGGTCAATTGCATGGTGTAGTTTGAATATATATAGACAAGCTTCAGCCTTTATTTACCCAGGCCTTTTTGCATGAATGACGCTCAATTTGTAAGTTGGGAAAGAATGCAATGTTATTGCATGGGAAAAGGCATGCGGCACCTTGCATGCCAATTGTGATCCACTTACGCTTATCCCCGTCACAAACATGAATATGTTCTTATGGGAGCGGGACAAATTCTTTCAACAACAACTGGGACATGTTGGCAGCAGCATGTTTAGCATGTTTGTCTTGTCCTCACCCGGGCCCTAGGTTCCCTTGCAGGGGACTGAGGGAGGAGCGGCAGGTGATGGGCCAAACCAGCACTCTTTGCTGGTATTATAGGACATTTCTATGCAAACCTTCTCTCATATTTTTTCCTGGGACACCAATAGTTGCCATTGATTTCTTTTGAGAGTGTGATGAATAGATGGGAAAACAATGTGTTGTGGCCCTACAGCTTAGGGGAAGTCGCCCCCCACATATGAAGCGAACCTCCTCACTTTTAGCTACCTCACAGCATGCCACCCACAACAAGATGGTGTGTTAATAGACACCTCACAGAATTCATTGTTTGGCCACACTTGCCAGCATTTCGTGACAGCTCACAAGGCCTATTGTTTTCACACACGCCGTTTTGTCAAATGGGGCATCGCCATATTTATAGAAGGAAAGGGGGAATAATATTATTCTCCGTGTTCATTATAACCCGGCTTGGACTCCACGATTTGCATTCTTTAACAGCTCACTCAGGCATAAGGGCCAGAGTTCTGAACTTCAATGATGACAACACACTCACAGAAAAGTGCATTTCAAATGTTGAAACAAGGCAATTATTGCTTGCCGTTGCCTGCATGGGCTATATCCTATAACGAACATTTAAACGAGTGAACATCCAAATTGAATTTGCCTTAATCAGAATATTTACAATCTAATAAAGATCTTGCACAACAACATGGTAGCTAAACAATCTTCTTTCATCATGTCTTATTGCGTACCCAGGGGCTGACTGTCTTGATGAGGGCTCATTAGAGCCTTCAGCTCGCCTTATAGATGACACATACATAACTGAATAATGCGGAGTATCCTTGCTGCTGACACATACCTTCATTCGCTGGTTGGTACACAAGGATGATAAATGGTTATCATGGCCATAGAATATTTATTATAATACCCATAAGCGCGATCCGCATGTACGAGGGCTTCTGCCTGATTAATGATGTAATGCCAGTTACTTTGAACCCTCAGCAAGTAGTGTCACTATATGGGCCGTGCTACAAAAGGAGGGACAGTGCTCATTGGTGAATTAACAAAGTTAATATACCACAAGTGTGTGTTGAATAAATTTGGAGGGTTAATGATGTATGCAATGAATTATGCAAGGAGAAGTTTAACGACGATCTGACAAGACAGCTTTTAAATAACATCCTTTCCACGTTGATGTTCAAGAATAAGAAGAAACCTTTCAGACCTTTCTAACAAATAAAACACGAGAACGAACTTTAGTTCACCATTATGATTAGAAGGAATGTACTGTCCTACAATTAATGACAAAACCATGGCTTATCAAATGACCAACATAACCTTTGTATTCACTGCCATTGCTTGTGACGTCAGACTGTTAAATTGACGATATCAAAAAGTTATTTAGATCATAGAAGTTAGAACGCAGTGAAACATGGACTGTATAGAGAATAAGAAACATAACAGACCAATTTCAGAGCTTCAATCACAGAGAAACTTGGGATTTCTGTTTGAAATACCTCCGTGTTCAGCAATAACATATTTACTTCACACGTATGCAACATATGCTTTCTTGAGGTGACAGCATGCTGCCGAATGTTGTAGTATTCTATATAATTTGTCAATAAACTGTTATATGATGCAAATTCTTTTGTTTGGGTTGGTGTTATATTTGAGTAGTTCTTCTATACCGGGTGTATGAACAAAAAATGTTTTGCGGTCGTACACTGTTGGTGTCACACATGGCCTCATCATATACCAAATTAATTGACATGTCTCAAAGTGGCCCAGCTGAATACCATGGTGCCCTGAGATCGGCTGCAGTGTATGCAAGATTCCTATTGTATCAGTTGGGAACAATTTGTGTGTTTGCTCGTTGATTAATCTACATCGATACCCCACTCTATAGCCTAGACCACCCCACTTTAACCCTTTCCCCTTCCAGAATGAATCAATGGCACTCATTGGACCCCACATCTTTCAAATCTGATCCACAGTTCCACAATGCTGAGGGTGGGTGGCACCCCACTCCCAATATCAATGGTGCTGGAGAGGGATATTGCTGACGTATTGGGTATCTACAGGCATGGGTGGTCTGTCTCTGGGTGGGCGTCTACCCATCATATTCACTAACATCTCACCTCACTGTATCAGCGTGAATAACGTACTAGTTTACGGTAAAAACAAGAGAACCTGCGTTCCAGATATTGCCTTGAATTTGTATCCAATTTTATCAAAAATACATTCCGCAACTACTTCCAAAGATTGAATCGTAACTGGTAGTTTTTGTCAATGTGAATAGCATTTCTCATATAACAATATTGAATGGATGTTAGGAATGACGGTAACTAATGTGAGAAACACTAGATGTAGCAATGACATCTGTATTTGATTGTGATGAAGACATCTCTTGACGATGGAAACTTCTCCATTTCCATCATACTGGTAACATAGTGATATCATTTTCGTTATTATCCAGACGCAGTTCGATAACGGATGTCACTCCTCCTCATCTGCATCAATACTACACATCTCCCTCCTCCGCCCCCGGAGCGCTATCCTTCACAGCAGATTTGAAAGCACAACGATGAGATGTCAGATTTGTTTTCCACAAGATGCGATGTCAGATCTGTTTCCACAAGATCTTTTCGGCACAGTGGTAGACTTAGATATCTGTATTTGCTATTTATCTCATCTGATTTTTCGAAATAGTTCATGAAAAAGGTTAAATAGGTAGAGGTCATTGACCAACCCCTGCGGTACCCTGTTTAAGGCATCATATGGTTTTGGAGCGTAAGGGAGGGCCTCAGTTCACATGTGTATCTCCCTCCGTCCCTCCCTCCTTAGACATGCTGTGTCACATAACGATTCAAGTGTCCCATTCATCAATTTACTTCCATCAGTGAATCCCAGTGGGTATTGCGCTCGATGGAGGGATGTTCGACTGGCGTGTGCAGGGAGTCGAATTTCATGTAATGGGAAGCATTACCACTGTGTACGTCTGGCATTGAATTGTTATCATGCACTCATACAATGTAAGTGCCAGGGATTCATGACCAGATCGTATTGTACAGCAGGACAGAGTAAATAAAGTCTCACCATAATAGTTTGCCAGACACACAGTCATTAAGAATTTGATATGATAGTGGAGTTTCTTTCTTTAGCCAGTTGTAAGAGGCAACATGTTTTTTTAACAATCAGTATGATCCAGGAGCATTAACAAATCCTTATTTCATATTTCCCTTCCTCAGCTACATTTCCTTGCTAAGCTGCTGGTAACAAACTTTTAGGGACGGGATTTGCAGGACTAAGTATGCTGAGAGAAATAAACTTTTTCAGCTGAGAGAAATAACCTTTCTCAGCCTTTTCAATTCATAGCACATGATTACCATAAAAAAGCACTACTAATAAAGGTATGTGAAGCTTAACCTTTAATAAGCAGCAACAGTTTTGAACAATGTGACCTTTTCGTTCCTAAGGAAGTCAGATACATACCCACTATCCAGAGCGTTCAGAAACTGTACCTCCAAATACATACCTGCAATGAGAATTGTAAAAAGACATTTATAAAGCATTTGCCTCTTTACATCGTATACTACATTTCAACGATATGACGATTAATACCCTAAGATCGGATTTCGAAACACGAGAACTAAGATCCAAAAGAAACCATCCAGTAAATAGAGGGCTAAATCATTCTCAATAATCTTTCTGAAAAATAGTTATAGAGCATTTTCAACCCTGACTAATACGTTACCCGTTCCACCTGGACAGTTGGTCCATTATTCAATCTGCACCTGAGCTACATAGATGTGCAGGCTATTTGAAAATATATTTGTACAACGTTTGTTATAGGCATCTAATGGGATGGCATTTAAAGGCATTTAATGAAAATATCTCTGCACTAATTTAAATTGATTAGAAATTGATATCGAAAGCTTTTACGAGCATACTACTTTCTAAAGATTTCCAATAAGATAAGCGATAACCAAAAAGCAATTTACATAATTTGTCGATGATCTATTTACAAGATGTGACCTGAAAAGGGACCAGATGAATCGTATGGCTTAAAAGATTAAATAGTAAATATATCAACGGCGTTTGCTCATACATCTAAAGAAACAAAGCCTCCCAGATGTTGAATTAAAGCTTGCCAAACTTTTAACTGTGCAGGGGATGACAGTGAAAGCAACCAGCCTGGAGGCATAAAACCCGCTAAGACATTTACATGAGTATTATGGCGGATATTTCTGACGGGTATGACCATGAAACAAGAAAGGCAACCTCTCCTAAATTCTGAAAACAATGTCATACATTTAAAGAAAGTCCCATTTCTATCTAACAACGTCTACAGGAAGAGGTAAAACAGAGTTTTCTAGAGCTAGGATATAAACATTTATGTTGACAGAACATGTTCTTAACCCTGAATAATTGCATTCCAATAAAAGCCCGAACTATCATAAAGTGACTTAATTGCATATATACGTTGAGATTTCTGGTAGCAGGTAAGCTCAATAATTTATCGTCGGATTTCGGAAGTCGTGTCATTTAAAATCTTTAGTAAATTATGTCACAATCATTGAAAAAATGCGCGGGTAGGCACTAAATTTACGCTTTAAAACATGATATAATGGGACAATGATGCACAATTGTCAACAATATTCATATCTATATATTGATATAGATATATTTAAAATCTGAGAATATAGGGGAAACACGAATTTAAAAGAAATTATAACCATCGAAATTATATTTGTATTTCTAACACAATGCATGATTGAAGGACAAAGTATATTGTTTTGTCCATGCAGACAAAAAAACTAGTTCACAAGCAGTGTATCCAAGTAAACAACAACCAACTAATTATATTTCATAGCTATATGAGTACCGATCTCCCCTTTCATGAAGCACAGCATGTTTGTTATACCTTTGTGCAAGTGCCAAAATCATCTTACGTTGTTGCTTGAATAATCTTAATCAATTCCTATTGAGAACTTTAAATTAGTTTAGAAAAAACACCTTTATGTATTGATCTTTCATTTGATACCTTTGTTCATAATTGATACCAGCTGCGTGAAGGATGTTGCCAATTTGTTCTGGTTCAATGGTCACATAGTCTCTTCGACACGCTTGATTTAAATCAGTCTTAATATGGCTTCTATCCCGAACGCCTTGCCGTATTATAGCAGTTAATTTCCAGTACCGACTGAGTCACTGACAAATAACCATGCACACTGTTCGTACAAGTGATAACGTGACTAATCATTTAATTTGGGGATTTGCATGTACGCAATCTTGATTCTTGATTCGCAAGGGATTTTGGGAGTTGTAAGTTAGAGTGAAAACTAGAAAGATCATATACTTTTCTACAGGGAATATGCATCAGTCCTCAAAGAAATATTGCCATTTGGTAAAGGTATGACTGTGCATTTGGAATCTATCGATTATTTCTCGAAGCAACGGGATGGGTGAAATTATTCTAGCATGATGTAACCCAAATGCAATACTTAGAGAGGGAAGGTGATTGGCGTTATGTCAGGAAGGGAATAACTTTGAAAGCCACCCTATGAGGTTGATAGGGGAAGCATATAAAGCACACTTATTAGCATGCATAACGTTTGCAATGGGAACGCCTACAAGCCCTCAAGGCCATAATTCCTTTTTATTTTGACAATAATGTTCACCCATCATTAACATCTCCTCCGATACAGCATGGTCCAGACATGCGGAAACGGTAGACTGATTAAATATTAAAATCAAGCAGATTTTAAAGCACCCCTAATAGGGTAACTCCCAACATGTGCATGTGGTGATAAAAAAGGATAATTAAGGTTAAACTATAGAAGTTGTGGGTGAACACAGTGCCGCCACAATGAAGCTAAACGATGAACCTCCACTTTACAGAGTGTACCATCGTTCGAAAGTTGCACTAGACTCCCTCCTACACCCCTGAACTGATTTCCTGACTGAATCTTAAATGAGTGGTTCCCATCCCTTTATATTGTATCGAAGTGTCCATTTAGGGGAACACCTCTAGATAAAACTAATTTAGAGAGCCTGTCCAAATGTGGGTCAGCTCAAGCTTTGTGAACACTCTCTGAGAACTACAGCCTGTCAGATGCTTGTCTCTAGATCGATGGAACGAAGGAATGTGTTCCCACAGGGTGAGGTATTGGGTGGAGCGCGAAGCCACTGCACGAAATTAGGCCGGGCAATAATGCGAACTGTTGCATAGAGAAAGTGAATGGGAGACTATCGTACGTTCTGAGCATGTAATTTGTCAATTTAAATGAGAATTGTATATAAATGTGAGTATCCTTTGAAGGCAGTTACAATAATCACCACCTTCCCAGAAAAGTATATAAATCCCTGTTCTCAATAAATAATTAGAATATTTTAGAAAATATTCTAATTGGAAACCCAAACATTTACTTCCCGCTGGAAATATTTTTGGATTGTAGGTTTACTTAATTTCTAGGTAATATAGACTGCTTGAATGGCATGGACTGTTCATTTCATTCACCTGAAATCACTGTGCAGATTGATTTACTTACAGGATTTGGGTTCTTGGAGTAAAGACCCTCATCTCCTATGGGGTTCAGCTGTGGTCAACATGTTCGAATTAAATTAGAGTAGGATTGCCATGCGCAGAGTGCAGATAGGTATGGGCTGGGTTGCCTCTTCATGAATCCATTTAGTCTCTTATTCAATAGAAAGAAACCAAAGTAGCACCTTGATAATTACCGGTGCTCCTAACAGAAAGCTAAGCAAATACGCCCACTTACACCCTCGCATCACGTGACTTGTATTTACCACCAAATATCAGTAAGCCGTAAACTCATCGGATAAATGGTAAACAAAATCAAGGTTACAACAAATAATTTTAATGAACAAAAGAAAAAACCTTATGCAATTTCGCGGCACAGATGATGCAGATGATTTTTTAAAAAACAATTTTATTGACTGAAGTTCCACAACAAATTTGCAGTAGTTCTCATTCGTCACAAAACAATATAACCGAAATCTGGTGTTTTGTTATTACACAAAAGATTTTTGATAAATACTTATACATACATTTTAATATTTCAAACATTATATTTCCTGCTGATGGCAAAAGTTTATACCCTTCCGCCGCCTGGCGGATCTCACATTACTTTATGGTCAGTTACATACAACATTTCACATTTTTAAAATTTGTTTTGCCCAATTAAAAACAGTGACAATATATACAAGGATAGTCGTACCGCTTAGTGTGCTATGCCACCGTTATTAAATATGTATGTATGTATGTATAGGTTTTTATTTTCGGAAGTGTACACTTTCAATAACATATCAAATTTTGCACCGAAAAAGGGGGTGGGTCTCCTCTATGAAACCATAGATCTTCCTGAGGGCCCCCTTTGGAAAAAATAGAGTTACGTTATTAAACAGATACAGTAGTAGTTGGTAGATAGATAGATGCAGCGACTACATTAATGTGATAAACTAATATGGCAGTAATAACAACACAAGTAAGACAAGCACAATAAACAATAAATTGGGCAATCTAGTGCCATGACGATCTAGTTTCTAGGTAGTTTGCCTACCTCTTCACTTTTAACCCAGATCTGGTACAGTACAGTACTTCTTTATATTTTGTGGATATATTGGGGTGTTGTAGCCAGTCGGTGAGTAGCATTCTGACGAACACTGTGTCACCTCCTGGCCGCACTCCCTTCATGTATTTACAGTTGCGGGTAGCATTCTGGCGAACACTGGCCGGTTTCCATTATTACAGCAACTGTAATAATAGTGATATAATACAATAATACAACAATGCAATATAATAATAATAATAATGCTCAGCGGTTTGTGCTGGGGAGAGAGAAAGAACAAACAAGCGCCCTGTTACTGACTGTTATTTGGCTGTGCTGGGTCCTCTACCTCAGAGTATGAGAAAAAGTTTTCTTCAAGGTATGCCTTGAGATGAGGAATGGTGGGGCAGTTTCTACCTGCTTGTGGTAGTTTATTGAATAAGGAGGGTGCTTGGATTATAAACGATTTTTTAATTCTTTCTATTTTCGTCATAGGTATTTTCAGCATTTTACCATTAGCAAGATTGCGAAGATTTATTTTTCTTTTGTCAAGGTATTTCTCATCACAGCTCATCTCATGGGCTAGGAGGAGAAGGCGTGAGTCTCTTCTCTCATCGAGGAATGGTATTTTTATTTCGCGGTGGAGATCCTTGACACTTTCTCTTTTATTAATTTTAAATGCTAGACGTAGGAATGAATTTTGAATGGCTTGTAGTCTGTCTAAATGTCTCTTTTGGGCAGGAATATAAAATATGTCACAGAAGTCGAACACCGGGCGTACCATGGTTTTATATATCAAAAGTACGTTTTTACTTGTGAGGGCATGGCTAATTTTGGCAGTGGCTTTAAGTCTTTTGATTGCTTGTTCAATTTTTGATATTATGTGGGGATTGAAGGTCAGGCCTTCATCTATTTCTAAGCCCAGGTATCGGTATTCCGTGGCATAATCCAGTTCTGCCGAGTTGAGTTTCAGTTTATTGGTATCTGTTTTTTTCTGTTTTCTGAGAGTTATGTTCATCACCTTGCTTTTGCTGACATTTATTGAGATTTTATTAACCCTGCACCACCTTCCTACCTCATCTAAGTCTTGTTGGAGCTCTTTTTTTAGGGTGCTCTCTGTGGAGCTTGAGTGGAACAACACGGTGTCATCCGCAAAAAGTTGTATTTGTGACCGATTGATCACCTGGTGGAGGTCGTTTATGTATAAGAGGAACAATAGAGGGCCCAGCACAGTTCCCTGTGGCACCCCATATGTGACCCCAGCCCTCCCCGATGTGACATTGTTTGTGCACACCTGTTGATACCTGCCTGACAGGTAGTCTCTAAACCAGTCTATGACATGGATTGAGAGTTGAAATGTCTTAAGTTTATTGATGAGTATATTATGATCAACCGTGTCAAATGCTTTTTTGAAATCAAGGTACACTAAGCTCCATTTCCCTACATGACTTGATTCAAGATAACAGGGAATGAGTGCGAGTGTAGAATTTACCTGTTGTCTGTCTCATGTCGACATCTTTTAGATTTGATTTGATTTGCCTTCTATTTGATTTGTACCATGATCCCGAAGTATTTATTATTAATACCCAACGGTCTGTATGTGAGAGCACGACGCGACTTTATATGTTTTTAGACGTGCTTGTAAACTCGATTATCATTTTTTCAATGTTTAGGTTTCACTTTGCCATCAATCCTATTTCCTTTTCAAGGCTAGTTAGTATCAAGTTGACATTCAACCTCACTGTAAATATCACTGTAACAGGAATCATCGTCAATCTGAGTCTAATCGTATTTGATATAACCGACAGTGATAGCTAATATCTGTCTCATCAGATATTGAAATACGAACTGTGGAATTTCATATCATTGATCTATTTAGGTGTTATTTAAGTCGTTGATGCAGAGTGATATCACTTTATGATGAGTGTTTCTCTTACATATATACCTGTAATTTTTAAATGTTATAATATGGTAAAGGTAGCGTTACAACCCTAATAATTCTGTTTGTAACTCTGTATAATGTTCACCCACAAAAGATACACTGTAGAGTTAATATTTAGTTACAATTTAAATACAATAAGAAAATCACATGATTAGTTAATGATAATCCAGTTATACAGAGAGAAGCTATAGTATAATGATAATAAAACCAACTTCTCCGTTAGAGCGCAACGTACAATAACAAAACCTCATAATTAATTTCCAGGTAGTATAGCGACGTACAAAACGGCCAATATAGGTATACTGAACTCCTATCAGTTACAGCTGCATACAATAAATGCGAGACTCCCATTTAAATGTCGAAGACAAATAGTATTTAAAACATGAGTAAAGTTGAGAGGTATTTTTATACACGGTAATTATAAACAAAGCAAGGAGTAGTGCGATGTTGTGTAAGAATGGCACATTGTTTTACTGAGTTTATAAAATCTACAATGGGAAAGTCAACACAAGTCTTTAATAGGTAAAATAATGGAACCCAGTGTCAATACTAATCACAAAAACGCGGAAAGCCCCGCCTACGACATGGACTTTATTGATGGAATGCAATGGTAATACATACGCTTCAGTTGCATAGGACTACAATGTCATGTTGATGCTGAATTTTCCCTAAACTATACAATAACTGACTCTCAGGATAACATCAAAGGAGATTCAATCCCTCGAACAGGATACAGATTCTAAAATATTTGGGGAATTATCATCTGTATTTACGTAGGATGTGCTAAAAGAGCGATAGACTGTGGCTATAGTACTGTTTTGTGGGGCCTTGCCCCGACATTTACCCTATACATACAACTAACAAGAAAAGTCTCAACATACTCCTGGATTTACCAGGCATTTCTATGGGTCTTATCAGTGTTGTGGCTTCGCTCTCTGTGGCCTTTATGCCTTTATGCCTGTCCTCTCTGCTGCACTGTTACATACATTCTATTCCTGCCGAATAAATGTTTCCTTTGTGCCGCCATAGTATTTAGAACATAGCACATTTACGATTCTTTTATGCCTATTTTGATGCATTCCGGTCAAGTAACTTTTGTTACAAGTACCTAAAATGAGTATGGTAGATAAGTTGTAAATCTGGAGGACTGGTCTTCTTTAGTTGATTCTTTATTTCCAACGCTTTCACCTCTATATCGGTCTTCATCATGGAATGAATCAGTAAATACTATAGCAAATAATAACCCAAGGTTTGATGTAACGTTCAGGAAGAATCTACATCCTAGGCCCCTTAATTCCTAGTCATATAGTCTGCCTCACTTATTTGTCCCTCGTGTTGTGACATTTCTGCTATAGAGGAACCCTGGCAATAACCATAGGTCAGGCTTTAATTTATGCTTTCATACCAGGGGCATTTTCCCTTAAATAATATTAAATAATCAATTGTGGGCCCCTCAAGAGGTTCCACAACGGACCGAAAAGGCGAGATAAAAAGCAAAAAAACCACGAGCTTTATTTATTGATAAAATGAGTTCAAAATTAAAAAGGGGTTAAGCAAGTTTTGCTCAATGTAAGTCTGCCAAATGTAGCCCGAGATAATGATCAGTATTTCACCTTAACTTCACAATAAAACAGATTTATTGAGAATATGCTAGCGTGCAGAGTTACAGTATACCCTAGTGTACACTGTATTGTAGTACTCTTATGGATAAAACGTACAATAAGCCCCTTTATTATATGTGCATCCCTATTGAGAAGTGCTATCAGTGGGGTGCAATAAAAATATTCATATAGTATGCGTACTATATGAACTACTTCATCACCAAGTTGGCTACTTTTTTCAGATTTACACATGATACATTTGTGATTACACATCCAGTTTTATGCCCATATAATAAATATAGAATGGAACTCGCCTGCAATAATCGAAAATTTATTGGACGAGATTCCAACGGCTTATGCGAATCTCGTCCAATACATTTTCGATTATTGCCGGCTCGTTCCATTCTCTCTATTTCTTATTCTCATAAACTGGAGACTATATCTCAACAGTGTTTCAAGCAGTACGGCGTTACTATCTAGGTGCAGTAATTAACGTACATTGTAAAGAATCTGCTTCGACCATAATATACAATGCTCCTGACTGTGGGACAATTCACAAAGATACGCATCACTGTGGAGTGTATTAACCCCAGCCTACATTTAACGTTTGTAACATGATTGGGTGTTGACGTTATGTAGCAGGGAATTCTGCAGACCCAGCATGACTCTGAAAGTGATGTCAGAGGGTCCCCACAATCATGGCAGTGTAAGCGTGTTACCGGGAAAATATATAGACATAAAAACAACATTTTGGAATATTATAGTCTGTTTTCTTCTGCTATATTATAGTCTATCGGATCGTGGGCCACGAAAAACAAACATCTTGGACAGTGCAATAGTGTCCCTTGTACCACATTCTCATTAGGTTCTATCTATATACTCCATTATATTGATCATTATTAGGGTAGCACATTAAACTTGCAGATCATGATGAAGAAATGACCAGTAACAAAATAGGCCTTCCCCTAGGAAAAATAAATTGTAGATTAAGATTTTCTTTCTTCCCTTAAGCAATATTCAATTCTATACCTGAGAATTCCACGTACTATAAGAAACCACATTCGATAGTTTAAATTGGCCTTAACTCGGTTATTCTCAGTCTTTTCATTATACATTGTATCAAGTTTTAACTCAAGAAGAAATACTTAGACATTTCAGAATTGAACACCGCTTATTAAAACGTGCGATAATCAAAGAAGATAGTATTGATTGTAAATTATTTGGTGATCGAATTCATATAGATTAGGTAAAATAGAAATCTTAGAAATATTCCATCGGCCTGGAGACCTGCATATTTACAACTTCAAGAATTAAAGAACGCAGTGACTAGGGATTCTATGAAGTCTAAGTACATCTGATAGGAATCTAAAACATTAAACCAATGGAAGTTAAGTAGGGCGGATCCACAGGGCGAGAACACAGTTGCTAAGAGAGGCGGAGCTGGCACATCTCGTACAGGCGACTGTAGGCTTGTAATTAAAGTTAGTTTCAAGACGAGAGTAGAATAGACAGGGGGGAGAACATTGAAGTGCACGCGGCCTCCATCGTACGATCCCTTCTCACGTGCACGTCACATGACCAGACAGGTCTGGCGGCCCTGCGGAAGTCAGGCCCGAGTGTGAGATGAATTAGGGAAAAGTTTGTCGGCGTAAGACAGGGCACTGCTCATGGCGTGAGGAAGGGATTAGAAACTTATTGAAGAAAAGTTGAAAACGTTCTCTGAGAGTAACCCAAAGGTCGACAAATAGGTTAGATATGGGTCGTAAAGCAGGATAAGAAATCCGCAATGGTGAGAGTTCTATGGGATACGCCGTGAAGGGCCGTGCCGTGCCTGAAATGGGTTGCCTGATAAATACTTTCATTTTTATTTTCTCATAATTCGCACCAGATTAATGGAAGTGTAATTTAATGAGACAGGTGTTTTATATCTCGAGGGAGGAGTTCTAACATTGAGACAACAGACGCTACGTGATAAGCGCATCAGACTATCTGTCTAGATAGATAAGCGTCTGAAAGAATAACTGAACAACTGTCAGCATATATACAGAATATTAAATGATATTCAAGCAGTACTTTCCTCAGAGACCCTATCGCCTTACCCGAGCTTGTGTCATCCCTTTCACCAGATTGTCTTGATTGCTGTATCGTTTTGCTTATGTAGCATGTCATGATCTGTCAGAAAAGGTTATCATCAGGATCTAATAGAAAGTAGGAGTGGCGCTGGGCACAGTCTACGTCAGATTATTCAGCAGGATCATATTGCATTTTCAATAGTTTCGTATGTAACGTTCAGGCATATGCAATATGAAATAATGCATTTATGCCACAAAAGCGGGGTAGATTAGCCCATAGTATATGCATAGTTAGATTTCACTAGCGAAATATGCTTTTCGAAGGCACCCAAATTACGACGCTATTTTGATTGGTTACGTAAATTAAGTGCAGCCAATCAGTGACGATAATTTCAGGACGCTCATTTCAGGACGCAAATTTCAGGACGCAAATTTCGAGGTGCCTGCTTTTGCCGAGTCTGAGGGTTGCGAGACGTCAACTGAAGGTAATCAATAATCAAATAAGGCTTAAATATAATCATAGCATAAAAATAGAACTAAGCGAGAGCTGCATATACGACGATGCATTCACAAAACTTGTGTCTTTCGTTGCATGTCTGTTAGGCGTGCCAAACGTTTAGTTCTATCTTAGTATTTGCAAATGTCTGAATGTATGTATGCAGACTTCTATTCCGGAAAAGTAACTTGTCTACCTCCATATCAGTGCATATCTTTATAGGAAAGTATGATGATGGGTAAAGCTGGCTGATTTTCTCAGATTCATTATTTGTATTTCTATGGATAATGTATTATGAAACAATATTGATACAGTCATAAAGAGAGAAATTGGACAGGTCTGTCAAAAACATTCTTTCATCTCACTGTGTTCATTCGGCAAGAAAATTAGGCTCAGACTGTTTTTGGCTCAGACTATTGGAAAACCATGGTAACTTTCTCTTTTAAGAAACGACCTTCATGAACTGAAAACACAGTTATTTCGTAATAATAATTGTTTAACAAATTAGATAATTAAAACAATTAAGGAGGGTTTTCTGCTTAAGAGGTCTGTTCCTGCTTTATTCAACCTTTATTTGGTAAAATGCAGAGTCAAAAAATAGTGTTCGACCATGTGAAGTCATGTGAGTAGCGTTAGTTGACTAATCAATGTTTACTATTCTGTTTTCTTGTCAATACGCATAAACATCATTCTCACTTCATATGTTTTCGCTTTGGCAAGCTTAGTTTTCCTAGTCCATTGTAAGAACACGTTTGATATAAATTGCCCTGACAAACGTATGCAAGAAATATTATTTTAGAATAATGACCACAATTAAAATATTCGTAAGATAATTCTTGGCTGATCGTTATGATCATAGCTAGTTTGGTCTTATTGTATATACAAATTTGAATAACGATCTCATAGTGATGGTTCCAAGCACTCAAGCCAAACCCAGCAGTACTTACGGGAGTGCATGCATTAGTGTACTATGTGTCATTGGGACTGGAGTGCACGCCCTGAATGGGCAAAGTGATGCAGCGCAATTAACCCCGGCCGGAGGAGCACTCTTCATGCAGTGGCAATCCGACTTTAAGCCCCTCACACATTTTAAAGTTACGCGGAGATTAGCCTATCGCTCTCCTTTACTCAAATAGACAAAGGTTTATTCCCTATTATTTAGGTCAGGCTCCATAGTTATGTGTAACTACCAAAACTATAGCAACCCTTGCCATTATACAGGGGATGTATTGGTGGACAAGGTTGGAGGACCTGGTTGAGTACTCCCTTGTGTTACACACTACTTGCTACCCGGAACCTGGGGTGTCACCATGTCATAAGTGATAAGACGCTAAATGAGATACTGACAGCCTGGCTCCATGTACCACTACACTCTCACTGACATGGTTGAAGTGATGCAGCACAATTAACCCCAACCCGAGGAGCATACTTCATGCAGTGGCTGTCCAATTAAGCCTCATACCAGTTTCCACACCAGTAGGCCTACTTACATGTTTTAAATGTTGAGATTAGCCTGGGAATATAGAACGAGCAGCAGTACACATTGAAGAATTTCTGCTAAATTGATAAATACCAGGTATATTTGAGCATATATATTTGGTATTTCAGTGATTCAAGAAGTCTGTTTGGTTAATATGTCGTGAGCCTTACTTTTCCGTCTTAAATTGAGTTTATTTTAGAGGATTGGTGGAGGCGAATTTTACATCTTCAGGCGACTTCATACATTGTACACGTTGGCTGGAATATAACAATGAAATTTGAAACGGGGGTAAGGTAAAACACAGTTCAGTGTTTAATTCAATGGCTCTTTTTCAGATAGATAAAAATCGACTCAAAGCTTTTGCAGAGGCATATATATATACATTATTATACAATGCTATAGAGGTATATGTTGAGATGTGAATTGAATAATTTCTCCTTGCGCCAAAAAGATGAAGTGGCAGTATATTTATGTTATCCTATAGCGTTCTACCCTCCCACACCCCAATATCTTTCAATATCGGTCTATTGGGTGATTAGATCATGAGACCGGGATAACCGATTTCAAACACTGCACATGACTCAATGAATCGGAGCCGAGTCCACCATGGATGCACAGGGGTTGTGAGATAGCTTAAGGTGTATTCAGACTTATCTATGGGATGATTTCAGATATGATTTAGCCTGAGCGACAAGTTGCATGCGGTCGCGCTTCATTCTTGTTCTGTCGCCCATGTGACGCCTTCACCACTTGTAACACACTGGTTGTGTAGCTAGCGAGCACCCCCTGGCCTATCTAAAGGTCGCTACTGACCACTGCATGGGGGCTCTATAGATAGAGCTATATATTAGTTCAGCCAGCCCAGCCAACACAGCCCCAGGCATAGATGTCCATATATTTCATAATGTAATAATGAATTGCTTAGTTACTTACAGCCATGGCTTCAGGGCTTCTAACACTCTCTATTGACAGGCTATTATTAGGGGAGTTTGGGATATTGAGACATGGACATTTTCTTTAGCTAATATATTGACACAAGTAATGGAATGGGATACATATGGCATGCTCAAATTGCTGTTCAATATGTTGTGAATCAGAAACATTGTATTCATTTTGTTGGTCGGCTTCTTTACTCGTGATTTGTATTTGAACACATGTATAGTAGTAGTATAGCTAGTTTGTGAAGTATTTTGTTGACACCTTAAAACATGGTCAGCCTATACATGGGATGTTATTCTTATCAAGGCAACATTTCTTACATATTTCTTTTTTCATTTCGTTATTCAGGAGTGAATGTACATACATGATTTATTTGCATTAATATAAGATGACACCACATGGTCGTCATGGTTAGGTCTCCGGATTAGGGGAATTCCTGATTTATATACTACTAATGTAGAAGAGCTTCCCAAGAAAGGTAGGAAGATATGCGAGTATGCACGAAGCAATGCTCGTTATCAATGTTATAGTATACAATTCTGAAACGTAAGAAAACGGTTCAATAAAATTAATATCCACTGTTTTATATAGCATAATTGTATAGTGGACTTTGTAATTTAGTGTGATGTATTTCAACATTATTATTTTCCACCACCGGATGAACCCAGGTCACGATCATCATTTACAGACTCCATTCATCTCACGACCACTAATAGGATTTACTACAGTAAAGCTTCATACACATGTTCTTGCTTAATGGGACAGGGGTCTTGCTAAGCACCCTATTGGTATGGCTGTGATAAATATAACCTATTCTTCAGACCCTTATTCATGGGTTGTGTATACAATCCTAGAAGCAAGGCCATTTCTACCCCAGCCAACAACTATTCATCATCTAGTTACATATAACTAAGGAATTCGCAAAATATCTATCTCGCCCTGGATCATTCTTCCCTCTGACCCGCACTCTCCCCCTTTTCCAGCCTCTGTCGCCAGTGAGAATACGGATGGTTGGGGGCTCAGAGGGCACGACCCCATTCTAAAAGATCTTCTATCAATTAAACAAGACATATATATTTCTTTGAAATAATCAAAGCCATTCATAACTATAAAATGATTGTAGTGATACATTGTCTTTATATGACAATGTGAATGATAGAACTGTTCTGTCAATCGCTTAAAACTATTCCTGTATGATCCGACCCCCCGCAGCCTCTGCAAGAAGCAACTTCACACATATCTCCCCCCCCCCACCATGCCTCCCTAATTAACCCCCTCACTCCACCCACCTGCCTTAGGAAGGCGAGGCTTTGTTTAATGCACTCCGCTTACGTTGAACTTTGGCCCACTCCCATAAAGCGGCGCACCCTTTGCTGACCTCATCCTATCCGTCATTTCAACGCCTTTCTACCACCAGTAACTTTCACAAACCTTCACAGTTAATATTCACTGCATCGTATGACCATACTGACCCTCGATTTCTCTTCAAACCGCTGGTACTTTACTACAACTCATAATTTCCTATTCTGTTCGAGTATCTACATTTAAGCGAGGTTCTTTGGGTTGATATTGCATTTTGATCCGGTGGAATTGAGTCACTTAAAATCCAAATATTTCTCATTTCCTGAAGGATTTGTCTGGTATCTCATTCTTATCATACAGAAATAAACAATGACTGGTACTACACATAAGTTGATCCTATGTAACTGATAAAAAGGTCAAATTGTCGCTAAAATGAATATATATATATATATACCTATGCCCACAGGGAAACAACCTGTATGGAGAGCATTTTCAATTCGATCAAATTTAACTTTTTCCCCTGACATAGGCCACTCTTTCTCAGTCCACCAAGTCTGTCAATATTCAAGCCTCGCAGAAGTTATCACATTTATCAGAGCCTATCAATTTCTACTGCCTTATACCTTTACATCCTCTTTACTCGTCTGTAGGTGTGGACCAAACTATTAACTAACCGGGACACCATCAAAACCCCATCCGTCTCTCTAACGTGATGAAGCAAAATAAATTTAGTTTCAGCTATCCTCACAGCCCGGCCCCCAATGCAGCACATACAGAATCGGATGTATTCACATTTTTATGACGATAGGTTCCTATTTAGCAACGATGACGTCATAAAGCCTGAGCCAATGACGCTTCGCTGTCGTCGTATCAATGACCTTGCCCTGACCTTGCCCTGACCTTGCCCTGACCTTCTCCCATTGAACGCTGACTGAGACAGTAAATAAGTTAAATAGTGACACGTCTACAAGCCCACATCCTCTGCCCTCAGTTCGGGGTCGCACCCAGAAATTTCCTTAGGTGATGGTTCGTAGAGATGACCTGGGCCTATTCAAGAAGTCCATATTTTCTAGTATTTTCAGGTTATTAACATTAATAACATTATTAAGATCAATGACAATAATTATTAGATTTACTTGTAATATGTAATTGATTTGATCTGAATACTTTTATTTTTCACTAACGCATAACATGGCAGAGCATATATATATCTGATTGTGGTAGTGAAAAATGGTGTTCTAATGGTTAAAGGGGTGCAGGCCATTTAGCTGGACGTGAGTATGATTTTGAAAATATAATTCAGAGTGCGTGGCATCGAGGTGAGGAGGTCACACTTTTATAAGGTTCTCTAAAGGAGGGGCTGAGGCAGTTATATGCATGGTATTAATCAGTATTCATCTCACACATCCAGAGATACATCAAGTATGTTCCTTATATGGCAGGATGAGCCATAAACTGTGGTATATAGCACATTATCGCAATCTTTCTCAATATGTGAACAGGTCTCAAATCATCGTGTCCATTTAATCACCGTCTTTTGTACATAATCAAATCTTCGCCAATTTCATTTGTGCTTTTTCTTCCACCATCATATGGCCTCCTGAAAATTTCATTAATTCTTATCCTTTGATGATTTCAGATGAAGAAAAATCGGAAAAGAAATTACTTGGTGGCAGATCGATCTGTGGACAGGCACTCAAAATTACATGGTTCCTTTGAAAACATTAAACATTCCCAAAGTCACTTAAATAGAACTGCGAAGCCTTAACTCAAAATTGAAGCAACTAAAACCAAAGAATAATGTCAACGAACCTATTAAAGGCATATCTAGATTACTCATCGAAAAGCTAATCGAAAGTGTCTCGGGAGTATTTTCCTTCTCTTCGCATTTGATAGCCTCTATGTTTGGCTGGGGTGATAAGACAGTAACGATCCACTGTAGGTAACTAGGGGCAGAATTGGGTCTACAAACATTCAGCTCTCTAGAGAATTCAGGTGTACACGTTCTTCGCTGATTAAAACATCCCATTAGGCAGAGACCCGACTCTCTGGCCGTGCTCACATCCTATATGTTGTCCCCGCCCTCCTATCACCACTTCCTTTCCCTCACCAAATTCTTCAGGCGTCTAAATGATGGGCTGGTCAGTTGAACGTTCAGAGAGGAGACATATCCCCCCATGTATAATTAGTACACAATACATTATCCGCTTATAAATATATGAGGTACTTCTATGATCTATGGAATGTCAGAGCCTTTCTGTAGTATTTTAGTTCATCTCAAAGGGTCTGTGCATCCATACGAAGTCCTTACTTAAAATGTCCTTATTAAGCTATTTTTCCTTGCTTAGGTAGGACATTCTTTCTGTAGGAATGGGTATTATCATTGTCTGCATACAGAATTCCTTCCTTACCAGTTGATTAGCAAGGGAAAGTAGCTAAGGAAGGACAATATTAAGTAAAGATTTGTTATGCAACGGGTCCCATTATATTCTGCTACCAAATCGTATAATAGAGCAGTTGGTTGCATGATGACCTCGCTGGTATGTATACACGAACTTCACATAATTATCGCCAAGGATATTGTCCTTAATTGTAATATACAAGTGGGACGATTTCTAGTAATTCTCACTCATTGGATAGGAGTCCCACTTGTCTATTCTTTACCCAGGAGGACATCAACGTGACCCGACCGCACTCCATCCCAGGTGACCGGAAATTGTCTCCCAACCTCCTCCCTAATTAATGCTATTTAAAAACTAAAGAGCGAATTAAAATATACCATCTGGGGCGGTATTTACACTATTACCATTTTAACCCATGTAAATCCTCATTTATACAATGATCAATTATACATGTTAATTCAAATTGTTTATATTTCATGTCATCTGCAAGAACGTATAAACATAGAACACCAAATATATATGTCGTTTCAACCCGCTTAGCTGAGGGAAACATTGTTGATGTGTTCCATACTAAGTAAAGAAACGAAGTTGTAGAAATAAACTTGTGCTTTTTTGTCTTAAGGGCCTAATCCACCAAGTCATTTGTCATGCGATTCTCACAGAATAACTGCAAAAGGGCCCTCTGCGGTGAAAAATCGCATGAGAATCGGATTAGTGGACTAGGCCCTTAATGGGAGAAAAATGTGATGAATGCATGCCGTTTGTGTAACAGGAGATGTGTACCCACAGCTCATATATATATATATATATATTTATTATATGCGCATGCTATATGGGAGGTGCTATAAGTGGGGTGCTATAAAAATATTCATATAGGACACATCCTATAAAAATGTAGTTGTCTAAAAATAGCTCTGTTGATATGCTTCGCGGAGCTTTGGCTCTCTGCGAAGCATGTAAACAAATGCCCACGATTGGTATTCCACCCGTGATTCTGGTACTATGATTATAGAAATACATAATAAAAACCAAATCATTAAATAGAGCATTAAATTCTCTATTGAATGATATAAGATTTATTAATGTAGGCCAAGAAATGGCTGCGATATGAACGTTTTAAATCAACAATATAAGTAGGCCTAAAAACTGCATGATCGCACAGTGGGCACCGAACATTGTAGGCCTACTAACGGGGCTGTCAGCGGGGCTGCCAGTGGGCCAGTGGGGCTCTCTGAGACTTCTTTAGTATTTTTTTAGTGATATCTGATGACATATGATCAAATTTTATGCACATATAGTCTAGGAGCCAATTCCTAAAAGGGCGCTATAAACGCGATTCTGTGCCCCCGAAAATGATAGTTAGGCGACTATGATTTTTGTGTGCCCGTTGTCCTGGGGGATCAGGATCTGACACTCGTTAGTCTTGTTAGGTGGGACTGACCTTACAGCAGGGGGTCAAAGGTCAAGGTCACACAAAAATGAAGAATTAAAAAATTTAAACCAATTTATCCATATATCTGAATATATTGAAAATAGAATTTTCAAATTTTGCACATACATGACCAATAATAGCCCCTTAATATTGATACCCTGTTTTGACCTCTGACCCCAAGGTCAAGGTCATCCATGGTCACCAATACTGAAAAAATGAGTCTTTTTACAGAATAGGACTTCGGAAAGTTTTGACTGTACAAAATAATTTACTGAAACCCATTCAAAGTATAGTGTATCTGAAAGCCAGTGAAATTCTGAGCCCAGCAACCATATTTTTAGGGACCTCCTCCCAAAACCAAGCTGGGGAGAGCACAATGAATAAGGTATCTAAGTTACATAAAACATCAATATTGGCTAAATATATAGGGCATTTACCTTCTGGACATTATGTCCAGTCCAATTCATGGCATATTCAGTGTAGATGACATGTTTGATGAAACATAAACCTAAATTCATGCTGTGATTCTCCAGTAAATAGTGGCAATATTCGATGTAGCACAAATAAAGATAAGGAGTATGGTTACCATGGTAACCACGATTGTCCTCCATTATGAAAATTCATCAAAATGCCCATATTTCGCTTAATAATTGGTCAAAATACAACATTAAAGTGTCTAAACCCATGTTTTCTGGGTCAGGGAACATGCTGCAACATCTAATATAGTTCAATTCTAGCTATGTACAGCATTATCATTCACATCACATGAATGTATGAATTGCAAGTGAGAAAAAAAAGCTGGTTTACTTATTATATAGGTAGTTTAACTTGGACAAATAAAAGTATTCTTCAATTCAATTCCTAAAACATTCCATATGTTACCTGGAGCCATATTTTCAACTCCTAACCCATGACCATAGGTAGCAAAGATAGTGATTATTTAAAGATGATAACTTGACAAGACCCGAACAGGTGATACTGACCCGTCTTCGTACCGGTCACACCAAACTGACTCACAGGCACCTTCTAAAAGGTGAAGTGGCTCCTGTATGTCAGACATGCAACACTCAACTGAGTGTAGAGCATCTCTTAATAGTTTGTCAGGCAACCAAGAGAAACAGAATAAAATTCCTGTAAAATCGCAGGACACTGCAGAGTATTTTCCGGGAATCTGGGAACAAAAATATTCTTGATTTCCTACCAGAAACCAAATAGGCCTGTCCCCCTAAGGAGCCGTGACTTAGCTACGGCCACGTGCATCCAGCTACCGGGAGCATGCACTCACCAGTGTGCTCCCGGCTTCCAGTGTTATACATAGGCGTGTAGGAGTAAACAAACCCATTCTCAGAATAATTACTCCATTTAAACCATTTTCTCCTCAAATCATGCCTTGTAAAAAGTGTGCATGGGCTACATGTACAAGTGATAACCATTACTGGAAAGAGGAACATATGAAAGATGTGGAATTCTTTAGATTTCCGCGTCCAAACAGGTCCAAACCTTTCTGACCCCAGTAAATACATTGCATAGTCCATACATACCATTTGTTTTTCTCTCTTAGTCGTTAACTCCTCTTATAACAGGAAACTACAGTGTTCAAAATAATAGCTTGCCCAGGCCATTTGGCAGGTTAAAATTGTGGTTGCCATGATGATGATTCCCATCATTAACGATTATGAAAACTCTTCAAATATAGTATTTACAACCTGCTAGCTTTCATTTCTTTCATGCTATTCTTTCATATCAATATGATATCAGCTTAAATTATATCCAGTTGTATGCATTTTATCCTCTTGATCTCACAGAAAAACATTTCTTCTTTAGTAAATGGTTACCCTAACATCCTGGTGAAACCATCGATGATTCCCATCATTTCTTTATGACAGTTATTAAACTTGGAAATACTAATTGATGTACTTTTTAGTTCCTGTATTTTAAGGATATTTTACAGAATCGATATACAGAATTGGCCAGTTCTAAGTTTAAACATGAAACATCAGATGCCTTGAAAAATCAAATTACAATATGTGTACTGAGAACTCAGATCCACATGTTTTTCTCTCTTTGGAAGTGGCTATTCCCCTCTCTTTTAAATATTTCTGCAATTCCTTCTCTGAATGTGTACACCATTGTTGTCCACTTGCCATATCCTTAATGATTTGGCAATATTCTGTCAAAATCTTGAGAAAATCGAGTTTTAAGAGCAGAACAAACACACAAGCAAAACCTATGAACCCAATGGTAGCCCTATGTAAACTGGACGCGCTTCCGCACGCAGATGCTCCCGTCCCTGACCAAAACCAGATGTGGACTCCTTAGGGCAATAGGCCTATTGTACGACAAAATTTAGGTAACCTAAATGAAGCCTGACTTCGTCAGGCCAAACCCTGTTTCATGAAATAGGGAATTTCACAGAATAAAATAATAAAACCACAGTATATCTGCTAACTTTTAATTACTATTAGCGGAGGTGAAACTAACCAAACCAAACCAAAATTTAACTCTCACTCTATCTCTCACTCTATCTTAAAATTATAAAATTTACACGCTAGTGACCTGACACCTAGGATGTGAAATCCATAGTTTCCATGAAAAATTAATAGTTTCCCAATAAATAATATAAATCATATTTTAGAAACAACTTTTATTCATTAATAATATCAACATCAAAGGGGTTGTTCCTAAACAGAGCAAGCAACTCTCATGGCTGCAATGAGCTAGTAAGGCATGCACTTCCACCAGTTCCAGAACAGAAGTGCAAAGCTCCCATAGGCTCAGCATGGTGGTCATTATTATTCACTATTTTTTTTTATCACTGCAAGAGATCAGAAGAATTCTAATGATCCGATATCTATCTACAGACCATAAACATTTCAATTATAAACACGAGAACCTTTAATAAGGTGATGAAGAGAGTGAGCAATACTGGGAAACGTGAGTATTTGTACTTCTGTTCTGGAACTGGTGCCTCCATTGTTTGACTCAACATTACCTTTATCTGAATAGCTTATCATTAATAGAACGTTTTTCTGTTTTTCACACCTTGGCAAGTTTTTATACAGCACATTGATTCATAGTTATTATGTTGTCTGTTAACATTTTTCAGCATTGTTCTGGGGAATATACACGGGGCTCTACTGATTTCAGAGTATTTATAAGAATGGTTCCACTCTATAGTCTTAAAATATATCTTCTAATATTGAAATGTTGTTGAGGTATACAGTACACAGTTTTACCTTTTTTTCTCTTACCCCTAGAATAGATAATCTATCTCTATGTCAATATTGCCAATATTCTATTCGCTGTGGACACCTATCTACATTTGAATCAAAAAACCACCTCCTTTAGGTGATTAAAATTTTGGTCTGTCTTTCTTGGCGGCTACTATTTGATTTTTATTAATATATTTTAGCCAAGTTACAGAAAGACATAGTACTTTGGTTCCAGAAAGACATAGCATTCTGGAATTCACAAGTAGGACCTCCAATTCCTCTATCAGCTATGGATGTTAAATTATGTGTTTCATGACTTTTAGGGATTTCTGCCATTTTGGCAGCTTATAAATGTGCACTTGAAACACAATATAAATTTATCAATACATCCCTTTATAACATACTGTTAAATACAGTTGTACTAGTAGTTTCATACTCTAATGCTATATGATAAGGTATGAAATAGCATGTTCTTTTCAGGTCACCATCAAAAACATTACACACAGATGCAACTGATAATAAATCATTGTTAGACCTTCATGAAGATTAAAGTAGAAAAGGGCTCTGGCCATCATTGAAAGTCTTTACCAGCCAGTTACTTTTTCTTCACTGTATATGACAGACATGTCCAACATTTTTCAAACATTGTTCACCAAGTTTGAAGATCAAAAAAGAATCAGGCACAGATCTCCAAAGAAAGTCCTCCTCAGCTTATTACACTCTCTACCAGAGTCAATATTATGTACAATTCCAACTTACAAATGATTAACAGCATTATAAAACCTCCAAAATTAGAACTAGGGCACTAACTGAAAGTCTCATCGAGCTACATTATTTCCACTTTACCACAGTCTACGTACATATTAGACATTGTTGGACATCTGTAGAGGATTGTCAGTTTTCCCAACAAGATGGAGATATCTGTTTCATACCGTGGGCATTGGTCTTTAATTGAAGTGATCACCATATATAACAGATGTGTCCCATTTGTACTTCAGTATCTTCCTTAGATCTTCAAAAGAGTTCATCACATTTTCGTGGAATCAGATGAGATATTATAGTGATAGCTGGGGCACTGACCTCATAGATTATGTATTTATGGTGATGGGGTAAAGGGGATAAAGATCTAACACTCCACCTCTTCCTATCTGCACCAGTGACAATGATGGAAACTGTCTACATTAGCTCCTTCCCCCAAAAAAACCCTGCCATGTTATTATTAATAAAGTTAGTATGGAATCTCAGTTGACAAGGTAGCATTCAATATAAACGCTAACCCTATATTGTGGTACCATTTTTAGTTACAGTCTTTTGTTTTATTTTCTGGAGACTAGTATGCCTAAAAGAAATCATGTTTTATGAAGGGAACATCCTTTAATCATCTTCATCAGAGTCTGAGACAGGATCAAGCCGCTCAACATTGCTGCAGTCACTACATGAGCACGCATCTGTGCAGGGCATGCCAGCTCTGGCACAACTGCACCTCCCCTTACATTTTGATACCTTGCAACCACACACAACAAGGGAGAGGAGCTCCTCTGGAACGTGTTTGTTCTTTCTCCACTTCGGTTCCAGCTTCTCATCTATGCGCTGCCAGCCATGGTTATCTGGTGGGGGGATATTCGCTGTAGAGTCCAATGCATTTTTCCATAGGAAGCACTGATAAGCTGCTCTATTGATGTGCTCATCTAGAGCGTCCTCAGTTGGAGGCAGTACCTGACTCAACTTCTGTTTGGTGCAGAATAATTCATAACGGAGACTATTGATGTCATCAGTTAGCCTTGTTGCCCCATATAATTTGGATACATACTTCTTTGATGCGCTTCTCTCCAGGGAAGTGGGATATAGAGAGTCTCCAAAGGTAACAATGCCTTCAAAGTCAGATTTATTTTCTACAAAACAATGCCAAGCCTTTGCCTTACCTATTTGATAGAAGGAACTGACAGAATCACAACCAGTGAGACTGTGAACAAGAAGAAGATTTTGGCTTAAATCCCCTAATCGGTCAGCTATATCATGTACAGGGATGAACCTGTTTCTTTCCTTTCTGCCTGTGTGAAACCAGAGTTCAGGACAACTGATGTCTTTGGCAAAGTGTGTTGAAAGAAGCAAGACATCGGTATCCGGTGACCTCACTATCACACGGGAACAGGTACGGGCTACATAGGACGCATGGAGGATAAGTCGACCATCTGCTTCATGAAGGAATGATGATAAATGAGGGTTTTGCATTGTTCCATTCTTGGATACGGTCTGCACTTTTCTGGCATCGTAGAAACCACCACCTATTGTTAGCACTTGGTTTGAAGAGAGCCTCATGTGTGCATTTAGGACTATGTAGTTTGACAAATATTCTGTGAGGTTTGCTTTATTTCTGCTGTTGTTGAGATACTGTTTGAACTGTCTTGGAACCTTAGTTAAGTCACTCACAATGTTTACCACACAGTAACCCTCTTGATTACGTTGTTTGATGCGATTGTCACCTGTGTAATTATCAAGTACGATATGAACTTCACAGCAAGTAACTTCCCTCAATGGCTGGCAGAAAATGTCGAGTAGACATCCAGCCATACTTTTGAATGTGGTGTCCTCCTCTGGTTGGTAAGTCTGAATGACTGCCATCCCATCGATTACTACAGCTGATGAACCTGTGCATGGTGGTAGGTTCAGTACAGGCTCTACAAGGTTTTCCAGCACATCTATCATTTTGCTCTTGCACGTTGCCCTCATTGTGCCGTCTTCATGAGCTATTGACAATGGAAAAAATGAAAGCTCATGTGAGATTATGTATTTGACATCTATATCCCTTGTCTGCATTAGAACTACAAGTCTGGCAAACAACTGGCGATCAAGGTAGAGATTGGTTGTTGACTTTGCTGATGATTTCTTAATTCGTTGACTAGCAAAGGTTGGCATATTAAACTTTTTGATAGGATCAAACACAGATTTCTCTCCTTTTGACAGTCTTGTTGTTACAAAATCATGGAATGCTTGTAGACCAATATCGTGCACCTGGAGCAAAGCTTCAGCATCCTTGTCAGGCATTGTGACACCTGTTGCAATATTGCAGAGTTTGCTGGTAATACTCTGGATATTGAATGGATTTTGCATATTGTTCACCATGGTGTCAACAATGTTTTGCACATTTTTTTCATCTCGAATCATCCTCTTAGGGCGTGCCTCCTTGTGGTCTTCCTTTTGATTTGTATGATGACCAGCCATGATACGAGTCCTCCTTGTTACTTCTGCTTTGAAGTGGGCAGACAGAAACCATTTGTCCATGGCTTGTGGTTTTTTTGTGAATCCAATAATTCCCCCCTTTGATTTAACATCTTTATTGATCGATTGCTCTAAGGCAAGATCTGTCCATACCTGGCTGAATGGATTATTTGATCGGGCTACAGCAAACTCCCCCTGAGTAAAAGCTGAATATATGGATGGGGCAATATCAGGGAGCTTGTGCATATCATGCAGGTAGACACATGTCCACCGAGCATAATTCACTCGGTCAAATGCAAAGAAGTAAGGGACCATTTCCTGGACAGCTTCAAGATGTAAATCCCAAAGGGCCTCCCGTTCAGCTCTTACAAATTTCAAGAGTATGTCAACCATGTTCATGTATTGTAGCCAGTACTGAAATGTTTTTGACTCTGTTGAGCTTGCTTTGTTGAATTGGTCTAGCAATTTTCTCAGTTTTGGTAAATTGCTCATGATGATTGCTTCAATTGAGTCTTTATTATTGAGTCTTCGCAGCAGTTCTATCTGTTCTTGCAGTTCATACAAAATGTTACGTTGTCCATCAGTACCTTCAAGCCATGTCAGAAAGCTGACCCAGTGTACCCTTCCAAGAGCTTCTCTCATTAGCTTGTGGGCACGAATACTTCTGTTGTAACACTTTCCAGATATAATATGGTTTGCTGTGTTGAGTCCATAAGAGTCAGACTCTATCAAAATCTCCTGAAGACCTCCCATATCTACATATTTGCCCATGACTGCCATGAATGTCATAGCCATGTGAAATCCTCCCAGTCTTAGAATCATGTCATGGAATTGGTCAGCGTTTGCCCATATGATTTCATGAGCCTTTGAGTAAATTGCTTCATCAAATGTTACAACCTTTTTCTCCTGGTTTAGTTTTCCAAGTGTCTTTTGAACTTGCTGTAGTACAATGAAAATTGTACTATGTTCTGTGGCTGGGAGTGGGATCAAGGGGCAGTACCCAATATTAGTAGCCTCAGGTATTAGAGATGTCACTTTGGCAAAAAAGCCTGACCATGATGGGACAGTTTGACATGGGTTTGGCATCAGATTCACTTCCCACAGTTTGCATGGCAGTAAGCGACAAAGGATCCATGCAAAATCTAGGTCCTTGCATCTGGAAGAGGGAGCCATATTGACCCATGAATTTCCAGACCCATCAAAAATGCCTCGTGTATTTGGCTTTGCCCTTCTAAGGTATGAGTTACTGTCTGAATCTTTGCAAGGCAATGAAACTGAACGCGCTCGTGACCTTCCAAATCTGCCTCTAACATCAATTAATTTCATAGGCTGGTCATCCTGATGATTAGTTGGTAACTGGTCAATGTCTGGAAGAGCGTTCTTTTGATACAATACTACAGTTATCCCATGAGTTGTCTCTTTTCCATCAAGTGTTTCTTCTTGAAAGTCTATGTTATCGGCTGCTGCTTGCACAAAGCCCACATCTGTAATATTTGATGGTACTGTGGTACTTCCCTGGTTAATAATTTCCTGGGATACTGAACTTTGGATTCTTTCCAGTTCATCATAGCTTATGCTGTGCCCAAATTTATTCAAAATAGCAATTGTATCCTTTGAACCAGTCACCTGATGTACCAGCGTTGCCAAGCCAACATGTTTAGGTGTTTTGATTCTACCACTTTGGACCCCATACACAATGTCCTGTCCTACTGACAAAATTTTATTTCCAACCGCACTTCCCATTTCTCCATCGCCATCTGTTAGCAGCAGGTTTAGGAATTGAATCAAAATGTTGGGGAGAGACTTTTTTGCTACTTCATTACAGATATCTGTGGGCTTCAAAGGTTTGACATCTATACCGATGGATTCCTTACATTTTGAACGTAGGATCATGGCAGCATGAGATATTGTTTGATAATCACTGTCTGATGACTCTGTGATGTTAAAGGCAGTCAAATCCTGTTCAAGCTCAGTGCTGAGGAGAGCATGAATGTCAATTGCTGCTTTTGGCGACAGGTCTTTATGAAATACAAGAGTCGGTTGATTAGGCCTGGCCTGGTCTTTGAACACAATGTCCTCTCCATAGTGATTGCTCAGTCGACTCCTCAGTTTATCTGACCGATAGATTGATGCATCATGACCTTCCAGGTTGTTCCTGTAGAGCTGTAGTAATTCAGTCAGAGTGAACACCTTTCTATGTATGAAGTCATCATTGATCCTCTCAATAAATAGTTCAAATGCTTTTGCATGAGTTTTTGTCTCTCGTTTACTTGGTTCTTCTGGTTTCTTTCTGTAAAGAATTCTTGATTTCTCTAGCTTACATTTTTGATGATATTTAATTTCCAAAGCTATGAGATCTTCTTCTAGGAGATAGAGAAGGTTTGGGTCTTGATTCTTTTGTATTGCATTCTTTATACTTTTTTCACCATCTGGGGAACAAACCTGAAAGACCACAGTTGTGCCGCCCTTCTTTCTCTGCTGGCAAAAGATGCAATGAGCGATTTTTATGGTTCTACCCCCACGAAGGGACTGATTTACAGATCCCAGCATTATATGCTACCTATGTCTTGGTAGTAAGATTATGATTGAAGATTCTATACCTGATAAATTCTGAGCGAATAGCCCTCTAAATTTCTGATAAATATATCATATATCATACAATTCAGAATACCGTTTCATAGTCTGAAAGATTCATCAAACTGAAATTGAGTGAGATATAAGGTAATGACAACAACTCAGGTCAAGACAGGGTTACCAAATATTATTGATACTACAATTTCTCTTAAATTTATAAAACTGCGTAGATATTTACAGGAAATTGACCTTAAATCAGAGATAATATAAAGTTAACCTGTACCAATTCAACAGTATTCAAATGACTGCAGGAAAACAGTAACTACAAGGGAGCAAAAGGTGTCTGTGACTAACAGAAATATTGATTATGACACATTCAATTATAAAAATTGAAGTTAATGAATGATACTCAATGTATCAATTGAACGATTCCCAATATATGTATGATATATATGACAGTTAAGTGAATTGTAATGGAGAGGTAGGCAAACCAACAGAACGAGAAAGTTGAAAAGAGCCTAGTTCTCCAAGACCTGAATCATTTAATGATAAATGATATATGTGTCATATATCATGGGCTTCCGTAAAATGTAATATGCCTTCAATAATTCTGCTATAGATTTCACATGTATATGATATATCTGATAATATATATTATCTAATATATGTTGGTATAAATCACCAGGGAAGGGTAGCAGCGCTGGCGCCCCCTTGGTTCTATTTATATAATTATCCACACTCACATGTGACGGTGGTCACTCCATTTCACCTACTCTCAGGTCACACACAAGTTTTTGTTTGCTCCCAGCTGGGAAAAAAATTCTTGTTGGACTTTTGTTATATCATACCTGGAGTTATTTCATAATGGTGAAGTGTGGTGCATGTGGTTTTCACCACCCTAAACCTGGTACTAGGTCTTGTAAGTACCGCAAAGAAGCCGAGGAGAAAGCTTCGGCGGCCGGTCGGAATTGGAGTGGAGAGGTAGGCAAATCAACAGAACGAGAAAGTTGAAAAGAGCCTAGTTCTCCAAGACCTATATTATATAATTGTTTGTATATTATTATGCCTTCTATAATTTTGTTATAAACTTACGAGGCATAATATATGATATACAGTAATATATGAAATATATATATTGTAGTGGTCATGTGGTTTTAATATCCGAAGCACTCTCGGCTCGATAAGAATCCCGAACCGAGATCACTACAATATCATATATAATTATGATAGATTTTTTTAGAAAATTCCCATTTACTTTAAATGATATGGGAATTGTAATGGAGAGGTAGGCAAACCAACAGAACAAGAAAGTTGAAAAGAGCCTAGTTCTCCAAGACCTGAATTATTTAATGATAAATGATATATGTGTCATATATCATGGGCTTCCGTAAAATATAATATGCCTTCAATAATTCTGCTATAGATTTCACATGTATATGATGTATATTTTGTATATATTACATATACAATTGATTGTAAAGACAATTCCAAGTTCGTTTCTATATGATATGTAGAGAGAACTGTAGTGGAGAGGTAGGCAAACCAACAGAAAGAGAAACTTGAAAAGAGCCTAGTTCTCCAAGACCTGTATTATAGGCCCTATATTTGTTTGTATATTATTATGCCTTCTATAATTTTGTCATAAACTTACAAGGCATAATATATGATTTATAGTAATATATGAAATATATATATTGTAGTGGTCATGTGGTTTTAATATCCGAACACTCTCAGCTCGATAAGAGTCCCGAACCGAGGTCACTACAATATCATAATATTATATAACTATGATAGATTTTTTTTCAGAAAATTCCCATTTACTTCAAATTTAATGGGAATTGTAATGGAGAGGTAGGCAAACCAACAGAACAAGAAAGTTGAAAAGAGCCTAGTTCTCAAAGACCTGTATTATAGGCCCTATATTCGTTTGTATATTATTATGCCTTCTATAGTTTTTTTATAAACTTATGAGGCATAATGTATGATGTACAGTAATATATGAAATATATATATATCATATAATTATGATAGATTTTTTTAGAAAATTCCCATTTACTTTAAATGATATGGGAATTGTAGTGGAGAGGTAGGCAAACCAACAGAACAAGAAAGTTGAAAAGAGCCTAGTTCTCCAAGACCTATATTATATAATTGTTTGTATATTATTATGCCTTCTATGATTTTGTTATAAACTTACGAGGCATAATATATGATATACAGTAATATATGAAATATATATATTGTAGTGGTTATGTTGTTTTAATATCCGAACACTCTCAGCTCGATAAGAGTCCCGAACCGAGGTCACTACAATATCATAATATTATATAATTATGATAGATTTTTTTTAGAAAATTCCCATCTACTTTAAATGATATGGGAATTGTAATGGAGAGGTAGGCAAACCAACAGAACAAGAAAGTTGAAAAGAGCCTAGTTCTCCAAGACCTGAATTATTTAATGATAAATGATATATGTATCATATATCATGGGCTTCCGTAAAATATAATATGCCTTCAATAATTCTGCTATAGATTTCACATGTATATGATGTATATTTTGTATATATTACATATACAATTGATTGTAAAGACAATTCCAAGTTTGTTTCTATATGATATGTAGAGAGAACTGTAGTGGAGAGGTAGGCAAACCAACAGAAAGAGAAACTTGAAAAGAGCCTACTTCTCCAAGACCTGTATTCGTTTGTATATTATTATGCCTTCTATAGTTTTTTTATAAACTTATGAGGCATAATGTATGATATACAGTAATATATGAAATATATATATCATAGCCTATATAATTATGATAGATTTTTTTAGAAAATTCCCATTTACTTTAAATGATATGGGAAGTGTAATGGAGAGGTAGGCAAACCAACAGAACAAGAAAATTGAAAAGAGCCTACTTCTCCAAGAGCTAAAGCAAATTGAAGTAGTAGATTTGTCTACATAATATCAATAGATGAAATGTATACTGATCGAAGCAGAGGTAATAAAAAGAATGTATGCTGAATTATACCTCTGATAAGCCTAGATAGCCTACTTTTACTCTTGATCGAAACTTAACTGATTCATAACCTAGAGAGCTTCAGATATAAAAAAAAAATCAAATATCCTGGGTATTAAGAGACTCTATACGGTAGCCTACAGCATCTGATTAGATCTAATACCTTAGATCGAATCTGTACTGGGTTAGTGTAGGGCTAAGAGAACAACCACACTTGTTTGACTTATGATCATGCTCCTTATCAGACCAAGCAGAGGCCGAGTCCTTTTTTATAGGGGGCAGAGCTACTCACGCCGACGTCAGAGAAAGCACCCTACTGCTCTTGTCTACTGACTCAAATGTCCAACAAACCTGTGTTTCTTATTACAATTAATCTGAATGATACCCCGTCAAAAAAGGACCCACAATCACAAAGCTGGTCGTAGGATAATGCATGGGATTTTCACTTTCGGATCCTCTCATTGATGGATAGAAAATCTGATAATAAATAGTACAACCATACTGATATGGCGATTTTTTAGTCAAGTGTACCGTGTTATTATCATTAATAACATTATTCTTATAACAGATAACCCAAAGACCATATTTCTATCATTAGTAAAATATCATGGAACATGTATTAAATAGAATTGTGGGAAAAATTTGTATAATTTATGATAATATGAAGGCCTAGATAAAAGAAAACTAAAAAAGAGAAACACAGTGACATAGGCTCGGCTACATCCACTGCTGAGCCTTCACGTCATTAGCAAAACCATGAGCACTACTATTTAGGCTATACAAACAATAATATGGTCTATACATGATACAATTTCATGTATTTCTGTATTTTATGTATTTCTGGTGTCTTAACTATCCATCAAAAAGTTTCTGTAAAAAAGTCTCCCGCAGTGGGGCTCGAACCACCACCACTCAGTGTACAAATACCAATCGGGACACCCTGCGCACTTAACCAGAGCGCCACGGAACTTGACCTAATTTTGCAGCGATCTGTGTTGTATTTATCAGTAGTCAACACACAGATTCTTGATTATAGATTTACCGTAAACACAACGTTTTGATCCCAGGCGATCATCATAGCTCTTCATCAGGAGAATGTTATTTGGGCTGGGTTTGAAGATCTAAGAATATATTGGTATACATGGAGGGAGGAATATCTGCAGTAACTTGGGGGAGGTTGGGTTGGTTTATAATGTGCGGGCACAGAGTCGGGTGATTTAAATTGAGTCGGACGACTTGATGCGGCCGACGGAAATGATGTTTTATGGAAGAACTAACTGTCCGATTGTAAATCCGAAAGCATGGCTGTCTTCCTGACAGTCTGGGAAATTATGGGATAATTTTTATATTTAAATCGGTGCATTCTGTGGAAGTTATAAGCAATCTAGTGGAAAGCAATATTTCTTAGTTTTTTCAAGTTGTCATGATTGCAGAGATCAAGCGCCGTCGTCGCTGACGCTCTTAATATTAAGGCTATAAAAGTATGGGTTGCATACCCTGCTTTGCTACAACCTAAGCTTCATTTTAACAGTAAATACTTTACATTCAAACAAATCTTAAGAGAAGAGTTTGTACTTAAATTCTGCCAACTAATCTCTGACTTCATTCTTCCGTTTACTAGACTAGGCCTACCAAATCTCTGGGCAAATTGCTCTTGGTATTTCGCAATATAATATTGGATGGTTGTTTCTCATTCATGTTTATATCAGGGGGAATTAAAATCTGAAGTAAGTATGGAACCATTTGTATTGTTACATTTTTTGTGTACAAGGGCTCGAAATGTAAATTACAGAAAAATAGCTAAAAATGAGCAAAAATGACCTGTCGCCTAATTGGGACTTGAAGCAATGATGACAAAATCACAAAATAAATACGTCATGTAAATTTATACATTCCCTCCTTTTCCTGTGCCCTCTCCCTGTCCCCCTGCCAGTGGGTAGGTCTATGGTTTTCTATGTGATATGTTAAGAGAAAATGAGTCATAAGTCACAAAAAATGGATTATGGGATATCATCATATTTGAAAAGATGAGATCATGCTGATTCTAATGATCATAAACATTAGGGTATCTAATAAGTGTTTCTTTATTTTGAGTTTGGTATTTTTACTTTTGAAACATAAGCTCTGTCTACCAGTGGGCTTAAGTAGGGAGTGATTGTCATAAAGTTGTCACATACAATTTTGGTGTTCATAAAAATGATCTGGTCCTTTTCCAAATGGTATAGGTGTATTCCTTGATCCTGAAAACGTATAAGTGGCTTAGATGCTGAGATATTGGTAGATATATTTGAACGTAGCTAAAACACCCTCTGTTCGGTTTAAACTGCTAAAAAAAAAATATAGGTTTTTACATGATGGGGGCAGGAAAAATCCAAGATGGCCGCCACAATTAATCAGAAGGAAGAGGTTCCTATAAAAAGTGCAAAGCTAAGGCTATGTGTAGCATGTTTACAAACAAGATTTGACACTTCTATTTTAAATATACATTTCTATCTCAAATCTGGCCTTCAACTGCCTCACAAAGATAAGAGCAGAGATATAACCTTGTCATCTATCATTAGCAGCCATGTTGAATTTTGACCTTCAAAATGACCTTGAAAGAGGAAAATGACTTCAGAAATTGATTCTTCATACCCTAAAACATAGAAGAAATAGAATTATGCATGAATATGGTGTTTACAGGAGCTGAAATATGACATTTTTGTTCAAAGCAGTCGCCATATTTGAAGTTTGACCTTGAAATGACCTTGAAATGACCTTGAAACCAAAAATAAACTTCAGAAATGAATTCTCCATACTCAGAAACATTGAAAAAAAGGTATTACACTTCAAGGTGCAGTCAGTAGAAGCCAAGATATGGTGCATTAAAATTTGGTGGCGGCCATTTTGAATTTTGCTGCTACCGGCCACCAGGGGTGTCAGCCAACGTGTATCCCACAATTTTTGAAAATCTCATGGCCTATTCTAACACCATGCCAAATTTCAAAAAGGTATCAACATTTGCACGACTGGCCTCAAAATGGAGGAATTTGTCCCCGTTAATATCTCCAGAAGGTAAATGCCCTATATATTTAGCCAATATTGATGTTTTATGTAACTTAGATACCTTATTCATTGTGCTCTCCCCAGCTAGGTTTTGGGAGGAGGTCCCTAAAAATATGGTTGCTGGGCTCAGAATTTCACTGGCTTTCAGATACACTATACTTTGATTGGGTTTCAGTAAATTATTTTGTACAGTCAAAACTTTCCGAAGTCCTATTCTGTAAAAAGACTCATTTTTTCAGTATTGGCGACCATGGATGACCTTGACCTTGGGGTCAGAGGTCAAAACAGGGTATCAATATTAAGGGGCTATTATTGGTCATGTATGTGCAAAATTTGAAAATTCTATTTTCAATATATTCAGATATATGGATGAATTGGTTTAAATTTTTTAATTCTTTATTTTTGTGTGACCTTGACCTTTGACCCCCTGCTGTAAGGTCAGTCCCACCTAACAAGACTAACGAGTGCCAGATCCTGATCCCCCAGGACAACGGGCACACAAAAAATATAGTCGCCTAACTATCATTTTCGGGGGCACAGAAACCCCCTTTTTTGAGGTTTGGCTCCTAGACTAATATAATAAATATAGAATGGAACTCGCCAGCAATAATAAAAAATTTATTGGACTTGATTCGTCCACATAAGCACTCTGCCTATGGCATCATGCTTATGTGGACGAATCTTGTCCAATAAATTTTCGATTATTGCCGGCTCGTCCCATTCTCTCTCTATATGTCTGTGTGACACAACACATAGGCACAGAGGACTTTAAGGTTACCAACCCTAGATAACAGCTTTCCACACATTTTTATGCTACAAATAAACAATCCCCCTTTCAGATTTCGGGAAGGGCTCCCAAAAGAACCTCATGGAGGCTCTCGGGGTCCTTCATTGAGGATCAGTGTTAAGTATGATCACCAAATATATGTCGTTTCAACCGACCTAGCTGAGGGAAACATTGTTGATGTGTTCCATACTAAGTAAAGAAACGAAGTTGTAGAAATAAACTTGTGCTTCTTTGTCTAAAGGGCCTAATCCACCAAGTCGTTTGTCATGTGTTTATCACAGAATAACTGTAAAAGGGTCCTCTGTGGCACAAAATCACATGAGAATCGGATTAGTGGACTAGGCCCTTAATGGGAGAAAAATGTAATGAATGCATACCGTTTGTATAACAGGAGATGTGTACCCACAGCTCATATATATATATATATATATGTGTGTGTGTGACACAACACATATTAGGCACAGAGGACTTTAAGGTTTCCGACCCTAGATAACAGCTTTCCACACATTTTTATGCTACAAATAAACCATCCCCCTTTCAGACGTCGGGAAGGGCTCCCAAAAGAACCTCATGGAGGCTCTCGGGGTCCTTCATTTAGGATCAGTGTTAAGTACGATCACAAGGCTGGACTTTGGATCATCACAAGTGGTTGGTATATACCTTAATTGGCTAACATGTGCCATGCCTCCTTTAATCAATCCCTTTTAGACGAATAATACTTTTCTTTCTCGGGCAAGATGCTGGAAGGTTTTGTCAGTTCTTCAATGGTATTCAATGAAGGCCGTACATTAAAACGCTTCCAATATAATATATATCTTATTGTTTTGACCAAACCATGAAACCATGAATGAGCAGGATCAGAGCGTGGGAAGAGATTTTGATCTAATTCCATTCTTCTATAAGAGCAACGAGCGGTTTTGAGAGTGTAGGTCTGTGGGTCTGTGGAAGCCTTTAGAAGGCACAGGACGTGTCTTACACCTGTCTAATATGAATTTGATCTACAATTATAAATGTCCTGAAGCTATTGGCCAAATGCATTTGAGGTCTGGCGGCGTATGCAACTTGCCTTCATGTCAGATACAAAGTGAATGGAAATGTGAATTGAATGTAGCCCAAAGGCCGGAAGGGTTTTTGCGAGTGATATTAAAGTCCAATGAGAGAACAACCTTTTTATCTTCTGAAGTCATCCTTAATTAATTAGTTACCCAATCGCCCTAGATATAAAAGACTTCAATATCGTGCAGTTTGGGGATCTTCTATTTCATTTGACTATTTAAATCAACCTGTTATCCGAGCCTAGCGGCTGACTTGACCATAAAGCTGATATTACAGTGAAATTAGACAATATGTGTATTCAATGATTATTGCTTTAATAATCTTCATACCACTAGATGTATTTGAAAGAGGAAATGGGGAAAAGCACTCGGTTTGGCTTTTGTGGCAGACAAAATGGGATAGGAAGAGGAGTATGTAAAGAAAAAATAAGGGGACCAAGTAGTCTGTAAAAATCTGTGAAATAATGGGTTTTATTCTGAAAATAAAATAGATGAATAGAAGAAAGAAATTAATAACTTTAACTCCAACCACAGAGAAAGAACATACATCTCTATATAACCAGTTTAGTCTATATGACGTATTCAAAATTGTGCATGCTGAGAAGAGGATACTTGAAGGTTTGATGAGCAACATGTATCAACCCTGAATGATGTAATGTGTCCCTGTGATGTTTGGTCTAGACTCAGGGCGCTGTGATCTGGAATCATGGCGCAGGGGGACTGGCAGATAATCCTATGTCTATTTATGCAAATCCTCTTTACTTCCGTGCATGCTTACTTTCTGCTAATGTTTGCCTATAACTGTAGTCAGGGAATGAATCACCTGCCCAGAGCTGGCGGGATTTACATAATGGCCCCACGCACTCACACCAGCAAGATGGAGAATGAGTTATGTGCCAAAAGATTGTGCTGGTTTCCATGACATGAAAGTGATACACATAATCCCTGCAACTCAATAGCAGTAATAGCAACGTAAAATGGGGAGGTGATGAGACACTGTTGTGTGTCCTTGAAAAAGTAATTAGCGATATACTTCCGCGATATTTATACAAACGTATTTATACTTTTAACGTCCCACCTAAGCAGATTTCGACAGCCATAAAACCACTCTAAATAGGTATTAGTATTATGGGCCTGTTTGCTTTCATATCATTATGATGATCCTAGTATTAGGAGGAATGTATGGAAGGTGCTTCCTCGTACCTCACTGGTGGTAGCCTCACTGGTGTTAGCCTGAGATTTATTCACCCAAAGCCGAATATTTTACCTTTGATTAACTGAAGTTGTAATTACTGAATAGGAATTACTTTGTTGCAGGGGGTATGATATATCCCACTTTTAGCTTCGTACAGGCGCTGCTTATAAGAAATTACGATGTTTCTCAAATTAGCAAGGCAAATGTCATGCAAGTCGGAGAACCTCCAGGCTTAAGCAATGTATTTCCTCCTCATATGAACCATCTAGATTACAAACACTTCCCTCAATTTACATGCAGGATCTTCTCAATGTTTCAGTATAAGAAATTCATCTAAATATCTATATCAAGGATTATTATCCGTATAGTTCCTGAGGAGGTAGAAAACATCTTAGCAGATTATTCCTAACCATATAATCCATAACCCTTAGCCTAGACGCAATCATCTTCTAGTTCATGCATATATTTACTTCATAAGATATGTTTCAATTACAGGATGTCTCTCTGTGGCAAATAACTGATTTTCTTTGTTACTTAAGACTATGACTTAAACTAGTCCTGGTAAATTAATGTTAAAGATAAAGTGCGATATATTTTAGGATATATAACACCCCATCACCTTGTCCCCTATGGAAGTGCCACTGTGCAGCCATATCAAGTTTTAAAAGACCACCCGGAGGCTTCACTCCTGGATGCAAAAGGGGGCCGGGATAGACCTTACATTAATTATTTACATGATGCCCCAACATGCATGGGTTGCCTGAAAGAAGCCATGTAAATAAATACTTCTTCTTCATGATTGATGTCTCCAGATTTCTATCATGTAGATTTCATGCACATGGTTTTTCCTTGCGGCGTGCACACGGTAGGAGCAGTGGCAAAGGGGACTGAAGAGGCGCTCTGCATACCAAACGCTAAATGCATTACTTTTGTCACCTCAATAATGAATATCAGTGATGGCTATTCAAGGGTTCTAAATGAATGTATCCAGTGTTTCATTGGATTTATTTGCCATGAGGCTATATTCGCTACTAGGGATTGCCTACTTTCATAGATGACCCCCACAAAAGGCCCAATGCCCTCTACAGGTGCACATAAGAAAGACATGAGGGCTTTCTGGGGGCAGTAGTTTAGGCCCTGCCTCTGCTACATTGGTTGTTATATAAAAGGAGGTCTGACGCTTTTGGTTTTCATGTGTTGATAGATTGCTGATAACATGTGCGGGAACACATGTATGTTGCTGACGGGATACACTAAGCTGACCGACCAACCGACGGATACGAATTCGGTTTAAAATCGGTAAGAAATCAGCTCAGTGTGTCCCCCATGCAACTGAACAAATTACCCTAGGTTGGATACAATTAGTATTCATAGTGTGTCTCGTGCTTGACACCCCATAGTATAGCTAATGTTTCAGTGAAGTTTAGGAGAAACAATTATTTGCTATTTTGCCCACAAAATGCAACAATTGCAACTTAAAGTCTTATCTACCGCCCCCCCCCCCCTCACACACACACTAGCAATTGATTCCAGCAGGCAAGACCAATCCCTCTCCCATCCGACTGGTACTCATTTGCGTCAGGTCTCTAGTGTAATAACCTTTTACCTGTTGACACCAACCAATACTATAGCCAATTCAAGGACCAGTTGGAACTGGTTTTGTCATATGGGTGCTAATAGGAGAGGTGTTACACCTGGAAAGTATAAAGTATGTGTGGCCTATATCATTCCAAAAGGGCCAGAAAACGAATACTTTTGTACTTCTCCAACCAACTCGATCGTTGGGTAACCTGTATGTATATCCAACAGAACAGCAAGATTAATACCTGTTTTCCCCACATGAGAGACAAAGGGCAATGCCACAGGATTGATAGCTATTGTCACAGATCCAAATCTGATACTCTCCGCATGATAAGGAAATATCGAAAAATTGATTATTAAAAAATCAATATCACTTTGTGAAATTCAATGAAAAAAGGTAGAATGTTAGTCTGTATCGACTGAACTAATTCGCTTCGATTAATTCTTTTGAATTAAAGCACTTTCAGAACAATAGCTAACCTATGAGGAAGTGTCTATGGTTTCGAATCAGGAAAGCAAGCGAGCTAACTCATTGCTTGCTACCCGCCCCAACCCCACCTCTCTCTCTCTCTGATGCAAAAGGAAAATCTCACTTTTTTCAAGCTGCTTGCTATACATACCTTAGGCGAGCAACCAAGTATAAGGGATGGGAGCTATGCCGCATATCAGAGTAGCTCCTCCACTGAGAGTGGAGGTCTTCAATAATTTAGTCTGTACCGACCATTCCATACAAATCCCCGCTAAAACCATGCTTCTAGCTCCACTTTTGCTTAGGGCTGGGCCCCGGGTAAGGGATCAATGAAATTCTTATCAAATTTATCCGGTTTTAAATAGAGACGAATGGTGCGATATCCCATGCATAAACTATACACATTGGCACCCCTAGCAAGCTATAGCTGGACCGAGGACAAGAACGTGAACTCGTCTCACCATACTATACTGTCTGATAACTTTCTTCCATCTCCAGATCCGGGTTAGAATCGCGTCTGGCAAGAGCAATAAGGACGCTGAATGGAGTATGCCAACAACTAATTGTGGATTCTGGAGTCTATATCATAATTACGTCCTTCCTGAAGAGGTATAAAAATGTCGCCGACTTGAAAGTAGGCGATGGAGTGAAAATGTAATTATCATTGTAATGCCAATAAACCAGTCGCAAGACGAGCGATATGGTATCATAATTATTGTGGTTAATTAATTGATGAGGTAAAGTGATTGAAAGACAGATATAAGGTAATAGATGGTGGAATGTCAGAGACTACTTTACAGGCGGCAGGATTCATTCTAAAAATAGTTGAAAAATACTTCGATACTATTATACGAGAATGAGAACTGGAATAGTTAAATCATGAGATTTAGACCCTCTTCTACAATTATAAAGTATGAAGGGCCAGCTAAATGTACACTTAACAGAATCCTATATAAGACTTTCATGGAGGCACTACTATTACTTTTATTACCACTCGGTATATTCCCACCACTCTATATCTCGGTGTATGGTAATAGTCGACCATTAAGGCAGATCTGCGCTGGATGGAGGGCTCTCTGGAGGATTTGATCTTGTCATTGAACAAAATTATATCCTAGCAGCTTTGCACCCCGAGATAATTGCGATAAAATATTTATTTTTGTCTGCAATTAATACTTAGTTGAATATGTCCCTAAAGTACAGAGAGAATAGCAAGAATAGGGAACATTAATAGAGGGTATAGGTTCGCAACTTTTACGGCGTGAATCCCCCTCTGTCAAGTGAGGAACATATGGCGACAGTCTCCTTGAGGCAAGATTCCATCCTCCCTTCCCAGATTAGAGTTTAGTGGCTTGTACTTTGCCCCACTGCATGCGTTTCTTAAGGGAATAATTACATCTGGCGGTATTCATAACCGATGTCATAATAGGGACAACTAGAACAATATTCTGATCATTTATAACTATATAATATGTTTCTTTTCGCACCAGTCCACCGGTATCAATAACGAATTTAACGAATTAACATTATTTAATTGTGAGTGATCAGTCAATAAAACAAGTGAATCAATCAATCCCAACATTACTTAGAGTAAGGTCTGAAGAGGTGGTACATGCTATGTTTATCGGTTGACATATATGATTAATCCTTTACATACGCGTGTTTAATTACAAATAATAGGAAATCTAAATTGCATGCCAGTTGCGACCCTTAAGGGCATATCCATTCTCACCAGTAATGGCCCTTTTTAAGGGCCAATATTTTCTATATAGAAAAGGGGATTTCCTTTATATTTACGTTACGTTACAATGATGCCTACCGGGACATCAAGTATCCCGCCACGACCTGCCCTCAGACAATTTGCCCACAGATACACCATCTGGCGGCCGGATTAGATTCAGCTCATGGGGATTCTCTGTGAGATGGAGGAACTACATTCTAATCTGTGCAGAGCCACCATTGATATTCACACCGTGTGTTATACATACATACATCTAGGGTGGCCTTTCTATTCACCAGCCTTCATGATATTTTCTCTCCTCTGTGCTGACTAGATTTAACCATTGTCCTTCTAAGATATTCCAATGTGTGTACATAAAGTAGACGCATGCATGTTTGTGTAAGTTTCTGTATATGATGAGTGTAAACTTGTGTGTACGTATGTAAATGCAAATTGCGTATAGATAACTGCATTTGCACTACAACTAGAATTTTTATACGGAAATGCGCAAAAACGCAGCTTTAAAATGAGGTCTCTGACAGTAAAAATGATTGTCTTTGCAATGTTAATGAATATCTGTTTTTGATACTAGATACAGTTGGTGTAGATTGCAGGAATCTGCCACTTTAAATTCTTATTCGTGTCATTATTCTTATAGATCAAAACAGATGTTAGCATTCTATGAAATCTTTTTAAAGAAAATGTATTATAGTTCTTACTAAATAAGAAAGGGATCTTGAAGCTCAACAAAACAGAAATCTCGAGCGTGTGTGTGTGTGTGTGTGTGTGTGTGTGTGGTTCCTGTTATTTCTGCACTAGCTACAGCACCCTTACATTTTGGGGGACGTTGTAATATATATATAAATGTAAATGTATGTTTACGCATAGTACCGATTTTACCAATTATAGGACGCCCTGGCTGATGAATTTAAATCAATATATAAATCGTTATAGTGACACAACAATCCAACACCTCAAGCCCAGTTTCATGCAGTAGGTATCTGGACTGCGTTATGAGGGGTATATGTGAATGTACACATGTACATCTACATGTGCACACGTGTATATATGCAAGTACACGTGTATGTACACACACATATATGTTTACATGTGTACATGTACACATGCATTGTATACACTGTGTGTCCGTCGAAGTAAGGTCCCTCGTAGTTGCTTTATCACAAGTCGAAAATATAAGAACAAAACCACTGCCAAAATTGTTTACAATTTTACATGGTATGACCTTACTTCGCTTTGCATAATGTGAGATGTGGTAAGAACACGTCAGTCAACCAATCATTCACTTTCGCAAATCTATATTGTTTGTGGTCGAAGAAAAGGTGCTATTACTTCATCAGGGGCTGAACCAGCAATGTCCTCGGGGCAAGTGATTGGTGAACATCTTCCGAGCATAGTATAGAAAAGGTGCAGGGCGATAGGAGAAGAGCGATTGTATAGACGGCTGCCCCACAGTCAATGGAGGCTTTGCACGGATTGGCTTCTTTAAATACTCTCCGTCGTGCTATAGAATTAAGTCTTAGCTGGGGACAGGATCAGAGGAGAACGACAAATGTGAATAGACGCAGCTTCTACAACAGTGTAGTGTAGTAAAAGGAATACATTTTGTTCAGATTACTTTATTCGCAACATTCACCAACTTCCTTAAGTATTTCCAACACTAATCCTTACTTTCTCAGCAAGACAAGTAGGCGAAATCATTTGACTTGATATACAATATTGGATTGGGAATAGGGCTTCTTTAAGACATGAATGATTGATTACAACAAAACCAACCCGAGTGTCAACTACATCGACAGAATGTTGAATATCGACCAATAGCGATATAACGAAAATTAACACTTGGAGAGGGTGGGTGGATTGCCCGCGCAACATACCCCAATCTTGCAATCCTCCAATGCCCACTCAGGATCTGGCACTACTGCCGGCTATTGTGACAGGATCCACTGCATTGTGACACAGGCAAACATGGTCTGATTTACTGGTTGCCTGGGCATCTACTGCAGGTGAAATGTCCCTACTGAGCTAACACTGAGGCGTGACATGGTTTGTACTTCATGGTGTATGTGGACGGAAGCAAGCCACATCTGATCCGAATCATCAAAGATTCTCATTATGGTATGAATTGTAAGCCGGTATCAATTATCACAACAAGTGAATAAGCGTGAAGATAAAAGCCAAGAAAAGCCGCCACTGATGCATCAAGCCGGACAAAATACATAATTCAGACACTGGGAGAGGAGAATGATTGTGAAATATTAGCCTTTGTAGTAAGAATTATTATCAACTGGAAGCAATTTGTTTGAAACAACAATAAAATATAATTATGGGGCTCCAGGGACACGGTCTACGAATGGCAGGCGTTGGCGTTTTGGGACATTTTCTACGCAGTTGTTTTGGGTGATGTAATAAAAACTCTCTCACACCCAGCCATGGGTAATTGCCATTGTGCACATAGTATACAAGTTAATCCCACTCGAGCGTGGAACTGACCTAAGACTTTATGAAATGTTGTATAAAGCGCGTCAGAATTAATACTCTCATGCATGTTTTCTTCATTTCGTTAAAACTTTCATTTTTCTTGATCTTATCTCTTGCTGATTATCACCCCTAGCGATAGTTGTTTACCTGAACGAGTGATATTGCCATGGTATGGTAATGAATGTATCGATATAATGTATACATATATGTATATTTTATATAATGCACAGGACCTGCAGGTAGGATTGGTGTGATGAAAGCTGTCTGACTTTGCTCATGCCATTACCCTCCAGCGAGATATATTAGGAATAAAGAAGCGACGTTATGTGATAGGCCCTTCTGTGCCATCAACAGGGGCTCCTTTTCACTGGAAGGCAATACACTTGCCTGATGCCTCCTACTTAGGTCTGCGGACATTCCAATGGGCCGCTGCTATGGGGGATTCTAGTTAACTGGTTCGTAGCACTGCGTGCGAATGCATTGGTATTATAACCGAAGACATGTATAGATAGACCAACACATCAAAAGTTGAATTCGACTTTACCAACGCCATATGATAGCGAACGTTAAGGATTCTTGTACGACAGTGTTGTGCATGTTAGGCTATAACACATGGAACGAATATTTTGTTTGCATACAGATAGTGTCCAATATACAATAAAACCTACTGAAGTGCCATTCCCAAATCCTCACATGCCAGTTCCGTCTCTTCCAACAGCTTATATAAATTACAAGTTAGGAGGAAATGCTGCAAAGCCTTGCATGGGGTTGTATGCTCGAGGGAAATGCCTACTTTTCGGACGACTATAATGTGTTTATAGAACTAAATAACAACATTATGATCAGATTCATCGAGCAGTCCGAAATAACTTTTCAGACTGACTATAAATATGCCCGCAAGAAATGCGCGGCTCAGGTTATGAATTCGAATTATGTCATAACGGGATTCAGGTCCGAATAGTTAAACAGGAACTTAGTTCAAATCCTAGGAGCTACTTTCTTCAAATGTTTCATTTGTAAGGAATACATGAAAATACAATGATCAATACAGCTCAAGCCCACCTCCCCTAACAATACAAGTAAACCAACTTTGGGGAATTAAATAGAATCAATCACATGTAATGACTTAGGACTTAGGATGAAGCACACCGGATTTATAAACAGATATCTGACGATCCAGAAGTATAAAAAACAAATGATAAAACCGCATAACCAGTATGGAGGATTCTCATGTATACATGAATTCTACTAGTGAAACTGTTGAACCGATCCTCTGAATGTCTTCTCGGATAGGAATTCTGGCACAGCCATCTGAACCCATCGCAGTGCTAGTCATAGAGCCTCTGACTCCTCAATCCTTGAAGGGCATCTTCACTCTTAGTCTATGTGAAGGTCATCAATTAGTTCAGTCAAGAATAAACGTCACAAAAGCGCATAGATGAGCTCTGCGACTGCCGTTGAATTTCAGGTTAATAGGTATTTGTGTACGGGCAAAAGGTCAGTCGCCTTGCCCTACCACACGCAAGGCACGATGGAATATTCCTTGAGATATACACTATACCTCCATCCGGCCGATTCTAACACGGCCGACGGAGTCATGGAAATCATTTTTTTAAAAATATAGAATGTAAAAGGAAAGGTTTCGTGCGTAAATCGGGCCGACAATGTCAAATCATTTTAATATTGTTGGGACTATACTGCTGATTCACGCCCGACGTCACACCGGCCGTATCAATTGATCAGTGTTCTGGAAGTGTATATATCCTAGGGTATTAGTGTCCATCTATAAACACCCTCAATTAAATCCCATTCATCATATTACATTTCGGGTTTTGATATTTCAGAGTCCACTCGCAATTATTAATTGAGCCTTTTCCATTTCGAGAAAAACATAATTTGATCTTTTTTGTCTGACACGAAAATTGAGAAATAATTCAGGCCATTGTGAAAATGGATTTTGCGGCATTCGAGGAGGCATCTTGGAAAACAATGTCCCCATTTAGGAAAGTGTTCGACCCACTGTAATCAGATTCGAGTCAATGCAATTGATTCATTTTCAGAATTCCTAATTCCTGCGCAGTCAATGAGGTATCTGAATATTTTAATAGCAATCCCCAGCACTTATTTCTTTGTGAATTATGATTTAAAACTAATCTACGATGTTTGGAAACTAATTAGTGAAGGAAGGCCCAGCTGGTAGATGTCACCTCTACACCGGAGAGCTCAGTGATGTACACAAAAGCGGGTTCTCGTATAGCATCCTCCGGATGATTTAGAGAGATGGATGTTTAGATCTCTTGTGAAATCTAATTGTCCAAGATTCCCGTTTTTGTACGCTTCACAATGGAGACTTGATGAGTGGTAGAGACGGGAGGAGTAGCAATAGGCCTGGTAGGAGGGGGGATGAGAAGAGACGGGAAGAGGAGACAGAGGGGTGGCGGGTGTGGGGTGGGGAGTGAGGGAGATTGAGAGGGAAAGGGCAATTGTGATGGCGATAAGCTAGCAATCACCAAACACTTTTTTGGCTTGTAATTTTATTCTATTTCAGGCGCAATTCTTTCTGTATAGTGTCTTCCCCACAATTTCACATTCGGGAGATGGAGACGTGTAAGACGATTGTATTAAACCAAAGATCTACTCAGTGGTGATAACATTAGATACGATCAGACCTCGTCTCTCATTGGTTGAATCAGGTTGTTAGCGCCAATTCTATTGGGTTGTGTGCTTGACTATGACCTTTCAAAGTAGCACTTCCGTTCCTGGGTGTATCGATTTCCAAATCACCTTCAACCTCAATCTCTTTGAAATATCTGGTTACGAGAAACAGTAGCTTAGACTGCTACTGAAGGCTAGATTCGACCAAAAATATTATTCAGCCTGGGAAAAGCAAAAAGGAATCATTTTCTAAGATATCCCCTGCAATGGCATTGTGATCCATGTGGAAATAGGATCAATCCAGTTCATAGCCAATATTTTATTTAGAGTGACTGTAGGAAAATGGATCAAAACCCAATATCTATATAATGGATGATTCTGATGTGCGTGTTTATCTTCTAAGGCAATTGCGGAGTTGAAAAGGTCATTCTTAAAAATAAACAACTTCAAATAGCGAAATATTGCATATGTCAGCAGGCCTAAAACATGATCTATCATGTTATCAGAATGCTGAACTATTCTCGAGAGGTTCTCTTAACACACTGATAGTCAACGGCCAATGTTTATGTGAAAGCAATGTGATAAAACTCAGTAAATCATAATTCATTCTAAAGTAAAGTCAGATATAACATGAAAAATGGCACAGAATTTGAAAAAGCAACATATGCATACTTCAAACTATTAAAGGAAGCTTTGGATCTAATCATAAATGCATCCATTTAATGTCATTAATTTTGTAATCAGATATTGTTGAATTAAAAATCTTTAATATCCCTTACTGGGACTTCATCTATACCGAGTGGGTACACGATAACGGATGTTATACCCTACTCTTATCGAATACTAGCAATCTGTCTTAAGCTGTGTTTCCAGCTTGGCACTGTTCATGCCTAACTTGCCCTTTTGCATAAAGAAAGATATGCGATGTTTCTGCCTCTGGTGATTCACATCACCAAGTTAGTACATATACAGATTGCCCGGCATTTCCTCTCAGGCAAGTATAGACAGTTTGCATTGATAACCAGCTGTCATCAGTAGTATAACCAGCTCTACCTCTCTCCTTCCCCCAACCAGACACGTCTCTACTCCCCCCTACTATATCAGCACACTGACATAAAATCTACATCTTTTTATTTCAGTACACTACATCCTACCCCTAAGCTTCTTCAAGTTGTCTACAACATAGATCGGGCGATAAAAGAGAGAAAAAGAGGACATCCACTCATACCACAGAGCGCACATCGACAGATTTACTAAATCTACTCGACTCATCCGTGTCTTATTCAATTTGGAAATAGCTCCGGGTTTCCGGTCAATCTAATCTCTGAAGGTATTCTGAGAAGTGTAATATTGGTGTGTTTGGAGAGAGGACAGGGTGAATAGGAAAGTAAGAGATGTGGATAATGTCGGCCCAGAAGGGCATGCTTCGAATGGCGGCAATATGTCTGAACTGGTAGGACTGAGACGAACTTGATAGTATTCAAAATCGCCTCAGAAATCTATAATTTGGATAGATGTTAGTGCAAAATGGAAATTATCAAATTGGCAACCTTGTCCCGTGCATTATCAAAGTTGTTTAGATCTTAGACAAGTACTTTGTGATTTTCAAAAGTATATTCTCATTTTAATAACACTTAGAATTTTCAAAATCTCAGACGAATGAGTTTCTCAGATGACATAATGTGAAATGGTCATTGCACTACTCAAAGTCTCAAGACCGTAATCATTTTAATGGGGTGTTCCATCCAGCAATCAGTCTAGATCAGTTATTTACATTGAAATAAACTGATGGATAATCTGGGGAAAATAGGACAGAAGATCCAGTTAACTTTCCCTTCAGCACCAATCTTCGAAATTCTAACGTTTTCCTTGAAATATTAAAAAACCGATCAAAGCTAAAGGTGTAAAGTAAACACCGATTGGTGGAACACTCCCTAAGCGTCACACTAATTAGGTTAGAAGCTAGAGAGCAAGGTCTGAGTCTTCAGTACACAAAATTTAATAATCAATGGACATACGGGGATCTAGAGAACTCTTTAAAGTGAAGAACACGCAGGTCTGAACTGAATAGCCCGGATTCCCCTAAAGTAACCAATGTATTCCCCGCTTATAATCCCTGCTTACATGTGGAATCTTAAGTGTAATATTCCACTTAGGCACCCATCACCATAACATGAATTCTAGAATATAACTTGCTTAAGTTCATGGGGTGCTTTAGCTGCCGCTAATAAGTGAGCATATCTCCTTTGGATATAAACAGCTATACTGGCTCGGAAGAATGTGATTCTAGCTAATTGAATCATAATCATTATTGTGGAACATTAACTGCCTTTGTCCTCCGTTGTAGCTCCTGTGCTTAATAATACTAGGCCACCAAACCTTAAAGGGAATATTTTTATATTAATACACGGTTAGTGGACAGGAACCATAGTGAATTATATGCTTGGGAATACATCTAGTCCCTCCTCAAATTTAATGACCATTGTGCTAAGCTTTGCCATCTATCAGTGAAAAACGATTAACATGTGTGCATAGAAAGGAACGGCATTAATATCGAGTGTACACTAACGTACACGGAGGCTTTGATTCAGCAGCATTCTCACCATTAGCGTCTCACGTAATACCCGCCCCATAACCAACGCCCTGTATTCCAACAATGTCCTAGCGTATGGACCATTATAGAAGTGATATGGTCTGCTGGCTGGGAAGCGGGCGCAACTGATGGGTGGAGATATAGACAGGCGCAATAGGAGGCATAATAAAGCATTGGGAAATGCGCTATCAATATATACATTAGATACAGACATTTAATTAAGATAAGATGCAGAGTACAGGCCGATGTGTTCCATTAGGCGAACAGTCCTAGTCATGGTACAAAGCACACCTTCTCCAATTTGCAAATATACTTACGTCAAGTCTGTGTAAGCTACATTCGGCTACAATATCAGTGATTGATATAACTTCCCATTGCTAGTATCCGAAAAGACTATAGATATAGGGTATAATTTCTGTTAGCGTGCATCCTCTGTGCAATAGATGGTACACTCTATTTTGAGATCTACTCGGAGCGGTTCGCCATAGGGTTACTATTGGGTCGCTATGATGTTTACTCTAAGTAGGTTTCAAACAGAGCGTAGTATATATATACTATCCCAGGAATAAATTGGAGGCCAGATATATGAAGTTGAACTAAACAGGCTGGTAAAATGTCATACAGAAATATTAAATTTCTTATTGCAACATACAGAAAAGCATCCTTCATCATCCGAATAGATATTATATAATTTTGAAGTAGCGATTATTCGGCTTAAGGAAAAACAACGTATATCCATGTAAAGAAATATGAAATATATTTCTATTTAGGAAACCAGTTGCCACATTTCATTTACTACATTGACACCCATTATAACCTTTTAGCTTTCACTGATCTATCATCGCTCATTATGATTCCTATGACTTTTCTGAATATTCATTCCCATAGGCTTACATGCAACCAAAACATTCGTTATCGTTACCAATTACAAGGCACTCGATAGACCAATAGCTTTCCCATTTACATGAATCTAATTATTCGCATATGATATAGGAGCACCATGAATAATGGTTCCCTTGGTCCTGGACCAGAATATCTCATATCTATATAATTTGTGTTAAGAAAGATGTGATGCAATATGCATTACAGTAATTGGAGAAACCCATTTCTAGTTGATTTGATAGTTAAACTTGTACTATTGTATCCTTTCATCCTTTCTCCAAGTATTCTTTGTATATCATCGACAGGTCGGTTCTTTTCCAATCAGATACAATCCCCACTTACATAGGGCATACTATTAGGTCGATTTTTCTCACAAATTCTGAGCCTGGTGGGTCCTCAGAGTAAAGTGGGAATCCGTGAATTTCATTCCACCGTTTGAGAGGACGGACCATTGGCCCTGCCAGAAATGTATTGTTTCTTAAACAAACCAGTTCTGTCAGTGATGATCTCATGTTCACTTTCGCCAGGTCGGCTGCGATGATCTGGGCCGTCAGAGGAGTGTAGTAAGAGTAAAAAGAATTGCTACAGGAATTCATGATCACCATTTTAAAAAGGCATAACAGAAGACATTGCGATCTTATTTGTCCTAAAACGCTTTAACTGCCACGTGAGAACATAAGTAGATCTCCAGTTACACATATATTAATGAAAATATCATTATAAAATCTTTGTAGGGAATAGCTGCGTTAGTTGCTAATAAGTGAGAGTAAAGCCTTGTGGACTATCAGCCGAATCTCTGCCAACTGGACAGCATACAACACCTTTCAAGAACAGGGTGGAGGGAAGCAATTACCTTGAAGTGCCTTGCTGCTGTGTACCATCGAGCGTGTGCCGTATTTCTTTAGGATATAAAAAGCTGAATTGCCAACACCAGGCTGGGGCCCCGTCAGCTATTGAAAGAAGTATCTCCTCCTAAGTCATGTATACATGGTCGGGTACTTTCAATTGTTTTCTTGCATGCAAGGTACGTAGTGTACATAGTCACAACCATTCGTGTAAATGTGGCAATTTCAACCATGAAATCGTGTACCGGCGGTGGTTTTCTATATATATATATATAATTAATCAATGCAAATTTCATCGAAAAAGAGAAGAATCGTGTTGGACTCATCGTATACTAGAGAATACATATATTGTATATGATTCAACGTGATTATCGCACTTGAGCATTTGATTATCGGTCTCCTGGTTATCTTGTTATTCTGTAAATTTCTCGTCCAACCAGTAGTTGTGTGACGTGTGTTGGAAACTTTGCAGATATAATACTTCCTTGGTGTAAAAAGAAAGTATCCTTCCTGACAAGAACCAACCTCATAATTTGCGACATTCTAGAATTGTCTGAAGGCATATTGTAATTTGTCACGATTATACTCGGAATAGTTCCGCCAGCTTCGTGACTAAGATATATTGTTCGGTTGTTTTTCCTCATATAACCTTCCATCGTTATAAAGATATGCACACATGAAATATGGAGATTTCTGTTTTGGCTATTATGTTGCAAAATACGGTCGGTTCAAGAACGGAAGAAAAATAGCCGATGAATCCACAAAACCATAGCAGTTGATTAAATTTTCTTACAGACGATATCCATTGTCATTCAATAAAGTTTCCGACTATGAAATCTATTTTAGCAATAATCTACCTAAGAATTAGAAATTACTTGATAAGTTCACGGATTATGCGAATTACCTTTTCGCATTAACTTCTTACATTTTACTTGGGTGTCACATTGCTAATATAATCTACTTTATAATCACGAATTTGATCTTGAATCAATACATTGGAGGCATTTTCCACAGTAAAAGAAATTGGCGAGAAATCATTAAATGCAAATGTAATTTAAAAAAAAAAGAAGTTGTAAGCATAAAACGTATCAGTCATTTGCATTCAATGTTGTCTGCACGATATCCATCGATCTGAAGTATTAATAAATCGTAAGTATTTATTGCAAAGGAGGTTTGTTTTACGATGACTACTACTATTGTACGAATGTCGTGGAGGTGAGAGGACTAGGTGCTAGACTCATACTGAACGGGATTTAGCTTTAGAAAACCAGATAGAGTCCCTGTCATCGTCTCACGAAAATTCCTAATGAATAGTGTCACATGTCCCCTTTGTTCTGTGCATCAAAGCTGCATGCATTCTTAGCTACTACGACACACACAATATCACCAAATTTACAAATATCATGACCTATATGGAATTAATTTATCAACATTCTTATACTGCTATATGTTTATACTAGAATTTGAAGTCGAATTGGCCGAGAAAACGACCGCTCGTGAGCGATGATAAGTGAAGCCACTACAGGGAATGATTTCGCTGGGCCTCCGAAATGTAATAGCGGACTTCTATTAAGCCCTGCTGCAAAACAACCGGATAAAATCCTCCATAGTTGTGGTCAATTGATTTTTTATATGGCTTGGAAAATAACGGAACAAGTCGTATTGATTGAAACAAGTGCACTTGGGGTTCTTTCGAGGGAGAAGGCTAGATTTCGTCAAAGGTCATTGTCTTATATTAATTAGCACGGGTATAGGCAGTATTAATTTTACAGGTATCGGGACAGTACTTGGTGGGAGAAGGGGTAAACAAATCTCAACTGAGGAGGATGTAATGAGCATAACTTTACTACATTTAATTCAGGAATTATTTTGGAGTAAAACACTGCCCTATGATTCACTGTAACTTGCCTACGCCTATAAGTTTAAAGGCATGTGACTAAACTAAGAGGTTATTCCACCACTTGATTTTTAACCTTATACGATTTGATTGATTTGTTTATATTTCGATAGAAACAATGATATAACTTGGAAGATTAGGACTGAAGGGCACCATGTAGTTCCCTACATCCATCTGCTCGATTTTGTTATAGCTTTTCTTTGAATTTAATTTTACAAAATATGAAGTACCCGATGAGGACTCGAGGTAAAAATCGATTGGAACACAAACAATATGACTGCATGATGTGCGTAGAGTTAGGTAAGAAGATAGACAGCCTAGGTCAGCCGCACTTTATTGAGAGGGTACTCCTAGAACTCTTGCTATCCAGTACCTACGTAATCAGTCGAATGGGTTTGATTAGTATAAATGTCTCTATTACGTTCGTTTGAGAAGAATAAGGAGCAGAGATTTGGTTATATATCTTCATCCTGAGATGTCCCTTCCGCCTCACCGTTCGGGTCCCAGCATTGATTAATGGAGTGAGACAGATACAAGACCCTGACCTATCTGTCTATGTAAGCGGCAGGTGAAATGACAGAGCTTTCTAGAGCACTCCAGAAATTATTACTCCTTGCAAGCTCCATGGCAACACCTAACAACAGGTCATGTATATACGGATAAAAAGAAAGACTGTGCATCCTTCATACGCGTATATATTTGGACGTCGGGACGCTTATAATGGTTACACTGTACAATACCTACCTTTGAATGCAATATCCTTTACAAGTAATAGCAATGTAAGTTTAAGTTTCTATATTTGTGATGTGCTGCAGAAAGATGAGAAGGTCCATGGCTAGGTCATTTTATAGGACTGTTCTCATTTTTGGAGTATCTAGCGCTTTAAGTCATATGAGTAGAAGCACCAAATTTCAAGACAGTCTATTGAATATATCCCTGCGTTTCTAATTTCTACTTTACAAGTAATTGTCCTTCAGAAATATTGAAACATTATTTTCAAACATAAAAAAAATCAAATATAAAATATAAAAATGATTATTAGATATGCTTAATGTTATCATCGTTTGAATCCACCTAATCACATCTTTTCAAATAATTATGAAGATATCTCAAAATCCATTATTATTCAAACTTATGACTCATTTTCCTGTAACTCGTCATATTTGTATAAGTATTTGTTAATAAAATATGTTTAAGATTCTCAGTCATTTCTAATAATTATATTATATCTTTATTCATTTAAATATTTTCCAATGACCGTTTCTGTAAACACATGTGGGGATTACCGTCTATTTAAATGCTAGGAGTCAGGTGGGCTGGGAAGTCTACGATTCAATATAGTTAATACGGCTGTTGAAATTTATTCTAAACATAGGATGGACTACTGAATCGAATTTTCAATACAATTTATAATCTAATTTCTATGGAAAAATAGCCAGTGCACGGTTCCTGAGTCTTGCACAGTCTAGACTTTACCTGGAGGAAGCAAATAATATTGTTTACAGAAACATTACGTAATTAAATTAAATCAATGCAATGCAAAGTTCTGAATGTTCTAACAATGATGCTAGAGAGTAATAGTGAATGCCACCTCGGTTAAAAATAACAAAATATTAAGTGGCAGTGAGTGAGATGGTCTGGAATAAAGATGGATAGACTGAGACAACCTGCCCTATTGGGATACATAACATATTCACAACAGTTGGAGTGTGTTGGTAGTGTCATACATGCATAGCCAGCAAAGCATTAGAAAGAAAGTCTCTGTAGCACGTGGCTTATCTTGCCTGTCGAATTCGAGTGAAGAAGCTGGTCTGGGTTGGGGACTCACGTTATGTTAGCTGTATCAGGTCTCTCCTACTTCCGTGAAGGTGCATGGTGGCCATATTGTGTCCCACTATCTTGAGTATTTCGGATATGGGAAATCGTCGCAAATATCTCTTAGTGGTGCTCAGGTTCTCATGATAATATAAACCTTTCTGATGAGAATCATTTTCCTTGTGGGTAGTGGGCGGTAAGTATTGTAAAGAGTCATTTGCCAAGGACACCCTGCAATATACACTACAGGCATAGGAATACAAATTAACATTTCCATCGGCCTTTTCTTTTCTTGAAACCGGACAATACCACATCATCCAAAAAGGGACTATCTTTACACTTTGAAACGGGACTAGTATTGGCCTTGGATACTTGAGTTACCACGTACTGTCTTGATCAGTATGCAGCAACGTCAATGTTGTTATCGCTCAGAAATTGTAGTTTCGAACCTCTTAGAGAAAACCTTCTTTTGCATGCATCTTCATACAATACGCACAAGGAAACACTGTACATGATCGACTAGAGAAGAAGAAGCGAGTTTATTAGGGTTTCAATACCATTGTTGAATGTGATGGCAATTGAGATTAATTTACGAGCTATTGAATTTCAACACTTTAAAGAAACGACCATACAACGACCTAGATTGTGTACATCCTTAGCTTTCTCATCTAATTTTGCTCTAACTCCTTCTCCCGCTTCTAAATACGCGCGTTTCCCTCCCTATCCTATTGGATAATCGAGGCACACACTGTAATTCCCTCAACAGCGCATGTCGGAAGTGAGGTAATGAGGGTCACGTGACCAAGTTGTTTTTCCCTTTACATCCGGGTAATTGCTCTAATTACGCCCATACACAAGGTATACAGTGTCTCCACCTATAGGCAATGATGTGTGATTTGCCTTCTCCTTCTCCTCCTTCTTCTCCTTCCTAGCATTCCTTCATTTCACACTATACCCAAAGCTCTTCGTTACTTGTCCCTTTTACTCATACGTATTCACTTCAGCCTATATGAGGAAAGATTGCGCCCTGCAACAATTCACAAGAAGTTACGTCCTGAATCGTACTTATCTGTCGGTAAGGTGGAAGATACAATGCATTATTTACAGCTTATTATGACGAGTATTCAAAGATGGCCATCGACCCCACCTACCATTCTATCATAGTGTGGCATGCGGTCCATAGCTAATACAAACTCATCCTATCAGTTGGACAGTTGGACAACAAACCCTCCTACTTAAATTATTAGTTTATTGGTTTTTGTTTTTTCTCCAATATTAGTTGGGTGTGTGGAGAGAGCAGGAAAAGCCTCAAGGAGAAGCTAAAGCGAAGAGAAAGAAGTGGGGTACTATAGTACTATAGTACTATAGTGTTGAGAGGGCTGGAGAGTCATTGATAGAGTGCATTGTATGGCTATACGATATACAAATGTAAGGGCCAATAGATGCATGGGGATAATAGTCATTCGTTTGAATTAAATCTATCAAATGTACTTCATCTGGACACAGATACTTTTCAAGCTTTGTAGTGGAGGCATCAATGTGGCTTATCCAGCAGACAACCTGTTGATGAATTTACCACATCTGCCACACATGACAAAATTAATGTGCACCCACAGCGCAGTAAGTGATGGCCTATACGATGAATGTGGTCATGAAAAGAAACATCCTGGTCTGGGCCTCTCAGTGGATGTATACCTTCTTCCTCTGGTGATTTGCATATATGTAAGATTCGTCTAATAACTCCACTGTGCAAAAAGACTTCCCCTTGTATTGTTATCTATAGAACAAGAAGGCCAATACCCATTCCTGTTCCTGTCGTTTACCTACATGCCCCCTCCCATTTTTATTTCATCTTTTCTCTCCTTCCCCTCATTAGGCCTTTTTCCACCCTCCTCCCTATATTGTCTCCTCTGAGTTCCCTTCTCTCCCACCCTCTGCTTCCAAATTCTCTTACCTCTTTCGCTTTCTTTGTGCTGAATGGTCATAATTAAGAGGTTAATGATTTTTTTTCAATTGACATAAAATATTGTGTTCACTTGATACTCTGTATCATGATTTAAGGCATCACGACATCAAACTTGGAATACTTGCGTTTTTAAACATTCTTTTTACAATGACTAGGTTAAAACCAGTATGTCCCATTACATGTGCATAGTGAGGAGAAGGTTGGATGCAAAACGTTGTTTCCCTGTACCCTCTATACACCCAGCAGGAGAAGCCATATAAGTCCACTGAAATCTTTATCCATATGACTCCAAGCACAACGCATTTTTGTTACTGGGGGGATTGAATCTCACTACTGCTGATTCCAACGATTCCAACCTATATAAAACATGTTAATGTGATTAAAATGTCTATATCATTGATTTAAATGGTAATAGCATTAGCATCCCATTGCGAATCCTTAACAAGGTAAAGGGAAGGATGGCTCTGAGTAATTCATGCGCGATTTACAAAACTGCCCATTAGATAGCTGGTTTATGGGCCCGATAGAATACGCTTCAACTATATGTGTGTGGGTGGGGCTAGTGAATATACACTATGGATGTAAAATATTAGCGAAAAACTCCCAAGAGGAGATATCAGAACTTTGTCTTAGAGGTTATGCATAATATTGGAAGAAGAAGAAGAAGAAGAAAAAAACGAAGAGGAGGAAGAATCCAAATATTCTTTGATTTAAAGATAACAAACCCAGACACATTGTTTGGAGAGATATGTTCGTATGTTGGCAAATAGAGGTGGCATTATACAAGAGTGTCTTGTGTTCAACCTTCCATCTTAGATTTTGTTACCCTATACCTTTACATGTACAGTCCAATCTCTTTAAAGTAGTGTTTAATTATCGGAACATAATATTATGCCAGATACGTCCACCGTTGACAGACGATTGATTTTTTAGCGTAGGAACCCCATTGGTTGGACATGTTTTTTTTATATAAAACTATCATATCGTATAAACGATCATTCGGGAAATTCTGAGCAAATCAACAACGAAAATCACAAAACCATTTCCACATATATCTTGACCAAGCGGTGTAATACTGAAGTTCATCTACATACATGTATATCATAAAAAGGAGAGTTGTAATTACCACAATTGTTACAATAAAGGAGGACCATATTGTGATTAACTTACGAAAAAAAATCATTATGCAAAAAAAGGTTGTCTCTTCCTTAATAATTTGTTGCAATGACATGACTTCACATGTATACAAGATTCAAAAAAAACAAACCTGTGACTTTAAACCGCAGAAATTAATTGCAACCTATTTCTTAAAATTAAGAAAGATTTAGAAATTTTGTTGTCGGTCCCCATTAAATTGGACTCCAATTATAATGTTGTCCTTTTGTTTCGGAGCCCTACTCACAAGGGGTCCTCTGACGTCACTTCCAGGACCCGCCATTAATGCAAACTTGGACAAAATGCCAGAGGCAAAACTCTATTTTTTAAAAATCACATTTGGCTTTAAACTGGCTGATTCTCGTTTGATAGCTGTATAATTATTTTTTTCATCGCATCACGATTACTCCATACAATTTAATGATTGCATTCTTTGCCTCCCTATTGTTTTTGTTTGTAATAAAAATTAAATTTTCTTTTTATATCTCAGAGTCTGGCTTATGCCCTGCTATGACGCTAGCAAGGCACCTAAACTATTCCCCCCATGCAATATTCCATCCCTATATCATTCCTATTCTTCTGGCTGAACACATTAAATAATCATGAACTAGTGTTACTATATATGAGTATGCAGTGGTTTAAATCAGATGCAAGAGGGGAGGACTTTTCTTGAAGGTAAATATGCCTCTTACAAATGGCTCACACTATGGAAAATACATACAAGTGACAGTTGTGGAGCTCAGAACAAATGAAAGAATAATCTACCCAGCAAGATCTATATTAATGGGGCATCTGAGAGTACAAGAAATGAGTTTGCTAGGTTTCAAGTGTTTCGTATATAGAGAGCACTTCTCCCAGCAGATCAGATGGAAAAATATAGGGTCCGAAATGAGGGGGAACTTCTACAAGCGGAAAGCCAAAGCCGGATGAAATCCCTTCCCGGGAGCTTTCATTATACAGTTGGGAGGTAACCCAGTCAAGCAGGGAGCATACATTATAAAATTCTACATTGATCCGTCCTCCTTAGAGATCCTAAACTGACGAGCGCTATTGAGCGGGCGGTAAATCTCGCAGGTTTGCACTTTTTCATGATGAGAAAGCCCTCGATTGTGTCTTGTGAATGCCGGGAGCCGGCCACAATAATTTCGAGGCCATCATTTCAATTCGCTTTCTGTCCTGTTATCGAGGAGATCGCCTCCTATGATTATGGCGATGTTAGGAGAGAAAAACAATAATTATGCATTATATATGAGTAATTGCTTGAATACGGTATTGAGGGGCCTCAAGGACCCCAGAGTCACGAATACCACAATTTGAAATATGACGATGGCGATGGAAATAACAGAAATGCTTCCTTCGCCTATGTAAATTACACGTCGACCTCTTTTACAAATATTTAGCAAGTTGATGTTTCAGTTGTTAGCCCGTCAATACCATCTTCTTAGAACAGGGGTCGGTCGCATACACAAATCCATACTATTATTTTAAAAGTTCCTTGCTAAACTATTTTCCCTTGCTTTATATGTAGGACATTTCTAATGTAGGAAGGGAAATTGGCATTGTCTGTGCAGAAAATTCCTTCCTAAAAGGTTCCCTACCAGCTGCTTAACAAGGAAAGTAGCTATAAGGAAGGACTTAATTAAGCAAGGATTTCTTATGCAACGGGCCCCTGTCAGTTAAGATGTTATGAGTGACAGTTAGCATAATACCTGTTACCAATATTCTTGCGGGCAACACTGATGAGATTAGACAGAACTTCTTAAAGCCTTGCCACTTTAATCAGTGGTGGTTCTACAACAACATAAAAGCAGTTTACCTGTCACAGACACTTCCTATAGCTTTTGTAGATCAGATATTGGTAATTCATATTGTTTGTATAAATATATAGCCTCGACATGTGAGGAGTCGCCCATCGGAGTATGTGCGAGTTACTTTGGAGGTAGGGAGGAACTTCCTAACGTAGGAATACAATTTATAATCGTTGGAATACCAAAGTCCTTCCCTAAATGTTCCTTACCAGTTGATTAGCAAGACAAAGTAGCTAAGGAAGGAGAACATTAAGTAAGTGGTTATTAAGTTGTCATGCAACGGACACCCTAGTGTGCTTCCGCAAACGTTAATTAACGCATGCATGTTCATTCGTCCCCCAGAAGAAAGTATATAAATCATAATTTACCATCCCTTCTCATAACTATACACCATCGGTAATGATGATTTAGTATTTCGAGTCGGGGCAGCATAATATAGTTTATTGCGGTTTGTATCCTGTAAGTGCAGTCTTGATTGATTAAGTCTCGATAGGAATTTTAATTATGAAATTATAGTCAATGGGTGTGGGACAAGCTGGTATCTTACACCAATCTCCTACGATGAATATAATCTCATTTTAAGATCCGCGTGTTTCATTTATTCTCCCGAGGTAATAATATGAGTTGTTTAAGTATTTGATAAATGTGAACTTGGTGGATTTAAAAGTGGTTTACTCCCCCCCCCCTGCTCGGACCTGCATTCGCCCCCCCCCCCCTCCCCGCATTCACGGTATCATATTGTGCAGATACGGTACTCCTCATTATCTCTACAGATCATATTACTGTAGGGTCCCATTAGTACATATATATCTGTGTCTCACGAAAAAATGTCTGTCTCTTAATTCTCTTCTAGGTCGGGTTTATTTGATTCCTTCTAGGTCGGGTTTAGCCTGTCTTAGTGTACAATAAATGGGCCTATATTTAATTGTGGGATGCCTATCCCTACTGTAAATTAACGCTTCTGACTGCAGGGTAGGGTGACTTATTGTGTTCCAATGAAGGGATGCATTATATATATTGAACTTGGTATTTAAACGAGGTCTAGAGACGCATTTAGACGATATAACTTAAAGACAGTAGCACTATTGCCATGCAATATGCCAAATTTCCATATACTACTTACAGGATTGTTTACCTTTTTGTGTATGGGTACACGCGCACTCTTTATCCCCTTTGTTTATAGCGTGCGCACACTGCGTGCATGTATTATTTGTGCATATTGATTAAATGTATAATTTATTCCTATCCACAAGGCAGAACTAGTTTTCATTTTAACTTCATCTTTACTACACCATCTCTATATGTAGTTTGGTTTGTCCAGCTTCCTTAAGCCCCATGCCCATTACAACGGCCGCCGGTACTGTTGGTGTACCTGCATAGCACGGCAAAGACCCCAATGTTAAACTAAGTAATAATATTTTGTTAATGTTATTTATGCTCCTCCGCAGAGCGATGCCCCGGGTCGTTATATATAGGCCCTAAACATTGATAGCATCCTGAAATATATATATAACAAAACGCTTTATAAAAAGATACTGAATACATTATGCATTCTTGTGAAACGGAGAAATGTCCTATTGTATTTTGAAATAGGATTATTTACACGTATGTACAACTTCAATTACCCTGCAAAACACAGACATGTTTATCGTGGAGAGCATTCTCTGAATCTGATTTTCCCTGACTCGGCATTTAGAAGTTCCCATGTAATCCATCTCCTCTCACCTCATTCCATCCCCTTTGTGTTTGCAAGAACCCTTTAGCCCGATAAGAACTTTGCCGGGAACGGGGTGAAAATCAGAGCCGGTCTCTGATCCCTGAGCATGCATTTTAAGGCCAAATATTATTCCTATCTTCCTGGAAAAATAAAAGTTTTAAAAAAGGGGAAAAGGTTGGATGTTGTGAAAGAGATTGTGGGACACTAGCTGGAAGACCTGTTGACTGCAAAAAACATTCCTCAAATTTCAGTTGTTTTTGCGGAAATAATAAAAGGAACCCTAGCGATAAGTAGTACACGGTCAAATATGGATTAAGGACATCAAAGACTACATTCTTTTTAAAAACACAACGCACAATGAAAACCCAACTGAGGCTCTTGTTTCTCATCTGGGAGAATTGAAGCGACACGCCGGAATCCAAATATAAAGCCAATTGTTCAATTGGGTCTTCTACCCCGAAGGCAATATAACAATCGATGAAGGCTTTGGGGTTTGTAATCGAACAAGGAGGGTGGTCTCCGAACCTTTGAAGAACCTCCATTTCTCAAATCGCTTCGACCCGCTCAGAGACCAGGGTTGCTTGACAGCCAATCAGAACCCTGTAGTCAGTCATGTGACATGGTAACTTCAGCTAACGAATAGTCTAGATCTGCTCCGGGTCGGACGAAAGAAGCTCGCCGAGGGACCGAGATTTGATTAGATTTACATTTTGAAATATCAATCAATGTGTCCCCTTGTCCATGACAAGGGCGATATAGCATTCTTAGCGCAGAATCTCCGTCCGAATGATGGCTTCTACGAAAGGAAAATCTCTGCTATGCCCATGAGGACATTCAAGACTACAACTGGGGCTGAATGATGGGTTTGGGTATTGATTCACTTGTTTCCTCCATGAAGGACAACTTAAATATGAAATTACTCGAGGGTTTCACCAGCAGAACATTAATTGCCATGTCCTAAAGGGAACAAGCAAGGTATGGTCATGCTGCTTAACCCCCACCCCCACCCCCACCCATTGCTGGTCCTGGTTGGTCAAATATTAGTGGCCTACAGACACGCAGGATCAGGGTAATATTTTCGGATGTTCCATTGTATCATACCTATACTGTACTTCATGAATATTTTATAAAAACTATCCATTTCATGCAGATATTTTTGAAGCCAGTATTCATGCATCAATGTGAATAGCACTTTCTTGTTGAATTAATGATTATTTCGTGTTCTACAAAATTCAATTCAGTTAATCCATCATTATCATTGTAAGTTTCTTTGAAATCCTTATATCCTTAAATAATTCGCTAAAATAAATACCCGGAATTCCCAAAGCACGGTTCAATGTAAATAGGAATGAGTATACATCAACATGAACTTTCACCCTAGGATATATTGAACTGATGTAGTGTTATACATTTTTACATAGCTCCGGCTCAGACAAAGTGACATATCAATGGGTTTTGTCTCACCAAAAGCTTCCCATTAACTAAAGGTGCCTGAGTATACTCAATTATCGTTGAAAGACAGAATCCCACCTTTGGAGAAACAGTTTTTCAAACTTGGTGGACTAAAAGAGCACCTAAAAGCGTGACATAAAATGATTTGGACATGTTTTGGACACAGAAGATATCTCCCATTAGAATGAAATGTTCAAAAAAGATATAGTGATTAAACGAAAAAGAAATATTCAGTTTAAATGCTACAGATCTCGTCTGTTCATATCGATTTGAACCTCCCGTTACTACTTACGTCGTTTAAAGAAGTATAAAGAATATAACATTAGATAAAAGCACTGCAGAACCTAAGGAGGAAGCCTTACGAGGATTAGGAAGAGGACATATAGATGAGAATGGACCTCAGACTAGATATCCCTGGCATAAGCAGATGACCACGGTGCCTGGTCGGCATGACACCATGTCTCCTATCAGATTATTGCTAAAAAGGTAGAAAAATTGAGAAGGAGGATATTGTAAAGTTACATTGTTATCCTTAAGGCAAACACACTGGGAACAAGAAGCTCCTGAGCCGTCATACCCGTCTGCGGTCCAAGTAAATATATAGAAAAAACCTTATCAAAATAGTTGGATGTTGTTCAGCCTCAGAATGTCCATGTACAAGAGGGATACAGTAAATATTGTAAGGCGCATGCTGGCAATTTGAATTGCCAAGTGAAGTTGCCTTGTGTCCTGAATAAAAGCCGCGGTCAGCGGCTGAGGAATAATAACGAACCGGGGATGAACGAGGCGCTGGTTCAGTCAATATTGGATTTGTCTGAGCCAGGCAGTACGATAAAAAGGAAATCATCATTTAGACACAAATTAAAAAGGGAACCGATGAGTAATAACTGAGAAACTGATGTGGTTTATGCGGTTAGGAGTAAAAGTTAATGTTTATGTTTCTTGGTCGCAATATGTTGCTTGTTTCTCCAGTAGCCCTCACTACAGGTCCTTACATGGTATACTATCACTTTTGCCTGGCAGAAAGCTAAATATCATGGGATCGATTAAAAGAATAGTGTTGTTGATCGTCTTAGTGCAGTGGCTACAGAATAGCCTGAACCTTGTTATGCAATATTAATGACCTGTACACACAGGAAGGCTAATTTCAGATGTGTTAATCATCGATTATCGTTCAATTTAATTCAATTCAATTTAATTTCAATTATAATGATTTTGTACGAGATTGGATACACAATGAAGAATTTATCAACCAATCAACTTCATTTCCATTACAACAAAGCAACATTTGAAGGCAAGGAACATTGTTTCTTTGGATAATGATGCTCCGTAGCTTTGCGTTACAATATACAGTATTTCTATACCTGCTGCGCCTAAAACATCTAGACACCTGACCCATACTTCGAGATACTCAAGAAAAAAATAACAGATTTGAGAAAAACAGCAACTACACCAGAAGATCTATACGGAATAGATATGTATACATAGGTGTTTACAGCGGATTGTAACGGGTTCTTTGTCTAGACAAGTGGGAAATAATATGTCATATATCTTATTACTACTTCTCGTGTATTGATTTCTCAAGATTTTCTTTTGTGTTTTCACGCAGCATAAATAGCTATCAGTATGCGGCCACTAAATGAACGACTTACAAGTGTTCTCCCCCTAATCTCTCAACGAAAAATACTAATAATCCAATAATATGAACGAAAGGGCCAATTTCAATTTTATTTTATTGACCCATTTCTTTCTTCTCTTTAGGAAACGGGACTTATTCGGATCTAAAAGCATAATGCAGTTTCTTCATACATTTTTCAAATAAAGTATGGTAAGATATAAAAACATATGTATGACAATTAATGTAGAAAGGTTCATTGATTGCAAAAGATATATAGCAGAAGGTGACTCTTATTCTCATCATGAAACAATAATGCATGACTCTCCCACAAGTACCAGCTGTTTAGATCTTAACGTTGCGAAATAATTCAGGACTCCCAAAATTCACAATAACGTAGGAATACCTCCTCCCCGGAGTCATTACGTTGGACCATACATATACCAAGTCATATTCCAGCACCTCCCCTGAGCTGGCAGGCTCTAGACCTATCTATTATCATAAGCCAAGTTATCATTTATTCATGAGAGCCATTTAAATAAATTGAATCTCCAGGATGTGAATGATGATATCCGTCTTACAGCTCCATTCTTTTCTCTTTTTTTCCGCCTCCTCGCCTCTCTATGTATCATGGGTGAGATAGAGATGGGTCGGTTTGTATACAAATGACCCTTCAATGCCTGGCCTTGCTATATTAATATATCTACCGGGGGGACTGCTGAATAAGTAGATCAGAAGGGGAGGGTGTAGTGTGTAAATACTTGTGTTTTCTGAGTCGTGTTTGTTTTCTTATAAAATACTGTAGATATTATCATATACATTGGATCTGACGATGGGTTATTTGCCAAGGTCTAAATCGAAGTATTAAACATTAGGGGCTTATGAAATCCGGGCAGGGTAAGGCCTGAGGGCTCGTGCTCGAATTTAAAAAAGGAACACAAACATCAAGGACAGCCTAATATATCAACAGAGTTGTTCTTATCTAGATAAATTTGATACAAGAGTAATCACTTAGACCTTTTCTTACATATGCGTTGGATCCTTAATTAGTCTGCAGTCAAGGTTGGTCATTTCAATATAGAATGTTCATGAATCAATCAAGTGTATATTCTTACACGATCAACAATGATTCTATTTAGATTATTAAAAGCATGTATAAAACATAAATCACTCGTACTATGGACGCCCATAATATTCCGTTTGATTTGAACAGAAATATATATAAAAAAATATATTTTTAGATAATATCATGAAAACATATTTTTATAAGAAAACAATGGGGGGTCAGCAGAATTGGGCGGTGACGGACGGAAAAGAGTAACGGTTCACTTTACAGTTTTTCTACAATTTGCACTCATATTTCAATGTGAAATAGAATATATATTAGACAGCAATGTTCGCCTTACTGATTCCACATGGGATATCTCAATTCCCAGCATAATCATTGAACAACAATCAATGAAATATTTTCTATTCGGCCCAGTATGTGCATATGACTGATTTATGGACAAGGCGCCCTCCCCAGTTCAATAATGCAATTGGACTCACCCACTATTGGCAGTTTTGGTAGGCCGAAAACTGTGTCAGAAGGTTTAAGCTAATATCTCCACTCGAGAACTCCACTCAAGGACGGAATCCAAGATGGCGGCGCTCATAGGCGTCAGTTCTCGTGAAATCTAGTCTCGTTTAAGTCTCGTTCATACATTTTCGATTTTATTTCTTTATTAAAAGAATATAAGTTGTCTTATTCCTATTTTTTCTGTTATTTCTTTTAAACATTAAGTGAACTTCCATAGTACTTGACTTCCATAGTACCTAAACTCATGTCTGTCTGCAAACCAGTTAAACTATCTTTTACTTATTTTATTGGGGAAATGACTTTTAAATGGCTTTAAACTGTCCCTTTAAACTGATATATGTATATAATATGTTAAATGCAAAATATTAAATTGAAAGTGAACATCAGTGATAAATTTGACAGATAAAATTCCCATACGGTCATCAAGTCATTTCGTACTACCGTGACTGAAACCTAAACCCATCTATGTCAGCTGAAAATACACCACCCATGCATGTACGAGAGTATAAGCAAAACCTGAATATCAGCACACAACGGGATCCAGTGGTGAGATGAAAGGGAGTGATAAAGGAATATGGATGGGCTCCGACTGTGAGAGAAATGCTAGCGTGGATGTTCCTTGCATCTCCTATTAGCATGTCATATATCTGACAGCGAGCTTACTTTCAAACGGAAGTTCACACTTGTCACGTGACATAGTGTCAGGGGATAACGCGTGACGTGTCATGTGTTAATCTTGCGAGGTTCTCGCGAGGTTTGTAGTGTATATTTTTTCTAGGCTTTTCGGCTGCAATAGAGCTTCAAAATTGTGGGAGTGCATGCATATAGGGTTATTTTAAGACGACCATATTTAATGCCGCGAATTTAGAATCAAAGTTCGAAACATTTGAGGAAAGTCAATTTGCAATGTAAAAAGAATCCTCAGCAAATTACTTCCGGAAATAATTTGCAAACTTTTAGCTAGTTAATGTTTCAGACTTTATTACTAAAATTGTTTAAATCTGAATCAATGATAGGATAATGAACCACCGATCATTAATCGATCTTGTTCCTATTAGTTAATTGGAGGCATCAACTTTAAGTCATTTCCCAATTAAAAACACGGATGCCTCTGGATAATTCTCACTTTTGATAGCGGCTTTCCTATACCTGAAATCAAGCAATTCTTGATGATGAAAACGTGGACATATATACCTTCCGCCAATGTAATTTCTATTTGACCACTACTAAAAACTACTAGAATGTACGTACTGTTGTAGAAATAATACAATTTCTTTAAGATAGTGTGTCCGTCAATGCAGATTATTGAATTTTGTTCGATTAACCGGGCAGCAAATTTGAAGAGAAAATCAGCGATAACATTTCAGTAATCTTTACTGTGTCAGCTGTTGAATTAAGGAAACGGCCGGATTGAGAACTGAGAGAGGTTGCTGAGAGGCCAGTATAGAAGCTCCGCAAATCACAGACACATCACCTCAATGTTTTAAGTATAATTACCTTGCGCTTCCCCAACAGACTGCAGAAGACAGAACATCAGAAGAGTGAGAAGGCTCCCACCTGTCAATGAGTATTCTCCGGTTAGTTTCATTATGACAGTAATCCTTGCCATAAGTCCATTTGCACTTTGGTTCCTAGGAGTTCCTTGCGCCTGTTTAAATATGCTTTACAAATATTGTATGTACTGAATACTGCCAGTTAATGTCCATAAACACTATTGACATTAGGGTGTTGTATTGAAGCTGATGATAAAGTTAATCGATATTGCCTGGCATAAGATATTATCACATTATTGAAGTTATCATCACAATCATCAGATAATTGGGTTGAAATATAGGAGTCAGTTCTTGTAGAGCTCGCTGAGTTATAACCAGAAATGCAGACTCGGCTATCTGGCACGTTCTACCATTTATGGTCTAAGCAAACAATAATCTTCCAGAAGGCAAAGTACATAGGTCCTATCTAGAGTAGTAATCTATATCTTTATTTATGTCAGTCACACAACATTTGAATCGGGTCCTTCTTGGCTTGTTGGACAGGCTTTCCGACGGTAAGGATTACCTTTTCGCGGGGATCACTTTGTTTGGTCTGAGGTAAACTGGAGGTGGGCTGTGCCTTCACAACTTGTAGGTCTAGTGATCAGTTTTGCACACAAGTGCGCTTGGCTCTTGGGGTTTAATTCATCTGGTCATGTTATCCAATAACAATGTAAGAGGTGTAAGGGGGAGGGAGCCAATATTCTCACTCCTAGTGGTTACGGATCAAATAACAAGGCAAGTAAAGACGGATCAATGGCTTGCTACAACACAAACGCAGCTCCATATACTGGTGGCGACAATTGCCTGGGAGGAATTCTCTTCCCTTGGAGGCAAGAAGTATTATAAGGAGAAAGTAGTTCTTCTAGACCACTCAGAGGAATGCAGTGCTGCAAGTAAATGGTGTGTAGTTGTAAAGGTTGACACTAGAGGTCTCTGAGATGCTGAGGTTCCTGGGGGCAGATTGTTGAGGGTTGAAGCAATAGACACAGAAGGTGTTAAGATCCATTAGACTGTATTACTCTGCTGAAGGCATGGCATGGTCCTCGAGTCAATCTCACCAGGCGAGAAAGATAAAATAAAGTGGAGCACTACTTTAATCCAAATCCATGATGACTTTCCTGCTCGTATGCTTGCCAAGACTATGGGGTTATTGTAGCAATGAAACAAGGGTAATGCCCTTATATTAGACGCCGCCTCCCTTGCCTCAATAGACACAGGATCTCTCGCCTTCAGGTCCACCCATCTACTTCACGGAACCTGAGTTACTGACGGTTCGAATTCAATTATTTCGATTAATCAACTAACCATCAGACCCCTTCCTCTATGAGATGATTCTGCTGATAGTCTATCAGTGGATTGTACAGTAGTTTTTCGAAGGCAAAGACAAGGAGAGACATCCGGTTTGGTAGCCCTCTTAATCGTCAAACTTAAAATGAATGGGATTTGACTAGAGGCAAAGTCAAACAAGCGGGATCTTTTGTCAAAATATTGTCCTTTGACTTTGCTCTTGGGGACGACACAATTTCAGAACTTAAGCTTTAATCAAAGTGGACCGACTTCATCTTTATAGAACCGGAACACTTCAGTCTCGGCGGAGCAACTGCTTCATTCAGGAAGCGGTAATAGTAGAGGGGCGAGCGATAATACGGACGAAAAGTGGTCGATCAAAGTTATTCTCAGAGTGAGAGATCAAAACTGAGCACAAAGGCAGAACGGGCACGGCTTGACGCTAAAAAGTTGCTGTTCCTCCTTTTGCTTTTCAATTTTGACAAGCACTTGGGATGCTTTCTCTCAAAGACAAGATAACAATTGTCTTTCTCTTGAGTTGGGGGAATATTTCATTCTTCCCAGGGGAAGGCACTTACATCAAGTAATTGTTTTGTCACTTTGTCAAGAAACAGCTTATCAATCCTAGCACAAAGACAAGATTTTGCCGATACACATTTCTGCATTTTGCAAATACTGCTTTGATACTTACTCGTGACCTTTTCAGATAAAGATGTCCGATCTCTCAATCATTAATGTATCTTAACTTTTAATCTATAAGTGGTGGTATTTATACAGTACTCATTTTTTATATGAGCGTCAATGGTGAAACTTAGGAAAAGTGTGAGTGTAACTATTCCTGTTTAATGTATTACAATTTCATTCTATTCATCATTTTCCCAGCCTGTACCCTCTTTCTTTTCATTCCTCCCTCGTTGTTCCGAAACTACTGACTGGAAGCATTCCCAGTGCTGAAGTAGATGGGGTTTTGACTAAGATTGCTGCTATTTGACATGTTCCACATTTCTTATATGACTTAAATCTACTTATTTGGTTGTTTTCCTTTTCGGTCTCCGCTGCTGACTGCAATCTGAAAAAGAAAGAGAACAATAATATTAAAATGTGTCTTAACAAATCATTGATGAAAAGTCACAGGAAAGGCATTTTCCCTGCATGACCAGTTTCTCAGATTTCTTGGATACAAATTTGTTTTTACCGATGTTATCCTCCTAAATACTCAATACTCCTTGCAACATTCTGAACCTAGATCGAAGGCTGTAATGGCCCAGGTTGCTACCCCTCAGAGGAAATCTTTTATCAGTACAATTTTCCCGGGAGATTAATTGGGATAATTTAACAAAGAATATCAAACCGTCTAGATACATAATTACTTGTTCCTAAAGCAGACACTGTTTATATTCTCCTAAGGGGACTTTTATCACACAATGGCCATGTTCTCGAACTATTACAATTTCAAATACATACAGGATAAGTCACTAGTGGGTCTGAAGGAGCGGGAATATCGCATGAGTTGCAACTGCGCAACACACGAAGCCGAAGGCTGAGTGTGTTGCGCGGTTGCAACTCGTGCGATATTCCAAGCGACGAAGACCCACAAGTGATTTATCTGATTTATTATATATGCTTTATATAAGACAGAACAATGCATAAGAAGAAATATTGTAGAAATATTACCATTATAAGATGCTTGATCATGTTTTTTTTGTGAATAGACCTATAGGCTTGTTACAATGAACCGTGCTGTTCTACCATCCCTGCGAGGGGAAACCAAGTTGAGAAAACTAGCTCACAGTTCCTAATCAATTTTAGACACTTTCACAGCTTTAAATCATTTTAAAATAAAGTAATGGTTTGAAAACAGGTAGGCATCGATACTGATGAAAGGATTTGAGTTATTTAATTGATTTGATAGCTATATTACACGTCTACCTGCGTTGAAAGTTACAACGATCTGACAACCTGATCATTTTGTTATCAGTTGGCCACTGCGGGAAAATCGCTCATGTTTTTTAATCAATTTCCTTCGTTTTTACAGCTTTAAAAACTTTTAAAATCCCACTAGCTTTTAAAACATTTATGAAAGTATTTCAGTTTATTTCCTTCATTTTGATCTTTAATTCCCCAGTCTACCTCCCGTTCTGTCTGCGTTAACAACTGGTCCATCCAATGGCGTGATTCCTCTCAGGTGAGCCTACGCGCTGTCATAGGCCCCTTCAGAGCGTGGAGTTGTATATGACACAACTCAGAGCATGGAGTTGTATACGCACACAACATATACAACTCTACAATACTTTGTTTCAACGGCAACGCGTATATGATAAATAATCATACAGCACACTTTGTGATTTTGTCAGTAGAACTTTTCATATTGAATGTTGGTGTATTTCTATGGTCACATATATCAGGCTCTCCTACTTAGTAACTCCTTATGAGTATGCAGGGTCTGGTCGGTTTGATGTCGGTCATCCAGGTATGCCAACTAACGGGCTATACAACTAATTCCTTCTTGATGGAAACTATATTCCAGGGAGAATAATTCTAATTTTACATAAGCACCAAGAGAATTGTGTAGGAGCATATGTCGGGAGGGTGAGGGGAGATGACAAGTAACCAAAAGCTTTTGAAATAGTTATCCAGGTGGTGGTGGTGGTGGTGGGGGGGGGGCTATAGGCTATAGAGAGGGCACCAGGTGGGAGGGTGGGTATAGGGTATAGAGAGGGCACCAGGTGGGAAGGTGGGTTTAGGGTATAGAGAGGGCACCAGGTGGGAAGGTGGGTATAGGGTATAGAGAGGGTACCAGGTGGGAGGATGGGTATAGGGTATAGAGATATTGAACTGATTTACTGAAAAACATTCATATTGTAACCTTAATAGGGGTTTTGCATGTCCGCCATCTTGGATCTTGATTCACAAAGGATTATTCCAGTGTAAAAGCTATACAAACATGTTATGTTCAGCATAGAATATGTAAGTGCGGTCTCATGTAAATGTGTTATACTGTCTTGTTTCCATGTAACAAGACTTCATCTTGCATCATGCATCATGCATTTGGTTTTATAGATCTTTAAACAGGCAAGCTATGATATTGGTCCTTTCATTTTTCGATAAAAATGTTCTAAACATTTTGTGTGTCAGATATCAACTGAATCCATCCCAGCATTCACTGTAATGGATCTAGATTAGTTAAATTTAAGGTAAGATAGATACTGAATAAAAGGAGGCTAACAAACTGCACTCCATCGAAATTGAAAATCAATGGGAATCCGCCAATAGCATCAGTTGCTCTTAATGGAAAATTCATATTTCACACTAATGGCTGGTAAAAACTTGAATATTAGTAACTTAACTTGTATGAATATAACATCATTTGAATTATAATGACATGTGTGGCTCAATCTGCAGGAACAGAAAACAACATTTGTCAGAAAAACCTTATTTTTTTAAATATCTTTTTATTCTTTATAGACCTATAATGCTCTGCTTTTTCATGACCGTGGAGCGAGGCCGCGATAGTGTTTTTTTGCTATTCTAACCTCTTATGGTTTAGGAACCCAGCCCAATAAGATTCGCTTATTCAATGCAAATCTTATTGTCTCAAACATAACCTTCTTGGGGTGGTCTAGCAGTCTGGTTTGGCTCAGTGGCATGAGAATGATGTGGGTTCCAACCCTGGCACGGCCGCAAGTTCAACTCCTCCCCTGAGACTCTAGCGAAAGAACAGCTGTATGAGCTGAACTAAGTAAGAAAATCTTTAAAAAAATGTATGCATGGTTTTGTGGCCCTTAATCGATACCAAGTGTGATACTACCATCTGGAACTTATCCAGCAAAAATAGTTTTTGAAGTCTTTAACAACTTTATCCTGAAACGACTTTATTCGTATAGCAAATTTGTCTTATCTTAAAAAGGATTATATTTGTATGTCACTCCTTCATGTACAACGTTTCACATCAGTAATCATAAAGAACCCGAACAATGTTGTTGGCGCACAACGGCTATTGCCGTGAAACACTTCTGTATAAATAATAACTTGTGGCATGAAGAGATACCTGTATTCCCTCGTTACTGTTTGTATATTGTAGTTTACCAGTTGTGTACAAATGGACTATATTTCCACTGACCGATGTGTATAATTCTTTAACTTTTGAACCCTCTGATAACTTATTGCATAATATGTGATCACTGTCAGTTATAGTTGGCTTATACCATTACTGATTAGTTTACTCATATGTATCCAATTCAGGAAAAAACCAACACCCTCTCACACCCTTCGGATTTGTAATATCTTGTGAATAACAAATAGGCTGGATTGATTTCATCTCATTTCATTATTCTCATTCCTATATCATAATTGCTTGTTAGTAATAATATGTATAATTGTAGTGCAATAGCCTGATGATTTACTTTCTTCACTCCTCATACCTCTATGTATTTTCTAAACACGTCCATATTTTCAGGGCACAACGAAAATCATCTAAGGATGAGATTGCTGTAATTTTGTTAACTTCCTGAATGAAGAAATTTGTCCAAATACAAATAAAGAGATGTACATATACTGCCGATGGAGCTGCTTTTGCGGAGCATTGGCAATTTACGAGGGATGTGTAATGTCCTTTAATAGACAAGACTCACAGATTTTAATGTAAATGAAGGCAAATCAACTATTGAATTAACTCTATCAAACGATGTTTAAATTAACCTTCTTAACTATTGCCTCGCCTCGCCTGTTCCTACAGGCCTATTTCCCCTTTATCGCAGACTGCCCCTATCACTATCCGCTTAGGGGATCTTCCCCTACGTCTTTTCTTACTGTTATACGCCACCAATCTGCTCCATCAGTCCTTAAGCAGGGCCTATCTTAACTGAGGAAAATCCTGCTTGTGCGGCAATGTTTCTGATGTCGCTCAGACCAGAGCTAAGCCCCTCCAAGACCATGGCAGGGATTCCTGATTGACTCATAGAGTAGCCCTAGCCTCCTAGTTAGAGACCATTCTCCCACCTTGCGGGATTCAGGAACGTCTTTGGGAAGGGGATTGGGGAACACAATTAAATCAGAAGTTATCATAGTTTATTGATTGCAGGGGTAGTAATCCCTAATCAAAGCGAGTATCCGCTTTGGATTGTACGTGAACATGTGAATGATCTTCGCTGTTTTTTGGTCAAGATGTTTGGATTCAGATGGATTATAATCTTTTCTGGAGATTTAGGGGTAACGGGGAGGAGCCTGAACTCCATCGTCTAATCCAATCCACACCGTGAGTGTCAATCAATTTTGCAGAATTGAATCCATGTATATAAGTGTCAACACTGTCGATAACGTAGACCGTATACATGATTGTTCGGGGAAAGATGCTTTATATTATACATCCGTGCCAGATTCTTTTGTCTAGGGATCAGTTGCTCATCACTCTATCCAGATTAGATAGCAGACAAGAGGCGGGAGAAGAGTGTTATTTACCACTCAACGGTCAATATCTATGCCACATGTAGCGATCACCGCATATTGTATCTACATATAATCTTGAAGAACCTGGCGTTATTATGTTTCTTTAAAAGATCTACTGAAAATCTTTTATATGTATCTGGCGTTGAAACTCTGCAAGTTGGGATCTTTTGCAGGTTAGAAACTAAAAAGAAAAGAAATCACGATAGTTGTATTTGTCTAAATCTACAATTAACCATGCCCCCTAATTACAAATCCAATTCTCCCCCGGAGTTTCTAATGATGTCTTTACATATAGGAGTTATACTGTGATTCTAATTTTAGCTACATTACTAGTAATTTTGCGAATTGGTACAGGAAGATAGTATATTGCGTCTTTCCCTAGGAGTTAATCTGGAGCCAGCCGGAAGAGATAACCCTCTAATTCACATTCATGAGTAATCGTAATGAGTAATGGGCCCCTTACACTACGTCCTTGAAACTGCGAGAGGTAACCCAAATGAAGCGATTGCCTGATGAGCTATGGTCTAGGATCTATGCAGCAAGACTTTGTGAGTAGAAATTTGTCAATCTATCATCGGGACTCCTTTACCAGTAGCAACCATATAGACCAGTTGAGTTCTACGTCGGAACCAAGGGTATGATCATGAGTTGAAACAAGCATCGTATGACAGCGTGGAATTCATAAATACATCTATCCAATTTTAGAATGCATGTATAACCCAGAGCTCAATTTTTTTTTATTTATTAGAAACGTTTATTAATCGATACACAAAATAATATGACAATATACAATCTATTCTTGCAGAGTACAGTGACATGTGTATAATTGGTAGGAAATGAGCCTCAGTTTTAACCATTTGAATGGTTAAATCTGGTTGAGTGGCTTTGATGTAATTAATGGAGGACATTTTTCAAGGTTATCCAGAAAAAGTATCACCATCTTAAAATTCTGTAAGGAGAGACCTCATAGATGGTGCATGTGAGCGGAATGCCTTGGGACAGTTAGATGCAGGAATGCTTTGGAGGGAGTGTTCATAGTTTAGCCTCAGGAAACATCCTCCTATATGATAGTATCCAGCTTTTTAAAGGCCTTTAGAGGTTTGTGTTTTAAAGTGTACAGTTCGGGAATGAGCGGTAATCAATAATCTAAATGACATTGTATACGTAACATTGTAGCTAACAGAAGTTTCTCGAACACCTATTTGTATCAGACAATCCTCAGCGTTTTAATTTCACTATGATGCACATATAATATTAAACGCATTACGAATAAAGATGCGATCGAAGGTTTGGAGGTATCAATACATACAAATCAAATTGATGGAAACGTGTTAATTGTAACCAGTGTTTAGGACGTACTACGAGATGATGAACAATATAGAGATTTAACCATGAACCATGAACAACACTCTGAGTTAATTGGTTAATATCCCGTATATCATTCGCTCATTTTAATAAGAGATATTAGGTGTAGGGCTACAGACAGAGACAATTGCAAGAAGTCTGTATTAATTAAGAGATGATCTCAGAAAATAACTTGGATTCACCTGAAGTACTCCACAAAAACCTCGCTCTGTCTCCAATCATATATATATGTTCTTTTCAAAGGCACAGTAGGCAGCCGCAAAAAAGCTGCAAATACATAAAACCAATGCCTCGACTACAAATTATACACGCATGAATGTGTGTAAGATGTAGTTAATTCCCTTATGGACAGGCTGGCAAAGCTAACGAGTATCTAAATGATAGTGCTCCGACTAATGACACTTCCGTGCGGCATCATCAGTTCAGATATATGTTGTTAATATACCCTTAATTAATCGTATCCCTATGATAATCCACGGACGTCTACACTACCAGATCTTGAAGATCCCTTGGCGGGTACTAGATGCGATCTACTTCGTCCAAGATTTCGCTATCTGACCATTAATTAAACGTTGGTATATATATATTCGCCATAATTAAAGTTCTATAGAAAAACTAATGATTCTTATCTGTTTTAATGGAGATTAAAAAAGGACTTGTAGAAGGGGTGGGGGACGACTGTACTTCTGAACCCCTCGATATATACATGTATACTTGGCACTAGCTCACACTAGCTCAAGAACTAATAATATCACATGTATATATGCAAGCACACATGTATTTATATAGTCTCCCACTGTGTCTTTGTCGTTCCGTTTTTTAACCTGTTCCCACTTTATTCAGTCTCCTTTCTTCACCCAGCCTCTGTAAAAACAAAGCAATATACTTCAGTCACAGTCTACGTAGCTTCGTCATATATATCTAGGTCTCGGCTAGAGTTGCAGACTTACGATGTAGACATGGGAATGGCCTTTAATTTTTTTTATCAAAGATTGAGGGGTTAATGGACACACTGTTGGATAGTGTAAACAACATATTTATTTTCTTGTCTTCTGAATCTATGACTATGTGAATACATGTCAGATAAAATACATCTTTGAAACTCCTTTAATATTCGTTATAGCACTCTTATAACCTTATTGCCTTATGGTAATATCAGTGTCAATTCCTGACGATATGCTGTGCTGTATAAATATACTACATACAAAAGCTCTCCTGTTGTAGACAAATTTAATAGTTTTCCAGTACGCCTGAAAGTAGGAAAATGTGCATTTCAAACCAAAATATCTACATTCAGTCCTTTCAGCCACGGTTTTGCCCTTCGCAAAATATTCCGTTATATAACACGTACCTCCTCCTTACATTTCTTTATATATGAAATATTAAACGCCGGCTCTGGTGGGAGTAGGAGAGAGACATAATACTCCATTCAATTGGCACAAATGTTGCTCTCTTTAATTTGATACCTTCCTTTTCAATCGCCTGTGAGACAATCACGCAGCCCTGCACGCACGCTCATGGGCCAGGTGCGGGGGCGAGTATTTTTCCTATGGGGTGGAAAGTGGTGGAGATTGAGGTGTGTGGAGGAGGATCCCTTTCATACGAATATATCTTCTATGTCATTTAGATACAATTATTGACAAAAGGTCTCAGTATCGACCATGGTGCTCTGCTGATGGCTGTAAAACGAGTGGTTTTCTTTTCACTGAACCATCATTTTGTTTCTCCAATAACAAACTTTAAATTCTCTGTCTCAGTGCCTAAATTATTCTGTTGCTCGATGAGTCTGAGGGGGACATATATACTGACCCTTAGCAACAGAATAGCTTTCCCTCTGTGGTGTTTTTGTAGGAGAAAATATACTCTTACCTATTAGGAAGGTTTGGGGTGGAATAAATACTTTCTATTTTCTGAAGATGTTTGAAATATATCTGTTGTGTGTGAGGAAAGGCAGTTCTCCATAGAAGTATTTTAAACAAGACTACATTGTCTCAGGTGAAGCTTTTTCTCGTAGCAAATGTACACATACTGTTTAAAAATATGCTTAGGTTGAATGCCCAGAAAGTAAAAATTCAGCGGATATAAAACAGGGCTAGCATTCCCCTCCATCCTACCTTATTCTAACCCGCACCCTCCTCCACACCCACCTTCCCCATCCCACTACGGCGCGTCATGCTTTTTTGTGATCATCATGGTGCGCCCAATGCCGGATTTCCTGTTGGCCTGGAAAGTGACGGACGCGCAGTGACAGCCTTGATGTGGTTTGAAACGACCACAACTTAAAGAGCCAATGAGGTTCTCTACCACGACTCATGGAGGCAATTTGAATTTTCGAACTTAAATGGAGATTTCAATAGTACCAAAGAAAACACTTGGATCGGTCTGGCTGTCAAATGAAACCTCCGTTTACAGGACGTTTACCCCATTGCATTAGCATCCCTCATTCCCGCAGCAACTGTAAGGACACTTCTAGAATAAAGTGTCGCGTCGTTTTTGTCCACAAGGCTCCTATTTCCTTGATAATCATGTACGCGTTCATTCAATTTGCCACATTTGATATCACTTCATTAAGTTCTAGGTCATTTTTATAAACCGCAAAATCATACCATTAACGGAGGGCTACTGGAAATTAGATTTGATATGTGGATGTAATGTAAAGCCTGGCGAAATGACAACTTTCCTTATACTACTTACATCTTTTACCCTAGTACATGAATACTCTTTCCACCTCTATAATTCTATACCTAGTACGCACGCAGAGGATGGCTATACTGTGTCCGTGTTTTTTAGTCTCCTTCTAAAAAAAAATACCTCGGGTCATTAAACATATTACGGACTACTGAGATTAATACAAGGATGACATTTGCAATTAATTGTTTCAAGAGAGAATATCATATATCAATTCTGACCTTTTCTACATGTAAAACTATACCCTGAACAAATGATGATATTTTCCCGATCAAACCACGTTCATAGGCCTACATATATTTGGACTTGGCTGCGAGGAAAGGAATTGTTTACCCTACTGCAGCGCATGCGCAGGAAACCCCGAGGAATTGTCATGACGTCACATCAAGGAGATGATCGTTCGCTGTGACGCTAGATTTAAGATGGCGGGCCCATGATAAGTAAAACCTCTATAATGGGTTTTCAAACCCTTCCCAATCCCCTTCCCCAACTGATGTTGAGATCCCTTCGACGGGCAAATATGGAAATTGACATTATTCTTTTAAAGGTGAAAGTGAAAGTCGCTGTAACAAACATTAGTGAGAAACTATTTTGTCTGTATTTGACATGTTATGTAGGCGCATACTACTGATTGGAATGATTCATAGCAATAGTATTAATGATAATAATAGTAATAATAATGTCAATGAGGAGGATTTTGTCAATGGATTTCCCAGAAATGAATGGAACACAACACGTGATTCAAATTAGTGTGCCGGTTTACTCATTTTTTGCAAAGACTTGGGCAACGTCGTAAATCCCTGGCCTGAATTATGATATCAAAGGTCTCGTGATGGGGGAATTTCAATCAAACACTGTTTATTTACAGGCCATCTCTTCTGCATTGCTGCATCACAGCCAGAGATAATCCGGGGCAGCTGTAGGTTTCCACGAGGGTGCAAGATGTTTGTTTGGTTGCAGAGTTTCAATTAACACTGAGAGAAATGAGCAAAACCAAAACCAAACACGTTAGTAATTACCAGCCTAAGCGGTGGGAGGTTTTCTATTGAACACAGGTAAGCCTGTCTAATGTGGGCAGACATCTATGTACATTATATCAAAAAAGAAATGTAATAGTTTCATTGTTACAGATATTGAAGATGTATTCTCGCATTCAATCTATTCTTTATCACTTATCATGAGGATTTATTCGATTTGTTCCGTTTTGAAAGAATAACAACTATATGGTACACATATATCCATTGAATCTAATAACCAATGAAAATATCAGTTATGCGGAAACTGAAATCAATAGCCTTTATTTAAAAATACGTTGACTACCTAGGTAGATATGTCTCAAATACAGAATGCTGACTATATGAAGGCATTGCGACTTAGATCGTGAGCAACAGGGCCCTCCAACAAGGTCGCAAGGAACAAATGGGTTCGATTGTAGGATAGTTTAATTATTTTGATGTTCTTGCAATCGAATCGCCGTTCTCAAGCAATTGCTAGGCCTTGCTATGTAGTGGAGAAGTCGTTTAGCTCCAATTTTGGTAGCATGATCGCAAGCAATCACAGGGGACTTAGTGGAGGACTTTTTTTATAGGCAGTATTACTTACGAAATAGACTGTAGAAAACAAAATGGAAAAGTATGTGCAAGGTCTTTGCGTTGTGGTTTATATACACGTGTAGTGATTCATGCTTTCCTTAAATAAACCAGTGATTTCCTCAATTTTACACAGCTACCTTAAGTCTCTTCCCCAATACGGGAACGTTTTCAATTTATTTGTTAATGATGTTCATGTAGAATGGGAAAAAAGACCTAAAGGATACAATAAAACAAGGCTGCTACGTTAGGGGAGGGTCTAAATCTAGACCCTCTATAGAGCATCCTCTCATTTTTGTGCCGTTGCTTTAAAACACATTGTCTCCTCTTAAACCCCCTCAAAACAAGACCATATCTAATATATGAAGTGACGTTGGACAATGGCGTCAGACATATGAATAGAACTAATGGGAAGAATGTATCCATGCACGTTTTATCATCTTTATAATATTTTTATAATTACCTTCATTGTTAAGGCACCAGAATAGAATGACTTCCCTAGGGCTTGTCTGGAATTCCTTGCCATATGCATATTGCTAGGCAAACCCCGACTTATTTCCCAATGCGTCAATGCACAGGTGTTTTATCGTCGTCTTTCATCTAAGTAAAGTCATACTCATGCTATAGAGCTATTCCATAAGTACAATGATACAATGTAGAATATAGCAATAAACACAACCTATCCCTGATACATTAAGCATGGTAGGATTGCCATATGTTCACTACTGGAGCTTTGCTCTGCATTGAGCACCATCTTTAACCAGATAGTGGCTCAAATTTAAACACCGATGTTATATTACCATTCCTGCGGGAGAAGCCCCTTGCTTTCTATACTGTCTCGTAAAGCAGAACGGGCATAATACCATTTATAAATGGATTGCTATGCTTTCTATCATTTACATGCACGGAATCTACCCATATGTATCATGAAGGTCCAGTGTAGTGAAAGACCTACAAAGAACCCGAAGTAAATTGCCTCCATAGCCGATCTTCCCATTAGACATGCCGCAGAGGTAACCAAACGTGCATGCAAAAAGACAACAGCGGTAATGGACAGAAATCCTAGTAGATTCACCTGCCACCAATGATTCATGTCCAATAAAAAGTCTGTTTTAAACGTATAGTGTCGTGCTGATAAAGCAAGTGAAACAAAATTCGAGTCCTTGCATAAATCTCTTTTCCTCCTAAACTAACATTTAATCCTCTTTTAAAATACATTATTTTCATCTTCCGTTAGAAGAAGGTGTGAATAGGTGTAGGTGTGAGTTCGGGGTGGGGGTGAGGTGGGGGGGGGGGGGGCTATGAATTCCTTTTCTATCCAAAAATATAAATCGAGGACGGTCGGTATTTTCCAGCATTGTAGTAATATCAACAGCAAATCCTATTTGATATAAAGATATACTATAGGGATTTAACGCATGGGAAAAAGTAGCTCGGTACCCTTTTGACATATCAGGGTTATTTTGAGGGAATCCGATAGCCTCCATTATGCTCAGAACAATCTTGATTCAAGGGCGCTGAAGGCACAGTGGTTAATGTAAAGCAATTTTGAAAGCAAACACCCAAAACGGAACAAAAATGTTAAACGTGACTGCCGGAAAATAAAAGGAATCCATTTTATCTCCTTACTTCTACTGAAGTTAAATATGGGTTCTGGTTCGGGTCCTGCCTTTCGTTTACTCAAATTACCAGGCGTTCGGAGAGATCTAATGCATTTTGGCTGATATTGCATCGAATTTTAATGTACTAAAGCAGGATCAAATATAAAACCTATATTTAGGATATGCTCGTCATATAACTACTACAGGGGTAGTTTAACTATCCCTACATGATTTAGCATAACTTCTACTGTCGTTATACATTTTAAAGAAGCATTTAAGACATACTATGTTGTACTTTAATAGCATAATTAATATTTCAGCTGGTTATATATATAATATATCGTATTTTTATTCAGACATTAAATAATTTAAGGTACACCAGAAAAGGAAAAAGAACCCTCAGAAAACTGGCCTTCGGGGCTCCCTTATAATAAATAGGTATACATAATTAAGGTGTGAAGAACAATATCAATCGTGCTTCATTCTTTCTGGTTACTTTTAGAGCAAGTGATTTTGAGCAATAAGGTTTGATCAAACAGGAGTCTACCTCCCTCTCTCCAATCTCTGGTTAAAACGCCCATGCACACGACCGCAGAAATAAGTAGCATTGATGTTGTTTTAACTTGTTTTAAGAAATCCAATTATATTTAAACATGCGCAATATGAGACAAAAACAAGGACATTTAAAAGCATGGTGGCCACTGATTGTAAGCTATAGGTCACTTATATGCACTTTAATTGTATGTACTATGCATTTTCATATTCACATTTCTTTCCCCAAATACCTCGAATATAATATCTGAATTCAAAAATGTGATTCGATAACCTTAAGGCAAGGCTTATCAAAGTAGAATAAAAAGTGGAATAGTCACCATTTTCAAGGGACGAACCCAATAAATTAAGCTGGGTACACCTTTTTACTGAACACCGGACCGCTCCAATAATAGGTAACAGAGACTTGAGATTAAGTCCCCAGGGCAGGTTCTTTAAAGGATGCAGCACTTTAATAAGAACTAAATCCCTCCACTCTCTGTCGATCCATTTATGATATTAAAGCCAGCCGCAACATGTCATGCACCCACAGCCACATTACCATAGGAACGAGAAGGTATTTATTCAATTCTTCATCGTTAACATTTCCCCATTCTACATGAGCGAGATTTAATCCAAAGTTACCGCAGAGGTTTCTAAATGATTAGGGATTAGGGCTCAATGGAGAATGGGGTATTAAACATTGAGAGATAGGGCATAAACCATCTGATATAGATCTTACCTAAGTATTTGTATGCACCGTCTGCTACTATCAGTCTGATATTAATGGAAATCCAGTCCCTTGCAATATGTACGTGGACGTGAAAGGCCTAGGAAGGTCTTACATTCATGCCCCATGCAATATGCTTAATGCCCGATCATCCCCGCCTAGGCTCTACACCGCCTGGCTAAGCAAAGCTCCGCATGCATGCATTGACAAATGCTGGATGATCTATTCCGATAAGGATCGTCCTTTCTTATCTGTTGTTGCTGGATCTTTGGTTCCTTTTTGGCACCATCATCCGCCATAAAAAGTCTTGATAAGCTGATAAAGATTAGTCTATGATCATGTGCAATTGGGTTAAAACATTCATTTCCATACGGAACTTCGCCTTTGTGATCTATGAATAATTAGCTCCTTTCCCAGTCTCTTGGCAATAGAACCGGTTATAGATTTTAAATTTGTCACGGAAACTTGACTTCTGTTGGATGGCTTCAATTTTCACAACTTTGCGGAGCGTGGAACGCGAGAATAAATTGCCAGAGGTAATCGCTATATCAATCCTTCTGTCTGTCCTTCCAGGTTTGTATGTGCCTCTGTTATACAGGTATACAGGGGTAGCGATAATGGAGTTGGGTTTTCCTGGACTGTCACTTCACGTTTAAGTGGACAAGTATACATTTGAACCTGGCCTGGATCAAAGGTTGAGCGTCCCTCTACCAATGCATTTCCTCCTGGTTCACCCTCCTCCTCCAACCCCTCCCCCTCGTCCACCTCCTGTCGTTACCAACGTTACCACTTCCTCCAGGGGACCCTTACAATGATATCTCCTCCTGTGTGTGACACATCGCCTGCAGCAAGTGTAAGTACCAGAGTATGTTCTCCCTTTTACCACGGGCTACTTCTGTTCCTCTTACTCTTCTTCCTACTGGTATTCCTCCTGGTTTTACTCCTGCTTCTTCTCTATCTCACCTCCAGTGCTTTATCGCACGCTACTCCCGCCCCCGTCCCTCCAGTGTTCCGATGGTAGGATGGATGGAAGCATAGGAAAGGGCTTGCACACTACCGCTAGCACTAGGAGAAGCGCGGTCGCATCAGCTGATGGCTGGCTGAGACGCTTGTCGACGAATGGTATGCAGCTCTCCGTGATGAGCGAATGGGAAGTGCTCAGGCTGCAGGCTGGCAGGCAGGGGGAGCTACTCGCGACGTACAACTAGTCCTGGTTACGTTTACAAGCCACTGGGGGACAAGGAAAGGGGGGGGGGCTGCTATTATTAAACTGTGGCCAATCATTGGAGCCTCAGAGACAAAGGGGTTTCAACCCTTGAAACTCTAGAAAAAGAATGGGAAACTCCCTCTAGTATGTATCTGCATTGAAGTTTAACGTTTCCTTTTGTTTCGCATGGATTTCATATGGCCGATTAAAGACACATTGTTATATAATACTCTGAGCACATAACTATATATATGAAACATAATGAACTTTGTTCATTACTCTCGAAAAGTAATATTTCGAATTAGATGGATCAACATCTTTTTATTAGTCAATTGAGCCTGAAGTTAGTTCGCATATTTATGTACATGGATGACAGTTGCATTTTATGAATCAAAACCTTCTGTAGAATAGCTCCAGGTTTCTCGTTTTCGTTAACAAGACATCAAAGTGATATTACGATTGCGTAAGTCAGACTTGGAACACATTATACCTTCAGTTAATACATCCTATGTGTTAGCATGTTACCCTTAGATTTATGAAGCATATATGCCGTTATAAATTGAGTTTTATGTTCGCTGGACAAAGCCCCAATATAACTATACCAAGAATTTACAGCATTAACATCGCTTATACCGAAGAGACCAATACTTGTAGCTATGTGCCAGTCTAGCGTTCTAGAGAGGGAAAATACGTAGTGGGAATTCTAGTCTGGCAGATTGTGACCAATAAGTATAGTATAGTGTAGGGCGAACATGTGTGCGGATTGGCGATCAATATGTGACATGACTATCAGTGTATGTTCCCTTGGATAAGTTCCTCAATACCATTTCCCTCTGGGTGCATGGGTATTCTGTGTTTTCACATAGCAGCTAGAGATTTAACATGTCATGTAACATTATTTCTGGAATTTTGGTATTAGATAGTTGATTCATTATATTGTCCGTTGTCAATCGCACTCCATGTAGAAAATGAATCACTTTGTACATTTATGATTTTACATTAAGATAAATATTCAAATGTCACTCAAGAACACGTGAAGATGAATCCGTTACCTTTGGAAAAAGAGGTGACTGAAACATCTCCTAGTTATATCTTTCTATGTTGCTTCAAAACCAGAGAACCTCGACCAAAGGCCGCTAAACCCAAGAAGCCATGGGAGGAGGAATTTGAAAACGTTTATACCGAAAGCTTCTAAAATTACAAACTCGGTAGTCTGCAAAATTCAAAGACACTGGATTGACTTAGCCACTGAATCACATGTAATAGAAGATAGAACAACTTTTTCTAATCATGTTCTCAAATTTGTAAGGAATCAGAACCATGTATTCATTTTGAGTAGTCTCAAATAAATGATTCTTTCATTCATACATTAAGTAGGTTAAAGGAGCATTCCGAACTGACACGATGAACTGAATATTACCAATATATTTATTGTTTGACCCTTAGAATTGAAGCTTTGGCTACTGTTATATGTTTAATAATACAAGAATTTGAATTAGAATGGGCCGAAAGAACGCCTGTGAGCGATGCTAAGTGCAATCACCGCTACAAATAAGGAATTCGGCGGGCCGTCGAAATATATTAACGCCTTCAAGAAAAACAACTGGGTAAATTCCTCCATAATTTCGGACAAAGGACATTCAGGTGAGTAAGAAAAGAACTTGGCAACAAGTAGAAAGTCTTTATTTTTTATCTATGTTAACTGAGAATGCAACTTTAACAGTCTCCATTTTACATTAACTCATTTGCAGTCTCGACCGTCTGGCTAATGGTTCTGCTATTATCAATACACTGGATCTTACATGTTTAATTTGGAATTAGAGTTTGATTACACTTGTAATATATTTACACACTTTTTGTATGCTATACGCAAGTATCCAAAAATCGAAAAATTAAATAGCAGTTATAATAATTGATGGATAATTGATGTTTTCGTCGCCTAGAAAACTATTCTTAGGACTCAAGCGTTACAACGTTAATATTCAATCAGTCTGGCGAGTCAGAACCAGTCATCATAGAAAGGTCGATGACATGTATGAAAAAGTAAATTAATCCATTAAGAGCATACTTGCTTGAGTGAAGTAATTCCAAGTTATTACCTTTAGAAATGGTGATCCCCATCTAGACAAATTAAGTACTGGGAGTTAATCACGACCTGAAGGGTGTCAAGTTGATCCCTGGAACATTTAATTATTTTTACTTCCTATCAAGAGGGCAATGCCTTCATTCATGAGGCATGACTCATTAAAAAAACGTGACAAAATACCCTCACATAACGCTGGCTTCTGTATGCAGGTGGCGCTCCAATAATTTGTGATTTCCGGTTCCTGTGACCTCTTTGTACGAGGTGTGTAAATTTATAAGCAAGGGAGAGGAACTCTCTAGTGATAAAGTGATCAAATAGCCAAGTATAGAGCGTTCACTTGATAAAGGACTAGTGGCCTATGTATATAATTATATAGGCCTGTGTCGTATGTTGAACGTCTTGGTTGACAGTCGGATAGGAATATTATACGTTGGAAAGTGATAGTAAACGTATAGAGGGATACAACCGTAAGTTTACACTAATTGACAAAGTGGTTTAGCGTTTTATTGCGTCTGGAAAAAATACAAATTACACTTGCCCAATTTAAGGAATTCACTTAGTACCAGTCAATAAGCTCTTCCATCCTCTCGAGATAGACTTCGGAAAAAAATCAATTACTTATGTAACAATTGTTTAGATGGCTGAACAAAACAACCCAGCTACACTGCTGCCAACACAATGTAGAAATAGCCTTATTAATTTACTTTCTGAATCTCACGTTGGCCTACAATGTGTTGCAAATCGATCAGACCATGAACCAAAAAAATGATTAGGGCCAATGTAGGCGCACCTTGGCTTTGTCAGGTCACTAGCAGGTCATAAATAGAGGCGAGAGGGGGCGTGGCTAAAATGCGCTCCTAGGTGGGAACAATTGCCACATTCTCGCCCATAATGCACCTGGGTTCATTTCCGGGGTAATGAATCGGGGAAGCTGCACTAGGCATGCGCGCGGAGAGAGGTGGATTCTGATTATCACATTTAGTATCGGGGTCTGGGTGCAAATGTTTCAGACAGGGAGAAGGCCCCATAGTTTACAGCTTATAGAACTACGCCATAAACAGTTTTACAAATCACCTGTCAAACTTGTCAAATGGGGACTATTCAATCCTGTTAGTCATAAATGGTCGAGATTTTCTAAGAATGTACAATCGTTCCCTTTCCCCTGAATGATTCTACTTGAATCAGTTGAGTTTCCAAAAATAATGTCCAACAGGAACATCCGGATTGTACATACCCAGAAGCTTTGATTCATATGGGTTATCTTAGTACAACTTCTATACCACCATAATATTTATATGGAGAAGTCGAAACTGAAATAAGCTCTTGAATATGAAACAATAGCCTTTGTCTATTTGAAAGAAAATAAAAGTTTAAATAGGGCATTTGCATGTCCAAGATCTTGAATCTTGATTCTCATGGCCTTATGGGAGTAAAAGCTATAGAAAACATCTCATGTTGTGCATGAAATATTTAACGGCGATCACATTTAAATAGCACGTGTTTTATACTTGTTTCCATAAAACAAGACTTCATCTTTCCTATCATGCATTTGCGTTTTATAGATTATTTACACAAGCTATGATATTGGTTAAAAGACCCTTGCAACTTTCGATTCGATTTCGAAAAATATTGAAAAATATTTATATGTCAGATTTGAGCTGAATTCATCCCAGCATGCACTGTAAAATATACTATATGAATGTCAGACCAATCATTTCTGTGATTATACAACTCTCTCAAATTCTTAATACTTTTCAACGACTTATAAAACCGTCCACCCACCCACCCTCCCCCACCCCCCACCCCAACCACCCACTTCACACACCATCTCCACCATCACACTTCATCTCACCACCACCACTTGACTCAATAATGGCAACCACTGATATTTTGTAACCTCAATCTAACTTTCTTTTCTCTCTGTTTGTTCAAAACGACTAATTAGTAAATTCTGGGGGCAGCGGAAGACCGGGTTTACCCGAGCTGTCTTGAACTATATGGCTAATGCCAGATCAAAATACCTGAATAAAAATCTGTCCAAGAAAAAGACATGCGCAAGGAGACATGCAAATCCCTGGCTTTAACAGTAACTTGACACACGTGCATATATGTATGCCTCACAACCAAGTATAGAAGCGTTCCATTATAGCTATACGTCGTCGGGGTAGCGACATATGGGCATATCACTATGCAGGATTGATATGGGACGCTATCCATATAATATAGTCTATAACACTAGGTGGAGCTACTGCGTGATGGATGTTTTACCTACACAGTGAAATAGGCAACAAGGCAATTGCTCGCAATTGCTCGCACTCACTGCCTTGTTCAAGACCATTGAACCTTACACGATTTGACTTTTCCTTTTTTTTCTTGCATTCTTTACCAGGTGTAAGTTAGCTTTTATACCCAGCTGGTCCTCCCATTTTGATATAGCTAGTGACGCCGGGGTAATGAAGGAAATTGCAGCCGCACTGGGATTCAAACTCGCATGTACTCTCATGCCAGTGCTTTACAGCAATTAGACACTGTTTACTGGTGTTCTAGAATATTTAGGAAAGTTGCTCTAGGCATTTCAGTACTTCGATGCTTTTCGATACTATTTCGATACTTTCTGTTTGCAATTATCATAACGATTTGATTTTCGTATACTACATGTATATTATATTCAAACAATTCAAGTCACTTTTCTTTTCCCAATATTTAAAATAATTATGGTCATGCTAACTTAAACTTTAATTATCAGTAGTTAGGTCAATTATACTATAACACAACTGTCAGAGGTATTCAATACATTGACACAAAGAATTATTAGTCCTTTGCTTGGGTGGTGGTGTTTGAGAAACCAGGAAACTGACCCCAGGAGTTTTCAGACCGATTGCCCTGGTAAATATGTTAGCACCTTTTACCCGCCCAGTCCCTCCGTGATCGAGTTGTCTACTGAAGAAAAATATATATATTCTCAGTCGAAAGGAAAATGAGAAATTGGCCGTTTCACAACCTGACCATCGAGGATTGTTTGACCTCGGAGCAATGTGCAATCCACATTTTGCTTTAAAAAATTCAGATGCACGATTCACTCCATCTCCATAGCTAAATGAGTGCCATTAAGCTTACAACATTTGCCTGCTTTCCCCATAGCTCCACATCTGCCACTGCAGTGAAAACCTCCTAAGACCATTCTTTTCATTTCCTTTCGCATACGTCTTTCGTTATTCCCTTTCATAGATGCCCATTCCGAGTCAAAAGAGGAACGGAATTATCACCAAAAAAGGAGCTAGATCGAGGAGAGCGCCGCATCAAGGCTCCACGACTGTATGTGATGGGAGACATTATATAGATTCTGCCCGCCCCACCCCTTGCCATTTAATCACATTCATTTCTTTTGCTATAAGACATCAGCAGTATGACGACAGGTGTCATTTACTAGGCTGTCGCCATAACTATATATTATCAAATGAGCAGACGGCCCATTGCCTATATACTTGCTGATACACTTGTAAAGACGTACAATATTTATAAACACACACAATTCGTGGGGTTCAGAATATGGCACTCCTTGCTGCGTAACTCGTACACTATTCACGGTCGTTCAACCTGTTCGTTGGGTAACCATTTTATTATGTATGCCTGTCATAAATTAAAGTCCTACAGTTCAATTTCAGTAAAGTCCCTGCAACCTTCGCTTAGGGTTGAATACGTACATTGCATACCCTATATAGCAGACACCGCATCATATACAATGCGTAAGATGCGTAATTGGAGCACCAAAGGAGATCCATTTGTAAAAGTATTTAAAACACTTTGTCCACCATGGATACTTTCAAGTGTTGCCTGTTTATACAAATCAGATTTAAAAATTATTATATAGAAAACATATAGACACGAATTTTCAATTTTCGACATACCATTAATCAAAAAGACCTCATTCACTGTTTTCGGTCATTATAAACAAAATACAGGTATAATAAAACATTCCCCAAACCCTGTATCTTCAAAACATACATTTTCTTTGTACTCGTCCTCTCCCTAAAAAAATACCTCTACTATACATTTTCATATTTCTTGTCTAAATAATATCATAAATATGGTCTCACCCATCTTGCTCGTTACTATGCACACAAAAAAGATAAATTCAAATTGGTGTCTTGACCTTATTATCTTACACATTTCGTTTATCAATGGAACTTTGATGTTGTCTTCTTCTTCTTAGAAACCGTTCCCTTCCCTTTCTAATACAAATCGTTAATTATAATAAAATACATAAAGAAATCATCCTCTCTGTTGAGAGTTAATGTTCCCTCAAATACTCTCTTGCTCTGTGAAGAAATGGAACAAAGGGATGTATATAAATGATGCAAAGATCTCTATGTAACGAATATTCCACGACGAGTATTATCTTACTGGCTTTGTTATACATAATCACATAGAATTAAAAATAGCAGGCTCGATAAACCCATCTGATATTGTTGACTAAAGCTTGGAGGATGAATGCGGTCTACCAACTACATATCCGGGTGCCACGACCTCTGTGATCCCATACTATTTGCACCCCTCTTTATTGAAGAGTTTGTTTGCAGTGAATTCTAAATCACTAAATATATCAAATCTAGTGTTATGAAATTAATGCATGTGTATTCAGACAGTTTGCCTGGTATAAATAACTATTCACATGAGGTTCCTGATTAAATGTGTCACATTCAGTTTGATATTTATTCATCAAACAACACACAATGCACCAAGAGTTGTTCTTCAAGCTCTGATGTCATCCCTTCAACTTAGAATTGCAAAGTATTTGCCCAATGATCATCTGTCTTCCTAATTTATAGCAGGTCATTGGATACAATCTTTCCTCCTAGTACTGCTATCCGTATATATAATATGATTCATAGTTGGATAATTTCATCTTATGTATCATATATTCACTGAGGTAACGGTTCTCAAGAGTAGCTTAATTATATTTTATTGACAGATGAGCAGGACTTTCCCATGTCCACGAATTATTAAGGTTTTTCTGCGTTTTCATTCAGTGGATATTCGGTGTCACACGAGCACCAGTATCTGCCAACCCTGTACGACCTATTTTGTAAACATTACTGGTCAGGATTGGTATGAAGGGTGCAACCTTCCACCAGTCCTATCAGATACGCTGTCCTTATGAATGAATGCTTGTACTATTTTGCTGTGCTTGTACACTTGTCTGTGTGGGCTGACATCGCGGTCGGTGGTCCCTAGCCCGACCCCTGGACACTGGCGGGGCCGGGGGCAATAACTTTAATTTATCGCCCCCAGGGGGCAGGCTGTGAATGTACCTCGGGGAGGGGAGAGGGAGAGGAGCAAGTTGTACGATAAAGACAGATCCTAGTTAGCTTGGGGCAAGGCTGAAGTGAGGTGCACCAGCATTTGGTATGTATAGGTAAATGTAACATGAGAATATCGACTTTAATACAGAGATGTAATCAAACATAACCTATTGGTATTTATCGTATTTCATGTAATATATTATTTATTGAATAAAATGTTAAAGGAGTCGCCAATAAATATGTGAGGTGTTTTCAATTGAGTTGATTCCATTTCTTCAATTATGATATTGAATATTATTTTATGTTTTAAATAGGTTTGCTTTCGAAATTTTGCCATCAAGAGGGCTACTTTGATGCCCCTCAGATGCAATCGATTGAAGTATTCATGAGTACTTCCCGAATACAGCTCATTTCTATTGATCTCTGTTTTCCCCTCCGCATTCATTCTCGTTTACTTAATGTTTGATGGACGCTTATTGTTGTTGCACGATTATGTGAATTATAATCAAATATTAACCACCTCTGGATACCCCTGGATGAAGTCCCACGAGACCTCATCAGTGTGAGGAATCAAAATATATATTGACCATCAACGCTTTTGTTTATTTGAACCATGGTAATTTCACTTCTCAATGCAAGTAGACATGTAGACACCATATATGTGGCAATAAATATTTTATAACTAAGCTTGAAGATCATTGCACATTTATGCTTTTTCCGGGACAATGAGAACCCATTTCTACTATTTTATATCTGTCGAATGAGTGTCATCCCGGAACTAATAGATCCAAGCGCGGATTTTTTGCAAAGGGAATTTGGGGATAAACTGCAAGAAGGTAATATTGGTGACAGGGGACATGGCGTTACCATTCATTCCATTGATTTATTGATTATTCATTTCCTTGGCGAAATAGGGTTGGAGGTCTCTGACGTTCACGCTAATGTCCTAAAGTTCTTTCAAAGCGAAGCTTAGAAGACCGGTTCCATTGATGGCAAGTTGGTAAAATAATTGGCCCTAAACCTCGATGGCATTGTAAAAGTATAAACGCCCGAGTTGTGTAGCCTTTGAAGCGAATCATTAATACTTATGTGTATTTATAGGATTACGTAAGTATGTAAAATTACGTCCCTATCAGCACATTACATATAATTTAGTAGTTCGTGAACGAGATCGGACAGGAGAGAAAATAAAGAGTCTCCTAACTGGTGTAGGAACATATTACGAGTTCCTGCAACGACTATGATCATATTATTCTATCTGTTGAATTTTAATCTGACATTTGGTAAACAGCGATGATTTGGTGTAGAGAGGCAGCCAAGCTCAGACTATTGAATCAGTAGCTTGAACCGAGACCGCCGGGCAAGCGATTTGTTTCCCCCGACCTCATGTCATGTTGTTTGCCACTGCACTGTGAGCTTTCCTACCCAGAGATTCATACAAGTGAACAACAGGATATTTAGAGAGATTATTGAAATATTGAGGTGATCTCCACTCGCTTATCAATTGTATATATCCCATGTGATAAGAACATAAAGATTAAGGCTGTGACTAATACACCTTATCATCCTTACTTCAGTTAGGCATCTTGGAACTGTAGAGCCCCATATTAAAGGATATAGAATAAAGGTTAATGCCATCAGATGTTCTAAACTTAACTGATAGTCATTATCTTAAGACTGGTTTTTTATAGTAATTGTTTCAAATAGCTGATGTAAGAGACACACATATAAAGAATAATTGAAGTATAGGACACTCGTGAAAGTACATCGTTTTTGAAAATGCCCATAACAGAAGTGGTGGCCTTGAAAGCTATATTAAAAAAGGTATTACTTGTTATGAGAAGAATTTCTCTTAATGTGCAAGTGTAATTCGGACATTGAGTGTCAGGTAACTGAAATAGAACCAGGGATGTATGGTAATTTCCACTTTTTCGAGAAGATAAATTTAGTTTTGTATTCACATGTTCCTGATTTACGTTTGACACACCTTTATGTACCTGTTAAAATAAACCTACCCTTTGCAATGAAATCTCTAGGTTGGGAACACGGATATCAACCCCACCTCAAGGATAGAAAGGAATAAAACTGAACTTACAAAATATTTTCTTAATACATTGTTCGGAGGGGCGTTTTAAACATAGAATATTATCCACCCTAGGCCTTTGACACGGACATTAGTTCTTTCCTTCACTACCTTTACTAAATATAGTAATATTTACTCGGAGAAGTAACCTATACGGTCAAGGTTGTATTATTATTATTAGATATCGATAGTGTTTAAGCCTGGAAGAGATCCAGAGTCGATTACACAGGAGTTGTTACACAGATGTTATGTATAGTAACATACCAATATGTATTTCACACGCATTGAATGTACCGCTTTCCAATATTCGCTATGATGAAGGAGAGGGCTGATTGAATATTTGACTCTCGCAATAAAGAATAGGGAGTGTAGATGTATGAACACAGGTGTGAGAAGGAGAATTCTGTCAAAAACTATAATGAATTATAATGAAGATTTCTGTAAGAAGTATAAGAAAAAGGTATTTCAGATTTTAGAATGTATTATAATGAAAAAGAACTCTCCAGAATAACTGTTGACTAAACGGAATTTATTACACCTTTCTAGAGGGTAATGTCAAATGCCATTGGTTACAACATTGGGGGTCATAGCCGGAAAAGCGGGTAATAAGGCATATCTATATTACCCGTTACACACGTTATTAATTTCCATAGAGTTTTCACTATTTCTTCACCATGAATATCGGGAAAGGTATGATAAATAAATAAATAAATGAAAAAATAAAATAAAAAAAAATAAATACCCTTGGGGGATGTCCAAGTTCCATATTACCTGGGATTCTGTTCATTGATTTACTGCAATCGCTATGCCCTCGTGTAATATGGAACGTAGGGATCGCCGTCAGGCAATTTTATCTATATATATTAACGTCCTGAAATGGAAGAGGAATACCATTATTGAAACTGTATAAGAAAGGAAGGATATACCTTTTAGAATACTTTGTACATGTGTTTCATATTGAGAGTAGCAATGCCTCATGTAAGTAATCGCAATTAGTACAACTTTAGGACTATATTGTCTCATTATTGTATTTACCTCAAATACCCTATTGTTACCAGGTCCAACGATGATAGGGAGCGAATTAGTAGTTTTTTATGCAACAGACCCACTGTATAACTTCTTTGAACTACTGCATAATTTCATGTTTACTTTAATTTCTTTGTACACGTGTGTTCCATCAACATTGGCAACAAGGGAAAACATTGTAAAAAAGTACCATTGAGTATTCTTTACATAACTTATTTGCATAGAGTTGAACATTGTAAGAAAGTACCATCGAGTATTCTTTACATAACTTATTTGCATAGAGTTGCTTAAGCACGATACAAATAACCGCAGTAAGAGTCCGCATTAAGCCAATCATCTCCTGTATTGATTTCTATTGTCTTCTTGTGCAGTCAAGGCTTCATCACAATGGACGTAAAATGTTGATTCTCATAGGTGGCGTTTTAAATCTTATTCATGTCCTGTCTGATGTCGCTATCTATAGACTTAACATAGAAAGCGTGTATTCGAGTGCGAAGTAGGCATTGTGTCTCGTTCCTTACTACATTTCCATTGATTAATAAGAGGTTAGGTCAGGAGACCTATACTTTTCTGTCAATCTGATTGGCAAGCAAAGTAGTGAGACAAACGTCAACAACTGGGGAAAAAGAAAGAAATCCGAAGATTAAAATATTAATATTACATTTGTGTATTATTCATGTGTGACAGCAACCAACTTCGAACGTGTTTGTCAATATGTGCTAAACAAAGTTCTAAGTTTTTCTGAAATTATCTATTTCATTCTTCTGTACCGTTCCGTGCTTATATACTTATTACATCAGTAATTACAACTCTGTGTACGCTAGGACAGGCAAAATGACACGAATGGAAATACGTTAGTAGCGTTGGGTGGATTAAATTTAACATGTACTTTTTGTACATGCAGCCAGCCCCTGTTTCCCTGGTCGTATTGGACCGGTTGTCGTAGAAACCCAAGGTATTGTTGACGAGAGTAATGACCCAGCTGTCAACGAGGGACTAATTGACATGCTGGGGGAAACCTTTTTGTTACCTGAATTTTGCCGAACTTGCAAAAACATCTGATGATGAGTAGCAAAGCACACAATTTTTTCCAGTTTGTACTATTCCCTTCATTAATCATTAATATTTATTTCTTGGAGCATTCTATAGCGGCAAAACCATAAATTCATAATTGGATCTTCATGTCCAGTGGTGATGCTTATTCCAAATATGATAATTTCTCAAAGCATTTTTATCTTTCTCACTCAGCAAACATGACAATTTTGACATATTAATCATTAAATGAATATTCCGACTATTTTAACGTGAATATCAAGTGTCGATGTAATACAAATTACTGGATTCTGAAGACAAGAGTTAACGATTTCTCGGTGGCTTGACATTATCAAACACTCAAGTGACATGGACTCACGGTCAATACAAACTTGAAGATTTCTCTGAGAGAATAATCTGGAACAAACTTCTGTGCTCTAATCTGCGCCATGTTATCCCAAATGAATCGTTCCATTCAATCAATCTTCGTTTCAGGTTCGGTTTTACATTGTTATTTTTTGTAGACAATTGCTCAATGTGCTGCCATAGGGCACATGCCTTCGGTGCTGCGCTTGTCAGATATAAGGCATGATGGTATTGAATGTATTTTAATCACAGGTCACATATACCTGATACGTGTAGCTTACCTTTCAACGGATAATATATAGGGCCAGCCACGCCCACCTCGTGCCGAACGTCGCCTGGGGGTAACTAACCATCTGCCAATCAAATCAGTGTCTGTCTGCCACGCCCACTCAAATTGTATCTTCCTGCCCAGCAATACCTGTACAGTTTATTTCATTTTGTCAATTCATTTTATTCTGTTTCCTTCTGTAACTGTTCTTATATTGTCTTGCTTCATTAAAGTTGTCTCTGGTCGCTTAAGGCCTACCCGCCTTGCCTTTCCCTTATTAAACATGGGTATTAAGTATTGTTATTCAATTTGTTTTCATCACATTAAAATACAGAAACTGCCTTCTGCATATCAGGTCTTCAAGAGCGTCCGCCTTTACAGAGGTCTGGATGATAATATGGCCCAACCAGGGAACATGAATAAATAACTAGATGGACCTTCATCAAATAATACATTCAAAGTATTTAGGTTGACTATACTTCCCATTAAAAGGTACATGGGCCGTCATTATATAGATCATCTTGCCTCCTACTTCATCAAAATGTCATTTATTCTGAGTATTTGATCTATGTACCTAGAAATTAGACATATATATTGAAATAAAAATGCATAATGGGGTAGGCTGGTGCCATCAATTTTAATATGTAAACGTCAGACTGGTATTGCACAGAAACACCTGCACATACGTTGATGGACGGTGAACTACTTTTTAAAATCAATTTCCTATGACGATGAGACAAGTCGTTTGTAACAATTCCATTGTGTGCGAGAGATTATATATAATCTCCAAGAGATATATGCAATATTTATCTCCAAGAGATATATATATGCAATATGAGTGGTGGAATCTGATAATGCTGTCATGAAGATGCGACTTACTGCTCTATAGATGCATTCTCCTTTATGTTGAGATATCATAGGAGATATTCAGGTTTGTAACAATATTTTATAAATCACCATAGAGGGATACAAGATCAGGATTGAACATGCAATGACTTTTAATTCATTGAGAATACAACATAACCGTCCCCTCCAACCCTCTGAAAATAGATAAAAAATATAAAATAATAATAATGATATCACACTTTTGCGACAAAGGACATCCGATTCAGTGGAATGTAGAAGCAAAGCCCCTATTCTGAAGCACCCTCTCTTCATTAGCCCTTCTTTCGCCAGCTCAATCTTCATCGGCTGATAAAGAATTTAACATATTTTTCCATCATCTGCACAGCTCACACAGTTCTGGTATCACCAATGTCTCAAAGACCTCAGAGGATCTGCATCCATGCCTTTCCTTGACATAAAATTCAGATATTCAAATATGGACAACCAAGGGTCCACAGTAGAACCGATCCAAAGTGAAAGACAAAAAGTATAAAAAAAACATGTAGAATAAAAAGAAATGGCCTGGGAGAAAACCAAGTCCAAGTCCAAGATTTAGGTGAAATATTGAATGAGCCATACGGAATTATCTGGGTCTTTCTGCTCAGGGCTTTGTTGCACAACGCTGCTGGTATCCCAATCTTTGCTGTTCGTTCATACAGATTGTAAAGGCCTTGCTCTTAATCTTACCTAATCGCGCTCGTTCTTTGGCATATCTACGAGAAACCGTTGCACAACTAATTCGTGGGTTCACGTTTGTGAAAACTCATGAGAATGTAAACATACCAGAGTGGGTTCAATTGTTTTGTTGGGTTCAATTGCCTGTCCATGCACTATTATTAGAATGATAAGCGGCAGTCAATGACCCAGCAGAACCACTGAAGGGTTAAAAAGTTTAAATAGACAATGTTTTGTTTTGTTTTTTCCACGAACGTGCAGCTAAGGAGTTAAATCATGGTTGATCTTTGGAAAAGAACAGTTAAGAGTAGAAAAGAGCAGGCTCTGTTGCACAAGGGCTGATCCTACTCTTTGATACTCCTACTCGTTCTTTGGTCTCATACTCTTCAATGTGCCTTTATAAACAATACGGTAACAGTGGACTACCAGTATAATCCAAGGAATTCTGTCTTATGACATCACAACCCATGTCTATTTCACACACAGTAATGGTTTTACCTATCAAACCCTTCCTAATAATAGAGAGAAAAAGAGATAGAGGGAGCTGAGCCAGGAGAGTGAGGAGAGAGATATAATCATGGGACCAACTAGTATATACAATATGTGTGATGGTGGTGGTGAGGGGGGGGGGGGGGGGGCGGCTGGGTGTAAATTAAGAAATGGAAAACCACACAAACTCCACCATTTGACGTTGTTTGGCTATGTTAAGAATTAATATCAAAATGAGAAAATCATGGCAGGAGAGAGAAGATAGAGAGAGAGAGAGCGGAAAGAGAGGAAGGGAGAAAGATGCGGTGACAGAAAGCAGATAGAGAGGGTGGGAGAGAGAGGGGGAGAGAGGGGAGGAGGGAGGAGAGAGAATGGATCTGTTTTTCTAATTTTAAAAGTCAAAATTGCTAATTTTACAACCATTCCGGATAATCAACCATAAGATTAATAGTTAGATTGGATTAGATGATCCCATCTAATTAATATAACCCCAGCCCTTTACAGAATTGTGTATACATGTATCAAGTTGATCCCTTCATTCACACCCTCACACCCAGCCACACACACACACACTCCTAGAGTGTGCTTTATTCTTTGGAACGAGCAAGTAGGACTGAATGGCAACGATCAGGCTTCATACCAAAGAATAGCTAAATCTTTTTAAAAATCAATAATCACTGTGCAAACACCTACAATATTGTTTTTGTTCATTTATGGGTGGAAATTAGTGAATAAATTATTTATATATGTGGCCATAATGGTAACGAACAGACTTAGGACAACCCTGAGGGTGGTCCTAAGTCTGTTCGTTACTGGCTTGTGCAACACCACTTTCACCCAGATATTTTTCTATGTTCTCACGAATACGTACGAACATGAACCCTGTACGAATACGTACGAACGTCAGTACCCCAAAGAATAAACAGACATGAACACAATTAGGCAATTAACAACTGCATTGGATTTTGATTGTATACACACTAGCAATAGAGAGTGGCTGAGTGGGTGAGCACCGTTTTCAACTGACTATTTCGGGCTAAAGTTTGGAAAAGACCATGGATAATGATGTCATAACAAGGAATTCCTCTGTTGTTTGTATACAGGTTTGCTGATCATCATTACCGTATTGTATGTATAAGAACGTGCAAGAGTGTGCAACTTGAGAATGTGCAGACTTAGGACGGGACCTTGTGCAACACAGTCTGATCGTTGCTAATCCTGGTCGTTCTTAACCAAAGATCTACCACGATTTAATTCCTAGACTGCACGTTCGTGGAAATTCATTGTGCAACAAAGCCCAGAACGCATAGGACAACTTTCCACGAATTTTATAAAGCATAACATATTTTCTTATTAATGTCAGATTAGCATAAAACCTACAATTTCGGTGCGTCAACATGTTTTGAGGATGAGGGATGAGGAGACACGCAGAGAAAACATGTAATATGAGACGGGTCTGTATAATATAGAGGGTAGGAAATTAACAAAAAACGGAAGATCGCTTTCTCTACGTATGCTCTAAGCTGAAGCAACTTCAGAGAGATTTTTCATCAATTGGTACTATATAATAATATATACTGTAGCACATGTGTGTAACTGAGGCCTCAGTGTTTATATAAGGAACATGTATACAGACTTGTTGCCAAGGAAGTTTACCCTTGGTAACCCCATGTTCTGCATCATCCAATCACAGCACAATCCAACTCCAATGGTCACGCCTCCATCTCAAGATCAACACATTGCAACTCGGACCGTTACTCAAATCTCCAAGCTGTATGGTATTTGGCTCAGTCGAATTGTGATAACTTAATAGTACTTCAGTACTCGTCTACATGTCTTTGGTAAATAAACCAGATTCTACGGTTCAGCCAATTCCGCCAATTCCGCCTTGGGGTCTTCTAACATGATATAAATATCTTCAACAACTACAAAGCGTAGACGGTTTCTTTTTTAATTTATTTTCTGATATATTTACATTTCATGCATTGATGGTGGAGATCTCCTTATTAATAGTTAGTATGTACTCTGTGTAGGGCAGAAATATCCCATTCCAATTACATGCAATTAAATGCTGGCCGAAGTCTATCATAGAATCTTTTTAACTTGCCTGTGAATAAGAGTTCTAAGGACTACAGCTACAGCCAGGCAAGTTGCTAGGGGGTAGCGAGGAGTGGTGGATCTTTCCGAATGAACTGAGGCATTCACAGAGACTTTTAATTAGAGATCTGTCAAGTCGGATCTTGACATGTTTTACTACAATTTAATTGCAGTCGTTTGGGTCCATTCTATTCAGGTACAATCAAATACAGATCCAATGGGAAAAACTCAAAAGAGCATCAGTCTCATAGGGAGACTAATTGCAAACAGGGGACCGATGTAATTACTGAATTTCTCCGGTAATGGTATGAGAAGAGAGGAAGAGTTTCCTATATTTCCAATTCAATCTTGCCCCCATGCTCCCAGTTAAAAAGCAAGGACGAAATTAAAGACTTAAATACACGTGTATTTATTTGTTCTGTCTTTTTAAAAGCTATGTTTTCATGGGGATTGATTTTCTTCTTTTACCGATAACGACTTAGCAATGACTGCAACTGCTCAATGACAGAGGATTCAGGATTAAGGAATTCAAAGGAATGCCAGGACGTGAAAGCAAAGCAATTGAATTACGTGACTCTTTGCTATGTAAAAAAAGGTAAATCGGAATCGGAGAATTTACGAGCAGCAATTTCAAGTCGACAGATCGGCGACCGCAGCCTCAGCAATGTGAACCAGCAAAAGTGGACCTATTTTGACGCATACTTAGCACTAATTTACTTTCAGGACCTTCACATCTTTTACATCATTGTACAGAGGTAGGATACAATTACATAGTTCCCACTTTAGCTGGCTGAATTGTCATGATGTAACTATAGAGGGCCCTATTCTCCTGCACGTTGGAAGGGGACACTTTCATGTGTGTGGTGCAATTCCCTCTAGACAGAGGAAACCGTTCAGAAAGAGGGAGAATGACATGTTGTTAATAGGTGTTAGACATTGGTCGTACATTTCATATGACCGGAAAGTGGCACTGAGGCGTCAGACAATAAATCTTTCAAAATCGATCAATGGCTTTAGTCATGTCTTGCTTCTCTATAAGTCACCAGTCACTATCACACACACCCTGTTAAAAGCTGGCACCATACATCATTGTTGAATACAGCAGGCTGAAATTTCTTATCCAACATTGATTCAATTGCTCTTACATATATCAAATATGATCAATGCAATAAGACCAGGACATTACAATGATAAAGGTTTTAATTAGATGGATAGATAGATTTTAATAGTTAACTTTGATTTATAATGGTATAACAACATTTACAAGGCGAGAAGCCTGCGTTTCATTACTTACTTGGCAATGCTTGAAGACTTCGCTTTCAGATTTGGAAGGCAGCTTTCCAATAATTTCATATTCCATATTTATATTCTGGGAGTGATACCATACGTCTGTCCCACAGATCGGAATGACCATCTGGTTGGTTCGTTTTCTAGTTGTTCGAAAGATGTTTTTTTTGTTTCATGGGAATGTATCCAGCTAATTATTTCATTAACAACTATAACTACTGAGCCAATGATATATCCCACAACCGGGACTTCATTCCATGCAGGGCTTGCATCTGATTTCACATGGATGTTCTCTCTGGAATGAGCTGAAATTACATCGCAACGCCAAAGAGACCTATCAGAACTCAGACTGCAACACAACCGTTAGTCCCACTCAAATGTGAAGCGAGATACGTCAGGATACCGATGGCATATCATCAGTGTATCATTCATGGCTTAGCCAAAAATAACTGAATCCTTTTGTCTTAAGTTATGCACGCCTTCCCAGATAGCGGCTAAGTTGTGTATTCATCATACCTTTCCCCAAGTCACATGTAGGATCTGGTTACCGTCTTTGCTATCTGAAATAAATACAGAATTCTGCCCTTGTATGCTCTTTAAAACAAGAAAAAAAGGGTCTGGGGCCTGGGGTCATTTCTATTTCTATTTGGGCTCCATTGAATAATAATATAATTCTCACTTCGTTATATACTGTGCTGACAAGCTGAGGCCCATGCCCAGTGTTTCAGTAAATAATTTGTAGTTATGAAATGTATTCTTCTAAATCATTCACATACATGCAAATGAACCAATATATATATTGTTTTCAATTTCAGTGGAGTGCGTTCACCTCCTTTATTCTCGCTCATGATCTTTCTTTTGTGTATTCATGTATCACTCAATCACCCATTTGCTAGACCCTAGTATGTAAGAACAGTCTGTAAGTATAATTTAATCACCCCATCTCTCATCATTATTTACATCATTCGTCAACTTTTCACAAATCACTGACGATTATGACCAATATTGATGCATTGCCATTAACTGTTTAAACCAACTTTGTTTGAATATAATTAGAACCCATTACCGATACATAAAGCTGCATCCCCAACTATTAAGACAATTAAAATCTTACCAAATTTAATCATATTATGACTTACAGGACTGTATTTGTCAATATTCTGCTGAGCACTGTTATATGTTTATATAAGAATTTGAAGTCGAATCGGCCGAGAGAAAATTGCTACCGGCGAGTGATAATAAGTGTTATCATCGCAGGAAAGGATTCCGGTGGGTCCTTCAAATACGAATGTGGACCTTTTAGAAGCCCTGTAGCAAAAGCAACTAGTCATAATCCTCCAAGATTCTGCTCAAATGACTTTTAGATGGGTTGGAACAGAACTTAGAAACTATTTACGTTTGCACCGACGATAGCTGAGAGTGCAGCTTTAATATAACTTATAATCAGCGTAAGGCAAAACCCGTTCTTATGAACGAGATTGCTTTATATTATATTACCTGAATAAAAATATTGCAAAACAAGAATGTGATGCGTTTCAGGATAATGAGTTACAAGTCGCAAAAAATGATATTATTCAAAGTGAATTATTCACAAGATCTCCTTGTTGGAAGTCTCTCATTCTTGGAAGGTTGAGTGGATGTGGATACATGCCCCAAATTCCAGGACTGTGGATCAAATATAGATATCCTTGCATTTCAAAGATCAGCCTAGTATGGAGTGTATTTAGCTACTTTACCACCCAGAACTATTGCAAACTTTTTTTCAAACATAAACATAGCAAACATTAAATTTAGAAACACTTCTTAGATGTCCTTCCTGTTTACCTTCATTAGAATCGGCTTGATCTCATCTTTTCAAATGTGATGATTTCTCAAAATCCATTCTTAGCGACTTGTGACTCATTTTCTTAAACAAATAATAAAGAATAGTTATCAGTACATCAGTTCAATGTCTTTGCCTTAGAAGTTAAGTTACTTCGTTTAAGTTGCCATACTTATTCATTTATTTATTTTCCACTTATTCTTTATTATACCACTGTGACGTACATCTCTCTCTCTCTCTCTCTTCCATACATTAAGGTTCAAAGGCAGGTTTTATCAAAATGAAGTTCTAAGCTCGCCCTAAAACGGGCGACTCATTGGACAAATAAAATTCAAGAAAATCACGCTTTACGTCTGCTTGAGTGTTCACTTCTACCATCCGAAGGTTTTATTAAAGTTATACAAAATCTGAACCTACTTGTATCAGGGACCCTCCTTGCCCAATTTTAAAACTAAACTAAACTTTTCTTATCCCTACACTCCTTATTCTGTCTTGTGAGTGTATGAAAGTGTAAGTGTAGGAGTAAGTGTAGGAGTTAAGATGGGGTAAAGAATAGTATACCACCCACTCCTCCTCTCCTCGTCCCTACCAAAAGTCTTTATTCAGCATATTATAATCCTAGTACTTCTTCAAGTACCCTATTCGAAGTATGATATAAATCCCTTCTTTGATGTTGAGTCCCAGGGTATCATAACATAAACCTGGTAACTCTACCTACAGCTACGTACCTTGCTCGCCCATGGTTAATGTGTAGGATGAAACAGAAAAAGATGACCTGGGTGGAGGTGAAAAACCTACCCCGAATAACGTTATAAATGGTTGTTCAGTCGTACATTCCAGATCACCATATTGTATATAGGCCAGTATGAATAAAGGACTTTTAGAAAACAATAAAATCCTAATAACATCAATGCATTAACGATTATACAGATTAATCAAATTTACACTGACATTGACACACCTATCCTCGCTCATGTGACATAACTCAATATGATTTCAGACTTTGAGTTCAGCGGTGAGTCTCTTCGGCACCTCACGCCAATCCGGACAGTAAAACTAGTAAAGCGTTCGTTGATTTGTATTGCTCTGTACAATTTACAACCTATAGTTTCATGACTCGTGGTGGGTTGGGTCCTCCCTTTAGATGCTTTTTCTAGATTGCTGTCACACCAGTTTCCTCAGAGATTCGGTTTCCATCCGTCCCTTCTCGTGTCATGCCACACACAGGCCGCACTTTCATCGTCACCTGTATCTCTCTCCACCATTATCTCCCTTACTGGCATTTTGCCAATGTTTAGGTCACGTGGGGGCAGGACTAGTGGCGCCCTCAGACGCCTGTCAGCATAAACACAGTGCGTCTGGTATCTAGTTCTGTGTCAACTACAGGAAGGGTCGATAGGTGGCGGTCTCATTCCATTGGTACATGAAAGCTTTAGTAGCCATCAGGATGTCTGCCAATGGTGCAAGAGACAAGAATCTGCATCATTGCTATTAATTTTGATGTCTGACGCCCTAGTTTTATTTCTAAACGGTTCTTGTTAAATCAATAGATGAAATAAACGATTGCACACCACATAGGTTACGCGGCTTGATGGCTTACACAATGGTCGCACATGATAGCTTCGATAGAAAATAAATGTTGTCGAAAGCAATCGAGGATGGCCATTTTATGTCGAATAACATCTGATAGTAGAGGACCTACCCTTGTTCTAGCACTCACTAAACGCCCATGGAAGAAATATTCAGTCACAATCGTGTCGTGTGTAATGGACATTTTGGTACGTGCATTGTCACCGGCCAGTTCTATTATAAACGTAATACTTTCAATTTCCAATTCATGTGCGGTAAGAATCAGGAATGATGTAGCTAGTGTGACTTAGTACTTGCTATAGCTAGTTGCCTTGGTACTTAAAATTAGTATTCCTTAGCGTAACTAACTGATTAAGATTAAGATTAAGATGTTTTTTATTTGTCATCCTCATATAAGCTCACAACTACTACTGTACCTGTACAGACAAATAAAGACAAATAAAAAACATCTTAATCTTAATCTTAATATTTGCCTATATATTTCCTCTTACTCTCAATGCAATGCGCTTTATATATCCCTATTTCTCCTCTCTCATGCTCCCTCAATGCCCTTTCATGCAACTCCTAAACCTCCTTTACCTTCCCTTCTATCTCTCTATCCCTCACCTCTCCGTGCACCCTCTCTCTACCCTTGCTTGCTTCCCTTCGCTCCCAATTCCGCCCTTCTGTCTATTCCCGGTCTCCTACCTGTTCCTGTCACTAACAATCCATTCCCCCTCTTCTCACCCCTCCCTCACTGGCCTTACCTGTCACTTCCTTTAACTCTCTCCTCCTCATTTTATCGGCCCCCTCCAACCTCTCGCTTTTCAGGCTTACTTGGTCTGCTTCCACTTTCTCCGACTTCTCGTTCCTCTGCCTCTCCACCCACCACCTATATCTCCAGCCAATAGATAATCCAGGAACAAAAAGGGGATCAGACAAGGATACCAGTGAGAAGGAGAAAAAGAGGCGAAAGCTAGTATTTCTTAAAAACCAAGACATATGAAAGGGCAAGAGTGAACTGTGTATAATATATATTGATGGCGAAAGGATTTGTCTGAATTTCCGGTGCCAGACAAAAATATGAGATTCCCTATACTACTCATATGCTGTTTATGTAAGTAGTGTAGGAAGAGTGGTGAGATGGTCGGGGTACAATCCTAACTTGAACATACATACATACATCAACGATACAAATAGAAAAGAATTTGCAATTGTTTTATATTGAATAATTGTACAGATCGATTACATGGTAATCTATTACTCTTGCGGAATCGATGAATAGATGTTGCTCAACTGTTTTGATACGATATTTACATACACCAACCTATTCACGTTAATGTAAGGTACGTAGAAATATGGAAAAAAACTCTCATGTCCTTAGTATCACCCTAAGATTCATTATTAGAATCAATAGTTGATTTAAGATAAGGAGAATCTTAATGCCAGGTTTATACCAGGCTTTTACCAGGTTTATACTCTATGTGACATGTTTGTTTGCATTCCGTCCGGATGGACTGTTTTCCTAAGAAGATCAATTGCGTTACCAAGATAGATGTTACAGAGAAAAGGCTTTAACTCCAGCTAAGATGGTATTGATTGTCCGATCACTCTACCTAAGGCTTCTCTTTACAAGGACGACTGGCTTAAATGTTAAATTCGCAAACGCGCCTCAACCTCAACAAGCCGCGTCAGGTGGAAGTATTTAGGCACTTTTTATTATAACGGACAATCATCCGTACGTGCGTTTTATCACGAATTGATAAAGCCCCAAAATAGTGACTTAGGCACTAATTAGCACTTCAAACATATCACAGTTGAATGTTGCACTCGCGTTGTTTTGTTGTAATCTGGTATTGAATATTAACAATTAAATAAACATTTCTACCCACCATGGTCAGGTACGTAGTCCCCGAATTCCCTTTCTTATCTCATAAAAAAAGCCCCTCGTGTTTTATAAGAGTAAATGCCAAAAATACATTTTCCTGTAACATTAATGCTCCTGGGTATGGATTACTGACATAATGATCTAGCGAATGGTTGACATTCAAGCAAACTTTCTCCAAACCATGAGTGCCACTTTAAACCTTGGAGCCATATTTGAGATGTTCTTCCCACTAAGGAGAAACAAAATATATTTCTGTTTGACACAATATTTATTTGTCCGATCATCCTATCAGTCAAGTGAATGATATGCCGCACATTAATTAGGAACTTTTAAGAAAAGTATATATTGGAAATATGTAATCAAACAATCAGGAGGGACTGAAATGGAACTGTGCAAACGAAATGAGCAGTGAACCTCCGACTCCTTCAAACGAGCTAAATGGAATTTATCTCTCCTTGGATTGTTTTTTCCCATTATCAGTGGAACATCTACAGCTCCTTTATTCCTCGTGTCTCAATGTCTATGAACTGGTCAATGAACAGCAGTATTCGTCCTTGTATTAAATTACACCAAAATAAAGTCGCAGATTCACATGTAAGCCAGGATACTCAACATATATCTGATCTAACAATCTCAATTCAGGCAGGAACCTATTTTTCTCCTTCCTGCATCTTGCGCGACAGTTCTTGCTTTCACATGCAAATTATCTATCATACCGTATTGGCCGCGATGCTGCAAGGGCGCTCGTGATATTTTCTCTGCAATCACAAGGTAGATAAAATGTTGATGGAGAGAGAAAAGAGAAATGTAAAAATACAGACGCATGTATGGCGATTTTCACTTATGGGTATTATAAATGAATTATTCATATGAGGACCCGGAAGATCCTCATTTCCCGGGTTCAGTCTCCAACCTATGTTGTGGATAAGAGGACATTCACATGAATAATTAAGTACAACTAGCCCACGAGCAATATTGCCCTAATTCTTCTTTTTTCCACTGCCATGACCTGGTAGGGACGCCGTGGCCTGAATGAAAAGATGGTGTCATTCCCAGATTCTGTCCTGAATACCGATGAAACTCAGAGGCAAGCCCTAAAGATTTTAAATTGTTATCATGTACATACTTACATTTCTTTGGATCAAGTTTAACCATGTTTTACCCCATGTAGTTGAAATGTGGATGTTTATGTTTACTGAGGAAATTTTAGAATTCATACGGAAAACTCTATATTACAGTACTACTACTTTATCTGCAATAGGTTTGTCATGATTTCGACCGAACGCTGAGAGATGGCTTTTAAATTAATATTTATCTTAATAGGTATTTGAATTTCACCATGCATGAGTGAACATTATTCAATATTTCCTGATTACATTCCTCACTATTCTTCTTAGTATCATTATGTTCAGCTCTGACTGAGAATAATGTATCATTGAATAGTGTTTGGCCCGCTAAAAATAATTTTTAATACAAAACAAGACCTTAAATGTTTTGCTTCAAAAAGTTGAAATGAGAGGTGAAAAAGTTGTGAAGATAGTCAGCAACATCTGGGCCATTTACAAACCCCACACGGGGACAGTGTATGCTCAGTTTAAATAAAGACTTAAAAACTCTGGTGAACTAAGGCTGGTGGACTACACGGTTTTATTTGGCACTGCGAGTGATCGCACCACCAACCTGACAACCGACTTGTCGCCATTGGACAACGATTCACAGTTATTCGTTATCCCACTCAGGTAGGCTCTGCTAGCACGCCATGCGCTAAATTGTTGAATTTCAATCTCCAAATGAGTGGAGTGTGGAAGTGATGTATGCATGTATGAATATGTATAACAGCATTCTTAAATAAAGATGAATATTCGAACAGACTGGCACAGATTGCTCGGGGAGGGGAAGTGATACACGTGTCATCACAAACATTTTAAATAACCCTAGCAAAATGTGATACACACGTTTACCAGTCATACACACCGACATATCCAGTAGGCCTAAAGGTCATGAGGGGTATTTAGTAGTCTTTATGCAATATATTCACATTCTTCTGCAGCTTTATATTTTCCTCTTGAAAACAACATAAGAGCATAGGGCCAAAATGTAACTGTGATTTTTGTACATACCTTTTTGTGAAATGAACCTTTGACTCCAGTAAATACTAGCCTGCTAACCATAGCAAAAACATATTTCGTACATTTACGATTTCCTGCTAAGTGCATTTTTTGTGAGACCCTTATAAACGTCTGTTGATGTTACCTTCTTCATCATCAATCCAGATTAACTCATGATTAAACCAGATTATTGCATCAATGACGTCACGTCCACGCTATAAAATAAGATCTATGGATAATTAATGTATAGTTAACTAAATGAACATTGTACTTCCCTTGTCTCGATCAGATGGGATGCTGACCATGGGGGTCCTCCACTATAACTTTCCTACTCGCAGATTTTTGACGACGTGACATCACTCGCATCCGTAGAGATGGGAGTACCATGAACTTTGGTTGTAAACTGCTTCATTTAGGAGCCGACTATTTGATATATTCGCATATAAGTGAGTCTGTAGAAGTCATTGCAAGTTACGTCGCTGAGTACCTCGAGTATTCGCCAAGTTACGTTAATAAATTCTTTATTTCCAAAGATCTTACATGGACATAAAGGGTATGAGCTTACCCGGGGATCTTTTCCAGCCTATGCCTTCTTCTTAACCTCAATAATAATGAATTCTTTGTTTTGCTAAGACAATATATGTACAAACAGAACAAAACAGGTAGTACACGTCAGATTTTAAATCTGGTCTTCCAGTGCAAGCCTCTAGACTACTATAGTTGACTATTTATTTTTAGTTGGGAATGGGGGTTGGTGAGGGTTTCTATTGGGAGTGTTCTGGCATCACAAGTAGAACCATTTCTGGCACAATCAAGGTACATCAAGTACATGTATTCCTTTAATGCTGGTCCATTTTTTCCTATCCCCCTACACTTTGCGGTACATTCACAGCAAAACGTTTAGATCCCTCTCTCTATTTGTTTTAATATTGCTGGAGAATTTTATACTCCAAGGCCATCTTTTTCATTTCTGCATTTCTGCCCAAGATGAAATATGCTTCTCCGAATTCATTCTTTTTCTCAGGTCTGGTCAGAGAAAAAAATGTTTGTCATTGCCAATATTTCCCTTAGTTTCTCGTTAATTCCCTCTCAATGTCTCGCTCATTCTCTGAAAAGAAAGCATTTCTGTTTGCCGTGCATATTAAAGCATCACAATTTAAACGGTTGTGAAATCAATGGGAAGCACCATGAAAGTAACCTACCTCAGATCAATCTAACGTTAGGATGATTTGGGGCTATAGTTGCCCGCTGAACTTATGGAAGTTCCTAAATTGACTAAATAGATTAATGCCCTCATACATTAACAACCAGGGCCCTTTTCCTGTTCTCATTCATTAATCCTATAGTAACTTCTCCACTAGAGCTTGGTTGCTACTTGTGAGTGCTCCCAGCTGACCTAGTACTTGGAGAGTATAAATAGAAAATAAAAATATTTGCCATTTTTATTGCCAGAATCAAGCACAGGTCAACTCCACTTTAACGACTGAGTTAAGACTAGCAGGAGTCTGTGAGCGGAGTGGAAGACCCACAATATACTGACTGTATTATTACTAAGTATTACTGAATCCTGTTTTGTGAATTTCATGATTGAAGGTTTACTATATAGATATTGATAGTTTACAGTATAGGCCAAACGGACCACATACACCTGATTAAACCATTGCAATACGTGCCTAGATAGAATTGACTATCATACACAGGTAATTTCATGTTAGGATGCATACTGTTTGAGACAATATGGCTATAGTTCTTTGAATGTGAGAACTACTGAGTTATGTCCTGTTAGGATGTCATAAACAGTACTTGTTGCCACTTACTATTACTCCTCATGTCTTACTGTCAGTAGTAGGGATTTTCAGCTAGTCTAACCTATACCTAAACATAAACGTATCCGTTTCTCTGATATTCCAACACACGTTAAAGGGAAGAAGTGTTCAGCTAAACATGGCGGGAAAACGTAATGTAACATTTCAAGAAAAATGTTTCATCACACAATTTTATACATGAAAATGCGACGTAAATCACAAAAAAGAAAATGTATATACATGTATGTATATTTCATTCAATATTATAACCCTATACACTATAATGTACCTACTGGTGATGGCTGATTGCTAATGTTTCGACATGTCTTGTGTTAGAAAAGGGGAGAAGGAAATGCTGGACCCGCAGAGAGATTTCCTGCCTCCACTCTTTATAGGGTTTCGTGGCTAGTAGTTTCATCATTCAGTCCTAACACTCTCAGCAGCTCTGCTGGCTCTAGCCAGTTCAAGGTGGATAGAGATTCCTCATGAGATATCTCAAAAAGAATATTCACTCCCTTTTTTCAACACAGAAACAGATAGAAAGATGAATAGAGAAGTGTTGAAGAACAAAGGGGCACGTACAGGGATATTCACAAAAATGAATAAGATGTGTATTTCAGTTCGTACATTAGAAAGACATAAATCCATCAGTGATATGACCCACGAATGGTGAATTCTCACTACAATTCCTCATATTATATAATGTATTTTCCCAAACGGGCCATGGCTTCATATGGACTGAGATTATCTACATTCGATATCAAGGTGGTATTTCATATGAGGATAGCTTCGGAGTACTCTTGGCTGCCAGCCCCTTCATTCATTCATTCAATGGAGAAAATTCCACATCTCAGCAACTGGTAGGATACAGCTGATTTTTATGCCCCTGAGCACGAGTTAGAGGTCAGCAAGCTAGTTGCTATCTGATTTCAATTTAGGACTATGGACACTTGCCGACCTGGATATTGAGTGGTAGGCCTAGCATGCATGGGAGTTGGGAGTCTCTAGCATGCCAACCCCTAGTTATACTGGGAAGCATTACCCTAAATAAAGTATATAAATAGATTGTATTTAATTTTGTCAATATTTGAGATATGAGAGAATATATTTAACATGAGACTGCCTTGATAGTCGTCAGATATCAAATATTTCTCGGTTGTCATCGGAGAACAGGAATCCTGCTCAGGTTACCCTTCCCCAAATAACCCATCTATCTCCATGTGGTTCTTATATCAGAAGGCCGTAGGCGCCGTTCATAGGTGGGTCAGGTTTCATGAAGCTTTATTGTAGGTGATCCAAATCACTCACATAAGGTCTCGGTCAAGTTGGTATAATAAAGACGAAAGGTCAACTCTCAGCAAAAGGACTGGGTTGGTAAGGAAATGCGCCAGGGTTGGAATTACTAAGGGAAAGATGTAAATTAGCACTTGATGTGAACCAGTGATGTGGCAATAAAGGCATTCATTTTACTTAAGGAAAAGTCAGAATATCTTCTGTCTAATAATCCTGGTTTTTATCAATGTGTAGAAGGGCAATAAATGATAAATATAATGATATTATTATAAAATATAATTTTAGAGCACATGGAAGTATGTATTTGGGGTTTATATAATGTACAGGAAGCAAAGAGCCACTATCTCTATTCAGAATCTATACCTGCTAACGTTAGAACACCGTAGTTCGTTTCAATACCCTTTCCAGATCCAATTAAAAGGATAAATCCTACTTCTATGTGTAATTCAATTAGTCTAGTTGGAATTAATATCTATATAATTATATATAGTTGAAATATTTAAGTCTGATTTTTTAATGAACTTTCTGAAAACTGCAAATTGGATGACGATATATTACCATATTCATCCACATAATAATTACTGACGATTGGTGCAATATTTCCATGCCTCTCAATGTTATAGCATTGTTATTTAAAAGCCAAATGCATGCCAGGGAAGACGAAGGACAATGTTTCATATATGCCATATCTACCATATGTACAGGCCTGCATGCACAGGAATATATTCCGCCATACATGTATACACGTAATACTCATATTATTCTCACATTATATATATAAGGGATATCTCAAGGAGTTCATGTACATCACATCTTTCAACTCTTTATTTCTTCAAAGGTCGATGTGAGGTACAGACAGATTTCAGGCAGTTATACAGCTTTGTGTCTTGGACACCTCAAGAAATCTTCAAAATGGATTCCTACTGATGTATTAAAGGAGAGGCGCATTATTTATAGTGCCCCTAAAAGATTCCACCCAGTGCTTCCGGTTCTTTGGATCGTTTGTTTCTTCACAAATTTTTCGAATAGCCCGAACTGTTATAGATATTGTCAAATTACTCTGTAATGATGGACAATTCTGTGTAACTATATGGTTACACCACTAGTCAGAACGCCATTTAGACTTACACAGGGCTGTCCCCAATTCCCTGTTTATCTATATTAGCCGCAGAAATATGAGCTCTTGAAATAAGAAATAATAAGGGAATTCAAGGAATGAAGATAGGGAAAATCAAGACGATGGCACTTCCTTATGTAAATGACATCACCAACCTATCTGCGGATTTGAAGTCAATGACTGGTATGATTGAGGAGGATAATCAATTTCCCTCTTTGTCTCTTTATCAGGTCTCCCTTTAAACTCGACGAAATGTATCGGAGTTTTGGGAGGTATTCCAAATTTTGTCTTCTCATCGGCCATTACCAATCTGGGTTTTAAAATATCTTACGTTTCCAAGTTTAAGGTAACTAGAGAAAATGTTTTAATGAATGATAAATAATGAAACAACGATTTTTTGGAAATGACGAGTGCGAGTGCAAAGGTTCTAGGTGATTAAAACGCGTAGGGACAGCCCTACTTATTTGCAAATTAAACCTCAACTTACAGAAATCTACAGGAGTTACGTATTTACTCGGAGCATCAACTACTTAGTATCATTAGGTGATTACAATATATTTACCATAAAATGTATTGTTAAAATTAAAGTATTAGTTTAATAGGATGAGAGAACCATGAAGCCGTAATTATTATTCATGGTTACTTATAAAATATTCGTAGAATTCGTAATTACTTATAATCATTAATTGTTATTAATTACTGTCCAGATATTATTATTTTACTTGTTTTATTCAAAAAGTACAAGAACTGGGAAATCTATGCATTGTTTGTTCTAAGGCCTACTCTTATTGAATCCATATATCAAAGGCGTATTTACTGAGCTAGGAATAGCTTAATTATGATTCCTATATACAAAGTTGTCAAGTTGAGAAGGTTGGATATAATGGATGAGACTAAGTCCTTTCCCCACAAATAAGATTATGATGAGCAATAAGGAGAACAACAATTAGATATTTAGATTTGACACAGAAATCAAATATATGACATACATCTAAGTCTGAAATTGTCAAATCATTCGTATCTCGGCAGTGGAATTTATGCCATCCTTCCTTTATGTATGCTTTTTATACAAGGTACAAAGGGGAGCCTTGCTGTCTCGCACAGAGAATTCTGCCTATATTGTACTTCAAGAAAATAAATCATAGAGATGTCATTTTGTAGGCACGAATATGACCATGTATGCGACAAGGCAAACAGGCAATATGAATCCTAGGGAAATTGAGGGATTATTTGAATGGTATTGCCCTCGTATCTCAATTCCCCAGCAGGAATTAGTATTGGATGTCTTCATTTCAATTGCTTAGGCAGAGAAGGAGTATCAAATGGTTATTTTATCAAGGACATTTGGAATGGAATTGAAATGCTATAGGTTTCCATCTTATCTTATGAAAAATGAGCAGTTATCATATTCAGTGCATACATGGTATATTAAGCAGGGCTGTTTTGGCGGACTATCTATGTTAGACGGCAAATAATATTGATGTGTCCTTATTAAAACATCTCCAAAGCCAATCTGTAATTCAACTTTTAAAATAAACTAGAAACGTATTGCTACGTTGAGTTATTTTGCGCAATGAAACGTATAATTAGCAAAGGCCTCAAACATACTCTGACCTGCTTTGCATGACCAGGTGATATAACGTTACTATTTGTAGGCAATATACACCAGACTAGGGGTGTAAACTTGTATGGTACTGTGGTTTATAAACATTTAGCCACTGCTATTTAGGGTCCTTGGGATATAACCACCTTAATCAGAGACTAACAAGATTATTAACCTCCATTCTGGGCCTGCTGGTGCACTGTTTGTTTGCCAGCAGCCCCACAATATGGGTCATTAATCCTTTATGAGTTCATAGCCAGAGGAACACTTGGGGTTCAAATCCAGCAGTGCACTAATAGCTTAACAAAGGCCAGCCATATATCAGTGCCTAGGGTGATATGTACTTTAATAACCTGTTGCTCCTTCGAAAGAAGTAATGTATAACACCTATTATCTCGCTTCCTTTCTTTCTTCCTTTAATTAGGTATTTTCTTGTTACGGTCTGGAGTACTTTCCCGACTCACTCAGTTCTCTGCACAAGGGCATACATACACATCATGGTATGTCAAAAGGTACTTGAGAGACAACTACCATGACCATGGCATGGCAAAGGTCAGAAAGATTTGAGACTCCATGAAGGTTATAACAACAAAATGAACAAAGATGTCAGAATAAGGACTCAATTAAGCCATAATCCAAATAAACCAGATGTTCTGACAGACCAAGAAGAAATGCCATGGAGAAAAGGACGGCTGAAATATCACCCACAAAGATCACTGGTATAATAAGTAGCAGCTAACAAAGGGATTTAGCCTTAGAGGCTTTGACAGAGCCAGATAATAAAGATTGGGAGCAAGGATGGAAATTATGTACACGTGAAGCAGCTTACATGTACACAATTACAAAAAGTAGGGAAGTCTATTCTTAACAACGACGTTTCGCCAAATCTAATAATGTAACTGGGTGACCTAAAGAATATTCAAGCTGTGTACAGATGTGGTAGTAAAGCGCAGCATAAAACATAAATTTGTTGTCTCTAACGTCTCCATTCAGATTCGACAACTACATTGATAAAATACCTTATCGAAATACTGAGCTTTCTTCTGTAGAGGTTACCATCAAGGTGATACACTCATCTTATTCTCCAACGAAGTGAAATTCGATGCTTAGAGAATCAGCTGCTGAATCATAATTATTGTTCTTTACTGTTTGACTTCGGGGAAAATACATCAGATGCAGAGTAATAGATAAGCCAGAATCCTGTTTGTTCTGTTGTGTCACTGTTCATCTATCATCATTTGCATTGACGGTGAGCTAGGGATTCAAAATGATATTTCAACAAAGAAGTGTCAATAGAAACTGATTAAATTCAAACTTAAATGAAGTGGAATGTACGTGTTGGGGTAAAACTATTGTGGATCTGTTTATGCATGTAATAGGAATGATAAAGTAAATTTTGTTTCTAATTAAACTAATGTCCACGTAAATTGTACGTGAATGGATTAACATAAAATAGTTAAACTGCAAAAGAATTATCAGAGCACACAATAATACTAACCACTTTTAAAACGTGACATGGGAAGTAAAGACACTTATATCTGTGCCTCACATTGCACAAATATATGAAGTGGTAAGAACTTAAACCTACTTCCCACTTCTAAGTATGTAGCCTTTATACTAAGATAGGGTTTTATTAGAGACATATGACACGTTTGAAGTATTTATAATTTGGTGTAAGAGGAAATGGAAAGGGCATTCAAGTCAATTCAGTTCAAAGTATGGTTTATTCATACGTGATGGAGGTGTACAAAAAGGAGATACCCATCAGAAAGTAAATGTGAAGTCTTCCAATATGTTTCTGACTACTTCGATATAGAAAAAGAAATTTTGATTTAAATTTCATAGGCCGAAAAACAATTTTGAAAAGGATCTAATGTTAAAGTGACATTCTAAATTGCTGTACTGTTGTGTTCCATAAGGTCTAAATGTTAAATATCCTTTGCTGCAGAAAATCTGAAATCGATGCATCATGCAGGGACAAAATATGCGGATTATGAAACTTACAAATACAGAAAGACAAATCGACTTACACTTGCAAGAAATGATTAGCAGTATATATACGTATAGTTATCAAATGAATGGAATCGTACTCCATCTCGTTAATAAAGTACATTATATCATCTTCTCATCCTCATCTCCTATTTTCTATCACACATCACCATCACTAACATTTATATAAAAGGTAAGTATTGTCAACTGATAACCTGAAAAGAGGGAAGATTTTATTAGAATCTTGATTATAAAAGGCATAAAAGGCATAAACTAAATGTCAAATACTGGTATTTTACTGGTCTTTAATGTTTTTTTTTGTGCTTGCCCATCTTTTAGTCATTCTTCTCCTCGAAAGTACCTGCCGATATATAGGAGGCCTGGCCCGAATGGAGAAGTATATCAAACTGATGATGTGATGATGACAGTTCATGCATATAATTCGATATAAATCCTTAGTTACAGTCCAACTGATGCTTCATAATATTATTGTCTATTGATATAAATAATAATGTATGTTATATTATCTTCCTGTTTTTATCTTCATATGGCTATGTATATAACCAAATGGAATACAGTTTCAATATAATTATGTATAAATATGCGAGAGGGAAAATTGTAGTTTTACATATGACAGTGTATAATTATATTTTCTCCATCCCCTTCGCCACGGATATAGATTGACATAAGGAAACCCATTTTTAAGAGCGCATCTGCTCGATAGGTGCCCGCCATGTAGGGTGAATGTAGGTTAGGACTCAGTGGGATTCTTATGGACCTATTTAAATAGGTCATCGTTTGGAACTAATAAATGTATACAGCATTAGCCCTTCAGAATCCGTTATACCCTGGATACAAAGAAGATGTAATAGGAACAATCCCCGAGGGGCGGGTCTGTCATTATTTCTAGGGAAAGGTAGAATGAAGGTATGCATACTTGATAGGAATTATCTGAATAGACAAGTGAAAGGGATTACAGATTGTAAATGTTCTATTATACAAACTGAAGGACTACTAGGTTAAAATGATCGTATATAATGTATGACGATGACTGGCACTGTGACTAAATTGATAGCAGGATAAGATCGAAGCTTGCAAGACAACCCTAGATAGAACACCCCATAAGTCTTTGTAAAAGCAATCTGCAGTCCAATTAAAGCTACTTAGTTGAGTGATCGTTGAATAGATGTGATATCATGACTACCTAAGCTCATGTATCATCAGTTATGGGACGTTTACCTTCCATTTAATTATATTTGCTTCAGGGACGCTGAAGTAAAGTGTGTTAGATTCTAATATATGTATCTGAAAGACACCCCTGAGAACTTGTACCTTAGGTGATCATCGGTTTATAAAAGGCAAGAGCTACCATTCATAAGTCATGATAGGTACATACGACTCCTTAACCTGTAGTGTGATCAAGGACCCTTTCTACTGCGATCAAAAGATAAAGATTTCCTACTTGTTATTCTTTTCTTTACCTACGCACCTTTAAGTCATTTGACTTACATTTTGGATGATTATTTCACCCTATTATTTCTGCTGTACATAAGGTTTCATAGCGGTCCATATAGTTTATCTTACGAGGACCTGCCGTAATTCTGTTTTCTCTCGCCTGAGTAGACCTCAAATTTCACCGATTCGACTTCAAATTCTTGCATGAACTGATAACAACAGCAGAGCATTGATGACGCCAGTTAAACCAAGTCTACATTTAAGTCTGTTTTAAACTCGTTGGTCAAACACTAAGCTAATTCGTACATATTTGTTTTTCTCGTAATAGCAGAACATGCAGATGTAAATATGATGGATATTGCTATTTATAGTTGTCATTTCTGGAAGTGTAAACAAATAGAGAGAATGGAACGAGGGGCTAGTAATTAGGCTAATAATGACGTGTCATTATAGGGCATTGAATGGGTGGCGCCACCTTCACGACTTAGAACTGAACTCTGGGCCAAAGTCTGTCAGACACGCCACTTGGACCTTCGCTCGCACCCTAGTCAGAAGCGAAATCCTTGTTGTGATAACCTCCGCTATGCCTCCCAAACCTACCGCTACCACTAAGGCCGCTAAAAAGGCAGAGAAGGCTGAGAAACTAAGGCAGCAGGAGGAAGAAAGGCTTCTTAAACAGACTCAAATAATAGTCGACGACCGTAAAGACGAGGAGGAAACTTATGAAGAACAAGACTTCACGCCAGAGGAGAGGGCCGAGCACGCCAACATGGCGGAATCCGCGGACGAGCATGCTTTACGGGAATCTGCCGGCGGGGAAGATGATGTACCGCCTCAGACGCCCAACAAAGTATTGCCCAGACGTGGTTTACGTGCCAAACGAAAGACTATCGTTACTCCTAAAAGGCGTGGAAGGCCAAAGAACGCCCCAGTAGTTTGTGCTAATCCCATGCAGCAAATGTCGGATATGCTACAGCAGATTTGTACGACAGCCATTCAGACTGCGTCAGCCAGTGTCAGTCATCGTGACAGCTACACGAGGCAGCGGCAGTCACCGCCGGCGTCGCACCAAGTATACCGCACGCCTAAACGGTCCAGAGTGGATGTTTCACAAATTGACTTTGAGCAAACCCAAACTGAGGACTCGGACGATACTATAGTGACATTTAAACGCCCCCGGGAAAGGCAATTTACGAGAGAGAGCCACCGTCATCATCACGGACGGAGGAAGAAAAAGCATAGTGACTATAGTGACAGCCCGCCTCTACGCAGCCGGCACCCGGCATACTCTTATAGATCACGCCAGCCCGCAGACAGTTCGGAGGAGTCAGCTTCGGATAGTGACTCGCTCCCTTCTCCTCGTCGCTTAACAGCAAGACATCGCTCTTCGAAGGTTGTTAAGCGAGCCCTTGACGCACAGTACAGGTCCACAGGAAGACGAGGTAGGGTTGAAATTTTCAATGCGCCTGAAACTTCTCTACCGCCAGATATGGCGGCACGTATCAAAAAACAGAAGAGAGAGTTGTCCCTTGCTGAATATACATGCGGCTTCGCACGCATGACCATGAATAATGTAAGATACGGGTCGACATCGTGGTTTATGCTCCACCATCTCGCAACTCTAGCTGAGGATACAGCTCTCCGCACTTGGGATTCGGCGCATGCATGGTCTCAGGCGTGCCTGGATCTTATCCTGGAGGAGCAAAATGAGTGGTCCCACACTGATGTATTTAATGATTATCGTGTTAAAATGGCCTGGGACACACAAGGTGCAAAAAGCGTGGATGCTAATACGAAGGCAAACAACCAAGCAATCTGTAGAGACTTTAATTTTGACAACTGTGCCCACAAGAACAGCCACACGGATGGCAATACCAGGTTTCTACATGTGTGTGGTTATTGTTTTTTCGCAATGAAAGAGAGAGAGAATGCCCACGCCGTCAAGGATTGCCAAAATAAAAGAACAGCTCAAGCCAATTTACATAGCGGCGACGGCGCTGGCCGAAGGAATAACCAACCCTTTCACAAGAAACCAGCATCTCAGGCTTCAAAAAACTCTTAAACTCCTGTTCCATCATACAATCCCAAACGATCGGTGAGTTGACCAACTTTCAAGACAATCTAAACTGTGCAATTAACTCTGAATCGAATGAATATGTCGGCGTCAGATCATATGTGCCATGCCCCATCCAAGATGGCGGCGCCCATACTAGCGAGAGCGGGCAAGCCAACATGGCAGCCGCTTCTCGTGTAAAATCTCGTGTCCCACGCGATTCTCGCAAGGAACGAGAACACAACCAAAATGGCCGACATAAACACGAACAATCCGACAGAAGCTTTTCTGCCGTAGACAAATCTATCTCTAGAGTTAATATCAACAAAGTTGGGTCAATTCAAACCGTTAAAAATGTGAACAGGAGAAACAGTGAAGCAATCGATGGCGCAATGTGTAATTCTAATGACAATTTCGTACAATTCCAGGCAGAAACTCACGCCCACGACCGAGAACTTGACTTCAAAACACAAGCGAGTGACGGCGAACAAGCCACCAGAGAGGTGCCTACCTTTCTCCAAAATGTACAGTATCCACATTACGAACAGGTGTTTAATGAACAGGAACTAGTGACCAATGACTTAGACGTCTGTGAGTATGAATTAAATCAAACTTCACTCAACAAATGTGACAGTGATAGCCCACAGAACATTGCCTTTGATGCATATACAAACTGGCCTTACCCGGATCTCTATATGGACTCTAAAATGGCTGGCATTTATGAAAAGGTTAAAATCTACAATGTCCCCAACTATAAAGGTGCAAAAATACCACTCGAGTCGACGCTTAATATTGAAAAATGGTCAGACATTGCTACAGGACATAAAGGTGACAAAATGGTCTTAGAAGGCGTGAATTTTGGTTTTCCGATGCAATATGTCGGCGGGCCTCGCTACTATGCACAGTCAGTGGTGAATCATCCGTCAGCACAGCAGCATATGGCGCATGTTCGAGATTATGTAAAGGAAGAAATGGAACATAACGCCATATCCGGACCGTACAAACGGCCGCCTTTCACCCCATGGTTAAATGTCAGTCCCCTTATGACCCGTCCAAAATCTGATACAACCTCCAGAAGGATTATAGTGGACTATTCCTTCCCGGAGGGGGGCGTCAATGATAAAATATACAAAAATCGATACAATTGTGCGCCAGCATATCACCAACTACCCACTATAAATTGTGCAGTCGAGATTATTCGAAAAATGGGCGTGGCTCCTGCTATGGCTGTGATTGACTTGAGCCGCGCATATAGACACTTTCCTCTCTGCCCGTTAGACTGGCCGCTGACGGCAATCATGGTAGATGACGCCTATTACATCGATAAGGTGCTCCCCTTCGGGGCTCGTAGTTCTGCCTTTGTAATGCAGTCTGTGGCGGAGTTTATAGTGCGTGCTTTGCAGAAGAAAGGCGTAACAGCAAAGCAATATTTGGACGATTTACTTATAATCGGTGAATCTGTTGAGGTAGTAAAATGTCAAATGCAATTAACAATCGAACTTTTTACAGATTTAGGATTACAGGTCGCACGCAAAAAGCTCCAAGGCCCTAGCCACGCAGTAAGGTGGCTGGGAATTGACATTAATACAAAAGAAAATCGCCTCTCAATACCTCTTTCTAAACTTGCAGAAACAAGTTCCTGCTTGGCAAATACACTGCGTCAACACCAAATAACAACAAGCGCCATGCAATCTCTGGTTGGGAAGATTGCACACGTCGCCAAAATTATCACACCTGCACGCCTATTCATGCAACGACTTCTGGCTGGCCTCCGTGCAGCCGCAGGAGACAAGGTCACCATCTCCCCCTACATAAAGTCGGACTTGAAGTGGTTTCTAAAATACACAGAAGCCTTCAACGGAAAAGCCATAATTCCGCGTCAACAAGTAGTGGAACACATATGGGCTGACGCTTGTCTAAAGGGAGGGGGTGCTACCAACGGTCACCACGCCTATATGTACACATTCACGCCTGAAATGTTGTCAGAGAAATCCATCAACCACTTGGAGGCAATCAATTGCCTGGCAGCTGCTCGGTTCTTTACAAAAACCAGGCACGCCGGGGGCATAATAAGGATTCACTGTGACAATACTGCGGCGGTGTTTGCCTATAGAGATGGTAGAGCTAGAGACCCGACTCTGGGTGCTTGCGCCAGGGCGCTCTGGTATCATTCAATGAAATTCCAAGTCCGATATGAGTTTGTCCATGTCCCGGGCGTACAAATGGTCATCGCCGACGCACTCTCTCGGGCAGCTCTCTCTTCTGAAGAATTATTCAAAGCTAAAGACATTGCAAAAGAAAATGACATTTATATTTCCTGTGCTCGTGATAATATGTTCAACATTCATATGTTCTATTAGGCAGGCAACCTAGGCACCTCGTGGAAGCTGCTCAGGCCAGACAACGCCAAGCACATCGCCCGGGGACTGTCGCAAATAGGCATGCGGCCGTCAGGAAGTATATCGCGTTCTGCATAGCTGTGGGCCACAACTTCAAGCAACCTTTTCCGGAGCTAATATGTTGGTTCATTGAATATTTAGCTAAGTATACCAAAGTCCCTGCTACTATCATAAACACTATTACAGGCGTCAGGACGTTCTTCAAGCTGACGGGCTATGCCTCGGCATCTCTCTACCATCCGCGGGTCGCCTACGCCATAAGGGGCCTGCAACTGACGCTCAGGCATGTCCCAAAGCCGAAGCTTCCTGTCACGCCCCAGATTTTGAAGAAAATACTGTTGAATATACACCTCCTCGACTTTCCTACCCACATCAGAGTTGCTATCCTCGTCATGTATATGGGCATGTTGCGTCAGAGCAATCTCGCCCCCAGATCTGGTGCCATCTTTGACGCCACTAGACACCTGACGCGGGGAGACTGCAGAATAGCATCGGATGGCACATATATCTCCATAAAGTGGTCGAAATCAATGCAATCATCGCGCCAGGCCACGATCTTATTTGTCCCGACGACAGATGACCCGGTGTTCTGCCTCCGCAGAGCCCTTCTACGCCTCGACAAACAGGCGCCGACAAGAGAGTCGAGCTCCCCGCTACTACAATTCCCTAACGCCCGACACATGACCATTAACTATATAGTGACTCAATGGAAGCGCCTTCTTAAAGCTGCGCAACTTGATTCACGCCTTCTCTCCTTACACAGCCTTCGCCGAGGGTCGGCGTCATACGCTTACAACACTGCCGGAGCCTCTCTCCAAGATGTTAAATCTCACGGGACGTGGGCGTCCGACGCGGTGGCGTCGTATATACGCCCCTTCTCTTCCACAAGGACATCTGTCCATCACGCCCTCAAGCGACTCGCCTAGCGAATCCCCCTGGTTATCTCTTTTAATCTTCAACTATTTATTAACCAGCAATTTCAACAGACAATGTGATACTTATGTGATATAATACACCATTTATTTTATTCAACAAATGAAAATGTTCATCGCTGGATCTTTATAACCCTTTTACCCAAAATAATAAACAAAATGTATTTTAATTTACTCTTCGCCTCCTCATTTAATGAGGCTAATAATGACGTGTCATTATAGGGCATTGAATGGGTGGCGCCACCTTCACGACTTAGAACTGAACTCTGGGCCAAAGTCTGTCAGACACGCCACTTGGACCTTCGCTCGCACCCTAGTCAGAAGCGAAATCGCCCACCCTCCGCCCTAAATCTTTTACCAAAAGATTACACAAAAACTATCCCACGAAGGGTTATCTCTTTTAATCTTCAACTATTTATTAACCAGCAATTTCAACAGACAATGTGATACTTATGTGATATAATACACCATTTATTTTATTCAACAAATGAAAATGTTCATCGCTGGATCTTTATAACCCTTTTACCCAAAATAATAAACAAAATGTATTTTAATTTACTCTTCGCCTCCTCATTTAATGGAATATTTATTGAACGAGATTGCGTAGTTACTATTACTAGTACCAAGTTCCATTCACTATGTTATTATATGCCCCCTAGCATAGACACATATTGATATATTAACCTTTGTTTTTGGTTTTGAATCGTCATAAAGTATCTATAAGCTAAAAGAAACCCAATCCGAAATGTCATTGTACACGTACAATAAAAATATTTTCATTGCTCCCCACTTATCGCACCTCTCAAATGGAATGCGCATATAATAAAAGCATGGAACACACAGCAGTACAACCCCCCCCCTCCCCCTCCAATGGTAGACTCAGCAATGACGTCAGCAAAGGGATGTTTAATTTGATCCAAAAAGATTAAGATCTGACATCTCGCTAGATTAATCAATTATGGCCTGACATAGAACATTGGAAGTTAATTAAGATTGGGACATGCAAACAAGACTTTCCATTGACCGCAGGGTCAGAAGGAAGGTCCATGTAATTGAGGATCATCTGCCAACCGTAAGCATTGGTTAGAGTTGTGTCGGATACTGGAGGATGTGTACAGATAAGTGGATCGGAGAGAAGGGATGGCCAACACCTAACATTACTTTAATGGCTACTAAGTCGCTATGTGTCCAAATGGTGAACTCAAAATACATTAGTTATGAATATTAATAATAATATTGAGATAAAGGAAGACAATATGTTTTTAAGTCGATGACGGGCACGCTGCTAGACCCCTATGCGTCCGAGGCTTTCATGTAGATGTGCAATCTGGCTGATGCCATTCATTCCACCAGGAGTTCCATGGAATGGAACAGGAATTCTTGTCACTATAAGGAAGCTTAGTCGATGTTTGTCATAATCAGGGTTAGATGTTATCATCGACAAACATTCTATTCTCATAGCCTACCGTTATAGCTTTCAGACGAATTGTAGGACCTATCTATAAATTGTTTCCAGCCTTTTTAAACCAAGAATATGTATTACCCTATTAATTAGTGACACGAAAATCCCCACAGAATAATATTATAGTCCGGGGGCAGAACCCCATTTTTGGGGTGAACCTTGCGTTTTGGGTCATACCATGTTTTTTGATTGATTCTAGATCTCCGAAATCTCCTGATTCCAAATCTGCCGGGTGCCACTCTGTATCCCTTGAGGAAAATTAATTATCGACGTTTGAAAATAAAAAGTTAAAAATATTAAATTTAATCAATAAAAAAATAATTTCACCCTCAATATCCACTATAACTGCATACTGTTGATGAAACATAAACTTTGTAAGTGGAATCATATATAAAGAAAAATAGAGAATTCATCATGACCGCTAAAGGTCATATTCAAAGGTCAAAGGTCAAGGTCAAAGGTCTTTTTGAGGATTTTTTCACATAACTCTGAGGAAAATGCTCTGACATCTTAGGTCAATTAGAATTAATTTTAGGACACATTATTTCCTATCGATTGATACCAGTCACTTGATTCTACATTTAATAGTATTATTACAATAGCCTTTCAAAGTAATGAGACTATTTCATCTTTCAGCCAGAAAATGAGGTAGGCTCTTATTTATTGAACCACAGACACGTTTCTGTCGGAGATAAATATAGACATAAATATGTATAAAATGTTCTTAAAAGTATAATATGATCTTTCAATTGATATATTGTACATATTGTTGGCATTCAGGGGGGTAACTATTGCCTATAAGTAGAGCGGTGGCTCTCCCCCCCCTTTCCTGCCTCTCTCTCCTGCTGCCCCCCTCTCTTCTTCTCTCTATCATAGCTCTCTGACTACTGAGAAGCGTGTTGTCGCTCCTCTCCTCACTACCGACCAAGCCTCCATGGACTTGGCAGGGTGCCAGGGGGAGGGGGAGGACAATCGGGTGGGCCAAGGGAGCAGGTCAAACCCCCTCCCCCCCCGACCACGTGCCTAGGTTATTTTCTGTATCTCCTCGTAATTCTGTAAGTGTTAGAGATTGTATGATTGTTAGACTATCCGTGCCACGGATTGCATGTTTAATGAGAGTTGCTTGAGTATAAGAGTAGCCCGTCTCCACGTGTAGAGAGACGCTGGAGCTACTGCGCGCTGTCAAGACCTCGGAGTGAGATTACACTGGCGAAGATGCGGCGAATAAAGGATTACTTAGCATCACTACCTGCTTTGGTCGTTACTTAACCCGCCTCGCGCTGGCCTAACAGGCTTTCACTGGACGCTGGGGTGGAGAGAGAAAGGGGACCAGGGGCATATTGGGGCTGGCTATGGCTTCTGCATTATCGGACGCTACCACATCCAGAGAAGCAGTAGTGCACCCAGTATCAATTACTATCCATCCGGAAAGAGTGATTGGCTCCTCTGATCCAAGCTCTCCCGATAACGCAACTGATGCTTTCAATATATAGATTATATAGATATATTGTCTCTCTGAATAAAACCAAACCTTTCATTATTGGTTATTATTGTATAGGCTGATATATAAGATCGTATGCCCGGCCCTGAATATAAGCCTGAGTGTAAAACTGTGTGTTTGATTTGTGAGATAGATGTCAGAAGAATTATTCAAGAATATAATTAACCCTAAACTATATATTGAATCGTTATTTGCAAGGAAGTATGTGAGTCAGTGTACAGACTAATGAAAACATTCCCTGTTTCCCCACAGAATATACACCAGTCTACAAATATGAATTGCCATGTATCATACATGATATGATAGGATAAGTGTTTATCTTCCCCATCATGTATTTAGATCATTCATAGAAGGAATAGCATTGTTGAAAATATTCTCAATCTAGCTGGATCCCTCATATCTAGGATTAGGTAAATCCAAGCCATGATTTCCATCCCCCAGAAGGTTAAGATATCTTTGAAGCCTTCTATAACATAACATAAAAGAATCATATCACTATTCATGTGTAAGTTAAAATTTCGAAATAATATAGTTAGCTTCCTTACATGACAAACCTTTCACAGGCAATTATTCAGAATGACCTGTAGTCTTCTTCTCTGCTGTTTTGATATCAAGTCTGCCACCATACTACCAAATTCTGGTACTTAGCCTATTATAGAAATAGATTGCACAATGGAAGATATACTTTTATGAAAATTCCCTTTTTACATTTGTCTCATTTTCAAGTCATTTTAATATTTTAATTTCACTAATATCTTCACATCTGGGGTGGTAGGCATTGGTTTTCGCATGGGACCACAACTCATCAAGGAAGCAAGGTCTTTTCTAACAAAATGCCTTATTTCCCTTAAGACCCTTGTCCACTAGGCCGATTCTCATGCGATTCTCAAATAATTTAGTGCAAAAGAGTCCTCTGCAGCACAAAATCACATGAGAATCGGCTTGGTGGACTAGGCCCTTTAGCAGACATGGCGAAACCTGCCGGACCATGGTCCTTGACCGGTGAAAGACATGTCGGACCAGTGAAACTAAAGTGTCTCCGGTCCGACTGTCCAGTGAAAAAGGTCTATGAAACATTGAAAAAACCTTTGGAGGACTGGTGAAACCTTAGGAGGACCGGTGAAAGTTCTAAAGTTTTCGCCATGTCTGCTTTAGTCTCTTCTGTAATATACTAGTCCTAACACCAATGCCATTAATATAATTATATATAACAACTTTTATTCAGTATTACAGCTTACATTCTTTTGTCATTTCAATCCTATCACTGAATTGGAAGCCATACTCTGCGTGGCAGATCTACCGTACATTCCAAAACTAATTATATAATTCCTTAAATTGTCTGTGTCTGTTAATATGCTGATTCATGTTTAAGCCACAGTCCAAAGAAACCGCAGCTATTTAAAGCTTTCTACACACTCGATCTGTTCTCCATTATAGATAACAAAATTATCTCTGTTACCCCTAGAACCGAAAAAGTTTTGAATCATTGTCTTCTTTGTATTTAAATTTAATCCATTTGCAATGTGTTCCAGGAAAATGAGTCACAAGTGGCAAAAATTATTTAGTTTTAGTTTTAGTTTTACTTCACTAGTAAATTCTAAATATTGCAAAGTTCATTTTTTGCAACCTGTGACTCATTTTCCTGTAAAACATCACATTTATTCTTAGTCAATCACTAAAATGGTTTACATCATTTTGGATGGCAACCAAATCGTCACCATTCGTTTTTGCATGAACAATTACAGAACCAAATGTTCTTGCATAGTGATTTGTTGTCTTATAATGCTATCAGGATCCATTCTTTTGATGATTGTGCAAATATCCAAACGATTCCTTTCTTTATCGTCAAAAGTGTTCACATCAGGGAACATACCTTTAATTGCTATAAAATCATAAAATGTTCAATTTTATTTAGAGACATGTGTACAATATATTAATTGAAAGGTTCTTTATCATACTTTAACCAAAAAATTGTATTTATGTTTAACTATATCTTCAACAAATACTCAACTGTGCTTTCAAGAGGCCTACTATAAGGGCCTACATCATTTTCTGGCCCAAAACTCAAAATAGTGTCATATTTTGAAAAGCAATTGTAATAAAACTACTGAAAGTAGAATGAAGTGACTGGTATCAATTGATAGGAAATAATAAGCCCTAAAATTGATTTTGGTTCATCTAAGATATCAGTGCATTTTTCTCAGAGTTATTGGCAAAAAACCTCAAAAAGACATTTGACCTTGACCTTTGACCTTTGAATATGACCTTTAGGGGCCATGATGAATTCTCTAACTTTTAATATATATAAATCCATTTATAAAGATTATTTGCCATCAAAATTAGAGCAAATTAGAGCAATAATAGTTTCAAATGTCGATAATTAATTTTCCTCAAGGGTTACAGAGTGGCACCCGGCAGATTTGGAGTCAGGAGATTCTGGAGATTCAGAATCAGTCATAAAACATCGTATGACCCAAAACGCAAGGTTCACCCCTCCTGCCCCCGGACTATTAGGGTTCTTCTCACAATGACGATAAACATTATGTAGATATACTAATCATTTATTTTGTATTTGCCAAATAAAAACCATGGACAAAAGTTGAACTTCTGGGAATTAATTATGGTCTTGCATTCAGACTATTTCGCTGAAAACTACAACAACGAAAACCTCCACTAGAATTACAGAACATTACGTATGAAAATTGATTTAATAGAAATAGAAATTGATAGAAATCAATATACACTCAAGTCCATTATCCTCTTTTCTAAGGATGCGGAGTGGCTAACACAATCTTTTTGTGAGGCATTCATAGAATTTCTGTAGCAGAAAGAAATTTCGTCGGACCGCTAATGTATGAAGGAAATGCGAACATGTGCACCAGACTGGAGGCATAGCAGCACGAAGTTCACCAACACTCAAAAGGTTAATGACCTCTTCGTAGGTAATAAGAACAAGTAATCAATATCACACAGGGAAACAATATCTACCGATATATTCCGCTTGTTTGGGTAATGTTGCAGTCAACATGCATATTGCAGTAGTATTTGTTCACATCATCTATGCACCACTTGGGTCCTTTTATTTATCTACAAAGTAGGCCTAAGGTTGCAGTAAGTATTAAGATTTCAACTCAATTATCTAGCTAATTTGGACAGGATTGATAAGTGTATTTTATACTACTTCGGTTCACTGGTGAGAGATACATATATGTGATAATAATGTATTCTTTATTTGCAATGACCAATATAGTGGATACACAAAATCGGAGATACACATAGCATCGTAACCTGGTCTTCCAGTGTATGCCGTACAATAATCTCGGCCACACAATTTATGAACCGACTAGATCTCTTCAGTTACACTGTTTATTGAATATTATTACATAGATACATAGCATAGCTGTGCTGGTAAATATTCTCTTATTGATATAGAAGTGACTGGACAGGCTGCTGTAAAACTATTATAAGAGCCAACACTTCATTCAGTATTTAATGTAGTAAGTGCATGTTCTCCATGTACACTGTAGCCTATCCCAATACCACTGCTCTATAGGCCTATAGTCAAGATCATTCATTTCTTCGTCAACTTCAGAATGTTAAGCCTTGTTTTCCTTAAATCATGAATTGTCCAGGAAAATATTTTCCTGCATTATACTAAAACCTGCATTTCTTTTATCTATTTCGCCTAACCAGAGGCTTTCCCTATAGACATTAATGAAATTCTGTGGAAATTTTACAGAAATGTCGATGACAACTCCATGCAAGTTTGGTAATCAGGGTAATTATTGCCCGATGTGCACTCAGATATGTATAGACATTCCAACTTGACATTATTTCCTCGGGTGCAATTGCTGACATGCCCAGACTATATGACAACGGTTTACAATGGGTTATAAAACGAACTCTCACATACTCGAGGTAATTAAGAAACAACAATTACCGCTGTCATTCTGACATTAGCCTATGCATCACATAAATCACGCTTGTTTTGATGGCACAAGTAGGATCTTGGGATTTATATGTCAGCCTCACATGTCATGCAATCGTGACTGGAATTCTCCAGAGGGGAGCCATACCTACCCTATAATGGGTATAGGCTGGTGCTGTTATGGGTATCACTGTATATGCACTCACATCCCGAGGGCCATATTCGCCGATTAGTGAAGTAAAGACAACATGATTCATTCAAGGCGGACCCATGCATGAATTCCTACATATAAGGGAATTAAGGAAGGGGTCTTCAGCACGTAGCCCTTCATGAACTGTCAGTGTAATGATGACTTCCTTCAAGTGAACTTAAGTGTAGTTAACATTTCATGACACCAATGGGGCAAATATCTTATAGGCAGGGTGGGTGGGTGCTGGGAGTGCTCATAAATATGCCCGCACACAAATTATCTTCCAATACTTCAATATTCATTATAAGGAATTGGGATTGTTCAGATGAGAATAGGTCTGGGAATGAACCATCTAAAAAATTTAGTTTTTTAACCTTGTGAGTTCATTTAAACTCAGTTTTGTTTCTGAACCTAAAGTATTATATTTGATATGAATTAATGTACATCTTATTGAAAATTGGTAGAGGGCAGGTTTACACTTTTAGGAACATTCACAATATCCTCTTATAAGATACATTGACACTTGGTCTATACTTGTCATTGTTATTGTTATTATCACTCTCTGAAAATGAACTTGACAGGTCTGCTCCCCGTGATTTGCGTGATCACTGTGATACTATCATATGACATTCTGTGACAACCCATAAAAAATGGGTACTATATACTTCGAGAATTCTTTCTCTCCCTTATATTCTGGGCCTACCCCGCTGTAAATCAGCAAACCAATTTTATACTTTATCTTAAATTATCTGTCACTCAAAGCTATATCATAGCTTAATTGTTCTGTTTATGTTTGTTTTCCGGTGTGAGTTGACTGCACCTATTGTATTCAACTCGGTTGAAATGAATACTTTATTCAAACTATCTTAGTGCCATACATATTTGATCGGTAATTCTAAGTAAGGGCCACCGCATGGGGCGTCGCCTCGGCGGTGGATTGTTTTCCTTACTTGTTAAACGTGTTATAAGCAGTCGGGCTTGAAATTCTCCCACTATTTAGGAGTTCAGTCCCACTGATGGTCCCTGTCTGGCAAATAAAGTATCAACAACAACAACACATTCTTCTTCATTTGGCGAAGGACGGGTTTCACTAGTGAAATACAGATAACTTCTCACTGTCTCATTGTGTACAACGCTAGCCCCCCCCCCTCCACGCCCCAAGCCTCCGTCCACCGTGTTATAGAGACAAATAAACTTGTTGTCAAGACATCCTATGTAATTCATGAGAATCTTAAAAGAGAAATCATGAAAAACAAACACACCCTCTATCCACAAATTCACTTTGATAGGTGAAAATCCAGAAATTGCCTGTAACAGGCAGAGAAGCAAGACATGACAACATGGTAAACACAAGATGGGGTCACTTTTACATAACCTAGTGGTAATTGTTAGAACTAGGCCTGGCTCAACTTACCCCATGGCTCAACTTACCCTGCTCTCCCCTACATCTGGCCCCCGTTGCATAAAAAGGTGTGCTGGGACTGTGTTGTGCTGGGACTGTGTTGACGCTGTGCTGAAAGTTGCATTGTATAATAGGCGTTCTGTGTTGGGGCTGTGTTGGGGCTGTGCTGGAGGTGTGTTGGAGGTGTGTTGGTTCTGTATTGGTTTTGAAATTTTATGTTGGGAAAATATCTTGATACACAAGAGTTTCACCACAGATTTCTGTAAGGTGGCAAAGGATTATTATTATCTTTAATCTTTAATTATGATCCTCAATACTAACCAATCCCATACAAATCCTTTGAAAATGCATTCTCATGCACAAATCAAACTGATATGTACAGGGCAAACATGTATATCCTAATACAATTTACAGACTGTCAAACTTGTCTCAAAGCTGTGAGTAGGGGGAGAGCCATTATAGTTCAATGACCATAATAGTGTAAACAATTATTGCTGTGATATGTTCACCAATTAAGGAATCCATACTGAGAGTTGAAAATTATTGTTGTTTCAACAGAGTTATTTGGGTGTGAGTACCATCAACTGGGTCTCAGTAAACACCCTTAATTGTCCTAGTAGCTGTAGTCATGTACTCCAGGAATAGACATAATCAGACATCAGGTTCCAGATTGAGTCCTCAAAATGAGTAGGGGGGCAGGGGGGGTTTTGTTCCCCCCAGAAATTATAAAACTTGTTTTAACCAATGTTTAACTTGTATTATCGACAGGACACATAATAGGTACAGTTCAAAAAGGCAATGCAGCTTACAATTGTAAATAGAATGTATAGAAATCATCACAAATGTTTAGTATCTAAATTCTAATGTGGTCCCCTAAAGAGAAATATCTGCCCCCCCCCCTCCACTGCCCCACTATATTATCAGTTCTATCAATAAACACAAGGTGGAGCTACATGCACTTTAAAATAATGTCCCTTGTGAAATTTTCTTGAATTAGTTAAAAGTAAGAAAACTTGTGTACATACTTCATGTATATTAATATGCATCTTTTGCATAATGGAATCAACTGTTATGACTATCAATTTTTAGTTAGGATTAACAAAAGGTTTGAACGCACCTCCAACACACTTTGGACACGCTGCGAGATAGGGCCGTGTTGGAGGTGTGTTGGAGGTGTGTTGGGGGTGTGTTGAAAGCTCCAACACGTGTTCAAAACCAATCAAAACACCAATCTGAGCACGTGCTGAAAAGGTGTTCAAAGGGTGCTCAGTTTATGCAACGGGGGCCTGGAATACAAGGCAAGGTTAGTTCCGTGAGATGCTATTTTGTCACACAAAGAGTGAGATTGCGGAGAGTGGCGAGGCAGACACATATGTTTTCTCGAGACAAAACACAACCCGTATAATGATAGGCGACATAATATGCATGCAATATTGGAGTATTATACATTATCAATACTGTAGACTACTTTACTTTACAAATGGTATAGGAAATGTGATATTGTAATCATATTATTATTGAAACTAATAGTTTATATATATGGATATATATACATGTATATATTATAAAGATAACACATACAGAATGTATTTCGCCTTATTTCAATGCCCATTTATGTAAAAAATCAAATAACTATCCTATGTACAGGATTTTATTCTAATGTAAACGCCAAATTTGTCGGACACTGTTTTTAACCAACATATATAGAGAGATAGAAAGATTTCTCTTCGGGACACGCACTGTGTATGAAATTAGGCAGAGCTACATATATCTTGCCCTTTCATAAATACACTAATATCTTCTCACTTCAAGAGAACCTTTCTCTGATACACATGGGTGGGAAAGACATGTATGGCAACTATTGTTGCTAGGTTTTTATACTTTGCGCGCTGATAGGTTTAATAATGTAACATCAAACGAGCGCCAACACTTTCATATGTTTTGTTAGTTCCTGCTATGTGTGTCTCATGCATTTATACCTACTTTCTCTAAATATTACACTCCTTGCCAAGTCTGATATACATGGCCATGGCAATGGACTTTTGACAGAGCCTTTCTATGTTGTTCTATATAAGTGTCTTAGTATTTAAAAGGATGTATAGGAACTAGACTACGAATGCCCAAGAAAGAAACGCTTGCCTGTGTTCAAGCACGAAGCCAAATGCTCAGGGGCACATACTCATTTTGAGATTGTAGAAGACTGTGTGAAGAAAAATGCTACAGGTTTTGTTGCCTTGAAGACCTTTCTTATCATTCTACAGAAATAATCTTTTGTCGTGATGTATTGCTTAACTTAGCTATCAAGGGCGCTTCGGGAAATCACCCAAATAGGCGAGGTATGTACATTAAAAGGGAAAAAGCCAAATAAAAGGATATTACCTATGCTCTATGTTCAAGTACAACAACCTATTCGAAAGATAACCTGCCCAAAGTGAAGGAGATATCTCATTAAAGAGAAAGTGAAATAAAATAAATTACACTCAGAATGTTATAACGGCATAGGAACTGATGGGACAAATAATGTAGGGTACTATGATTGGCCTGACTGCCAGATTTACTGGATTTCAGAGCCCAAATAATCATAATTATATTTATTACCATCAGAACATTCGGCACGGAGATAGTGCTAAGTTCTTTTATTCCGCTCTGGAAAAGTCGGCAATACCCGTAAATTAGGTAATTACTATGAATACATCTTGGCATCCTGGGGACAGGGATGTCATCCCCTATATAGCTTCTTGCGGAATGTCGCATTAATCATATTGTCCAAACTTGGAAGTCACTTGGTCTGTGGACTTTCTGATAAGACATTTTGAGTTTCCATGACTCTCTTATAGGGACTTACAGGCTTTAAAGTCTACGCCTGTAATTCTTGATATCATTATATCACAGGAGTTTCTCTGGAGAGCAATGGCGTGTGGGATTGCTGTTTGATCACGTCGCTACCTGCAGGAAAGGTACATTGCTAGGAAGAAGTCATTAGTTACCCAAGAGAATAATTATGTTTTCTGGCTGGCAAGATATCTACACACCTTGAGTGTTTCTGTCCGATTCATCGTGACGATAGGATCTGTTTTATTTAATGTGTATTGAGGGTTGTTCTGCGCAGATGGGCTGTAACTAAGGATCTATATAATTATAGCCCCTACCTCTTCAACTGGAAGTGATGAGATGTTCACACCTTTGCTCAATAAGATCTTATGCATTTGATATAAATCTAAGATACAGAAGCGTTCCCGTTTCGCTAGTCCTGATATGTACAATCGGCATGTTGATTTTGGAAGGTCCCAATATATTTACAGGAGCCTGAGTCCGCTTATCACGAGGCATCGACGGTGGAGAGCGTAGTTTTGGCATTTACCTTTGATCTCAGCATAAAGGATCACCCCCTACCTACCATGCCTCCTAGCAGCTCATTTCCTGGTGTTTTTTTCTGTATGTTCCTCATCCTCTTTCAGATGTCGACTCACACTAAGGTCTTATGTAGCAATTATCACGTCTACGCCTCGCATGTTTTCTCCTTTGATCTGCTTCTTATACCCTTGGGAGAGGCATTAAATTTTCATCTCTATTTAGAAAATTCTATATACAATCATCAAAGAGACGGAAGATTAAAACTATGCTATTGTAATGGCATACAGATGGAAATTTAATCTAAATCTAATTCGCAGCAACAAGGTCTTGCCACCATAGGTGACCGTCAGAGCCGTTAGGCATTTGGCTCAAATAGATTGATGTGTATCCTTCAATTGTAGTGTTCACTCCATTTTGTTATTATTTTTTTGGGTGGGGGGTGGGGGTGGGGGTCGGGGTGTCCTATGTTCTCTCTGAAATGAAAAAAAAGAATGGAAAGTTACGGATTTAGTATGTATGTGTAAAAAGTAAAGAGAAGCAAATAAATACAAATGCTGGGTAGATATACATTGGCAAGAAAAATGGAATCAACATTATGTTTAACACATTATAGAAATTCTACCACACTGCTATTGTCAACGCGAAGAAATGCCGATTTTATGTCTGAAATACATTTATCCTATGCCAAATCTGTTGATATGTTCTTCCAGAATTTACTATGTAAAGTAAAGGTATAGAGGCCTACCTACTTAGCTGATATGAGGAAATAGGCTATACTCTGTCCACGAAGAAGAATTACATGTGTACAGCAAATTACTGATGTGGCATCGTACAGTGGATAAATGTCAGTATTTTCTGCGCACAGATGTTTTCCTCTGGTTCTGTGTTTGTGTGAACTTTAGGCAAGGGATTAATCTTGAGCAAAGACTATAGAAGAAGGGAATGTAGCCCGAAAGCTTGTGTAATACAACGAGAAATAAGTAACAACACTTTTATTTATAATCTTGACGAAATACCTAAGTTCACCGCCGTCCCACAGATGTTCCCACCTCTAACAACTATTGAAACTGTTATGTTTGTATCTTTGAACATAATTTATGAGATAAACCTAAATCTTTGAAATACTTTTAAAATGCATATAGGTGTACATCGGAACTGGTTAATTCCATGCCAGTCCCTTTTCACAAAGACTGCTTGGCTACAGTAACTATAAACCTTTCCTTCTTTTAATCAGAACTTTCCGTAGGTCTACTAGAGGACTAAAATTCCTTATTCATTCCCCATGTACTTTATTGACTACTTTTTTACGATTTCTGTTTCCATACACTAAAGTTCAAATGACAAGACACGGAAGTCAATCATGTCATGTAAATACTGAACTTAAATTTATAAATTAAAAAAAATCATGTGTGAAAATGAAATCATAACTTTGTAATTTTAATTTCAATTCTAATTGTCATTAAAATCATAGAAAATAACAATGTAACTCTAAATCGATGGCCTCGGAATGAAACCCAGTATTACTGGCCTTTAAGAATCCGATAGGTAAGGCAAAGCGAGGATACGAAGTAAATAAATCTAGAAGCACAATTCGTATTTTTATATGGATCATGATTTTCTCCTCCGCCGCTTTTGATCCCCCAATAACTTGTATATATACAGTGAGTGTATTAGGATCAGGCTGCCCAACAGTGGTCAGGTGTATGGTAATAACTTCAGAATTACTACCGGCATTATACACGTCTAGCTGTAGATGTAGTAGGATCGGTTGGTACTTATTCAGGCATCATATGCCTACAAATGACCAGACCTGCATTACAACCACCTAAGTACCACAAATGAGGCATAGATCTATACGGATAACTAGCACTATACAAACACTTCTAGTCTATTTCTAAGGAATCTCAAAAGAATTGCTTTAGGGGATAAGTTCCTAGCTAATCGCGTAATTGTAATGTATTAATTAGCTCTTTGGTATTACATACTTCATATTTTCTGTTCATTATTAATATTCAAAAAAAGAAAACGTGTCTATGGGTTGTATTGAAAAGGAGAGTGTTGTGTTGAGGGGCTGAATATTGTTAACTCTGAACAAGGAAGGTGAACAATAATACTCTGAGCCCATGACTATTTGTTTGACTGAATAGACGATCACTGACTCATTTTCCGGGCATACAATATATATATTATAACTATATATTAGATGCTCTTATTTCTTAAGGAGACTTAAGGAAAATGACCCCTCACCCCCTCAGAACAGCAAAGACGTGTGGAAAGAAAGATGGCGGCAACAAGTTAGGTATAAACTCTTGAAGATCATGTCTGATGCTTGGGCTGACCTGCATCCGCGATTAAGCTTGTTTGTTTTCATTTTGGTAAATTGTGGATTATGGTAGTTGGAAGTCGGTTATACCCTCAGAATCAGGAATAAGCGCATTCTGGACCAAAGTTCAACAAAATATTGCAAAACTCTGACACTTCTTGCCATCGTGGAGAGTGGCAACCACATGCAATACCCGCCTCCCTGTTACCTGGGTTGTAGCACCCATGGCCATCGATGGGGCTGTCAACAGAAATTCCAACCTTGTAATCACCAGTTGACTTTTAATAATGGACCTTTCTTCAGGATGTTATTAGGGAGAAGATATAAAAAGTTAGAAAAATGCTCAGCAAGATGGTTTCTTAGAACAAGGAATGTTGTTAAAGTTAATATTTTCTTCTTAAATTCTTTTGTCATTTGTTTTCTTATCAACACGACTAGTCCCCTCGATACCAAGACTTTGAAATTAATTGTACACTTGTGTAGCCCAACGCTGGGCCCAACTGCCCACAGAGGTCTACTTGTTTCGACCATATACCTCTGCGCTGGACAGAAGGAACATATAATATATAATAGTGTAATGCTCTCTTGAATACTTCTGTTGAAAGATTTCCGGGATATCAAGATCCTGAAATATGATACCAAACGTCCTATCAAGTTTGTAGTTTAAGGGAAGTTGGAAGTAACAATGAAGAAACTAAGTCATTATTATTCTGTATTAGCCTAAATGTGGGTCTGCTGTACAACCGTCCCCGAGTGAGAAGGTCCTGACTTTTAACCCTAACTTCATTGGTTTCCTGGTGACATATAGGGAGACTAAGGGCGAGCTAATAACCATATAATCCTCATCCAGGTAAAAGGTCAGCGCAGAGTTCTGTGTGAGGATATGACTGGAGTACAATGCCAGTCAACAATGGAGATACAGGCAATTTCCATTAGGAAATGAATGGGACCATAGACGAGATACGCATACTTTATTTCAATGTTTTGTTGAAGTTACCAATATTGTTACTCCATTGTAATTCAGCTCATTGTGGCAAAAATAGATCTATACTAATTTTTCAATTTTTCCACACTCCATAATTTTATGTATGAAATTGATGCATGTATTTCAAATAATTAGCTAGATATTTGTTTTAGATTAGTAATATAAGAAATTGGATAATTCTCATACCTATTTAAATTGAACGATTATACAAAGAGCAAAAGCGAAACGGGTTTTAAGACTTTTGAGGCTTCTTGTGAAACGATAGATTTCCCGAACCCAGAATTCCTTGATTTATGGATCCACACTGATGCCAGGACGAGTCCTGCATATAATATGACTTCCCTGACTTAGGCATGGGGGCCGATATCTCAGGCATTTTAAGGCTAATTTGTAAGGCAAGCCGTTAGTACTTGCCTCAGCGTACGCAAGATAAATGTGCTTGCCTTATAGAAACGATTGGCTGCTATCACAGCTTGCATACCAAAGCAATATTTACTCCTCTTTCACGTGCAGGCAGAAGAGTAGTGGTTTGCCTGATGGTGTGCAGTCGGTGCTGCAAAGAAAACTTTAATTGTTGTGTGATTTAAAATTATTGCCTCTAGGTATCACTGGCGATTTTGCTATACATGTATGCATATAGAGTGGCAGTGCTGGTATTATGAAAAGAAAAAAAGATAGATACGTTGTTAATATACAACACGATTCTCCTGTGTTTGAGTATGAGATATAATTCCAATTATTGATATTCATTTGGGTTTGTGTATCTATATAATAGGATACAGAACGTTTTATGTGAAAGCCCTCTAGATGTTTTTCTTGGAAACAGTTTTTACAATTAAACTATTTCACAAGTCTTGAAACACGTATGACAAAGTCTATCAAACCCTATAGCGCTGTCTTTACCTGATACCCGCACCACCACATCCAGTCCTCCCCATTCCTTTCCCAGTCACACTGACCCTGTTTTCCAGACGAAAGACGGATCTATTCATGTATAAATGCGCCCTCCTGCATTTACAGATGAAAGTAATGGCGACAGGGGGAATATTCAGGCTGATCTCCCAATAATTAATATTCCCTGGATGTTTAGGGCGATAGTATGTGTTGCTAAGCCACTGCATCAAAGCGAGGCAAGCATTGAATTTTATTGATCAGCTTCATTCTGGTGGACCAAAACGAGGTCCAATATGGCGGATCATGAGGCAATTCAGAAGGTAAAAGAACATGAGAATAGGCTCGCAGAAAACACTTTATGTCCCTACGTACTGGTTGTTTATGATCTTTCATTCAGCTTAGGAAAAAGTGACTTGGTAATTTGTCACACAGCACTTCGTTGACCTGAAGCTTGAATGCCCGTGCAACACCGTATAAATGCTATACACACACTTGCCTGAAAACTTTAAGGTAAAGGAAAGACCAGTTTTAATTGATGGTCCCACATGGGGAAGCATATAGTTTCAAAAGCAACTTTAGTTCGCTTTTTGTAGTTGGGACTTGATTAATTTAGGTAGCCTGTGAGAAAAGCGTATGTATACGCAGTAAGTTATTGTTTCCCAGATGGGAGAGGAGTGCTTTGTGAGGTGCATAAAGTTAGAACTATTATAATGCTGACAAAAAAAGGTAGATGCACTAAGCAAATGGCACTGGTGCATAAATTAAAGTTAGAATTTTTATAATCGTGACAAAAACAAGTAGATGCACTAGGCAAATGGCACTGGAGTGCAAACCTTGTGTGTGTTTGTGGAGAGGTGTGTGTGTGTGTGGGTGAGAGGGGGGGGGCTAATTGTGTGAGGCTTAAGCATTTTCTACACCAATTATCATGCTTTTACCTGACGTTTTAGTGTTGAAACAAACAGACACGTGGAGTGTCTTCTATTATGATTTATGACCATGATCTGACAATAAAATCTGTTTTTACTGTCGTCATAAATACATCCGAATGAATTATAGCCGAAGGATTATTTTTTGCGATCAACATCCTATTTCTCAGGCATGTTTAGTTGGTTAAAGAAACTGCTTGTTCAGATCAGGATTACAAGGTTAGTCTTTTTGATAGGTTCCCTAAACAATGACATAAAGTAGTGCCCAAAAGGCGCGTATCACCAGGGTTAGTGGGCAGATTTCATAATGTAATGGAAATAATGAGAGGCTTGTGTTTTCAGAGTATGTGAACCATCCTTGCTCTGTTCTCCACTGACTGAGCATACCCTTAGTTATCTAGATTCTAGAAGCTTGTTCACTTAAGCCCCCCATTCCTGAATACATGCGCACAGCTGATCGCACTAGATTAGCCTGGGAACAGTATGCAGCTCGCAGACTGCCCAGGGACCAGTCCACTTCATCATCTACCTCTAATATCGCCTGTCTACTGGTTCCAGTTTTGTGTACTTGTCGCTGATGTGAAGACAGATTGTGCAAGACCCGAGACCAGAAAATAGCCTCGTTTCATAGGACTGACATGCGCACTGGATACGATGGGACGTATCAGGGAAGGACAGTTGGGTCGTTTAAGGAGCATAATGAGAGGGCGGATTACATAAGTGACTAAATAATTCCATATTATCCCGCATGACCGGTGTCCGCAAGAACATAAAAAGGCAATGAAAGCGCTTGTGATCTTGGAATATTGAGAGCTGCAAGTCCCTAGGTTCTCTACCGAAATGGGGATGTACTAAAAAGGTTAGGAAATTACAAAATAATAGCGTTAGATGACTGCTTCAAACCAGGCATTTTTAACCAATAGCCACAATAAAGAGCTATAATGAGTGCGGTCAGAGCTCTAGGCCTTGTGGTGAGGTTCACTGATCGAAAGTCAGTGAAGCTCCCAGCAAGGTCTAGAGCTAATATTTAAAATGACTACATACGTTTGGAGCCTTCCAATATAAAAAGTATCGAAATTTGTAAATATTAGTATAACAGTAAACCTCTTAACTGTTGTTACCAATTCTGTCAAAGATTGCAAAAGTCTTAGCCTATCAAGACATCTCTTAGACCTTCGATTCAATAAGTGTATCCAGACACTCTGGCATAGTAAAGAAACATTATTTCTGAAATGCCAGTAAACATGAATATAATATAGAAGGAGACATAGAGACAATGTGTTGTACATCGCAGGGATCCCGTTCTCTTGTCAATTCCAACATGTCCTCCTGCTGTCGCTTTAGCCGAGGGCAAACACAAGACATCATCGATGTTATGTTATCTATACATTCCTTATCTTGTGAGCCAACATAAATTAGATTAGAAATGGTATTTGACCCAAGGAAGAACAGTGGTGTCCATGCCTCAAAGGCACTGTATGGATTACTGTATTCAGTGTCTTCATTCATAGGAGGGAAGATAAGAAGGCGATCATGCATATCCTTCTCAGGAATAGTATACCCCTAAAAGATCAGCATTCCTACAGGTCTATGTAAAATCCTGATTTTTAATGTATTTATTTGTACGATTTGAACAATTGCAATTAACTTCTTTTTTAATCCTTAAGTTATGGGGTTTAGCCCAAGAACCTCCACCCATTTCTCGGTCCGGGTTCTATAGAAATATCTTCAGGACCCGAGGAACAACGTTCTTCGGAACGAGATGGTTTTGGTTGCTTATGTAAATACCTACTGAATAAATATTACGTTACAAAAAAAAAGAACGGAGGAGACAGGAAGGGTTTCATAAGTTTTCGGTTTGAGTTTATTGGGGTCCGACGTTTGCCCTTTATCAAGGATCAGGATTTTAACGTAACCTATATTATTTGTAAGAGGCACATAATTGCAAATAACTTCTTTTTTTAAAATAAAGAAGTTTGTGTATATGATATTACTTCTGACGATGAGGGTAGGGTGCTTGGGTTCCATTAACCTCCTCCTGGGACGGCCACTTGAGGCGCTGATGCTGCTTGAGATGTGTATGGCTCCTTCATTACAGGCAGGAGCAGATGGAATGTGAGACCTTACTCACATATGAGCGGGTAAATCAGTGTTAGGAATTGTGCTGTCACCTTATCCTAACCATTGCACCCGCATGTGTAATGGCTGGAATTATAGAGGCAAGCCCCCGACAATGACTTCCCCTGTGTGCGTAATGGCGGGTCTTTTCTATGTATAGAGATATATATATATGCCCCACCACAGTGGCTTCTCTTATATGTATGTAATGGCTGGTCTTTTCTTTGTATAGAGGTATGCCTCACCACAGTGGCTTCTCCTATATGTGTAATGGCTGGTATTTTCTATGTATAGAGATATGCTTCGCCACAGTGGCTTCTCCTATATGTATGTAATGGCTGGTATTTTCTATGTATGGAGACCTGTATGCCTCACCACCGTGGCTTCTCCTATATATGTATGTAATGGCTGGTATTATCTATACAGATGTATGCTTCGCCACAGTGGCTTCTCCTATATGTATGTTATGGCTGGTATTTTCTATACATGTATAGAGATATGCCTCACCATAGTGGCTTCTCCTATATATGTATGTAATGGTTGGTATTATCTATACAGATGTATGCTTCGCCACAGTGGCTTCTCCTATATGTATGTTATGGCTGGTATTTTCTATACATGTATAGAGATATGCCTCACCATAGTGGCTTCTCCTATATGTATGTAATGGCTGGTATTTTCTAAACAGATGTATGCTTCGGCAAAGTGGCTTACCTTATGTGTGTAATTGGCTGCTATTCCCTACATTGAACAAGTGCGCCCCATCATATGCACAGTGTCTACCCTATGTGGCTACACTCTACATGTGTGTGTATTGACTGGGATTATAGACGTGGCTTCCCCTATGTGTGTGTAATGGCTGATATTCTCTATATAATAGTTATGATATATATAGTTATATATATGCCCCACCACATTGGTAGTGCCATACCTAAACTGATCACCACAGGCTAAAGATACGCGGATAGTAGGTTCCCATAAGAGAGGGAAAATGTGATGGAACTTTTATTGCTATTTCTGTTAATGTCCTGTCAACCTTTTGCCCTGTGAGTTGCTCGAGTTGCTTGTTGCGATCGACCATGAACAAATGTAGCTGTTTCACTCATACACAACACCCCACTCGTCCCTTTCTCTATTTTCCAAAACGTATGTCTTTTTGTCGAAATATATAAAAAAAAACAGCTGCATGTATACATGGATCATTCCAAGGACCGACCAGTGGAGCAAAAGGTTGAGAGGGCATCACCATAAATAGTATTAGAATTTCACTGCTTTAAACTGAGTCTTATGGGAACCTACTACTCACGTATCTTTAGCCTGTGGTGATCACTTTATGCCTACCTAATGGCTGGTTACTCACAACAGTGGCTTCCCCTATGGGCATCGGAAGCAGGTCTGGGTGTAGCACGTGATGCAGTAATATCTATACTCTCCCGGAGTCTTCCTATTTGATGTATGTAAGACTACCTATTCATTTGAATTCTGGTATTTGTAAATTATAGATTGATATAATATTCAAAAGCTACCATATCTATAAGCTTTACAATGGCCTAGGTATCCCTTTACTGTAGAAATTCGCCCCCCAAAATTGTGTTATATTTCATCATCACATTAATAAATACAGATGCCATCTGTTCGTGCTGTACTGAGCAATCATGTCCGATAACTCCTTTGAAGTTATACAGTGTTGCGTTCCATTCAGTAAATAGTATGTGCCTTGAAGATAGAAGTATAAATATATCTAAAGTTAAAGGTTCTTCTTTAAAAGTACCTAAAAATTAAAAACAAAGAATCGGCGCTCCATTGTGACGGTAATAAAGGAGGGCGTGACACAATATATAAATAGCTTTTATTCAACATTTGTACATTTCACCTCTTGTCATGCTCTTATAAGAAGAACTCCATGGAGTTGCTTCAAACTTTAAAATATTGCCTTGCGCGTTTGCCAATTCTTGCCATTATAATGTCAGTCGCTTTAAAGGTAATGTTCAATGAAACCTTTGCACCTGACTGGTGCAAAAGGAGGATTTTGTGCATGGTTTTGTGAAATTTTGTGACATTGACATATCACTAGTTCAAAGACTTCTGTACATCACCAGAGCAGACTATATCGGATTAACATTCATATTGTTATCTCTGACAGTTTCGAGTATTGATGATTTTCATGTCAAGATTTACTAATGTAGAATATCAACAATAAATTACAAATAAACAGTATGATTCAAGTTATGGGTAAAGTGATATAATATGAGGCTGTTAATGAAGCAGGTAAACAAAAACAGGTTCTAGTCGATTGAGATGAAGCAACTCATCTTGGATTTCATTTCCTTGCCTAATATCTATAGTCTACCATTTTACAACCACTATACTGAAGGTGATTTCGCACCATATCCGATCCCCCTAAACTCCACAATGACTACAATATTGCTGACAATATTGCTGTCCTGACAGAATACATGAGGATTGTGCTCGACGTCACACCATTGCCGCGCTTAATTGACTGTTATATATACAAATAGTGACCATCACATTGAATTAATGCTAATTTGACGTGCTTTATATGGTAAGTGCTGCGTGTGATATTGCCTTCCGCCTGATATTCCATGTGGTATATGACCCACGTTTCCTTGACCTCATCCGTCCCTTCTCCTGGGCTAGCGGGTTACGAGCCAGCTGGACGGATGTGACACTTTCCCATAATTCATATTGACACAGCTGAATAGTTTACTCTTTCTTCATTATTCTCTTTGCTGAAGAACACAACAGGGCTCAGAGAGATGACAATGTTTAGCCTACATGATAAGAATGCATAATCTTCTGGATATAATGTTCGGTTTCCATTATCATTATCAAAAGCATTATCGCTGAAGGAAAGATTCTGTCTTATCAAATGTCTAAACAAATTAGTTTTATCTGTCAACAGAAAAACAGGGCAACACAAAATAGCAACACAAAATTGTGCCCTGGAAAATCAAATTGAAGAAAATATAATTAAGACTTCCGCAGATCATTTTCCTTCAGTATAGTACTTTAATATGTAACATTTTGTCACCCCGTCCCGCCCCCACCCCGCCCCCTGTTCTTTATGACTTGAACTGCTCCAGTTATCTGCTCTATTCTGTACTGACGAAAAAGAGCTTTTTTGACTCTTTGTATATATACGAACGGCGCCGAAATTCATAATCAAATCACATGTTTGTCACAATTCTTTTCATCATTATATGATCTTATCATAATACCAAAAAAACAATCTCTGTATTTTGTGTGAGAACCTTAAGGTACTATTAGTTGAGACGTATGAGTAATTATTAAGTATTATTGTAGGAATTTTCCTTTACTTTAGCTGTAATTTTCTGACTTATGTATTTAAGCTGAACATATTGTATCTGTACTTGAGCTCATCAATAAACAAACAAACAAACACACTATTCATATTATATATATATAGGTTGAGCAAGCAGGAGAAGATAACAGACCAATGGAACAGCCTTGGTGTTCCCGAGGCCTGATTCGCAATCATTTTGTGTTGTGGCGTCATTATAAAAAATCATAATTAACGACGAAGTAGAATACATACATTGTACATATTTCTGTACAAATTATTATGGTTCATTCCATCACTGACACTGCATTTCAAAAGTAAGTCGGTAATACGCGCACCTCCAACCCCAAATGCCACATGCTGATTTCTGTATAGAAATTATGAATGTGTTTATATTATATCTTACCAGTCTATTGAGTTTAGCTCTTAGTAGTTATTAGGGCTGATCTTCCACTTACCCTTGGGGTAGGACATTACCACTGAGAGGACGTGTTCTCGAATATTAGCAATAGAAATTTAACGTGCATAGTGCCAAGATATTTACCCCACCCTGGGATATTTGGAGGAATGGCATGAGCCTAACTCCTTTTATAACTTTTATAACACCAGGATAAATAAAGGATTAAAATAACAAACCCAAAACAGACAACCACAGGGTGGAGGAGAAATAGCAAACCAGGCCACAGTGGCATTTGAACCGTTGTATTCAAAGCCAGCATATTATACTACTGCCCCCCCCCCCCCCGCCCCAAAATGCATTTTCATTCATAATAAGAGGACGTCTCTAATGCTTGGTAAACATACCCCTTCCCCCACTCTAATGATCCTCACAAGTATCAGCGTGTAAATGCAATAACCACTAATTTAGCTTTTCTTACTCCTAGCGTTCATCAATAGCTTACTTCATCCCTCCTTCTTCCTATCTTACTCCATAGATATGCCAATCTAGTGCACGGGTATAACGACACACTTGTTCTCTGATAAGATTGTCGATTTTTCTTTTTAAAAGTATGGAAAAAAATGACAAATCCGATTTGGCCCACAAGAATTCCTAACGAGCCTTTTGCTAATAAATAGACTGCTATATAAAACAGAAAACTTTCGCAGCTAGGCAGCCATGCTCTTCAATGTCCCACACACAGGTCTAAGAGAAAGGCCTTGAGTGGCCCAATCCTTTTCCTACATTTTTTCCTCTCCTACCCCTCTACAAGTGTACCTACAGCATGAGACACTTCCCCCTCCTAATGCCTCACTTGTCGCATCAGCCACCATAAGAAGTCTCCACACCATGAGGGCCAAATAAATGCATCGCAATCCGCCATTTTAAATAAGTACTTAGTCATGATTCAGCATGCCCGGTGCTAAAGTGCCATTTATATCACCAACAAATGATATAAAAGGGCCGCTTAAATCGTCTCAAGTGGTAGCTTTTTTCGTAATCAATGCCTCGACCGGAAGCGGAGGTTTTCTGTCGTGATGTTCGCCGAGGGGAATGCCACTAAAATCTAAGCATCAATACGGGAAATAACAGGAATATGTGTGTTTAAGACCCTCTCTCTTTCCTCATGATCTCTCGAGTGTGGAAAGATATATGTAATGTGTTCACTTGAGGTATTCTATTTATCTGTCTTCTCCTAGGTCCTTTTTGATCAATGAGCTTTTTATAACCGGAAATCTTTATTCATATTAGAGCCACGGGGCCTGGGGAGGCACTCGGAGAGGCGGTTCGAGATGTAGTTTATAATGGTGTGATGAAAACCATATGCTATTCTTGCTGTCAAATTACTTGGATACGTATCTAGCCAGATCTGGTATATTCTTATGCGAATAATACTGATGACAGAAAGTGAGAATGCGCTGTAAGACAAGCATGTCACAATGCATTTGAAAATTATATTATATATATGCCTGTTTAGTTATTGTGAAAATGGTCAACATAGTAGGGGGTATATTGTTACCCTAATACTCTTGTGACCAAATATTTAAAATGATTTTGTGAAATTTTCGTCCAATACAAATCTGTTACAACAATAATCCAACGTTTTCACTGGCCATTACAAGCAGCCTTGGTCAGCCAACTTGTACTTTCATTGACTGAAGTTCACCTAAGAACTTGGCGCAAACTGTACGACGGCCGCAAAACTGCTTCTAATGATATGTAAGAAGTTAGTAGACGTCTGGTTGATAATGCCATGGCTACAGTGGATAGTTAAACACCTCTGCGTGGATAAGGAACACTGTAGATAACAAGGGAAGCTTTTTATCAAAAATTAGAATCCATATCTGTATGAGAGGAGTACGAAATATAGGAAATCTGCGGGGAAATTCAAAACTGTTTGAAGTTTGCGGCCATTCATAAAACATGGGCCACGGGGACAACAACTACCAATCACATAGTACGCAGTGAAATACATGTGTGTGTTGTGTCTGCATGGACTGACCAATAAAATAGTTCCTTACAAATGATCATCATACTCCTCGCCCAAATGGCGATGGGTAGAAATTACTTCTAGGCAAAATGGTAATGGATAGACATAGGTCATCGCTTCTGTTTAAGGTAATAAGATATAAGCTATTTTTTTCTTGGCTATAATCATTTTAAAGGGGCACCGTAAATGTATCCACCAATTCTCTATATATATAGTTTAGTAAATCTCCCAGCTATCACCCCACAAATTACTAGACTAGATATAAACTTCGGCCTACGTCATACTATCGCTCTAAGCTTTAATTAAGTTTCACCACGCCTTTAGAATAATAATAAAAGAGACTGTGATTACATCATGGATGCTTTTAGACTGAAATAAACTTAGAACAAAGCGTGGTTAGCAGTGCAAATACTTGGCACCGCTGAGTCAGTATGAGAACTCGGAATGAGCTTTGAAGCTTCATATTTCAATCAACTTGGAGGAGGTAAAATTAATTTGGTTATGATGAGAAGGCTGCATGCACCTTTTTTTTTAAAATAAATTTTATTGACAAAAATTTCACAGTGTGATATTTCTCATTCGTCATCAAAAGTTATGGTACATAGATGGTGATTCTTTGCTTAGTAATTACAATTCAGTACAGTTACTCCTATAACTTTTTAAATTTCTTTAACTGCTTTAACCTTACATATATATAACTAACTTTCATTATACACACATCTCACATTTGTTTTCTACATTTTTTTGTGCCAGTTTAAAAACAACTACATACACAATCCGCTTTGTCTAAGTAAAATTATAAATCAATCTCTAACCCATTTACAATTTTATATTCAGGTAGGCATTGCTCTCTCTACGTACAGTCACATGACTGCAACAAATCGCGCTACATTCTATACGTTCAGAAAATGTACAATTCGCCCTCACCAATCCTCTCAAATAACCCACATTTAAGACAAAAATGAGCTTCAAAATACTTGTTTCCACCTGATGCTTGTACTCGGGCTACACTTTAATTGTTATGCCCGAATGTACCTTCTCCTCGAGTACGGTGCATACGACCTTTTTACAGTCGCCCCAGTTCGTTCTATATCGATGTTTGTGACTGGGATAGGTGCATAAAAAACATTCCACGGGTGCTGGATCCTATGTCAGCAGTGTCATCATTGCTCATCGGGAACTCTGGTAAACACATGGAAACAATCGAGGAGGGTTTAGATATAAACAATTGATGCAACGCTAATTAAGAAAAACAAAACTTCTGGATGATATTTACTTCATATTGTTCTATACATTCACTTACATCGGGACTTCATTTTAGCTTCATACTTCTCTATCTAGGCCTATGTGTTTGGCTTAATTGGAAGCCCTGACTGTAACTGATATCAATGTCGATTAAATCTGTTTGGACGGTAAGTAGTTTTTCTTCTCTTATATCAATTTGGTACAAAACGCAATATTCACCTAGGCAATAATAGGTAATAACTCTATAGAGGGACATAGTATGACAACTCAGTGGATGATCTATTTTTTCGGCCAATTTGGCAAATGTATGCCGGCTAGGATTGCGTAGAATTAGGGAGTGAACATCCACTTGATATGTGGACAATACATAAATGTCTTTACCTGATGAAGAGGTAAGGCGGGAAATTGAGTCGTTGGCCTGCCTGCACTTGACTAGTGCCAGGAAAAAGAGAGAGGTAGATGAGGGGAACGAGATCAGAGATCAGATGGGGAGAAGGAGAGCGAAGAAGCAGAGGGAGAGGGCGGGAGAAATCAGATAGGGAGAGGGGGAATAGGATAGAGAGAAGAGGGGAAGGGGGAGAGACACCATTTACAAGTGAGTTAATTCGGTTGCCAGGAGTGCAAGTCTTTTAACCAACCAGATTGTGTCATTTAGTCACGTGTAACTAGGGGACCCTCAACTGATCGCGTGTTCAGTTCGGATCAAGCAAACTGCATCCCCAATCGGCTCCTTATAAACTGAGCACATGTTCAATAATTACCATTATTTCCAGATCCGTGTTTCCAATTTAGCATTGATTAAGATATTTCGTCCATTCAGGCCAAATACTATCCACAAATAGACATGCATACATGTGTATATGAATATTTTAAATCTGTATATATAGAGGGGGTGGGGGTCAGAATGATGCACATACTGTTATATTCATGTTCTATTATTTACGTGTTACACACAACATGCTGTAAGTGTACAGTGAGCTGATATTTTCTACTATTTATAAACATACGGACACTTTTATGTTGTGACCTTTGTAAGGAAAGTCCTTTTCCAAATTGGATTAGAACCTGTAAGCTTCCTATTTTATTCTGGTGGACATACTGGGTTTATCAGACGAGGCATTGCAAACAAACCCATTGTCATTCGCTGGTTCTCAATATTTAAAGATTTTGAGATCGAGGGGAACATTAGAACTGACGTAATGCAGTAATACCATTAATTACTACTTCAGTATGATGCACCATGGTCATTAAAGTAGGCAGTATGGTACCCGCCGCACTAGGGCCATTGCATGATAGATCGGTACAATACGTTCTATGTAAGGCACACCATATGAAAAGTACTTCAGAATTCAGACATATACCTTCTAACTAATGGTGTACTCATTCAACCCTACATAACTACTTTTTCGATGTATAGATAAAGACAACGCTACCCGAGTTGATTCAGTCAATTTTCAGCTTAACTTCAATTCCAGTACAACACTTTACTTCCTTCATAAAAAGATGTATATCCATCCTTTATAGTCATTCTAACGCCCTCACATAAATTACATCGTTGTTTTTAACTTTACCGATTGGCTGCACTAAGATATCATATAAGCCAGGAAGGGGGTATACAGTAAACCTATAGATTAACGTAATGTTTCAATCCTAAAGTATGAGGGAGGAAATCCTAAACGGCATAAATATAAAGATGGATTAATGTCCATTAAATAGGCATGAGTTGAAGGGCCGCTTCTCGCAGAAAGTGAGAATAATAGACGTTCTGGACGTGGAACTACCGTTTGATGACAATTTACTCACGAGGCGAATTAATTTACGAGAGAAAAAGTGTCCCTTGGAAAGTAGGGCAGCGCAAGCATGTCCTTTGTCGTGGAAGTGACATGGTCAATGAGAGAGGAGGCCCATAATGAACACGGAGACATCCATAGAATTACAAATTAATGCAAGGCCAAAAGTATCAAGGGGTCTCTGCATTTGATTAATTACAGTTTAAACTTTTTAGTTTGAGGAATTTTACCAGCCCATTTGAATTGGGTGAATTCTGGCTAAAACTCGCCAATTACAACAGTTATCCTGGCATCCTACTAGCAGTGATTCCTCCGTATATATGCTTCGACATAAAAGCCCTGCGATGTAGTTGGGATGGAGCATAATATTTTGAGAGAAATTCGTAAGGTTTTCTAGTTGTGTATACTCATCTTATTGTTAAAGTAAACTAAATCGGTGTCCATAAAATTACAATTATCCAATCGTAATTTTGCAATCATTATCAATTCTTATTTGTGCAATTGTCATAGGTTTTGTAATTCTGACCAATTTACAAATTTGCAAAATAACATTTTTTTAGTAACGATTATGCACCCATCCCCCTCAATCATTTCTCATATCCGAGGGCTTGAGACCTATGGCAATGCCATGTCAACTGTGATTATACAACAGTTCCTAGGTACATTACTCGTAGAAGCAGTATGAAAGAACCTCACACAAGATATGCAATTTAACGGTCGTTGACTTAGGATTAACTGTATAGGAAATGTCCCCTCTTCTCCCTCCTTTAATATAATTATATGCAGTCTCATAGATACATCGTTTGGCTTGTCACTATACGCGCCTTAAAACATCTTATAGTACTTAGGCTTTCACGACTAATTACTCTGCTATATCCTCTACTGTAATTTAACACTGAAATCTCATTTCTTTTGTTTATTTAAAACTCTAATATCTGATTACAGGACCAAAGTGTTTAGTGAATTTATTTCAGGGCGATGTTGACACTCCACGCCGTTGAGTTTGAACTAAGTCTCTTATCATATTTTGTATTTGTTAGAATAAAACTGTGATATTTGACAAACATCTTACCATGGAGTAATTTGGCGACTTGGTCCATCTTTCGAGCTCTGTTCTCGATGGTAATGGGTCAGCAAAACTTTCTCTCCTGTGATATCTAACAAATATCTCGATCATCATTGAGTCATTTGGCGATTCATTCGTACTTTTGAACTCTATTCCCGGTGGTAATGGGCCAGCATAATAGATTTTCCCCTCGCGTTCCTCAATACTAAAATCAATATTGGTTTTTATTTCAGTCTTTAACATACGAATGAAATCAAATATTCAGATTGATTTGATGGCGATTGCAGCTTTATCTGCCTATATCAGCGCACCCGCACAGTGTGTGTGGATTCCCGCAGGGGGCTCTGCTAGCCTCCGCTCTGTCCCCAGCCTGCGCCTGCGCATCGTAGATAGGACACACTCCCTGATCATGCGCGCTGCCTGTTAGCCAATGTGTTCTCGCCATTTTCTCGTGCGCCGCCACCCCGCCATAGTAATAAGCTGACGTGTCTAACAGTGCCAGCACCACATTATAGTTTGATATCTATTTAATATAATTGTTCGATCCTATACAATTTCTTTTCCCACCGTGGAGTGCGCATATTATATACTTTTTGAATCTATAATCTCCAATATTCACGGAGTGTTCGGAGGTGGATCTTGGTGTTGGAAGTATACATGTATACATATACTGGGCTGATGCCAAAAGCAAACCTGCAGACATGGTAGGGTATTTCACGGCATCCAAAGCCCCCCTCCCCTTGCACCTATAACCCCCCGATTACCCGGCTTGTCACACAGACATCCCCAGCGAAATATTTTCTGTTTCCAAGATCAATTTTCCACTCATGCTGCAGGACGACATCTAGGTTTTCTGGAGTAGAGCACCAGGGGTTAATATATGAACAATGGCACATCTTCAGCATGTGCTATTGTAGTATCTGTGGGTAGAATCGTCCTGGCAATTCTCTGTATTCTGATGCAGAAGTTTTAAGCAATTACTTTGATATTAACAATTGCAATAGCTGATATCATTTTCAATATTTGTGGTTAACAAATCCTGGTCTTAGGGACGTGACCCTTTATTTTCCTAACACCTCCTTCCGACTATAGTTGTGTATACAATTGTATGATTTAGAAGCGATGTATTCATAGTTTTCAAGTGCAGACACTTTCATAATCAATATTTTCTATTTATGAAGCACAGCCAGTAGCAAAAACTATTTTTCCCCTCTTGTCAGCGATTCCCAGATATCCCCAAGAAATAAAAAATAACTTCCATGAAACTCCCAAGAAATATGAAAAAACCTGTGATTTCCAGGAAAACACTTCACACTTGATTAAATTTTTCGTTATGGAACTTTTTTTTATATTAATATTTCATTTCAGGCGAATATGATATTTAAACAGTTACAAAAGGAGTCTCACTGGTGTTTCTGTGTGTAGTTAATTGCTAATATTAAGTTGACACTTAGCGAGAGTGAATGCATGCATACCCCGACCAATCGTCATGTATGCTATTAAATCCCGTCAATTCGATTAAAAAGTGTGCGCTGTTCGTGTTGAGAGAGATTAAGATGAGATACACTCTATACTCGACCTGTTGGCAGTAAACATCAAAGTTCGCTCTGTTTAACCCTATGCGGCGCTGCTGCCAACAGGACGAGTATAGAGTGTATGGAGGCACGGGTTTCGATTGTCCTTTACCTTCATAGTTATCAGTGATAGATCTTAGGAATCCATTGTATAGCACTTTTCATCCCTTGTCGTTACATCCAGCGTCATGGTTAAGCATCAAGCTAACCTGAATGACACATGGGGAAGAGCCACAACTTAAGTCGAACAGAAATTATTTTCTTCTGATTGTTATTAGTTGCCAATTGCCAATTATATTAACTAGGTTGAAAGAAGATTTATTATTGAGATAGAGTAGAAAAGTTTGTTGTTTTTCGTGTTTTCATCTGTATCACCTCATTCAAGTAAACAAGACTTGTTGGATAATCTAAATTAAATTTGATTAGATAGCAATTTATTCATCAATAGAGATTGAATTAACAATGTGGGGGATAATCCTGCATGGCATTGGTTTACGTTGTCCTCTAGTTGGCATGAATAATACAAATTGACATTTTCTATTTGCTACGATACCCTCTATGCATCAACATGTACTTTGTAGAGGAAAGTGTAAATGAAACATTGATGAAACTTTGATGAAATATGACAAATATTATGACTAAAGAATAAAATATATGGATTTAGAAATAAAAATAAACAACCATGTATCTCAGTATGCAGATTACTTTCTTCTAAGAGTTTAGTATTAAGTTTGAGTATTCCATTTTCCAATCGCTTCCGTGAACTGTGTTTGTGAGGAACGTAAACATTATTTCTTAAGTGATATCCCATATCTTAGCGTTTGAATTTTCCTGTATGTATTTATTCTGTCCTTGTCCCCCTTAGGACGTGTAGGGATTTAGGGCATTTTCTCCGATAATTCCCCCCTTGTACCTTCCCTGACACTTATCGGGTCACACCCTAAGCCTATTCTAGGTCCTTGTTAGGCCTCATCCCTCAGATCATGTGCATGTGCAGCGGGTCTTCCGTGGTCTCCCTAGGATCTTCCACGACGCCGACAGGCATATCATGTGCATATCTCATATCATACGCATATCTATGATGCATTAGACAAAATAATATAAATGGGTAAATAAATATGTATACATCAGAATATAAATACTGCTCAGGAATTGATATATTATTTGCTACCGGGGATATATATAGGTTTGTCTCAAACATAAATCATTAAACACTTGCAGGGCACGAATCACTCCAAAGTTGGTGACAATTGATTACAGAGATCATAACCTCTAAGACCGAGTAACAGACAAAGTGTTAAAGGTTCCCTCGAGTTTAGTCAAAAAGGTTGTGGGTCATAGAGTCCTATATCCTTTCAATCATGCTCCATATCAAATACGTTATTTTTGATATATGATTGTGTAATGACCCTTGGTTTGTTGAGGGGGAGAACAAATAACACAGACATTCGTCTAATATTATTACTCTGTTTAATGAAGCTTGAAAGTAATAGTGTATGAAATATGGCTGCACGTTGTTGACAAACACAATGAAATGAATATTCACATCATGGAATGAACATATCGCCAAGTTGCGCAAATCCTGCGCGGATCTTAACGCAATATTATCTCTTTCACTATAAGTAGTATAGGAAAAGAGCTGTTTGTTCCCGTCACTATACAATTGGGTATAACCTTATTCGGGCTCTGGGTTCTCACGTTGACCTGGCCAAAAATAATTATTTGTTTGTGATTGATATTAATAGCATCTAACATTGTTCCAAAAGTACCAATAAAGTCTAGCTCCCTTAATTATAACACCCAAAATGCATGAGCTACATGAATACCAGTTAGTAGTAAGCAATGGATGATTTGGATTGAACGCGTAGACCTTTATGCTTTTGACTGCTCATGGTTTATGGAGATTAGCAAAGAAAATGACCAAGGACTCTCACATGATGATATTGTTGTCAATAAGCTAGTAAGTCATATAGGCCCCCTATCTATAGACTGAATATCAGGCTTTGGTTATCTAACTGTGAGGTATGGTTAATCGTTTCCCGGAAACTAGTACTGAACCATAACTTACGATTTTCCATCCTCTTGATTGAAGATAATAGCCGGGTGCGATTTCTGATAATAAGTGGATTATCAGTCGCCGACAGTAAATGGCAATGTCGTAAACTTGCTGCCGTAAAGTCAGAAGGCAGGGCTAATGTTTATGGCGAATCATTGATGTCGTCAAGGCGACACGTTTGGAAGCAAGAACGCGTCACTCTTGAAGCGGTAAGATGTCTTAAATACTGTACGTAATGTCGTAAACATGTGACATTGTCACTCAATGCATCATTCACACAAGGCGTTGGTGCAAGACGTTGGTATGACGCCTTGGGAGCAATTATTACAGGGAATTGTGCGCGGCAGAAACCTTCATCGACCATGACCTATCCTGTTGGACTCGTTAAATTTGGATGCGCGTGACCTTAAAATTCTAAAAAAAATGACATTTAATTCTAGTTAACCTTTGAGAAACTGCAAATATAGTAATTGCAAATAAGAGCAACAGATACATTACATTTCAATATTGAGCATCCTGACCAAAAAAACTTTGACAGAGCTAAAAAAAATACACTTTCTAATAGTATAATTGCACAGTTCAACAGGCTCAATACAGTCTAAGCTCAAATCTTCTCAGATCAGATAAGAATGGTATGTCAGTGAATGGATGCCTACTGCGCTAATTGCTTTCCCGGTCATGGAGTAGGTCTATGCGTCCTAACGAGGTTCTAATAACATTTTGCGGTTGGTAGCGAGAGGCTTCCCTTCAGATTGCAGGGACCCTCTCTAATCTGAGCCTAAAAATATCCAACTAAATGAGATGTAAATTGCATTGTTGTTTAATTGGAGCTCCTTTGGGACACTTTGGCGATTGGCGCAGCATCAGACACAAGGCACCCAGGTATAATATCAAACATATACATGTACATTACAAAATATTGTAATTCAGTAATTATCCTTATGATTTATGTACTACCATGTCCTGAAAAAGAAATTTAAAAAATGAAAAATACACAGCTTGACACTATAATTATAGGATTTCTCTAGATACTATAGATTAATTTCTCTAAATCTATACTGTAGTTTAATTAATACTAGGAAGTGTTTATGATGTTGACACTCTCAAAAGGCTGGCTAGCAACTAGTGAAAGCTATCTATACATGGTACTTCTTTCTAATGTGATATGTAGGTATGGCTTGAAAGGACGTGATTAAGCAGGTGTGTCCGCTTACATTAACTGCAGTCTCTAAAAGACTTTTTATTGCCACTGCGGATGGCCAGAAAAAAAGCTTTCTATGATAGTGTGTGTAGAGCTATGCTCCCTTGATACTTTTTTCTAAAGCCTAATTAAATTGAAACCATCATAAATAATATTATCTATTCCCTGAAGAAGCCCCCCATAAAGGGAGAGATATTGGAAAATAATAAACCTAAAACCAAAAACTCGACGGCTTGAGTATTCTCTCTTGACCTACTGTAACAAAAATAATTTAAGCTAATTTAAGCGATATCAGCATTACAAGTATAAAATGTATAGGTAAAATTATCTGAATGTTTAATTGGAGAGACGTCATGCGCTATCAAAGTATACTAACTTTGTATCTATGTGAACGAAGCAAACATAGCTTCACAGACTCACAGATCAAGTGAAAAAAAGTGCGTCGTCTGTGACACAAAACAGACCATTATACTAGTTCAAACCAACACCTTTTTTTTCATTCTTTTATTAAATGTAGACTTTGATTGATGATTGTCATGGCTTCGCGCATCATCTCTTGCACAGTCTCCAGAGTGCCTTTTTACCAACTTCCGTTGGTAGCTACTTACCCGCCATGACATATAAAGTGTATTTATGAGGTCGGATCTAGACAAACGAGCAATGAGACTGTCATTTGCATCATTTTTCCTTTTCTTTGCCATAACACAGCCCCACACAGACCTCAGTGTAATGCTATGTGACTAGAAACTGATGGAGGAGGGAAGGAGCATGTTTCTATGACAACCCAAGGACTTCCGGGCATTATGAGGTGCCTCCTGGTGGCCAGCGATAAGACGAACAACATCTTACAGTAAATATAGGCTTTAAATATTAATGGCTGGTCTGACTTGCTAGCTGCTCCGCTAACCCGCCCAAGACGCCCCAGCTCTCAGCACCGACATGCCAGCTAAGCCTGGGTCATCCTAACCGTTGGGACAGTGGGGCTTTTTATTGGGGACAGTAGTGACGCCAGTCCCCGAGGTACCCCAGGCCCTCAACTCCTCACCATTAATCGAAATGGATAGATGTTTTAAATACTTTTCAGTTTTTGTAAGCCCTCCTGCTCTACAACTCTAAGTATAGCTGAAGGAAACTTTGAACTGAAAAAAGCTGAAAATGCAATGGGGGCATATTATTAAAAGTATCAAATCTTAATTAAGTTCGTTGTAAACTTGAGTAACTTTTAGTTAAAATGTGTAGGGGGTCATTGTACACGCCCTGGTATATAACATGAGTTGTAAGAGTTGTAGTTAAATATATTCAAAAAATACCATGCACCACCCACAATGTCTTCCTTGTAAGTAATTAACTATGACAGCAATTTCTGTGCGTATTATAATTTTTGTACTAGGAATTGTTGATTAAAATTCTTAAAATAATCCTAATGGCATGACGCATTAAGAATATTTGCAATGCTATAAGTCTGTGCCATTGCAATTAAAGAAATGAAAGACTTTAGCTGAAAGCTACCCTAAAGCTAAACTAATAATGATAACAAATATATAAAAACCATCACCTGATGAAGCCCAATGTTCGGGCGAAAGCTTGTGAATAAACCATAAAAACTATAAGACAGGGTTTTATTCCATCCCAATAAGGAAACATCAATTAAACTACCCGGCCCACCTAGTATAACACGATCATTTCTCACCTTCAAAATATATAAAATGTTATTACCATCGGCATAGATGTTAGTGAAATTTGATTTTGACTTATCACTGATTGTACTAAAGCATGACCATTTTATACACTACACAGATCTTCATATCCTCATATGGGGGATATGATCGGCGCAAGACTTTATTGGAAATAGGTTGGTAAAAATCTTGATGTCTTCATAGAGCATTCTCCCTAAGCCAGAAATGTAGTTGTACGCATCTTAGTTCGCATATATTAGTATAATAAACATTCATATAGTCATTACTTTTGGGGCGGGAGAGTGAGTAAGATTGGTTGCTTTACAACACGTTATCAACACATTTAATATGGTTATATCAAGGGCGGGAGAGCTGAGAGGGAGGCAGTTTATGATCATACCCAGGAAATAGAGATAGAGATGATATATGTGTACATGTATGGAATAGAATAGTGAATGTATGAATGTATACCTCTATGTTTGTATATGCACGTATATGCGTGTATACAGTCATACATGCATGTGCATGTATGTGTGTTTTTCTTTTTTTCCCACCAGGACTAGATCACCGCAATGGTGGTCTTCCTCTAGTACCTGAGGGGAGGAGGTGAAATTGTAGCCATGCCCGGGTTCAAACCCACAACATGTTCAGCACTTTAGACCACTCGGCCACCCTACATCGCTTCTACACAAGAATTGTTGTAGTGGTTATACTGTTTAAAACTGTTGTATAATTCCCTTTAATAACTATATAGTGCATGGTTGTATAATTCCCCTATAATGTTAATATCGGCTGTACAATTCTCCCATGATGTTTATAGCGGTTATATAGTTCCCCTATTGTATGTAAAGCAGTTGTACAATTCCCCTATATCGTTTAAACTTGATTTACCCTTCCCTATAATGTTTATAGTGGTTGTATAATTCCCATATTGTCTTTATAGCGGTTGTATTACGCCCCTATAGGAAAATTGAGAAAGTCCACTCAGCTTACATAAGACCTGTCTAAACCAGACACTTGCTCATGCCTATCCAGGATAGCATACGATGAGAGCCTGAAGGACGGGCAGAGGAGCACTAGCCTGCTCATTGAGGAAATTGATGAGGGAAATAAAGTGTCAAGTGATAGCTGCTTGTTTATATTCATAGATGGCCTCCCGAGCGACCAAACTACTGCAGCAAACCTGACTTTTCAAAGTGGTACGCTATGTAAAATGTACTGAACTGTTTTCAAAATGTTTCTGATATATTGCCATGCGTTGCATACCAGTGATGAAGAAACTTAGAGACCTACCTATTTAAATTCAGTATTAAAGTATTGGAAAATGGAGCACACAACGTGAAAAAAACTTTATTCTGGATTGATTGAGAACTAAGAGCTTTCATGGCTTAGACATCAATTTCATTCATTAAGTAAGTAGAAGTAGACTACTGGTGACATTTTAGCTTTCCTCTGGTGTTCAAAGACGTCAACAAGTCAAGCATCTTTCAGAAACACTATTAAGATTTTCTGTTGCGAGATTTGAATTTATTAAGATGATTTGATTATTCAATGACAGATAATGATAAACAATCACCAGTTCTATGGCCCTATGGGCGATGCAAATGTCATAATCAATGTTATGCCTGTTATGTACAAATACCAATTTTCAAATTTAATGTTTTATTTGCCTATAGTGTTTGAAGAAGTCAACAAGCAAAACAATTTTTCAGAAACACTATTCACATTTGGGATTTGAATTCATTAAGATGATTTGGTATTTCAAGGACGGATAATGATAATCATTCACTATTAGCCGGCAAGCTAAAAATAAAATTAAGGATTGTGATTTCAATCTAAATGGAGCTGTCTAATGTGAATCAAAAAATGAAACGAATAAGCCATTTAAAATCGCTACATTATCCAAGTGAAAGCTGATTTCAATAAGTACGGTAGATTTTTCTCTATTATTCTAAATGTGAAAAACACCTGAGCAGTGGCTTATTATAATATAATAATATACTATAATTGTAATAATTATAAGTCACTCGATTTTCGTATTATTGCCCACCAAGCGATAATGTACACTGTCTCTGTTTGATTGCACTGGATACAAATTGTGGCTAAGCTTAAAACGCCTATTACACCAAACACCCAATACAGAAGTGGGAATATTTGACTGCGAGTCTTCCACCCCCGTATCGTATCAGCCTCCATTATCGAACTGAGATGAAAATAACATTGCAAATAGCAAAGAAAAATGCGGCGATGCCAACAGCTTTGCTCTAATGATAGTGGCAGGGGTTTTTGTTTGTGGCGCAGCAGTAGCAGCTCCATCCCAGTATAACATGGATTAGACCAGGCAGGAGAACACAATCCATACATTCTACTTATCGATAGTACAGGTCCCAACTCGCAAAAAAAAACTATCCGTGTATCTTGTATATAAAAGCTACGGAAATCCAGTTGATTACAATTTATTGGCAACTGTTTAATACTAGTAAGGTATTAAGATTTAATGAATGAATCTCTTATTAGATATATTTACGAAATCATGAACAGGGGTTATAATTTAAAGACTTTTATTTTTTTATATAATAGGATGTTTAGCACGCCAATAAACAAAACTAAAACTATTTAGATTAGCTTTTTTATTACACACGTGAGCAGTTAGAAAGGTGCAGTTTGGGGGTGCAGTTTGGTTGATACGAACCGCTCACGTGTGCCGTTCGGCCAAAGACGCAATTTGATTGGTGCAGCGTAGGCCACATGATGTCGTCCCTACCGCGTAACTTAGGCCTACAAATTGTGGTGAATGAAGCCTCCTCGAGCTAAACTATAGGCCTAACAAGTTAAATTTACTTTTTAACATCCAAATAGAGTGTGTAATAAATAGCAAATGGCCCTCTGTTCGGGTTCAAACTGATCTCGACCCATCAGAAAACGGGAACTCACCCCTTCGGGGTTCGTCCCGTTTTCTGATGGGTCTCGATCAGTTTGAACCCTCCATCGGGCCATTTGCTATAATAAATGACGTTCGGATCTGATTGGTAGTGGATAGCAACGAAAACAAACATCTATGTAATAAGCAGATCAGTTGGATGAAATGTTTTTTTCCTTTTAATGGATCTGAAACACTATGGGTTGTGTCCATGACAAAGTACATTGAAACGCTATGGCAACCATGCACACCAGCGTACTTACAAGCGAATTATGTTCATGTTCACATACATGTTCCAACTCAGTGAATGGCTTTGCCATGCCAGTGTCTTAACGTTTAAATTCCATGGCTATTCCGAAAAATATGGAATTTCCTCATGCCATCTTTCCAACTGGTGAAAATCATTCCTGAAGTTTTCAATCTAGGGATTTTCTAACACAAGTATGAATACATACCTCAACTTTGTTTCCAATGATTACCTCTCTGATAAAGGGTCATAAACACCCGAATCACCAATAAACAACCCCAAACAAAATAACCAGCTTCTGCCTCCTTAATGTTGACTCACCTCGATCTTTTTCCAATAGCCTATGCGCTGAGATCAAGATTACAAACAACTTGTAACAAAGGTAACAGCGGGAATACATGGAATTTAATTCCATAAGCATGTCGACCTTTTCGTCACATTAATTTTATAATTTCTGTATCCTTGGTGATGAATAAACAATTTTCTAACCTAATCTAACTTGTATATACCCTGCGTGTCTTGGTGCCTGATAGCACCTAAATAAACTTATAATGGATAAATAAAAAGCAACGCTTTACCATTGCAATGCAAAATAACCCATGGTAATGGCAGACTAGTGTCCTTCTATTTCACATTAATACCCACTTCATGCTTACTTGATACAATCCAGCAATCAGTGCAATTTGCTCTAACGATTTCTTTTATATAAGGACAACAGAAAATGCCGCTTTTGCTTTCAACTTTCCTGCATCGTCTCACAATGCAATTACTATCCTCGTACATCTCCTTCCTGCACAATTACCACCGTTGGCCGCGGGTCGGCGCCACTGATGCCTTTAACTGGTAATGTGCATAGTCGTAATGGCTAGGCTCAAAGGTTACCGTTTACACTTGAATCAATCTTTGTTGGCGATCTTTTGGCCCACGCAAAACCTTTTGCTTCTTCCTATGGCTGCCTAATGACCAGTGCTGCCTCGAGCGAGCAATTCCTCCAACTGAGTGCCCATCGTTGGGAGGGAATCGTCGACTTCAAACGGAGTGTGATAGCTGGTGATGTCTTCCTTTACAGACGCTCCTGTCACTCTATTGTGACGTCATTAATATAAGGGTAGAGAATAATACTGCTCCTTGACATGTGATAAGAGGGAGGCCGATTGAATCGTATGCATAGCGATTTGGAGTCTGTGATGCATAGAAGGACTGAATTAAACTTCATACTTTTGAATAAAAACTTTTACCAAGTTAATGTTAAAACACACTATTTTTTGTCACAATAGGCGCCCATGTTCTCTATTGGCGAGGCCAAATTTTAAATTTCACAATTCACCGCAATACAGAGGGTGTGTTTCATGCATGTAAACCACAGGCCAAGCAGGCTGTACAGTGAGATACATGCATATAATATGATCACGCTTATAAATAGCAAAGGAGCCTAGGGGCCATGCAATTCCTTCACTAATATATCATTCTCACATAAATATTAGCTTTTAATGCGGAAACCATGACATGAAACATTATGAAAATTTGAATATCTTCAAAAACACGGTATAATATATGAATTAAGTCCCGACCAAAATCTTTGATGCCAGGAATCTTTATTCAGCGCATAGTCAGCTCTTGCACGACACCTTTACCCATAAATTTAAAGGGAAAACCCATCCTCTCCATAATAGTTTAGATACTGCCCGAGCTAGGCCATTCACCTCCTAGGGTTATCCAGGCCACTCAATTGCTGTCCCCGGCCTCTCTCGTCCTCCACCACTATATAGGATGCATATAGCACCTTTCTGTAATCACCACACCCTCGCCCCTCATCTAGGCATACCCTTAATGGCCGGCTATACATTTTCTCCTGCTATTGGAGGCAACATACTCAGACCCTGGCGCTTTTGTGCATGGAACTTAAATGTAGTAATGGAGGTCGCGTCTGTCTATTGTCGGAAGACATTCTAGCACTGACCTCTATTGGCGGAATTGGGAACAAGTTAAAATAGGACCGGAAGTCACCCTGACCTTCAGAGATAAACCAAAGCATGTTGCTCTGGTTAAAAGGTGCCATCGAATCAATTTTACCTTCAGCCAACATCGATAGAGATTTGCAGTATTGTATTATAAAATAACGTATTCTGGATGTTTGTTATTAATCAATTTCTATCTCTTGACTGTTCAGTCAAATTTTACTAAATCGCTTAGAAAGAGATCATTTTATTGTGGAAAGATAATGATCGCACCTAATATTTAAGTGTAATTAGATGGGAGAGTTTACGAAATATTTATTTATTCAGACAAATTGGTCGATTGTCACGCAAAGACAATCTTTTCACACATATAATTATGTCAATTACTACCATTCTACCGTTTTTCTAAAACATTATTATTGTCCAAGACATTGCCCCATTGGATCAAACATCTATTATCCACCAAGAAAATGGACACGTCGAATCAAACAGAAGTTTGTAACTGATTCATATCACATCTAGAGATCTGTTGTGTTAGCAACCAAAACCAAGTCTGAAGAATTAGAGTGTTGTTAACATCCTGATCTCTGTTGTCATCCCCCAGGGTACTCGGTATGGGGTATGGCGCATACGGCCGGTGGTAGGAAGATGTGAGCGGGGATGTGAGGCTCCCAGACGCACGCACACAGGAAAACGTCTACCCTCTTGCCTGGAGATGTTTAGTATGGAGACCATCACAACCAATCAGAACACTTCACAACATCCAGGGAACTTCGATGGCGCCCCCTAGTGCATGAAAAGCTCACCTAATCCCCCTTCGCAACTCTACGTCACGTGACACGCGGCGCCGGAAGTTGTCCTAATATCGCTCAGCACTGTGACTTTTGCGATTTGTCAAGTCTGGACAAGATCCATCAGGATTCAGTCGGCCAATTGCAATGGTTCCCTCCCTGTCCGTTTCACTATTCCATATTCTATTAATCTGAGGTAATTTGTTAGTTAATATAATCAAAATCGACTAAAGTTGTGATTACAAGAAATTGACTAACTATCTGATGAATGAATCAGATCAACTTACAAATTACCGTTTCTTTAAGCTCTTCCTGTAGAGTTTATGCATTTTTGTTGAGCGACAGTTATTCACTGCTTTCATTCACCGCCAAAGTTATCTTCGATGAGATATTACGGTTTACGAATCAACATTAACAATAATCAATGCAAGTAAGTTTTAACAAAATATATCCGAACGTTTTGATGTTGCGGGAAAAGGTTATGATAAGGCATGATTCATGGTCGGAGGCAAGATGGTCGGGGGAGGTAGAAGACACTTGGAAATATGAACCAATTGATTTCTACACATTGTCTCCGACATATAGGGCATATAATTTGTGCAGACAACTACCTTGCTCTAGGTTATCTGGTGAGTAAATATTGTAATTAAATTGAATCTCGTGCAGTCGCGTTGCTTCAAATTTAGAATTGGATCTCCTGACAAAGCAGATGTTATCGTCCCTAAAATACCATCACTAACTGTGATAAGATTTTGAATGAATGGATGCTCAAACCTGATCTGACATCTGTGTCCGCACCTTCATATCCACTGTCAAAAACTCGTTTCTTTCCCCATAACATGAAGTATCTGACACAGAGGTAAATCTGGCTAGCAATTTTTTTCATTCTCCATGACAGGCTGTCGGGTGTTTCCTTCATTATGCCCATGTTTTACGGTATAGAAGATAATTGCCAATTTTCCAATACCATCGGAGGGTGTAAGTTTTTAACGTGCTCATGTAAAGGATGGGCGTTGCATTTAGCAGCTGTCTTTATTACAATAAGCTCTGGGCATGGCTTTGACAAAGAAAGACGCCAAAACCACTTAATTTGAAGATTCAGTGATGATTTAGTGGGATTCAAATGATGTGTTTTAAGTGAATGCCATCGGAACCGTCACCAATCTCGGTGGAACTGAATATTTGGGCCAAATAAAAAAGTCTGTATGAAGTCTGTTTTGCAGAGGATGGTCGTATTGGGGGCGCGCTGCTGCAAGTCCCTAATGTGATTTCAGTTTGATCTTACGAGTAAAACGTACCGAATTGCTGGAGGAAGGACAAACCACCATAGTCCCAGTTCTCATACAGCTTGAATGAATTATGTCATTGTGCTGCTCTGTATTATTTCTTAGAAAGGTGATTGAGAAAAACAACACTACAGTAGAACAGACTCATTGTAGTAGTCCTATAAAAACCATCTTACCTTTCCATAATATCCCCGCTAAAAATCGTAATTATTGATGACAAAATGCAATGGATGGCTGTAAAGAAAATCCATCCTACCCTTGAACATAAAAAGATAATATTGAGGCAATCTGAGAGCCAATTTTGAAAGAGTAACCCCCACCCACTTGGCTTTAATATGTAATCATCTTAATTGCTAACAATCGACTTTCACATCAAAGACATGTTATCATACTATAGTGAATAAGAAGGACAAGGCAGGCAGCAAGACAACCGCCATTGCGGCGAAGGTCAAATAAAAAAGTCGACTGGAATTTTATATTTCAGAACCTCGATCAGAAAAAAAATCCGTTCTATAATTAAATCACTCATAGTCAAATTATCTCGGTAAAAGTGTTTCAAAAAGTAAACAGCACCTCTTGTTAACTTGGTTGTTATAACATAGGGCTTTGGCCAGTTACACTGCTACGCCATCAACATTATTCACATGTTCGATTACATCCTCAAGCCGGCCACAGACTGAATTGACGTCTGTCCAACAATACGTGAGTAGGGTGTTCCGCAACAAGGCGCCACCGGCGTCGCGCCTGACTGCAATCGCGTCGGCGGCCTTCCTCAGCGCGTATTCACGGGGCCTGCACGCATGACCGCGTCAGAGGTATGCATGAGGTGCGGTGCCTCAGTGCGGCGAAATAATAGGGGACGGCGGGGGAAAGGTGGTCATAAGGTAAGGGGGGGCGGAAGTGTTGTAGTTTTTATTATAGTTCATTTATGCCGGATTTCACCTGGCAACTACTGTACTGTACTGTACAACGCTGAATATGTATACATATAGGAGCGGAATTGAAGCGAGAGAAGACACAAGCAATGGTTATATATATAAAGTTATTCCTTTATTATTCATTTCATTCCAATGCACCAATTCCTTGGTCGATTACCTCTGCCGCGGGACGATACGGCTTCCCGCTATTGAGCTCATAATATGTACAATCTAATACACGGATGGTCATCCCAGTTCATCGTAATACAACTTTACAAGAATTTTCTGTTTATATGGTTATGACGTCATATTATATAAGACAAAAAACATAGAGCATAGACATAGAGCCAACAAAGAGCTTTCAAATGAACCCTATACTCGACTCAATAGTCCTATTATTAACCGAGCTTTGCACTATCAGTTTAACCAATCACACTGCTGATATGTTAATCATTCCCTGACGAAACGGTGGAATTGTATACCGTAACGTTGGAATTGTACATCAAAATACAAAATACAAAATAAAAACCACCTCACAAAAATCGCTGATTCTCTGGTTTTGGTGTCATATCAACTTATACGAATATATATGAGAAAACTCAGGTATATCACTCGCGTACTGTCATTGATGAAATGTGAGGTTAATCAGAGAAACCTACATTAACTATCTGTGCCACCAATCTAGTGTGGTATTATCATATGATTACTGTACAATAGATGACGACAATACTTATTTTCGACTCATTTGGACATTGATAATTTTTCAGTAGTACAATATCCTGGAAAATAGAGACTTGGTTACTGTCAATACATTTACAATACTGTCATAGCCATTAACTACATCATATCAGTATAAAATATTTTTCCTCACCCCATAATTATCAACGTTATTTTCAGGTCTGGCATACATCCAATACATCGACAAAAAGAACTCTTCCATCTATCCATATACATTATATGCACAGTCAAGTAATACCGGGCCACTAGTAGTTAACAAAGCAACATCCTATAGCCTTTTTTTAAATATGGGTAAAATCATTCATCTTTGGAATCAAAGGCTTTAAAGGTTTTTGTGCTTGGTCTTTATATACATCTATAGAGCTTTTTAGTTCCTGACTTAAAATTTCCAAATCTTCACATTCCTTTTTTTAACTCGGCAGGGGCATCACGCAATTCCTCTGTTTGTTGAAGGAATTGCACAGTCTTCTGATAAACGGACTCGGTTTCTGACTCCTTACTTCCATCGGACAGAGAATCCCGTTCTGTGGACGAGCTGAGACTAAGTTTAGATGAGTCCCCGAAACCGAATGTGGAGTCACTAAAATTTGAATCGGGAGATTGGCATTCAGAATTTTCAGTTTTTAGGTACTTGAAGATAACATCGTCAGGAGTGGCATATTTTACATCTTGTATAATCTCAATGACAGTCGGCTGTTCCGGTCTAGATGGTAATGGCACAGTCTTTTTCGAAGAATTTTGTAACATACTGATATTGTACAGGCCACAAATCTGGAAGTAGTGATGACCGTGATCTATGTCAGCCCTTTGATTTCGGTGTTGCCAGTGCTGACGAAGCAACCAAATCGGACATAGAATGTTAGGGCCTTTGGTGGTGCGCCTTTCTTCCCCCTGGTGGCTGAGGTTTTGTTTCCCGTTTCTGGGTTGATGCCAAAGAATACCCTGCAAGATATAACATAGATAAAGACTTTAATTTACTGGAGCAATAAGAGACTGGTATCTGTGTCGTATTCAGGTCTCCAAGTTTGGTAGAATCACAGAGTATGAAGATTTGTTAAGGTCCCAAGTGGGACCGACAGGTAATTTAATAAATGATGTTACATATGCCAGTATAATGGTGTATTTTAGGGACAATTAGGCAATTTTTTTAATAAACCCGATATGTTTGTTTTAGTAATTGATAATTCTCACCTCTGGTACACGTCCATCATGGCACCATTTTCGTCGTGATATTCACTATTCAACATGAAATTTAATGCGAATAGTGATGCTAGTGCAACAGGAAAGCTTGGGATCTCCGTATTAACAAACTACCCCATCGGCTGCAGTCATGAAACGACTCGCGGTCAGGGGAGAATGTCCTACAAATGCCAAAAAAATAAATATTGAAACATTGCGATCTAATTACTAGTATTCCCTTTAGGGCCATTCTCTTACATATAATGCTGGTTCTGCATTAGATAAGCATACATCCAATTTGCTCTTTCCTTCATTATTCAGGATTTATATCCAATTTGCTCTATCCTTCATTATTCAGGATTTAAATTTACTATTTACTATTCTGTCATTATTTTCTTAACTAACATTGGAAATTATTTCGAGTCATTATTCGAAATATTTCGAGTGATTATTTGGATATTGATATCAATCGAAATAACTTACCACAGTAAATAACACAAGGTGATGCCGGTAGTTTTCCTACCATTTCCGCTTCTGCATCAGTGACCTGAAATTGTGAAACCATGATAATTAATACAGAGCAGAATCAAACTACAACAGGAAATATTCTCAGGCAATGTCAACAGGTTATTGTATCAGGTTTGATATGGTATGGTCGGGTTACATGATGTAATGATTATGAACTCCTTTATTGAGATATCATAACATCATTATTCCATCATAACATCATTATTCATAACTTCTATCCATACCAAGTTATCAACGATTCCTTTATACTTACGATTCTTTTATGAAACCAATATAAATTTTCAAAAGGCATTGTATTATTGACCCAATGTATTATGTCGCCGAAATAATGTCATAATACCACTTACATCAGCCTTTATTAGTAGTGTATCACTTGGCATCCTGAACCAAGCGCACATCAGGAGAAATATGCCTGGGTATATTGCCCGCACACTCCTCGTCATGGTTATGGCTTCCTCTATTTGCGAACTGGAATCATGAGATAATGACCCTGCCATTCATTTTACATGCAAATAATTTGTCTTTCGTAAATGATCACTGTATTGATTCTTTTTACTTAGTTCTGTCTCAATATATATGTACTCAAAAACTGCTATAATATGCAAAAGGTACAACAGTTATGTGTCATAAAATTGGGTATCTGCATATCTGGTAGATAGATGCATATATCATGAAATTTGATATATGCCTAATGGCCCATTCAATATAAAGCTAAACTAAACATAAGTCACCGACTTCCTCTAAGATGTAAAGAATACTGATAAATATATTAGTAGCTAATACTCACAATATGTGTTCTGTTCTCTTGGTTTTTGCCTCTGCCTTAAAAAATTTGAAGAGGTTCTCTCCCACATCAGCATGGTTCTTGTGGAAGGCATCCAGGAAGTGTAACCCAGTGAGGGTCTCCACATGGCCCATCGACCCATCCATGCTAAAAAGGGATGGCCATCTGTCCTTGACCACATCTGCACTGTCACCTGTAAAGTATAAAGGCTGGATTTGAGCTTGTGTCTCTTTGGTCGGATATCTTCTGTCTCTATTTGGATTTTTTTCTTTCTTTCATGAGCAAGAAGATTACCATTCCCTCTATATAATACTGACTCATCCACATTCATGTCATTTTGTGTCTAAGAATACTGTTCATTTTCATAGCTATTCAGTATGAAAACGAATCAACTTCTTACCTCTAACAAGCTCCTTTCTTTGAAGGTAGTATGTCGCATCCTGTAGTTCCTTCCCCTCTCTTGTCAATGGCAGCCCGAGCCCATGTACCTCGATTCTCTTGTCCTCCAAGGACTCCTCTATCTCGCCTACTGGCGGACATTCATCCAACCAACGGATGCATCCATGTCTGAAATCAATGTTTTTTCAAATATTACTCTTTCATCATAATATTGGTCTCACTTGCTTGCCTGGCTAGTCATGTCATATGATTCATTAGCAAACAAATTGATCTAATAACTTGCATTTGCTTCGTTAACTATTTGATAATACCAATTAGTAATTAATATAAAAAACCAAAGTGTAAGATACTTACTTATCTGTCCTGGTTGGTGGCTTGGTCACCGGTCTCCGTTCTTTGGTGCCTTGACGTTGCTTTGCTTGCCTTTCGCTTGCTGGCTTCGCCTTCTCCTGCGTCCGTATCATGTTGTCCCTACAGTTGACTAATTGGAGGAGTATGCCATCAATCCCTGTTCCCATTATTTGGCCCAAAATGGTGTCCCCTAGTACCGGATAATCCATAACAAGGCGGGTGGCAATAATACGGAGATCCTCCTTTAGAGGTCTAGAGCATACCTGTGGATATATCAATCAATGCATTAGACACTTATCTACAGCAATATTCTTTTCTACACACTTATCTACAGCAATATTCTTTGCTATCTCCATGGATGAATTAAATTACATTTTATCAATTCAATAGTTTGTTATATACCACGATACCCTTTCAGTCTTAGTATGGACTGATTTAATCTATGTGGAGTAATTGGAGCTGGAGCTCACATCATGTACAATTTACACCAGAAACTGCATGGAATAACTTACATCCATAATCTGGTTCATGATGTCCCTCACCAGATCCCTTTTCTCTCTTGCCGTCAGCTTGCCTGCAGTAAGACTGGGCTGAGCAAAGACATGAATGGTTGGCTTGAAGTTGTCCGTCCAGGGTCGGGAAAGATCAGTCAGTCTTCGTTTGGCTGGGGGTGGGTTTTCTGGAGGCAGCATACGTTTTTTTCCAGTCATTACAGGGGCCTCGGATGCTGAGGTAATCAGGGAAGTACTCAGTGGTGGTGTACTGGATGTGGAGGTGATGGGGCTGGCGGTTGATGATGAAAGTGAATCCCTGGCGGTTGATGATGAAAGTGAATCCCTGCTGAAGTTGCCTGTTTGCATAGGAGTGGAACAGGGGTCTTGATGATCACTGTATGTGTTGTCAGCTTCAAGCATCCTTGTGAAAGAAAAAGGCTGGCCACTGGGTGGGGTGTAACTGTATGACTGAGGTGCAGGTGATAGAGTTGACTTTGAGAAAGTGGTGCTTCTATCGCCTGTTATCTGACGGGTGATTGGTTGGTCATTTAGTAACTCAGTCTGGATGTAGGCTTCTCGCCTTTTCCTCTTCAGCTCATCCCCTATTTCTGTAAATGAGGAAAAAAGAGGTCTCGGTAAATGAAACATGTATCGGTAAATGAAAAAATATATCTTTTTCAGTGACTGAAAAAATATATCTATATCTATAATCAAATAAGTAGTAATAAGCAGTACACAAATCTATAAAACCCCAGAAAAATAGTCGTAGAAGAGAAGAGAGAAATCAGTCACTCACATTCGATGACTTTATATCAATTTTCCTAGCTGTAATTCTTCAACACCCATTCCCAGATAATGCTATTACCTTTTGCTTCATTCTGTAGCTTGTCTTGGTGACAGCACTGACTGTAAGTCCTCGGTTTCAACATGTTTGAAATCCGTAGCATCCTCGATGTCATACAGGACAGCACTGAGTCCACAGAGCTGATCGTCAGATATACTGGGTAATATCTGGGTGATCAGCCTAATAACACACTGGGGCAGCATTCTGAAAATATAAAAGTGCTGTTATTAGGAATTTAGTTATCACTTCATTTATTTATTCACAATTACAATTACACGTTATATTTAATACATTTGCTACATTAATTCATGCTAGCCCAATTTCAAGTGTGTTTTACATGCCCAAATAGTATTGTAAGTTTGAGACTACTTTTGGAGTTAATCTAATTTAGGAATCTCAGGAGCAAACAGAAACACAACTTCACTCTTAGCTGGCTTTCAAGAAGTATTTTATTTTCCAAGTCCATCCAGGTGTGCCAGGTCTGGCCCCGCCCCACTCTGCACAGAGCAGCCCCGCCCCCCTGGTCTACTCTCCTAACTATAGCCTCCCACCCTTACAGTATGTTCCATTCGTCTTCAACAAATCATTTGTGTCAGGAATCATTTGAATTTTTTAATTGGTACATAATTTTTATATTTAAAAAAAATAATTGAACACCTGTGCGACAATTGGCATCGGGTAGGCCTATAAAGCCTGAAGTGACCAACTCACTTGAAATTGGCACCATTGTCGCGCGACGGGTCCTGTCGTCACTCAGTCCGTGAGTGTGAGCTTCTTGAGTGTGACCTGGCAGATGTCAGATGCCATCCTACCAATATATAAACCGCCCACTCACTCCAATTGAAATCATTCTTTCGAAATACTCTACACAACAACAACGCTACAATGCCTCTGCCAACTTGGTTGTACGATCAGCAAGACATCGACGACCTTATTGACGCGATCGATTCCAACGGACGCAAGCTGTACAGATGTACCGAGCAGGTCTTATTGTGGTCGTTTAGACCTCTTAGAGTGAGATTTATGCGGGCCATTCACTGTAGGAGACTTCGAAGCTATTTCATCTCGCAAGACCTGGCGCTGAGGGCTTCAGTCCACTACAGGGTGCTGGAGATGTTTAAGATATACGCTTTTCAACTCCGAGACAAAATGACTGAGCAGATCAACCGACTGTATAGAGACTACAACATAGTCTATACACGCATGCTGTTGGATGAGGAAATGGAAGAACTCGCTTTTGGCGAGGAGGCAAACTCAGGTTACCTCACTCTTCATCAGTTGTTCGACCACCTTCCTGCCGACAGACACTAAGACAGACAAGTTCCCCCAAAATAGCCCTTTTCAGGGCTCACCAAATCGTCTCGAGAGTTGAAAATATTCAAACAAGAAACCCATTCCTCCCATTCCTCCTGCCCCCATCATTTCCCCCAACCGATGTGACACCCCTATTATTTTCCCATCAACTACTGGGAGGATAATAATTCGATATAATATATCTATAATCAACTGAATCAATTTCTAAATCTTTAGATGAGATTTTAATTTTCAGAATCGAACATAGGACTGAAGAAATATCATTATCATTATCATTATGTTCGTCAGTAAGTCTATGGGTGCAAGATTTTTCATGTATGTGAAAGCCACACGGCCGCTTGGCCACAGAAAAGCTAGCGCGACCTCAGATTACCTGTTACGTAACAGCGAAAAGCGCGCTACACACGTATTCTCATTAGCCGCAGTGCTATACAGCAGTCAATCACTCACACCTGTTATGTATACGGCTAGAGGTGGTTAAAACATAAGCAGACGTCCAACCACATACACTTGTGATTTATATACGTCCACCACACGATGCTCATATACCAAGAATGACAGTGTAGGAAGGCCGATGACCGAGGTTGATGAGAAGTGTAAACAGTTTGATATATGACGTCATCTTTTTTTATATAAGTATGAGTGACTGCTGTATTACGACAGTCTACCTCTGGTACAGATCATCAAATTATACCACCTCCTTCTTCTTCCCTTCCACGTTCTCGATTGTGTTAAATTTAGATTACCCTCACTTATTATTTAGCTTAACTTAAACGATAGTGCCAGCATCTAATCATAGCAACTCGTCCGACTGGCCCTTTTTAATGAGCTATAAACCGACAAAGATGATAAGCCAGAGGAACATATCTTGATTAGCTTGAACCTATCAAGATTGAAATTCCGACGGCAACAATATATTTATATAATATATGAGTGTGCTGCAGGGATATCAACTATTTTGAGTTCTTCGAGTAACAAGTTGGTGAAGGAGCATGAATATCACATGAGTTGTGTACTAAGGGATTGAAATCAGTGTGATAGCTAATGGAATTACCTTTAATAATCCATAGAGGACCACCAAAAGAGGAACATTTTAAAGCCATGTTGTGCAATTTCACAAAAGTGCTTCCAGTGATTCAGATGGTGGAATCGCTTCAATTAGCCTACTCAGTGAAATACGCTTTATACCATTATGTATATGGTGTTATCTCACTCTAGGCACGTTGTTTCATATCAAATGCTTACATAATAAATAAGTATCATTCTTATATTATTCCTAATGATTTGACTACGAATACTAAAAAGTTGTCTACTTTATGACCCCGCATTTAATGATTAGCTTTAATCCCTGGCCGAACAGCTGACAGGAATAAAAAAACTTTTAATTGTAAGGAGCATTAACAATATTACTCTAGTGTAAAGTTCTTCATGACTTGTATACATGTATGAAAGTGCCTTTAGCATCTCCATGAAATCTCTGCATTCACGTCGCGAGTGTCACAAGATAAGATGAGCCAAGTCTACCACATGGACATATATGAGGAAGCGCACTTTTAAACATCTTTTCAATATTCACCGCATTAAGATGGACAAGGCATTATCAATATCCAATAATTCAAATATGATTATCACCATTCTTAAACTATCTGGATCTTGATTTATGTATAAGATTCATAAAGATAATTTACATTAAGAGGCATTTAACTTTTATTCTGTACCATTCGGGCGAACTGTATTGGACATTTTGGCTTAAAAGCTCAGCTTTGGCAGTCAAGTTTTGGTGAAACAAGCCATAGCGATAGAAAAAAAGAACAGGGCTTAAGTATAATCAAAAAGGTTTTAGTCGCTGTTTGTTGAAGAATCTTTATTCCAGCGAGGGTGGGAGAACTGGTTCGCGCAAATCTTGCATGTACGGGATCTTCCCTCTTGAGTGCGAAAGAATTCGTGTCGCCGATTCCAACACAAAATAAACAAAGAGGGAATGTGATAGGAATAAGGACGAAATGAAAAGCGTCAGAGTTATACCCAGGGGGAGCACCAAGGAATATGTTTCCCTCGCAGCTGTGATGGCTGGGGTTGTGGGTGATGGAGTTAGTCTTTGTACAGCTTTAATTAAGGAGCCAACCCTAAAGATTCCCATGGCTAACCATTGCATGTTTAATTTAGGACGAATGTATTCCCCCATCAAGCCCAATCACAGCTGTAAGGGGATTGCCTTACCATCTTTCTGGCGCTTCTTTTAGAGTCTCGCCACCGTCATCGGCCATGACGGGAAATTGTTCTGGGCTGCCTGGTGGAGGACAGACAGATGCCTTCCCGCCACTATATATCTACCATTGGTAGACTTTGTGGTGTATAAAAATGCGTCCTTGATGTATAAATAGCATTGGGTGACCAGGGATTAACACATTCCACTTTCGTGCTTTATAAAAATGCCATTTTCCTTCCGTGACTCTCATGCCGATGGATTTAATTCACAATATTTCATAGCCGAGTAGATTGTTGCAACATCATATTTTAAGCGAAGAGATTTTATTCTTCGATCCTTTTGATTCAATAATGCATAGACCTTTACTTATTATTCTTCAATAGATCTTGACAAAGAGGGAATAAACCTCAGAACAATGTTCAACTCTCCTTGTAGCGAAATTAATTTGTTATATATATATATATATTATAAATATATTTTTCCCTTTATAGATAAACGTTTCAGGTAATTTGTTTGTTTCAAATGTCCTTTGATGTTTGTTACAAGGAATGACTAGGAACATCTGCCACTAATTCATTTTGAGGGGAGATTCAGTGTGAGATCAAAGAATCACTGGAAAACATCGTATTCTAGAAACACACTACATACATATAAGGGAAGCCGATCTACTTTTAATGTTTCCTGAGGTTAAACATTTCAAAATCAAATTTTTTGCTAGATAATAGGTTGGAAATGCAATGTTCTTCCTCGATTTTGTATAATATCTGTGCAGCTTTATATGAGTATAAAGGTTTTAAACGGACAAATATCTGTGCAATATCTGATCTCTGTTTCAACTTGAAGATTATGTTGAAATCTGCAGCCAACAATAATCGTGACACAAAGTGTTTACCTCTGGCAGTTGTCTTACGTTTTTACGGTTCTTATCTCCATTAGACGTAGTATAACAAAACACTCAATGTTGCATATCGATGTTGATCTGGAAAGTTTCTACCATTTCTCATTATCTGCAATAACTTTCCATTTTGTTCGTAAAGTTTTGGATTAATTTACTTTCAAAATCAGTCTGCGAATGTTACGATGGATGTGGTGGGTGCTCTCTCTCTGTCTCTCTGTCTCTGTCTCTCTCTCTGTCTCTCTCTTTCCTTCTATAAACCCATTCACACAAGCTAAATATCACTCATTTGTTTACAGCCGCTTCTCGCCCTGTCTCTATTATGTCTCGCTGCTCTGTCTCTATCTTTCAGCATATGCGTCTGTCTTTGGGTGTGCCCCTCAATCTCTGTCTCTGTGGGTCATTTGGTCTAATTGTCTTATGTATAATCTCTCTTTCCGCCACCCAGCATCCATGGTCTTTCAGTCACTGTCACTGCATATATATGTCTACGTGTTTAAAAACTTCAATAAGTTCTTAAACTTTCCTAATGAAGTTCCTGTACCAACCAAAGTACACATAGATCAACGTTTTGCATTTTGGGGATTCGAAAAGGAGTCAGAGAATAGCTATGGGCTTTTCATTCAGACGTTTATGTTGGGGATTATATAAGTGTTTTCAGCGGCAGCCAAAATGGTTTGAGCCCTGCTGGAGCTTCCTCCATTGCTTTCGGCCCAGCAATGCCATTACCCGGGGCCCCAATGACCTCTGTTTACATCGCTTTTCAGACCTCATTCCCACTCTCAGTGCCTGCACAATACCAAGGGGAGACTGTAGCGGTCCCATGTCTCCTCCCATATACAAGCGAGGATATTCTAAACGTGTATAACTCGTTATAGTTTGCGGCCCCGAGTATCACAGATTTCTTGCCGATGAGACGAACAGATTATCATCCATGCAGTTTCGCGGGGTTTGCCTTGCAAGCAATGATGATTAAATTTATTTTTGAAAAGATCTAAACTGGTTAAAGTTAAAACGAAAGTGTTAGTTGTCAATGATAAATTTCACTAAATAATAAATGGTACACAATAATTTTGTTGAATCAATTTAAACTTTCAGATTTCCATATTAAAAGTATGTTTTAGTTGTGTAGTAATTTTGCTTACCTAGAGCCGAAATGCATGTCTATAGACCTAGTATAACAAAACACTAAATCGTACGTAAATTTGTACTGGTTGAATTTCAGATGGCATATATACACTTAATTTCATTAGCAGTTACTGATGCTTTTACTATCATTACAACAGCACTATGAGTGGTCCCCTAGAAGACAGCTCAAGCTATAATTATCAAAGATTTACGTTCACAATTATTTTTTGTCAGCTCAGTGATCCATTAAGCTACAACATGAAACTTCCTATATTTCAACGATAGTTATTGTTAAGAGTGGAAAATCATATTTCAAGATTGATACCTGGCTCTTCATACCACCAAGAGTTCAAGATCTCGGACAAGATCTATAGTTAATTTGCTTCTCTGAGCTATATACAACACAACCCAGGGTTTTACATCTGGAATCAATACCAAACATAAAAGACTCCAGCAAGTGTAGTAGTTGCAGCGAAAGGAAACTAATTATTCTCGCGCTAATCTTTCGTGGGAAATAATAAATATCTTGATTATCCTTGTTATCCGAACAGTAAATGCCTCGGTCTCCCTCAAACTTGAATAAAAATCTAAATTAATTTGGGAGAAAATTAATCTCGCTGCCTTAGGAGTCACTGCATTGGCGTAATGTGTTTTTGCATTTGCACTGAGGGTGCCTGAAGATACAATCACGCCTGGGTATAATCAGTTAGACTATTGGCAATATATTTGATCAAACTGGGAGTGCGACAGTCCTTGTGGTTCCCTTTCTACCTGATCTAGATATTAGATACCATACACATTCAGCTGTCTGTGTACTATCTAGAGAATCTTGCAATATGTTGACGAGCGTATCCCTTATACTTAATGTTCAGTTCCATAGGTTTCACCAACAGATATTATTTCATAATAATTGTATATATATGCTGGTCAATATACATGTATATATACGGTGTATATTGTGTATTGAGTATCCTTTTCATAACAACACAATATAGTTTATCAACCCAAAGCCCTTTGCCAGAGGAATTACCATGTATAGCAATACATTACTTAATAGCTATTTTGCTAAGCTTTCGTTTCATTTGAGAGATATTGATCTTTTCCCGGGTAATTTCGTTGTGACAAAGTACACACCACCCTAACAGCCATTATACTTACGGATTACAATAAGACCCCTAAACTAAAGAAGCAGCTAATTAGAGATAATGGTTTCACGGGGACCTTTCGGAGCTCCTCCCATCTCCCGCTATCGATTGTCTGCTGCCATCATGGAGCTAATGTTTGCTTCCATCTTCTTCAGCTGAATGTCTCCCATCCAATGTAAGTCCCGAATGTTAGATCTTAGGATCGAGGCCGTCCAGGAGGTCTCCAATACCCCCTCCCCACATATTGCCATTTATAGGGTCATGCACACCGGCTCATATCTGAGACATTTAACACATGTATATTACATGTTTATATTTCCAGTTCAATACAGTTACATCAATAACATTCAATACCTGGAAATGGGTGCCCCTTCTATGCTAATCATAGATCGACCAGGAGGTCCCTTCTACCTTAATTAAATATGTTTATACTATTCTATACAGTTAAACTGTTTACAATTGAGCTTAAGCTTGTAGTTACATGGTATTCGGTAGGTAGGTATGGTAGGACATATATCACAAATTCTGTCTTTGTTCTCTTGTTTTTATGACAGTATAATACTGATGTTGTCATTAACAGGTGCCTGTTATGACCGTTTCATATTATCTTTAATACTAACTTTCATCTCCTTCCAACATTGTATTATAATGGTCTTAAATGATCACGATCTAGGTCTAAAATATAATTGGACGTGGTGCTTGGGTGTTTCCCAGTACTTAAGTATGTACTTAAATAATCTGATAATTACTTGTTGTTTTAACTGTTATATAACTGCGTCAGCCTTCGAGGTCAAGGTGGCAGCAATGCTCGCTCAACCTTTCAAGCCTTTCAGATCTGTTCCGTTCTTATCCTGAATGAAATGTCAAGCTTTATCTTATTTACAGGTTACCTCTCAACTAATTGTCTACACCGGAATGTGTGTCATGTTGCCTATTGTTGATGTATTGCATATCTACTGTATCACTTATTCATGTACAATGTGTATGTTGATTGTGTGCGTGTACACACCTTGTTTATGTACTGACTGTATTCATGACTACTGCGGAATACCTTTCTGTCATTGTCTTGGTTAGCCCGGCTGACCTTGTACCTTGTGTGTGAACACTGAGGGGGAAATAAAGCTACGGAAACAGAGATCATTGTCCAGTTTTACTTTCCCTTAGTTGAGAGGAATATCGAACCTGGGTTGTCTAGTAATAGCACAACAGTTATCGCAGGCTTGATAACTAGTGTCACCATTTACTGATATTTGCTTGCAGAAGAGCCTACAGCCTTGGATTGGTATGGTAAACCACTGAGGTTCACTACATATATATGTATATCACACTAAATACCCTTACAAATAGGATTTAAATACTTTAAGTATACATTTGTCGATGATAGCATGCCACTATTCCATGTTAGATTAAGATACCATATTTTAACCATATGTTGTGTTTATCAAACACATTTTCCTATTAATATTATGATCATAAATTATTATTAATCAATAAGTACGTACAAGGCAATTTGCGGTCTTCAGTATATAATTATATACAAGAATGTATTTTTTTTTTATTAAACCAAAGTGTAATAATAAATAAATAAGCCAAATAGACCAAATAAAAGCGAGATGAATATCTCTATGAGGATAGACAATTAATACGCTTATCAGTAATTGTAGACTGTTTAATTGCTGGCAGAAATAAGGCAACGCGTGAAAACAGTTCGCTGAATGTATTTTTTTCAAATACATTGGTTAACGAGGGCCCAGTGTCCCCTCCGCACCCCCTAGAACTACCTGGCTCTGTTTAAGGATAGATTGCTGGCCTTAGTCGATATGGATGTATCGGTAGCCACTTTTATGGCTCTCCGATTGAGACTTATTTGTTTATTTAGGACAATGCGGTGTCAGAGCCAAACGATATGGCCCAGAAGCCAATACTTGCAAGCTGAGAAATTCCCTGCCTGATGTGATAGGGGATTGCCCATGCCATTTAAACCGGTCGCATGACACCTCTGTGTAATTGTTTTTATCAGGGGAGTGGCTGGAATGAGAGCGATGTTAAGTCGGCTTCCAACTTGGCGCAGGTTGGCCTGTTTTGTCCTTAGCATTAAGGGGGAAATCACGACCTACAAGGGTCTGACCTGAAGATATGAAACTGCCCCTCCCCGTCCATACACACCCCTTGTTATACTCTGTGAAGCACGATAAGTGTCCACTTAAGCTACAGAGTGCAGGGCGGGGACCGTCCGCCCACCCGTCTGTGGCAGAATCAGGGGGAGCTAGGTGTGTGTGTGTGTTGGGGGGGGGGGGCAGCTAGGCCTATCTGGCATTTACATCCTGATGAACTGGCCAAACATACATAAACAAAATGTAGGATTTTTTTTCCTCCCCCACCCCCATGCATTAAACATTTTAACCAGACGACTAGGCCCACATAGGCATCCATATGTATGTACTGTTGCCACCTATAATGTGCAATTTAAAGGCATGAATGGGAAATACTGTTAAACAATTAATTAATATAAAATGAAGAGTTTCTCACGAATGTTATGTACAACCTCCCTATTGAGACCACCCTTTGTGGTCTTATAGCGAGGTGGTCTCTTTAGAGGGTTAATCTAAGGAGAGGAAAACAATTCAGGACTGAGAGAAACTGGTCTTAATAGAGGGTTGGTCTCTATAGAGAGGTGGTCTTTATACGCGGTTCCAATGTATATCATTTAATATGTTAAAGATGCATTACCAGCTGTGGAAGATTCTGGAATGAAATGTCTATCCTTGAGATAAACACTCAAAAGCTATCATATATGTCCTGGAGAAACGTTTCAAATAATGAAAAACTAATCAAAAATAGCAAATTCCGAATCGATTTTTGCTCTGTATACCACTACATGAGTGGCCTGTAATAGCCCATTCAAGATGGACGGGGTAGTCGGGAACCCCTGGTCCCATATATATATGCGTGTGCGCAGGGAGTTACTGCAGGGTCTATTTTCATATATCTTTGGGTGATTGCACATGGGCTTGACACTTGGATACACATATATGATATGTTTATATATCCAAAGAAGCAAGGCTAATAGACAATCAAGTTGTTGGTCACAGTTAGAAACAAACAAACAGACCAATCAGTTGGGTATATATATATGTTCACTGAGCAATTAATCACCAGTAGGCACATAATTATAGACATGACTATGGTCTGACAATTGATTGGCACTTAAAATTCAATCAATTGATATGTCCAATACTGAACTAGAGGTCAACTGAGACCATTAGCATTATATCGCACCCTCATTTCCAATATATGACGTATGCTAACAAGGGGGAAATCCCTCTGAAATATCTGGTTGAGAGACGATCCAATGGACGTCCATTTGGTGCGCACCGATTGAATAATGCACCACTTCTTTTGTTATTTACATGCTTTTAATGGATTCGGAATACTTAGATATTCAAGGACATGTTTGAGTTCATCATATACTTGGTGTATGTGGTAAAAGGAAAAATTGCGCAGATTTGCGCATGCATAGCTGGTAGTGCATTTTTAAGCAAAGGGTTACTGTAAAATATTTCGTTTGATAATGTGTTGAATAAAATGTAATTTTAAAAAAAAAAGAATAAAAAAATTGAATACACTCAATGCCTCACATCCTATCAACTCACAGGGTGCCCTCATAATATATAAGTAGGTTTCCCATGCTGGAATTGAAATCAAACTCTTAAAAATACAAATCTTTGTTAGACGATAGAACTGTGTTTAAAATGGCATGGGCAATCCCCTATCACATCAGATAAAGTCCTCAGTGATGAGGATCGGACCCCTTGAAACAACAATATTTCCAATTCGTTTTTTTAACCATAGGAAAAACATTGAAATAATTCATATTTCACTATTGCAGTGGAGTACCGCGAAAAATAATCATCTTATTACATATTTTTTGTGAAAAACTGTTAACGTTGAACATGACTGACATATAGTCTGTTGAGGGAGGCATTTAAGCATAGATATATATTTTGAACGATTATATTATATGAACAAGTATTAATAATAACATGAAGGAGCAGTTTGGCGAACATAGAATATTTATTCCACCATAATAAAGACATAAAGTTCAAAATTGCCAATGTTGACACATGCAAATAGGTCTGATCGACCCGAGCGTGGAAGAAGGTGTGGCAGTTATACAAAATGTTCTAACTTTCCTGCGCTCCTATTGGTCGAGTCTGTCACGTGGTTGACGACCGTACACAAACAACAAGTGGGCGTGGCCTCGTCACAGCTATATGGCGGCAAGGTCTTGCCTATACATATTTGGAATAAAATGGCACATCTTAACGATTTTCGAGACTACGTGAAAACGTAGATAAAGTCACAGCTCGAAATTACATGGGGAGTCCCCTCTCTCCGTTCCCCTACATCCTCTCCCTCCCTTCTTTTCCCTCCCTCTCACCTTTCCTATTTCCCCACTCTCTCCCATCTTCTTCACTCTCCCACTCCTCTGCATGTAGCCGGGTCCCCATGGAAGTGACATAGTAGCTTGTGGGAAATGACATAGTATCTGAGGGGCTTTCCCAGGCTATAAATAGAGTGTGGAGATCACAATTTAAAAAAGGCTTAAAAATCACATTTTCACCCCAGATACCTTCACAAACCACATATAATGTCCTCCAGACAGGGTCAACGGACCGGTAGAGACCAGAAAAAAGGCTGGGGAGATCACAGATTCCTAGAACATGCCTGACACAAAAAACCCTTCTTGAACTTTATATATATATTAGATAAGGTTAGGTGAATTTGTCCACTGGCAGAAATATTTCATTTGAAACGGCATAAAACATCATCAATTCCTTTGAATCTTAATATTCTATAATTCCTCTTTATTGGAATAGGTTGGAAGCTGAATATCATAATAATATTGGCACCCTAAATAAATCTAGAAATACTAACCAAATATTTCTGTCCACCTCTTTGCAATCTTTCTATTACAATTTGTGTTCCTCATTATTTGGCTCTGTCCATTTACATACTTATAATGCAACATACATCCTTATATAATGAAAAACTACTACGCATACTGGGCTATATTATGCCTAATAATTGTTATAGAGATAATTTTTCAGTTAACCGAAATACTTACTTGAGGATTAACTGAGATTATCCCGAGGTAACACGGTTCTTGGTGGGACTAGGTGAGAGGCGGGAACGTATCACGTGACGGCTGTATTTAAAGAGGGGAGAGAGGTAGTCGAAAAACTCTCCTAAATAATTAACATAACAAAATAACAAAGATAACTAAATTCAAATTATCACAAGGGTAAGCCTGTAGAGCTGAAACCCCCACTATACTGTGCGTTAAAGCGGTGAATACACAGTCAAGATTTGGGGGCCGATTTGGCATCCACGATTCGTCGTACAATTTGGAATTGTCCATTTGAGATCGTACATCAGATCGTGGGTCCCAAATCGTGCCAAATGCCCTACACATGCACGATTCAGCGCCGATTTAGCGCCGATTCAGCGCCGATTTGGATGTATGATTCATCGTAGGGGGAAAAAAGTGTCTTCTGCGATTTCAAAACAAATCGCCGCTGCTTCTACGATTAAAGGTATACGCGGGTGTTCAATGGAAAAAAGATTGGTCGGTGACTTTTTCATGAAACGTTCAGGGATCATTCCTGACTACATAAGAAAGCAAGAAATGAAAAAAAAAGTATATCTCAACGACTTATTTTTTTTTCTACAGCCGCCTGAAAATAACATTGCTTTAGCATTGTAGTCTATGGAAAAATGTGTTTTTTTTTCACGTTTTACTATATAAAATAAAATTGATCGGTGACTTTTCATCAAAACTTTCTACACATATATTTGGTGTATCATGCTACTGATTTATCAAAAAAAAACTGTACGTTGACAGGTTTAAAAAAAAGTTATGGTCATTTGAAGTATGAAATAACCAATAAAACCCAATAAACATAAGCATAACTAATAAAAATGAATCTTAGAAACATGACTTAAAACTGCTGTAATGAAAATAAACCATGTCGATATTGGGAATCGTGTACAAATATATCTCAACTTATCATGGTAACGAAATATTTCAAAGAAAAAAAGGAGCCGCTAGGTGGCGTGTGCGTTGACACCCGCGTATACCTTTAATCGTCCATGTGTAGAGAGTGCTGCGATTTATCGTAGACCTTTATAATAAGGTCTACGATAAATCGTAGGTGCTTCTACGATTTTTGGATTTATTCGAAAATCGTGGGTCTATCTGCGATCTGGCAATATAAAAGAAATGAATTATTTATAATTTTTTTTTGAAATGCTATAACTTCACTAATTTTTGGAGTATCAACACAATTTTTTCACTTTTATAATGCAGAATTTCCCTTCTACACATGTCGACATTAGGTCTCATTCTTCTCATATTTTTTTTTATTTCATTCAACAATTAAAAAGAGAAAAAAAAACACCCGAAAATAGGTGATGTGTCACAGGAAAATGAGTAACGTTATATTTTATTTTATTTTTACAGTTTTTTACTTTCTTGTTTGCTTCTAGGGTCGTTTTTTAAAACAATTTTCTCAACTCTATATTTCAGAAACTCAGATCAAATCTTGACTGCCAACCCACCCACGATTTCACTTTTTACCCACGATTTCACTTTTTTCTCCATATCGTGCATGTGTAGGTCCAAAAATAGGCACGATTTCAGGCAAATAAGCACCCACGATTAATCGTAGATCCTGAAATCGTGTCTGATTTCAAAATCGTGACTGTGTATTCACCGCTTAAGAACTAACGCAGCCCTGGACGGCGGGCGGGCACCGAGTCTCGTCAACAACGGAGTGTTGCCGAGGGATAATTGGAGTATATGTTTATTTATGTACCATAATTAATAGGGGCCACCATTAAGGCGTTGACCTAATGCTGGATTGTTACCCTTAAACAATTATATTTAAGTAATTACCGCGTCCAGAAAGGCTGGAAGTTCTCCCTATTCTGGGAATTAGACCCACTGGCCCTGTCCCCCCTTGTAGACAATAAATAAGATAATAACAACACCATATCAATTAAATAAATGTCCTTCAAAATAATTATTGATCTGGCTGTTTCAAGAAAAAAACATGTGGGCAGTCAGAATACGCAATGTAATCATGTTTTGTGCGTGAAATAGTGTATGTTGTTTGTTGAGCAAGCACCTTTATCGGTAATATTGACCAACAATTTTTTAAAACCCTTCAAATAATACCCGATATCTCCTCATAAAATATTAGGAGTTAAAACATGGTATCTCATTCCACTTGAAATTTGATCACCTAAAAGCTCTCAGCTCACCTCCAAAGTATTTTCCCAATATCCACTGGGGACTCAAAACAAGAGGTATCCGTTTACATAGGCAGCCTCTACACTGTATTTGCAGGTGAGGATTTCTCATTATACGCTTGACGTTGACATGCATGGGTAGGCTGTGATAACAACTTTTGGTGATAAGATATCCACACCATTCGGTATCGCAGAATTATATCGGCTTAAAACCTTGTCTTCGAAACCGCAATAATATTCAAGGGATGATCAAAATTGAATTAAAGGCAAAAGTGAAAGTAGGTTATCGTAGGATCTTTTTATACTTGTAATAGGGTATCCCTATCTCGGAGGCCTGGACAATGAAGAGGCAGGGATCACCAGATAATGTTTATTGGCAATGGAACAGACTTCAGCATAACGGTACACTGCACGGGGAAGATTCTTTTTAAGGTCTTGATCATGTGCATACATCACACGCCATACACATTTATAAATATATATGGTCGATTCTCAAGAATCCTTCCATCTCTTTTCAACATTTATTGTGCATAATCCTTTTTCCTTTTCAATTGAAACATTCTGAAAATTTTATTGCATAGAGCTAGTGGTGAGATTCAAGGATGTATACCTAATGAATGTGTATGGGTTTGCCCCAAACTTCCTTTAAATTGGAGCTAAAACTTAGATTTCTTTCATAGTGGATATATCCATTTTAATATTAGCAACTAATAACTACTATAGGTATAATATTTCAAGTATCATTGCCACCTTTTCAGAAAAAAATAGGAGACTTTTGAGTATATATTTAACATAGAGAGTAATCCAAAATGTCCTGATTCTAATCCCACTTCTCATATACTACTTTGCCGCCGAGCAAGCTAGCTGAAAGTGGCCATGTAGTAGTATATGAAAGATGGGATTAGAATCAGGACATCAAACCTAATATAACTCAGAAAGGAGTGTTTTAAGCAACATTTTGAAGCCTGTAATACTTGCTTGATAGAATGTGTTATGCAGGTGACATTGGGTGACACCGTTATTATTTTCAAATCAAAATTAAATTGCGTATATTACAGGCCAGGGTCAAAAGGCTTATTAATAATAACATTTTAAAGCCTATTAGTTTAATAATGTTGAAAGGTGACTATATGGAACGCTATATAAATAAGGTGGCCGAGAGGGCAAATTAAATGAATTTTGATTGATAAGATTACTAGAAACGCTTTCTCCCTTTCACGAATATTAACAACAAAGTACGGCATTATAATAATAGTGTTGGATGTATACCCTCGCATATTATACTAGCTGAACCACCAACAATACTTTACTAACTACTACGTATATGAATACGGGATAGTCACTTATATCGTTCGATGTACAGCTAATATAATACTTATATTACTTGTGACGCTACACAAATGTGTTCTTTCGGTTAGCATAAGGATGAATAGCCAATATGTCAACTTTTAATTTCAACTTTCAATCTCCCTCGCACACAAAGTGAAACGGTTCGTGACAATCGACCACGTGTCTTGTCGTCTGGATTCTAGAACTGGTTATCCTACACTTGCTATGGTGCCCCTATTCCCCAGCATTGGCTTGGGCGGACTCCCATGCTAGAAGAGTACAGTCCTGAATTCCAGGTGTACTCTTTGAGTCTTCTGAGCGGACTCTTTAATGAAAGAGTCCGCTCCTAAGAGTCCTCTCAGATGCCTGGGCGGACTCTTTCATTAAAGAGTCCGCTCAGGTTTCTGTTGCAAATAATTTTGAACTAGGATTGGCCTGGATTCGAACCCAGGACCTCTCACATAAGTATAGGCTGGCAAGTAGAGTTGAAGGCTCTACCCACTCAGCCACAGAGGCTCAGATAGGATCTGTTGTATATAGCATAGTATGATTCCTGAAATAGAAAATGTGATGTGTCACAGGAAAATGAGTCACGCTGAGTCCAATGATGGTAAGCAGTGGGGAGAAGTATATTATATTTAACCAGTTGGAATTGTGTGCAGTTATATAATTATATAACTATGCTTATACACTGATAAAAAACTGAGGAATGAAAAACCAAATAATTAATCAATAGAAATTTAGAATTTGATTTTGAGTTTATTATAAACAAAAATGAGTATGCTGTGTTAGAAGTGTAATCCTCTCCTGCCCGTTTCTTTGGCTCCAGCACGAATTTTGGATATATGAATATTTTATTTATCTCTTTTACATTAATTCATCGAGTTTGTGAGATTTAATATGCTATCATATTGGTAAATATGCTATTTCTTAGACAACAAAGCCAAATTCAATATATCTACCTATACCTATAGATCTACTCTAATTATTAATGCAGCTTGGACGTTGGGTTTATTGAGGGAAATAAAGTGAGACAATAGTTTGGATTATGCTATAGATGGTAGGTTGCAGAACTATTATATATCCAGTAATACAAGTGGAAGGGAGTTAGAGAACATGACCAGTACAGAGGTTATAGTATGTTTGAAACTGTCTGGCTGTAACAAGGGAGTTCAACTTTATACAGCTGTCACGTTCACCTATAACTCTACAGACCTTGCATTTGTTTAGAAATATTGGCTATATTGTGTGAGGTTCACTATAAGCCATGTATCAGTGAAAGTGAGGAAATGTACAATATATAGGACCATATATCTCAAAGCAATACTGATCATGGATTGGGTAGTTGTGGTAGGGTGGTTGGGTGGTAGGGAAATTTGGTAACCACAATCATAACAAACAATTGAAGTTGTAGGATAAGCATGCTAGAAGACTCGATGCTCTACTCTTAGTGAATAGGACGTAGCTTCGGCTGCGCCTCAGCCACGTCCTATTCACTAAGAGTACAGCATCTCGTCCTCTATCCTACACCTATTGAACTGGCTATGTTACAAAATGCTCCTGTATGATATAGTGTCTGGCGATTTCTAAGAATGCTTCTAAATCTGTAGTATAGTTTATTTCCCGGCCCATATCGGGATTATACTTCTATGTTCTATTCTATTAAAAGTTCTTTTATTAACGAAATAACATCCACGAATACTTTATTATTATGGCACATGTAATACTCTCTGTTTGGGGAATTGTTTGTCTCAACACCAATATAGGGATTAAATGTCTATTTAGTAAATGTCACATAACTTTTTGTTATGTGTCAAGATGGCTATCAAAAATGATATTCTTAGTAATGTTTCCTGCAAGAACTTTTTGTATGAATGTTCTAATACTTTAGTTTGTTGGCGCTTTTAGTCCTATAAATACAATGTCATGTAGCGAAAGTCATGACTCTGAATACATCTATGCATATCTAAGGACATTCCAAGGGAATATATGTGACTACTTTACTAATGACTGCCCACCACAAAATGCAGCTTACGTTGTCTTTCAAACATCAACAACAATTTGAAAAAAGAAGATACGTAATACTGAGGTAAACATCAACGATCCTATAGCTACTGTGTAGCGACTTCAGACTCATTTTCCTGTGGCACATCACGTCTGTTTTCACCGATTATTGTTTTTAACAGTATGAGAGTTAGATTGGAGAAGGGAAATGTATCTGCAGTTCTAATTTGAGAAAGGATAACCGAAGATATCTAGAAATGAACATCCTATAAGAAGGTACTGCAAACTATCTATCCGGACGAAAATGAAACCTAGAACGTTCGTGTTACTCTGTGACCTCTCTCGTTATTTACAGGCCAATACACAATTCTGGCAAGGCTCGGGTAACCAAACTCAGCCCTCCAACAAATCCTTCATTAGCTTTTGGTAGCGAAATGCCAATATCTACACCATTTTACGTGGGAATAGTTTTTGTTTGCGAATATAAATAACTCGTATTATGCAGTGACTTGCAGTCCTAAGTTTATTGAGTGCATATTTATTTCATCTTGGAGTCAATACCATAGTTTTCCCCATGACCGCCCTCCACCCCCACCCCCCCTCACACACAAACACCTTCCCCTCAGCCAGTCTAGTCGCATGACGTGGTGTGTGGTCCTCAATGTGCATGGGGCTTCCACACGGTCAGCATTGTCATATATTGGACAACTTTTATCAACTTAAAAAAATGCCTTCTCCGACAAGACCATAGCTATAAATTTGTGCCTTCGGCCAATAATCAGACTCTAACCGAGGGGTTCTTCGGTCTCCTACCCAGGCACTAGCTGAGCAACAGTCCAAGTCAGCAAATTGATCTACACGAAGTAGCCGTCCAACCATTCCAGGATGTGGAATAATGGGATATGTGTGGGTGTTGGCATGGTAACAGCAAATGTCTGAAAGTGGTGACCTGCAAGTGCAAGGAAATTGAACTCTAATGAAATAAGAGTGGATATACCGAGAATCGGCAGATCATCAGATCAGATCAGTTTATATCAAATGTCTGGTATATATTTAACGGCCTTTCATTCAATAGGGCATGGCATATATTCCTATCAAGATGTGGTAAACCTACCCTCGCACACACACACACACACACACACTCGCTCGGGCCTTCCCATCCTCCAAACCATTAGTGTTAATAATACATGTAACAGGGAGCTACAACATAATAATGCACTATATACTAACTAACCGAATCACTTCCAGTGCCAAAGCGCAGTGACGATAGTTTGCGTAAACTTGCAGCTGTTTTATTGCTTGTTTTCGTTCCTTCTGATCATTGAGAAATGGTAATGAGTTATAGGCGTATAATGCATATATATAGAATGGTACTCGGTGTCCGTATAATATGCCCTTTATACGATATTGCCACATATATGCATCATACAATACCCTTCTGGCATATACCAGGTTTTGCTGGAATAATTATGACTGTACCTACAATGGTAGACTCTCTTCATCTCTTAAATCAAAGAATTGAAAACGAATATATCCTGGACTGAAAATATACACTATTTGTCCTATGATCGATGTGAAAATGCCTGTATAAAGATTCTTGTTGAAAAAAATATGGTAGGAACTTGAGGTTGGAAAGCAGGAATGCTGTAAATCCCTTGAACAAAGTTGGTTAATTGAAATGACTATAGAAATATCTGGCTCCAAGATTAAGATTATATTTTAGTTGATATTTATTTATAGAGATTCTTTTCATACGATCTTCAATCATGAGCAATATTATGTAGTTATAATGAGTGTGTTCTGTTAGTGACCTTGGGCCAGGTTTTTTTTATAGCATTTTGAAATCGTGAGGCACAGCGCTAGGATCATAACTGATGTCTGACTAAATCTTATTATTATTCGACCGACCGTCCTGGTTCCTCTCCCAGTTCAAAAACATCTTGAATAAAATATCCCGTCGCGATTGCTTCTTCAATTATTTACGCAATCTTGTCACATCTGCGCAAATCGAGATTCAACCCGTTTGATTGTGACATTCAGAAAGCATCAGGTTTACATTCGCCACAATAAAGATCGCACTGATATAACTCTCAGATGGATTGCCCTACCCCTGGCTATTGTCTGCTACACTCGAAAAGATTCTAGAAATTTGAGCCATAAAAAGATAATGCTTTTATATCACATGCTCGAATGTTATCATATCAAATTGAGTGATTTCTGCCTATACTGTGGCATACGTTTTGGACGGATCGCACATAATATATGCTGATATGGCCACTACCGAAGGTGATTTTTTGGGCGTGAATTTTGATTGACGGAGAAAGCCTCACAAGTTAACATTGATTCGAGTGGTCAAAATGGTACGGTGGACAGAATGGATGTTTGTCAATGGTGGCCTTTGGCCTCTTGAGAAAAACGTCTATTTCGACCACCTTGTACACATAGAAGAAACGCCAAGCATATCAATGACTCGTTGCCCTTTGTCTAATAGCAACGGCAAAATAGTTATCACCAACTATAGACTATATATTTAACAATATGTGCTTGTAACACACTCCAAATAACCTATTTCTATTTTCTGCTTCAAGAGCCATCTATGCTACTCGTTATCCCCTAGAGCTTCGTTTGATGAAGAATGTACCACAAGTTGAATTAGGTATTTCAGGCTAGATTGAATTACCTTTGGGTAGATGAATGAAACTACAATCCCAATAGACTCTAATGAAGGACAACTCAACTACTTCCCCCTGCAGCACTTATCGTCGTACTTACTGAAAGCTCTAGTTTTCATTCCCGCTACTTCACTTCTCATTATGTTGACGTTGCTAAGTTAACTAACGTTCGTAATTATATCTTATCTTGTGACAGAAAACACAATGATAATGAGCAAATTGATTCGTAATCTCGATATATCTGTTGTAAAACGGAGAGCCCTCCATCTTCCCAGTTGAAACAATATTGGAGTGAGTTAATTAAAAGTATCAAGGTGATCCATTCTTGAAAACACATTTCATGTTGGTCTCCTATTCCTCATATCATTTCCAATACATAACAATCTGTGTAATTAAGATAAATTCTAATAAAGAATAACCTCATTCACTGACTATCAATCTTCATCTAGCAACACCTAGTGGAACGTTTTGTCTTTTATGTCACTTTTGGAAGAGATGTGCTGCCTTTATTTTATATGTAAAGCATTTGTAACCTAAGAACAGTATAACATGGGCATTCTCCCAGCTGAATTCCTGATGGATAGTCCAAACCTTAGGTGATGATGATGATTGAAAGCAGAAGCAGCTTGATGTGCCTAGGCTGCTGCTATAATATATAATTATAGCATCTTATCTTTGCGCTGATCCCAGGCTTCGTAACGCAGACTTAGGCCATTCCCTGGTGTATAACTAATCACTTGCTTGAGTAAGTCTGGTTATCTATTGGTCGCCTTGATCAGAGCAATGCATCATGACAAGAGATCTCAGTCTGCACTTGCCCATCCTGGACTTTCTGTGGGTAACCTCAAGGTCTTGTCACAAATACATCATGGGCACAAGGCAGATGTGTAGAATTCATAACTGCCTCATACGTCATCCATCATTCGTAGTTTATTTACGTTGTTGCAAATTAGGTATGCAATGATGAAATAGTTCAAAACCAAGTTCACAATCACTAAATCATGTTATCTAGTGATATGAATTGCTACTGGAAGGGCATACATATTTATATTTGATATATTATGTACAATCAACACTATATCGAACGCGACCATAGAACCACTGTAGTGCCAACTGAGTAGTTTGAAAATGGGTTCGTATATATTGTTATGTTGTAATGTGGCTCAGTAGAAGCTGTAAGTGTAGGCTAGTGCAATGCTAATGCAATGCCTCACTATTCCGCTAGTATACAGTACTTTCTAATGGGAAATGTTAGTTCCCAATATAGACTCCAATGGATTAACATTTTTATTACTAATTAGGCGTATACTATCAAGACCATAGTATATCAATATATCATGATTGATATGATTGATATTGATTGTTATAGATCTATGTACATATGCTTTTATAGTTTCTATAAAATTGTGTAGGCTATACTTACTTATTGTTAACAGTTAAAAGTTTATCCCAATTTGAAGTACAACAATAAGTAGGTGGCTATGCATTCTGCAGAGCACTGGCAAAAAATACAAAAAGGTGGCATGTATCGACAGGTGGCCAGTTTGTCCATATATGTACCTGTCAGAAAATACTTTGAAGTTGAGAATAGGATAACAATAACTGTAATTGTATTACAATATTGGTTTCAGTCCATATTAGTTTTAAACTAACTTATTAAACATTTGAATATGGGGATAGATGATTTTGATGATACAAGGATAATTTGTGATGACATATATGTGAGGGAGATTGTGTACCCATGACCGTGTGTGGATCGATCTGTCACATCTGTGGTTTGCCAAAACAAAGTAATCTGTCTTGCGTTAGTCTGTCAGTGGTGATGAGATAAATCTCATCACCACTGACCACTGAATTGATTAGCTTGTAGCCATGCGAAGCTAGGTGATGGTTCCTCACTAAATTTATAATGAATCATTTAATATTGATTTCATTATATCATCATGATATTGTATCATATTATATTGAATCTTCACTTTCTTTGTTCTGTATTTTGCATTGAATCTTGATGTTTGGAAGGTTTCTGAGGAGAATTGTGATAAATTTTAAATTATCAGAAGTCCAAACCTGACTGTTCTGTGTGTCCAGCTAACACCAAATGAATCTCTTATGGCTTTTATTAAAGGTTTTAAGGTACTTCAAGGAACAGTACTTTTATTGATTCTAGCAATTCACAGAGAAGCCTATAATAACTTGAGTTCCATATTGTTAGCCATAACTAAGCTGTATAACCTATAATAACCTTTAAAGGCATCTGCAGTCGTGAAACAGCTTAATTACTCTATAGCCAATTTCCCTACTGATTGCTCCCATTATAATGGTGTGAGTAGTAAAACGTGTAAATAAATGTGTGGAAAAGAAGAAAAAAATGTAAGAAATAAGTGCAAAGAAAATCAATCAGTTGAAATGGAAAATACACATTTAGCTGTTAATATAAATTTACAGCTGCAATCACAGTTAACATCGATCAAAAAGAAACATATTCAATTTTCGTTTCCTTTCTTTATCGTAGCCATCGTTCTGAAAGTCATTTGACCAAAGTTTTGATGAATGGCTTCATAAAAGTCGTCGTTTATGTCTGTTGCTGCAGTGAGTTCAGATATTATCGCTCACAGGCGCTCGTTCTCGTTTGGCCCTTTCAACTGCTAATTCTAGTATTTACACAGATTCTGTGCTTTACAATATAAATTTGGCAAGATGTGTTTCGTCATAATAGCTGAGAATGTTACTTTAACCATTGTAGTCGTGTTCTCGTTTTCCACCTCTCCTGTGGCTTCAAAATGATACTTCAGAGGAAACCGAGAACGACACGTAACAAACCCCAGTGCTTGATCGGTGCCCAATGATCGATCGGCTGCTAAGTTCCTTAATGAAAGCGAACATCAGAGGGGCGTGTTTACAAGAGATAGGCGTGGCCTAATCATCACTCAAACATGAGAGAGGCAGTTGATTAGTCATTAGTCTAAGATTAATAATCATCCATTCCTTGTATTGTTCAGATAACCGCATGGTTATATTCGTCATTACGGTCACCCAAACACGCTAAGTGCCATCAGGGACTATTGTTGTCTAGTTATTTGGCGGTCATAATCTCTTATCCCCAGAACAAGACCCGTCAGAATCAGTATACAATTTAGTCTCATGCGCACTTCTCCAGTAATAATACTAAGGAAATAGTATGAGGAAAGGATGCGATAACAGAAGTTGATTAACACTGATTCAATTCATTTCAAAATATACATAGAGGCAAACTTTCTTGAAATACCTTCATAGATTTTCATCGTTGGACATAAACTTCGATTATTTCACTTTTGGCTTTATTTATAAATTTCGTTGAATTGATTCGGGATGTTGAGACATAATCAATGTGTCCCTTCCTCTATAGATCCATCAGAATAAATATGCAATCTTTTCGGAGTCGACATCCAGTCTCATTACCATGTCTCATACAAAATATACACCGCCCCTCTGCCTATTCTCAGAATAACAAGAACAATGGAAAAGTCCTAGTTCTGTATTGTATTTAAAACATTTTATTCAGAAGACAACATTATGTAACAAGGTACATTATTCTCAGTAAATCCTGATTATTGAAAACCTTTACGATTTGTTAATATATAGAACTTTTTGACAAGAAAATATGTAATATCTATATGTAACACCCTCGCGTGGTTCAATTCGTGATATTCAATTTAGTTCTAGAAAGAAGTGTTAAAAAATGTCAACAGTCATTCAACCTCTCTACCTCTGTTGGAAGATTTATAACAAATAAATCCCTTTAAAGACACATTTGATATCAACGATTAAATTTCTTGTCTCCTGTTAGTATATCGGAAACCCAAGCCAGCAAGTCCAGTTAATACATTTCAGAGCCACCATACATTCTCCATTACTGGCAGTATCATACAAAATCGTCTTCCCCTCAGTCCACCACCAGTATGACTGGTATAGTATAAGAGATCGTATATTAAGTTAACCCTTGGCATAAGACACGAACAGTACTTACATGGTCTACCCAAGCAACCATTTCCTCAGCCTGTTTGGCGTATCTTATTCTTATTATGTGTAAAAAATGACAGGATCAAGTGTAGACCTTGACACTTAGGGGCTTATTATACCTCCCCGGGCTAATGGTAACAACAGTCCGGGGAGATATACACGGAAATAAGTCAAAGTAAATGCCTCCTTCATATGAATTCCTACAGTAGATAGGATGCTGAAAAGAATCGCTTATGTTAGGGGTGTATCATAAATACTAGCCTTCGGTTAACTCGTGCTGATGTTGTTAATTCAGTCCACGATAGAAAAGTTCGTGAATGTAATAATCAACGATATGAAGTTCATTAAATTTTACTTCTAGAATAAGTTACTTCTATCGCTTTTTCCTTTACATGATTATAAACGCATGAGATTTCGTTATAATGGTTGTAGAGGCAAGATCAGCGCATGACTCTCCCATTATATATATTCACATCAGAACCATTTTATGAAATGTTAAATTTTATATGTTAATTAATCCAACACATGTTTCACACGCCTTCCCTTTTCCAATCTTCGTAGGCATTTCGGTTAGTTAGTTCTAAACGTTGTTATATATATCAAATTGTAGAATTTCCTTCCTGTGTAATTTCTTTTCAAACGCAGTTTTAACCCTTCGGACTGAGGGACTTCTAAAACACCTGCCTCACAATATAGGGTGAATTCAATATTGCGAAGTATTCTTGTAGATCAAATAAACAAGTTTGGGATTGGAGACTCTGACTTCAGGACTATCCATTATACCTTAGATGGACTTCCATTTTCTCATAAATATTAGAAAAGCACACACCAGATGTCAACCGCTGCTGCTTAATTTTGGGTGTCGTACACTTTAAATTCTAAATGCGTTACCCTTCAAGAAAAACCTTAAAAGTCTGTTGTTCCGAAGGTATTGTAATATTGTATATTTACATGATAAAACAAACTGCCCATCCGGGTCGCCTTTGACCGCGTTATCTCATAAGATCCAATGTCCCTCATTGATATACATCACAGTTGCTTATTAGCCAATTTCAATACATCCCCAACACTTCACTGCTAATAACTGTGATGTATGCGATGGAACGGTTGCAGGGACAATATGAAATTGTGCATTCAGGCAATATAGTGGCATTGCCTATAGAAGGTAGTAGTTGACGTCCATCCAATCCCTACCTTCCTGGTATTATAATCCACTCCATCCAAGGCAACAGGCTGCCTGACAAACATGCCTCAAATCTATCACCGTCACTGTCGTCAGACGATCCCTAGCCTCACCTGCATTGTCGGTACTATGACGCAGACAGATTGGCCAGGCAGCCAGTGTCAGAGCCATAACTATAGATTAGTCCCTTATAATATTACCGCCGCAATATGGCATTTCATTATCTATTTAATTCCCATTTATTGTTTCCCTACTGTTATCTATAATCAATACGTCTATATTTTTACTTATACATTATTGAGGAATGATGTTTTGACAAATGAGGATAATATAAGAATATAGTCTTTCGTTTCTCAAATACTCTCGGATAAAATCCCTTTTTACAAATACCAAATGTTTTATGTCAAAGTAAGCGCAAAGATTCTTTAATGTAATCCTTAATTGTTTCCTGGAAAGAAGGGAAGGGATAGGCAATTCATTTAAAATCAATATTTTAGTCCTTTTTAAATGCACATTTCTCTCCCAACTCTTTTTCGCCAATAAATTCCTTTCCTAAATTTGAACACACACAATATGATTTTAAAAACGGTTTTTAACAAATTATGACAAGGGGAATGGGTAATACTGCTTCAAAAGTCTCTATTGGTGTGATTCAAAACATTGAATTCACGCCATGGTACGATATGATAGTCGATGGACAATGGGCAATATAAATCCTGATCTTCTCACGAAATTTAGAATTAGTATAAAACGTACAAGATATCGCCTAAAATGTATAAATATCAATACATGGTTAGGAAAGGTATCATCTGTGCTTATCATCTGTGCTTAAATTTATCACTGATTGGTCTCGTTTGGAAACGTAAATAACGATAATTTAATTGGTGGCTAATATTATAACCAAGAGATCATGCATAAAGCTTTCAATTAAAGCCCATACAGACAAATCCAATATTCGGGGACCACACAGGCAGATCCAATATTTGAATGTCCTAAAAGCGATTAAATTGTTGCAATCAATCGTTCTATTAGGAAGCTGAGGCCTGTGGTCCCGGGAAACAAGAATGATCAAATTATGCGTGTCAAACTCACAGATTTTCCTAGCCATGTTATATTTATAGATTTAAAGAGTTGACGCTATGGCACGAATGGACGTGAGAGGCAATTGGAAATATAGCTTCTCCTGAAATTACCGTATGATACAAACTCGAATGAGTCATCGTTCCATGCCGGGGGTCGCAAAAATCTCAAGACAATAGCTTCCAATACTCCTAAAATTCAAAATTCAAAGGCCAAATTGGTCGGAACAGGCTCAGGACTGAGGCACACACAACTAAGGACAGATTTGCTTTATTACATATGTTAAAAATAATCTTGTATGAATATTATGAATTGAGATAGTATTACCTAATAACTTATTTCTCATTGACATTTCATATTAAATATGAAATGTCAATGAGAAACAAAATTGAATACAAATTTTGTATTCAATTTTGTTCACATCTTTAGAACAAACAACCTTTATCATGACTGTGATAGTAGGTAGAGTTAGCAACAAAGAGAAGAAAATGAGAAAGGTATCCAGGCCACTTTTTGAGATGATCACGACCTCTTTGTCAAAATTACACCTTATTGCATATAATGAATTCTCTTCTCTTATCCTATCGTTTGTTTCTTTAACGATTTTTCAAAGGCATAATTTTTTCACTTGATTTTTCTTAGGTGGCATGTACTTCAACTTCATAACCGGATACCTTTGGCTTATCATTAACTTGGTGTCGCAGAGTAGATGTTACGTTTCAGGGTTAATATTAGGGGGCGATGTATTAGGATTTCTGGTCACATTTTCTGGCAGGGATCTATCAATAGACATAAAGCGCTTTGGCGCTGCCTTGAAGCTTTGCTCTTTCTCATTCGCAGCATGCCGAGTCTGGATTTGCAGGCCCCCAACTGTCGCTAGCAGACCATGACCATTGACCATTCACTCACTTCATCTCGCAGAATCCCTTGTTCTATTGTTGGGTGCATGCAGGAGATGCTAAAGGTTAGAGGTCGTGTGCTGGAGATCATTGATGATTTCAGCCAATCCCCTGACCGATTGGACCTCACTGCCCCTGTCACAACAGCGCTTGCAGGCGGCGGATATTATGTATTATTCTCGCTTTCAAGAGCCCGGCTTTATAAACCTCCCTTTATTCTCTGCCGTCTCACTGCAACAGAATAGCGTGAACCGCTCTACGCAAAAAGAAGTCAATGAGGAACTTTGGGGGTTACTTTGTTTTGTCATGTTGTAAACTCTTTTAGTTTGGTGGTGGAGAACCCATAACTTTAACCCTGCATGCATGGACGTAGTGAAAGAATGGCTGGCGCTCGTTGCATAAGAAATCCTTACTTAAAATAGTCCAACCTATACTATACAAGGCTCCCTTCCACAACGCTTGATTTAGGAGAAGGGTGAGGATACGAATTTATAACGTTCTGTGTATTCAGAGCAATGATGTTTGATATGGGTAAATAACACCCAAATCCTGACAGATCATTGCTGAGTCATGTGATCACCCCGAAGTCTGTGTGAGTGTTTCCCCACTGATGGAGTGATGCAAGTAATTTATACATTTGTCAATTGCAACCCAGGCCCGGAAACCTAGAGAATTCCTCTATGTCTGGTTACCACAATCAAGGTAAACTAAGGGATATATCCCCAACTGAATGGTGGCATATTTTTGCATGGGCACTACCCTGCAATTCCTCCTCATCCCGGGGGTATAGGGATGGGGATATTGGTTCTGGGTTGCAATTGACAATTGCATTAGTACTTCAGATAATCTGATAATGTGTTTTTATTCCACCACCACCGTGTTGTGTTTTGTTGGTAGTTTCTTATAATGTTAAAGCTTCGGTTCTCAAGAAATGGATGTTATCCCGGAGATGCCTGAGCTGATATATGAGGGTTCTTCATTTCATTTCAATGGGGCTGCATTGGGCTCCCTTTATTTCCATCAATCTCTACACATAAAAGTCTATATGTTTACATTTGTAGAAGTATATGTAAGAAAAGAACTGTAAAACTCTATAAGATCCTTCCCCATTTTTTAAACATCTGTACGACTCCCTTTCTGAGCTTACACCTCAATATAACATATAGTTAAGACCTCGAGCCATCCTTTTATAATATCAATTGTAATAGCGTCATGGTTTTGTTTGTTACAACCTTCCCAAAATTGTATCTCAACATTCACCTTTAACTCCAATAAAAAAAGAAACAAGTTTCAAGCCTTTATCAGAACATCAATTATTGTCTCTTCACATTCATATTATAAGAAATGGGAAAGACATCATATGCCATTTAAGTAAAAGAACGGTGCATTGGAGAAAATATGACGGTGCATTGGAGAAAATATGATGCTGCATGGCTCCTATATAAATAGATTGAAACGAGAACAATTCTATTGAATAGTCTGTTTTCTTATTGAGTCTAATGACCATGAAACTAACAAAAAGGGTTAGTCATAATGTTTTGAATCCAGTCTTTTTAGGGTATCCTGCATTAATTAAGCGGAGCTGTAGCCTTCCTCATGATGTGATGGCAATTAACTGACATACGAATACCTCCAATGTAATACACTGAGAATGACCACTTATACATCCATGCCTCTTGCTTAGGGATTTTGTCTCGGACGTTGACGTAGTTTAGTAGGCTTATCCATTCCAACATCTGAAACACTGTCTACCTTTCATTACAGGTGCGGATGGGATTATCCTAATCCAAGAGTGTTAATCCCCGGGAAACCAATCTATAATCTGCAAGGCACAGGCCCATGTCTGGAACAAACAGAAGAAAGCTCTTCCGGGGGCCACAGAGGTACATGGAGATTCATTAGACAGCCATTACGTATAAGCAGATAAAATACAGTGATGTACTCGCCTTTTGTCTAGCAGTTTTCCTTCCTATACTATCACGTGGGTGAAAGAATATGCTAAGAAGTTCCATTTCAGAGATATAGATAAAACAGTTAAGGAACACGTTATGTATGTACATAATGGTGCCGGCTAGACGTCAATCTATTGCAACACAAAAAGCGTCCTGGGATAATAATACAAAGCTGCAAGTAATGTTCTGACTGTGAGAAATCATTTCACGGTTGTGCGTAAAAATACCGAGTCCTGTTACCTCGCAGAATAAAAGATTCTCCATACTGACTTCCTCTCATACCTTATGGTGTGCGAGGACAGCATAATCAGAAGTGGAAAGAACTCTCTGAAATCTACGAGGCCAAAGTCAGGTACCCTTATCCTATTGAAAGCTGCACTCTCAGTTAACGACGGTTAAAAACTACAGTTTTTCTACTTTTTGTTCCATTCTTTTCCAACCTATCTAAAAGCCATAATTTTGGAGGATATTGTGTCTCGTTGTTTTACTACAGGGCTTCATAAAAGACAACATTTATATTATATTATAGCTCTTTTCCCGTGGTGCCTTCACCTACTATCGCTCACCGGTGGCCGTTGAATTCCAGACATGTGTATCAGTATGTCAGTAATAAATATAATTTTATTCGCAGATGATACTGTCTTATATAATTCTAATAGAGATACGAAGATATTGCAAGAAGAATTGCAGTTTGATCTTAATAGAGTCAACCTATGGTGCAGAGAAAATATGATATCTCTAAATATTAAAAAAAGTAAAGTCATAGAAATTAGTAGGAAGAAAAACTCGCAAAATGATGTACAAAAACCTAATTTCTATATAGGTGATATAGAAATTGAAGATACTTCTAAGTATAAATACTTGGGTGTAATAGTAGATGATGAGTTAAATTTCAAACAGCACATGACTAAGAGATTGGCTACGGCCAGAAATAAAATTTTCAGCCTAGCAAAATTAAAACAGGCAGCTGGAAAAAATACTCTGCTTACAGTTTATAAAGTTGCTATTAGGCCGTTATTAGAGTTTGGGGATTTATTATATAGTGGAGGAAACAAATCTGAATTAAACAAATTACAAGTAGCACAGAATTCAGCTATTAGGATCATACATAATATGGAAAAAAGGACAAATACGGATCAAGCTCACATTGATTTAGGTCTTGAAAAACTTGAGCATAGACGAGAGGCTCACCTCCTAGAAATGGGTTTTAAGGCAGCCCAAATAAAAACAAATCTAGACAAAAGAAAAATAAATCTTAGGTCACTAGCAAAGGGAAAAAGAATGAAAACAGTATAAGACCTCAAACTGAAAAAGTAAAAAAATCATTCTTATATCAAATCCCTGAACTGTGGAACAATATGGCTCCCAAGCATCAAGTGTATAAAACCTTAGAAGAATTCAAGCTGTACTTGAAGAGTAAATATAGCCCAAATGAGAATAATATGAATTGTAACGACAATGACAGGCTTTAAAGTAATAACAATGTTAGTAGAAATAACATTGTTGTTGTTTTTCTGTTATAGTTACTGTCATTTATTATATAGATGATGAAGCGATGGTAATAAGACGTGTTTGTTGTTTACTGTTAACTATGTAGGTATCTCTATGTGTAAACTTAAACACTGCACTTCAAAAGTAAAATGAAATATAATCCAGTCACAAGAAAACCAACTGTAAAACCAGTAAAGGTTAGAATCCGTCCAAAAATGTATGTATATAACTTCAAAAGTAAAATGAAAAGTAATCCAGTCACAAGAAAACCAATTGTAAAACCAGTATAGGTTAGAATCCGTCCAAAAATGTATTTTTAAAAAAATGTTATTGTTCAAAACATGATATATATATATGTTTGTCTATGTTTATATTCTGATCAGAGTACTAGTGTGTAAACGTCGCATATAAATTAATCTATAATGTACTAAAATTTCCAACGAAGCTCACATAAATGTTATTAGATATAAATTCTGTTATATATATTCTATCCGATATCAACATGTAAAATCTTATTCCAATAGAAAACCAACAAATGGTATTGTAAATCTCATACTTATAGGTACTACAAATGTAATATCAAGCATATATTATTCTGCAAATGTCTCGAAAGAGTTGTTAAAACAAATGTCATATTCATTTTCTAAATTGTCAGGAAATCTGGGAAGACCAACATGCCAATAAGGTGTGCTGACAGATAACATATTGTATACTATATATATTCCCTTTTTCTCCTTTCTGTAACTGCACTATTGATGATGAGAAATAAAAATTCTATAATAATAATAATCAAAACCCCGAAGGAATAATGTTAGGAAAAAGTGGGTTTGGAGCATTTAAGGATTTAAAACATTGAGCCGACGGTCAGTAACTTCTCCAAGATAGGCCTCAGTTGCTGGCCTAATTATGTACTATGAAAAGTTATTATGTCACACCAACTGGATGGCACTGGGGTCTGTGTGACTATGTGGTTTCTGACTGCCTCCTGGTACCCAATGTTCCACCATAGTCTGTCGGCAGCTACGAGCTACTTTGAATAGACCCAACGACTCAACTCCACACAAACTATATTTGCAAATATCAAATAATTTAATAAATGCATAACTATGACAATCTACTCAAATGGTCGTACCTATGCAAGTCATGGAAATAGCCGAGAATGCAGCTTTAAATTAAATGACTGAGTCAACCTTTATAAACATAACCTCCCTGGTCAAACATCTGCATTTTATTCATGTAGATATATCATGTTATTCGTCATAAAGATATAATAAAGAAAAAACTGCTCAGTAAGGTGACTTAGTACTGAAATTCAAAACTGGTGGACTTCTCTAAATAAAATGAAACTTGACATGAAATAATGGTTACTGTATTGAATGAAACAAATATGTAGGTCAACAGGTTAATTTTCATGCTATGGGCGGAATGGAAATATAAAGAAATAATCAATCAGATTTGAGTAAGTTTACTACATTTGAGTAATTTATTAGCATAATTCTTTTGAAATGATTCTGATATGAATTCAGATATCAAATTTCTCCCAGACATTTAAAATATATACACAGTTTATCATCATAGTAATTTGTTTGCCCACATCTAGAGTTAGCTCCCTGGAAGCCCCCTAGAGGCAGTAAGGGGAACTAATAAAATTGAATTTGGCTGATGGCAATCAGCGTTTATTAAAAAAACGGCTTGATGAATCTTAATGAAATTTAATATAAATGTAGATTTATACAGTATATATATACTAACACTTATACAAAAAATCGGGACAGATTTTCAGGCAAAATCTTTCTACGGTTACAAGCATCAGTACTGAGTCACCTTAAGTCTCATCCTGCTTTATCGCCAGAAACATGTACTCTCAGGGGTGTTTATGTATCATAATACCATGCTTCATTAAATATATATGTTTTCTATATATATACTGGTACTATAACGGTGATAATGAAAAGTATCCCTAGTTTTATGCTCTCTACTAAGTTATCATCAGCGTGTAGTCCACATGCCAAAGAGTAGACATTGGCTGTAAGCTTCTCATATAGTAGTATATAAGAGGTATCGATGTGGAGTCTGTTTTACGTCCATATCAATTCTAGTTTAGTTCAGATAAGTATACCGCCCACAGTTTTGCTTGGTTATACAGTGCTTTAGTATAGGCATAATACAGTACCGTATCGAGGTTGTACTCTGTGGGATCAGTACCGAGGGCATAACTATACTTGAATTTTCTTATCTTTAACAATTGATTCAAAGATTAAATCACTGACAAATTAAAGTACATAGCATATAATAACATGTCTCAGAACTAGAAATAGAAAAGGGTTAATCTGCACGAAATTCTATCATCCACATGGCGGGAAGCCCATATTGTTCACAGACTTGATAGATTCTTTTACCCCCCTCCCTTGCCCCTCCCCACAAAAAACACAACAAAAAACAACCCAACAACATCACTTAAGCTTGCTCTCACTACAAGGAACGTTAGAGCAAAAGGAGATTATTTTAGGCAGCCATTAAAACCATAGAAAACATATTTTCAAGGATATACTACCATAATGTCATCATATGGTTTTTGATTCGTTAGGGAATCCAAATGGGGACAAAACATCAACAACAAGGACAGCCACGATTTGCCAGTATGCGTACAATATACATAACATATCAGGTGAGACCCTTTCCCCTAAAATGCTATGATCGTAACAGGCTCTTGCGGAACTAACGTGGCTATGAGTATCAGCTACTCGTTGTCTTTTTCCTCATCTTCTGTCACCACAGGGGCGGATCCAGAGGAGTAGGGGGTCCAGACCTCCCCCCTTTTCAAAATCAATTTTGCCTCCCCCCCCCAAAAAAAAAAGCTGAACCGCTCATTAACAATTCTCTGTTGAACCTAGGAATGACGTATCCACTCATTAATCTTTATAGTAGCCCCAACCCAACCCCTTGCGGCGGGTTTTAATAATCATGACTATTGTGTCTATGTAGAAGAGGGTAATTGGAGAGCTCTTGATGGGTGTGTGTGTGTTGAGGGGGGATTTCTTTTGTCACTATTATGAAACGGCATTTGGAGTTATGGAACAAAAATGTTGATTTATCTATCCAAGTAGATTGATGATTCTAGAAAAGTGGGTCAGGAGCTAAGAGGGAGATACTGAGATTTGTAGTGGAAGAGTTTCAATTATTGCATTTGCTTTCACTTTAACTGTCTTCTGATGTGATTGATGGAGGACATAAAAAATCCCATTTTGTAGATCTAGCTTCAACATTCACGAAAAGGTGTACTGGTAATTCATCTCAATTGCCTCTTTCTCAAAATCATATTTATAATAACTTATCCAAACACCATTCACATTGATGGTTGATATTTTCCTTGCTGTATTTTTCTCCAATTTAATTTTCCAAAGTTTACACGATCAGGGATCTTCCAAATCATTATTTGTAACTTACAGTACAACTATCTAGATTATTCCAAGATACTTACTTTTGAGCCAATTTTCATAAACAATATAGAAGCAATAATGAGCCCTGGAATAATACGAAAGAATGGGGGGACCAAATTCATTTATGCTGCATTTTCTTGCAGCAAATGTTCCCATCCAAAAGGTATATAGGCCCTACCTATCTAAATTACTAAAATAACAGGCTTGCACACATGGGTTATGATGATAATCAAATTTGATTTCATGAAAACTTTTGATGGTAAAGAGATAGCTTTGATGACCCTTCAAAGTCATCAAAATGCTCTATAACAACACTTACTTTGCTCAAAATGTTCCCGGGGAGCATACTCCAGGACCCCCCTTAATCATTGCATGAATCCATTATACATAGTACATCCTGGTGTAAAATCCAGGTGGGAAGACCTGGACCCCACCCTTTTCAAAATCCTGGATCCGCCCCTGCCTGTCACCATGGAAACAGCTATCATCACTCTGATCCTTGACCTAAGGTAAAGTGGAACTGTTTGCTGTGGTGTAATATTACTCTAAAATCATGCGTTACAAAGCAGTTCCTTGTAAGTGCGCCCAGGGCGAGGTTGACCTTTACCAAGTGCTCAGAATAAAATGCAGACAACGTCTTGCAGTGAGTATTCCCAAGGTTCTTTAGTCGTTTTGTCGGTATACATATACTTGATACATGATGTCTGAGAGGAACTACTTTACAATGCCCTTTTCAGTTACTGTAGAGCCCATTGAGGACATCAATGTTGCCTTTTGATTAATGAGATACGGGATAAAGGTATCCTAAGAAAGTGCCCTGACTTCTTTATAACATCTTGAAGGGAGTTTCGGAATCGTTGTATATTGATGGGGCCGGTGGAGAAAATAATGATGTTTTCATGGAGAATGGGTGTTAATAATTAATATGAATATAACTAGGTTGAGCAACATCAACGTAATGTCACATAACAGATTTCGGTCGGTTGCTTGTTTTCTTTTCAGACTGCGTTGGACAGAGTAGAAGTAGAATTGAAATTTTACGGATATAGTTATGGGGTAGTATACTACCATCTGTGAGAATTGGGCACAGATATACCACTGCTCGTCACAAGAGATAAAGATAACGGACTTCTGATCCTAGGTTTCTCGGGATGTTGGTATTCATTACATTTTCTGAGGCCAATGAAGTACAATGTAAGTACGTAGGTACCACACACTGATTGACACCCAAGCAACAACTTCACCCCTTGATTATTTTGTCCCAGATATGATTTTTTTTAAAACCATCCCTGGATTCATTATATTTACCTAATCGACAATTACTTATATACACAAGTGGTGTATTAGTATTCGTTTACATTTACTTCACTTAAAATCACACTTATTCTTACTTCCATTGGCTCAGCAAATTTCTCACAGGAAAATCTGGTCGTGTCTGGCTTTGAAAGTTTTACCCAGGAAATGATCAATATATCCCAAGACATCGCTATCCTAAAAGTATTATTGCATATGGTACAGGCCCGAGTAAGAGGAAGAGGGATTGGGTTGATTGATGACAATGGAGCTTCATGAATTATACATTAGAATAAAGTTCTAAGCAACAGCACGCTAAATCGATACTCAGTCGAAATATTTTTGGTCACCAAGGAGCTGTCGCATCTTTGCTACATATACGATGGTATTACACAAGTATGGGGGTAGTGAGACTTACACCAATTCCAAGGTATACTCTTGGTATAGCTGGCAATTTACATAAATTCGATGCAACAGGCGGTTAAAGCCGTATTTCTTCTTTTTTTTTATTTTGTTGGGGACAGCTTCAGATTCGCAACATGAAAGTATTCCCACTGTCTCTGACACCTTACGATGCAAGGTGTTACAGCGTAACAATTTCTGTATTGTCATGATGAATTACACACTGTGACAATGGAATAGGGGCCGGGGAACCTGATTTACCAATTAGAAGTCTAATTTAGTTAGATTACTCAGGCACAATGGTGTCCTAAATTGATACATGATTGGAATACCTGTACAGATATGTGTATTTACATGTTACTATATAGCTCTCAAGTCTCTCCATATGTGCCGGTGGATGTATATTTCCTTTAAGCCTGGGTTCAGTAACGGGAGCAGTAACGGGGGAGCAGTAACAGGAGAGCAGTAATGGGGGACTAACGGGGATGAGTACTGAGTACTAGTACTGAAGCAGGGCACTGGCACCACTCTACGTTAGTCCTCACATTACTTGATGCGTTCATTTCCATGTGAAAATAAAATGTCGTCTGCTCAAATTAACAAATTTCTGACTAGCGGAAGAAGTAGCGGTGGAAGAAACGTGGCAATAGCACCTATTCCGGTTACTTTCAGTTGCTTAATTGCTCCCGCTCCTTTAGAAACGGGAGCAATAGACAGTCAGAGTAGCGGGAGGAGTAGCGGGAGTAGTAGCCGGCCAGTGGAACCCAGCTTTAATAATGGATGACGACATGCCCAAATTTGGTGTTGGCCAAACCTTCTAATTTGCCTGAATTATATGTACACAAAAAAATCTAAAGCATAGAGCAATTTTGTGCTACATTATTGGAAAATGTTATTGGTCAATTGATGTTTTTTATTAGTTGCTTTTAGTCAATCATCATTGTGATTACTGTTAAGATTATATTGTCCTTGGCAGGCAATACCTAGCAGATGATATAAGTCTCCAACTTTTTTCCGATCAGGGTAAGATATGATTTTTTTTTGTTTTTTGGGAGGGATGTGACTTCAAATAAAAGTGTAGCAAATCTAAACTAATTTGGACTGGACATTGTTTTATTATTCCATAAAACGGGAAAAAACACATATATTCTCATAGACTTCCATAGTAAACCACCGTTTTTTTCAAGTGACTCTACCAAAAAAACTAACGGGGTAACATGTCTTTTTTTTTCATTTATTTGTTTCTTCTGTAGTGTGAAACAATCCCTGAACGTTTTATGGCAATTGGCCTGGGCGTTTTTTTTTTATTGAACTGTCCTGTATACGTTTAATACCTCATACGTTCTCTCATAGCAACTAATATCGCTCCCATTTTCATTTTTTAGGTCGGGTATAGTGGGGCCGTTATGATTCATACTACAAGCAATTATGAAAGTAATGTTAGATAGTAGATGTGTGGTTGGAAAGATGGATTCTTTGTCAGAAAAGCAGTGTCCATTCAGGACTTATTGTATCGGGGACGCTCATCCCATTTCATTTCTGCCGTTATTGGTTTGACTATATGAAGGGAAACAAAGTTCTTGGTAAACTTGATGAATTTGAATGGGTCGCAATGATTGCAGGTGAAACATCATTGCAGTGGATAGGTTTGAAGCGTAAGAATACAATAGATAGTAGATATATCTTGATGTCACTCTCTCTACCTAAATCTTATTTGCATAGTTATGTCTATTAGTTAGCACTCAATAGTAAGTATATGTACAATAGAGACAGCCCCAGACAGAATAGCATGGTTCACTCCGTGAGCACTGGTTTTGATAAAAAGTTGTCTAGCTGTATAAAAATGTTGAATACCAAAATCCAGTTACAATGATGTTGACAAAGGATGACCTATAACATAGCTACGATAACATCATCAAACTATTTTTACCTGCATAGTCTGGCCTGTAAACAAAGCAGCTTCAAGAAGACCAAATATACACACTTCACATACCACTTATGAGTACAATGACGTCATACTAAACTATTTCTAAAAACACAATGACATATATGGCGGTGACTAATTCCACATGTCGGAAAGAAGGTGATTAACCTAGGTACTATGTAGCGAGTACCCTTAGGGCCTATATTGAGGGCCTCATAGGCTCCTTGTGCTTTTTGAGGTCAACTGTTTCAAATCGGACCATTATGGCTACGACCTTTGATATACTATTGTTTATACTGGTATATACTAAATTAAAGATATAAACGATGAGTGAATAAGTCAACGATCTGTATATATGTTGATGGTCTGGTGTAAAACCTTATTGTGATCCCATCTCAGTACTATACAATAGTTGCTAAGTCCTGGCAATGGTATGCCCTCCAGTGATCTATTCTTAATAGGTTATATATGCCTGGTGGGCCCAGTGGCTATAGATCTGCACCTTACATCATCACACCTTCTAGCAATCACATTGAATCTAAACATGAATTTTAGTCGTTCAACCTATGTATGACAGCACGCAAGATAGAACCATGCATGTAACCTTTATATGAGCTGGGAATCAGGGATTCTCTCCGACCAACAAAGTTTCAGACCAGATAATATTCTTGCAAAAGTATGTCACCCGCTGCAAGCCATTCATATTGATGTTGTATTTTAGTTGCCCTTCATTTTGTTCTGTGTGTCTGAACCGAGATAGTCTTACCAAGAGCGTAGGCGTCTGACTGATTCTCTAGGATCGTTTACTCGAATTCATAAAGTTTCCACCTCACGCAATCCGTCCCTCTCGTTCCCCGCTCATCGGCCACTGGTAAAGTCAAGATCTCTTTCCTAAGAAAGCATTCCTCCACTTGATAATACGATCCCATGGCTCTCCTGATTAAATAGATGAACGTTCAATCCCAATCCGACCGCATACGATTCAGGCTTGGGTGAAACTGCTCTTCTGTAACCTGAATAACGGGATAGTCTTTAAAGTAAATTGTCAAAGTCAAAGGTTATATATGCGGTACATCTATTTTAGCCCAAACGTTTACTCATCATATCGTGATACTCAACACAATATAATTGTGCCCAATATATTCATACAGAAAAGACATTTATCAGGCAGTTTGAACAGTGTGACTATAACAAAATCCATTTATGATATTTAAATATATGTTTAATATTTAATGTTTTATTGACAGCTTTTTACCATACAGATAATCTTCTCAGCATATCAAGCCAAAATATTCTACAAACCCAGCATATATATACAATATTAATCTAATAATAATATAAATTGTATTATACTATGACTGAATGGGTTATTCACTTTGAGTGGGAAGAATATGCCCATTTAATAGTTTGTTCATTTCTGTATGCATGTAATATGGAAGCGTTGACGTCATCAATTGGTCTGACATCATCGCGATATTGACCAATCACAGACGAGCATTCTTATAGCCGTGACTCGAGATTCTGCCCATTCAGAATAAACCATGGCCATTGTTAACTTCTTCTAATATGATCTTAGGATCTCATTTTAAATGACACATTACCTGAGAAGAACCTTTCATATCATGCTGGGCCTTATAATATCATTCGTATACCTGATTTTAGTGTACCATATTAATTATCGCCTAGTTGAATGAGTTTATTCCCCATTGGTCGACGTATTTATAGCTCTCCCGGGCCTTAAGTTTCCTCTCTCTCACTGCCAATCATTACCTCTACCTTTTATCCTTACTTTCACTAACCGCTTACCAATCTTATTTTCTCCGCCACTCTTCTGATTTATTTAAATCTGAACGTGAAATCGGGAAACCCATTCCCCAGAACTGTTCTGCTGCCGCCTCCCTCATATCGTCATCTCCTGTTTTGCATGTCTTCATCCTTGCGAGATGGATACATTCACCAAAATAGCTAGAAACTTGATTTGGGGAAGATCGCGTGGAAAACTGGATGCCTACACTGAAAAACCTGCGCCCGTTTTATCAGTTAGATATAAATATTTCCCCAGCAATGACTGATTATTTTCAGCTGCAAATGGGCGCGACTGATAATTATCAGTCACCTCGGTAAAAAACAGCCATCACTGGTTTTTCTCAGTGCCTTCCTGGAAATCTCAGTCAGTGACCGATTTTCCGTAGCGCCGATGGGAATATCAGTCGGTGACTGTTTTTTTTCTGTCCCCTCTCTACCCCCGCTCTTTGTCCCTCTCTATCCCCACTCCCTGTCTCTCTCTATCTCTGCTCTCTGTATCTCTCTATCCCCGCTCTCTCTGTCCCTTTCTATCCCCGCTCTATGTATCTCTCTATCCCCGTTCTCTGTCCCTCTCTATCCCCGCTCTCTGTCTCTCTCTATCTCCGCTTTCTGTATCTCTGTATCTCCACTCTCTCCGTTTCTATCCCTGTTTTCTGTCCCTCTCTATGCCCGCTCTCTGTCCCTCTCTATTCCCGCCCTCCGTCTCTCTCTCTATCCCTGCTCTCTGTATCTTCTCTATCCTCGCTCTCTGTCCCTTTCTATCCCTGTTCTCTGTCTCATCTCTGTCACGCTATATATATAATATGTCCCTGATTATATAAATCCTAATAAAATATGTCCCTTATTATAAACTATAAATTATAAATAAAACAGGAGGTCTACGCGACTTTGTCTAATAGATCTACCTTGTATCAGCCTAGTGCATTATGAACCCACTAACCTGTGTTTGTTTTGGGGTTTCCCATTAGCTTTAAAATGATACCACATCTCCCACTGCTATGGTTGAGCGAAAGGAGGTGTTAAAACAAATAATATGACACAATGAGGTGTAAGTGTTCTAGTTATGTACATACACTCTAAGAAGAAAGGGTTCTAACAAGAACCCTTAAGGGTTCTTCGGCTTGTCGACATGGCAGAACCCCTAAGGGTTCTACTTAGAACCCTTTTTTGAGGGTTCTAAATAGAACCCCCGTTTCGGGAATAGGCAGGGTTCTACATAGAACCCTCGATTTGAAGAACCCTTTGAAGAACCCTCTGGCCAAAATAGGTAGGGTTCTACATAGAACCCTTGATTTGAAGAACCCTTAACAACCTAGTTGATTTTATTATTGTTTGTATTGCTGAAGTAACATCATTTTTCATCAAATTATTCAACATATTCCATTTCATGGTGTGGATAGTATATTCCCTTATTCTTCAGTGGGTAAACAACTGGTTTCAATCCACATGTCCATTCTCAATCCTTACTATCCATCTCTCTGAGTCTTGCATGTATCCTGGGAATAAATGAAACATAATGTATTAATACAAAAGTTAATTTATACTACTTAGGAATATGAAAGTAAATTAGTCTATAGAGCTGATGTGAGAAAAAAACGTATTAGTAATATATATAAACTTACCTCGACTCCCATACAGGTGAGTGTGATTCTCTTCTGGCCGTTAGATTAGAAGTGAATGGAGGCCACAAACCCTAGGCCTAGTGGCCGCCCAGGCGTGACTGGCCTTACCTGGCTCGTCAGCCCAGTATGTAGGTCAAGGTGGGGTTAACACGACCTCTACCACACACGTCCAGTGCTCTCTCAAGCTAGAGTCCCAGATAGGCCTGCATGAGCGGGGCATTGGGGTGTGACGGATTCCCGGCCCCTGCACTCATACAATTCAGAACCCTTCTACCTCCTCATATGGAAATCCTATAGTATTGCATAATATTATAGCATTGCAAAATTGACCTATTCGACTGAAATTATTATCTACAAAAAATGAAGTCGAATCGGCCGAAGAAAAACGAGCGCCAGGTAGGAAAAGAACGGGACAAAATGTAGAAAGTCTAATAGAATGTACCTGTAGTAAAGTTTCTTTTCCCTTATGCATGGTACTATACAACATCTAGGGATTCTATTTAAAAACTCTATTTAAAAATCCTAAATGTAGAAAGTCTTTAATTCTTGATTCTTCAGCAGCTTTAAAATCACTATCAGTACAAATGTAATCTCTATTATTGGACAAATGAAAGATTTTCTATTATTTTCTATTCAATAACTACCATTGAAATAATAGAGAACTGGAAAATGAACGTGGACGCCAAACCAGTTTAACTATAATGGATGGGATCAATGACTCAGGAGGCCGTTGAGAATAAGGATTTCGTACCAAATCAAAAAAGACTAGGGATTTAGCTTGGGGTATTTGTTGTGCCATTGACCCCGCCAGTCGGCGTAAAACCAGCATTATTCTCAAACAAATAATAGTTTTCAGTCAGAAACAACCCCTTGAGCCATTTTACTCTCATCTTCGTTTAGGAGAAACTGTAGAACCATTAATCCTATTAGAATTATAAAGTTACCAACACGTGCGCGCTGTCTGAGACAGATGATTCCAGCGAATCCCCATCCAGCCTCATTAGACTAATTATCGCTCAATAGGACCCCTGGTGGCCTGACCCTAAATCGAGTGTCAAGATTAAAGAGAATGAATAGGGTACCAGGAGAGAGAAAGTGATTAGGAGAACAGGGACCCAGGATAAACAGGAGATTAATGGGTTACAATTCCCGGATGTAGCATGAGATCTAGGGGATCCCATAAGAAGGTCAAGCTCAACTTGATAAGTGTTCCAAGAGGAGGTGGCCAATTCCACCAATTTGACAACATTTGGTCTCCTACCGTGGAAAGTGATTAAATGGGCTTAATACCAATTAATATCAGATTTTTTTATTTTTTTTTGTGCTTGGATGGTTCAACCAACCTGTGGAACAACATTTTTGGCCTTTTTACCCAACTTTTTTTTTTTTATTATTATTAAAATCCCATTTTTGGGGCAAAAATCTATTTTTTTTACTGTCAATGTACCGTGGAATTGCTGAATTTTTAAATAATCATTTTTTAAAAAAAAAAATTTTTATTTGTCATGATACTAGGTTACGTATAGGTTATTTGTGTAAAAAAAAATTGAAAAAAAAATAATTTTGGGGCGAAAGCCATTAAAAATCAAAAAAAAAAAAAGTGGGTACCCCCCCCCCCTGTATCCTACCGTCGGCATAGTTGTTTATGGCGGAGAAATTTTAAAAAAAACAGAAAATTGTCCAATGATGTTGAAAAATGATCAAATGCATTGGGTTATATATGTATAGAACATCAGATATATTAATTTGAGTTTTTCATGACTCGTAGAGAAGAAATAACATGGCGGCAAAAGTCCGTGGAACAAGGGCCCGTGTATCCTACCGTCGGCTTCGTTTTACGGTTTTTCGGGGCTTATGAAGCATTACTTTAATAATAAACTATAAATTCGACATTTATTATTCACTTTGCTTATTATCAGTCTATATAGTTTGAAATTCATAATTTCCGAGTAGTTTTTATATGCTTTTTACGGCAAAATGCTTTTTGTATCCTACCGTCGACTTTGTATCCTACCGTCGTCTTTCGGCAAAGAGGTGAACTAAAGTTAAGAGCCGACTAGCGTAAACGCCTGAAACTACTGGAAGTTTTGCAGCAGACGACTTTCCATTCGAGACAGTGTCGAAAACCTTTTCAACCAAGTCATTTTTGAATTCTGGTAGGTATTTAAGTAAAAAATATGTCATTTTTATGTTGATACAAGCAGATCTCGTGTCATAGACCACGGTAGTCGAACCAAAAGTTTCTGTAGGCAAAGTAATCACCGTGTTTCAAAAAAAATAATCGTATAAGCTATCGGAGGTCATCTAGCAATGTAAACAATGGCAATGCCATAAGCATATCCTTGGGCTTCGCCCTTGTCCTTGTGTGTGTGTTGGAGTATATAGTGTCATACTCATAATTTGATGATCAAATGCTTTTAAATGTGCTATACCATTTAAAATATTTTTCCAATATAACTTTAATAATTCTTCTAGCTGGAAAAATGCCTAGTGACAGAAAAAAAGCAGGAGCACTGTATGCCAAACAGTATCGGGCAGACAAAGTAGCTTTGAAGGATTCCAATTATCTAGAAAAAAACCGGGAACGAGCAAAGGTAAGTTTATATTTAAAAAAATGACGAAAAAAATACAAAGATAAATGAATTTAAATGTTATCATGAACATTAAACCTCTTGTTCGGCCTATGCTATGTTGAACATGTACAGAGAATGACTTTTTGGTAGTAGGCGCGATTTATGTACCAGAGTCAAAAAGAAAATGCCCTGTGTATAAAGAGTAGAGGTGTACGGTAAGGGTCAGAAGGGGCGTGGCCACAAAGCGATAATTCATTGGGTGAAATGTTTGGACCGGAGGGTTGACTATCGCGGCAACGTCAAATGTATGGAGTTATGTAGTTCATTGTTTCTCTGATGTGTACGGTATGGGTCAAAGTGGGAGGAGCCACGATATCCTCGACCCATATCACCATGTTTGGACTAAACTAGTGTCATATTTAACAGACCGTAGTTATTCGTCGTTAGAAAAATCATAATAGAGCGTGCTTTGCAGGAAGAAAGGCATATGTAAATCTTGATGTCGATATGCTGGAGGAAGAGAAAGTTTTGTTGACATATTGAATAAAGTTGATGTAAAAACAAAAAAAAAAGATTTTAGGCTTGGTAACGACACTTCTACAACTACCTTAATCCTATAATAACAGCATGTACTGAGAATGACCTTTTGGTAACCATCATAATACATGTATTTGGAATGACCTGTTGGTCGCATATCGATTACATTTCCAAAACGGGTCAGGTAAGGTAAATATAAACATCCTGAAATATTTAAGTATTCATTAAATCCGAATTTGATAGCTAATATCTGAACCTAATATGCCTGTATTATGTTGAATTCTAGAGGACCTATGACGCGAAACAAGCAAAGATGACAGAGGAGGAGAAAAAACAGTGGAGAGCAAAGCGGGCAGCCGCCAAACGTGACCTGAGGTTGAGAAAAAAAGGTATGGATGAATTATCAGTAAAAAAAAGTTAAATATGCCTATCGATAAGTGTGTAAATTTGGATGGGTGGAAAAAAATCTGAAACGATATCATTCAAATACAACTACAAATTGTTTCTGCTAATATCCTATAGGAAAGGATATTCCTTCACAAAATGACAAGATAAAAAACACCACAGGTGTTAACGCTATGAGAAAATAATTTTCAATGCTAAACTCCCAATGGTACAGTCCAAACTGAAAATCTAACCTAATATTCAAGCATAAACATCGAGTGGACCAGAGCAACGTAGAATCATGATCATGCATTGGGATTCCTATGTTAAAGTCTCAGTAGTCTGGTCCAAACGAGAGAACATAATCGCATATGGTCGAATCGTTTTGGACCGCACACATTGCTAAGTATAAATAGTGGGCAATTTGCGCAGCTAATCATTGGAATCGCCGACGCTGAGCTGAACACACCACCGTACCAAGGGCTACTACAAGTTTTTGGCGAAGGAATTGTTATATTCAAGCGTTTTCCATTCCTAGTCCCACAGCCTATTCCTTATTCCAAATTAAGTTGTTTTTATCCTAAGAAAAAAATTATTAACATATTTAGTTATCTCCTTTTTCTTAAATACCCGGAGATAAATAAATCAGATTACTCCCGCAAGGCTTGATATGTAATCAACCAAGTCCCTGCTTGTTGGTTATATAACAGGTCGAACCCCATCCCCTTCCTACTCTTTCAAGGATATCGGTTCACCCCGTCGCTACGCCCAATTTTTCAATTGTATAGCATATTATCTGTCCCGCTGCACGTCTGTGCAGTAAGGCACACATGAAAATATCATTCATAAGTACATATGAATACGATACAATACTTTTCCAACTCGACAAGTCTAATGTTTCTTTAAAATATAAAATGAATGTATAGACCTGACACCTATTTTAATAATATATTTTTTAATGCTCACCAGCTGACACTGAAGCTGCCGTCACCTTAGCCACCTTAGCTACTACCTTAGCTACTACTCACATCACGTCAAGTCAAGTAGCCGAGCTTCCAAAGGAATCAGCGACGATCCCTGCTATTCCCACTCCTGCTCCTGTCCCCACCAATGATGAGCCTGCTAGACCTGCACCGTTGAGGTATAATTAATATTCATTAAATAGATTAAGACAAAAGTTTCTCTAATTAGGATGTGATTACCTAATTATGAGATAGATTTCTGAAAATCAATTCATACCTTAAGAATTTCCATGGAAGTGATTGTCCATGTGAAACGTCTGTGTACTAAAACAATGAAGTTATATTTTAAATCTATATTTCTATGGAGGAGATTATCCATGTGAAATCTGTACTAAAAAATGAATCAAATATTTCTTGAAGTTTATAACAATTGTGTTTATTCCAGGATTCGATATCATGAAACAAGTGGTGCTGAGCAAGAAAAAGCCACTAACGATAAGTTGTCAAAAATATATATATTGTTGTAGAATATATTGGTTTTTCTTGCAAAGATTACAGCTAAGTATTTTAAATATATTTGAGCAATTCTCACGAATAGCAAAAAGGAAACATCTATACTAGAGAAATCAGAAATAAATTATTTCGTACAGGTCGAGTGTTGATATGACATTAAAACTATCACCTAAAAGTTATTCAGTCTATCAACAAATCCTTTCCTCCTCCGGGGTCGATCACACATGTTACATCGTACCCTCTCTTCACTTGAACACTGGTTATTATTTCGACTTGGAATATTTAATTAACAAAAAACATATTTGCTCTATGTACGAAGGATGACTCTTTGGTAACAAAAAGATAAATGTACTGAGAATGACTTTTTGGTGGTCAGCTGATTAAAATCGACTAGGCAGCCACGATTTATGTACAGGCATGACTTTTTGGTATCTAACCATGTGGGCTTACCCTAGCAGGAAACATTTCTCGCTATACATAAAATAGTTGTATGTACGGAGAATGACTTCTTGGCAGCAAGAACAAGATATGTATTGGGTGTGACCTTTTGGTACCAAGCCGATGGGTTTGTCTTGGTAAAGACACTTCTACGACTACCTTAATCTTATAATGACAGCATGTACAGAGAATGACCTTTTGGTAACCGACATAATATATGTACATTTCGTGAGCATTGCTAATTTATTATTATTAATAATAAATGATATGATCGCCAGAAGTAATTTTAGGATTGTTTTAATAGCCAGTCAAGTGTAGTATATTTTGGTTGGCTTTAATGATAATATCATTGTGATGTGTTTCAGAAAAAAATATTGATTTGGGTATATATCCACCGCGCATTACTATACGTTACAACGAGCGAATATTTAATTATTTACTTCAATACAGATCAGATAGGTAGCGCCTGCCATGTTATAGGATCTGGAATTTATGATTATTTGTTAATCGATTTTATTCTGATTTTTTTTCACAGTCTCCCACATCTCATCAGCTTCAGCCGTATGCCGGAGGTGAAGCGTTTGAAGCGGCAGCAAGCCAAGTCTCTGACGGAAAGGAATATATCTCTTGAAAACCAGAAGAAGGAGATGGGAGAATTGAAGCAAAGGCTGGAGGAAAATGCGATCAAACTCCAGCAGCTGGAAACCGAACTCAAGGACAACAAAAGTGGCGAGAAAAGCCTTCAAGAAGAGGCGGAGCAGATCCTGGCTGAAAAAGACATTGGTAAGTTGATACCTTTACTTACCATCAGAGAGTCTATCAAATCTTCAAAAGTTTCGGACAAAAAGAATATTTTTTCAACAGATTCTGGATCTGATTTCGGGAAAAAAATTCCAAGAGGTTTGAAATCAAAGGTTGCTTTGGAAGTTGGGGTAAGTCGACAGCTTTTAGGTAAACCTAGGATTAGACAGCCAAAGAGGGTAGAGTGGTCGGCCAAGAAAGCAATGATTAACGATTTTCTGATGCGTGCTGAGAATTCCGCCAGGCTCCCTTCCAGTAAGGACAATAGTTTGGGAGAGAGGTATGGTTTAACCAATACCATGACAGAGTTGTTTAACGATTTCTGTAAAGAATATCCATCAGTGCAAATCGGTAAGAGCTTCTTCTTCCGCTCAAGGGACAGTAAGAAAATAAAGCTTCTGAAAGAAACAAAAAGGCGTGATTGTATGTGCAAGAAGTGCCAGAACATGTCCCGGTTAGGCTTAGCAGCAGGTTTGAATTTTTTGAAGGATATGGAGACGGAGGAGGTCGAGGATAGGGCTGGGATCAATCTCAGGGGTAGAAAAGTGGTGACTTTTATTTTCTGGGAGAGGCAGGAGGTTTGTCTGAATGGAAGTACCTTCATGAACGACATGCCAGTGAAAAAGACCCTGAGGAAGGAGGAATTCATGGAGCTGCTCATATCATCACACACTGCATATTTGAGCCATGTCAGTCGCTATCGTCACCAAGCAAAGACTGCCAGGGAGGTCAAACAGAATATTTCTATTACAGAATGTATTCTGGAGATTGATTATGCTGAGAATTATGGCTTCATCTACCAAGATGAACCTAGTTCTATTTATTATTCCAGACCACAGGCTACCATCTTCTCAAGCGTAGCAACATTCAAGAGAGATGGTGAAAATGTGACTAAGAGTATTGGAGGCATTTCTGAGGAGATGAAACACGCTGCTCCTACTACTTTTTCATTTTTGTCACATATTATTCCAATGATCCGTGAATTAAATCCGGATATAACTATTGTCCATATTTTTAGTGACTCCCCATCATCACAGTTCAGGAACAGATACATTACGCATCTTGTCTCACTGGCTCCAAAATTATTTGGTGTGGCTATGACATGGTCCTACCATGAGAGTGGACATGGCAAGTCAGCTTGTGATGGGGTGGGAGGTTCGTTAAAGAGTAAGGCGGAAAATCTGGTAAAAACAGGGATTATTATGAGTGATGCTAAAACATTAGCCAAGGTCCTCAAGTCGTCAGGGATTCGTACAGAAATTGTGTACGTGTCTGCAAAGCATATAGAAAAAAGCAGAGCAAAAATAGAAAAATGGCATGTTTCGCCTGTGGTTGGATTAATGAAACAGCATATGGTATGTCCCTTCAATGGTCATTTGTATGTTCGCAGTGTTTCCTGCTTTTGTGATGGCTGCTCAATTCTAAAGAATCATTTTCCCCAATGTGACGGTTGGGAAAAGTTGAAAATATCTGCATTAAAAAATGAGGCCTTGATAGAAGAAATCCAGGTGGATGAAAATAATTTAATAATAAATAAAGAAAATGAAGCAGCGTTGGTTGAGGTAGAATTGGCTGAATATTGTGGGTCTGACAGTGAAGATGAAGGGGATGGTGGGGAAGGGATCGTGGATGGGGAGGAGGAATATCCAACAGATGCTGGACAGGAACAGGAGATGGATACAAATATTAATATCTGTATTCCAGAGGAGGAAACCAGTGTCCAGCCAGAAGCGAGGAAAAGAGGGAAGGGAGATAAACAAGGACATGGAGAGGGAGGGAAGAGGAGGAAGTCGGCTAGATGCGGCCGATCCAGAGCAACTTTCTTTATGATGATGGATTAATTTGTAAGAAAAAAACCCAACCTATTTTATGTACATAGATTAATTTGTAAACGTAACGTATTGATAATTTATATATTATATTTGTTTTTACAAATCAATTTCGTTATGAATGATAAACTGATTTCTATCAAAATTATGATTTCAAACCTCAATATTATATTATGTTAAAATGACTCTCTGGTTGTAAGAAAGGGTATCAACGAAGCCTCTATCCAAGCCTCATATATGGTCGTTACTGCGTTACTGTAGGCAACTCTTTTCATGTATTTATTATTGTTCGACAGAATCGCCTCTAAATAAGCAAGCAGAGACGTTTTTTTTTAGAAAAATACCAGTTTATATTCACCACCAAAATTCCACCTTATATACCTGGCAGCTTCCAGAAACAGTGCGGTCCAAACAAAGTGATCTTTAATCTAATTAGGAACATATATACGCGAGAGTTATTGCTTTGAATATAAAAGTAATTGGTGAGTTGTATATTTATATTTCATATGTAGTGTGAGGTTTATTGAGGCTTGGATAGAGGTTTAGACAGATATTTATTTATTTATTTATATATCATACTTTTTGTAAATATGTATATGTTTCAGGATTTAGACATCCGTGATATACTGCTCATGAAACTGCTCATGAATTATCTATTCATAGATTGCTATGAGATATAAAATGTATTATGTATATGTTTAAGGGAGTGTCAAACTCATATATATATGTTCCAGGAATAATACTTCCGTGATGAATTTGAAAAGAAATCTTTTCATCTAGAAAACTATTTATTCTCAAACTACTTCTCTTTCTTAAGAATAACTCTATTTAGTATAATGTGTCCGGTCCAAACTGTACATCCAAGTGGCGCTACTGGCGCTATACATTATATGTTTGAACCGCCCACTTTCCTTCTGCATTGGAGACTATATAAGGATTGAAAATGTATTAAACTATCAAACGACCTGCTACTCTCCCAACTATACGGTCAGGATGCAGCAAAATTTTATGGTTACTGCAATCTTATATGGATCACTCTCTGTTATTCTTAAGCAGCAGTGTTCATCAACAATTGTATTTACAACATGGAATTAATCCTGGAAATAATCTCATCAATGTATGTACCTGAATGTGATGTTCCATATTGCAAATATAATATATATATGTTCCAGGATGAATACATCCGTGATATATTAAAAAAAATAATCTATTCTTAAATTACTTCGCTTGATGGGAATAATACATCTGTGATATATTTATGTAATTATTTCTACCTGGATGTGATGATCCATATTTGAAAAAAAAACGTTTATCCTTGATCTGCCTCGATTTCTACCTAGATGTGATGTTCCATGTTCCATAATATGATTCTATCCAGTTGAAATATCATTTTATTATATTGCTTTATTGTATATGGGTCAGATTTTCAGAAAATGTACCATTGGCAGCTCTACACATTTCGGAAATTTTGCTAAATTAGGTTGAAAAATGATGAGTACGGGTATATCTGGTGTGTTTTGTATCGTGTTGATTTAAGTATCTGTGTTGCTATGTTAAACTATGTTTAGAAGCTCATTTTAGTCTTAAATGTGGGTTATTTGGGAGGATTGGTAAAGATGAATCGTATATTTTCTAAAACTCTGATCCATATACGTTTCAGGAATACTACTGTGATAAATATAAAAAGGAAATCTGTGATATGATTATTTTGCACATCAAATTTATTCAAGGAATATCCTGCCATCTAGGCTCATACAATTATAAACATATCAACATCAGGAAATAACATATTCACCACCAAAATCCCACCTTTTATACCTGGCAGCTTCCAGAAACAGTACGGTCCGAACAAAGTGAATCGACCATTTTTCAGACCCGCTTAGAATCGCCGCTACTGAGCCGATCCCATCCGGCCTGGTGGCGTTCGATAGGCCTTGAAAAGAGCTTCAATACCCTTTTTTCCGTTTTTTTCTATCGCTATTTTCTGCCCCCCCAGAGCCCAAAAATCGTTGGTGAGCTTCCATCGAGCAAAAGTGTCCGACTCAAACCTGGACGCTGATTGGCTGAACGTTCTATATTGATATTAAATACTATTTTCTCCTGCAGCCCTTAGTGTTGCTCATAAAAATCTAAATTTTAAATCTAAACAAATCTAAATTTAACCCCTCTCTTCTAAATTTAACTTTAAAAAACTTTTCCGTTTCTTTCTATCATTATTTGCTGCCCCCCCAGAGCCCAAAAATCGTTGGTGAGTTTCCATCAAGCAAAAGTGTCCGACTCAAACCTGGATGCTGATTGGCTGAACGTTCTATATTGATATGGAATACTATTTTCTCCTGCAACCCTTAGTGTTGTTCATAAAAATCTAAATTTTAAATCTAAAAAAATCTAAATTTAACCCCTCTGTAAGTATCTAAAAATGATAAAATCTTGATAAATAACATATGTGTAAGCTTATATAGCAGAGAACTGAAACCTTTAAAATCGCTTATTTTTCACGATTTTTCACGATTTTGCCGACGGTAGGAGACATTTTGTCCCTGTTAGCAATGCCTGTATATGAGTGTCCTGAAATTGAAAAATATTGTATTTATATTATTTAAAATTAATATATTGTGAAGTTTCTGTCACTGGTCCATACTGGGGAACAACATTATGGTCTGGTGAAATGTTATCACTTTTTAAATCAAATGTTTTTCCACAATATTTATATTTCGATCTATGTTACTTTGTTAGGCTATGCTCATATGTGAAGCAGAGAATAATATCCTTGTTCTCCAGCTTGATTTGTGATGGATTTATACACATTTACTGTCATAATCATTTCATATCATTTTCTGAGTCTTTATCTATACATAATTATATAATATGATGGCAAATAAAATACAAATATTAACTTTACTTGCATTTTATGTTCTTATTCACATATGCCGACGGTAGGATACATGCTATTTTGGGCATTTTTCCATATTTGGGAGCTATTTTTCGACCCCCCTGTAAAAAAATAACTAATAATCGGAATTGTTCCATACTTGGTAGTTCAATGCGCATATATATGAGGTTGATAAAAAATACCAACTCAACTGATTAATGTAAAAATTATTTTTGGGTACCCAGGGGGGGTCTAGGGGCCCAAATGTTGTCAAATTGGTGGAAATGGTCAGGTGCGCTTTACCTTCCGTGTTGATCTTTGTTATATATACTTAAGTGGCGCCACTGGTGATGGGTTTAAAACTAGATTATTCCCACAACCCTCATAATAGCTAATCTCTATTTCCTGGGTATGATCATAAACTGCCTCCCCCTCAGCTCTCCCGCCCTTGATATAACCATCTGAATGTGTTGATAAGGGCGTAAGGCAAACAATATCACTCACTCCTCATTAGTTAATCGTATAACTGGGTATATTAATTGGATCTATTAATTAGCTAGCATGTTATGCTTGAATCGTTTGATATATAATAATATTATCTAGAATTAGTGTTCTTTGTGAGAAATATAACCGACCTCATATTAAACCAGTGAAAAAGGCTGATTTTTGTTAAAATTGAATTGGGTTGCTGAGGGCAATTACGTCTATCCAGTTCTCATAATTCATAACGCAAAACAAACCCAGTGAGAGAATAATGTAAAAGCCATGCATGCAATTCAGTTGTGTTGGAATAAAGGGGTGTTACAAATAGGCATGACTAAAACGTCGCACCCTACAAATTTACTCCTTCAAGTTTCCCATATTTCACCAACTAGTATCTTTGGCACCTGCCCGTCCAGTGTTCTACTTCACGGATCAACCTCCGTGATAGGCGGCCCTGCATCCCATTGACTGCCGCAGAAGTATCGATGCAACGTTGACAAATACCCCAGTCATGTTCCCTTCTCTCTCGTTGACATTTACCCCGATTTCGTCAACATGCCTCAGCTGATAGATGCAGTTTGAATGATTCCAGGGATCCAGATTAGGGTAAACACTTTCTACCACTCTTCAACTGTTAATGGTAAATTCAATTGGGTGCATGGCTTACTACGGTATTAAAGGCCATCATTTGACGAGCAGTGCATGCTTGGATTCCTTCTTTTTCTCCAAGTTGGAGAGAAAGACTCTCCCGGTGACTGCCGTGCATCCTACCATTGGCCTACCAGTCGTGGCTTAATGTACAAAAGAGTCTAAAGTCCGAGCAATTCCTGGTTAATTATACATAGAGGTAGATAAATAGGGGGGAAAGTCCATTAAGCCAGAACAGAATCACCGAAACCATGCTTTCTACTCTACCTGTAGAACAATCCCCATTGAGAGAGGCGAAGCTCTAAGCTCTAGCGAGGCTCTATATTATAGTTCCTTGTCAATCCTGTCAACCAAGGGTCTCATACTCTTTCAACCAGTTATATGCACCGACCTACCTTATACTGATGGGTACATGTCTGGCAATGACTCAGGGTTGTATTCATATATGTAATAATGACCCGAGGACTTCGGATGAGGAGGAGAATAAACAACACCGGCGCAGTCTAACAGTAGTATTTCCAATTATTACTATTACTCAGTATATAGTGACACATATATATATATACACTGTGGATAGCACATTCTAGATAAGTTCTACTCAGACCAACATTTTTAAAATAGACAGGGATATCCCGTCGTTCCTCATTTTTGTAATGCATTCTTTTAAAATTGCCCGTTACATAAAGTAATATATTCAAGGCTATACACACAGAAACGGCGTGGAGATATAGTATGCATTTTTATGAAAACAAGCTGCACCTTGTGGAGAAGAGTCAGATGTTTGGCCTAGAGACTTTGCGTCTAGAAATATAAAGGTTGACCTTGACGCGCAAATCTTTGGTGGCCATAAAGAAAGAACACAATAAGAATATAATATACATATGGCCACCGTGAGTAGTATATGGAAATGTAGGAGAAAATAATGTGGTAACTCCATATTGGAGGCCTGGGATGTGTGTCTGTATGCATTGATCTGTCTGCATGGTTTATCGTATAGTCTGCTGGATTATAAGTAATTTCTATAGGATATGTGAGAAACCTAAAACAGAAGTCTCATTTATTTTCCCACCTGTTGAACGTCCGTCCACTCTTACAACGTATAGGCCTAAATGATATCTTGGCAGAACTATATAATATACTTGTTCCTACCGCACTTTGCAGGGTATTCTAACAATTGCCTCTTTGGTGCACCAACTAAAGCATCTCTAACAGGGTAGAATGAAGGTAATCCCAAGGGAATGTGCAGGACAGCCTTCTGAAGCCATTGGTTACTCGGGGCAGGGTTAATATCTGATAACTATAGACAGGCTTCTAGCTGATTCCTAACCCTGTCCCCGGGTTTAATGTCTTGGTTCCCGGTCAGCTATAAGCTGAGAAGGGTTCCCGTATCTCCTGTTTATATTAAACAAATCAGCTGGAGGAAACTCAACTGATTACAACCTTGCGTTGAATTTTTAGTTGCACGTTTATTGGACGACCATGCGATCCTTACACGTTTCGCCTTTATTTGCCTTCATCAGAAGATATTTTCATATTCTGACAAGCGATTAGAGCCCAAATTGGTATATAATAAGATATGGTATACTCTAGTACGAGAATGGTCTGGATGGAGAAGGTGGGAATGCATAGCATATAGGCAGATGTTAGCTCATATTGACAAAGAAGGCTTTTGGCAGCAGAATCAGGTTTTTGGATTGGACGCGATAGCTCAGAGCTTGGCAGAACCCGAATTCGTTTATCTCCGTTTCATTTGTGTCATGCCACTGAAATAGTGTAGGAACTAAATATATAAAGTATGGTTGCGAGGAGCACAGTTTTAATGCAATTAATTAGTCCGTGATGTAAACTCAATTTAGCAGTTAATCCTTTCGCAAGGGAATTGTCTGTTTTTAAAATAACAGAAAATTCCTCCGCGAAAAAGTTAAATAAGCGGTTGTTGTTATGATCGCTCATTCAGGCTCGGAATATTAAAGCTGCACTGTCAGTTAACGTCGGTAAGAAATATGTTCTACATGTTCTTCCTTTCTTTTCCAACTCATCCGAAAGTCGTTTGACCGAAGTTTTGGAGGGTTCTGCCTGGTCGTTTTCCCTACTGGAGGGCCCGCACAAATATTTTACTATGACGATATCACTTATTATCGCTCACCGGCGGCAGTTTTCACTCGACAAATTCTATTTCAAATTCTTGTTGAAACATTATGACACCAGCAGAATATTGATGAATTCAGCCCGATATTATAACATTAGTGAATTTGGTAAGATTGTAAAATAAAAACACAATATTACTATTACTGATTATTATTAACATTTTTCAATAGTTTGCTGTTCCTCTCTCCCTCTCACAATTCGTATTACCCTCCCCCCTCTCTCCAATCAAGTATATATTTTCTTATTTGTCGTTCAAATCTAATTAATGGACATGACTTCCTTTTAGAAAAGGCACAGCTAGTGGAATGAAGGGAAATATACGTCCTGAATCAGCAGGCACAGGTCGCCAATCATCTTGTGGTATAGCCATGTCACCGGAAGTTGACCGATGGGGTTGTAATTCCGTGATCTACTCTCTTCTACAAGCTGCTGCGTACAGACTTTGCCAATCACGCGCTTTCTCTGTCCGCGTACGTATGTCCGGGGCGTCAAGACTGCCTTTCACTGGAACCCCGCTAGGTGCCGTTGATGTGTGCTTCCCAATTCTCCCCCTTGTAAACGGGACGCATACTGATGAAGGAGAACCTTTGTTTTCCTTCCCTACAAATCTTGGCCAGGCAGAAGGCATCGCGCATTTTTTCCTTTTTCCAGGGTTACCGTCATTTTCATCTCGCGCAGTTCCCCATTCTCAGGATAAGCAGGAAAGTTGGTTCGTCCTCTTTGCATTGGTTATATGGAGATATGGTAGTGTATAGGGACATCTCCAACTATAGTGGCATTCATATACTTTCAGTATACTCTCATAGTAATCACTAACGTGGATTTTCAGCGTCAGCTATATAGCATGAGATATATTCAGTGAAGGTAAAAAGCTATTCTACGTTTGTATTTCATTTTACAAGGCAGTTCACAAGAACTGAAATGTTTTCGCCAGCGTGTGTCTTCCCCCACTGGTTTCATGCAGTTTCCTATTGTTTGCTAGTGTAATTTCAAGATGAGTCATGAGGTTTCACAGCCAAGGAGAACAAAAAGATAAGCACTAGACTTGAATTGTCAATTTGCTTAATGTACTATAGAATACCCTCAGGCTCCGTACGTCTAATAAAACTTTATTAGTTATCAAAACTAGTTTTATTTATCCAACCGATTTTTTTTATTGAAAAAATAAAAGATATATTAATATTGAATGACCAATAATCGACACCCTGACCACTTATTGAAACAAAATATTAAATCAATTACGATCCTTTAGCATAATAAATTGCTTCGTTTGTTTGGCATCATCTATAAATATATGATGATGTATATAGACAAAATTGATTGACGGCCGTGTAAGACGTGGTTATCTCCTGCGGGCGTAGCTATTTTGTAAGGATGCGTAGCATCTGAAGAAATTACGTAGCCCAAGGGAGATAACCACCTCTTACACTGCCAAAAGTCAATTTTGTATTTATCTCTCCCGATGTTTTTGAAAGAATAGTGAAAATTCTATGGAAATTACGGTCGGACAACAAGCACTGTTCACCACGCTGTTTGTTTACTTTCTCACTTCCGGTCCACCTCACTCCTTTTGAGGTCTATTTTTCTAATGTTTGTAATGCTAAATACGCAATAAATTCGCCATTTCACAGCTGCTTATCATTAGAATTATTATCTTATCATTACATACAATGTATAACGCATCTTTTTCCCTCTCAAATAATTATTTAAATACATAAAATAAGGACGCGAACATGGGCCTATTTTTCCAACAAAAATTCCGCCAGAGGTAAATATAATATATGCAAATATCGCCCAGAGGGTGATACGGATTTCCAATGCTGTAGCATATAGCTTACCATACCGTCCCGCCAAGAGATATATTCAATAACAATACCAAACCTGAGTGAATACCGCTTGACAACTGCTGTCTCCATGATCATCAGAAGTGCCAGCATGATAATTGTGTCAGATGCTTACTAAACTTTGTTCTAGTGTTCGTTCATACAAATCTGTGCTATCACTGTTTGCACATTCATAAGTAAGCAGTTGTGGTTGCGACCTGCAGGGATAAATAGGATACAGGGGTGACAAGTGACCACATACACGCCGCCACAATGTAACCAGAATATAAACCGATCACAGTCACCTCTACCTGCAAGCTCTATAACTCCTTATTACTCGCACCAGGGGAAGCAATAACCTTCCCACTGTGGCCAACAGGGGCCTCCAGTTTGAGGGAATGACAGCGTTTGACCGTGACAGGGGGTGGAGTATATAGTGGCTGGGGGTGTGGACTCCCTGAGACCCAGCTGGTGGCTAGAGGACATAACGATGTTAGGTGTGTAAGGTGCCCCTCCCCCCACGCCCTACTGTCGCCCCACCCAACCCCATCCCCACCCCCACATAATGTGTCATGAGAACATGCGCCCTCTGCTACTGGGAAGCCAGGAGACACATGAGCAGAATGAGTGAAAGGTCACAAGACAAATAAAAGACAAATGAGCCTCGTGAGAATACCTGCAGTAGGCTACTAATGAAAGAATTTATTGCACATGCATTTATCATAGAAGAATGATACGCATCGTATAAGTTGCTTCAGCAACATACATCTCGGTGTATGCGAAGTCGTTATGATTTCATCCAACGGAATTACTAATATCTAGCTGTTTTCCACCTTTATATAACACATGATGTTTTGTTCCTGCAAATAAACCATTCCTCGGCTTCCTCTAGTTGTTAACTTTTAACCATGTTTGTTCTGTATGTTGCATTATGAATGTAGTGGCATGGTTAAAACTAAAAGACCTCTCCAAGCATGTCAAATATTAAACAACCAAGGGATACAGATACAGAGGGTAATTGGTTATGCGTGGCGCTTCTGAAAAAGAAGCCACTTTTTTTAGGACCCAGCAGCAAGTATTTGGTGTGACATAAAAGTTGCAATTGTATTCTACATCTTCGACATTGTCTAAATATTTGACATGTCTGCAAAATGTCACTGCCCCCATTGCTGCACATTTATGGCAATTCTCAGTCGCTTTAGAAGACAACAAATTTGTCGTAAGTTGCAATTCGTTAAAAACCACAACACAGAAATAGCCATTATCAAGCATTATCCTATTGAGGGGAACCTTGAGTGAATGCATTTTTGTGTTACCAGGACATTTTTGGATCTCCTGAAACGAGAACTGTCGTTTAAATTATTCAAGAATGTTGGCAATGGGTATGGGAAAAGACAAAACGAGGAAGCGAGCAAAATATATGAGGGAAGAAATATCATGGCTGAGGGAGTTAAGAAAGAGCCGTGGTTGGGTCGTATCCAGGTACCATCATGCGTCCAGGGGTTGATGCAATAGATTAGTTCTGAAAACCCCGCTAGCTGGCGCCACCTTTGATGTCACGTGATGAATAATAAATCTCGAAGACCGTTGCATTCTTGGTGTGGCTGTGGGGGAAAGCGCCATCTCTGTACAGTTTGGGAAACTGACGCAAAGTGATGATGGAAATGACCTCTGCGGAGAGGTCGTTAATCAGTGGCGCTGTCAGGTGGTGATCTGTAGAACTAATCTGCACCATGATGGCTTTCAAGGAGGATGACGTGAAAAGAGGATTTTCGTCAGAAGGCACTCTTGTAAAGGCAACGATCCTCATCCTGATAACAGCGATTCACCAACGTCAAAGTCTGAAGTTAATACTTTAAGCAAATCCCTCCCGAGCTTTGATATAAATCGATAGACCGAATTTGAATCCAAGAAGGCAAATGTGTTTTGGACGATATGTCAATCATGCAAGATATATCAAAAGGTCTGGATATCAAAGGAAAGCAGAAATTATAGGATTTCGTATGGGCACTAACCTATGGTATAGGAATACTCCATGCATGGGAAGTCATCTACTATAAGAACATAAGCGATAACTATTACCAGATGTTACATAAAGCTTGATTTTCCATGCCATGGCCAACCAGTAATAACATATGAAGGGGGAAAGATCATCAAACCTCTAAAGTAAAATTTCCCATTTCTGTCTTTGGGTGCAGGATTTTTAGTTTTTTCCCTTTCTTGATACTTCTTAGGTTAATATTGCGCGAATCGACCTTATCAGGTTTTAGTGAACAAAGGGAAGCCCTTTCCAGGAGGTGTCTATTCCTCCTAGATTCTAGGGTTGGAATTTTGAGTGATTTATGGATATCTTTCGTACTTGTGAGTTTTGGGAGGCCAAGAGCAATTTTGAGGGAAGAATTTTGAAGGGTCTGTAATGGTGTGTCTGTAAGGTGGGTCTGTGGGGCAGAAATATAAAGCGTGTCCCCGTAATCTATGTGGGGGAGTATTGTAGCCTTAAAGATTAATAGAAGAGTATTTTTGTCACATGTGCCATATAGCTTGGACAGAGATTTTACCTTTGTTCTAACAATGTTGACCTTTCTTTCAAGGAAATTTTTAAAGTTTAGTTGGCAGTCGGTTGCCTTTTAGATTGGAAAGGGAAGAATGACTGCAAAGACACACAAAACAATTTAGATATTTATCTATTTTTTGTCAGAAGTACTAGCGTCCCGAAATCGCCGCAATGGCGGCAACATATACAAGTATAGTTTCCTTACAAATAGTGTTCATGAGTTAGGTAATAGTAGAGATGAACTAGGTTGATTAAATATGACGGTCCCAAAACAAAAAAACTTAGTCTTTGGATACAAGAGAAACCCAAATTATGAACAATATGTTAGCTTCATCTTTAAACTCAATTGAGGGATATGCTATGTACAATATATTAGGTTTATAACATCTTCGAATCCTACTGCATGAAGCAATGCTGAACTACAAGCCGATTGTGCAGTATATTTAGGGTTTTATTTCAGGAACCTATGTACTCTCATTTTCAAGAGCAAGGTCGTCCTATGACTGAAAACAATCTTAAAGTCGGTTCTCCCATGAAATAAAAAGAATTATATTTTGACATCCCCAAAGAAATAATGAGTTAGAACGTCTGTTGGCAGTGCAAACATATACTAAAGACCACAAACATATCATTTCCTGTATTATTACATGTGCACAGTCAGCCGGCATTGCTATACCACAGCATATCGATTAAAACGTCGAAGCAAATATAAACCGAATAAATCCACTTTAGATAATTGAATACTAATAATGATTTAATCTCTTGTCATAATCAATTGTTTATAAAAACTAAAGAATATGGACAGTGGTGGGCCTAAAATGTTTGGGTGACGGGCCCAAAACGTTTTGCTGTGACAAAGTGGGTGGACCAAGACATTCCTTGTTTGAAGTTAAATCACAATGACGTCCACCCTCAGCGTCACAATGCTCCTTCCTCCTTGACGACCGTCTTTGCTATCCGGTATTCTCCGGTGGGTCTGTATATGTGTCTTGTGTTTTCAATGTTCAAAGAGCAAACTCTATGCCCAAACAGCAATTCATAACTTTACATTGGCATACATGATTGTGTGCAAAATACGCAGCGCGACCAAAATTCTATAGACAAATTAATCACCATAATTCCGTTCCATGCCATGATGTAGAGGACGGCTTGCTTAGCCTCTGCCAGCCAATGCCTCTATAGATACCAACTTACAATACTTAGGGAACGAGAGCCAGATGCCTGATATTTTGTGATTTATTCGCGATTTATTGAACTAATAATTAATGTTTTCAACGGCGGTCATGGTATCATGCAGAAGAGAGATATTGTAGGAAAGGAATTATTAGTAGAACCTATCTAAATTTATTATGAAGGCGATGCAAAACAGGGCCAGTACTAAATAAACTTTAGGCCACAAATCTTAGAATACTTAAAAACTAACTTGCGACGATTTCCTGGTATATCGTACCGAAAAAGGCCATCACTATTTATACCTATACACCAAGGTGCCAGCACTTTAGTACTATGGAAGCAAAAAACAATGCATGATATACATGGATCGAGAGCGTAAAAGACAATATGAGAAGTCATATAAATCTGTATATTATATAGACCAATGATAACCATGAATCACCCATTAGCCCACCTTCATTTATTATTTTATATCATATTATTTCTGTCCCTCTATGTTTAATAATTCGATTTAAAACATTTATATATGTTGGACTGAAGGTCTGCAATCTGTAGAACCTAATCCCATTTCGTTCAAAATGAGGAAATGAAGAAACAAATCATAATAATCTCAGAAGGAAATGCATCACAACTTTACAGCCCATATTGTACAAACAATTATGATATGAAAGAAAGGAAGATGGCCGCATGTCCAGAGTGTTATACCATGCATGTTCGATCACCAGATACAATTGCCCCACATAATATATGGAGGTCAATTAAATTACCCACCAAGAAAGCTGATATCAGCCCGATATCAGAATCTGATATCAGATCTGATATCAGATAGGTATGTCATTCTGATATCAGGCTGATATCAGGCTGATATCAGATTCCAATGAGCAAGAAATTTTTACATACTAAAAAATATGCATGCAAAAAGGGGGTTTCAAGCTCTCCTGTTCAAAGTTTGCTGAAATAGGAATTTTTAAAGATTTTAGATTTTTTTTTATATCAGATTCTGATATCAGACTGATATCAGGCTGATATCAATTTCTGATAAAAATGAAAGTATTTGCAGATGCTTTGATTGTCCTCTCATGTACCTAATTCAAGCTCTCCTTAAATATATTTCCGAATTTTTTTTGGTGAAATAGGAATTTTTAAAGATTTTAGAATTTTTTCAATATCAGATCTGATATCAGATTGGTATCATTCTGATATCAATTTCTGATGAAAATGAAAGTATTTGCGGATGCTTTGATTGTCCTCTCATGTACCTAATTCAAGCTCTCCTTAAATATGTTTCCCAAAATTCTTGCTGAAATAGGAATTTTTAAAGATTTTAGAATTTTTACCATATCAGATCTGATATCAGATGGATATCATTCTGATATCAATTTCTGATGAAAATGAAAGTATTTGCGGATGCTTTGATTGTCCTCTTATGTACCTAATTCAAGCTCTCCTTAAATATATTTCCCAAAATTCTTTGAACTTTCGATCGGCCCTATATCAGATCTGATATTGAGCCGATATCATACTGATATCAGTTCTGATATCAGTTTCTGATATTGAGCCGATATCGTACCAATACTATTTCTGATATCAGTTTCTGATATTGAGCCGATATCGTACCAAAACTACTTCTGATATCAGTTTCTGATATTGAGCCGATATCATATCAATACTATTTCGGATATCAGATATCAGTTCTGATATTGAGCCGATATCAGACCGATATAATTTTCCGATATCAGTTCTGATATTGACCCGATATCAGACCGATATAAGTTTCCGATAATCAGTTCTGATATTGAGCCGATATCAGACCGATATAATTTTCTGATATCAGTTCTGATATTGAGCCGATATCAGACCGATATAATTTTCCGATATCAGTTCTGATATTGAGCCAATATCAGTTCTGATATTGAGCCGATATCACACCGATATAATTTTCCGATATCAGACCGATATAATTTTCGGATATCAGTTCTGATATTGACCCGATATCAGACCGATATAATTTTCCGATATCAGTTCTGATATTGAGCCGATATCAGACCGATATAATTTTCCGATATCAGTTCTGATATTGAGCCGATATCAGACCGATATAATTTCTGATATCAGTTTCTGATATTGAGCCGATATCAGACAAATATTATTTCTGATATCAGTTTCTGATATTGAGCCGATATCAGACAAACATTATTTCTGATATCAGTTCTGATATTGAGGCGATATCATACCAATACTATTTCTGATTTCGATCGTTAAGTCAAAATAGTCGATCTAAAAAGCCAATCGTAGTCTGAATAATCTATTGTAAAGTCAGAAAAGCCTATTGTAAAGTTGAAATAGTCAATTGTTAAGTCGAAATAGTGAATGGTTAAGTCAGAAAAGTCTATCGTAAAGTTGAAATAGTCAATTGTTAAGTCGAAATAGTGAATGGTTAAGTCAGAAATGTCAATCGAAAAGTCAAAATAGTCGATCGTAAAATCAGAAATGTTTATCGTCAAGTTGTAATAGTCAATTGTTAAGTCAAAAAAGTCAATCGTAAAATTAGAAAAGTCAATCGGAAAGTCGGAAAAGTCAATCATAAAGTCGAAATAGTCAATTGTAAAGTCACAAAAGTTTATCCTAACGTCAAAATAGTTGATCGTAAAGTCAAAATATTGTACCTAATTCATACAATTTATTTGTGTAAATAAAATTGCTAACTTACAGTCTTCAGTCTTGGTTTCTTGGACCATGGACCATTCATGGACCATTACTTAATCAAACAATCCCACATACAACAATTCATGCTCTCCTTTAAAGAAAATGAGGAAAATGCTATTTCAAAAGTTTGTCGGCTCAACATCAGAACCCGAATTTTCGATCGGCCCTATATCAGTTCTGATATTGAGCCGATATCATACCAATACTATTTCTGATATCAGTTTCTGATATTGAGCCGATATCGTACCGATACTATTTCTGATATCAGTTTCTGATATTGAGCCGATATCATACCGATACTATTTCTGATATCAGTTTCTGATATTGAGCCGATATCATACCAATACTATTTAGGATAAATAAGTTTCATAGGAAAAAAAATTTTTTTTTTTTTTTTACAAAAACAAGCGAAGCATTAATAATTTTTTTTTATTTTTTGAAAACAGACGGAAGCATTAATGTGTTTGATAAAGACATTAATGTTATTCATTAATCAAAGAGAGAAATTCATAACCAGGAATGTTACTACAAGTAAAGAATATTTTATTCAGGAAAACAAATTCATTTTACAGTTGGTAGGCAGATGTTGCCACATGAACATTCATTATTCAGGACCAACTGTCTGCCTTGATTGCGCGTTTGCGTCTCTTTATTATTTGGAGACACCTCCACACAATGCAAATGTTCTTCGCTTGACTCTGCAGTCAGCATGACCATCATTGCAGTAATCACAGTCTGTGTACCTTTCTCACATTTAACCTTTCTTTTTAAAATTGACTGGGAGAGTTCCTCCTCATCCTCATCCAACTCCAGGGGTGCGGAAACTGATGAGCCCGAGCACCTTGGTTTCATGCCATGCAATTCCAGGGGGGAGGGAACATATGGTATGCCCAAGCATCTTGGTTTCCGGCCACGCATCTAGGAAGAGTAAGAACAATAATTATAGTAAATAGTATATATATAGTATATAGTAAACATAAAGCAATATTTAAAAAAATACTGTCCCAAGCAGCAACAACTTTTTTATACTATTATACAAATACATCATCAGTCATACCATACAATACTGACGGAGATCAACGATCCGTCCCCCTGACGCACCAGCTGACGGATCAACTGATGCACCAACAGGCAAGACCATCGATGTTAAGCACCAAACCAAGATCCCATTTTGGCAAGAGAACATGCAGTGGCTCAATAAAGCTATGAGATCGAGCAAATTGTTAACAAATGTAATATTCCAAAATATTTCAATTTCGTTTATGTATCTCCAATTTTCGTAATAAAACGGAATTTCGAAGCAAATTCCAAACTCAATTTCCAACAGACATGACATTAATTTCGCCATGAGACTTCATATCCAGATCGTCAGCCCCGTTTTACATCGTACCAACTAGATTTAAAACAATGAAATGCAATAATTAATCTGTAATAATTATTTTTCAACGATGTAAGAATTAAAAATCGTTTCAACATGGCAGCCTATATGGGCCTGACATTTTAGTCATAAAAACATCAAATTACTATGACTAGTCTCCTTTTAATTCCTTAAAATACCCTCTATCAGCCAAACCTGAGTATAAAAAGCTAAACATATAACTTCTATTATTCTAGAAAATCAAAGTTTTTAAGCTGGGAAGCTATGTTTAAATTATTTCAACTATTATTAATTTAACAGGAAAATTTTTCGTTCAATGATACAGTTCATTGATGCTCTACTTGTATGTCCAAAATTCTTCCTGTAATCCTGTTGTAATAAATTACAATGTTGTCGACAACCTTTTTCTATTTTTACAATATTATTGTTGACATGAATCCTAGTTAATAACCTGGTATTTTTATTCCTTTTTCTAATTAAACTTATCCACACGACCTATTTTCTTATTTTCTCTTGCTATACTATATGGTATACAATCACTATATTTGTCAGATACTGACAAGTTTAATAACTAAGCACCTTTGTAAGGGATCATGAAAGATCGCCCCTAATTCCTAAGGTTTCTATTATTGCCTTTAATCAGCAATAACTCTTGAATCGACCAAAGTTTTTTTACAGACACGAGGTCTAGACATCAACATAATATCATACAAAGACATCAACAGTCCTATCAGTCAATACTGACGGAGACCAACGACCCATCCCCCTGACGCAGCAGCTGACGCATCAACTGACGCACCAATCGGTTCGGATCATTCACATGAACACAAAAAATGAGATCCTCATTCGGCAAGAGATCGTTGATAAGCCTAATCACACTATGAGATCGATTAAACCTTTAACACGTATATTATTTCAAATAAAATCGATTTTGTCCACCTATTTTCAATTTTCGTAATAAAAACTATTTTCGAAGCAAGTTAAAATGTCAATTTCCGACGAACATAATAATAATTTCGCCATGAGGCTTCATATCCAGATCGTCAGGCTCGTTTTACATCGTACCAGCTAGATTTAAAACAATAAGATGCTGTAATTAATCTGTAATAATTAAATTCCAATGAACCAGCTGACTTCTACGTTGCAAGAATTAAACATGGCTACCCTACCTAGATTATTAAAATTCCTGAACATCGTCAAGTTCAGTGAAGTAACCTCCACAGATCATTCTTATGAACATATTCCAACAACTACACTTTTATCTTGAACGTAGCCTTATCAGATCCATTGGTAATGACCCAGTTTTCAAAACACCTCCATGCTCGATCATTTCCTGGCCTTCGTCTGGCTTAATAATATCCGCCATTGACAAGGCAATCAGTTTAACCTTGAAGTCTATGAGAAAACATTTGGAAATCGAACATTGTGCAAAATAAACAATCTGAGATTCTTTTAAAACCGACAATAGCTAAATCGTGACAATACACATCATATGTACCGAGTCTATAACCAATATTCGCGATATTTCCACTGTATGGAAGAAAAAATTATCCGCCGAGTGAACGTCGTCGAATATCGTTTTAATATGGCCGTCTATGGGCGTGACATTTCTAACACAAAAACATCAAATTACTCGAAGAATTTACCGTTTTCAGTCAGACCAAGGGCATGATATCTCCAATTGAAACCTCCGAGAAGGTTTGTCATCCATTTAAAAGCAAAAATATGTAAAAATCTCCAAATATTCCATTCAGATATGTCCCTATGTTAATCCTATGGGCGAAACCCACGTCATAGCTGGCACCGTTATTTTCCTTAATATTCACCTAAACTTTTGCAAAAACATTTAATATGACGGGACTTAACGCCTGAACAAAATATCCAGCGTGAAATAAACACGTTCTCTTTTATTTTAGCTAATTTTCGGTGTACAAATTCGTCATTTGCAAATCCGAAAAGGGTCCGCCATCTTGGCATCTTGACGCATATCTTTAACATAGGCAAGCCAAATTTGAAACAGAATTATCCCTTAAAATCGCTAATTTAGAACATCTGAATCGGCTATAATGTTCATTTGGACCCTTGAATGGGTCTGAGATATTCATTTTAAAACAATTTTGCATAATTTCTGAGAAAACGGCCGTCCTTCCTATGTGATTGAATGCCTGATTGAATGCCTGATTGAATGCCGCGTCACTGCTCCACATTTTCACTGTTTTCTCTTGAAATACACAATATTTTTTGTTCCAAAACATGTTAAATATTCTTTTTAATGAAAAGAGGCCTAAATATACCTTCAAAAACGATTTTAAAACCCGTTTTAAGTTAAGTTTCAAACATTAGTTCCATGCCCTTTCCACTAGGGGATCAGTTTGCTATAAAAGAGCCCCCTTCTCAGGCACCCATTAGTAGTGCCTAGGATCTTGGTCTAGCAGGAGCTATGACCATTTTTCTCAGATTTTGCCTGTGACATTCTACCTGAGCAGCCATCGGAGCCTGATCTACTGTCATTTGCCTTGCATATCTGTGCTGTGTCTGATTTATTTCAGATTCACCAACATTTCTTCAAGTTTCAATGGAGCCCCAACACATTGGCTTGGGTTTACTGAATTGGTTCTCTTCAAGACTATATTGGTACACTTGCAGTGGTTGGACTTCAAAAATGGTTTCCATGGATTCTTCACTTCTTATCATCTCACTGGAATTATTCAAGTTGTGCTTTACAGGATCATTCTCAAAGGAATTTACTCAGAGAATGGATCCTAATTTTGAGTTTTTGAAAGATTCTCAATTCTGTGTGTGTGCCAAATGGAATTCCATGTTAACCTGGAATCGACTTTTAGGAAAGCTCCATGTGAGCTACAAGGGAGCTAGGAATTTCAAACCTGGAATAATTTGGAAGCATAAGTTCTTAACGAAAAATGCTGGATCACCAAAATCGTAAGTTAACTCCAAAATTTGCACCTCTCACATATACATTGCACTCACCATGATCACAGCCTCAGCTGTTCATAGAAAATACAAAATATAGGATGTACTTTCCTTTTCAGCCAAAATCATACCAGCGGCATAGTTTAGATCCGTCGGATTTCCGGCTAAGGAGGAGTAGCAGGGAGGTGTTGACAGATATTCGCCAAATGTCCAACAAAACTGTCTGTTTTACCTAGATCCCCTAGCTTTTGTTCCCAGTAATTCCTACAAACCTTACTACAGTTACATTGCACCATGTATTTGCTTCTTAAATTTCGACTCAATCTTCCTATTGGAATTTTGAAACTTTTTTTTATTAAAACGCATTTGTGATCCGTTTTAGGAAAATGAGTCATAAGTCGCAAAATATGGATTTTGAGAATCACCATATTTGAAAAGATGAGATCAAGCTGATTCCAATGAATGTAAACATTAAGGACATCTAATAAGTACTTTTATCGTTTTAGTTAGATATTTCTATTTTCGAAAAAAACGTTTGCAATATTTTTTGGTGGATAATTACCAGAATGTGATGATCAGAGAAACGCACTGATATAATTAATAAACAATCATGAAATTTGGTAGATGTATTCATACAACCACAAGGACTTGACACTCCAAAAATGAAAATATTCCAACAAAGAGATCGTGTAAGTAAACGACTTTGAAAAACACCAATTTTGCGACTTGTGACTCATTTTCCTGAAACACATCACATTTATCAGGAAAGCACATGTACCAGAAAAACGCATTTATCAGAAAAACGCATCCATCAGAAAAACGCAACTCCTTCTGGGAAACCTTAATCAGCCTATAGGTTTTCATTTGGTCCTAATAGACTGTTTTAGCAACCCTACCTATCCCGCTGACGCTAATGGTAACCTAACCCTGCCCAAATTTGCTAACAGAACAGTTAAAAACGGCTAAGTTGCGGAAATTAGATTCTGAGATATCATCATATTTGAAAAGATGAAATCAAGTATATTCCAATCAATAGTAAGGGAAGCGTCTATATTATATACTAGCCGCCAGGATGTTAATAGAGCATTGTTACCATTACGCACTGTATTTTCATGTGTTCTGTGAAGTGGAATTGAGTACATGGATGGATATTGATGCTAACTATAACCCCTAAACCTAACGGTAAATGTGTGGTCCTAGGTCAGTATAGGCAGTAGTCATATCCCACTAGCATCCTGACGCCTAGTTTTTAGTTGATACCAATAGTAAGGGGCCTAGTCCGACTTGTTTCCACCAGGTGGCGTCATGTTGATTGCAATAGCTCTGGATTATGACACCCCCACTATTGTTTATGTGAAAGTGTGAGGGGGCATGCAGGGTGGTAAACAGGAAAGGGGGAGTACTCGAATTTACGGTCCTGTATTCCAATAATGGGGGTTGGAAAATTAACATTATAGGTCGAAAGGCCTGAAATAACCTTACATGGCCTTGAATCCTGTTGGAATCTTTTAGGCCTTGAAATTGTTCGGGGATTCTCAGTTTCCTACAGAGGGAACATACTTGAATGCTCTTGAATGAATCCTTGAATGGCGAGTGGGTGTAACTAAAGCTGTATAAACATATGAATTAACCTCATATGTACAATACTTAATATAATACTTAATATAAGACTATTCGTTTGGACATGCCCAAAAACCGTCCGAGTGCCAAAAATGTAAATGGCATTAATCACTTAATTTTGATCTAGAAATTCATATTAAAAAAGGCACTTTTCCAAGTGCATTTACGATCTCTTTCCCAATAAAGATAATTTCCTGGTCGCAAGCCACAATGCTGTCTGGGCTCGTTAAGCTGTGGGATTCCACCTGCGGCTGTTGCGACCGTTGGCTGACTCTCCCCTTGAGGACTGTTGCCTGGTTGCGACAGCAAGGTGGGGGGAACCCCCAGCGGCTAATTTTCAGCCATCAATATCGTTATTGGACGTTGTTGTAAGACTTCATTATTGGACGTTATTTATGACTTAGTGGGGGCTAGTCAGGGGGTGGAGATCGGTGCACCCGTCCTGCACTTATAAATCCCAAATATCTTTCTATTCTGAAAAATTAGTTAAAAAAATAGTTTACCACATGGGGAGGTTTACCACATGGGGAGGGGGATATGGGGACAATAAATTGCTTGGCGAGGGAGAGAAACTCAAAAAGGGGTTGGGGGTTTTCACTTAATATAAAAAAGAAGAAATTGATCTGGGTGGGGAGAAATGATAGGGGTACGATCTGGGTGGGGGAAATGATGGGGGCGGGAGGAATGGGTTTGAATGTTTGAATGTCAGACCCGTCGCGCCGTCGCGCGACAATGGTGTCAATTTCAAGTGAGTTGGTCACTTCAGTCTTTATACCTGATGCCAATTGTCGCACAGGTCTGGCTTTGAGGTTGCGCTTGTATTGAATACAGGCTACCTTACTTAATTTCGACATTTATATCGGAATTTACTTTGAGAAATGATGCTCTACTATTCTTACTTTGAGAAATGAGGCTCTTCTTCTTTTCTGCGGTGTTGGTGGTATAATGTCGGCGTCAGGCATCATGTCGGCGTCAGGGTCACTGCTCTCTGAATCGGTGATGTCAAATAACTGTAATGAAATGTAATAAATCAGATGGCGTGTAATATTTATACTCGTATTTATACTTGTAGAACATATTTATACTCGTTGTAGAACATGTTAAAGAAAATAGAAAGTTTGGCTCATGAAACGTCAACAGTCCCTCATATATTGGCAGTTAACAGTCCCTCATATATTGACAGTTATCATGAACGAGGCAGTTATCATGAACAGTGGTATATTTATAAGGATGACAGCATATATAGGATGCTTTGACCAAACCCCTTAATATATATAATAGGTTCCAAATTATATCAGTTTCAACCAACATTATATCAGTTTCCAAATAATTTTATGAAATTATCATTCAACCTTATAAAATTATCATTCAACCAACATTCAATCGACATTCAATTCTCAGAATACATGCACTTACCTTTATTGGCCAAAGTCCAACCCCATACATCGCTTCCTGATTCTGGCAATGCTCCATGATTAATTTCGCAGTCCTGCACTCCTCAGACATTCTCCACTCCTCAGACATTCTTCTTACTCTCTATTCAGCACTGTCCAACAAGTGCACTGTCCAACAGTTTCGAAAAGAGTGGGGCTTGGGTGGATGTGAGAACAGAGGAGGAAACTTGGAGGAGAGGAGAGCCAGGAAGGAGGGGGTGGGTGGGTCGGGGGTTGTATGAGCTGTCGCTCCCAATTTCTAAAGACACAGGCAAAGGGTGCCAAAACTTTATGCCTGAGGATTGAGCTTTGAGGGTGCGAGGAGGGGAGAGGGACGAGAGTAGCATGAGGTGGTGTGGGGCTTGGTGCATTGAGGATTGTCGCGTGTCTGAATGCAGGTAAATGTGTCAAAAATACATGGCTGGGGGGATGGGGGATGGGCCGTGGGGGTGGGGCGTTGGGCTGTGAGGAGCATGAAGTGTCACCTGATGAAGGCTGGGCTCGCACTAGGATTCTTTTCCCCTTAGCCACTGTGGCAAAATTCCAAATAAATATTATCGCCACACAGTGTGGCAAAATATAGTCCCCAAATAAAAATATGTCCCTAAATAAAAATATGTCCCTAAATAAAAATATGTCCCTAAATAAAAATATGTCTCTAGGTGAGTTCAGAAGACTGGCGAGGGGTGACAGAGATATTTACTGGCACTATCACCATCATTGAAAAGATGGTACAACTTAGTACCAATTAGATATTAGAGTGGTACCAATTAGATATTAGAGTGTACTAAGTTGTACCAATTAGATATTAGAGATTTTCTAGAAAATCTATATACTCAGAGATTTTCTATATACTCAGCGTTTGAAATAACAGCTTGGCCCTGAAATAACAGCTTGCCCGGGGGCCATTTGACAATTAAAAATCGTTGCGGACAAGTTGCTTTGGCCATGAGCTTGCCCAGACCTAACATTAAAGCAAGATTCAGGTGCATTTAATGACTAATTTACATGATTTTTCATGACTTCTTAGAGACGAAGTAAGGGGATATTACAATCGTTTTTAATGGGGATATTACAATCGTTTTTAATATGTTTTCTTCGGAAAAAGATAGCCACTTCCATCACTTCCATACAAACTTCCATACAAAGCTACCAATGATAATTCTGACAAATGGGAATTTGAGAAATACTCTTGGAACAAGTTGCCAAAGGAAGCCCACTGACAAATTTTTAAAACTTTGGCCAGATCTGTCTCCCCACCCCACACTTATGGAATGATGACTATTTTGTATTATTATTTTGGTCGACTATTTTCATTCTATTTTGTATTATTATTTTGGTCGACTATTTTGTATTATTTTTTTGGTCGAAATTCATGGATTCGTCGTGTAGTCTACCTGCCCGATCCAAGTCCCAATACCTGCCCGATCCAAGTCCCAATAAATATGTGTAAGTCAAGTGGCCATAATACAGTCATACTGTATTACTAATTTCAGGTTCATAAACCGGGTTCCTTGGGTCAATAAAAAGTCTGGAAAAGTAATTATGATTTTGGGGTTAAGGCAATATAAATTGGGTAAAAGGCAATATAAATTGGGTAAAAGGCAATATAAATTGGGCTAATTAGTCAGTAATTTTGAAGACTATAGAGTTACGACTCTCTATACGTTATCCTTATTGACGACTCTCTATACTTTATCCTTATTGACTCTATACTGGATTTCTTGAGTCACATAGTAGCTATATGGGCAAAAACTCATTGACATAAAACGGATGTTACGTCTGAAACTTAAGCTAAATCCTATTTTGAAGACTGAACTGAGAAAATAACTTATTTGACTGAAATATGCAGGACAAATAGGCAAAACTTTGGTGTCCATCATAGAGCATCCATAAAAAACTAATTCATTTTGAAGTGGCAGGTGCTATTCTTATATAAAACAGCACGATTATAAAATATATAATGAAAATGGGCATTATCGAAAATAATTGGATGCTTTTATAAGATCAAATGCTTTGGTTATCCCGTTTTTGGAGAAACACTGTATTCAAGTAAAGTTCAGAACCCAAACTCTAATGTTTAGTATAGGCCTATTCTGCACAGGGCGAAAGTTACTGCGGGTAAATTATGTAGATTATTTAGTACCATACTTACATTATGGCCGATAGGTTTGAACTATTATTTTAATTTGCTCTCAGCATTTTTTGGGTGGAGGGGAGAGTTTTACATTAAATTGTGTGGGCGGGTAAAGCTCTGTTGATGGTTTGAGAAAGTCAACGTGACACTGTGGTCTTAAAGCTAATTGGTAGGGTATCAAGGAATCAGTCCTGTACCCCTCTAGCAATAATTCCGATGCGTCGGCGGCCGGTTGGCAAGGATACAAATTATTCATCTAAAACATTTTGGCCCTAAATTTCCCCATTATTCATCTGAAACATTTTGGCCCTAAATTCCCCCAGTCATTCAGATCGTAGCATCGTATTTTGAAGCTAAAATCGTAGGTACTACGGCAAAATCGTAGAAGTTGTCACCTTTGGTAATGTATATAAATATTTGGTAATGTATATAAATATTTATTTATTCAAAGTTGGATGAAATGTAGCATTATCTGGCACATTGGTGTCCTTGATTCCCCTCCCCCCCCCCCTCCCCACCCCACCCACACATCCCTTAAGTCCCCTAGTCTGGGGCAGGGGCAGGGGGACGTATACTATGCCTATCCATGCTATTCCCATCCATGCCATGGACGCGTGTCAACTCTCAAGACTCACTGACAAGAACCCCCACCCAATAGGGGACACTACACCCCGACCCAACAAAGCCTCCCCTACTGGACTTAGGTTGTGTCTTCGGTCCGCCCGACTCACCCCTGCCCGTGCCCACGGACGTATAGCCTAGTCTAGTCACCTAGCCTAGCCTAGTCACCCCTGCTTGGGCTTGGCTTGCACCCACTGGCTGCTATATAATCATGCGTTTTGTCCTAACTGAAATTAGACGAAATCCATTGCTGGATTGATCGGTGACTGTAGTTCTACTCTCTTCATTGACTGTACAACGGTACTTCTCCGCTATTCTCCGCTACTTCTCCGCTACATAACGATCAGGCCGTAACTCTGTGCTTGTGTTTACCTCTTGTCAAGTCTTGTGGCCTTGACATTGACTGCAGTTCCAAGTTCAGCCTGCCCATCATATCCAACCTAGACGAGTCATAATTGTAACGGTAAGTGTTTTTTTCTTTGGTTATTTCCAGGAGGCACACATATTGTTTTTGTATATGAAAGGAGGGCATTCCATGCATAACCAATGCACTTTTGGAAACGCAAAAGGGAGGCAGTGTGCCACTACCTTATTTATAATATGACCGGCCATGACCCCAGTTTGACCTACATTATTTCAAACGTGTTACAGTTTGTAAACACAGTATTTTGTTCAGAGACCCATGAGGAGAATCGCATCCATTTCTCAGATAAGTACCTTTAACATCTCGATCTATGTTTACAGTGCATGGTCCCCGTATCATATACTTGTTATGCTATATGTGTGCCTCATGATATCATTATTTAAGATTTATTAGGCCATTTTGTAGATCACGCCCCTTCGATTTGGTCTCAGCTGGCCTGGTAACGGTGTAAACATTTCTCCGGCTGTTTAGAGGGTTTTGAAATCAAACCCTAAAGCATTACTAATTTCAGGTTCATTTGGAGGGTTTTGAAATCAAACCCTAAAGCATTACTAATTTCAGGTTTATTCCGGCCGTAGCTTTAGTAATTTCAGGTTTTTTCTGGCCGTAGCTAACTTCAAACAAACGTGTCTTTCAGTAGCCTACTAATCAGTCAAATGTGACTGATACTAGTGATAGGTTCGAAATGTTTTAGGTCAATGTTATAGGTAAATCCTAGGTTTGAAATATCTCCGAGAATGCCCTCTTATAGGTCAATTTTAGGTAAGTTCTAGGTCTGAAATATCTCCGCGTTGACTCACGTTTATAACAATTAGTTCGATCCCTGCCACACTGAGGAATAATTACGTATTATAGGCCTATATATAAATGCAGTAGGCCTACCGGTACCTCCATATTTCTTAGCTAGATTTGCTTAGAATAGAATCAGATCATATTTCCCAAACAAAGTTGGTGCTAGATTTGCTTAGATCATATTTCCCACACAAAGTTGGCCCAAACAAAGTTGGTTCTAGCTTAGCTATATTTCCCAAAGATAGTTGGAATTTATAAGATTGAAATTCGAGTACTGCCCCCCTTTACTCCCAGCGAGGCATATCATTTCATAAGCAAATTTCCCAGGACTTTTTGCATCTGGAGGAAGACGGCCGTCTTTAATGAATACCAATAACCGTGAAATGCACTTTATTATGTCCGTCCATGCCGTATACCTTGTAAATTATGTCCGTCCATGCCGTATACCTTTTAATTCACGTTCAGGAGAAGTCGGGGATGATTATTATTGTCAATGAGAGTCGAAATATCACCTGAAATCAGTACCTTTAAGATCGTCTCCCGAACGCCTGAGACGTTGATTTTGGCGTCGGGCAGGTAGATTTTTAATCTACACGTCTTTCGGGCAGGTAGATTTTGGACTAGCCTTTGACTTTGTGTACAGGTTCCTATTTGCAAAGTATTTAATTTGCCCCAGGACAACCCGCAATAAGAACTGTAACATTGATCGTCATTTGTTTGAATGTCCCCCTGTATAGTGGCCGTTTTCAAGCAACTGAAAATTCGGAGGCCCTGGAAAATTTGGACGAAGGCCCTGGAAAATTATTTTATGTGCCTTGCGTTCTGTTGGCATCCATTTTGACCTTCAAATTTTCGAAGATACTAGCTGTTTCTCACTGTACACTTTCCCCTGACTGGCCCCTCTCATACATTACAGTAAATGACTCACAAGGTAAAAGTTTAAAATACGATTATTGACATAAAATCTGTAACTTTGTAACTTTTTTGAAGGTTTTATTCAGGCTTCCTGCTGACTGAAATTTACAATTCTAAGGAATTCTACCACCCTCATATTTTAAGGAATTCTATCTCTATTTCCCTCATATTTTGGGGTGATTTCCTTATTTTCTTGACACACTCATAATTATTCGCAACCCCCTGGTCCCGTCATTGGGGCTACCCCCTGGTCCCGTCATTGGGTCTATGAAAAATCCCTTAAATGAGCCTGGGAAATCACTAAAATGGGCCTGGAAAGGCCTGGAAAAGCCTGCATAGCACCATGACCTAGCTAGTAGTGTAGCTTTCCATTACCCAAAGCATCAACAATTAACATACCAATATAAAATCAGATGTCTTATTCCTCTCTCGGAAATCTTTCAAACACATACTCCAATAGATGGTGCATTCTGGTGCATTTGAGATGAATGAATATACTTTCTTTTTAGTTCCTGTATTTTAAGGATATTTTACTGAATCGATATACAGTATCAACCAGTTCTCAAAGGCTTGACTGACTTCTGTCTCTGACTGACTTCTGTCTCTGCTTATAAGTCGAGACAGAATAGTTTGGGGTATAGGCAGGGGTTGGGGTATAAGGCAGGGGTTAAGGCTAACTCAAAATTCCCACTAGTCCGGCAGACTTAGTGACCTTTATTTCCCACTAGTCCTCCTAGGTTTTCGACCTTTATTTCCCACTAGTCCTCCTAGGTTTTCACTAGTCCTCACGGAATAAGTCACATGAAATGCGGTCTTATAACTCTAACTATATAAAAGGATACACTTTATTCCAGCGAAATAGTTAAATAGATAATGCCTGGAATTTGGGAAAAAAATTCCTGGAATTTGGGAAAAAAATTCAATGTCTAGAAAGCAGTGTTTTAACCTGAGAGTTTAGTCGAATTTTGTGATCCAAACAAACCTCGGGGTGGGGTCAGGGAGTGTTTCCCCCTGGAAAGTTTGTGAACACATACTCTGTAATTAGTGTATTCTGGTGGATTTGAGATTAATAAACTTTTTAGTGCCTGTAATTGAGAAACTTTTTAGTGCCTGTAATTGAGAGTGATTAATAAACTTTTTAGTGCCTGTAATTGAGAGTATTTTTTTTTACTGAATCAAGCTTTAACTCTACTAAAGTCTGTCATTATAAAATGCCAAGATTTCTAGACCTGAGATACAGTTTTTCAAGATCCTAAGAAGTGGCACACTCTGGACTGTTTTGATATCTTTATCAATATAATTGTCCCCAAAGTCTTCTAAACAGCCACTGTTCTAAAAAAAACAAAAACGCATATTTTTGACCGATTTTTTGTATGAAAAGTAGTCATTTTCACGAAATGCAGTTGTAAAAACGTCAAAAATAGAATTTATCATATATTGCTGAGTTTTCTTGTACATATTACCACCATACCCTGCTGTAATTCTCTGAAGTTTGGCAGCTCAATATCTAATAATTAGTCTACAGTGGCCTGGCAAAGGTTTCCTGCTATATCCAGCCATACCCTGCCATCATCGTACATATCACACTCAATATCAAAATCTTTAAAGTAGCATTTTATATATGTGGTATGTTATTTTAATCATTTTCTTTTTTACCTTAAAAAAACGGCCTACGTTTTCAGATTTCTGTAGTAATTTGATACATTACAATAACAATATTTAGTATAAATGATCCTAAACTCTTGCGTATTTTAATTTTAAATTTGTATGCTTTTGACACTCTAGCTAATAGATTGTATTTCCTGTCAATTCTCCTTTGTATTATAAATTTAAAATATGACATCAGTTATTATATGAACATTATTAGTTGATACGTTGAAATGTGCTCATTTTGATGAGTTATAAACAGTTTTTAGAAGCTCAATAGCTGAGCGTGATGTATGGTGATGCGTTACACTTATGGTGACGTTTTACTGTATCAAACATACCCCAGTCAGGAAAATGACAAAAACTTGTCAATATAATGTTTATGATTTAACCTAACCTGTATTTCTACTGAATATCCAGAACAAATACTCTTATTCTTTAGCCTCTAAATTGTGAGGATAGGTTATTGGTGTGACGTACGATGATGTATTTAACTTCCCCAATCAGAAGGCTTGCATTTGGATAATCTTTTAGCTACTTCCCCTAAATATTACTGAAAATCTAACACAGGATTATGAAACTTATGTGAAAAACGCCACTTGATACCTTAATATGTATTATTGATATAGGCACATAAAGAAGTGCGTCGTACAATGATTCACACATTTCCCATAGGTTTTCCCTCTAGCTATAATTCAAGAAAACACTTTTCTGCCCATAACCTCTTCATTTTTAATCATAGACCCACCAAAGAAGGGTTTCCATGATAGATTTCGACAAGTTACACTCAGCCAGTTTCATTACAATTGAATCCGTCATAATTGTTAACCTGTTATTGCTCATGCCTACCAGTGGTGAAAATCAGTCATATAACTATATACAATTTATATGTGTTAGTACATTCATCAATCTCGCCAACATGTCACAGTTCTTGAACGTCACAGTTCTTGAACTTCAGAAAGAATTGAAAAATATTGAGAATATGACTAAACTGCATTGAAAAATCGAACATATACCATTGATGTATATTACATAAAAGTAGGACTGGTGGTCGGCAGACATTGCAGGCACAGACATAACTTGATACGATTTGTTATTACATGTTTTAAGTACCTTAAGAGATGTGGCGTGACGTATGGTGACGTTTTGCTGTATCAAATATAGCTCATAGTCATAGGGTTTTCTGCCCATAACTTCTTCATTTTTAACCATAGACCCATAAAAGTAGGGTTCCCAGGACAGATTTCGACAAGTTGTACCCAGCCATAACCATTACAATTAGGTCCGTCATAATTCAAAACCTGTTATTGCTCAAAACCCAAATGCCTAGCAGTCGTGAAAATCGGTCATAATTATATGGGTTCGAAATGAGGGATTCATATCTAAAGGTTTGAAATGAGGGTGTTTCCTTGTGCAAATCATTGTATGTTTTATCTTTATTAACTTTACCATATCAATGGCGATTAATTTTAGCAAATATAGCGATGGACTTTACCATATCAATGACGAATAATTATTGCCCTGCATTATTTTGTAGTTGAGTCACTGTGCGGTGGGCCTGTTAGGCTTCGGCCTACCGCGAAAATAAAATTAGGTACTGTATGGAAACGCCTGTCCAGCCCAGTAATTCAAATTGATACTTTTGTGATCTAAGTGTTTTATGGTTGATAGGCTTGATATCAACATGATTTCCTGAATATTGCAGGCAGGCCTTTGTTTTTCAAAAAAATAATACCCCCTATTATGTTTCTTTTCAGTTTGATCAGTCACTACAGTGAAAGTCTTCCAGTCTTGAACAACAAGCCATTCCTAAGGCCCGTAATGCCCGTAAGTTTTTTGCAATCTATTATTATGAAGATACCCCCGTCCTTGCATAATCACATCTTTTTGACCTCTAGCCAGGGTTGTTTGAACCAACGGCCGTGATTATTCAAGGATGTACAAAAATCTATTATGAAGATACCCCCCCCCCCCCGTCCTTGCATAATCACATCTTTTTGACCTCTAGCCAGGGTTGTTTGAACCAACGGCCGTGATTATTCAAGGATGTACTTTTTTGCAATCTATAATTAACATACCACCGTTCTTGCATAATGACACATCTTTTGACCACCGTTCTTGCATAATGACACATCTTTTGACCTGATGTATTTTTTTGCAATCTTCATATCTGCAATCTGTTATGAACTATCTGTTATTACGATACCCCCTGTCCTTGCATAATCACATCTTTTTGACTCCTAGCCAGGGTTGTTTGAACCAACGGCCGTGATTATTCAAGGATGTACAAAAAGTACAAAAATCTATTATGAGAATACCCCCAAGATACCCCCCGTCCTTGCATAATCTCATCTTTTTTACCCCTATAGCCAGGGTTGTTTAAACCAACGGCCATGATTATTCAAGGATGTTATGAACAAGAAGATCTTTCTGATATCTAAAAACTTAAAGTATCAAATATATGCTGTCATTCTTTGAATGTGTTGCAGTTGGTACAAAATATCAGTCGATAATCATGGCTGACAATAGCCATACTATTGTCTTTCAAAAAAATAATACCCCATATTCTGTTTCTTTTCAGTTTGACCAGTCACTACAGTGAAAGTCTTCCAGTCTTTGGCTACACCCGTTGGCTTACACCCTGCTGGCTTTACACTCCGTTGACTTACACACCCACTCCGTTGACTTACACACCCACTCCGTTCACTTACACCCTGTTGGCTTACACTCCGTTGACTTACACCCCGCTGGCTTACACCCCGTTGGCTTACACCGCGTTGGCTTACACTAGGGACATATGGTAAGTATTTTGCTCTAACATAACAATACCCTCAGAGTTGTTTGGAATTGAATTTCTATTCCTTGTCCTTGGTCTGTCGGGCTCTCGGCTGGACTAGCATTTTACTTTAAAGATGAGTGAAGTTGAGGTTAAATGTTCCTTAGCAGTGTGCAATCCTATCCAGAGACCGATGCCAAGGTCTCCATTGAATTTGTGTTGGTCTCTGATATGATATTAGGCTAAGTCCGACTGTCTCTAGTGAAATGAACAAGTGATAAAATTATCTTGTCTAACTTTTCTTATTCTGGGTTATTCTTATTCTGGGTTATTTTTTGGTCATTCTTATTCTGGGTTATTTTTTGGTCATTTTTTTGGTCATTCTTATTCTGGGTTATTTTTTGGTCATATCTCTTTAACTCTAGGCATACGGGTATGCATGGTATGCATATTCAGGCATATACATATACCGCATATAACCAATTCTATTTTTGTTGCGTCATGGGGGTGAAAAATGGTCATTGTTCAACTAGATCTCATTCAGAATTGTTTGTTAGACCATGAAACTAGATGTTATGAAGGATTTTTGTGCATGAATTGGTAAATATATAGTATTAAACTGAGCTATAGGAAATGGGTCAAATGAAGCCCAAAGCATGGTTATTGGGGATAACAGATGTTTGATTAAATTATATTTAGGTAGTAATTGTGGATTCGAATATGGGTGGGTTTTTTGTGTAAATCTTTTTATTTTGAGGATACATAGTTTTGTTTAACGAATCATTATACTGGCCGATTTTATAGTTGAGAGTGTCTTCCCTGTCATTTCTCCTTTGGGTCCAAAGTTTGTAGTATGACATCAGTTTTTATATCAACGTCATAAGTTGATACATTACTTGGAATCTGGTCCATTTGATTTGTCATAACCAGTTATTAGTAGCTTAATAGCTGAGAGTGATGTATATTAATGACGTGACATACGATGACGTTTTACTGTATCAAACATACCCCACTGTCAGAAAAAAGACCAAAACATGTCACTATACTGCTTATGATTTAACCGAACCCATATTTCTTGGAATATCTAGAACAATGCCCTTAATCTTTAGCCTTTAAATTGTGAGGATAGATTATTATTGGTGTGACATAGGGTGTGTGACATAGGGTGATGCATTTAACTTCCCCAATCATCAATTGATCATCATTGACAGAACACAATGCAATCCCATTGCAGACATGGATTTCAAAAGTGCATCGCGGTGGACTAAACGCCGACGAATGAAAAAAGAGCTGCATATGTTAAAAGAAAGGTGGCACAAATCTCCAAACTTCTGGTGATCGAATCTGTCCCAGTGTGTCAATCCAAACAGCAGCACCAAATATTGAAGAAATTCATGAACTATCAGCCTCTGATCACATATTACCACCCCCATCACATGAACCAATGGAGCTGTCTGCAGAGTCTGCAGAGCCAATCAACATTCCAATGAGAAGATCCTCAGTTGACAGTGACATTGATCTGAGTCCAGATGAGTATTTTTCTAGTGACAGTGAACCTGAAGAGACTTTTCAGCAGTGCTTAAGTGAAGAACTGGTAGAATGGGCCACAGGTAATCGGGTGACTCAAAATTCTCTAACAGCACTACTAAAGATTCTGCATGTTTACCATCCAGAGTTGCCCAAATGTGCTAAAACTTTACTGAAGACATGCACTGACTATGAGATATGCCATGTAGCCGGAGGTGACTATCATCACATGGGTATTGTTTCTCAAATTGAACGTAACTGTCTGTTTGAAGAAAGTATTACAGAAGTCACATTACAAATTAATGTAGATGGTCTACCTCTATTTAAGAGCTCTACAGGACAGTTTTGGCCCATTCTAGGTTCGGTCAGGCAATGCCAATCTGGGAAACCATTCGTCATAGGTATTTTTTATGGAAAACAAAAACCAACATCAGCGTCAGAATACCTACAAGATTTTGTAACAGAGGCTGCATTGCTAGAAGAAGACGGTATCAAAATCAATGGAAAGCAACTTTCTTTTTCTATTTCCTCAGTGATGTGTGATGCACCTGCTAGATCCTTTGTAAAACATACTAAAGGGCATGGCGGGTATGGCGGTTGTGACAAATGTGTGCAGCCTGGTGTGTATCAGCATGCTAGGATGACATTTCCTAATACAAATGCACTATTGCGTACTGATGTGGCATTCGATGAGATGGAAGATGACAACCACCACCATACCCATCTCGGACCCTCAAAATTGACAGAATTAATTTCCATTGGTATGGTGTCAAGCTTCCCAATCGATTATATGCATCTGGTGTGTATTGGTGTGATGAAGAAACTTTTGCTACTGTGGAGCAAAGGTCCTCTTGAAAACCGATTAGGGCAATCCATGCTCAGTAACATTTCGACCATGCTAGTATCGCTAAGATCTCATGTGCCTGGAGATTTTGCTAGACGGCCACGGAGTTTGAGAGAAGTGGCAATGTGGAAGGCCACTGAGCTACGACAGTTCCTCCTTTATACAGGACCCATTGTTCTTCGAGAACATTTGGCTAAGCCTCTATACAGACATTTTATGTTGCTATCAGTTGCTATATCTATCCTTCTTTCACCATCAAGCAGTGTTCAATACATTGATTATGCTTATGAATTTTTAGTTCAATTTGTTCAGAAATTTGGTACTCTGTATGGCCCCCAGTACATAACTTACAATGTACATGCACTGGTTCATTTGGCTCAAGAGCGAAAGTTGCATGGGCCATTAGACACTATTAGTTGTTTTAAATATGAAAGTTTTTTGGGCCAATTGAAGCGTCTTGTTCGAAAGCCCCAGAATCCAATCAGTCAAGTGTTACGGCGCTTATCAGAGCAAGGACCACCTCACCTGCCTACATTAAGGGAAAGGATGTCCAAGGAACATCAGAATGGGCCTCTTCCAGGAGGATTTGCTCGGTGCAAACAGTTCAAACTCTTCCGAGGAAAAGACTATGTATTATCAATCACAGGCCCAGATAACATTGTCCAGATCAACAATAAATGTGGTGAAATAGTTAATCTATTATGCAATGAAGACGGAGCTGTTCTGGTTGTGGTTAATTACTTTCAAGTTAAAGAGCGTTTTTACAATTATCCTCTAGATTCCACCAAAATGGGAGTGTACAAAGTCAGGAAGTTAAGTCCATTGTATCATGTTGTGACACTAGATAAAATTGAGAAAAAATGTGTGGGCTTACCATATGATGGTGAATTTATTGTGAAGCCATTGTTGCATCACTCATGAAGAACTTCCTTGCTCTTTGTAATTATTTCCGTCACAATTGTAAATTCTGTTATATCTGCATTCATGAATTGGACATTCTTCAAGGTAAATTCTTATAAGCGATTTTTTGCCCAGAGTTGGCACATCATAGTTTTGTTGACATCTTGAATTGATTTATTATGTATATGCTATTACCTTGTTTGAACAGTACCAATAGCAGTTATCTGCATTAATGAATTGGACATTCTGTTATATCTGCATTTATGAATTGGACATTCTTCAAGGTAAATTCTTATAAGCGATTTTTTGCCCAGAGTTGGCACATCATAGTTTTGTTGACATCTTGAATTGATTTATTATGTATATGCTATTACCTTGTTTGAACAGTACCAATAGCAGTTATCTGCATTAATGAATTGGACATTCTGTTATATCTGCATTTATGAATTGGACATTCTTCAAGGTAAATTCTTATAACCGTTTTTTCCCCAGAGTTGGCACATCGTAGTTTTGTTGACATCTTGAATTGATTTATTATGTATGCTATTACCTTGTTTGAGCAGTACCAATAGCAGTGCCAATTTCACATAGGCTATGGAGAATAAATTGATTACTACTACTACCTTTGCTATTCAACTTGTATTTGATATTACCTGTGGATGCCTCCTTTTCAATGGTGTAAATATCGTTAACCCATTGCTATCTATTTTGAAATACATGCACTTTGAGCAATTATAATAACTGCATATATAGACCCTGGTATGCCACATTCATTCACTCCCTTGAGTCAGAAGTCACAAAAAATTCTATAATTCTGTTTCTTTTTTTTTAAGTTTTATTTTTTTTATTTTTGCAAGTTTGCAATGTATCTATCTGGGTGAACAACTAGTTGCAATATATCTGGGTGGACAACTAGTTAATATACTCTTATACTAAGAGCTTAAAAATACATGGGTATAATTGATACTTAAAAATACATGGGTATAATTGATACACTCTTATACTAAGCACTTAAAAATACATGGGTATAATTGATACACTCTTATACTAAGCGCTTAAAAATACATGGGTATAATTGATATAATTTGGTACATAGACTAAAAGTGCTGCACTCTCCAAAAATCAGAACATTCTACCAAAGAGATCTTGTGAATAAAATCGCAAAATATCCTTTTTTGCAACACATCAAATATTCAAATGTGTTCTATCTTATTTTGCATATTTTTAGAATACTGAATGCTCATTTCAAGTATGATTTTGCATATTTTTAGAATACTGGATGCTCATTTCAAGTATGAATTGAATATTGTTTAATCGATTTGTTTAATTGATCTTAGTGCAGCAACCATGCACAAGCCTGACAGGATTTAACCTAATGACATTTTTAACTATCATATTGACATTCATCATGATGGTATAGTGTTATAATGATTCTTCTAATCTCTTCAGTTCTTGATATCTTTGCAGAAAATGGCTCCTGTAAAGAAATACAATGTAGTCGCATTTGTAACTGATGAGGACACAGTGTCCATGATCCCCACAACCTGGATATGTGCGGCCCAAAACTACTGCTACTGGCCGAAATATCAGGGAGCATCCCGGCTAGAGAAGGCCATCATGAACTGCGAGGTTCCCGCTCCTTCGTGGGACCTATTTCAGATCCGAGTCTTCCCAGATTATGCTACTGGTGAGAATTCACATTGTTATCAAGCAACTTGTTTAACCCCCAAAAAAGAAATGTACTAAGAGTATCTCACTTGTAAGCTATGTACTAAGAGTATCTCACTTGTAAGCTATGAAAGTATACTCACTTGTAAGCTATGAAATACTTTCATCACATAATTTAATCATACTTAATATCACAACCTTACATACTTAAATATCACATACTTAATATCAATATTATCTGCTACAGAATAGCATCCTGAGATAATTGTGACAAAGCAGAATTGTGTGACACAAGTGTTAATTAAATATCTAACCAACTCATATTTATTTAAATAGATAACCAATTTATATTTATTTATATAGATGACTATAAGGAGGCCAAGAGAAATGAAACACTGGCAATGGTATCATCAGATAACCCAAACGCAAAGGAGGGAGCCAATAGCGATAATAGTGGAAGCGAGAGTGGGAAGGAAGTAGTTTCAGGAAAATCCAGGACAAAACGGAAGGGCGCTCATGCTGATACTGACAGCGAAAAAGAAGTGTCTGATGAGGAAGAGATAGTAGTCCGCAATACAAAAAAATCTAGGAGAAAACGGTAATAAATTTGAATTTACACTTTCCTTCAGCAGGAAACATCGATTTGTTGATATTCAATGTATCATAGGGTTGGACATCAAAATAGGGTCGTGGTGGCCGGAACGGCTGTGACCATGGACAGGACATCGTTGTTGTTTCCTGTACCAATTATTTAATTAATCTTTTCTTTTCGAAATACTCTTTTCAAATAATTATAGGCATTTTCAACATTCCAAATATGTTGCCAAAATCAGCCCTTCCTCGAGATCATTATTTATAACTAAGACTAATGTTTATCAGGTATTGTATTTAAAATTCATATAATCAGTATCAACCCTTTAATCAATATTTCTTATATTAAACCTTCTTTGTATCCCCTGTTTGTAGTGGGTGTAGTAAAACGTGAACACCTCTGTAGATTCAGAGAATTCAGAGCTGAGATTTTACACAGTGTTAGTGGGGATGTAAGGTAATACGCAGATCAAGTATACAGTCTGTATGATGTAATTAAAGGTGAAACGTAACGATGTGTAATTTGTATGATGTAATTAAAGGTGAAACGTAATTAATCATAAATGAACACTCCATTGAAATTGGTACTTGGTTGTATATATCTTTCCAATGATGGTGGACCTTTCCAATGTTGGTGGATGCAGTAAACAGTTATTGATATGTTCGTCAATTTTTGTAGTTCACAGCTGAGATTTTAGACACTGATAGGAAAGATGTGGGGCAAGCTTTTCACTTGCCCAACCGGGTGACTAACATTAAATTTTACTCGCCCAGAGACAGGGTTTTTTCCCAGCCCTTATTGAGATCGTAATTATGCTGTACCCCTTATTGAGATCGTAATTACGCTATCTTGTCCCCCAATGGCTCTTCTAGTTCAAAATACATGTACTAACTTAGTTGTATGTAAATACCTAATGATACTTTATGTGAATGCCTAATGATACTTTGCTACACTATTTACTAGGCAACGTGTAAAAACACTCATGGTGAATACTGCGTTTTCTCCTGAAATGAAACTGACAACAGAAACTGCAGTTGCAATTATGTTTGTTTCAAAAACGGCCGTGATTCTATTATATGAATAACCTACAATATGAATCAATAGAATTATTTCTATACAAGTTCCCATATTCCGATAACAAAAGTTCTTAACTTTGTCAAGGAATGTGACTTTGACATCACCCCTAATTTGACAGTGATGTGTTCACTTCTGATGATTTAACTTTCATTAAATGAACTTTCATTAAATGATTGTTGTTTCTCCTTATTAAAAGGTTATCGTTCGATGAAGCTGGTGAAGAGATTGAGGCTGAGGAGAGCAACAGCAACATGCCAATGGCTTCGACCCCTTCCCTAATCGGGACAATGACTTCATCGCCATCGATGAATGTTTCAACGATACAATCAACATCCATGAATGACTCTAGATGTTGTCAGGGTATGTACACATAATTGACAGAGAACAATACTTCTTATATATATTTTTTCTTATATACAAGGAATTACTGCAGGCACGATGAATTTCTCTCTTTTTAGCTCAACAAACTTATTGATTGAATCAATAAAGTTATCGATTCCTCAACATTTAAAGTTATCGATTCCTCAACATTTATAAAGTTATCGATTGAATCAAAGCTTAAACGTTCACAATATTTATAAAATTGATGATGTAAGGGGATGATGGGATTGTCGATATTTTCACTCACGCATGTATTGTGTATGAAACATTCACATTACAAAGTTGTTGGTTTGTTTTATAATGGTTCCCACGGTCCTTAAAAAGTCTTTGAAAGTTCTTAACTTTGAATTGGCGTTTTTCAGGGCCTGTGTTACGTCCATACGAATTATGCAAACATCTAAATTTTATTGATCTGCTAACATGACTTCATTTGGTCATTAAAGACAGGGGGAATTAATGACTAATTTTGATGGGCCGCGGGAACCATGTTTATATTTGATGACATGTTATGATGATATCATTGAGAGTTTGGTCACTGGTTATAGTTGCAGAGTTACAAGCCCAGCTGGCCACACAGGGGAAAGCGCTGGAAGCCCTTCAAACCCACAGTGCCCAGTTAGCTGTTGAAATGGCAGCACTCAAAAATATGACGGCAATGGTGCTGGCAAAGATGCCAGGCAGTGGAACCCCAGAAGATTTTGCCTTGCCAGAGGAGATGACCCTCCCTGTGAAGACTATAGAAGAACTGGATGCCCTTGAAATCCAACTTAAGGACCGGGCCATCTACACCAAATTGGTATGCAGTTTTTTAAGTCCTTTTTACTATTATTTTTTTGTTTATCCACACATAGTATTCAACTGACAATAAGAACTTGAATATATCTAGAGGTCTGTGTTTATTAGTGATATTGGAATAAGAAATATGAGCTACAAACAGGCCTTTTTGGTCAGCAACCTCCCCCTAGTGCCAATACTGGTTCTTAGCTGTGTTATACATCCAGCATTCATACTGCAGACAGTAAATATCTAACTCCAAAGATGAAAGTGTATGCTTCTTAGTGGAGTGGATGTTAATATAAATGTTGCAGTGACAGGTATTTGATGATGATAAAAGAAGACCTCCATTATACACACTGGTATCATACCTTAGTAAACACTGGTATCATACCTTATAAACCCTAGTATCATAACAGAGAGCTGTCTCCAGGAATGTAGTTTTGGCCAGAGGATAAATACTACATTTGTACTGGTATTCCCTACTTTGTTTCAGGTTAAAATACTACAGCACTGCGGAGGACTTAATCTTAAGGACTATGCAGCTAGGACCACCGATTATTTGTTGTCAGTGCAAATTCAAAAAGAGTTCAACTGGACCGGAAGAGGCAAGAGGGCTTTTGGGTCCCTCACCCTAGCCCGTTGCATGTCTCGTAAGTAATGTTGAATGTGCTATCTGCTATTTTATCTGGCAATGATTTCCATGTAAGAATATGGAAAACTAACGTTAAGTTACAATTTTATTTCGAAGCTGCATTTGATTTCCATGTATCAATTTATTCCTTTCAACGTATCAATTTATTCCTATGAGGCTGAAGTTAATTCATATGTATCAATTGTATTTGTGGCATAGGCAACATTTTCTTGTCCTCTCGTTTTACGTGTTTTTTCATAACTATTGAGGTGTTACTACTACACACAATATGAGGTTGTTACTACACACAATACCAAATTGTTCATAACTATTGACGTGTTACTACACACAATACCAACTTGAATACACAAACACTTGCATCTTGATATAAGTGTGACAAAGCATTAAGAAAAGATATAGATATATTATGAATTTTTTGTGTTGCAGAGGCAATGACCTTGAACAAACCCACCGCAGCAAACAATTCTCGGGAGCTACAGAACAAGGTTTCTGAGCACCTCCGAAAAGCTACCGACCGGTGCAATGAAAGACAGAGAAAGACGGGCGGGCCAGATACATCATTATAAAGATGTATGGGATGACTATAAGTTGTTTGACGTTTTGGGGGTCAAAATCCGTCCAATATAGTGCCTTATTGTTGTGTTGATGAAGATAATTTGTGTTTTGCCACTTTGGTTAGTTTATTTAGTGTAAATAGCTGAGTAGGGTAAGGAACTCCATACAAAATCCTTACCTTCGCTCAGGCCTCATCTGTACCGATGAGGTAACAGGTTTTATTATTGTGTAATTGATAGAGCCTAACATCTCGACAAACGAGCGGTTCGAGTATGTGATTATTATATTTTATTTATATTCTTAAGGTATATTTACTAAGTTAAGGAGGTGAAAATTCTGTTTTGGATAATCTTGCTCTGTTTCTTTATTCGAGTGAGACACGTAGTTGGTCAGTGTAACTGCATTGATGATTCCAAAGGGTTCTACAATAAGTAAATTCTTTTATTCATAAAACAAAAAACGTCTTTTGGGTCAAAATTGGTCCAATATAGTGCCTTATTGTTGTGTTGATGAAGATAATTTGTGTTTTACCACTTTGGTTAGTTTATTTAGTGTAAATAGCTGAGTAGGGTAAGGAACTCCATACAAAATCCTTACCTTCGCTCAGGCCTCATCTGTACCGATGCGGTAACAGGTTTTATTATTGTGTAATTGATAGAGCCTAACATCTCGACAAACGAGCGGTTCGAGAATGTGATTATTATATTTTATTTATATTCTTAAGGTATATTTACTAAGTTAAGGAGGTGAAAATTCTGTTTTGGATAATCTTGCTCTGTTTCTTTATTAGAGTGAGACACGTAGCTGGTCAGTGTAACTGCATTGATGATTCCAAAGGGTTTTACAATAAGTGAATTCTTGTCATCTTGTGTCCCCACTGTATCTGACCAACGGGAATGCTACTTTCATTATAGCCGTATAGCCGTATCATTAGCGGGGAGGGGCATTAATAATTTGTCAGTCTCTTGTATATTTTTCATGAAATAAAGAACCTAATAACAAAATGAAAGACGTTCATGTGCATTTCCTAGTAAGGATTGGAAGCTTATTATGTAATAAAAACTGCAAGATCTCCATTATTTAGTTGTCTTATATATTGATTGATGAAATCAGAAATGTTATATTGGTTGACATCAGAGATCCTCGGACAGCAGCTGGATATCAAAGATCCCCGGATATTAGAGATCTACCAGTTTCTGATGTTCTTGATATCAGGAAGAATACTCCTATGACATCAGTTTGATTTCAGTTCCTGATATCAGAAATAATATCAGTCTGATGTTGGCTCAATATCATATTGGTCTGATATCGGCTCAATATCAGAACTGATATCGGAAAACTATATCGGTCTGATATCGGGTCAATATCAGAACTGATATCGGAAAACTATATCGGTGTGATATCGGGTCAATATCAGAACTGATATCGGAAAACTATATCGGTCTGATATCGGGTCAATATCAGAACTGATATCAGATTACTATATCGGTGTGATATCGGGTCAATATCAGAACTGATATCGGAAAACTATATCGGTGTGATATCGGGTCAATATCAGAACTGATATCGGATTACTATATCGGTCTGATATCGGGTCAATATCAGAACTGATATCGGAAAACTATATCGGTCTGATATCGGGTCAATATCAGAACTGATATCGGATTACTATATCGGTGTGATATCGGGTCAATATCAGAACTGATATCGGAAAACTATATCGGTCTGATATCGGGTCAATATCAGAACTGATATCGGAATACTATATCGGTGTGATATCGGGTCAATATCAGAACTGATATCGGAAAATTATATCGGTGTGATATCGGGTCAATATCAGAACTGATATCGGAAAATTATATCGGTGTGATATCGGGTCAATATCAGAACTGATATCGGAAAATTATATCGGTGTGATATCGGGTCAATATCAGAACTGATATAGGAAAATTATATCGGTCTGATATCGGCTCAATATCAGAACTGATATCGGAATATTATATCGGTCTGATATGGGGTCAATATCAGAATTGATATCGGAAATAATATCGGTGTGATATCGGCTCAATATCAGAAACTGATATCAGAAATAGTATTGGTCTGATATCGGCCCGATATCAGATCTGATATCAGATCTGATATCGGGCCGACCGAATTTGAGGGTGCAGTCTGATATCGATCGATATCAGATCTGATATCGGGCCGATGGAGTGTCTGATATCGGGCCGATATCAAGGTGATATCGGGTTTCTTGGTGGGTAATCAACTATGTAAAACTAAATCAATTGCTGCAAGGCGGTATAGTATTCATCTGTTGTTCAAATAGCAGATCCTACGAAAACCTGCATGGTATTTGTATTGTTATGAATATCCTGGCCACCCTATGCGTCAAATCCTGCTACACACATACGGGTAATCATACCCTGCGATGTAAATGACCTTGACCTGTGATCGGGGTGATATGGAGGCCCACATTTGTCCTGCATACCCCATGTGCAGCAGGAAACTAGATGTCGCTACGATCAATACATCGTGGGAGAGTTGTCATGGGTCTGATGACCCAAGTTGGGGATGAACGCAACCCCTGTGACCTCCCCTGACCACCTCCTAACCTTCTGACTTGCTTGAGGCAAATCAGAGATGTTTTTCTGGTTTTCCTCTGATTGTTCCAATGTTGCGGCCTGGCTGCTGTTCCTAAATAACAAGAGGACAGTTTGGGCTGGGTGGATTGTACTATAGGAGGCATTATGAGTGCCCCCGGTCCTTTCTCCGGTTGTGGCGTCCCACATACCTTCCTGGCATTTCAGCACATAGCCTGGAGCTATGTTGTTGTTGATGATTTGACGATTTACTACTTTTTTCTTTTTTTTAAAAGGCTTTTATTTGCAACTTATTTAGAAAGCAATGTTTAATATTATGAATTTCGACCACAAGATCAAACATGTACATACATCTTGAAGACTTATTCCCATTCGGTGACGGATGGCCCTGGGTATGACCATAAAGTGCCTTTCTCTCTCTTTTCTCTGTCTCTGTCTGCTCTCTCCCTTCTTCTCTATCTCTATTTCCTGGGTATGATCATAAGCTGCCTCCCTCACAGCTCTACCGCCCTTGATATAACCATATTAAATGTGTTGATAAGGGTGTAACGCAACCAATCGCATTCACTCACCAATTTGGTGACGGCGTTTATTGGCATTTCATCGTTAATCCTTTTTTGTTTAGACTTAAAGCGATACTTCTGAGCTGCGATTTGCATAGCATCGGCGGACTATGAGTCCAATGAGTTATACGACCAACTTTATGCTACTATATATATAACATGAAGTTTTAATGAAGATAAAGTTTCCTATCAAACAACGAGAGAAGATTTGCACTATTTTAAAGAGCACCAAGTGATTATTGATTCATGAAAAACATTGCCCGGGTGAATTGAGTGGCAAAAACTAACTATGTGTGAATCAATAAAGATTATATCAAAAGTGTATTGCGCATTGAATATAGTCAATAGAGGAGTTCGTATTCAGGGAAAGGTCAAGAGAGTGAAGTTGAGTAAGGATTGATGACCGACATTGAGGGGATGCTGACCAGTGCATGCACTTTTGGTGCATAATCCCAGGCCAAGTCGAGCGATTATGCATCAACAGTGCACCAGCAAGCTTGGAAAAGAGAATTTTGATAGGATATGTATATGCGAACACAAAAGAAAGAAGGCAGTAACATACTAAGAAGGCAAAAGGCGAATGGCAAAGGTTTTATTGTCATACTTGTATCAAATGTGGAAGTTGGATCTGGAATAAACCGATAATCTATCTGAGATAACCCGACGGTTTAATGACAAGTGCACTTAAACAAATGGGGGGGGGGGGGGGGGCAAAACAGAGACAAATCAGAGGGAATAATTTGTAGGTTCTATTTATTTGATACATGTTCATTGGCGACAATTTAAAATCAGTGAAACCTAAAGCAACCTTATAGATTGAGGTCCTCTGATGAACATTATTCCCCACATAGCGCCTCTCTATCGCAAGTATCGACTCACCTCGGACTAACTCTCCTTGGCAGCGCCAAACCAATTGAAGCAACATTTTGCTGTGCCCATTTATTGATTCAAGTTCTCAAACAATTGCACCGAAAAGGACTAATCCTTAAAAGTGGCCCAAGATTCCATAAAGCAGCCTCTGTAGTGTGAGAGTACCCCGTCCCGGATGCAATCAGGCTACTTGTCCTGCATGAAATTTGGGTGGAACAGATACGGGAGTAGAGAAGGCGGGGAGGCTGCAGTGCACTAAACCACGAACATAAACTCTTATAATATATATATATATAGCTGTCTCCTTTATATGAAATAATTTAACTAAATTACTGGAACCTATTCAATTGTTCGAAACAGATACAATGCACCAGTTCATAGGTGAAATAAGTCGATATATATTTTGGATTGGTAAGGCTATAAGGTGTATTTCTCCTCTAAACGCCCCCGTCGCCCCAATTTAATTTAAGAATCCATCCTTGTAGACGTCCGCTCAACACAGGAATTCTTCCCAGGCCTTGAATAATGGCTTCAATTGAAACATTCAGAACAGATCCTAGCATAATGAAAATTGGCCGCGAATCATTGGATGTTCCAGAGCCATATGTTGTCGTAACGAACGAGAAAGCTCACAGAAACGCTTATTGCTATATCTCTATTTCAGACAAAACCGTCAGCTATATGGAGATCTACAGTCAACAGCCGAGGAAACATCAAATACTATTTTTGTCTTAGAAATATTTAACGTGATTTATACAAATAGGAAATATCCACTTTTAAGCGTTATGTATACATTTATTTATTGTTATTCTTTAATATAATACTCAGCGCAAATAATTACAATGCGTTTGCATGATACCAGAATATTGAATCCGGGACCTGGGTCTGTCATGTATGTCACAAACCGGACCGCTACATACAAGGTAGTATATAATATAGAAATACAAAACATAGGGTATATCCTATAAAATAAAAAAAGGGGATATCCCGGGGAAAAGAACAAAAACAAAAACTAAAACATACATGTATCGTGAAAAGTGGAAACCCATAAGACCGCATATATACGATGAGTGGTGCCGACTAGTGGTTCGTTTTATACTCTGTTATAACTGTTTTCATACGACAGAAGCCTCCAAGGGTCGGGCATGAGATTACAATATGTGCGCGTGACTTCCCATAGGAACATGTCGAATGAATATATGCTATAATCTACCCCAATCACATCTAATCAATCCATATTAACACACTTTTCCATTGATTCCAATTCCAATTGGTCATCAATTCTTTTCCAGTGCCTTGTCTGTCCGTGAACATCATTAATGGATACTAAATATTGAATATCATCTACTTCTAGATTATTTTCATTCTACTGTAATTTTGTTTCTCTCGACCCGTGTACATGTCTATTCTTTTCCTCAACCTGTTTTTCCTGTATCACCTTTTCAGCCCTTTATTTATAAATAATATAATAATAAGTAATAAAAAGTACCAAGTATTTATCAGGAAAAGATCGAATAGAAAAGTATATACAATTATATTGGAACGGTAACAAGACCAAGATATACATTTGCTACACCGATTTGAATATCTAGACGCGTGTATTATGATGTTGAGCAGCAATTAAAGATACATGTATGGAATAGCAGATGAATAACATGACCAACGATCTTTTGAAAAACCGGTACACCTACAGTTAAAAAGACGACGACGAAGAAGAATGTTTATGGATAGTAAAACCAGCTGCCTTATATATTTCACTGATAGAATAGCTTAGAATATGTCACTTGGGAAAGATCCAACAACCAAAGCTATATCTAAAGGGATGGTTCTAACACTTGAGTATAGATGGGAGAATTGTGCTGTTAAAAATATAGAACAACAGAGAAAGTGGGTAGTAAGAAACATATATATATACATCAATAGAATAATGTGTTTTAAAGAGTATCTTATTCCAAGCATCTATAGTAACCAGGTAGTTACTTACTATAGCAGAGACGTAGGCCTAGTGCATATACATATATATAAATAGTAACTCAGCACCTTTACATGTATATGGATTGGCCGGGTACATTTGCGTATGTAGATATGTGTGGGTATATATATGAACAAATACCTGCAGTATTGGGTGTTGATTAAGGCCAACGTTAGTCGTGCTCGTGAATAATTTTCAAATGAAAGTGATAGCAAATGACGAACATTATATGTATATATAATACATAGGCTGTTCGATATCCGACTCGGATTAAAGATGGAGTATGCATGCGGCTAGTGGTTGCCGATTTCTGTTAATTATGCATTATATTATTGTACACATATGTAGGAATATCTGGAATTTTAATTTATATGATAATATTTGAGTTAACTGCAGCCCATTTACTCGGTCGCCTCTAATCCAACTCTGTATTAGTATGATGCATATAAAAAGGCAATTGTGTGTTTTATTCACCCATCATCAATGTCAATAACTCATTTAAAATAATTGTTTCCTCGTTGCATTGATGCTTATCTGTAACATTTTCCAACATCTATAGTCTATATAACCATCAAGATAATTGTAAAACATGATTGCATTGAAATAGCACAGGGCCTCATTGTATAGATGCCTGTATTTCTGTAATTTCGAAGAAATAAAACAAATTTATGTATAAACATGATTCGCTATCAAGTATTGTGTTTCTTGAGGGTTGAACACTAGGGAATACAACGTATACGAAATGTATTGGCAAGCGTTTTAGGGGGATGGGATTTGTAGTACTGCTTCACCACACCACAGGCTACAAACGTCCCTGCATCAAATACCCCCCTGCACGATGTTAATTGTCACACGAATTACTCCAATGTGTGTGTGTCTCTCTCTCGCTCTTGAAGGAAAGAGAAAGAGAGAGGGGTAGAGGGATAGAGAGAGAGAAACAGAAAGAGACAGGCAGAGAAAGACAGGCAGAGAGAGAAGGGAACAGGCGGATAGAGAGACCACAAGAAAATGAGTTGTGTATATTCAACAGTGCTGCGATATAATTATACCGACATAACTTTTGAGAATATTTGTTCATGAGTACTGCAGAGTAATATCACAATGCCTATCATTGGAGAGTGTTTGTATAGTACATTAAAGCGTTACATATGTTCCACTGCTCAATGGGAATTACACCTGCCTATGTAATATATGCTGTCAGGGCATCTCCAACCATGAGGGTCCAGGAACAAGATAGCTTGACTTTCTTCACCAAGCTCAGATATGGGCCAGGGAGCTACTTGGATTGAATTAGCACCTTGAAAGTTCGTTGCGAAAGTGCTTAAGGTTGTGAGAACATTGAGAAAATTTTATTATAAAACGGAATTGGTCCCAAATGCGATTTTTTTTCCTCTTAGGTCCTTTGTCCTTGATTATGGAAACAGCAATTTCCTAGTAGGTAAGTGCAAGTTCAATCACGGAGACATTGGAAGTTAGGGGTATTATATAACCAAATAGTGTATTAAATGATAAGTAAATAGCAACCTATTGATCCATACACAATTCCCTCGTAATTCGATCTCTCCATTAGCAGGCTCCAGACCTATATATATTTTACATTTCTGTATGTCTTGAAAGGGTACACTTATTCCATTGAAAATTCACCATCCCGAGTTGTTGGTTTATGGTAGATACACATACAGACAACTCGCGTTGGTAGTAATCATAAGTATAACATTAGTTTTATTTTAGGTATAGGGTGATACAGGTCGTTCATTGGTATTATAAATAATTTAGATATAAATAATGAGGTATTGGAAGGACTATATATGATTTTTGTATTTTGTATTATAGCCAATAATTCCATGCATGTTCATTTATTACAAAGAGACGCATAATTAATGCTGCGTTTTCATTAACATTGATCAAAACTTCTAAGTTCTACTTTCTGTTCCATTCTTTTTCTACCTATCTGCAAGTCATTCGACCAATATTTTGAAGGATCAAAATCAATACTGCTCTGACCCGATGAAATCCTTTGCTGCAGTGGCTTCTTTTATTAATTGTCCCTCTCCATTGGTCCTTTTCTTTTGGCGATTCGACTTCAAACTCCGGAATAAACATACACTTATTAACATGCAGCAACACATTGATAACATCAATCCTATAGGTCAAACAAGTAAATCCAGTAATAATTATGTTTGTCGTAATAGCTGGAAGTGCAGCTTTTAAGCGTCCAAACATAGACCTTTCGAACAAGGTTTATTTTGCCTATATATATGTATACATCATCTATCGAGTTACTGAAGTCTGGGCAATGACTCAGGGCTACGGTGGTCGATCGATTGTACATGTAATTTGTTGGTAAGCGCATTCAAGTCCCAGCTATAACGTTAGTAACAACAACCAGAACGAAAATAATAACCTTTTGCTCCCTCCAACATGTTATGACATGTGAAAACCGTATTTTTTTAGGTAAATTATAACTTTTTAAAGCTGCACTCTCAGCTAACGTCGGTCAAAAACTAAATATCTTCTACTCTTTGTTCCATTATTTTCCAACCCATCTAAGAGTCATTTGACCAAAGTTTTGGAGGAGTTTGTTTTGACTATAGGGCTTCTAAAGCGTTCTCATTTGTATTTGAAGGACCCGCTGCAATCCTTTCCAATGATGACTTCATTTATTTTCGCCAAAACCGATACCCAAATCAACCACCTTTTGATCCAAAGGTCAAACTATAGCCGACCTTTAGATAGCAACTCATGCACTCGCAGATTTCAGATGTTAGAGGTACACTGCAAAGTAAGGTTGGCTAGCCAGGATGTACAATCACAGACTGGTGGCGTAGACGATGGCCTGAACTGTACCAGTAAGAAGAAATACGTCAGAACGAGCCCAACAAACTGCAAGGAAACACAAAATCTCAATTAGTTAGCTACAGGTTTCTTTGCCTTATTACTATGCACATCTATACCAAATGAAAGGTTCAATATTAGGATTGGTAGTCATTTGTTCGGCTTACCGTCAGAATTGCATTCTTGTCCAGAGCAACCATTTTCCCCACCGAAAAGGCGATCGACGTGCCATTTAATTTACAGGCGAACAGTGTCATCTTGAAAAGTAACATACATCTACATTTAAAAAGAGTACAGTTGGAAACTACAATATCCGAATCTATATTAAACGACATTAAAGTCAAAATGTTTACCATGTACTTTAACATGTATGGAACGTTAAAAAGTCATGATTATGCGCAGAAATAAATAGTGACATGGTACAGAATACTCTATTGGGGGAGATAATTAATTAGACACATGCCTATCGAAATGAAGAAAGATTTAATTTTTGATAATAACCTGAAGTGTAAGATTCGTAGTGACATAGCGTAGTTCAACATCCTGTAAAACATCGAAAGCCCCGTGCGCCTAATGAAATAAAACATCAATTCCAATCTCCACTTACAATATATCAAAAGTTTCGTTTCACTTACACATGTGTACATATATTACATTATCAACAGTTTCGTGAGTCATCATACATAGTGGATTGATAACCATCTTAAGGACTCTCTCTTATCGAAACACTACAGTTAGAGCTGCTACATCGCCAAGTGCTTTGACAGTATAAAAAGAAAGAAAAAATGACCACTACACATTTACATTTTTGTGTTGGATAAAGACACACGTTTGAATTGAAATATGAGAATCAGTTCTAATATTAAAGAACCCCTTATAGAAATGCATCTCTCAACACGAATGACAATAGCATTCGTCACAAAACATTATGTACAAAATGGTAGATTTAAATCAAACATACTTGTTCATGCATCCAAGCAGCCATTGCTGAGGGAATTAATATGTTTCCAAGACAAGCAAATATCCAAAAGACTCCAATGGTGTAAAACATGATTGTACTTAGGTTATACGGGTTGTAGATGAGGTTATATGCCACTCCACAGGTGAGAATCAGATTGGAGACCACAAAAATACCCATTATAACAGATACAAGGGAGTCGGTTCTGTCCACCAATCCACACAGGCACTGGTGGAATTCTTTGACTTTCTGGAATCGTTCACTAAAACGGAATGGACACTGCTTAGAATACCCTCTAAACGTTTCATTGAGGGCTTTGAATAGTAGACCCAACAGGTGGGACATAATAAGGACGTGAACGATTCCGAAGGTCCATATGATCGAACAATATGTAGTGCCAACCACCCCAACCACTTTCATCCAGAATCCAGCGGGCTCATCTTTATTGAAAGGCATAGACATTATATCGAATGTAGATGTACAAAAGGAGAGATAGGCACAGAAAGCTGCATTTGCCAAAGCCACGATCCACGCTAGAATAACGTATATCCAGCTTTTTGTCTTGAATGTGACTTCGTCTTGACTACAATACAATTCAAGCATGTCTCGGTATTCAGAAAGCAATGTTTTCCATCCAGAGTTCTTCATGCTGTAGTGAAGCATATAAAGTGAAATGAGGAGTACGTACAGATGCCAGACAAAGGGTGGTACTTGTGCAATCAGGTCGTCCAACGATCTCAAAGTTGGAATGATGAAAAAAAGACGGCTGGTATTGACAAGCAAAACCACATTGACCAGTACACAGTACATGCATGATAACGATGCTCTGGAACACTTATTAGCCGAACCATTTAAATAGCACACGCCAACAAGACGTCCAGAAATATGGTTTTAGTATATTCTCCAGAGCTAGGTTATCTACATTCTCGTAGGATGGTGGTTTCATTTCTCTAACCTCGTCAGTATCAGGCATTTCTGGCAATGGGCGCTCTGGGTCCTGCATTGGGGCAACTGCAATCCTTCGCATTCTGAAGCAATGTTGTACACCAGATAGAGCCTTACAAAGAATAAGTTGTCACTGGAAAATATGCGACAGAAGTAAATGTTCAAGGCGGCACTATATATGCAGAGTATTACTGAGGTCGAATCACTGTGACACGGTCCTTCAATCTCTCTATTCGGTCTGGAGGAAGTCCATGAGTGGTGGAGGTATACACCCGGCTGAGCATTGTGGAATATCCGGGCTCTGTGACGTCACTCTAGATCATGATCCCCAGGTGTTTTGACTTGGTGTATTTGAACTATCTAATTATACAACACTTCCAAATAATTTTGGTTGGATATCCATATGTTCTTCATTGTTCTTGTCCTCCGGTAAGACTATATCATTGTTCTCAAGTTTACACAACAGCCTATTATTTTAACCTCTCTGCATACGCCTCCAGCAGTGGCCATCTATATTGGTCGCTTTCAATGCCAAGACTGTGTAAAGACAAACTATAGTGTATTTTGATACCTAATAAAGCAATAAAAAAAGCAAATTTGAGAGCTTTTAATAAACGATACCATTGTGCCAGAATTTAATAGTCGGCCTTCCACCCTAGCCTATGTAGAGGCCCAAAAATAAATATATTGCTTGAAAAGATTTCCCCATGAAAGATTAACTTCAACGCCGATTCAACCAACTACCGAGGTGTTTCCACAAGGACTAATGGGGTTGTTCAATACAAACTGATGATAAAAGCCGATTAGAGCGTAATAACCGATTGCAATCTATGAAAATTTAAATTCATATTTAGAAAAACAACAACGAAAACGATCAAGACGTATCAATATAAAAGCGCATTTACATAAATACAGTGTTTTGTGGAAGAAAGTATAACTTTTATTTTGGATATGGCCATGGTAAGGGTATGATTAAGGTACACTTGTGGGGTTGCATTGAAATATATAGGCTATGATTACAAATAAGTAATGTGAAGGAAATTATAGGATCTTACATGGCTGGATAGAATATAGTCAAATAAAGTTTTTAACAATTTGGGGTTGTCTCCTTGGCTTGCTGTTGCATTCTGGTTTCACTCCTCATGGTAAGTATAGGTGGTGGGGAACGGTTCACAATTGCTTTGAGGTATTGGAAAGGAAATATATTTTTACATAGTTATATCTAAAATGAGACTAAGTGAGTGTCCTGGGATACATATCCTCAACTATTGGCAAACATATTATGGAGACATTTCTTGTATTATAGAGATTTTCCTAGTATTGATAAGGGAAAGTTACACAACAAACATACAGTGATCCGTTATTTCATATGAAGCCCTTATAGGTAAATATCCCTCTGCGATACCTATGGTAGAGTTCCTGCAACTGCATACAATTTGATTTTGCTTATTCATCTTTATTTAACCAAATCTCTGGCCTCAAGACAGATATATTTTGGTTTGTTTTCTTGTTATTTCCTTCCCTACTTAAAGAATATGAGATTAGACGGGTTATGTCTCTCCTTTATAGCTCTATCATATAATATATCATATATCGTAAAGATGCACTGAGAGTCGGCACATGAGATTATAGACGAATTATCTCTGCCCTATATAAATTAAATCTATCAGAGACGGCTTGTCGAAACAAACAACCGATTGGTACTCTAGGACAAACCCATCATGAATCTTCATGTTTCGTTTAGGCATATATAACGCAACAATATAAGTTACTTATGTCCATCTTGTTTATTTTTGTTTTTATTGTTGTTGTTTACATGTATACTTATTAGCTTTTTCGAGTTGTCGACTAATTGTTGTATTCCGTAAATCAGGATTTCTCTGAGAAAAGCATCCTCGATGTAATGTAATTCCTGAATAACAAAAATTCAAAACTCTAACTCCGAGTATAATAAATAAGAAACTACGCATTAGGTGGAGGTGGGGTATTTTATTGATGAGCGTGGTAAATAATAGGTGAGATTGCTGTTGTTTAAACATGCTCATGATTAATAGGTGTTCATACTCTAGTTCCTAATGGTTTTTGTTTATCTGACAAGTCGATACGTATTTCATGAGAATATGCTCAAATGCGTTTGATTGCAAGCGTGACACAGCAGGACAGAATCAGGACAAGAATGATTATACCATGATCTCTGAGGGAGTTGTTAGTAAAACCTTGTTACACAATTATTGGTAAACCGTGCCTTCAGAGGTACTAGTATGTGCACTGAACTACTTTATACCCGTGACTAATATATTTAATTTCGCAATGAATCCCTGATTGAACCGTTGATATTCTCGCCCCACCCTTTACGTACGTTTCCAGTTACCTAGATTGCACTGCATCATAACAACACGAAGAAGGTTATTCTTTGAAATCACTCCTGGTCATAGAAAGCCACTATAGTCTGCATACTATTTACAAAACCATGAGCAGAAGATCAGGAGATTGTAACGTATATTTTGACACACGAATCATAAGGGATTATCAGTATGGTGCACCTTATATATATATTACCCTTACAGAGTTGAACACAGTGATTTACTATTCTGAAAGGCCATACTCTGCATGATTAACCAACTTAACCAAAGTTACTTGCCTACTACCGGTATTTTTATATCTAACCTGCATATAATGGGGGTTAAAATATTACTTGGCTTTTGAGACACTTTCAGGATTTAATACTAAAAATCACTATCACATGAGTATTAGCACTTTAGAGACTATGGGGTTTAGAAAATACCTTAGATTTTCCAGTCATATTTTCTCTATCATGTGATATGTTATAGGTAAATTATTCATAAGTCACACAAAAGGAATTTTGAGATATTATCATTATGTATTCCTTCTTTTTATCGTTCCCGCAGTTTTTATATACTAAAAGGTCCTTGTCAGGACTTACAGGCGATGTTATATGAAATATAATGTGAGAAATGAATGAATTTGCAATAGTATAATATGACCATGATTATGAACCGCATAGCTACTATATTTAGAGTTGATCAGTCATATAAGAGTGAGGAGGTTTAATATGTAGAAAAGTGTAGAGATAACAGTCGATTTTGTTTTGGTATAGCTATCGTTTGATTTGTATAGTATAGTTAGTGATAACTTTGAATGATGGAAATTCTTTTTTCTTTTTGAAAGGCAACGCTACAACATATTCACATTGTGGACAAGTGGTTTTTGTATGAAACCATTGTAAATGACTTGGCCTGAAATCGCAATAAAAAAATCACATTTGAAAAGATGAGATCAAGCCGATTGCAATGATGGTAAACATTAGGACAATTTCATTTTTGAAAAAAAAACATGTTTGCAATATTTGTGGGCAAACATTTACTAGCATGGTAAAGTAGCTAAATATACTCTATAATATGACCTTAGAAATGCATAGATATATTGAATACACTGTCTGATTAATTTGGTACATGTCTTTATGTGCACGGACTAGATATCCAAATAAAGAAAACATTCCACCAAAGAGATCTGTAAGAATATCATTTTTTAAAGGTAACTTAAGTTTATTGGTGACACAAATGATCTTCACATATGAAGTGAAGTATTTCAAATCTTTGAGGCATTGGTGGTGGCTACAGGCGCTATTGTAGAATTATTGGATACGTTAGGCAAGTTGTACTGTGTACTCATCACGCCAAATCCAGTGATAAATCCATTTAAAACAAATACTATATAGTAAAGGTAATTGATCGTATTTTGCCAGAAGGAGGCTCGCTTCAGGACTTGGTACTTTCGTATGGCTTTAGCTTTCTCCCACAAGACGTCCCCACGCGCACGCGCAATAACAGCCTGTCGTTCCGCCAGTTCAAGATCGAGACGTGTCTTTTTTGCATTGTCGAGAACCTGTTGGACCTCATTGTAACGTTTCGTGAATTCTTCTTCGCTATAGCTCTCCTTATTTGCTGTCAGGGATGCCAGTCGGATTCTGGCATCGTTAACATTGGCCTTCAGGTAGCTCAGTTCTACAGTCATCTCCGCGAATTTCGTTTCAAAATCTGAAAGATGGAACCCATAAATAAAGAGAAACAATATTTACAATATCATTTTCATACCATTTTGATCTTGCACCAATAGCACCGAGGTATACCTAATCGATATGTTTGTGCAAAGCATGATTTATCAAAGCTGACTATTTTCCTTCTGAAGGTCCATGGTCAAACAGTCGAGTTGTTTTGAGTATTGTGAAATTATTATTATTAACGTTTATGCGATAGATAGCAAAAGGGTATAGTAGAAATTATCAACATATTCTAGACACTCAAGCTGAGAATAACATTGTATAAAATCTTATGGTTTTGGAAATAAAACCAATCAATCAATCAATTAGATAAACAATCCTGGGCTACAATATAATGATATAATAGACCCATCGATGGAGATATTCCTGGTGATCCTTTTCACGCCACGCCACAACCACGCCCCCTACGTCATAAAAGTAGTGCGACAAGATGGTTCTAATCTCATTGTGACGTCGCACTACCAACCCTTCTTATCTACTTCTCCTCCTGTTACCGCACTGTGCGGAGGTGTTTTCCTTGTGATTTTTTTTCTATCATTCTTGACTATTTATTGTGTTTGTATATTTATTATGGGGAAATAAACCTTGCATTCTGCTAGGTTTCTGGCCACTCCTGACTCATCGTGCATTTTTTCCATTATCAAGATCACCCCTCGACATATTATATTAGCTGTGTATTAGAGTATAAGTTTATTTCAAGAGTATGTATTTGAAATATAACACAACGTTGTTGTTCTTACCTGTAGCTTGGACTTTCCATTTGTCGTATGCATCGAGTATTTTGTACTCATACAGGTCAAATATCATGGTCGACAATTTGCAAGGACAGCATCCCGTACGAAAGCGAATATCCTCTTTTGTTTCCGTACTGGCCAAGCTGTGCACATGACTGTGCTCGGCTATGTCCTCTATAGCCATCCTTGGACTTTTTCCGCCAACGTTTGTGTCCGTCAACACAGTTAGTTCTTTATCCTTCTCTTTTTTCACTTTACCCTTTTGCTTTTCCTCAATGGAAACGGACCCATATGTCACCGGGGTTGTTGTCAATGGTATTTCTTCTTCCTCGTCCTCATCTGATGGTTTACAGAGGCAGATGACCCCACAGCACCAGAGGTGCTGACAACAATCCTCCAGGGCATCGTCCTCATACTGGGAGTAGTAGCCCCGGAGATGGCCCACGAGGAGGGCGATCAGCCCGGAGATGATCTGTAGTGCTAGGGACACACTGATCAGTACCACCGTCACCATGTAGTAGCTGCCAATGGGAAGCGACGAAATTATCTCAGAATAAATATAAATTTACAATATACGAATACTGCCAAGAGAATAAGGAACATATAGAATAAAAGTTTTGATGATAATTATAATGATTGGAAATATGAACCTTTCCAGTTGATGGCAAAATGATTTATGCAGGTACATGCACCTATACATCTATTATCACTTAATTTAGGCAAAAACACCGAGTGAGTGACATTTATGCTCGGGCTACCGATTTTTCGTTGTATTAAGAAACATCAATTAAGGTTCAGGAGGAATAGTGATTTAATTTCAAATGGTTTTGTACTAGACATTCAGGAATTTTGGGAATGTATAAAAACATGGATTTATAGACACTCATGTGATATGATCAATGATTAAGACAATGTGTATATATTTTTCGTGGTGGAAACCATGTCTTTTTGATCCCTTATTAAGCTTAAGCCTGGGTTCCACTGCCCCGCTGCTTCTCCTGCGACTGCTATCGCTTCTTGATTAAAGAAGCAAGAGCAGTAACATGGGACTAACGGGGATGGGTGCTATTGGGTCCCGCTACACAGCTATGTTACTTCTGGCTTCTTTTGGTGGATATTAGATGGGTAGAGTGCTAGAGTGCTTTGATTTGAAACAACTTCCTGTTACTTCCCGCTACTTTTAAAGTAGCAGGACCAATCAAACGGTAGTAGTAGCGGGAGTAGTAGCGGGAGTAGTAGCGGGAGTAGTAGCGGGACAGTGGAACCCAGGCTTAACTGGAGAAGTGGGAGAAGTAGTCGTGTTTGATAGTTAAATCTTTGAATTCAATATGAAAATATTTGTTTAAAGGTTGTGGTACGTTCATTGTAATAATTATCATATTATACATTCTTGTGAGTGAAGTGACATATACTGGGAATTGACTTTTGCAAATTGATATGTTGAACAAAAGAAATGTATACATTCTCGAGTAGATAGATGTACAAGCTATGCAAATATATAAGCCTAATTAAAGGCAATCCTGATGTATTAGCTTATAGGAAACCCAACTTAATGAAGTTAATTACTGTACTCTTACTTTTTATTCATAGCCATTTTTTTATCGTCTGCTCTTTTATAAAATAAATTCCCAAAGGAAAATGGTGAATGTGAAGTTCTGTTGCAGAGACGTATAGCCTGTCCGCACAGAACCGGGATTCCTTAGGTTATAATGAACTTTCCCCAAATACTTAGTCACAATTTAACTCGTCAATCTCATGCACATAGACAATAACTGTCTCTTTTACCTGTTGTATTTACTACCAAGAACTATAACTTCCTTAAGAAGTGCAATTTGCACTACGGACATGGCACTGGTGGCCGTGAGCTGTGCTCTGTCTTTTGCCTGTCCCAGGCCATCAGACTTCTCCTCATTCTGGAATGGATGAAAAGGCAATAATTCCAATCGGTCCTATATTGGTAGATCTTTCTGTCCTTTCAAAATGCCCTTGATCATCAAAGTATGATGTAATATATATCTATGGATTTGCTGGTAATTGTAAGGGCAAAAGGACCACCTCAAGCTTCGATTTGGTAGATGTCTAAGTAAAGGTATTGCACAAACCTCTTTTTGTATGTGACTTTGGGTAGAATTCTGTTTCAGTTTTTCTCTATATGAGGCAAGAGTAGCTTTAACTGCATCCATTCTGAAAAAAAAATAAAACTTCATTATAGAATTATCTTCATGCTTAAATTAAATTATTCCCACTTAACAAATCCCTTTTCCATGACGTATAATAATGTCTTTCAAGTAGAATTCAATCTGCATTAACTAAGTCAACAGGCAGGAATAACTCAGCATCCCGATATATTATATTCATAAAGGGGAAAATATAATCAACACGATCTTTCCTTTTAAAGTATCCATTAAAAATGAGTGTAGGAACTTTTTAGACCTCCATACCTAAATCTCAGTGACACTGACGTTAATTTTCTTAAAAGAAAAATAACCAATTTGATTTTTCTTTTTAAACTATCCATTAAAAGGGAATGTAGGACTTTTTAGATCCCCATGCCTTAAATTTCTGTCTGCTCCAGTCAGCGATCCATGGAAAGAATAACAAAAGAACTGAGACGGGTGTCAGAGTTGGCGAATGTGGGTCAGATCGTCAGAAAATGTACAATCGACAGCTCTATACATTGGGTAAATTCTGCTCAATTCTGCTAAAAAATGACTAGGTATAACTGAATATTTTTGGTTCTGTGTTGGATAAGAAAATCTGTTTGAACTGTATTTTTCGTATTTTATTCGGGTAAACCTATTTGAGAGGATTGGTGAAGGCGAATTGTACATTTTCTAACTATTTGGCCCATGTATACTTACAAATTTATCTATGTTGGCCTGGTATGTTTCTCATATAGTGTTCACATTTCAATCGTGAAAAAATATCAAGGATCAGTAAACCTGAATAGGTAGGACACTAAATAAATGATCTCTCGGGATAAAGTTGGGTAAAAATGCCTTTCCCGTTTATATAGAGCCTCTACACGCTATGTAGGTTATCATTATTTGTATGCTTGGGTCAGAGTAGTCCCGACGTTCCTACCTCTAGATTCACCTAAATAAAAGCTAAGTTCACATTTTTACACTAAGGAGTTTAACCGTGGTAACCATATTTAAACATATGCCTTGTTCATCCATTCATATGGACCGGATCAAGGATCCTAAGGGAAGGGATCTTAAAAACGGGATGAAAACATACCTGGATTCATGTAATTAAAGCAGAATAATCATTACATAGATGTCTGTGACACGATGCACAATGAAAATGCATTGCTGATATCAATGAGAATAAAATTATGTTTATACCCTTTATTAATGTCCATGTATTCGAAAAGAGTAGGATATAACATCCGTTTTAACATGTTTCCTCTCAATAATGATATATCGGAGAATACCTCCCCATGCGTCAGCTATGGAGATGAACTAATACAGTCTAGTAAAATATCGTACACAAAAAACAGTTTGGATGTGATAAATCATAAAATCATACTTACCTGAGATCTAATAATCCTCTATGAAATAATATTTCTTGGCAAGAGGTAGAGTTACATAGGTGTGAAAAACGCTCGCTGGTCTAGGTATATATTCAACCGTAGTATCTATAAATAACTTCCATTCTTGTTTACTTGCATATTTAGGCCGGTATGAGGGAAAGAGACTACAGATGTTTGTGCCAAACCTCTGAGGACAACCTCAGGTATCTTCCCCCAGGTGTGTCCCCTTCTCTCTCGACTACCCGACGTGAGACACACAACTAGCAACGAGATGTGAAATATCCGTATACATAGGCGTCAAGCAATGCGCAGTCATGGTCAATGCATATTTGACAAACGTCGGTGCAGATTCCGATGTAAAGAACTGTTCAACCATAGGCATGGATTCGGTTAACATCGCTGATCTTGAGAATGATTAAATGACTGTATGGTATTCACCAGTCAGGCATGTTGTAAAGTCTCCCCATTACATGCATGTATAGGGTATGATGTATCAAACTCTGTGCCTTCTTGTGCCATCTATTTTTTCAAAGAAACTATTGGCCAATGTATGTTATTAAACCAGTATACTAAATTTTAATTTTTCATGTTAATTCATATCCATGTCTATACTTAATTGTTCTTACCTCAACTACGGTCAGTTTAATAATGACCGACTGCCAATCATTGGTCAGTCTGCACCTGCCAATCAAGGTGCGAGTATAAAAAAAAATTAGCATGTATAATGAAACATGCTGATTACCCAGTAGGCTTTTGACATATCTTAAAATCTTTGAAAAGAACCTAAGTGGAATTCCGTAAATGGTAACATGTAAAATCATAGCAATTGAACGTACCATGTAAGGTACCTTTACTATTTAATAGCAATAGCTTACACGTTAGACATTTCTTCACAGCAGCCTTTGTTACGGGGCGTTTGATATAAGGCCTTATAATGTGAAATCAATGCGCCCATTCGAATGCAAACATGGCCAAATATAAAGTCTTATCTAAAGAATGATAACACCTGGTACAATCACTAACACTGAAGATTTAGTCTTGTCCTGTCATAATTTATACGAGGTGCATATATTGTAATGAAATGTAAATAATGCCTAACGCACGATGTGTTTCTTATTTATCAAGTAGATATTATCTTTCTTGTTTGAGGAAAATAAATAAATAAAATAATGATGTCGCTACTGTATGTTAACTCGCATGTCTGTATGTAAAACCTGTAGCTTTGATATATTATTTTTGTATTTCTATCCTAGACTCTGTTAAAGCAAAGAAAATTATTATTTATCCTAGATGTTTCAACCCTTTTTACTTGGATTCCCATGAAATTATCACTTGTGACAATGGTTCCAATAAAAATTATTAAAAAAAAAAGGAAATATCACATTCCTATACTTTTTCACTTCTGGCCTGTAACTCAAACCACTGCAGAGCAAAGAAAAAACAAATCATGTTTAGGTATATATTGATTTTATTTCCTGATTTCCATAGCGATCATCAACGTAAGAATTGGGCTTTTGCAGTTGAAATGCACTGTATGCTTTGTTCCATATAAGCACTCAAAATTAAGTGTTAATCAAAGTTATATTTGTAACATCTATATCAATCTACACACCTGTCAACCATCTAGGTAAATCTTAGCACGATCTGAACAAGGGGCAAACAGTCTGATGCCCAAAATGCATGTAGTTTTTCCCATAATATGACAGTTTTGGTTATGCAATATAACTAATCGTGAAATCAGAATTAACCCGTAAATATAAAGGTACACTGCATGAACATGATGAATGTTTATTTATATCACAGAAGAAATCGCATGAACATGTTGCGTTCAGGAACTAGCATGTAGTAAGGAGGGGGTGACTAACCCCAATAGAAATATTTCTATATGCATTGCTTGCATATATACATGTATACACTTCACATAATACAGTTTGGTTTATGGCAAACATGATAAGGACATCATCCCGTCCATTGGCAGATTGAAGAATGAGTTGACCAGATTGATATAGAAATTGCACAAGAATTTAAAAGTATGAGGGATAGACAGAACAGACTATGTTTCTTATCCCTGTACTTTTTGCTTATATAGTCTGACCAGAGGTGATACTGCAACAAAATAATATTTTCATGCAAGTAGAAAGGGAAGACCAGCAAACGATTGAAGAAACCCACACTTTTATCACATTTTAGACAATCAATCTGAGATAGTGTGATGCTAATTTCCAGCAATGAAGTAAATTGATATGTTTTCTGAAGGCTGGATTCATTTACAAACTAACCTCCATAACATCCCATATATACATTTAGAATACATTTATCTAAAATATGATAGGGTTGTTTCGCCACCTAATACCAATGAACACGCATTAGCTTGCCATGACAATAACACTAGCAGTCCTTAATATATTATATTGAGTAACATAATGATTATGATTCATTTATCATCATTCGTATTCCATGCATAAAACCATTTTGCTTTACATTCTAGTTGAACATTTCGAGACACACTCAATGGCTAATAAATATTTCTGAACACCTTCACATAAATGCAACAATCATCCTTCTCCTTTCATTCTCTCTCCCACTCTATATGTTCTCACAATGTCATTTAAAAACACCATATTATCATCACTATCCTGATAAGATGATACCAACGCAAGAGAAGCCTAAACTAGGTCCTGCATCAAAAGTCATAGTCGCTACCATCAGCAGCCTGCAATAGGAACAATGAATTAATTAATATATTATTTCCAATCCTCAAACTTATATTTGATTGGCATTGATACGATTGATATCAAACATCAATCAAGTATTCGTATGTCCAATTCAATTCCCATTAATATCAAAATAAGAGAGATATGGAGGGAGAGGGAGAGAGAAAGAAAGAGTATACGTGTGTATATAAGCGTACGTTGATAGTATCATGTTTAATCCTGGATAGAAAAAGTTCCTAAAGTAAACTTAAACTTACTTCTCGCTCTCGTTTTTTCTTCTTTAATGCAGCTTGGAGCTTCTGGTCAAACGCCTGTTTTTCACGTTCTCGTGAGACTCTAATTTGTTTGGCTTTCTGTTTGTGATCACTAACTAATGTTGAGGCAGTCTGCTGCGCCATTTCATCATCCTGTTCCTTAAATGCAATCAATGAAATATTACAGATTTGAAAACAATTTATCATATAGAGAAACACAACTTACTACTCCCCAATACAGTCAAGCATACTGTAAGGCCAATGGTTGTCCTAGACATGGTTGGATGAAGATGATATATAATATCCTCAATACAGGCCAAACATATTGTTGTATAACTATGTGAAAAGGATTTGAAAAAGCAACATTCATAGTGACATCATTGATTTGACCCAACATAGGCACCGCCACTATTCTATTCGAAACTGAGTATTCTACTTCTGACTTATCTTAACTCACTTTCTCATGGTCGAGCTTCCGGCGTTGCTCTCTCCTGTCTTGCAGGAGCTTCAGGTCATCCTTGGACAGGAACTGTTTTAGTTTCTCTTGAAATAGCGGCTGGCTTAATTCTCCATTCTGATGTAAAGTCTGCAAATGCTTGAACAGGTCATCCGGCGTCTGAGCAACACTACTATCCTCCTACAAAATAATGTCGTAATGTTAGATCTGAAAGAGGGCTGGGAGTACCTACACAAACTAATCAAGTTCCCAATAACGTATTTTGAACGATATATTTAGATATCTGTTTGATGTATCTACATAGATCTATTATGAAGTCTGACGTTCTAATAGTTTTTAGTCTAAATAAGTTATCTACAGCTGACTGCTTTCTCGTTAAGAATACTGTCCACCATACTGAAATATAATATATTTCAGATAACTTCTGAGCAAGTGGAGAACACCACCAAAAACCTTTTACCTATAAATAATATAAGAAATTGTTGATATTTAAATGAATGGTTTCTTTCCATCGATTGGCACCCCTCTTCCCTTATTAACCTCTCATGCGCTCACCTTTTCCATATCTTTCCGTTTGCCTTCTGCTATTTTCTGCTTTAGTTTATCGTTAAATTTAGAGCTTTGTGCAGATCGCATGTTCAGTATTTCGGCCTGACGCTTGCGATGTTCCCTCAGCAGTTTATCTACATCCTCAGCTGAGAGGTTTTGCTGGGACATGACTATTCCAATGAGTTCATCGTCCATGACTTGAAGCTCCTACAGAATTACAAGGCATCATGTTACATGTAATCAATCATTGGACATACCAACGACAGCAATATAATTATACAATAAAAAGCTCTAAGGGATTGAACAATTAGCTAATCATTTTGTTGTCAATCAACGCTAAAGAACTAATTTATGGACAACCACGTAAAAAAATAAATCTGTGCCAGTTTGGTTCTGCTGTTATGGTAAATATGGCTCGTATCCTTATTCGGAAGAAATTCAAATTGACATATAGTTTTACAATGTATTATGGAATGCTAGTTGTACTCACATTTTCCGTATCTTCATCCAATTCCTGAGGGGAGAAAACACATTAATAATGTATGCAGGTATTGAATGGTATGTAGTCCTTACCCATAACGCAGAATATTATGGAAAATGCATGTATGCCTTTAGTTTTTGGTTCTTTGTGATCTCTGAACTAAAGCAGGGAGATATACTGTTAAGTGCATGTAGTTCTGAAATATGATATTAATATTTAAGTAATGATAATTAATAATATTATGATGAACTTAGATGATATTACGTAATGTGACATAACGATATAGGCCTACCTCCCAGGCTAAAGACGCCAGCCATTATATATCCCATTTTGTATTGGATTTATATTGAGTATACAATTATTATTGACCAAGGTTTCACAGGACAAATATATTCACCAAAAGTTTATTTCTTTTATTTTCATCCAGCTTTCCCCTCAGCTTCTCGTCTAGTCGCGCCTTCTCCATCAGCTTCTGACGTCTGATTGCCTCAGTTTGGGAGAGATGGCGCTGAAGCAGTTGGTCAATGTTCTCACCAGAAGCACCACTCGCCTTCACGCGGCGAATAAATTCATCATCCTCAGTATTAAGCATCTGGTTGGGAGAAGTGAGGCAAAGGTGAATACCCAGAGTGTGGTGGCCTTTCCATAAATAATGCTTACATGCCAGAAGTTGTTTTAAGAGATCAAACAATAAGAAAACTGTCATATTATAATGTGGGTCTTCAAAAAAGAACTTCATAACATTCGCTTAGATGATATTAGAACTTAAATGAACTCATGAAACAATGATGACTAAATGTAATGTGTTTCAGGAAAATGAGTCACAATTCGCACAAAATGGATTCTGAGATATCAACATATTTGAAAAGATAAGATAAAGCGGTTTCTAATGATGGTAAACATTAGGACATGAGTTTAAGTTTGATATTTTTGTTTCTGAAAAAAGAGTTTGCAATATTTCTGGGTTGACATTTACTACTAAGGTAGCCCATCACAATCTCGATCGATAAGAAGACTAAATTAGTGTTAGAGTTAGGTGGGTTTTTTTAATCTAAGGGCATGCAGCACTTTCACGATTTTCTATGCGTAGCTGAAAATGTGGTACTATCACGAAGGAGACAAACCCTCCAGTCATTTCGTGTGTGTAAAAGGTGGTCTCCACTGGTTGCAGTAAGCCTTGCGATGGTGTTACAATGATTCTACAGGTGGATACACATACAGAACCATCACATAAACATAGCAAGGCTTACCACAGAGCTTACAGCAGAGCCTACCGCAGCCAGTGGAGACCACCCTTTAACACACTGTTAGTTATTACGCATTACATTAAAAGGTTAGATTCTGACGTTACCGTAACGACGAGGAGCATGTTGTCGCCGAGGGCATCAGAAACCCTATCTTTACGCTAATGGAGGGATCTAACGACCAGAGCGTATATTGGATATAGTGATTCCATACAAGGGTATTGATTGATGAAATAGATACTTACTTGTTCAGCTGTCTCTACCTGTGAAGTCTGTGTATTTCCATCTGAAAGGTTTGATAAGTTCTTCTTCTCTTCTGTTTCTTTAAATTGCTCAATCATCGCCTGTAATATTGTTTGTGAAATGAACTTCTATAGGCCACAGAAGTCGATGCAAGAGGGCCGGAGAGACCTATTGTATTTATTTAAATACTTTTGTATAGACCTGTAGTATCAATCTGCATTTTCATATCTGTGTTCATAACGGATGGTATTATAATAGTCCATATCATAGTATTAAAGTCTATAGATGGATCAAGACATTTAAATGATAGTTGAGGTATTTTGGTGGGGGCGGGGCCGGGTGTCACAACATTCTATAGTTGTGTCGTCCATTGACAAAGACATATATACTTATAATAAATTTGTGCAGGCCACATCTTAAATGTTAAATTTAAGGCCAATAAAAAAATATTAAAAAAAAAATCTGTTTCTGAAACTGTTATGCAAAATATGTTATGAAAGAGGGGATGGGAAAGGAGGGATATGCTAACCAAAGCATAGAGCAACTATATAGGCACCAGGAAATTTACCAAGCGATAACATGCCCATATGGAAAATATGGCCCATGAAGTGACCAGGTTTACTTGACAGGCAATGACCAGGCCATTTAACGTTAATGCACATGCAATGAATAGTGGGAAATTATTTCACATGTAAATGAGCCAATGCACAGATCATGTGACATTAATGCAGAGATTATGCACAGGTCAGGTAAATGGACAAGCAATGACCAGGTCATAAGGATAGAATAATATGGTGTACAATAAAAGTATAGTAAAATAACTAAGGTTCCAAGCCAAACTATGGGAGTAAGTAGGTGCGCAAATTAAAAACATTATTATAATTAAAATGCAATTATAGAGGAACCATAATGTGTTTAATCTTCTATTTAATGTCAGTTTGACAATAAATATTATTTCGACTCCAATCGGTATAGTCAACTCATTTCGCATTTGTATGAATATCTCCATCAAGTAATGCGTTCTAACAATAGAAATTCCAACAGGACATGGGGGAATCATGGAGCCATGTTGTATGAATTATTAGCATGTGAACAATATAAAAAAGAACCTTGCAATGTTTGTAGCAAATTGTTACTCCATAGCCAGTATACCAATTTGAGTGTATATCACGAGTGAGAGTAATTGTGATTTCTGGAACAGAAATTATCTACTATTGTACACATTATATGTCTGCTATACAGTGTGAAAAGGGCCTCCCAGCATCCAATAATTGGTGCGAGATCCTTAATATTATTTTAGTGTACAGAATGAAGTTGAGTGATTTCAGTGATGAGTACAGATCTATACAGTTCAAAACCTCAATATCCAGTATGTTTGGTTTAAGAATAGTATTACCTTAAAGTCTTCTTGAGTCATTTTTTTGTGTTTCTCCCACATATCCTTGGTAAATGTCCTTCGTAAATCAGATCCTTCATCCTAAGACGAATGTTTACAAATAAAGCAATATTAAACGCTCAAATCTATGTCCTATGAATAAATATATAGCATATCTATACATTCCAGCTTAATAGTGCAACTTTCAGCATGCAATTTTGGTGGTCTAGCTTAGCTTTCTTATCAAGGTATTGAAGCCTTCTATAATAAGTATAAATGGACAAAGTACAATACTAACCTCAGAATCATCGGATTGAGGCTTTGAATGTTTATCCTTTGAATCTTCTTTGCCTGGTTTCTACAATAACAGTGAGATAATTAACTAGTCATCAACCAACACCAATATGAAGTTTTTTAAACGATCCCCCTCACCTGAATAATAACTTATTGGAAGCATATCATTTCTATATTTGGCAAGTAAACCTTCCTTGAATATAAATAACATGTTACATAACATCACTGGAACGTGTGATGGGATCGGTTATTACCAATGACTTCTCAAACCATGCACAACTTCCTGGCATTGAATTCCTAAATGTTGATAGATATTGTATTACTTTTCCTGATGCAAGCGCCTAGTTCTAGTTGTATTTTCCAACTTTAAGAGAAAGGCTATTTGTATCGTTATATATATAGAGAGTATACACTAGATACACGTTTTATTTGGTACTTTAAAGAGGAACTCATATTTCCTAATTTTGCCCCAGTCACAAATGTCCCCGACTATGAATTCGTGTATCCCCTTTAGTTGTACTTTTCTAAGTAATTGCAACTGCCTCCACTTTGTTGGCATGAACTTGTTGTTTGGAAACTTGAGCTCAGTTGTACCTACTATATCTATATCAATCATACAAACAAGAACAATAATAACAATTATATAGTCGCCATAACTGTCTGATATTTGGTCAAGTGCAACTTAAAACTTTAAAAGCAATGGTTAATTAGATTCAATGACAAAATATATAAAAAAACAACAAAAAGGATCAAGCTCTACATACCAAATCATCACCAAACTCTGCATCGAACTCATCCTCTTCGCCGTTTGCATAAGCCTGTCACAATATTGCAACTTAATGAAACTCGCTTTAATATTATAAGCAGTGCAGAACTAAAGAGACAGCAACAAAGTTACCGTTTATCATTCAAATTCTACTTTGAGCTGGATTTAAATTTAGAATTTAAATCCATTCAAAGGGTCCAATTGATAAGGTTGTTAATTTTCGTCAAGCAGAGTAATGTTCCACACTTAGTATAAAGTAGAAAATGCAATATTAAATTGTGTATTTTGGAAAGAGCATTGCAACTAAGTTCAAATGGCATTAATGACTAATGAAATCATTGTAAGTAACACAGTTATGTTATTATATTATTGTATAACAAACATATTATGTTAAATCAATTCCAAACCATGAAATGTCTTGGGTTGATTAATTTTACCAGAGAATATCAGATAGTAATGGGACATCGTTTATAAGAATTATTGAATGGATTGTTTTATAGAAGAATAAGATTCTTCAAAAGAATCTTATTAATATCAGGGATTACGTAATATCAGAGATTACGCTAAATAATATTTGGAAGGATGTGAAAGGAAAAGTGAGAAAATAAGTTTCTACCTGTCTATTAGCGCTTTGAGATGCTGCTGCTACCAGAACCTTAAATAGTATTTGACATATAGGAGGACATATAGGTAAGGTTCAAAACTTTAAAATGATTGGAACGATTTATGCGTAAGTTTCAAAGCTTCAAAATGATTGAAAACCCGTTGTTATAACGGTTAAACTACAACTACAGTGTCAAAAGGAAAATAATGAGGTACTGAGATTGTTAGAGTGTGACATCCGATCCGATCTTTCTATCATTTTAATCGGCGTGATCCTATTCTAAATGATGACCATGTTGCCAATCAATTATGATATGGTTCATTAGGAAATCCATCCAACTGTGTCCAACTCGTATGAATAGCAATCGCAGTATCTCCAATTTTAAGCTTTAATAATAGGTGGCTTAAAGTGGTATGAAATAGCTATCCTGTTATAATGATATGGTCTACTCACGTCTAAATCATCATCGGAGTCGAATTGTTCATTATTTGCTTTATTATCTCCCTGGGCAGGAATATGTATAGGCGGAAGTGGTTGATGTGTTATTAGAGTAGCTTTTCCAACAGGCTTATTTCTACCGTTTTTATTTCGCGATTGCGACGTGGAAGAAGAGGAAGAAGAGGCGTTAGGGTTAGTGTAGAGGTCTTTGCGATGCTGTTGCAATGTGCTTGAGATGCGTTCGCGTTCTGTCCGCTGCCTGTCTCGCAATGCCTGCATACTCATCGCATGGTCGTGAAGAAGACGATGGATAGCTGTTGGGTCCTCTATGGACCTGCTGAGTACACGATCAGCAAACCTTTCCGATACACATTGCTCCTCCTGAGTTGAACAAATTAGAGGTACCGGAATTAAACCTTATTATATAGTTGTGTACAGGAATAAATAAAGATGTACTTGATGATGTATAAAATGCTGCCATTGTCTTAAATCTGTCTCGATTATTATCAAAGTTATTTGGGGAAAGAGTATATAGGATTGAAAGGACGTGACTCAGGGTTTTAATTCTTTGCCATGATTATACTATAGGTATGGCTTGGCGTGTTTAAAAGCTCTAGGAGTGAGGAGGTTAAACTACTTCACCATTATTCATTCTTGAGATTCCGAATGTAAAAGACAAATATAATACTCATTTTGTAAAAGGTCAAGGAAATCTGAAATATCGGCTACACAGTGATCTTACATGTTATAATTAACATCAGAATCGATGAAAGCGGAGATTTAAAATACGAGAGTACATTTCAACTATGGAGTAATTCAATATAATTCAATATAAGTGTGAAGAACTAATAAAGGAGAGGTGATCAAGCTCGTTTACCACTTGATGCTTGGCTTTGAGATGAGACTCTGAGGTGCCATCCCCTTTGTCCGTGATCGGCAAATGTTCTGTTTGGGCTGCAACGGTGTCAACTTCCTACATGGAATTGAAATAGAGGGATAATGTAAACGACTGCCAGTGAGCGATGATGTTTAAAGTCATCATAGGAATGGATTTGGGCGGGTCCTCCAAATACAAATGAAAACGTCTTAAAAGCCCTGTAGTAAAAACAACTGGTCAAAATCCTACAACATTTTAGTCAAATGATCTTTAGATGGGTTGGAAAGTAGAAAGTATTTAGATTTTGACCGTAGTTAACTGAGAGTGCAGCTTTAAAAGGGACAAATGTTCATAAATGATCGAGAGATGATATATATGTACTCGAATGAAAAAATGTCTTTTCATTGCTCACAAGTGAATGGACGCATGGCTTTGGCAATGCTCAAAATATTTACTTTGTAAAGATGGGCATTAAAAACCTATACCGAGTCACAAACCATTGACCCAGTGCAATGTGAGCCTTATGTATTCTTGCTATGACAACTAAATGAACTTTCACAATCAGATGCATTGTAAAACCCAAAGGAAATCGATATCAAAAGGTCGGGGGAAATACCTGACTCGTTGTCAGTATTGATTTGTCATTTAAATGACATTATACATTTAGGCAATAGCTGGAATCTGTATTTGAGTATAATGCATAAAGCACGCCGAACTCGATCCATAGACACGTCCTACCCATGCTAATGGGTGAAATTAATCTCGATTTGCTAAAAAGAATCAAATGTAGGAGGTACATTGGTAGGCCTATATATATATGCGGAATACCTGCGAATTTATCAGGAGTAAATGATAGTTTACACGAACTAGAGTCTCTTTCATGAAAATAGCACATTTGTTTGGCATATCAGTACAACATATTAAACATTCTTATCAGTACATAATAGCTATACCTCCTATATCTTGGCCCGACAGAACTAACCCCGAAAAGGGGAGTCGGCAACCAAGTATAAATAAAATCTTTAAAGAAATAAATAAAAAAAATACCGATTTACATTTACATTATATATCCAGAGGTCTGCATAACTCTAACGGTCTGCCGAACTTATTATTGATCGACATAAATGAACCGATGAACCTCTTCAAATTGCACCCTATTTAGTTAATTTCGGCGTCCACTATAAATGTCAGTGTAGAAAATCATAACGAATCAATATACTCACCACAGACCAACCTCTTCAACATCAAATGCTAAACTAAAAAGACTCATATACTGCAAGTTGAGCTTGCTGTGGCATATAATAACTAATTTAGCTAGGTTCATGCAAGGTTGATTATGATATATAAGGATAAGTGAAATAGGCCCATAATAATTACGTGAGATCGGTGGAGATTTCAGCACCAATATCGGAATATATAGGAATAATATCACAAATCTCATTTGTACAGTGTTTAATGTACTGCATGCCAAGTTCTAACCGAGAACTATATTGTTCTAATGGCTTCCATCTGTGATGATACATCTTATGTATCTATTTAACATGTGTGTCTATGGACGCCTATGGACGGAACAATAAAGATTTACATCCCTTAGTTGAAGTGTTTGTGCAATCTGCCCCCCCCCCCCCCCTCCTCCCGAGCAACATGTATAACCAAAGACCAAATCAGTTTCTTGCTCTCTCTCTATAATTATTAATTGCTGAGTCCAGAATATTTTTATCTATATCATTGTTTTACGTCTTATAATTACATTAAGGTCTCAGGCGTGCGAATAGGCTGGAAAATATAACGTTTTTTTCTTAGACTAAGCTTACAAATTACACATTTTGTTATTTTCTAATATTCAGGAGTGTAGATACAAATTTGAGGGGCTGATATTACCTCTACATGCTCCTCTATACTGCGGAGGAGCTCTGGCCTTATGTTAGGTACAGTATTTGTTTGTTGGCCTGAAATTCGTGATGCAGACACAGCCTCCAGAGCGTTGGCCTTGTCTGAAAGGTCCCTCAAGCACTTGACAACAGCGGGGTAGTAATTGGCGAACGGCCTAAGACACTGAAATATATATATAATGTAAAACAGATTGAAATTAATAACATATATATGATATGACATATAACTGCTAAACAATTGCTATAAAATTATACAGTACACTACATCGAAAAAATAAAACCTGATGATTTTCTTGATAATCATTCAATCTTATCTAGACTAAACTGATGATGACTTCTCCAAATATACCTGGCATCGCCTCAAGACGATAATATATAACATCAAAGCTACCAAATGGTAACCCTACGGCAAGCCGCTCCAGGTAGATCTCGAATAGAGTGTATACCATGTGGTACATTGATAATAGAAGTTTGGAGGTTTGATCATGCCTTAACGAAGCAGAAGAGATACGACAAAAGCAGTTAATCACTACCCAATAGTGACATATTAGAGGATTCTTTTTATATGAAGATAGTATCAGGCAATTAAATCCTACTTTTGGTTTAGTTTAGTGTATGTCTATTCAGTCAAGCATGCATTACATTGAGTAGAAGCTATCCTCAGCTCAATTAAAAATAGTTATTATACAAATTATACATAACCTTACCTTTTGATTACAAACGACATTTGAACAATATGGTTTGCATTCAATCATGTAATAAAATCACCTATAAAAAAACACGAACAAGTTGAAACTAGACTTGAGGTCAAGCCTAAATATATATGTAGTTATTCATTTATGGTGTTATAATCGTGAATTGATGCTTTAAAGTGACACTTCTCACTGTTGAGGGCTAGATTATCGAGTAACGGAATTTCTACTTCATTTTCTAGTATTTGGTTCACCTTACCCTCCTAAATAACTCCTGTGGATATCAAAACTCTAACATTCATATTATATCAGATATGTGGTAAAATAGAGAGCAAAATCGTTTTGGCTTTCCAATCCAATATTCAAACTGTCAGTTGGGATGACATCTGGAATTATGTAACCCCCAGGTTGGCACTGATGAGTACAAAGGGCATTAGTTCCATTACTGCCACCCAGGGCTAAATCTGGCAGTACCTCCTGGTCTCCAAGCCATTTCCTCATGGATTTGACATGGGTTTAGGTTCATTACACATATTCACTAATCATTGAATGAAAACGCAATGCTGATACTCAATACTTCAGATATTGCTATACCTATCATATATGATTACACTGACAAAGTTTCACACGATTCCATGACTACTCATTTTAACTATCTTAGCCACTAAGATTTTTAAGCTATACCAGAAAGAAACAATATAAAAAGTACGAAAATATTTGCTCTGATCACCTTGAGATGTTCATCTCCCACTTTCAGCATGTCCATGATGCGGAGTAGCTCGTCCTGGAGATGACCTCTAAGGCCGAGTGCCTCTGTCATATTGTCATATACAGCCTCCCTATCATTGATCTCCGCCAGGTTCTCTATACGCTTGTCCGTATCATCCATGTTCTGCAGGGTGTTGCAATTGGAATTGAACGAAATTGGTAAAGAGCCAAATGTTTAAATCGAATTAAATGGCCTCAATATGTGGTATTGATGTCAAATACCAGATTAGATTAAAGTTGCACTCTAAGTTAAACGTCGGTCAACAACTGAACAATTTCTACTTCTTATTCCATTCTTTTCCGACCCATCTAAAAGTTATTTGACCAACATTTTGGAGGATTTTGTCCAGTTGTTTTTGCAGAATGGCTTCTAAAAGGTCCTCATTTGTATTTTGAGGACCCGCCCGAAGCCTTCCATATGATGACTCCACTTATTATCGCTCACCGGCGGCTGTTTTCTCTTGATGATTAGACTTTAAATTCTTGTATGAACACATACCAGTAGCAGAACATCAATACATCCAGACGTATAACCCTGATTCATGAATGAATTTGGTAAGATTTATTTTGTCGTAATAGCTGAGAATGCAGCTAGAAGTTTGGAAATAGTGTCCAGTGGCTCAGTCTTATTACTTGTGACACTTTTACCTGTAGTGCTTTGGGTGCCAAATTATATCGATTCAAACAACCTAGGACTCAAAGCTGCATTAGCAACAGAATTGACCATGCAAAGATCGATGAGTTTTATTGCCAGACTTGAGTGAAGAAAGGTGAAGTCACGCCTCCAAAGGACTTTAGTGTACACCAAAATAAATTATATTAATCTGGACCATTATGGAGGTTGGCAGTAATAACAATGAGGTGAAATCTTCCAAAACGTTGGTCAGATGAATTTCAGATAGATAGGAAAATAATGGAAAAAGTGGGAACATTCTTCTTCTTCTTTTTTTTTAAAATACAAACTTGGCTGAGAATGGATCAGAAAGCAAAGTTTAATTGGCTTATTTCGCAGTTAGTTTATAGGTGGGCTATACGAAGTATCACATTGTGTAGTAATGTGATCATTCATTACTAATCTTACTTCATTTACCTGTAAATATTCTTCAGCGGCCATTATCCTGGAGAGGGTGATATCTTTGGAAGTATCCTGCACCAAATCTTCCTCGAACTCATCGTCTTCCCTTCTCCACACATCTGCTGAAGCCGTTGAAACCGGTGCAGATTGTGGAGGGTAGGCATACTGTCCTGTCCTTCCTTCGCCATATAAGGAACTGTGGCTTACATTGGAGGCACTCCTGTCCCCCTGTTGGAAGGATACAGGGGGAGGGCTTAGAGTCTGTGGAGGGTAGTCGAAGGATGAAGTGACAGGTCGTTGGCTAGCCTGATTGGCTTGGGTGGCGGGACGAGATCCTCCATATGATGATTGGTACGTGGTTTGATAGGCGGGGGTAGAGTTCGAGCTCCCACTACCCATGCTCTTGTACCTTGTCTGTGAAGGGAGGATAAGAGAGTCTGCATGGTGAAGTGTAATATATTATATTGGAAGAAGCCAACTACTACTATTACTTGAAATACTCTTGCAGTATATATATAGAATTCCTGACGCATACGTGCCTTCATGTGAATGGACACACATATGTGGAGTCTTGTTTGTATACATCTCCCTGAGTCAATATATTGACCAGGATCTTTATATCCGAGCCATACATATTATTATCTACAAAGTTTTAACAGGAATGTAACGTACGTATACTGCTGGAAGTGATGCATCACAGTATGAGTCCCTTATAACTAACTCTTCTTTGCATAAGTATTTTTAAGTATATATCTGAAAGGTATAGGGGCTTGCTTTAACCCTTTTATTTGAAGGGGTTATCTTTTTTTCTCAGAATCTAACGCATCTTCACAAACATTAGATTTCTTATATGACCCATGGAGTAAGATATTGCGCTGGAAGACCAGGACTGGGTTCAGAGGAGCATCTCCTTTTTGACATACATCACATTAAGCAATACATAATTTTAATGAGTATGATAATAATGATGAACCCATCATGTTGCGGGGTGTGAGCTGTAACTTAATCAGAGTAAACTGCTATAGGGAGAAAAATGTTCCAATATCAAAAATACAAGACGCACTTGTTGATAGTTCTAGCTCAAATAGTCCACCCCATGCTATACCGTTATTAGATCATATAACCGTCGTCCATGTAGGATAGCAAATGGAACAGCATTTTTTTGTTTGGGATTGAACCAACAATTAGATATCTGGCAAATGAACTACTCACATAAATACACAATTCTTGCTGGCATGATAAAAATGTACCATTCCCAGTTCATACGATATTCGTATAGTAATTACTTATTAGTTCCCTCCGCCAAATAAATGAGTCATGTCTATATTTATAATAAATTATGATAAATATATGTCATGCTATAATTGATTATATATTTATAAAAAATAATTGAATAATTAACATATTAGTTATGACTGAAGGTTAAAGCAAACCTTTCAATTATACAATTGGTTCTTTATATTCTAATGATGGTACACCAGTATAAGATAAACCCCATATAATTATAACATATAATTTCCCATACAGTAACACTAATGATACATCCCCAAAGTCCACTGCCTCCATTCTCCCAATATATCATCGTTTACAGCGACGCCGAAAGTCGATGCGATTAATGCAATCAGGCCTGGAGATGTGTTTAATTATTTCCTCTCCCGCTACTTTATGGTTCAATACACTTACTAAAACATCGAGATCCATTGATAACGTATGGTGTTATTCATGATTGTTGGGAAACAATAAAGTCTAAACTAGTTTGTCATATTAGAATATTGATGAAAAGAATAAATGTCCATGTTGACATGCTTTACAATAGGTACATCGAGCTTAATTGGAATTTAGCTCAAAGGTATGAGCAGAGGAAAGGCATTTACATTGTACAAATTGGCCCTGGTTCAGGTTAGATATATTGATCTAGCGGCTCGTGTTGGCTGACTCGCCGTGCTTCGCTTTCTGAACCACCGGAGCATGGGTTCTGAGGGACCGGATAGGGGCGTGTCAGCGTCTGCCTCGCGTCAAACCTCAATAATCGTCTGGCATGCAGGAATCACTTTAGATCGAGAATACCAACTCTTGTCTCACCTTTGTTTCAGTTAAATCTCTCTGCGGTGTCTGAATCTGGCGATTTAGATGTATTGTAAATCACCTGCGGTAAGACAAACAAACATACACAACCCTCAGGTATTCGTAATTCCAATCGTCGCCATATTGGGTCACGTGACTTCTAGGTTTGTGTTTGTGGTTGCTACGCGACCGAGAAGGCATGCGATGCGTTCCTCTGATAGAGTGATATGATAGCGCAGGAAATTTACACAATCGAATCAACTTGACCCCCATCGAATACCTACCTAAACAGTTGATTTTATTTACAGCGACTCACAATGTGTTTATTTATATTTCAGAGAATGTGTTTAGTGATCTTCATGACTCAAGGATTACAATATGTCTGACGTCGGTCGGGATGAAATTGTGCTGAGTTGGGTGATGCATGAATGAATGCATTTTCCGAGTTCGATATACTCTTCTAGGAACGGGTTTACAGCGCAGCATATAGGCCTAGGTGTCAACCCTAGGTCTTGCAGCCACAACATAAGAACACCTACCGAATTATATATGATTTATACAAGTCTGTTTAGTTTAGCTCCGTAATAACTGGCCTTCCATTATTCGGCTATACTCTATACAATATTTACGAATATCAGCAGTTGATATACTATTGTGTATACTAGTATATCCTGAATTAAAGATATAAACGGTACATGTGTATTGCTGGACCCGAATAGATTACCAGCTGTAGAATAATAAGTTTATTGTGAGAAATGAATGCTACACTTGCTGAATTGAATAAGAAGTATAAGGTTAGAACTATTAGATGACAAATCTAAGATTTACATTACGATGAATATAAGAAATCTGTATAATAAACGTGATACGGGGATTTTTTGTTGTTCATGTTCTTGGAATCTGCTATGTCCCCAGCTGTTTTTCCGCTTTGTACAGGTCCGTTGACCCTGTCTGGAGGACAGTATATGTGGTTTTTGAAGGTATCTGGGGTGAAAATGTGATTTTGAAGCCTTTTTTAAATTGGGATCTCCACACTCTATTTATAGCCTGGGAAAGCCCCTGTATTATGGAACTGTCCACCAGGTTTCAGCAATGTCATTGTGCCCAAATACATGTTTGTATCATTAAACAAAACGGGCCACTAGGTCTGCTGGCGAATGTAAATATTTTGATAATTTGAAATTGATTTATTATTAAAAATTTTAATTAGATAACTAAATTCCCAATTAATTATAGTTTATTATTAGGCTAACAAAGGTCGTAGTGACTAATGTCTACTCTCTTATGGGTAAGTGGGTGATGTAGAAGATGAAGTAGAATTACGTAGATGATGTTGTGCTTCCCTCCTTTTAATATTCAGAAATTCTGATATGTGATATTGATATGTGAGTTGAAGATATGGGTAAAGGTGGATTGGAATCTGCCTTTACCCATATCTTCGACTCAAGTTTAGATAAAATAAAAATAAACATTAGATGGTTTTTTTATATTTTTTTGAATTCACCCAAATCATGTATCACATATTGAAACAGATGTCACAGATTTGTATTGTGAGGTTGGGATGATCCGTCCCTGGTATCTCTTTGGTTGGACAGTAACCTTGGTTCTTGGATTTCACTCTGTTTGTGCAGATAGGGCTGTAATCTTGGTTCTTGGGGGTCACTGCGTCTGCCCATTAATCTTTCCACACCTTCTCACATTCCTATGTGCTGTTGGGACAGATATGGGACAGACGTACCTGTCCATCACTCTTCACTTCTCCCACATTCCATTGTGCTGTTGGGACGGATTGGGATGGACAGACCTGTCATTACCTTCTTATCATTTTATGTCTATTTTATTGCTTGTGTAGTATATAAGGCCCCAAGTGGCCCGGGTAAAATTGTGACTCTTGCTTGACCCCTCCTTGGACAATGACTCTGAACCTGTATCGAGAAATAAACCTTGCCTGAACTGAATTCCTTCTTCTCTTGATGTCTGCTTGATCGATCGCAGACCAAATTTAACTGTCCCAACCCAAGGTCATGAGGACCTTTCACTTAGTTACCTAGATTGCTATACCCCTCTTCTGCGTTGGCTGCCGCTCTACCCCTTTATTAGCTGACCAGCGGAATGGACTATATGCTATTGGACCTAACTTGGAGCAACTGTGGGACAAGCCGGCTCAGAGTAACCAATCATCTCCTATTCTTCCTCCTATCAGTCAAATAACAAACCACGACATCCCACACTTCAACAGTATATAGAAGCCTGATGTTTAATTGTGTCTGGTGTGTACTGAAGTAAAATGTCACCAAACACTTTCTTTATGGTAATTACATTGTTTTTTTATTTTGTAGTTTACCATTGCCCAATATGAATTGTATTCATGTTTTAAACTATTGATGTTGAATGTTGATGGGCAAGTGAATACAATATTTTATTCATGTTAAAGCTTCCTCTCCTATTTCCCCCCTACCCTATTGATTCAATTCCATGCATAGGTTCGATTTTAGTTTATATAGCATTGTGTGCAATCCAAAAGAAATAAACGAAAGCAACAGGTAAAATGTAGTATTTTATTGCTGAGACTTATATATAGTATGCGGTACAACAGACCTATTTTTGTTTCCAGTGACAGACGGAGCCTTGCAAACAGAGTATACATAGCAAGGTTTACATAGATGTCCACAGATGTCACCACTGTCAATATAAGGCGCCCAGTGATTTGGAGGCTGTTGAGTAATCTGTCAATATTACCTTCATGTAACTATAGAGTCGATATCCCAGATTTGAATTAAAATATATATAATAATATATTATATAATACATGGTTACTATATTTTTGGGGTATTCGATGGCATGCAAATGATTCGCATTACAGAAGTCACATTGCTAGCCAAGTCGATAATAACTGTAAATGTAATCATTATTAGTTTCTTCAGTTTTCAGCAATTGTAGTCTGGATCCAGCTATAGAAGTAGCGGATACTTGCGAATGCTGTTGGCATTGCTGAGCTGTACTGTCCACAGGGAGCTCCGAAAGAGACAGCTCCAGCCAGGACGTATTTCCCATTAATCTTACACATCAAAGGTCCACCAGAATCTCCCTGACAAGTAACAAGTGAATAAGAATTAGACATTTAATACTAAGTGTCCCGCGAGGAAGGTACATTGGGAACCATAGTGTTGGTATCCCACCTACAATAAAATCAAGCAACACGGAACCCGACATTAGGATATCAGATTTATTATATTATATTATTATGCTTACGTTCATTCACCACAGTTTGTATTGATTCTTGTGAGGAGGATAAACTGATCTAACTTACCATTTTTTAAGTCATTAAACTTAGAAAATATTGAAGAAAGAGGTATTTGCTAGATGATTTCCGCCAAAGATTTAAGGGGGAAATATTACATTTTTAAAAATGCTCCAAATCAGTCAAATATATGCAATTCATAACAAGGACATGAATAATGAGAATGTCAGGTAAAGTAATCAATGTAAACATTAAAATATATTTTGAGTTCATTTACCTGGCAAGAACTGGCAACTTTGTTCAGGTCTTGGTGACGTAGTGCACAGATGACGTCATTGGAAATAGAGGGGCCATAAGTATCATGACATTTTTTCCATGTGATCAGTTCCATATCCAGGTCGAGAAGCTGAGCAGAGACACCTGGAGGTAGCAGTGGTGAGAATAAATCGGGGGAAGATCGCTATTTCACTACTACTACTGTACTAGTATGCTATTGAAGCTATGAATATTTCTATGTATTGCATTGTACTGCCACTACTACTAAGTATACTGGCTACTATTAAATCTGGAAAAAAAAAAAAAAAACAGACCCCCCCCCCACACACACACACACACTCCTTCATCAGCCAAACTTCATGAATTAATGCTATAATATACACTCATGTAGAGTCAAACAAATTAAGATGTATCTCTTGGTTTAGAATTTGTTATATTTTGCAGTCCCACTATAGTTGCTGCGTCAAACCATCGGGTTTCCTTGTTAGGTACTGATTTTTTTTTATGATAAGTTCACTATATTTAGCGTAGTGTTTCTTATATGAAATCTTTGAGTAAAACAGGGACTCATCGGATTCTCTTTGAAATAAGTGGGAAGTATCACGTACCCTTTTTATATCATAACTTAAATATAGGAAACCCAGCGAAGAGAAGGAAGCTCATCCCCTTAAATTTCTATCACTTCAACCAACTCAGACTTTCGACAGCCTGGTATAATACTAAGTCTTCTTTAAAGCTTGACTTTATGATGAAGGCCAAGTGTAAAAAAAAAAGAACTATGAGAATGAAATTAGTGTACGTGAACAAAAATGTATCAGGAGGGTTTCCTCCCCCATGCAGTAACCACAGTCTCTATGTGTTGATATATCATATGATCATGATAAAATAAATTAATAAATTAGTGAATAGATACAATAAATAACATGATTACTTTCTGTTCGGTGAGTCTTGCCCCAGCCGGCGACTACACAATCCTGCCCCACCGAGAACATACCACGCTTTTCTGGCAAGCAGATCTCATTGACGAAATTTGTGAACTGCACAGGTTCGGTCAGCTTAATCATGGCGATATCGTTAGGGGCTACTCCCATGCCTGCAAAGGGATGAGGAGTGGGGAAAAATGTGTATTAGTAACAATATTCATAAATTGAATAGGTATAGATATTTGATGCCAAGACATACTGGTTGGTGATTACGTGGCTCCAGAGTGTTACACCTTTAGAAGTGTATTGTAATTTTGTTGCCACACCAATAATTATGTTGAACAAAACTAGAAATCCAAAATCTCGCATCCAGCATTAATGTGACGGATGGACTACTTGTGATTATACAATCTCTGAAAACTCTAACTCGCGCCATCGAATTCAGTGCGTAATACGTACGTTGTTACTGAACAAGATCAACTACACATATTCATTTATCATCGTAAACATCGCCAATTTAAAGCCCTTAATGTTATATTCGTCTTAAAAACGCGGGACCAATACAAACAGTTACATGTATACAAATCAGTCATGTATACTGAATTGTGTCTACTCTTTTGGTTAAAGGTAAGCAAGCCAATCCTTACTTGTTCTGTCTGGGCTTATTATAATCTTTGAGGCTTTCACCTGATACTGGGTCCAATCATCATTCCCAGTGTTGTGTTCCGATAGGTAAATGCTAACACTATTAGGATCCGTAATGTGACGTCCACTGGAATGGATAGAAAAATAGAAGAATTAAATGTAGTAATAGTTACGATATAAAATGATTAACGGTCTAACAATGGAGGTTCATGGTATTGAGTCATTTGAAACAGATAATCATACATGTGCGTTTTATTATTGATCTAGTTAAGTTTGATAATCAACACCTTTCAAGGCCCATAATCTTAATTAATAAGGTTAGTTATCATCCTAGATTTACTATATATATAACTAGAGACGTGGAAAATGGTACTGTTTGGGTATCACACAACATAATTCAAAACCATAACGTTTAAAGTGCTATTTGTATGTGAGATATATTATTCTCACTCAACAATACTTACTTGTTCTCCAGACAATGAGCGGCAGTGACAATCCATCGATTACTGATGAGGGTACCACCACATTGCATGGCAGTGGTGGAGGAGGTCCATGTCTTCAAGTGGGCTATCCACGGCCATTCTCCATGCTTGGAGATATCGCCATTCATAATGCGTTTGTCAAACCGAGTAGTGCCACACCCTTTGCTATTGATGCCTGAGAGAGTAAAAACAATCAATACTTTCAAATCGAAAAACAAACATATAAAGCAACTGATCTCTCAGTGTCCATTATTGTGACAAAGCAACAACCAACGCTTTCCACTAATTATCTTTCATTTATTTATTCAAAGTATTATAATAACATATGTCTGCGAGTATAACGTAGTTTATTTTATTTTTGACTTTTGTATTTTCTTTTCTCCTGGTTGGCCGAACTCAGGCACCTGTGGTTTCGTATACAATTAGTATTTGAAAGGATTATTGTAACTGTAAAAATGTGCCTGAATAAATATTTGTACAAAAATAAACCTGTTACTAGGCATTATCTCCAATGTGGGGGCAGCTGAGGACCAATGAGAATCCACCTAGAAATTGAACCATTCCATTGTTGATGGTTGCTGCTCGCCCACTCTCCTAGACAGGTCTCACTATTCGACCCAGGATTTAATGTGTATTGTAATTATTTGTTATATTAGGTTGAATAAACCATATTCTTGGTTAGGCCAAACTTGAGTCTCAGTGTTACCATTTTTTTTTTATTTATTTATTTTATTTTTTATTTTTTTTTGGGGGGGGGGGGGGTCATCAATAATGATGACAACGATATTATCTGTATAGGTATAATTAGCCATCTCTCATTTAATTCTATTTTTATATAGAGTTATTTAAACTTACAAGTGTGTGGTCTCTTCATTCCCAACCCAATTGAATTTCACCAATATATTATTTGCCACAAATTGTCACTGTAGATCGGAAAATACTAAATAATGACACTTTTGAAAAAATACATGAGTTCACGGCAAAAGTGAGGAAATCCCCTTTCCTTTATTTTCATTATTCAGATCTCCCACTCTACAACACTAAGGATCACAGAGAGAAAGCGTAGGCGTTAAACCTACCATGAGAAGTATTGACATGAAGATGAACATGGTATACATACATGTATGTACATGTATCATATCATTTCACAGCCACCTATATATAATTACCCAAATGCCTTATGAGCTAGTGAATGGTTGTTGGGTGTTTTTTATGTTGTTTTTATAAATATTATTTTCGGGTTTTAAACAGATATCATAGACTGTAAATATTCCTGACTTTGGTTGTGAACTATATACAAATGCAGACATATTCATTATTACCTTTCTGCCGCCGCCACCACCAAATTGAATATCTATTTATAAATATTATTACATTCTTACCTAGATCTATGGAATCACTGGCGGAATCCACTGCAGCAAACCTGAGCTTGAAGCCTTTGCCTGTCGTGGATTGATCAGCGTGGAAAACTATCGTGAAGGTGCTAGAGGCAATGTATACATCGTTAGGGGTGTCGGTTCCGCAGTACAGGTGGTCATAGTTATCACCGCTCAAAATGCCTTTAGTAATTGTCAGACCATCATAGCATGTTGAGCTGTCTTTTGCTTCAATGTCGAAAGGACTTGAAAAGTGTATTTTTACTTTCTGTGGGAAAAGGATATAACGAGATGATTAATATTCAATAATTAGTACTTATGGTAATTAAGGATCATATTGTTTAAGAATAAATTCGAAGTTAGACCCTTGGCGTCCTTTACATGAACAATTGGAGGCACGTTTTTATCGATTTAAAATATTGGACCCTCTGTGATTAATGAAAACCATTCTACCTATTCAATAGAAATTAATCATTTTCAAAACCTTAATTAATCACGTTTTAATAGTTTTACTACAATAGTGAACTGAGCAGCGCAGGGGGGTATACACATTTATTTTATCGATGTATAAACTGACTGCATTACCATAACATACAATGCCTGCAGCTAATTACTTTATGCCAAACGATTTATTGAGGATAATAATTAAAATCGTGTTTATAATAATATATTATAACACGCATAATGAAAAGTCAGACTCAATACCTTGTTACCAGGGACTGTGATGGTCCATTTGCATTTAGACGTATCGCTGTATTTTCCTTTTCCATAGTTGGCAGACTGGAGATATCCACCTGCGACATTTTTCAATGTATAGGACATAGACGACCCTGATTTAGCACCACACTCGTGCACGAAGTTTAACCCCCTCTTGGCATGATTGTTTGCACCAGTCTCTGAAATCAATGTTGAAAACGATAATCATACATAGGGCCTATACATACATACATGTACGTTCTATTATTCAGTCAACCCAAATATCATTCCATCAACCCGTCTACGAATTTACATATTCATTGCATGGGGATATTTAAAAAAAAAAGATGTTTATTTGTCAGAAATTTCGCTGACGCGAATGTAGTAGCAATGTCATATATTATATATGATTTATTTCATATCATGGCGATTACACTTAATAATGGTGTAATATGTTATGTGTACATGTGTCTGCCATCCTCCGGAGGGGGGAGGGGCATGAGTAGGGATTCACCATCCAGTGACCATCCTGGGTATACATGCCCAGAACTAAATAAACTGTAGTACCTGCCAAGCAATCATCAGGTTGAGTTCCTTCTCTACCAACCTAGTTGTAAGCTCTACCCCATATATACCTACATAACAGCTTCACAAACCTATTATCCTAAAATATTTCCAGTATTATTCTCCAAGGTTATTAAGGTCTGAGCGGATTCTTATCTTTTCAAGAATCCGGCGATCTCTAAAAGTTGCGTTCCCAATTTTTGATATTGATTTTTTGGCAGACTATTTCCCAAATTCACTATTAGGGACATCTTACTTCATGTCGATAAATGTTTGGTACGCCTAAATGTGTTTATCCAATGATTTCAGAACTGACCAGATCGTTTTCGTAGATTTTCCTATATTATGCAGGTACTGTGTGTACCTGTTTATGTTTTGTTACTGGTAACATGTAACAAAAGGTGGCAGCAGTGTACAGCAACGACTTTAAATGTTGTATGCTGCCTGTAGCTTATTAGTAGGGCAGCTTAAGGCCATATTTGAGATGGATGTGGACGTTTGTGACAAAAGCACCAAATTTTTACCATGTGTTGACAATGGCCCTAGCTTTCAATTTTTGGTAGGCACCACTTTCCCCCGATATATTATGGCGGCCATCTTGGATTTTTAAGATCGCCATCATGTAAAATCCTACATCTTCCAATATCTCAACTTCTATACCACTTAGGATCACAATCTTGGTGTCTAAACATACATTTTCAGGGTCAAGGAACACGCCTATACCATTTAAAAAAAGATTAGATTGTATTTATTAACACAAAAACAAATATATGACAAAATATCATCATCAGGCCCTATAGCGCCATCACTATAGTATACAACTGCAGAAAGGCATGTTGGAAATGCACTGAACTCTACAATTGCAATTGTGAGAAATAAGGCAAATGCTGTTAGACCCAATGATGATATATTTTCATGTATTTTGTTTTTGTGTTGTGAAAAACAATGTAGTCCTTCTCTTAACTTGACACTATTGTTATGGTTGATATTTATATTTTGCTTACTAACAGTTATCAACAACACTATAATTCTTGCTACATGTACACTTTGCCCCACTTCCTTTTTGACTCTTGCAACTACACCTTACAAGTTCTCTGCAGGCCTTAGAAGTAACAGGTAATGTGGTCCACACAGGGACCAATTATTGCCTGACTTTGGTGATAGTCCAGCCCCAACCTTCTGGACTAGGTATGTGCTGTTTGCTTAATGGCCTACCATATTCCACTCTGGAATGAAACTCTCTTGGAGTGTTGCAATAGTGCATCCTGGGTTGTTGGGAGGTTCTCCATTGTCTTCCCCTTTTGGCAAAACAACTGCTTTCTGGCCTCATCATCAATATGTTCAAGATCACTGGCCTTAATTGTCATATAGAATAATAGTGAAGCGTTCAAGCAACTAGAAATGTTAAGCACTGACCTCTGTGAAAGGATGGAGTGCCATGACTGTAAAGGCTTGTCTCACATCTTGGTAGCAAAGCCACACCTCCTATGATGACTTCTTGCCTCTTCCAAAGAATGAAGATGTGGTATCACATCCTCTGAAACTGTGGAAGACAGGGAGGGCAAGGGACTTCTCTCAACCCAAGCAGTCATAGATGGCATTGATATGATGATATGTAAAGTTCTTGCCTGCACCAAAGGCAATTCAAATGTTCACATCTCTGCACAAGGTGATGAGGTAATGGATGTTGTCAATTAGGATCACCACTACATCTGTGTCAACAGTGTGCACCACACAGTTGGTACTGTCATTCAGAAGGGCATCCTATATAGCCTAGTGTCTGCTTCCTCATGATCACATAGTGTCATGGATCAATCAGTTCCCCGAAGAATAGATCTGTTAGAAGGTGTGATGATGATTTCGCTGTCTTTGGGGCAATCCACAGTGGCAATCTTGTTGGACAGGAATGTAAACAATTCCTCTTTTTTGGTTGGGCCACCCAAAAAGTATGCTCACTTTCCTTGGATCTTATTTTAACCTGCAACTTTTCAACTTTCCTTGCTTTTCTCTGGTGGGTTCTTTTATGCTGATAGGGATGTATTTGTCCCATATTACATCAACACATTTTGAGTTTTCTAGTTGTTTTATGATGTGTGGAACAAAGACCTGATAGTGTACTCTTCAAATTTAACAACATTGTTAGTGGGGAGCACCACATCAGCTCAATCAAGAAACCTCACATCAATGAAAACTGGGGGATCATTCTGGGTGTCCTTAGTCAGAATGGTTAACAGATCCGATTTCTTTCCAAAGTGCAATTTTCCACCATGAGATAGTGAAGGAAGGAGGGGATGATTCTCATGGCTGAAGAATGTAATCATGTCACTCATCCTGTGCTGCATCACAATGTACAAGTGGGAGAACAGCACCACACCATTATTGAGTAACAAGATTTTCCCTGCTCATTTTGATTTGGTTCTTGCATGATTTGAGAATGTCCAATAAGTTATAACTTCCTTGCAGCCTGCTCCTTAAAACTTATCTGTGTGGACAATCCCTCTTCATGATGATAACAGCAACCTGACTCTTTATCTTTAGGTAGGTATTCCTCTTCAAACTCCTTCAGCAACCTTGCTTGTTCAGGCCCTGAGACTATTCATTTTCTGAAGGCTGAAGGATTCTCTGTCAGACCATTTGCACCCCCTATCATCGACCCGTTGACAACCTCATTATTTTGTTCATGGGCTTTTGTGGTGGTTTTGTGGATAACCCAGTGACTGTGCTCCGCAATCTCTTTGGGAATTGATGGGGAAAGACTCTCCATATCTCGGATGTGTATTGGGATCCAACGCACATAATTGCATGGTCTAGAGCACAATACCATGAAGCCAATGCCTTCAGACTTTCAATATAAAAATTCCCTTCTTGGTGAGATCTGATGCAGATGAGGCCTCAGAGTTCCATAGTGAAAACAGTATCCCAGTATTGGATTGTTGGACTCTTCTGTACCATTTTCCACCTCCATGCCTCTTTGACTTCCTTGAGCATTGCAACAGTCAGAACAGTCACTTGGTGAGCATGCCTTGTTTGAGTGAGGTGTGAGGCTCTCAGAAAAGAGTCAGCAATGCCTGATGATGGAATGGATGCTTGTGTAAGTGCATTGGTCACCAAATGTTTTCCACATTGCCATCTTTATGTGCAGTCCACCTAACATTGCAATAATTTACCTTCTCCATGAGTTCCATTGTGTGAACTTGGCAAGAGCATAGAGTGATGCATCAAAGGTGACATATAGCGCCTGATGATGATATTTTGTCATATATTTTGTTTTTGTTTTAATAAATACAATCTAATCCTTTTTTACATTGTATAGTTGTGTTCCTTGGCCCTTAAAATGTATGTTTAGATACAAAAATTATGATCATAAGTGGCTTAGAAGCTGAGATATTAGTTGATATAGGTTTTTGGATGATGGCGATCATGCAAATCCAAGATGGCCGCCAATGTAGTCCTTCTCTAAACTTGACTATTGTTATGGTTGATATTTATATTATGCTTACTAACAGTTTTGTACAACAATATAACTATCTAGCTATAGTTGTATACCATAGTCATGGCGATATAGGGCCTGATGATGATATTTTGTCATATATTTGTTTTTGTGTTAATAAATACAATCTAATCTTTTTTTAAATGGTATAGGCGTATTCCTTGACCCTGAAAATGTATGTTTAGACACCAAGATTGTGATCCTAAGTGGTATAGAAGCTCAGATATTGGTAGATGTAGGATTTTACATGATGGCGATCTTAAAAATCCAAGATGGCCACCATAATGTATCGGGAGAAAGTGGTGCCTACCAAAAATTGAAAGCTAGGGTCATTGTCAACACATGGTACAAATTTGGTGCTTTTGTCACGAACGTCCACATTAATTTGCTAAGCTGCCCTACTTATATGGGGAGGAACTGTAGCTAGAGGGCTGATATTTATCCTTAGGTCTATTCATGAAATGTGACCTATACATCGTCTCAACAGTCCCTTGAATTAAACCCTTGAATTGTATAATTATGTACGCACAGACTTTCAATGAAATTCTCCATCGTATTCAAAAATTATTTATAATTTTTTTTAGCCTGAACTAACTGTTAGTTATGCAATTCAGTTTTTAATGTTTCGAAGTTGAATTGAGGGGGAAGTTGGAGTTTGTATACATGTGGTCACATAATCTCTTCCTGAATGAAACACAATCGGGACCATCTGGGAATTTGTTCAACCGACAGTGAGTACACACATTTCCACATTATACTAAAGCCTAATAATAATCCATGCGCAACTATTTTCTGTGCTGTTACTTTCGGTTTGGCTCGTTGCATGCCATAACAACGACTCATGCAATATACATAATGCAATAGTTGGCAACAGGATCGGTGAGTTCATGAGAATTAGATAATACAAATAATAGAATAATCTTCTTATGGTCGTGATAAGACGTTCTCTGTATTATTTAATGTATTGGTAAAGTAGATTTCAAATAGCTGGAATGAAAAAGCGTCGAATACAGGCGCATAATGTAATGCGTATGTATACATACAATGCAAACATGTCTGGGGAATTCTTTTCTATGTCACCATAACGCTAGTTACCTTAAACCTAGAATAGAAATAATGGTGAAATATAAAGACTGCTCAAGTTGATACTTTTTGATAGTTTCCAGTGTCTTCTCCCCTATAATAATGAATGAACTTGACTATTTACTACTGAATTAGAGCATGTAATAGCATATATATTGGACAGTAGGTTTTGCGTTACCATAAGGCTGTAGGTGCATTGGAATATTTTCACAAACTAAAAAAATGTGTAATCCTTATGTCAAAACCTATGAGGTACACAACAATTTAAAACTTTGATGAAGCCAAACTAAAGGCGAAACGCGTCGGGTCGCGTTCAATAAACTGCTGAACAAAAACCGTTGCGAGATTTTTTCAGTTGAGTTGTCTCCGCCTTCTTCATAATGATTTAAAACTTTATTCGTGTTGATAGCAACATGTATAGTTTGGGTACGAACAAATTAAATCAATAGGATCAAAGCGATGACATCATTCAGAAGGCGGACATCTTTCTTTTCAGTGCGCTGGACTGGACATAACGATTGATATGAGACATGGTGGAGGTGGCTGATGCTGGTTCATCTTTATTCTCGGTTAACACGTGACCAAGTTTGCACGTTGTTAGGTTAACTTACAGTATTAGTACTCTGTTTGGAATATATCTAACTGCTGATGACAGTTGCTATGCTATTAGATTTGTAAAGGTATATCTTCAATTATTATAATTTGCTATGCTTCAAATGTATTACATACATACACTTGAAGACTTTCGGTCAGGAGAATTTATTACAATACTTTAGTTCCATTAGGATAATTACTCAGGTAGTTTTACCTGGTTCCAGGCAATTTGCGAAAAGCAAATGAAACTCCATATATTATTAAACATTATTATTAATACAGTAGGCATAAGAATTAATCCGAGTAGACGTACCTAAGTAGTGTGAAATCAATGAGATATCTCTAGAATTCTTAATTGAATCTGCGAAGGGGATTCTATCAAACACCCTGATCATTCTAAAATAAGTATACAATAGTTGAATAGATTGCTACTCCGTAGAGTTCAATTTCTCAAATTATTTTATATGTAAGTTGAAATGCATGAATTGCCTAGAGCATGGAAGCAAGCATAAATTAATCCTTGAGAATATTCCAACTATATTAACCAATCCAGAACAGGGTTGTTAAGACTATATTCTACAGCAGATGGCGTAATGAAATAAAAAAAAATAATCTCCCAGTTTTCGTTTATTTACCAATTACTGTCTGATGTCTTCTAGTTAGGTCTTCCCAACGGAAGACCTAACTAGACACTTGTTTACTTAGAATGTTGGACTACCTTATTGTAAAACACCTATAGCAATAAAGAATTCTTGAATTGAATTAAGGTGCGCGCCTTTGGAATGATCTATCGCCCCACCACACACCCACACATCACACCACACACATATTTATGATGACAATTGCTAACTAATATAATATTGTTCTATCCAGTTTAAATACAACTCAATAATATTGGCTTACCTTTTGACTTTTCAGTATTAACTTCTGAAGCCTCAATATTCTGAAAGCTGTTCTCCTTCTTGACCAAAGCAATAAGATCGATCAGTGTGTGGGCATCAACTAGATACGTTGTTGTATGGAGGGATGGAAATAAAGATATGTGTGACATATTATCGGGAATGACATACATATATATATATATATTATATACATACCCTATATAATGCATAACAAGTCATGCAATAAAAACATAGTACACATTTCCCTATATTATCTATCATATATTTTATTATAATCTTAAAATAGCAAATACTTATATTACACTTACTGTCTGATGTCTTCCTTTTACTCAAGGGCGCCTTCAGGTTGTTTGTAGCAAGCACTGAAAAACGTACCAAGAAGTTATTTCAGTATTGGTTCAGTGAATGGTTTTATTGCTAATAAAATCCATGCAGCTAGCTGCTTATTTATCAAATCAAAAAGTATTTTAGGCGTGGCTCCATAGGTGTTCCCATTTTAGGGATTCCAACAGACGAATAAATATGTTTAATATAGGCAAGGTAGAGAACGATAGACAACCAGAGTTATTCCAGAAGTTTTATCGCAAAATAAATCCTATTTATGTTCGGGATTTTATTTAGAGATAATCATATTCATAGGCAATGTCCTTTGGAGCTTGAGCAAATTACAAGGAGTAATTTCAGATTATGTGATAAGTATAATATGATGCCTGATAACAAAGGACGAAATGCGATACAAAATGTCATAGTCTCTATTTGAGAATATACATTCCAGGTCAAATATCACGCATATAAATTATGGTCATATCCACCAATTTGACGACTTTCGATGTAAGATCCACAATTTCATATAAAATGGCTTTGAGGAGTTAAATATCACAATTAATATATGATTATTTTGGCAATAATTATTTGAGAAATATGGGGGAACCAGTTTTCAAGTTTTTTTTTCCATTGGAAAAATTGATTTTTGGGGGGGAAAACTGACAATTTAAAAAAAAAAGCACTTCCACTGCCAATTTTCGTAGATATTCATTGATATTCTTAAAAAAAAATGAATACAACAATGACCATCAAGCAATTTTAGAATACACGGGGAAGGTATGGGGAATATATTGGAGTAAAGAAAAATTCATTTTTTATTTTTATATACCAGAAAAAAACTGAAAAAACATTTGGGGTAGCTTTTGCGCGTCAGGGGGACACCCTCCGTTTTTAAGGATCAAAATACTGGAAAAGTAATATATATAATACATCCTTAATGGGTTTAATCTGAAGAATTTACCAATGTTACCAATTTTATTTTGAAAGAATTGGCTAAATTCCTTGAAGTTACTGATAAATTGCTTGATTAGCTAGCCCTGATGGGCCATGGGTAGGGGGGTTGTGTCGCGTCAGGGGGATAGTATTCATACCTTATTGCATGAATATTTTTTATAAATATGGGAAATAATCGTTTTTAATCCTAGAATTAGAGAAATTAAGACAATTTCAACTAGATTTCATACTTTGAAAGTTTTGTCTTGCTAATTTCATTATGCAGAGGGCCAAACTGTTCATTGTCGCGTCAGGGGGACTGTCCCCCCTGACGCGACAGGGGTGGGGGAGGGGGGGAGGGGGAGATTTCTTATTGAGCTACTATAACTTTTTTTGTGCTAGTCTTGGCAGGAGCAGGGTACCTTGTATTTTTGCTCATATAATCTTATTTTTATCGGATTTAATCTCCAGAATCTCCTTATTTCAACTCTGTCACCTACTACTCTGCGATCTATGTGAAAATATAATTATCGACGTTTGAATAAAAAAAAGTAAAAAATATCAAATTTAATCAATATTATATTATTTTGCTCGAAATATGCACTATGCATGTAAAATTTTGATGGAACATAAACTCTATAAGGGGGATAACTTTTATGAACAAATTTAGAATTTATTGTGACAGCTAAAGGTCATATTCAGAGGTCAACGGTCAAGGTCAAAGGTATATTTTGATGTCTACTTTTCAAGAATTTTGCCATTTTTAAGGGATACTTTCATCTGTCTGTAAAAAATGAACGAAATGAGATAATGGTTCCAAACCTACTTAACTACTAGGGCATATGAGCTATATGTCCACAAAATATTAAACAGAAAAAATAATTTTAGTTTTTCCATGGTCACACGGCCTACAGGGCTGAAAAGTCGTCAAATTGATGGAATTGGCCATATATGTCTTGTGTGAGAGACCGAAGCAGCATTCCCATTAATTAAACTAATACAATGAAGCACCAATGATACAGGCATTCTCTTGTGTGCTTTTGTCTTTTGAGGCTAGTGAATAAATTGTTCATATATAATTATAACTATATTTGCAACAGGTATTATACACTGAGAGGTCTTCTTGTGAATATTGTTCACCATTGAGTAGACAAGAAAAGAGCTAAGCAAGCGTCAACTTGCCAACAAACATCTAATATGGACAGGAATTGTTACTTATTTGTTTCATTGCAAAGCCCCCAAGTCACGGGAAGTGTGTTCCCCTATGTTACGTGTTCCCCTACATAAGTTACCCTTACGTCACCGTGCCAATCAATTGGGTAATACTATTGCCCTCGTACAAACTTACCTGAGGTTTAATATAAGTACTATGGTTCTATTTGTCCATACCTGCCCAATTAAATATATACTTCCACCTGGTAATTGACTGAAATGCTACCGTTAAGAATTTAAAAGGAATTTTTTATGAGCAGAATCGTAGCCACTATCGACGTTTGAGTAAATTGTAGTTTTTGACAGAAACTTCGAAAAAAAATGTACATTATCTATTATTCTTTTTAAAGAAAAATTGTATTGGTCCAAGTTTCACATTAGATGCGATTATTCTCATTTGCCAAGTGCAAAGCATATTATATCACATATATAATTCTTGACATGTATCTTTAACTTTTAATTGACATTATGTTACTACACGATTTATTTAGTTTCATCATCTATCAATTATACTAACATAGTTATCCCTTTAATCATTTAATCTGACTTCTCCTCCTAGCGGAACAATTTTCCGACTAGTTATGTCATAAGTCACAACCTCATAAATAATTCAATTTATTGATGGACCTCCATATGATCCAAGTGACCCTTATCTACCGAAATTACATTCATACATAGAGCACATTTTCTGAATTTTTTTTTTGTCAATTAAAAACAATCTATATGGAATCAAGTTCGCAACTCCACGCTCTGAGTGGAGTCGTATACTATGGAAAGCCATTTATGTACATATCACCAATCAGTAAAAATGGACTAGCAAAAATCCTGTTCAGCCCTACACAGTTCCTGTTCAGCAGTATACAGGGCCGGAGTAGGAGCCCATTGCGGCCGGGTTAGGCTTCTGCCTTTGCTGATCAGCAACATGTCTCTAGTCTCAGATGCGGGGTAGGAACTGGTCAGCAATATAAGCCATTTATGTACATATCCCCATAACTCTAAAACGGGAAGACTAGCATGCTGATCAGGAATACAGAAGGAAACATAGCCATAGAAAAAGCATGCGGACTAGGAATTTTAATTCCTGTTCAGCTGCGTGATAGGCCCCAATGATGCTGTTCAGGAATTGGTCATGACTGTGTAGGAACTATGTAACTGGAAGACTAGTAAATTCCTAAACTGTGACTTTATGGAAGAATAGGAAGAGGGCGGGTTGGGGGCTATCCCGCAGCTGAACAGGAAATAAAATTCCCAGTCCGCACGCTTTTTCTATGGCTATTCTTACTTTTGTATTGCTGATCAGCATGCTAATCTTCCCGCTTTAGATTTGTGAGGATATGTCTTTCCATAGTATGATGCTGAACAGGATTTCTTTTTTACAGATTGGCAATATGTACATAAATGGCTAATATTTGAAACATTGCTGAACAGCAAAACGTTCTGCGGAATGGCGTCCAAGCCGGGGAAGAATAGGAGAAGCATGATGCTGTTCAGGAATTATTAATGGCTGAGCAGGACCTATGAAAGTGGAAGATTAGCCAATTCCTAAAATGTAACTTTTTGGAAGAATAGGGAGAGTGTGGGTTGGCTGCTATCCCACAGCTGAACAGGAAATAAAATTCCCAGTCCGCATGCTTTTTCTATGGCTATTCTTACTTCATTATTGCTGATCAGCATCCTAATCTTCCCGTTTTAGAGTTATGGCGATATGTACATAAATGGCTTTCCATAGTATACAACTCCACACTCTGAGTGGCATCACGAAGGCGCCTATGGCAGCGTGAAGGCCCAACTCAGGGGAATCACGCCATTGAACTGATTAGTTGTCAATGCAGACAGAATGTAGAGGGCGGGTTGGGGGCTATCCCGCAGCTGAACAGGAAATAAAATTCCCAGAATCATGAAATTGATTCGAAAATGTGAGCGATTTCCCCGCAGTTGCCAAATGACAACAAAATGATCTGCAGATCGTCGTAACTCTCAACACAGCTTGAGGTGTAATATCTCATTCAAATGAATTGATAAACTAAAATCCTTTCATCTTTATCAAGGTCTACCCTTTATCAAAGTATAAATTTATTTTTTAAGAATCTAAAGCTGTGAAAGTGTCTAAAATTGATTTGGAAATGTGGGCTATTTTTCTCAACTGGGATCTCCCTCTCCGTGATACCAGATAGAACAGCGTGATGCATAGTGATAGGCCTAGCCTACACACAAGCATACATGATCAAGCATCATATAAGGTTGTAATTTAATAATATTTCTACAAAATATACATTGTTTACCTTATAATATAGCATATAATAAATCAGATAACTCGCAACTCGTGCAATATTCACAATCCTTCAACCAACTCGTTAGTTATCCTGTATTTAGTATTGTACGATATTTCTTAGAACAGATAGCAACTTGCAGCGTACATTTTCACAAGGTTAATCTATCCAAGTAGGTTATCCCAACTTTTATTTTTTCTACGGGGCTCAATTTATTCCAAATCTTAGAACCCTGTATATATGGGAGGATCAGTTGAATTTATCGGATCTGGCTAATGGTTGCAAGAGGTTGATTATTACACATAGTAATATACATATATATAACCATTACATTAATAATAAATAATAATATTGTCAATGTATTCAAATTGAAGACAATTCATTGTCCCTTACCTGAGACAACCGCAAGGCCCAGCAACACGAAAATAAGTTTAGTATCCATGGCAATCTCTGGATTGCATGAAACTGAAAAAAGGAGGTGAGCAAATAATTGATTACTCCTGCTAAATTGGGCAAAGTTAAACTAGCAAGGTAAACTAGCAATAAGTAAATATTTTCTCACATATAAAATCGACATATTCATATTGGCATTAGAAAGCTAAGTAGGCAAGTACACGTATAATTTGATGTTTACTTACCAGTGACCAGTCCGTGAATAAGGAGCTTGCTGTTCTAACCCTTTATATGTATAGTTCCCGAACCGGTCTTGTTGATACAAGTTTTCTAATTTTAGCCTTTCATTGGACAAGGGTGGACAATCACACTGATTATAACCCTGGACTATGTGGACAGCCGTCCAGGAGCTGGTTGCAAATAAGAACTTATAGCTTATACCTATAACTATGACAAGAGAACAATTGATAAATGGCCATATTAATTCAGATATTTGGCTAAATAAACTATATTGCTACATTCGGATAGCTGCCTATTTTGATTACCTTTTTCTGTTCTCAATGGTGGGAATTTATCCGACTGTTAACAATTCCTGACACAGCACAGTCTATAAAAAGAAGGGGACTGAACACATTTAAAGGTGCTTCTGACAAATCCCGTGCTAATTATATTGTGTTCTTGCTAGTTATCCGCATAGATCTTAACCTTTATATTCCGGCAAACGTTAAGCTACCATGCAGTGGGAATTAAAAAGCAAATTTTAGCAAAACAACTGTGGGCCCAATGTTGATCCCAATATCCAGATGTCCATCAGATCATAGGTGGGACTGTATAGTCGACAGATTTAGAACAATCTTCTCACGGTTAAGTGAGGGGGTCCATCGTGCTATTATTATTACATTGTCAAGTATTCCCGATGCTTGTTCATGCTCGGCTCCTTGATTTAAGGTAAAAGTTTTGGTAAATGTTAGGCATTACCCCTTGGGTACCTCTTCCAAGGGCCTCAAAGACCCCCACAGCTCGGGAGTTTTTGCTATCCAGCATGAAAAAATCCATATATATGACTAGCTCTAAAGTATCGCTTCCCTGTATTTGGAACCTGCTTTAATATTGGATATTGTTCGATATCAGGGAAACGAGTATAAATGGTACTTGTAGGCATTGTAGCAGCGGCTGGATATATCGATCATATTTTTTTATTTTTTTTTTCACGTTTGAAAAATATTTTATTCAGAAGACATCAGACACGGGTCTCACAGATTCGAGTGATTTTCGTGGCGCACTGATGTTGACATCTTTTTACAATTTGCAGTGCGGAGAGAACGTAAATATATATATTATGATACACAAAACAATTCATTATAGTAAGATGGATACCGTTTTTGACATAGTTAATCTGTTACTACTGATGATAAACTTGGCGAGATTTGATGATGTTAGAATTTATGAGATGAGATGGGGTGATAATTACTGGCTATGTTTTAATTAATATCTTCTCTATGCAGAGGGAGTTAGCTGGGGTTGAGGACCAAATGTCAGGACCTCGGTTGTAAAATTTGCCAGTTTATATTCAGTATAACTTATAGTTATGGATAACAAATATTGAGTAATATACAGGTTTTGTGACATTTAGGGCTTTCATATGTACAAACTTTTTGGAGAATTTATAAAAGAGGTAAGAAATAGTGTTATAATTAGATTAGACCGTATCGTTGACCCTTAGTGGTTATCTAGATGGAACATATTTACACACATGAGCACGTCTGTCACAGCTGTACATTGAGACATGAGACCAATAGAATAAATCAGATAGGAGAGGGTAATACAATTATGCTCGGTACCTGTAATTTGCAAACCAACTATATTTAGCATGCTGACCGGTCTATATTTACACAATAAATAGTACCCAGCTAGTGGGTGTACACAGGTATTGATTGGTGGTTATACACATTACTTTTTACGTACCTGGCTTCTCATCACATTTCCATTACACATGACACTTTGATAGGTGGGTTTATAACAGATATCATCGTTATCTGTGGACACCAAAGCAACCTTTCATTTGCAGCATTATATATGTTACCAACGTAGGACACTTTACAATAACAGTCAACCTAAAAGTATCACACCATTTCAAGGTGCATTGAATCATTACCTCTGAGCCCAGCTATAAGTGAACCTATAGAACCAAATGTGATGTTTGATTTGATTTAATACTTTTTTATTCAGGTAACAGTTAGTTACATTTCGTTAACGAAAACGATATTCTCAGTAAAGCCTGATTATTACAAACGAGAATAAATCTTACAGAAACAGAGCAAATAAACATTATACGTATCAGTGACAGTATAGGACTGATTCATGAAACCCTGCGATATGGTGGTACAAATGATTCATTATGTATGATAAGTGAGAACCTTAGAAATACTAATAATATCTATCATCGTGATGATAATAATAATAGTAGAGTATAAAAAGTTAAGCCCTATCAAACCTTAATTAAGCCAGGAAGCGTGCTTGCCATATTATAGAAATAGATAGCAGATGCAACCTATGCTTTTATGATTAATTTTATCTCTTAATCTTCTGTGGCCAACACAGGGACCTTCAAAGATAATCTATGTTCCTATTCTCCTCAATCACCACACTCTAGGAACCCTCATCGTAGAAACACTAGCCAAGACTGGACATTTGTCATTCAAATCGTAATACAAGCATATCATACAATGAAATGCTGGTACAAATTAGAAAGCTTATCGTAATTCCTGATTGAAAAGGCTTGGGTGGGCGGTCCCCAGACGCAGTATCACCCGTCATGCTCTGGTGATCATTTTCACTACAAACAGTAAACCTAAAGTGTAATAATTATTGGGGTGGGGTGGGTGTTTACTCCAAGTTGGTGCATGTACCACATGCTATTTGTATGGGCCGTGTGGTAATTGGCACCAGTTCAATGCATGTGGTATGACATTGCCATTCCCTCTTCCTCCCCCCAGTACAAAGCTATATATATACTTATACATAGCAATGTGGGAGTAAATATAGAACCTAAATTTGAATGTGGTACTCAGGACACTATTGCACTGTCCTCGACGATACATGACTACCGCGTTTTCTGTTAAAAAGCTGACTTAAGCATACTTACTCAGCACCCAGAATGTCATAGCCGATACATCGATGAACGCAATAGAGAGGAAAACGCCATTTATTGCCCATTTTTCAACATCACTGTATAGAAATTGGCAATTCTATCCACTGTAATGGTATCTTAAGACATTTTCCTCTTAATTTCGTCCAGAATTGATGCATCATTAATGCACACAAATGATGCTAGAGTCAGGTTAAGGCATCAGAAATATTCACAGAACTTTTGAACATTGCCATATTCCCACACACATGCACAGCCAAGCTACATTTGGGCCTGCTATATATAGCCCTGTTTGTTCATGCATGCTTGCACAGGGTGAGAGGCTGCATGGACAGTGTAGGGCCTATTAGACACAAAACAATAATGTATTTCAAGCTAGGAGAGAGGGAGAGCAGGGCGGGTGGTGGGCAGTGTCATTGAAAATGAGAAAAACAATCCATATCTATACAAAATGATAGCCTAAGACTTCCCAAATTGCTATCAAATCTTGGGGTTTTGCTTCTGGATGTTTGCTTTTTTCCATAAACCACTCGCCTATTGGCTTGTGGGCCACGAAAAAAACAAACATTTCGGACATGCAGTGCAATAGTGTCCCTTGTACCACATTCTCATTAGGTTCTATCTATTTACTTTTATTTATGTAGGCCTGTTCTGACCCACGAAAAATACTGCTTAATTATTTTTTACAAATCCACGTCTTTTCTTTTTTTTAAAAACGTGTTTATTGACACAGAAAATTTCGCTGCTGCGATACGTTTCATTCAATGTCTTAAGATCATTCCAAAACCAAGAAATCATAAGACGACCAGTCAACAAGCTTGAGGCCTGTTGAGCTGATGGCTAGGGCATGATTCAATGGTGCAAACTGATTTCAACATAGCATCCACAGTACTGGGACCAGACATGAATTACCCTGGAATGGTTCTTGCATTGACCTACTGAGGAGAATAGGAAAGCTTCTCAGACATTGTGAATGGCAGAATGAGTGGGTGCTTCATTGTATTCATGTACTACCTCATGCAACACAACAACCCCTTCCATTGTGTTTATTTTTATTCCATAAGAATATACAGAACTGGACAAAAGCCTCCAAGAATAGATCTTCCGACAAGCCCGAAACAATAATAAATGATGTATAATGTACAAGCTTTACCATAGGTTACGCATTTCGTTCATTACATATTTTTCATCGCGTGTTGATTATCAGTCATTGCAAATTGTAAATCATGCATTGATATAAATTTTTTCTCAGCAACTTTGTTAATCCTTAGATTATCAATTTTTGATTGGTAAGAACATACCCGTCTTACAGCATTTGTGAGATTTTACTTGTGAAATTTTTTGTGGATACGGTACTCTTCCAAATACACATTTTTGATACAGATGTATTTTAGATTAGCTTGTTATAAAACAGTGACTTAAATTCTATAACACTAATCGAAATTGGTTGATTGATGTGTTCCAGGAAAATGAGTCACAAGTCGAAAGAAATGGATTTTGAGATACTATCATATATTTGAAAAGATGAGATCAAGGCGATTCCAAGTATAGTAAAGATTAGGACACGTACGTATTTCTATATTTTAAGGTTGATATTTTTATTTTGAAATTTTGAAAAAAAGAAAAAAGATTGCAATATTTCTGTTAAGTAAAGTACCTAAATGTACTCTATAGGATGGCCTTAGAAATGCATAGATATATATATATAATATATTCAATGCACTGTCTTGTAATTTGATACATGTATGTATGCAACTTCAAGGACAAGACACCTCGAAGATGAAACTATTCCAATAAAGAAATCTTGTGAATAAATGACTGTGAAAAATATGAAGTTTGCGACCTGTGACTCATTTTCCTGGAACACATCACAAATCTAATGGACACCCTAGTCTGATTTGATTTTAAAAACATTTTTATTCAGGACCGAAGGCATTACTATTCTGAGAATTGCCTCATATTACAATAACAAATCAAATCAAATCAAAAATCAAATCATTATATTTCATTGGCACCTCGTGTTATACCACCAGTGCAAATATTTATACTACCAAAGGGAATTGAGGGGACTTCTGTTCCAACTCCAATTCTGGGCAATTGAACTATAGAATATATTGATTTAATTTCAGTTCATCAATATTTTTCTTCATGCATATATTTGAATACACCATCTTCATAACAAAGTTGCATTTTCAGCTATAAGGACCAAAGAATGTTGCCTTATAGGTAAAATTTACCCACGGTTTTACCTATAAGGCATTGACATTGTTTGTGTTATTTACTGACTACAAATAATTCTTTTCTTTTCCGTATATATATATATGTATAAACTAGATTGCGAGGTAAAACTTTTGTTTGGCAACGCATGACAAGAACCATTCAATGGTTATGCGTCTTTTTCTATATGACTGTTAAATTGTGGCCAATAAAAATATTAAAAAATAAAATAGATAGGAATTGAAGTTATCAATATATTGCTCGGTATGTTTATACATTTACAAGAATTCGAAGTCAAATGGGCCAAACAACGTGCACCGGTGAGCAATAATAAGTGAAACCACTGTAGAAAAATATAAATGTGGAATCAAGAGTGTGATATTACCCATGAACAAGGAGGACAGGGACTTGTGTAGTTGTGGTCTGAGTTTCATTGGGCGCCAGCGTTTCGGGCAGCATACGCCCGTTGTCAAGGTTGATGCTACTTTTAATTTTATCAAATCCTCCAGCTAATGTAACAGTGTAAAATCGTCCACAATTTGGTCAAATGACTTCAAGAATGGTATAAAAAAACGTAACAAAATTCAAATAATGGTTTGGTCCATGTTAATTGATTATAGCTTTAACCCTATTAATTGTGCCCCAACAAGGTCGCACCGATCACATGCATGCATGATCTCACATTGGTCTCCAGTGCCTTGTTAATTGATAATATCATTAACATCTGGCATAGGATACTGACTAATCATTTAATAACTATCGAGGTTATTGCGTGTGTCCTTTGCCCGACCTCCTGTTAGTGTCGCTTGCCTAATTAAACCCAATTCGGACAATTTGCATTGTTGGGAAAGGTTCTCTCATATCTCATATTGACGTTATAGAAGACCTACAGACATTTTGTCCCTGCACTATCGAACACAATATAGTCCAACGCCATAAACAAGGACATGACAAATATTTATATTGGGTTCACCGCTTTGACTTTAGAGTTCACTTTTAGAAATAAATGCAGTTGTTCTCTATATGTAATACATTACACAGATTATTTCTGTGTTCATTCTGATCAAACTAGTCGTGTCCGTTTTGGTTTTAAACACAAAGAAAAGATAATGTTATATAATTTATACAATTGGTTTATTATAAATATCTCACCGAAAACCAGCTGATTATGATTATACTACCCTCATATTAGTATACATAATATTATTATTATATTAGTATTATATATTATATTTTAATCTAATGATGATGTAGTGAAATATCTGTAGAAATAGTTTATTATTATCTTATCATTACTACATATTATAAGCAGACGAGGGTGTTCAGTTGCAGTATTTTATTTGCGAAATATAAACCTGTCTCTGGCGAGGAAGGAGTTTTGTTGTTGTTTGAGTCATTGCGTTTTAACATTTTAATTAATTACAATAAGGAATGAAACTTAAAGAGGAGAGAATGGGTGGGAGGCGGGTGCATGTGGTTTCGAAATAAAGGAAACAGAATAGAAAGTGAAAAGTGAAAAAGAGGAAGCGTGATAGAAGAAGGGAAGAAAGGGACGGTGAGGAGCAGGAAACACAAAGGATCTCTTGAAAATATGTTTCTATTTGAAGTGCTGTTGAAGAAGCTGTGTGGCCATGACAATAGTTCTAAGTTGACATAGACTTTCCGCTTTGATAAATTTGAATAAAAGCTATTGCTGGTCACTACGGAACAAATCATTAGCATTAGATTGACAAAGTCACTGAACGTACCCTGCCCTAATTATAGTTATTGAACTTCCGTGTAAATGAGTAGGTATATTTAGAGGTATTATTATGAGTCTTGTAATCCCGCTGTTTAGTAATTATGAACATTAGCAATCAGTCACAGTGCAGAGTGAGCATAACTGGTCTTTATTAATTACGCCCAACATGGTAGTGTATACATTTTACGCATGTATATAAACTGGTGATAGGTATGTTAAATTCACCCCAATATTGCCATGTTCTTACCCAGTCACACATACTGTAATGTTCGTTGTATTGTACTTTAATGCATTTTGCCCTGCGTGTCTGGTGCTCTTAAGTTAAGATATAAAGTCAATATGAATGAGTCGGTTCAGCCGGAGCCTTGCTGTGGCTATAGATTAGTGTGCAACGGATGGATTACCAAGTTAAAAATAGACCGCAGGGGCGAATCCAGGGGGAGCCTAGGGGGCACGTACCTCCTACCGCTACCCCCTAGACCCCAACTCTGAAAAAGATTTGTGACAAATCTGTGATGGTCCCAATGCAAAACAATAAACAACATTAAAAGATATATCTATACAAAGACATAATACCTTGGAACAGCATCCCTATAACTTTGTGTTCCTGGCAGAATTTATGCTAGCTGAATAGCTATGCAGAATAGCTATGCAGCCTGAGTCACCTCCCCAAATCATGTTGTCCTAACAAATTTGGACAAAGAAGCAGTGTGTACAGTCCTTTCTTCTTCTCGTATTCGCAGACATTCATATTTTTTTTCAATATTTTTATTGGCCACACAATTTTAACAAGTTATCAAAATACGCATAACTTAGGTGGTTGTTTTCGTTTGTTGCTATAAGGCTCATATAAGTAAAAAATACTATACTATTTTTTACTACCTACCTTTCAACTACCTAGAAAAACCTTCCCTACCTAAAATCTGTTTGACCATACCTGATTTTTTTTACCATATGTTACTTTTTTTGGATTTGTTGACAAAAAAAAGCTTATAAAAGCAGGAAAACAGGTTTTCCTAAAAGCCCGGAACTGTCAAAAAGCACATTTCCCATGTTTAAAACAACTATTGTTATAAAATATACATATTTTTCAGTTCCTGGGAGGTGGTGTCCTAAAAAAACAACAACAAAAAAGTTACCACCCCAACCTAGTTTTCAGTCAGATAAATCGGAAAGACCTATTTTTTTTGGCCTTGGTAGTACATACTATTTTTAAAACGTTCTTAGGATATAATTCCCTACAGGTACTATAAATTTCACCAATCGACCACGCATATGTATAGCACTTTGAGAATATGGGGTTGTGTGAAAAGTCTTGGTTGTTTGACAAATGGCTCCATCCCAAAATTAATAGTTCGAGGAATGTTAACAAGAATTCGAAGATTCAATTCAAATACATCCAACTCAAACATTATACATTGTGGTCATGAATAATTATTAGTTATTTGTTTTCTATAATCTGCCGACATTAATCATTAATACATTAAATGTAGACAAATAATTAACATTATTTTTTGATATCTTGTTTTAATTATATATAAGTGTTAGCATCTTGAGGTTGAGTATATATCTCATATTATTACTGTCACATAGATTTATACAATCTAACCAACCTGCCACGAAGGAGAGGTAAAGGTTCTTCGCATACCTGAATATGCTGCCAATTATAGCTGCAGTCCCAGCTAAAGCGACCCCAAACTATTGTTCTCGCTTTTTTCCTCTCCTTTATCCCGAGTACTATGTAATCGAGGATTCAAATAAAGGAAATGAAGACAAATTTATATTTCCTCGAATTTTTGGAGTTTTTCATGAATTCATGTCCTTTCCTAGAATACTTTATGATTTTGTATTTTGCTGATACATAGTGACAATCTGGATCAAATGGGATTAATAGTGCAATTAGTTGGCTTCTTCATTATATCCTTCAGAAGATGATAGAGTCAAACTATGAGATTTTGGCAGGTCTTTTAAATAAGTATTTTGGGACATAATGAAATACTGCAACAACATGTCAAAATCCGTTAATACTCTACCTGGCAAATGACTTTTAGATAGGTTGGCAATCTCAATTCCGGATTTGGTGTTTTATTCCCTTTTCACGTTATATATTTAATTACCTCTACCATATTCGACACTGACAGCTCTCCCCAAATCGCTCTAAGAAACTAGATAATAAATCTATTAAAACAGGCAAATGCTTGATGGTTTGGTCATCTCAAAACATATACAAAGAAATGTAACAAAAATCGAGCTCGTGAATAATATTTAATAGTTCTATACTCATCTTGATCTGTCAACCTATTCTCTTTCGCTAAACAAACTAAATCCCACTAACGGTGATATTTCACCTAAACTGAATTAGATTTGTATGATTATCTCTTGGGCTATGAGTTTTATTTTCTTATATTGCTATCCCCTAATATGAATAATGTACACTCAACCAGTCTGCAGATTACAATACTTAAATACAATAGACACTACTATTAGCCTCGAAAACCACGAATACTGCAATTGCCATGATTGTTCAACTGAAAGTGACATGTCATTCATTGCAGACCCGATTCAGACCTCTCCGGAGAACTGAACATCCTGAATAAATTAACCTATGCTCCATCCTCATGAATAAATGAATGTAATAATGGATAGATGGATAAACAACTTATTCATGTACTTACAAATACTGTTTGAACAGGAATCGACTGTACTAGTGCCGATGGTCAAATTTGTGGAACTTGAAGACCAGCATATATATTGACTAGCAACGAAATGAACCATGTTACAAAGTGATTATAGGGTAATCACCAATATGATTGCCAGGGGCCTGTTGCGTAACAAATCTTTACTTAAGGTTTCCTTAGGTACTTTGGTACCTATGATTCGTGGTACGATCTCGTTTCAGTGCCGCACAAATCGTGCAGGTGCGCTAAATTGCACGACGAATCGTGGGGCTTGATTTTGGGGCACACATGCCCAATTTCAGCGCAGGATTCCAAGTTTGAGATCGTACGATTCCTATGAGGAATCGTGTATGTGCCCGGTAACCCACGATTAGTCGTAGGCATCAATAAATGATGCACGACAAAGCGTGGACGGGTGCCACATCTTTCCATCGTGATGGAAAGTCATGGATGGTTTGAACAGCTGTATCTTGACTAATATAATAACTGACATTAGCCGTTCTGCATGTCGGTGACATTCACGACTATTTGGCCGACATGGCATGCCTGCTATTTTTTTAAGTCGCCAACATTTTACAGTTGATAATGGCCCTTCTTCAATCTGCATTATTTTAAATATTTTATTTCAGGGGGAGACAACAGAGGAGGAGTGTGAGGAAGAGAGGGGGAGATATGTACAGATATCTACAGCTGGCCTTCTCCTTATCACTGTCATCCCATATTACTCTAGCAACCCGTAAATTTGTGTATATATATACCTCCTCTCAAACCAGCTTTGTTGCAACCCGACCGGCAACTTCACTCTGTATGTGTAAGACATATTGCCGAACTCATGAAGCTGTCTATTGTTCTTCGTCAAAAGATGAATCTATTGTTGTTACTATTCATGTTACCTCCTTGTTTTTATTTTTACTGCAGGTTTACTGTGGGTTTTCTTGTATATTGTCCCATAAACAAAGTAATGTAATTGGCACCCATAGGAAGAACTGGCACGCCAGACTTGGATCACCAAAAATTGTTTTGTAAGAGAAAAGACAATAAAGAATGTTTGAAATTGAAATTGAAATATGTTTGCTGAGAGAGGTTAATATTGAGACAGATGGAGCATAACTTAGAGCTCCATTTTATGTCGAAACTATTAAGTTTTTTAACTTTGAAAGTTTGATGTAAATAATGACTCTCCATTATGGGGACGAAATCAGTGCATGTATAGGATCACTTGGCAGAATTTATATATGGTAACTATTCTATCGAAAATAGAAATATTTCATTTTATTGATAGTCAGGGTTGATACATTGGCATCCATTGCCATCCTTGTTAAGACTCCATATAATGGTGCAAAAGCTATAAATAAATAAAAAGGAAATGTGATTCAATGAAATCGAAATATAAATAAATAAATGCGATTCTATTTATGCATTAAATTAAATCTAGTATCTTTAAATAAAACAATGCTGAACTAGTATAGTAAGTCTGCCAAGCAAGATTTATATCAGTAGCAAACTCACTACGCGGTTTAATGTAGTGAGTTTGTCATGGTGTAGTGAGTTCGAAGGTGTGTAACCTTATACATGTTTAGTGACTTAGCTGCGTATACAAACGCACAAACACACATATATACGCATATATATATATATATATATATATATATATATATATATATATATATATATATATATATATACTAGGATATAATTTGTATGAGAATGTATACAATTGTCACTGGAACAGTAAAGCATGGGTTCCTGGAAGGAATTTAAGTGTCATAATAGAAATTCCATCGCAAGCCTTGATTGGCGAGCTAGATGCTAGCTGTTGTTTATTGCGCTCTCCCAGTATGTCCAGGGTGATGCTGGAGACGCTTTCACTAGTCGTAGCTGGAGGATAGGCAAGAGCTGTAGTGGTAGGTCCCCTACCTCCGTGCTAGCAAGGGCAGATGGCACTGGCTCCCAGTATGAGGGAGGGGCGAGATTGGAGCAGGAAGACGAAAACCCTCGGAGTATGGACACAGCGATTAGGTGTAAGAAGAGGAGGATGAGGATGAGGGCGAGGTGGGAGGGCGGATGATTCACATCACAGAGTGCATACTAATTTATGAGCAACGATATCAAGAGGTTTTATACCTACTTTGACACAAATCCGCCTCCAGTGGTGACAATAGCAGTGGGAGGTTGTTTTTTCGGGGGACTAACACTACAGCCACTGTTTACCGCCAAATCAGTCCAGGACTACGTGGATACTTAATATTCTTTGGATTGCCATCGGACGACAGGATATGACCAAAACGAGACTATTCTGGAATGTCTCTCGGTTAAAGGTTTAAAAGTTAGCAAGGTAATTTCTTTTAGTATAAATTAATTATATAATTATGTGTGCTTCTTTCTGTCATTTACTGTTGTATTGATATAAGCAATTATTCCTTTTTGAACATTACTACACTACCTCATGCTAGTGAAGGATTATTTATGATTTTTATTTCAATAACATTGATGACAATTCCCTTTAGGCTCCTGGACATGATAATTTTCCAAATATATTTCGCAGTTCTAAAACGTATGGCTCATGATATTATATCACTGCATATAGAGGTTACTGTCACATTTGTTACATCTTTTTAATTATTCATATTATTGGAAAAAACCTTCAGAACTCATCTTCCCCTGGTAACTGTAGGCTTAACTATCAATGGTTCCTATGTTTCCGTTAAGATCTAGAATCTTGGAAGAATTAAATGAGATATGTGTACCACTTCTTATAATTTAGCATCTTGAGTGCGTATATATTGTATCTCTATATCTGTCTATGTTTAGAAGCATGGATTGCGTATTGCTGTTTCTGTAACCAAAGTGTTGCAGGCTCATGCGGTAGTTGACACATCCGAGTAGTATATGAAAAGGGTAATTATTCTCAATTATTCTCAATTATTCTCAGGACGAATTAAAATATCTATAACAAGATTGTATCTTGCCATAATGATTGCTTTCATGGTGGATTTGTAGGTCAATGTTCATAAATTTGGTGAATGGTTTCTTCAAATGGTTATGCCTATCCCTCAGGATCAGGCTATGCCATCACCTCCTATACTCTCTCTATATAAAGCAAGGCTAATCATGATGGACATTGCTCCCAATGACTCATTATATACATCTCCATCTCAAGGCCATGAAGTTGTTAGCAGAGGGAAGCCTTATAGAGTGATTAACTTAAGTTTAGAACTTGACATGTCGAGCAACACGTTCCTGGTCATGTTTACAGGAACTGATGAAAACCTAAAAGATTGAACGAGGGTCTCACGGGCAGGTAGTTTACTGATACATTCTAATTTGAAAAATACAGCATCTTTTGGATGGAGTAATTTTAACACAACTATGTTTATGGTCCTATAACTTTGTGTAGTATTAGATAATGTATACATTTGTCATTACCCAGGTGCATTATTAAGGTTAAAGCCCTTCCACTCACTTTTTCACAAGTATTGAAACCAAGGTATGGGAAAAAATGGATGATGGGGATTTTGAAGAAATAGGGCCGATTCACTCAGCTCAATTTTATCATGAACTTATACTTCTTGATTATAAATCTTTTTTCAGCAGGTTTATTGCCATATTGCGTTACTGTGACGTACTCTTAGGCTATATGCACAGATAGAATTAATTATAAGGTGTGTGTTTCATCTTAAAATGAGTTATGATGAAGGACGTTTGCCAATTTCTGAACCACAAACGTTTTACTCATCATAAAAACTGAACCACTCGGAGGAAATGCATATTTATAATGGGTATTGACAAAAACCTCAAAACCTGTATATGTTTCGAAGTGATCTGGAAAACCTTTTGAAATTCCTTACTTCTGGCTGAATTGTTACACGCCCAGGAAAACTGACTCTAATACACTACATGCATCAAATACATTCACTAGGTCTTGGATATATTCAGATCTTATCGGACACCCGATAACGTTTTACTTGGATTATATAGACTGAAATATGGTGGATACGGAAATATAAGCGTTAATTTGAGTGGAGAGAATAAGCCAAGAACGCAGTGATATGGGACAGTTGTAATGATGTGGGTGTTACTTAATAGTATTTGTCCATCAATGTACAACTTCGGTTACGAGCCTATAAATTAATTGATTCTGCTTAGTTATTTTCAATGTCTCTTACTTATCATTACCCACAGGCTACTAGTGTATGGTTATGGCAATATATCTATGCCAAACTTCCTATAATTAAATACTCAAAGAAATGAGCAGAATATTCTTGTTATTCTTAAACCTTGATTGTGTTTAATTGAATTTAATTTCAACATTTCCTGACAAAGAAACGTGGAGGATCGTGCTCACTTCGGCGTTCTTTGGATCATTCTTTGAGTATTGAAATGCATTGATGCGAAGCGATTATATCAACACTTGTTTCAACCTATTTTTTCAATATATTGACAAGAAGAAGATATCCTTCTGGCCTTCATGCCAGGTCTTCCAGGACACACCTAGCATCCAAATGAAATGTTAGAATATCTACCATTGAGAAGGAAGATCTGTACAGTTTGATGCTGGTCCACTTCATGCTTTATGTCAGATTTTGTTGTATTCAAAGAATTTTATTCAGCAAGGAGATTATGCATTTTACACTTTTCTCAGTCATTTGGACAGCCTATTTGTTGTTTCTCACTCTGGTCACGTCGATGATGGTCTGATATTCTTATGATTCTGAAAGGACGAGCCATTGCCTATTCCTGAGGCGTTACCACAGATGAGATAAACTTTGTGAAGTATAAAATTGATTGATCATTACAAAGCTTTTTCCCCACTTAAATTTCTAGTCATGACGTATGTTTGATCGTTCTTTGCTTCAAACGGAAAACATTATATTTTCATCCTCCTCAGAATACACTGGGCGTTTGTTGATATAAGGTCCACACATAATTACATACGTGAAATGAAGAGACATATGGGTGTTTTCATTGATTAGAAATAGTGGATTTTGATATAATCAAAATGGACAGTATATATATGATGTGTAGTTCTACACAAAAATGGCTTTGAATAGTATAGTAAATCGATCATAGTTAATAAATTCGATATCATGAATGAAACTACTTATAAGGGTGACATGATTCATTAATATCAATCTTTTATGATAATTATATATGTAAATGGGTCATTTATTCTTTAATTCAATTCAATTCAATATATTTTTTATTTACACCTAAAAGTGAACAAACTAATGCATGAAAAATATGGATTCCCAATATGTTTTTCAAACTTTGTCTTCAGAAAGAACATGGTTGGGGGATAAGAAAAGGGAAAAAATAGATCTCACAATATTATTTTCTTTTCATTTTAGATATCACCAAAGTTTACCATTGAAGTCTGTTGGGAAAATTGATATTTTCTCAGTTTTTCCAAGATTTCAGACAGATGAATCACATTTTAGGTTGAAAATCGTTGTAAATATAGCTATCAAATATGTTTGCCCTCATGCATGAAAGATCAGGGTATCAACATATTTTGAAAGATATTATTTAACTTTGAAAATATTCAATATTCCTGTTTTAACTCATTAGGATGCAAACTGAACTGAATATTTCTTTTTAAAAAGCTGGTGACCCCCCTTTTTTTTTGCTTGTAAGGGGTAAAGCAATATACATATATAGAGAGAGAGAATTTTAAGAGAAAGTTATTTTCCGTTTTTTTTTATATTGGAAAAACGGGAAAAAATATGTTTTTCCCCATAGACTTCTATAGTAAACGGTAATAAATTTCAGGGCTCTCTGAAATAAAAACTAACCTGGTGACATATCGTCTTTTATCGACTTTTTGGAATCATTTAACCATGCATGTTCTTTCATGAGGGGAAGTTTTAACAAAATGTTATTTCCGTTTTTTTCCTGTTGAACAGTGGTTTATCTCTTTAAGGTTTGAGTGGTTTGATCTACATTGGTTCTTCAGCCGTCATTTGCAAGTCACCATCAAGCTGGTGCCAATTATTGTCTGCGCAATGTCAGCAACTACAACCATGAGATATTTGATTCCCTCAGTGGGGATATTAGCGGAGTTGGCCAGTGGCCTGTTGTACAAGCTAAGGAAGGAATTGACTGTGGAAATTCAGGACTACAATTTTCCCCCTTCCTTCGATGGGTTTGAATCCAAATCCTATCCACCGTAGAGTGTATAGGCTATTCATACCAGCTGAGAATTTCACATGCATGAAGGAATCTTTCCCCACCTGCAGGGGAAGGTAAATACAACAAGGGTCAGAGTAGTAACCAATGTGACCGTCCTATCACCCTCGGTCACGACCCCTCGCTGATAAAAATATATTGTAACTGAACCATTAACATCAGGGCAATATTTGGTCACCATGCACATAACTCATCACTCTAGAACTTTTTCATTCATACGTACAATAATAAAGGGTGGCTTTGTACAAATTCTCAAATTTAATGTATAACCTGTTCATATATATCATCTTTGGGTAAACGATTTTGTTGATGGTTCGCCTAACCTAGAGTTAAAGTTACTACTCGATGAAAAGCGAATTATTGCTTTCTATTTCAGGAAATTTATATGAAAGTAATTGGTATACTACCCAGACGGGGAATTACGCACGGACATTCCCAATTAATTAGGCAGATTTATTACAGGGACAATATTAATAGAAGGCTAACAAATGAGACCCTAGCCCATCTTGCAAGCTTTACGTACTAGCTGACCTTGGTCAGGTACGCGTTGATTGGTTGATATTAGGCACCTGCGCAGGAGGTCAACCTTGTGCTCTCTGTTGATATCATCTGAAGGATGGGGCGTAACATTGAGCGACCTTGTAAGCGAATGCCAATTCGTTATATAACAATATTGATTTTGATATATTGGCTCTTCTAAGTTCTAAGGCTGTAATCATTCCATCGCATATAACCTCAATGGCTACTAATGCAGAAGGTCATAGCTTAATTACTCTAATAGGCCTACATTCTTACCCCCCCCCCCCCTCCATCTTATCCAAAAACCGCAACATGTATAATTTATAGTGTAGGGTGTGGGAGAAAATTGTTATTTGTTTTCTAACTACTTAACCTTACTCAATATTAGAGGCTGATCGATAGAACGTGTCCCAAGCACTAGATAGTTGTAAATAAACTTATTTTGTGAACAGTAAGTACCAGAAATGGCATGTGGTCTAACATACCATTTATAGTGGGCCTGTTCACAAAATGTGTCACAGTAACATATCATATCGCAACAACCTTTCATTTGTCAAGTTTACTCTAATCTCTTATGGTAAATCTGTTTAATTTGTTTTGATACAAAACATCATCATATAATATATATTCTACTGGGAGAATACAAATTCCATGCCGGGAGGGAATTCTTTCTTATATCATTTTTAGTCCACATTAATGTCAATCCTGCTCTACTTATCTCTTTTGATCTTCTCCCCCACTTCTCTGTCTCGCTTCTCTCTCCACTCTCTGCCTAAAGTTCATACCAAAGGATTATAGCAATGTTAGAACGCTTGTCGATTAGAGCATGTCGGGTGGTGACTCTGAAACCTGTATTCTCTGGTAAATTCGATGACAATTTCTATATTGTGGTTTATTTATTCCCGACCCATTCAAAGGTCACCAATTCATAAGTGTATCCATACGATATTAAATTATATTATACGATAAGATCATTAACGGAATTGGGCCTGTTCTTCTTGGTATAAAATCTCCTCCTCCTCCAAATTATTCATTTCGGTGACCCGCCGAAATCCCATGTTTTTCATCTGAGCCTCTTTCCTCTAGGTATCCTCAATGACATTCAAAGTGTTAGAATAACACTGGCTAGATAGGTATAAAAAATAAGGATGTTATTAGTGATTGAACAAGACAAATATCTGCATCTTACCTCCGGCGGATGTGTAATTAGAAAATAACGAGAAAATCGCCCAGCCATATACTAAATTGCATAGTTTTAGCTGGAGCTGGCACTGAGATGTCATAGTTGGATGCTCTAGAGAGAGCCATAAGAGTATCCGATTTCACAGTGCACGATAAGACATACGCACGAGACGATGCCAGGATATTTGTTCAAGGTGTATCCAAAACATTGGAGTTACAAAGCGAACAATGAAAAGGTGGTATGGTATACACTGTTACAAAATAATGATATCGTTCAGCCACGGAAATACCATAATATGGTCAAATAGAACAATAAATATCATGTATTATTAATGACCTAAGTTGGTTGGTTCAAACTCCTCAGCAAGAGTGGGTGAATGCCCTGCAGATAAGGTCCCGATCAAAGACATCTAGGAAAGGGGAGTCTGGACGTCTGAACAACTTTCTAAAACAACACCCAGTTATTTGGGACACAGGAGCAAACAACGTGCTCCAGACGTCCTCCAAAAAGCTTAATACAATGTAGTTTCAGAGTATGTTAGCAGATGCACATGACTAAAGGGCCTGATCCACTAAGCCGATTCTCAAAGAATATAATGCAAAATAGCCCTCTGCGGCGCAGAATTGCATGGGAATCGGCTTAGTGGACTAGGCCCATTACCAATATTTAACCTTAATATATCCGTGTCCATCAGCATACATATATTCGCCATTCTAGTTGTCAGCCATATCAGGTTGAGATATAAGCCCTTGACAGGCGACTGTACGCAGGCAAATAGCCAATTATAATTATTTTGAAAGTAGATGGTTTGAAGCATTGTGTCGGAAACAAGGGATTTAGTGTTAGCGTAGTGAACTATTTAGGTAGCAAGAGTGTATCTTATGACAGCGTATAAAACAGCATTGTTAACTTTCAGGTAATGTAGATGATGCTTACAACTGCTTTCTCATTGTACTATGCGGACCCTGAAAACATATTCCCTTGGTAACAGATTAAAGGCATGAAATAGTCCCGTAATTAATATTGTTGAGAGGGTATCAGGTGATTTAGACAAGTAGTCATGTTAAATGTAAAGGAGGATTTTCTAAGAAATAAATCCTGTATAATTAGGAATTTATGGCAGTGTAAAAGACCAATTCTTTGATGGAGTAAGCGTAATTTTCATGTTTTTGTGGCCAATACTATTGTTTTAAAATATCACTCCAAATCCACATACGGTGAAAATAATCGTGAGTGAGAAAAACCATAATATGAAGACTACATACATTTCTATCTATGGTGGCAATGCAGCCTACCCATTTTAATCCATTAATAATATATTGTGGTAAGGATGGGCGATTACTGCGAATATTCAAATATATTGTAGAATACCGTTGCTTAATAAGCTATTATTAAGCTGAAAGATACATTCATAATTTGTAGTAAAATATTAGAAAATAATTCAACTCGGCATTTTAATAGAAATAAATGCTTTATTTTCAGGTCACATAGATATCTCCTGATTAGTCACCACAGTAACAATGACGACACCAAATATAGATTTCAATGAAACGTACACGGATGAATTTGGAATCGTGGAGCTTGGCGGAAACTTCACCGTCGCTCCAACCATCGAGGCGTTTTTCGATGGAGACCTTTTGCTACATCCTTTCTGGATACGCTACAGACCAATGATTGAGAACATACCACCCATCGTGCATTATATCCTTGGTATTTACATCGCCATAGTTGGATTCATAGGCATCACTGGCAATGCTCTTGTTATATATATGTTTGCCGTGTATGTATAATTTGCGCCAGAAGCGTTTATTCTTTCTCATTATAAATGCATGTAGATGATGATTTATGGTGTTTCTTCTTCACCACTAAATCCAATAAACAATCTTTAGTTTTTAGCTATACATTCAGTGTGGTAGATATCAAAATTCCTCCTTTGATTGATCAGCTCGAACATCTTTTGATTGGTCTAGCCCGAACTTTTTATCATATATAATATAACTTGTATTGTATACAATCCAGAGACCACATTCACAGTCAGTTTAACTTTAATTCATCCAATTAAGTAAAGTTAACAGTATGTATCAATGCATTTAGTAGCGTTTTCCCATTGACGAAATGTAGCAATATCATGTGAGATATGTGAGAGAAATTTAAATTGCACAGTGCTGTAGGCCTACAAATTACACATTAAACGTATCCCTGATTGTTTTGTTTACAGGAATAAATCACTGCGGACCCCCTCAAACATGTTTATTATCAACCTGGCCATCAGTGACCTAGGCTTCTCGGCAGTGAATGGCTTCCCACTTATGACAATATCATGTTTCATGCGAAAGTGGTATTTCGGGAAAATAGGTAAGATGCTTTTTAACGCATTCGGACGATGTCAGATCCATTGGCTATCCAAAGAGAGTCCAATTATTTTCTTCAAATCAGATATACAATAAAGATAAAGAGTAACTGGAAGTATTGCTGGAATTTAGGCCTAATTGATTGTTAGCAGCTGGTAAGGACAGCTTTAGGGGGGAGGGAATATGCCGTACATACACCGGATTCTTTTTAATTCCCACGGTTGGAATTTCCTGCTGAAACAAGGGAACATAAGTGTAGGAATTCCCATGTCCAAGGAATTCCCTTGGCCAAGACAATGTAAATAATGTTGTGGTCGCTGAGGTTATATTCAATAACTCCTGCTTCCTTAATATGGATAACATCTGTTAGAATGTGATCCAAAATGGATCCTTTACCATTAAGACCTAGTCTAGTGGGTATTGTTATAAGTGACTTGAGGTATTTGTTGGTAGTGAGTTTGTATACCGTTTTAAAGGCACCATTCGTATACATATTTAAGACTTGGGATTTGATTTATTCATTACACTCTATATATTTTTCATACGGAATATCCACGAGCAAATCCCATTGATACTAAGAAGTATATATAGTAATGTAATATAGACTCGTAATGTTTTTTTTCCGGACCGCTATATGCCTATATGTGATGTAAACCACCCAGACACTATGTTCATATTTGTTTCCCTTCAGTGATGGCTGAGAAAAGCAACGAAAATTATAATGCTATCTGCTGAATAAATATAGCTTAAACTAAAAATGTATTAGTGTAGCCTAGAATGCAAGATTCACTCCCAAAATGGTATTTTGTTCCACGAGCTAATGACCTGGGTCTGCCCAACATTGTACAGGTATAGCAGTATCTGAAGTATTGAGTACCAACATTATGTTTTCATTCAATAATTATTGAATGTGTGTAATGATTGGGTAAGAGACCTCAACTCATGTCAAATCCCAGAGGAAAGGGTTTAGCCACAATGTGGACAAAAAAGAAAATGCTTTAATCTTTATTTGACCAATCACCACCCTGGATCAGTGACCACACCCCAGAATAGATGCAGTGACCTGGGCCCCCGACGTCCAGTTACACGACTCCAGATGCGCAACCAACTGACACCTCTTTAAACCACAGTTCAACTGGGAAAAAAACTGAAAATAAGATTTTGTTTAAACTTTGCCTCGTGAAAGAACAAGGTTATGTGAATTCAAAAAGCCAATAAAAACAATATGTCCCCGGGTTAGTTTTCAATTCAGGGAGCCCTGAAATTTATGGTTGTTCACTATAGAAGTCTATGAGAAAAGGACAATTTTTTTGTTTTTTTCAGTATAACAAAAAATTTGAAAATAACTTTTTCCTAAAAATCTCTGTAGGCATAGCTAACATATTCCTTTACCCTCTCAAGCAATAAAAAATGGGGGTCACCGACTTTTTTAAAAAGTTATTCAACTGAATCTGCATCCAGATGAGTTAAAAACAGGAATATTGAAGATTTTCAATGCTGAATAATATCTTTCAAAATATGTTGATACCCTGTTTTTTCATACATGAGGGTAAACCTGTATAGTGGCTATGTTTAGAAGTCATTTCAACTGAAAAATATTATTTGTCTGTCTGAAATCTTGGAAAAACTGAGAAAATATCCATTTTCCCCACATACTCAAATACTAAACTTTGATGGTCTCTAGAATGAAAAAAAAATATGCTGAGATCCATTTTTTTTGCTTTTTGTTATCCTCCAACCATGTTCTTTCTCAAGACAAAGTTTGAAAAATTTATTGTCACTCCTTATTTTTCATGTATTAGTTCCTTGAACTCCCGCCTGCAGCAGTGCATATGACAGTGGTTTATCTCTTTAAGTGCATTTTAAACATCGAAATGAATTTGCTCACTATTTTGACCAAATATCTCAGATGGATATCACTATGGAACCTCCCGCATGCAGGAGAGACCCTCTTTATTACGCATTTTCCAAATGCTAATAAAAGTATTCTAATCTAATCTAATCTATGTTTCTTTGTCTTTGAACACAGCTTGTGAACTCTATGCATTCTTTGGTGGACTCTTTGGTTTCAACTCTATAAACACCCTAGCCTGGATTTCCTACGATCGGATGTTTGTCATTTCAAAGCCCTTTGAAGCAATGAGGAAATCAACGATGAAGCGATCAGCCTTGCAACTCATTTTTGTATGGGGCTGGGCACTCCTCTGGTAAGATCTGTTTTACCCATACATACTCACTAAAACCGAAATGATTTACAATTAACGACAGATAGTGCATAGTAACAATTGGGTCTCAATTAATTCTGGCCAAATAGGTGTTGATATTGAAATCCCCTCCCAGGGGTTATTTTTTACCCAGTATAAACAGGAGCAATAAAAATGATGTATTAGGCTCAACGTGACTGTAGGATCGGTGTAAATACAAAAGAAATATACCAATATACATCCTGTCTTACTGTTGATTGAAGGAAAATATTCACGCCAGCTTTTACCTTTCATTCCTCAACCTGCTCCTTCAGTCTCTACTAATATCATATCTTTCTTACTGTGGAAAAGACCTTCTTTCGCGACCATGTTTGTAGATTGCCTACACTAACAGAGCTGTCAATCCATGTTACTCATCCCTATCTTGCCTATTTACTATATTCCTACTATCTCTTCTCTATACTTTCTCCTTCTGCCTCACTAACTCCTCCCAGGTCCGTGCCGCCGTTGGTAGGATGGGGTGCCTACATTCCCGAAGGGTTCATGACAAGTTGTTCCTTTGACTATCTTACACGGGACACACTTAATCAAACTTATGTATGGGCTATGTTCGGTGGTGGATTCGTCGCCCCAGTACTCATGATTATATACTGCTATACTATCATCATTAAGGCTATATCTAGCCAGGCAAAGATGATGAACAAGACTGCAGAAAAGATGGGTGCCAAAGCAGGAAAAGATGCGAAGGCTAAGAAGCAAGAGGTAAGAGAAAAGCATAGATCTGATTTACATAGATTATCGGAGTTCTAAAATATAATTTTCATGGCATTATTACCACAAAGAATAAAGAAACACTCTGAGAATCATTTGGACCAGCCTACAACTATCTATTCAATGGTTGCTGTTCTCTTCGGACAAATATTTACTTCATTAATTCATTTCTTCTATGGCATTGTTATGCTGAAAGGTGGCCTTTTGCCCGCTACCAAATATGTGTTGATATATACATGTTCAGTTTATATCTCTATTAATTAATATATTGCTGCCCTCTGATGGGTGTCACAGGATCTACCGATCTACCGATCTACCTTACCCTTACCCGAATAACACCTTTTATTTTACTTTTTTTTTGTTAACGTAACATTTAAACTTTCGGATTGCTAATTCTGTTCATCTATCGTTCCTATTACAGATAGCCCTAGCAAAGGTTGCTGCAGTAACCATTATGTTTTTCATGCTGTCCTGGTTGCCATACTCGTTTGTTGCCATGGGTGCAATGGCTGGATATGAACAAATCTTGACACCGTATACAGGTGTAATACCAGTACTTTTCGCCAAGGCTTCTGCCATGTGGAATCCCATTCTCTACGCATTGAGTCATCCTCGATTCAGGTATATATATCGTTTTTATTTCTATAAAACAACATACAAAAAACATGGTTGGCACCATCAGTGAACAGGTCTTCCAGGCGGGCCATAACAATTGAAAAACATATAAATTTTATACAATCATAGTATTTGGAATATTTGTCACGTAAGAGTAACATTAACGAATGAGTAACAGTATACTCAAGTGTCCACTTATGTTTAGCATGAAAAAATTCATGGCAAAGGCTTTATGTGCCGGTAGATGGAAAGTCAATAACAATGTCATAGTATATATGCAATGATGCCACAAAAAGTCATCTTCTCGTTTTCCCTAGATATATAAACATGATTCAATACGCAGTCAGAAATCCCTTTCTTTTTAAATGAACCCATCCCAAACCTCCTGAAGGTAAACAGGTCTGACCCATGTCAGGTAAACATCTGAACGTTGATTATTGTATGATGTTTTCAAAATATTCAATTAATGATAGGAAGAGAAAAATGAACGACATCTTCAACTGACTCTCATAAAAGAAGAGTATGATCCCTAACAGTTATTTTTTAAAAAATGCTTGCCTAGTAACATCACCGATTATGTATTTGAACTGCATATAACATATAATCTATATATACTCTGATATTGCATTTGAATAAACAAAAGTATTGGGAAAATTCACATCTGGAAGCATAATTTTGAACTACCACTTCCTAGGGTAGTCAATAATTACTTCCAATATACTACTATATGTTATCAATGCAGTCGCATACATAGTAGTATATGGAAAGTAATAATATGATCAGGTAGTGTATCGGCAAATTATTAATGAGTGTCTCCCCGAGACCTAGATGTTACTTGTTGCACTATTGTTATGTAAAATGATTCTTATCTCATTGTTTTAGAGCCGCCCTAGACGAATTGTTCCCATCCTTGGTGCTGTGTCGTGGTTTATGCATGGACAAAGGTGGTGATGACGCTGAAGCCGAGGATAGCGACGACGGAAAGGGAAAGGTCTGACCCATCTAACTTTCTTTCCCCGATTTCATATTAGTGTGACCATTTGCCGACCATGTTTGATCTTGATAAGTCTTGAGCTATCCTCTGACTTATTTGATATCACTACCATGACTAATTGGGGGCTGCGGCATGATTATGTAACATTACGTAATAATCTGACACGCTAAAACAGGGTAAACAGGGAATTTGGAAAAGTTGCTACTTAATTGAATGATATCTATAGAATGGTGTAGATCTATACTCAATGGACACGTTTTAATGCTGCTCTCTCAATTAACATCGGTGAAGAATCGAACATTTTCTACATTATGTTCCATTCTTTTCCAACTCATCTAAAAGCCATTTGATCAAAATTCTGGAGAATTCTGCCCACTTGTTTTTGCTCTAGGGCTTCTCATTTGTATTTGGAGGACCCAATGGAATCCATTTCTGCCTTGACTTTATATCACGTATTATCGCTTATCGGCAGCCGTTTTCTCTCGGCGGATTAACCTTCAAATTCTTGCATATACAACAGCAGGTCAGATTTATTTTGGTCAGATTTATTTTGTCCTAATAGCTGGGAATGCAGCTTTAATTAATAAATACCATTTAAACTTCAGGGAGCAAGGAAGGGCCAACGTCGTGCAGTCGAACAGTCCTCCATGAGTGAAATGAGTGATGTTGGCGAGTCTTCTGTTTCTGGTATGAGTTCTGCCAATGAAACTTCAACTAAAGTGCAGCTGTCTCCGCTTCCACAAAGAAGGGATGGCGCACCAAGTCGTCCAAGGGCTCCTCCTTCTAATTACAACCAACAGCATAGATTACAGCCACAAGATGTGAGTATTGAAGTTAGAACTACGTTAGCCTATTTTTTTTCTTTAAGGTATACTGGTATCTTTTGGTATACTGCGGTACAGACTAGGCTCAGAGTTGAGAGCGTCCCTTCAAACTGAGGGAAAGCCTCCTGCCAAATGTCATTAGAATCCCATCAGGGACGCCTAATCACTGACATACCATTCCTATCTGACCTGAGAGGATGTGAGCCTAGACTGTGTATAGTATTATAGAGGGAATGGAACGAGGTGCTATAGTAATTGAATATTTAAAGTCGTGGCACAATACGATTGGACATGCAATCTATATATTTATTCATTTTTTACTAAACTTTACACTTCACCTCTCATGCATTCCATCTCTTATCCCAAACTAAATACTTCCTCTATCATATAGTGTTGTAGAGTGTGTTATCATACATCAACCGGCTAAACAGAGGAGCAATCTACAGCTGTTAACATATCCGAAAAGGTTCTTTCATGAAATGAAAATTATTAATTCCACTCAGTTGATTTTAATTGGTATATTTAAGCCCTTATATCCAATATTTCCACTCATATGTTTATAGTAAATTAATGATTCTTTCTTATTCTTCCAGCCCCGTGTTCCCCCCTCTCATCCCCCAGTTGTTAAGGAGCCTCGACAGAGTCGCAGCTTCCGATCGAGTATTGGTCGGGTGGCCGGTGAGGCCTATAAGAATCTAATAGACGCATATGTGGGGCTGAAGAACGTAACTGATAAGTTGGCGGATAAAAGAGCTCAGATGGCTCTGGAAGAGCATCACCCTGCTGCTAGCCGGAGGTCTTCCACAGTTACTTTTGAGAACCCAGCGTATCAATCCAATGTGTTGCCAAGTCCTGGCGCTGCCCCTGTGTACTCTGTCCCCGTTGTATACCAGCAAGGTGCCGTTCCTCCAGGGCAGGTCATCGGCATGGCGTCCCCCGCAGGCTATGTCCATCAGGAGTATATGAGGGCTGCGTCTCCCGTCCAGTTCATCCAGATACCTGCTGGAGCAGCACCAGCGGGCTTTCCACCAAACAGTGGGGTTACTATAGACACTGTTCCTCTCCAATCGGTTGCACAGTTTGCTGCTGCCACCACTGCCACCACTGCCACCACCACCACACCAGCCCCTGAATCCTCCAGTGCCTCTTCTAACGAAGTTTTGCTATCGACACCGTCTCTTCAGAGTGTCTCCCCATCTCCATCACCTTCCCCACCCCCGCCCCCAACAACTGCTCCCACAACTCCTGCTCCTTCTACGCCTTCCCCTCCTCCTCCTACCCCTTCCCCTCCTCCTCCTCCTCCTCCACCTGCTCCTGTATCAGGGGTCACCACCGCTGCCCCTCAAGAAATAACAGCTGAAGTTGTAGAGGGAGAAGGCTCTGTATAATAAATTTATAACGTTAATTAGTTATTCACGACTGAGACTTTCAACAACACTCTTTTAATGGCAAATATATCTCTATTGGGTGTCAGGAGAATAACTACCCAGCTTTTTACCGGGTAGCTATTCGCCTAGAACAATCCATATACAGATGGATAGTGTATATTATATATACAATGCCAGCTTCAACTTTTCATGAGGAAGTATCTTATCATACAGTTATATCCCTCCAATTAATCAATGATAAGCTATTTTAGATTTTGGATTATGTATCAATCGGTTGACTCAAGACCAGTTACGTGATAGAAAACCCTTGGTCAGAACACAACCACAAGGACGGCCGCTAGACATTAAACGTATACAGGACAGTTCGACGAATAAGAAACTCCCAGTCCAATTGACATAAAACTTTCAGGGATTGTTCCTTACTAAAGAAGAGCCAAATAAGTGGGAAAAAAAGACATGTTACTCCGTCCGATTTTTTTTGGTAGAGTCACTTGAAAAAAACGGTGGTTTACTAAGGGAACTTATGAGAAAATGCGTTTTTTTCACGTTTTATGGAATAATCAAAAAATGTCCAGTCCAAATTAGTTTAGGTTTGCTACAATTTTATTTAAGGTCGTATTCCACAAATTAAAAACCAATCATATCTTATCCCGATCAAAAAAAAGTTAGAGACCTCTAAAATTGACCATGTAGTCCACCTTTCGTGGCTGGTCTGGCTAATGCCATTCATTTCACATTAATATTTGTCATTGCACAGCCTTTTAACTCATATATATGGAGTGTCATCATCAGCCAAAGGGGTTTTTGCATCAATATAATTGTAATTATACTTCCCACAGTGAAAACTGTTAATTTGTCATGGCAATTAACAAGATCCTGTGCGAAAATGAAGGAAATACATTTTGATTCAGACAATAGACACTAGTGGGGCCATCACTAAAAGATTTATATGGGAATGACCTGGCTATTATTGTTCAACTAGGAGCCGCATAGGGCCGTTTTCTCGGACGCACCTGTATACCTTTAAAGGGCCCAGAGGGCCCTCGGTCCTATTCGCACAACCACAGACACTATACGCAATACATGTATTTCTAGTCAAAACATCTAGTCGTCATGGCACCCTTTCAACGGCTCACATAACTAATTTAATGTATTAGGTCTGCGATTCACTGGGAGAAAAGGGCAGATTATTATCCGGTGCCTCCTAGATAGTTATCAGTTGATACTGGTACGTTGAACTCTGGATTTGTATAAATTCTGTAATTGTACAGGCCCCGTGGTCTTCGGATTCTGTATGCAGATAGAAAATGCACATGCAACACCTGTATTATAAGGAAATATATTTATCTATATCCAAGTATCTCCCTACGCAATGCGATAGAGTCATTTTGTTATAGATATTGTCCGCAAATCGTCCAATCACCTATCACGACAAAGTATAGTTGAATGTAGAGCAATTCTAATACCGAGCGAACGTGATCATATACGTGGTCACCATTGTAATCAATATTCATCAAAGTTGGGAATTCACATGCGCCAATAATTTCATTTTTTTCTCTCTCGATTGTTGACACGTTGATATAAGATAAATAAAAACTGCCAATATGACAGATTTCACCCGTTCTTGAATTGCAAAAAGATAAATAAATGAATGTGTCTACAACGAGTACCATTGACTGTTTTGAAAGGAAATAAAATAAAAACGAAAATGGTTTTAGAACGATTGAGTTAAGGCTGTGTCACTGTTCACCAAGTTGGACCACTAGTTGGACCAACGGAATGGTAATGATAGATATATACGAAACCTATATAGAAGAGGCCTATATGTATGCAAGATTAGACTACTGATATATCTAATGTAATATTTATGCAAAAGGATAATTTACCTCTTTTTTACTGGTAACTGCTACTGCGATCTATCCTTTCTGTCAATAGGTAAGGAATCCTAGACCACCATCTCATATGTATGCATCCATTCCAATTATTACTTCACTTCCCTCAAATGCTTAAAAGTAACCCAATCTAAGTATTTCTCTTCTGATTTCTCTTCCGGATCAACTAACATTACTGCTGCAGACGATACCTGTTACACCACGAACATAACCTAGCGTCTCGAGCCGTTTCGGAAAGATTGATTACTGGGATCAGGTGGCCATGCCAAGAAGAATATCTTTCTTTGTTGAACTAAGAAAGAGTGTCAAACCGGTAAGACAGACACCAACGTTCAAGGTTCTTGTTGACATTAAAGTTCAAGGTCCTTGTTGACATTTCCTGGCTATAGAGTATATTCCTGTATCATATTGATAAATAACACAAACACATGGATCTTGGTAGAAAATATATTTATTAATGGCATGCATTGATCAATGGTCGTTCGTGGAATTCTGTCTCCTGAAAAAAGGTAGCTCATGTGAATATAATACATTACAAACCATACTCGTTCCTCATCAAGAGGTTATTCTGGTGGGTTATACAGGTTTGTCGCATATATAATTTTACGATTTCATCACCTGAAAGTTGCAACACAAATGTCTCAAGAAAACTGGTTAAGATAAAGTGTAAGTTTTGCTTTTGTTTTTCCCATTACACCACTATACATAAGCTCCGCATATTTACAAAACATGGATATTTGTGTCTCGAATGTGTTTTCATTTGCTTAGACCATGTAATAGTAGGCTTAATACTAAACTGAATGCAGTAAATATTAACCGTCGCAGTCGTCTTTTCAGATTTTAATTTCATGCATGATAATATAACAAAACTGTTAATTGCAGATAACAGGCTCTTTTTTAACAACATTTTAGGTTCCTGTGTCGGGAAATAAACAAAATCTAGTTGATTAGGCTTGAATTGAACTGTCATTAAAATATACATTGTTTAGAATTTCCCGATTAATTATTAAGATTCTTATCTACTGTAAGCCAACATTGAACATTTCTTCCATTTGGGATGAGTATTGAACATTTGGTGCATGTTTATGAAGATATATAATGAAGATGCGACCATAGATCTAACGTTCCGGGAAAATACAATTTCTAGATTGATTTTAATCTTGGAGTTTATAACATCAACCTCACTGGCAACGGAACTGGTAAGAATCTTTTGGAACTTGCAATAAATGCTGATTTAAGATCAATATTCTCTGTAACCTAATGTTATCTATATACAATTAATCCTAACTGTTCAAAGCCTATACAGTGTCAATAGGGATAGGTGTTCATAGTTCGAAAGATATACTCGTCAGATATAAAAAAAGAGATTCACCGTTATTCTGGTGTTGGGTATGATCACAAGTTGGGACGAATTTTTACTTTAACTCAACAAATTTAAGGACAAACTAATGAAAACAAACATGGGGATAATTTAAGTATGCGTGGACCGCTTGAATGATAACTCATATAGATGTACATTACTAAGGTCAATACTTGTTTATAACATCATTATGTCACACGGCAGATCAGTAAATATGGGATAAGAAAGGCACAGTCTGATTGGATGGAAACAGTTGAATCGTTGGTTTTGATTGGACGCCGATCACATCGACGGTCGACTCAGTTAAGTGGCGAAGATAAGGTAGGAAAGCATTTTGGATGCAAATTGACTACCAAAATAACCACAACAAACTAACACATATCCCACCATAAAGGGTGGAGCAGCAGAGGCCCAAAAGATGCTCTATTTCTAGAATGATCATGGGGCATATCAAAACGAAGCTCAGAACCTCAGCAGCAGTTGTTTTGGCACACTGTCAATAACTGCAGGTACTTTGGGAACCATGCGTTTGCTACTACCAAAGACCACACATCTGCTGATTCATTACTAGAAATGTGCAAAAGATACATCTGCGTTATCATAGTTACATCAATTTGTTTTTCTTGAAGATAACTGTCATATCCCTTTGATAGAAAGAGAACGTTTTAATGATTTGTATAATAACCACACAATAATACCATAGAAACAATTATTTTGGTGTTTTAAAATTTTCCCAATATAAATATTGAACAAAGTGTTCTCAGATCCACCTAAAACTTGAATAGGGAATTCATCGGTGGTAAAAATGAATGGCTGGAATGCCCTTGTTGCCTTGGTAGCAAGAATATTTCAATTGTTACCATGCTAAATCATCCGATTTTATGGTCTGATCTTTTGGTCTTCATATGCCATATTGCCAGTGTCATACATGACACTATGCTTGGTACTCACTAAAGGCGCACACATTCTTTGGTATTGCTTAGAAACAATATTCCGTTTGTTGACACCCTAGCAACGAACCTGACATATGTCACAATGTTGGTGTTCTGTACCTCAGATATTGCCATAATTATCCTAGATATGATTACATGAAGTTGTAAAAAGTTTCAAAAGATTTCATGACTTTGGCCCAATTTAGGTTCAAACTTTTAATACTTAATTGTAATGCTAGCATGCAGTAGTCTTTCAGCAGACGTATATGCCATGTAGCTCACCACTACCACCTTAAACATGTAACATCATCTTTATCATTCACCATAATGCCATCCGAATAGAAGCTTTAATTATAATTACGCATGTTGTCTAAACTTTATATTTCAATGTCACTATGTACTTTATTATCCGATGTTCCAACTGCCACTGTCAATTTTATTAATGTTTTTCAGGACATGACAATATCGTTTTAAATGATAATTTTCCTGAATACAAATACTTGTACAAAAGGAAGAGTATGGGCCCCATAGATTTCATAGAATTACAGACTTGCTACAAGTAAACATTAAATGGAAAACCCCATTTAAAGACCATGGATTTCTAAATAGTGATGATAATAATAGGAACAGCTAGAACTAGGGTAAATGTATGTATAAACATGGGGGAACTTGATGTCATGATTGTAGACTTAATGTCATGGTTAATTCATAATGGCAGGAAGAGGTTCATTTCTTCCATACGTCAATATCTACAATCCGCCTCGTCATCTAAGTGTTTTTTAAAAGCAGACCTATATTCACATATCCAACGAGATATTAGCAAGAGATATATGATTCCGCAGGTCTAATATAAAGGGATGTCTAGATATATGTCTAGCAAATATTCAAACAATAACGTGTCGATATCAATTGCCTATACATTTAATGTGTGTCAATATCATTCAACCAAGGGACACATTTCACACAAGACAAATTTTCAGAATGAATGTTGTTTTGATTCTATTCTACTTATTCATGGTCATACTTACATCCTGTCGCTGCTTTCTTTGAAGCTTTGTTCCAGCAACCGTGTACAATAACAATAAAGAACATATAGGAGCCAAACAAGTCCATCAAAATATCCAAATGTTATGAACACCACTGGCACATACTAGTACCCTCCTTTGCAGGTTAGCAAATATCAATTGACAACCAACAAATATCGAGAGGTCTTAAACATTAAGTACATGTATATCGTTATCACAAAATATTCTCAGGAATGTTTCAAGATCACGTAGCTTTGGGTTTGTAGATACAAAAGTAAAGATTCATTTTACATAAAGCTGTCAACATCGAAGCATTCCCAAATTCTACCCTTGGACATGTTTTACGATTCACTTGTCTGGTTCAGATTACAAAACATTTATAAAGTCATACACTAGTGGGATTATCACCAGTTATATATTGTTCGGTACAAAATAACCGCTTCCAAAACTAAAAGAAAAATACATGCAATGCTTTAACTACTTAAATTCTAAATACACTGTTTTATGGCCTCTTCATCTATAGACATATGATAACTATCATATTATAAAGCCAGTCAAATGCAAGAAGAAAGGGCATCTGGTCCCTTGTAACAATCAACAGAATGTAATACCAAATCACGTAGGAATGTGTAAACGATTATAACAAACACACATCCTCAGAGATATAAATGTAGGGTTGTAAGGTAGAGGAAAACTATTGCATGATACTGCAGGACTGTGATAGAATACTGCAGGTTTCTGAAGAGGCTCATAGTCTATCGCTGCTTTTAGGATAACCGATCTCTGCATATTCAGCGTTTGGCAGCTTTTCCTTCTCCTTCACTGGGTCCGCAACGTCGTATACGGGGTTAACAAAGGAGGCATTTCCTCCGTCAGTTGGGTCATAATGAACAGCTGGACTCTGTAAAAGAAGGTAAAATGAACATGAATACGATTCTGGTTTTCAGGAAAACGGTTTTCTCTCAACGGAGCATGGTCTCAATACTTTAATTTAAATGGATCTTTATTGGGGTTTTCTCCGTTTGATAATATACAAATGGAAATGTTTAAAAAGAGTATACAATTACGATGTTGCCTTTCGTGCATTGCCAGTGTCAGATGAATAGAAATGGATAATTTCCTGTTTTTTTAATATCATGATGTGACAATTCTGAGAGGCAATATTTAACATATTTTTTTATACAGCACAGAGGCAATAAAATCATTCTGCCTTACACTTATCACGTCATATCCTATGTAAAGTTTTCTTTCTTATCTGTTGCTGTATCACCCAGTACTGCATAATCTGGATCTCCGCCATTAGAGATAGGTTGGTGTGTGACGTCATATATAGGGTTACTGATACCATTTGTGGTAGTGTCGTAGCGTACTGACATAGGGTCCTGTGAAAGGTACACATAAGTAGGCAAGCGTTTAAGTTCATTGATTAGTACTGCCACATATAAGCGATGGAAGACTCAATGAGTCATAATCTTTTATAAAGGATTAATTACCAAAATTGGGGGGCTGCTGGTACACTGTTTGGTGCATAATCCCGACGTGAAACTTGGGGATTATGCACAAACAGGGCAACAAATAGAAGGTATTAATCCTTTTAGTCCCTGCCTAAGGTGGTTATAGCCCCAGGACCGTTCAAGACAGTCGCTAAAATAAAAATAGAAATTTTCTTGACATGTGGAGAACCTGGTATTAAGTTAGTATATATATCCACTTTGGAATACAAGTTAACAGATGGCCCAAACCAAAGAAATTGTTTCTAAGCATTAATTTGTGTGTGTATAGGACGTAATGACTCACGGACACCATTTCTAAAGTAGAACCCGTCTACAAGATTAAGGATATATTTAGAATATTAGTTTGATCAAATTTTCACCAACAAGTTATTAAAACAAACTTCTGTGAAGCACAATTATTTTAATGTAATTAATAAGCTGATGTCATTTGCTATGAAGAATCTTGAAGTATTCCATGTATGGTTATGATACTCTGGCGAAATGTGTATACATAGTATTCACTGACGTCATGGCGCTGGCCGTGGCTCGCCATATTCTGTGTCAACCCTTGTGAACCTTAGCTGGACAAATGTGCTCCAAAAATGCTGTTTTCCGGCCGTTTTTACCTCTACAAGTTTTAGCGAATGTAATATAAAGTATGCTGATAGGTTAGTCAGTCTTTAGTGTGTCATGATGGGGAAATAAGTATTTATAATCATCAGCTTTTAACCCTTGAAACGGGAAAGCCTGTCGTTATAGTACCTCCCGCTCTCTGTGAAGACACACAATATGGCTGCCAGTGAAGTTAGCCACTGACTGGGGTGACGTCATGTGAATACTATGTATACCTAATGATATGAGATACTTATGAATATATTTATATACACGTCTGATTATGCTTGCCTTAATAGCATAGAAACCCAGAGATGGAATCATCTCTGTCATAGATAGTGATATAATGTTGATTGTATGCCTTGTTTCTTATTTATTTTTGTTACTGATTTTATTTTAACTGGGGTGCACAGATTATTTTTCATCCAATTTCAGTTTTCTCGTTTCTTTCTTTTTCTAAACTTATTATAAAAACAAAATTAGAGAACCTGTGTACGATCTTAATTTATTGTTGCTACCTGTTTAGATGTATAGTACATGACACATGAACAAAATATCATGACGATTTGTACTTAAAGTTTAAAGAAACTGATGTAATAACAATATCAATTTATGCTTATGGTTGGTGTTACCCTGAATATCGGTGAATACCCAGTTATATTGCCAATAATTTTAAGTGAACAGAAAAAAAGAACAAACATAATTTATATTGATATATCATATTTTTAGAAAGAAATAACAGAATGGTGTATGCAGAATTGAAAAAATTCGGTTAGAGCTATTTCTTCAAAAGAAATAGGTCAAGAGAAGGAGGAGGAGTGTGCTTTAGGGCAAACTAAATTAGATTATGAAGCAGTGAGTTCAATGTGTATATATCGACAATTCTTACCTCGTATTGACCATTGGGTGAATTCCCATTCTCTAAAGTTCCTGGCGCCCCTGGACGGAAAACTCCATGGGCAGACTTTTTATTACCTATTTTACCCCTAGGGAAGAAAAAGCAAACACATTTGCAAGCCTGATGGTAGCTAAATGCTATTTTAAAAAAATAACTTCAGGAATTGACTATCAGGCTGGGTCATCAGTCTTTGGATCCCTATTTTCAACATGTGAGCATTGCATTGGTATTGGATTGGCCTTTTGACATATAATTATATTACTCTTGATGAATGTACATATACTATGCGCTGCTTCAAATTCATAGGGAGTATATATACAGTGAATTGATTGGCATTACGTCAGTATAGTATTAATGTCGACGATATAACGCATGTTGTTTTAATTAAAGTGATTCGAAAACTTCTATAAAGTTTTATAATTAAGAAATAGACTACTTACTTTCTATAGAGGAGGACGAGGACTATAGCAGTGACGATTAATAATATCAAAATGATGACAACTATTGGTACAACAACCCCAACGATTTTTCCTGAAAAGGGAAAGAAACATTGTATTATTAGCATGTTTAGTGATTATTGATGTAAGTTTGAATAAAGTTAGAAACTATGATGGTTTCAATACGATACTATATAATGCAATGCAATACGATAATTATAATCAGCCTGTAGTTATGGATACCTCATGCAACGGGCCCAATTAGGCCTGAACAGCTTATGAGCAGCCACCTCACGACCTATTCATGGAATAAGCTGTGGCAGGGTAATTAATTGAGAAGTTTATTCAAGAGGTTGTTCAAGGTAGGTGAAGGACAAAACTAAACTATATCATTGTTTTGAAATAGCATGAGATTGTATGAGAACTATCCATTGGGTTTTTTGGTTCTCTATAAACAATCAAATACGCATTCTTGTTGAGAACTATTATAACAATAATTAAATGTAGGCCTAGCCTCGTCCAGCTGATCATTTCATACCTCCATCGGACCTTCGGGATTTATCGCCAATAACGTTTGGTTCTTTGGTGGTGGTGCTCGTCGCCTTCGTCGATCCTGTAGATGACGGTCTTGGTCTTGGTTTTCTAGTTGTTGTGGAGGCTGGGGTTGTGGGTGTAGTTATTGCTATATTGCACGTAGAACCTCTAAAGCCTACAATGCAAAGGGATGGGATATAACACAATATGTATAGGTCTATAGCCAAGTTGTTGTTTAGGGTTTGACCTATTTACCCTGACGAACTGCACATGTTTGTAGGGTCATGGCTGAGAACTTTTGGTAAGGGAGGCAGTGCGTTCATGTTGGACGTTTCTTGTGACTTGGGTTAGTATCATGTGTGGAGCTATAGGAGGCTGTAAAGGAAACTATGCAGTTATTGTGGAAAATGCCGGATATATGGTTGGAGATTAAGTATCCAGCATGTTCCACAGTAATAATCATATATGTTCATGAAAGTTTGATTTACTCTTATGTCCATGTACCGTTTGTACAGAAATAATGTGTCAAAACTAAAAGGTGAACAAAACTTACCTCACCTCATACGATCAATACGATTAGGCTACTGATAAATGGCAACCCAAAGGAGAAAGATTCAGGTATCTAAGAATCGTCAATGAAAGTTTTTTCACACTTTATTCAGCTGTATTTATAATTATGGGCCGAGCATTTAAGTAGGTAAGATATAGAATCTTACCTTGTTTGCAGATGCATCTGCTTTCGTATGAAGTTGGTTCCACGTAACATGTGCCACCATTGTTACAAGTACATACTCCTGCTTCTTTTAATTCAGTCTGAGATTCTGAAACATAAGTCCCATGGAATATTTGAAACATTTTTAAACCTGCACACGGCCAAAAGAGTATGTGGTGCCTGGTGGTGTGATATATATTTTTCTATTTAGAAAGTAATTCTGTTGGCACAAAGACTTCTCAAGTCTAACGGTTATGTAAATGTAAACCTAATGCTATCTCGTCTTAGACAGATATAATTGATAAATGAGAATAAGTGAAGGTATGGGTGTGATAGATGTAGGGTTTCCAACTTATGTAGAAAGGGCAATCAAATTGCCCCATGTGGTTCACTCCTGAGAGCTCATTGGAGGAAGGTGACCTACTGGAGTAAAGAGTAAATAACCAACATAAGGCTACCTACTTCTGAAATAAGATTTGTGCTTTGTCAGCGATCATCCTATGTACGTTATATTGTTTAATGGAATTTTGATATATCTTGAGCAATAAGAAAGCAATTATCTACCTGTGTTACATTGGGTCGAGCTTCCTGATTGGAATTTATCACCATCTGGACACAGACATTTCCCTCCAGTTTTAGTAAGAACACACATAGGATAACAAGACATCTGATCACATGGATTTTGAGCTGAAAGATGATTAAGATAATCATTAATTACAACAATTGAATTTTCAAATTATACAAAATCTGAGGCATAGTTAGTCCGGATCCTCACAGAACAGTTGGCAAAGTCCGTACCTAATTGTTCATTCCCAGTAAAATGATATATAGAATAAACATATTAGTCAGATAGAGAAGAAGAGGACAGGAAGAAAAAACAAATCAGTCGAATTTCATTTACTTTGCTGTTGTTCTTGCCCGTTGTATATGACAATTTAATATCAACAGAAAGGTAATAGATATTCCAAGCAAAGAACACAAGGAAAATGGAATACTTTATCCATAACACAATTTATTTAAAACTGAATTAATGTAATATTATGTGGCCTTTGGTGGAAAAGTAATCTGTGACAAAAACCAAGACTCAGAAATAGTGTAATACCTTTGGGCTGCTTCAAGACTTGCATAACAACTACATCTTGAGGATGGAATAGGTTTTTCTTAACTGAAGTATGGACATCAACGCCCCTTCCAAATTTGTCCAGTACAGAGAGCGTGCCGTTCTCTTGTGATATCCAGTAGAGGTATGTCTCAAATACATCCATGGCGAATGGGTGATGCACACCTGAAATTCAAACGTAGGGAATACTAAGTATGTATAGAAATTAGTTATTATCGTTGGCACTACTAGGCCCGGGTCACTCTGAGGCGAGGCCTGTTGGCAGTAAACATCAAAGCCTGAATCATAGCGGGCAACGGTTAACCCTCTGGGGTGCCGCTGCCTACAGGACTCATACAGAGTGTAGTCACTATTATTCACCGTAATTTTATTGTGAAAGAATCAATCACTATAACGTGACAGTGAGTCTCTAACCTTACTTTAATTTCTCACTACAATTTTAGAGTGATATACAGACGTCGCTGTAAAATTCTAGTGAGGTTGGAGACTCACTCTAATTCTGTAGGGTACATAGTCACTGTAATTTTAGTGTCATTTTTCACAGTGTAGTGCTAGTGGACATCTGAGTCTGGGATGTACCACTGTAGGATACAGAGAATCAGATGCCAGGAAAATGTTTCCCATTTCTTCTCGATCAGACATAGGTTGTGACACTTGGCCTATTGCCCCTTGTTCACTTTCTGTTCATAGAATTCTGTGGGCTTCATCAAATTCCTTTTGCATTTTGAAATTAGACTAGCTATGAGTGTAACATAATCCGTGCCCTGCTGATTTGAATGGCTAAACACATCTAGAGAGTAGCAATAATTACTCTTGCCTTTGGCAAAGACTGTCACTCTATTGGATCCATCAAGGTTGGCTGACTCTATGGCGTTCTTCTTGTAGTCAGACCAGAATATACGAGAGCCCATATTGTGGTCGATTGCAATGGCTGTTGGCTCTATGAGGTCACTTGAAACTAGTGTTTTGATATCGGATCCATCCATCTGGGCTGACTCTATCTTCTTATTCACAACATCTACCCAAACCATCGTCCTAAAAGTAATAATTATATCAAATACAAGATAATATAATCTCCAATGTGTCGATCATTAAAAAAGGAAATGTTTATCAACTTGAGATCTATAAGACCTAGAATGCTTTATGTTCATTACAAAAATTGTTCAACATGTTTTTCCGATCTAGGTATGTACAAGGAGGTATCAAACAAGTATATTCTTCGTTTAATCCTGGTTAAACCTGGTTTGTTGTTGGATTCCTGTGAAGTAGACTTGCAATAATGTTTTTATTTGTATTCTGACTTGATGTAACAGTGTCTAAAGTTTCGGCCCACTTTGGACCTTCTCCAAGGCTTTCATTTCAGACTAATAAATAAATTGCACAATCAACCTACCCATTAAGTGGAGCAAGAGCGATTCTGAAAGGACGCCTAATAGAGGGTTGGATGATTGTGGTGGCATAGCGTCCATCGGCCTTCGCAACTACTATCTTTCCTTGAGCGGAGTCAGTGACATAGATGTTTCTGGATAAATAAGGTCATAATGAAAGGTGACAATCAAATGATTTTGCACTACCAGAAAGGCAAAGGGAGTGCTGCATATTTCTGAGATGTTATCCGGAACAGCTCCTACTTTAGTTTAATTGCCTTTCCAAAAGTTAAATTAAAAGAAAATAGGTGTGTTTCCAGTTTAAAAAAGCTGAAAACTAGGTAAGGAGTGTGTGTGTAGGGGGGATTTTATTGTTATTACCTGCTGATTCGTAAGATGTCCTTGCTTCTTAATCCATGATGTACATGTATGTGTACATTCATTATACTAGTTAGCACCTTGTGCTTAGTGTGTTTGCGTACAGACTATAAAAAAGCGTTACTCCAGGCTAGTCTAGTCTAAGAATCTGATTTGAGGGTACTGGTACGTTTCCATCAACCGTATTCCTCATATCCACTGCAAATGATACTGGCATGCTACCCAAGGCAACAACACATATCAACTGACAAGACATTAATCCGGGTTTAGCAAATTGTAAACAATTGACCCATTGCATCGTCTGATTTGATTAAATCCTTGTTGGGAGTCTGTTCTAGAATATAGTGTCATTGGTGAGTGTTTTCCGAGCATAGATAGATAGACATGAACGACAACATGTAAATCAATCAGTGCCAGAAAAGAGGATTTTCTAACAATACAAGTTCTTTCAGTTTAATACAGATAAGATAGATGGAGTTTCAACACTCATCAATACCGGCTGTGATTTATACTACTTAGTGCAGGAGTAAAATTATAAGCTTACTTTGCTATCCAATCGAAAGCAATTCCTTCAGGCAGAATATCATAGCTGTTGAACTGGAGCAACTGGGGTATGGCCATGTCTCCGCCTTCTCTAGGGACAAATGACCTGATGACGGTTTTCCTGATAGGATCTGTCCAGTACACGACATTGCTGAATGCATCCACATCCATGGCTCTGGTAAAACAAGAAATGCATTTGGACTAAATTAAGTCTGTGTTTTTCATTACCTATACGCTTCAAAACCAGTGCAAGGTAGGAGATGAATGGAAACCAGGGAGACAAAAGAGGATAAAAGGGAGTCGAAGAAAGCGAACTTGGAATAGGGATAGATAGGGAGGAAAAAACCCACTGGCCTTAAAGCATGTCCTAATTATCTATTTGGACAAGATAATCCTATAAAATGTACTCATTGTTTGACCTAAAGGACTGAAGTCATCAATATTTTGCTGCTGCCATATGTTCTTTTCATTCTTTATTCATCCAGGTGGTTACATAAGAGTTTGGCATTTGCCACAACTGCTTAATCGAGGATAAGGTAAAATAATGTAAGGTGTAATAATAATTTTTAAAAAAATGCTTGGTTTTCACCTTGATCCTGGCTTGTTGACATTGTTGACATTGTTGACATTGTTACATTCATTCGATGTTTTTAGATTTAACTATAAGGAAGGTGTTGATGGAATGAGATGAGATGAGGTATTACAAAGATGAATATAGTATGTTGTGATTAATGATTAATTATACTTTGTACACAGTATTCATAGAGTAACAGCGCATTGTACACACATATTTTTGTTAAAGGCAATTGACTAATTAGTCCGATATATATGTTCATGTTAAACATACGATTTTTAACATTCAATAGCATTCTTGCCAATGTTAGGGTGGAGATTATTCCAGAGTCCAGCCCCATGATAGCTAGGTGAAGGACTCTCTGAATAATTCGTATTTTGGCAATTCTTGTTTTATTAGGTTACTACTCCATTAAATCTTCTTGTATTGATTATCATTATGGTGTACATCGTGATGTATTAATTTTAACACACTGTACAAAGTACAAAGTTTTTATTTGTTCATGGGCTCTTGCAGTTGGATAGAGAGTCATGTTAGGCCAGAAGTCCACTTTAGTGCCCTATTTTGGATAGTGTGTATTTTGTCAAGGTTATTCCTTTTGAGTGATAAATGACAGAAATTGATCTAATCAAAATAACATAATACCATTGATTTTATCAAGAGTAATGCACAGCTCTTTGTGAGGATGCCTCTTATAATCTGTATAGTCCTTAATCCTGCCCTGCCGAGGTTTGTCCAATTAAATCATTCAAGCTGCTTTCAAATTTGAGATATTCTTGTAACGTAAGACCTATTTAATTTGCTGATGATTTGACAGTTTCATTGGTATATCTGTTATGCCCTTTAATTTGTACTTTATTACCTATGAACATTGCTTTAGTTTTTTTGTAAATGTATGCCAAGTTTATTGTAATTACTCCACTTGACAATTTTCTTACAATCCTTGGTTTAAGAGTCTATAATTTTGGCATAACTGTTTTCTATATTCAATAAAACTATATCATCTACATAGTTTCATACTACCCTCTTGTACTAGGTTTTTGATATCATTTTTGATAAACATCAAAGTACCAAACATTGACCCCTGTGGAACTCTGGTTACTACTAATTCTTTTTTGTATCTTCACCTGTTGGCTTCTGCCATGCAGGTAGCTTCTAAGCAATTCAATGGTATTATCACTAATATTATATTATACTTTTAATTTGTTGAATAATGGGGTTTGTGGCACATAGTCAAAAACCTTATGATAATCACAAAATGTACATGCTATGAATTTTTTTCATATTATTATCCAGAATTCCTAATTTAATATAAATGTGGACTTTACGATGCCCTGCACTTGTTATCATATAATGCCACAATTATGGTCATAGAACTTTCAGATGGGTAGAATCAAATATCAGATAAAAAAGTGAAAAATCTTTAGATTGATATTAAATGTGTGTTATAGATTAATGATAATCGCCCAGTTTGTCATTTTAGAAAATAGAAGATGTTATCAATAATAGTAAGTTTGGCAGCAAAAGTCAAAGATCAATAGATATTCCTTACCTTATCAAAGTGGCCGAGGTAGTGACGTCAGTGTATTTTCCTGATTTTCTTTCATACTGTCTGATTTCATTCTGCAGTGCGATGAGGACGGTTGTAGGAGCTCCTATCAAACACACATAGATATAAGAACAATCTTAACTCGGCAACAAAGGAATACAAGTGCATGCATACTGGGCAAAGGAGACCATTGACTGCATTGAACAAATATTATTTATGGCTTAAAAGTCGCTGGTACTTATATTATATAGCTTGGTTGGTGAGAAACAGAGATCTGTTCAGGCCATACATATATACCGGTAATACAACTACGATTCGGTATATTTCTCTACCAATGGATATGCATATAATATACAGATTTTTATTTCCGAAGATGCATTTCTTCTGTCAGCTGACAGTTCTTCTAGAAAGTCAGACAACAAAGGTAAAATACTGATATGATATGGATCAATAAAGATGCATCATAATATTGTGTCGATTTTTGACTTTACAATTCTCATTTTCAACAGTAATACTTACTTAAAATATCTTACTTAATGGCATTAAAATATATTACTTAATGGCATTAGAATATCTTACATAATGGCATTGTCTAAGGTATACAAGCATGGTGCCAGTTTGATAAAATTTTACTAACAAACGTGCAAGGTTAGGTTAATATAACCATCATTATAAATTCTTATCATTATACGTAATATTGTTGATTATAAATTTACTTTCGTCTGAACGTAACCATAGATAAAACTTACCCTCATTTGCTTCACATAAAACTACGCTTCCATGCAATAATCTTGCGAATCCTTCCTTACAGTCACAATAGAATGATCCATCCGAGTTTATACACGTCTGGTCGCAGTCATTACCCCACTCGGCGCATTCATCAAAATCTAGATATAAATATGAAACAAATTCAGGCAAAGATATGTATGGTTAATTATAGAAACAATGGAAACTTAAATAATATGAATTTCTTTCATACGATCAGTACATTAAGTAAATTGACAAAATATAATTATGTTCTGTGACTGCTAAGCAACATAAATGAATTTTGGAATTGTACGACCCACAAAAAAATTAATGCATTTCCACACAAAAACCCATGAATCGCTAAACTGCCGTATTGCAACATACATTAATTGTGCATCAAAATATACAAAAGCCTCAAATAATGAATGATCAATTCAAAAGAACACACATAGACATGCATCACTTACCAATACACATTTTCTTATCATCTGGAGATATCTGTCTTCCATTTGGACAAGAGCAATAATATTTCGACCCTAACGATGCTGTTGTACAATTGCCTTCACATCCACCATTGTCGGCGTCGGTACACGATCCCTGGCTCATCGGATCTAGGAAGGATTAAACAAACTAAGAAATAAAAATCAGAACTAGAAACTCTAGTAGAATCTTTTGTTCTTCTTATACTCCCTAAACTATTGTTTATTTGAAATGATTCCCAATCAATAGGTATCATTCAAAACGAAGCATGTTGGTAAGTTGAACTAAACCTATGATATCCCAAGAGGGCGATATTCCCTGTGGTTTGTATGGCTGTGTAGGGTTTTACATTATAACCATTTTGTGTCGTACCAATTGAGAATGTTCAATAAACTTAATCAATATGAAAGTTGAATTCCTACGGCAAGGTTTCTCGTCGCTGAAGTCACCACAGTCATTGATAGTATTGCAGACCTTTTCGTTTTCGATGCATTTGCCATTTTTGCATTTGTATTGTGAAGAGGGGCATGTTTTTACTATCGGTGGGCCTGCAATATGAATACAAAGTTTCATTAAAATAAATGTGTGTTTCTTTGTCTTCACAGTCACATATATATGAGAGTTATGTTATCGTACTCAGCATCTCAGTGTGAAATATGAATAAGGTTTCATTTCAACTATCCAGTAACTATCTTTTTCAACGTTCGAGTAATTAAAGTTGGTGTCTGACACGTTAAATAAAGGGGACACATGAATTGTGACAGCATAGAATAGATATACCAGACGTACATAGGGCATGGTCATTTTCATCGCTACCGTCCTTACAATCGTTGTTCCCATCACAGAGCTTGACCTGTGAGATGCAATATCCGATGTTACACCTGAACCGCGTGATTGGACAATCCATTGCTTTGCACATGTTGAGGTTCTCATCTGAGTTGTCTCCACAATCGTCTTCACCATCACACCTCCAGTCCAAATTAATACAAACAGTGTTATTACAAGTGAACTTATCCTCCAGGCAATATCGACCGCCTGGATACCGAGTGGGACAACCCATCTCATCCGAAGCATCATCAAGGCAGTGCTTCACCCCATCGCAATGTAAAGTAGGGTCATAGCAGTGCCCACTAAGGCATTGCATGAGGTCTTCGTGACAGGTGTTGTTATCTACAAAATAAAAATGTGATATACACATGATATATAGATTAAAAAGTATCGTCTAAATGTTGTAAGATATAGGATGTGTTACCCTGTCGTAGCTTGTGAATTTTGTCAAATGTTTATAGCAGAAATAAAAGCAATATACATGTATATATAAATTTATCTAAATTTAAGTTAAATGTATGAACGCGAGTTCTTGTCTCTAGAAATACGGTCACCTTGTGTCTGATACGCAATCCATTTTAACATTTTTAAAACATCAATGTTGAGTGCTAGCTAACCATTACCTTTTCTTTTGGAAGTTTGTATACGATATGAGGGTAAAACTATGGCAGAAACTAAACAATTATCAAAGCAGAGGATGTACACCTTTTCATAACAAATAATGTTGGTATCTAGACTTTAAACGTGAGAGTTCACTTAAGAATTAAAACACAAGTACTCACGGCAATTCAATTCATCACTACCATTCGGGCAGTCGTCATCGTGATCACATTTATAGCGCTCTCGTATACACTTGGGCTTGTCACCTTTGCATCTCCACTCGTTCTCTTCGCATTTTGGATAGTCTTCTGGTTCTGTTGTCAAAACCATGCAATTATTTACTTTGTCAGTGAGTGGTAAATACTTGCATCCCCATATTTAAAACATGAAACGGTATCAAGTATGTGGGGTACTGGGTTGTTTTGTACTTATATATTATATAAGTACATTACATGTCTATTAAAGAGTTAGTAACATTTCAAGACTATTAAACAGTAAGTAATAAACATCAAACTCCTACCACTAACACCTGGTTTGCTCTTTATGAAGCAGCAGAAAAGAAGGTAAAGGAATACAAATTCTCTGTTCTGTACAAATCCTTTAGGAAAGTAATAAAGTCAGGGAACGACCCCTTATTGTGGGATAGAGCTAGAGAACTTAGGAAAGCAGTCAAGGCCCTTTCTATAAGAATCAAGAGGGAAAGCCCACGTAAAAAAGTAATAAACAAATATCTAAAACATCTAGTGGCAAACGGTACTTCAGCATAATTCAAAGGCATAGGTCAAAATAAACGTACTGCATATCTCATCGGAGCCATCGCTGCAATCATCCTCAAAGTCACATTTCCATCTCAGTGGGATACATTGCTTATCACCGCACTGAAAATAAGTATACATTTATTACATAATTAGGTAAGTTGCCCAAGTAATATTATGATGTCTGATCCAGAGATATAAGCATATCCTCGAGGGCTTAGTTCAGTACTTTATATCATATCTAGGACTGATCAATATTCAATAAAAAAGACTTTGGTAAGTGAACCCCGGAAGGAGGTTGGATAATAAGCCGTAACGTCAGGGACAAAAATAAAATAATTATAATAAAAGCAATATGTAAAATTGAATGCTGAGTGTAGGCTATCGACCCTCCACTGCGTTGGCTATGCATACATATTCCAACAGCCCAAACGGTAGGTGTCGCTTATACTAATAGTTATTTTAGTCGCAGGTGTTTAAAAGAGTGTTAATGATTCATTGTCCCCAGAATGTATCTTTATCAGCATTGTTTCGTGTTCCTTTATATCCGCATTTCTATTGTTAATCATTTTCTAATTCCAATGCTATCCTTTCAAATCGTCCATACGATTACTTCAATAAACAAAGTCATATATTGAGAACACTCTTCCGATTTGTATACCTCAAATTCGCCATGATCACAAGTAGGACATTTGTCAGGGTCTTCATCACTATTATCACGACAATCATCGTCCCCGTCACAAAACATAAGTGTCGGAATACAGCGATAGTTGGTTGCACACTTTCTCCACCCGAATAGGCAATCTTTGTCTAAGGTAAAACAGCAACGGGATAAATATAGTAAAGAAGACTAAAAGTTTATAACTAATGATCGTGTCTTAAACAATTCGTTAATGCAGTACAAAACAGCCCGATTCACAGTGCAAAACAAATAAATAAATAAATAAATAAAGTTTATTTATTTATTTAATAAATAAATAAATAATAACAATTTAAAACCGAATAAAACGTAAGAATGTTGTATCAATAGGTTTGGCAAAATAGCTATACGTAGACACACACAAGACATTTAAACACATCAATTATTAATACTAGTAGTCGGAACCATAGAATCCAAACGCTACTTTGCTTCACTCATTTACAAAATACAGTGGAACCTCACATAAAGACCACATCATTATAGAGACCACCCCTCTATTAAGACCAGTCTTCCCAGACCCGAATTGTTCCCTCGTATAAGATTTAGAGCCCTCTATGAGACCAACATCATTCAGTCCCAAGGATGGTCTTAATAGAGATCGAGGTTCCATTGTATCAACACCATAATGTGATTCTCAAATCTTGTCCTTTCATTTAATTGTTCAGACTTGGAGTTCGGGATGCGCCGGAAGACCTGCTTTAATTATCAGATTTATACTACAATTTGTGTACTTAGAAATAAAAAATAAAGAATATAGTATATCATCATCGGATCATGATATGAAAAGATCAAATTTCGCCTAGGGATTGTACACCATGATTCAGTGTACTAGCAGTCCAGAAATATAAGTCATAATTCCTTTTATACTCTGCCTAAGGTAGTTAAAGCCCCTGTACCGTTCAATGTAGAGACCAATCTTAATCTACTCACGACATGCAGTGCCATTGGGCTCGTCACTTCTGTCCCCACAGTCATCATCGAAGTCACAATACCAAAGTTCGGGGATGCATTTACCATTGTTACATGCGAATTGATCTTCCGTGCAGTTTTGGGGGACTGCAAGGAATTACGAAATCCTCTTTAATGGTAACCAATAGCACATTATGGTATTTTATTCTCAGGAAATAATTACAACGATGAGATTTGTATTAATAAATATGCTTTGCTTTGTGCAGCAACATAAAAAACATGATAGCTCGTACTAGTCTATTCTCTCCACAAGGAACACGTACTAGAATATAATATACCATGATTTGAAAAAAGCATTTACGGCTTCAATGCTGTTTTATTAATGCACACATATCAACTCTCTACAAAATAGTTGCTAAATGGTAACCAATATCTCGTTCCATATGCTGGTGTAATCACAAAGATGGATAATGCTTATAAATGACCAACCTTCACATTTTGGTCCTTCGTCCTCTCCTTTGGGGCAATCCTCTTCTCCATCGCATTCCCATGACCCCGGTAAGCAACGACCAGTACTACATTGGATTTCGTCAGGAAGGCAAGTCTACCAGATTGAAATCCAATGACATGCATGAAACGCTGATGTAAATTATTTTAGGGTGACTTTCAATTGACAAAATGACTTTTATTAAACTAGGCACAAAAAGACAGAAGAGGTGATCAAATACAACATAGCTCTCTAGTAGCGCTTAGCGTCCAAAGCACTTTGATGAATATATTAACCAAACCAAACATCATTTGTATCAATATTAATATATACGTTTTCTCTAAATCATATTCATAGATGATTAATTTTACGAACCATATTTGCGCACATTGCAGGGTCTTCGTCAGAAGCATCACTGCAATCTTCCACTTCATCACACAAATCACGTGGATTTCTGACACAGTCAGAACCACTTTTACATTGGAAGTCCCCAGGGTCGCATGTACGTGGGGCTGCAACAATGATAAGTATGAAGCCCGTTAGGATCAATATCCCCTTGCATCAACACATCAACACAGATATTTGACAACAAGGAAGTAACACATCTAGTTAAGCAAGCTAGGTCTTCAAGTTAACGTGTTGACACCGTATTCCGTGATACAAGTTTTATGAGAAACAGATAAAATGTAAAAGAGTTTTTATTGGTATTGAATCGGCGATGACAGATTATACCATTAGATGTATTGGCTTAAGTATGGCAAAAATTGGTAAAAATATAGAAGTATTTGAAGAATCATGGGTGTAGGAATCGGAATATCTGCCATGGCTAGCCTTCTCCTATACTTCGTCTGCATTATGCTGATATTCCCTGCTATATGTATTTTTTTTTTTATAAAAATAAAATAAAAAATGGAATATACATACGGCAATTCTCTTCATCCTCGCCACCTTTGCAGTCCATACTGCCATCGCATACATGCCTTTTTGGTATACATTTGTCATCCCCGTTCTTGGTACAGGTGAACTCGGCCTTCGGATGACAATCAGCAATGCACGTCGTGGAATTAACTAGTTTGAAGCTGTCAGGGCACTGGCAGGTATACGATGGCTCGTATGAATTTGGTCCAGGGGCCAATAGACATAGGTGAGAACAGCCACCATTATTGGGTGCACATGGATTCTTTACTGCAGATTTTAAACAGACGTTTTCTCATTTAATATATGTATTACATGGTTGACATGCCATGGCTGACATGGGCTGGTACAACAAATTCATATAAGTATAGATCTTACAATATTTTGTATGAATTCACTCTTGAAAATTATATATCAGTCAGCAGTATTATAATGCATGCAAGTCAATCTAGGATAGTCATTACTATATTGCAATTGCATTCACATGGGAGTTATAACGGTAAACTATACAGCTAAAAAGAATTATATTTTTCTATTGAAGGGTAGCCTATCACTGACCGATAATTGGTATTGTATGAAATTAGTGAAAACATTTCTGAAATCATAATATTTCATTGATAGAATTCGGAATAAGAAAATAAAACAAAAAAACTGGGTTCTCAAGAAATGGATAAGTATTGTATGAAATGTATTGTGCGCTCGGCTCAACCTCTCCCTATGGAAAGACTTTATCCACAGAATTGTGCCTTTAACTCATCTCATTTCATTATTAACATTCATTAAATCGTACATGTGTTAATAGAGAGAAATATATATAACATACTGGAACATCAACACTATAGAAACATGTATATTGTAATGAATTAGACTCGTAACAGGGCACAACAAAAAGCAAATAATTGTTAAAAAGAAAATATCCAATGTCTTTACTTACTACTGGAATTTTGCCTCAGCGGATGCACAATATGAATATCATATGGCTGGTAGGTAGTATTAACTAACGTTCTATTATTTTGTCCAGTGAATCTGTTAGCTGCTTGTATCTTTTTGATATTCCAGTCTGTCCAGTAGATTGTGTTCTCCCAAATGTTAATTCCATAGACATGGGCTACACCACTGACAGGTGAGTATCTTCCTGAACCATCGAGATTCACCATCCTGCAAGTTCATGGTAATGTAGTGATGATACTCACTTGCTGTATTATTATTGATTGTTATGGTGAAAATCGGTCATTGCATGTATATAAGGTTAGAATAAACAAAATATCAAGAAGTTAATGTACTGAAATAGTAATTAATAAATGAATTAAATAATAGCTGGATCATTTTGGATCGATGTACACGTTTCCATTGTATAACATGATGATATCGGGTTAATCCCGAAACTGTTTGCAAATAAAAAGAAAAATCTTAATTTTGTTTATATAACATTGAAATTCATCTCTGGGTATAGATTACTTAATTATTAAGCAATCTATATCCGGAGCTGAACGTAAAAATGGCTGAGCGTAAAAATGATGTAAAAATGGCTCAACTTTTCTTCATTTTCTGGGATGGTGACTTTAGAGTGTTTATCTTATGGTCAGTCCTTATATATATCTTAAGACATTTTCACAGCTGTGAATGCATCTTTAAGTACTTAGGACATTAAGGATAATGCATCATAAGTTAAAATGTTGTTGTCAACACTGACTAGACTAATGGTTGTTACATGTTAATAGGAGATAGACTGAATGCCGTTCTGCTGTCAAATTTGGGGCAGTGGTGGGAGCTCATTCCAGTATTAAAGTGGGGTCTTTATATTGATGCAATATTTAGCATTGTGTTATATGTACAGTATTTTAACACCATAAGTTGTTTCAACTATTGGCACCAGGACTGGTGCTTGACATCCAGAGTTCTAAAGTGGATATAATTGTCATATATCTTAAAGATTATGAATAAAATCAATTGATCTATACTTACTCAATTTTATCCAGATGAGCATCGGCGAACCAGAGCGTGTTTGTGATATAATCTATGGTGAGAGCGTTTGGCCAGAATAGGCTGTGTTCTATAATTTTCGTCATGTTGCTTCCATCCATTCCCATCCTTGCAATAAATGCTCCCAGTTTCCAATCAGCCCAATATAGATATCTGTTCATTTCATAAAAGAGGATTATTTCGAAATTCATTGGTTTCTTATATATTTTTTTCTTTTGACGAGTCATATTCTATGAATTGGTAGATTTAAGGGTTTCCAACTCTTCTATCAATATTGTTTACATTTAAAATTATGCAGAAAAGAGACAATATTGTGGTGCTGAGTATGATAAGAAGCAATCAGTGTACTTTGAATTTGCATCCAGTTATTTTATATTGCAGTAGAGATTTACACTCACCCTAATAGGGGATAAATGACGATAGGTCTCGGTCTCATAGTTCGCGCGGAGTGTAAGGTCTTCTGGTATGAGCCATTAACATTACTGACAAAGACACCCGATCTACCAGAATCTGTCCAATAAATCTTCCTGAAGAGAAAATGATGAAACAGTTACACATTAACCTGCTATCCATTGACATTCAACATGCTTACCCTCACTGTCTCATCACGACCTGGGCCCGAGCCACATATGTCAGTCCACACAATAAGATATATGCTCCAGTAATTTGAGCTGCATTATCATCTTTACAAAAAGCTAGCAGAGATTGTGACCCGGTCCTGAACCTGCCCAACGTCTACAACATCTTCATTGAATGGCATGGTGCCATCAGAGCTGCTGACCAACAGATCTACAGGAGTTGTTTTTACATTTATTTCTTACTTTCACTTGGTTCAACAAATGAAAATACTTGTAACACATATTACCAAAATAGATATCAGTTAATATCATTTCATAATACCCAGAGCCTATATAATGTATTTAATGCGACGATCAATTCATTCTTAATAATTTGTCTTTGACGCCTCAGTAAGAATACAGAGACGATAACAAGTATTTCATCTATAGCTTACTTGGTAACCCAGTCGACTGCCAATCCTTCAACAAGTTTAATACTTCGTCTGACGATGATAGTCTCATTTGTTCCATCAAAGTTTACACTAATTATTTGCTCTTTTGCTGCGTCAGCATAGTAGATTTTTTCGTCTACAATGTCATAGTCCAGTACATGGACGTACTCGTGCCTTTCGCTAATTGTACCAGTAAGGTTGCCATCAAGTGTCATAGTTCTTATCTGATATCGGTTAGCAAAGATGATATATGGTTCGATGTCTAAAAATAAAAAGTTTCAGCATAATTATAATGACTAAGAAGTGGAGTGGATCTTAGATCAAAATGGAGCAACCAGAATAACGATTTGATAGTCAAGAACTGTTTCCCGGATGGTCTTGAACTATCAAAGAAATGATAAATACTATTCAGTAGCTATAGGCTACCTTCTTTTAATGTGATAGCCTTTATATAATCATAACATACTTGGGCTTGTAGGATCATGATGAATAGTGTTATCTAATGGACTGCCCCGCCCCTAGTCTAATTGCAGATTCAGAGAACAACTAGAATGTCTATGAAATTTAATCTATATCATGTGCATATAACAATTGATGGGGTCGATGACATTTACTCTCCCTCATGGCACACAAAGTGTCACTCACCATCCGAATGGAAACATGTTTTGTTGTCCTTATTCAGTTTATAACCGTCGGCACAACTGCATTTGTAGGAACCCTCCGTATTGGTGCAAAGCTGGGTACAATTGTACGGGGTGGTTTTGCACTCGTCGATATCTAAAATATGGCCAGGAAATATTTACCAACTGCAAATTCAATACATTACAACCAGAGCTATATAGTATGTATAGCTGTGAGTACAACATACATATCTAAATAGTTGATGCTAATTTTGATTCATGAGAACAGGAGAGCTATCCCATTCCCGCCTCAGAACATTTGCAGAACAGAAATTTTGCTATTGGCATTGATGTAAACCAGAACAGATAAATATATTCTTAAGTTTTTCCTGGCAGTACTAACTTTTAAAATGTCACTAGGCACAACTCATTTTTAACACATTCAGTTCACTATTGGCATATTATGATGAACAAGTTATTTGTATAGCATCGAGGATCGACATGATTAAACCTTTTGTAGTCATGAAAAACATTTCAAACAAAAGAAATTAATGTTTTAGTGAACTGTCCTCGTCCAGGGAGGAGCGATAAAATCCACGATCCACGATTGAATCGATAGGGAACAAATGTATAACAATTCAGTTAAATCGATCCAAAATTAGATTGAATTAAATTATTTTTGTGAATGAAGAACAAATGATATTTCCATGAGCTACAATAGTTTTTCATGAATTCATGTATTTTTTATGAATTTTTGTTATAATCTACAGCTCTTTTTTATAATCTATCAGCTCTGCAGTGGCAATTTGAGGCAAATACCACCAATAGTGCAATATGTTGGCCTCTTCATATACCAGTAGCCAGTGCTACCCTAACATTTTCGATTTCATTGAGGATTCTCAAAATTTAAGAATGAAAATAATGGGATAAGTGAATAATTCCCAGAATGATGAGATTTTATTCCAAGAAGAACAGACCCAAATCTTCATTGGATGGGTCGGGAATGAATAGACCACACAATAAAAGATTCCCTGCTTTGACAGAAATTAGTTGGTAATGCAGCTTTAAGGATAGCATTTTACTAAAGACACATTTCCCCTTTTTATACCGACCATCACACGTGTTCCCATCAGCATTGAGTTTGTATCCCGGCCCACATGAACATTTGTAACCGATGTTAAGATTTACACAAGTGTCCTTCAACTGGCATGGGTTCGTATTTTTTGCACATTCATTAATACCTGGAAAGACAAATAAAAGGTGACAGTTTTAATCGGTAAAAGGATACTGCCGGTCAATGATTTATAACTATGAGCCTTAATAACTGGACTATATTTACAAAAAAATATACAAACAAATAAAGACATGACAATGAGGACGAGAATTAAAAGTGAAAACCTACGGCATCCCACTTCATCTGAGTTATCACCGCAATCATCGCTGCCTGAACAGACCAGCTCGGTGTTGATACATTTAGTGTTGTTGCAATAGAAAAGTCCTTTAGAACTGCTACAAGCCGATGCAGGGTCTGGAACAAAAAGGACAAATTTGATACTATCAAAATCACTAAAAATATGTAGACATGTACAATTATTTCTTGATTATATTTAACATGAAGAGAATATAATTTCTGCGAGTAAACCATTGGTGTGTATTTTTACTGATATGCAACCATGGCAAAGGTGTTGTGTGTCTCAATTTAAACTTTGGCGTTAAACCTATTCCCGAATGCCCTGCGTATCAGAAAACCATGCAACCATTTCAAGTGGTAGCATCTAGGACACGGTCATTTATTTCTACAAAGTGACAATGTGTAAAACGTTACCTCCCCTGCTAACTTGTATCGAAGATATTTCCTTTTGGACATGGCAATATTATTAGCTCATTGCAATACATGCGATATTTCAATCGTACTGGACATTGTGAGAAACACTTTAAATTTTGTTTTAATTAGCATTAATCATAATTTATAAGGCGCTACGGTTTCCCTCTCAAACTTGAATTACCAGAGACAATTCTTCTACAGTTTATTCTAATATATTATATAGCCTATAATTATATTGATAAAAATCAGAAGCAGTCAGTTTCGTAAGCGTATCTGGATTATATCTTGACTATCTCTATAGCAAATACTCCGTTAATGTTATCATTATACGTATGATGCAATGATAAACGCAACTAAATACAATAAACAAACATTTAGAAACATTGCACTTAGTTCTTTGCACATCAGCATGTTCAAACAACCTAAGCATAGATATACCGACTTCAAGAATCACATTACGAATAAGAGCCCAACCACTACAAGGCAAGATTCAAGGAATTGAACCTTAGGTCACATGTTGTTCAATTATCTAAAAGATTGCGTTATTACTAGGAGAACCCAAAGAATGGAAAAGTGCCATGCACTTCATGCTTTTGTTGTTCTCCCAAGAAATCTTTGGCAATCATTTGTTTCACAAGCATAGACAATTCAGAAATGCTTTGGTTATTGGCTCAAATGCAATTGTCTTCATTTGCATGTATAACCCATGAGTTCAAAAGGATTATGTTTATAAAATGGCAATAATGGGTGAAATATTATAGCGCAGTCAGTTTCCACTTGCTCACGTCTGAGAAAAGCGAATAATAGTATTGAAATAAACGCCTTACCCTCTACAGCCGAGGGAGAGAAATGGTTATGGTCAGGTATACCTCATACGTGTTAACATTTGGATTGAATACAACTCAAACTTTATATAAAATAAAAGCCCATCCTCATGAACTTCCCGAGGAAAATAACAATTATTTTTAAACAGATACAGCTATATACTTTTAGCATAATTATATAACTTTGTTACCCTTAATAAGCTATTATCAAATCTGCTCGTTCTGTCATTACATATTACGTTTTCCCACGGCAGTGTCTTCTTTTAATATCCTAATATTTAGCGAAAGATTACCAACAAACGATTAGACAATCTTTGGATAGACTTACCACAAAGGAGTGGAGCTTCATCTGAAGAGTCTCCGCAGTCGAGTTTCCCGTCACATTTTGCAGGCTTGGTGATACAATGACGCTCATCGGAACATGCCCAGAAGCCAGGATTGCAGGCTGGGTAAGCTAGAGTTTGATAAGCAATAAATTGCAGGTATCACTATTAGGTATTCTGAGATTAAATTACAGGCATTTCGGCCAATTAGTCAATAGTAATAGGATCGTCGATGCATTCTTGTTCTTCTATTGAAAATCTAAATCCAGGAATATTGATCCACATTGAGACATAGGTCAATTAAAGGTGATTAGACTAGATTAGATAACCTTTTATTTCATCAATTCATTTTTACAGGAGATCAGCGACAATCCTAGCATGTAGGGCTTCCATTGTCCTATACAATATGTAAGTGTTAGTACAATATAGTTTCATCCATAAAGTTGTGGAATATAATTATGTAATCATTTACAAATGCGCCTACGCCTAGAGTACCGTAAATTCTATTCACCTGAAATGGTAAGTTAACTTCTTTCATTTCCCTCCCCGGAGCGCATACAGTGTATATTTAAAGGCAAACGCTACTATCTAGTGGAAAATGAAAATAAATGTCATTTTTCTGAAACTTTAGTATTTGATTCTTGAAGTGTTTCTGGTCATAAGGATGGAAAAAAATCATTGGGTCACCGTGCTCATTTTTGAATTACAGTGCTTCAAAATTTGGCATCTCAAAAGTACCAATGACGACCAAAAGGGGGGCCCATTTTGCAGTACCTCAACTTCATAGTTCATATTTACTATTTATATTCACTCAATTTAAGTAAAATTAACAGTTTTAGAGAGAGTATTATTTGGCCAATAATTCTATGCCTCTTTTCTATAGGGTGCATTGTTATTTTTATTTTGAAAACAACAAATACATAATGTGAATTTTAAATTAAAAACTCGAAAAAACTCAATATTTTTCACCATTTTTATAAAAACAATTTTTTTGCCTCCCCAGTGAAAATAAATGTCATTTTTCTGATTCTTTAGTATGTGATTTTTGAAGTATTTGTGTTCTTAAAACTGAAAAAAAAATTATGGGTCACCGTGCTAGTTTCTGAATTATGGGGCTTTGAAACATGGCTGACAACCCAAAAATCTGCTGCTTTCAAAGTATTCTATGTTTCCTAAACATGTCTATTTCAGACAGCTACAATTATTTTTTTAACGTGATGACATACATTTTTTTCCCTATATATGTGTAGAATATTACCTGCACTATATGTGTAGAAAATTCTGGGACATTCGGAGTATCCATTTTTGTTTTATTCCCAAAACCGTGAAAGGAAAATGCAGCATTTCCCAATAGACTTGCATGCTAATTGAGTACAACTGAGAGTACCCATAGCTAGCTCTGTTTCCCAAACATGTCTATTTCAGACAGCTATAAAAAAAAATCTAACGTGATTACATATATTTTTTTTCTGTAGTATATAACCTGAAATGTATGTGTAGAAAATTTTGGGACAGTAGGAGTAGCCATTAATTGTTTGTTTTATTCTATAAAATTTGACAAAATGGGCCGTTTCCTCATAGACTGCAATGCTAAAGGAGTAGTGCGTAAAATGCCCGTAGATTTGGTATATGGTAAAGGGGGGCGGGGCAGTGAATAGTAGCGTTTGCCTTTAATAATAATAAATCTTAATTATATATTACCTCAAACATATCTGTTAGAAAGTAATGCTGAACTACTGAAGGGGTGTAACACCAGTATTGCAAAGCGTTTAATTAATATAATCTGCCTAAGAGAACGTTTGACCGATTTAAATTAGATTGTAGGAAAAGTCCAATGCTTACTGCAATTCAGCTCATCTTCCCCCACAGAGCAGTCATCCTTTCTGTCACATAGGAAGTACTTGGGAAAACAAGTTCCGTCTGCACAGGAAAACTCATCCGCCTTGCATCCGGTACATAAGACAGGCTCCTCATCGCTATAAATGGACTGCAAAATCAAAGGCATACACAACTATTTTCCTAGATTTCTTTTTGAAAATCACATGCCACCGGGTATAAAACAGTGTACGTAGAGTAAATAATGTTTGAATGCATATTCCAATGAATTTGTTAACAAAGTTAACAAGGAAATCTACACCTCATCCACCGATATCTGTCCGTGGCGACGGCAAAAGGCTTGCGAGAGCGTAGGAGGAGAATCACTTAAAATGAACCACCATGCAATAACACAACACCTGCTAATGTGTAACAACTCAGTATACTACTCATGGAACGCAATGGAAATTGCGCCATGTCTATATGAATCAAATAATCTAAAGAGAGGGTTAAACTGTCCCAACCAAAGTGCCCACTGACCCTCTGCACTGTCATGGATGGTTTAAATCAATTAATATCTTTATATGTGTAGGTGTGAAAGGACTCCTGCCATGGAAATACGAAAAGTCACACCAAATTTCCAGCCAAATTTACTCATTGTTTAACCTGTACAGGATTGGAATTGTCAACATCAGGCGGCTGTTATTTATAGTATGGAGCAGCCTTTGAAGTCGAATCGTCCGAAAGAGAACCAGCGCCGGGGATCGATAATAGGGAGATTTAGCCACGACAACACACCAACACAACACTAACGCATCCTGCAATGTGACTGGTGTAGGGATTTCTCGAGAGGCCTAACCTCGCCTAGAGATCCCAACATCGGTAATAATGTACCACCACATCGCTTGATGCGTTAGTGTTGTGTTGGTGCGTTGTGGTGGCTAAATCTCCCTATTAAGTGACACCTAAGCACCGTATTTCGGCGGGCCACGGAAAGGTAATTATATGGACTTATATAAAGTCCTGCCTAGTACAAACAAAAAGGTGAAATCCTTCACAATTTTGCTTAAATGACTTTTACGTGGGTGGAAAAGAACGGAATACAAAAATAGAACATCTTTATATTTGTACTTAAGTTAACTGGGAATGCCGCTTTAAAGAGTTGTGTTTCCCCATAATGGAGACACTTCATATTGAAGTAATAATGATGTATAGGGAATATAGATAATACAGAGTACACAATTGTATGAACCTGATCAATCTAAATATTTTGCAGTAATGATAGTGAGTTGTTATATATAATCAAGAGCACAGGGATGTCGATGATTTGTATTAACCGTATTAACTAGAATGATATTGAGCTATATGGTAACTTAGTTTGTCTAATTTGTCAAATCTGTCTTTAGATTTTCATGGCAACGCACTAACACAATCACCGTTGTTTATGCATCTTGTGTATCGGCCAATATTTTTTTTAATCGAGTTAGTTGTATGGAATAGAACATGGACAATAAAAAAAAAGTATGTCCCAAATCACTTGATCGCCATTGCAAAAAAAGATAACATAGAAGCTAGTGGTTATTTCTCATGCGGTGAAGCTTTTTAACTCACCCCATCTGGACAATTCTCTTCTGAATCACATACCCAATCTGCGGGTATACAGTAAGGGGCTCCGGCTATATTACCGCAAAAGTGTTCGTCTTCATTAGAACACCGATCAGTCGGCAGGGGACCTGTAAGATGAAAGATGAAAATTGATACACGATACGCTTTTAATGTAATATAATGTACGTTTTTGTGTAGGATAACAAATAGTGGGAATCGCAAGCGCTTTTGGTTCAAGTCATAATACTCAAAGGTACATGTATGATTTATTTGTGAAACCATTTTGACAGTTTTTGACAATTTTGGTCAACAAAAGGAAACATTAGCACACACTTGCGACACCATATGCACGATCGAGGTTCTTTGTGTGAAAAACAGGAAATTACATATTGGCCTGAAATGAAATGAGAAAATAAACAAAAAAAAATAAAAAAACATCCGAGATCTAGTTTGTTTGACTGGATGCATACAGTACAGGATATCACATTGGATAGGGAAATTTTCCCAGGCAATGTAATATGAATATATGTGTATGGATAAATGAATGAATGAATGAATAAATGAATAAATGAATAAATGAATAAATGAATAAATGAATGACTAAATGAAGGCAGACGAGAATGAAGATCTAGGCGATTGATGTTCAAAATGATTATCAAAATTAGTTCATTCATCAATAATGATAATTATTTTTGATAAGATGATAGTGGATGTGAACATAAAAGTCCTAGGGATTACCTGGGCTAGGTGGTAAAGGTGCTGCTGTAAGGAAAACCAATAAATATCAATTTTAGAACATAAGATGCGAGGTTTTGCAGGTTGTATCACGGGAGAAATATACATGATATGCTCTCCAGTCAGATCACAGATGAAATTTATTGAGCCAGCAGCAATAATACTTCAAATACACATTGTTTAAGCAGTCAATTTCTCACTAAATTCAATTTGATATATTCCAGTTACTGAATTGATTTCCTCTTTATCTTTTAATATTTTGAGTTCTTTTGTGGTGAGTTTTTCCAACACCAAGAATTCGCATGGTTTAATCTGTAATCGCGTTATTTTTTAAAGCAGCTCTTTTAAATAAGTGATGATTGTCATGGTTTCACAGGACAGTTAACTGTGCTTTGTTACTTTATGCGTAGTTTATAGGGTGGTCTCCACTGGTTGCGGTAAGCCTTGCGTTGGTTTGTGGTGGTTATGTAGGTGGAGAGGAATGACCATGTAGGCAGGTCCTCGCCACTCCTCACCAACACAGCACCATCGCAATTAAGGCTTACCGCAGAGCTTACTGCAGAGCTTACCGCATACCTTACCGCAGAGCTTACCGCAGCCAGTGGCGACCACCCTTAAAGCATTCAACCTTAGCTACCGACCAAGTTTGTCGTCTCTTATTACTGAATAAGAGGGAAATAAAGCAGGCCAGAGATATTATTTCAAATACTGTACATAGCATATGTGATTGTCTTCGGGAGGGATTCTTTATCCCAGGAATGGATTGGAGTTCACAATACCTTAGCCCAGTTATGATATGATTGATAAATATACAATACAATTTATAAACCGGACCAGTCCCTCATATGATTATTATTATTGCCACCGAAGTGTATGCTTCTATAGTGAAAATAACATTGCATATTCCAGTGGAATTAGACACATTGACCAAATCTCAAGCCAAAATCAAATTAACATGATATGAATGCGTGGTTAAAGGTGTAAGAAGGACTAAAGTGATTGTACACCAATTAAATAGTAATTTCAATACCTCGGGTTGCATTAGGGACAATCGTAGTACCTAGAGGTAGATTAGAAATGGATTCATGATGTTTTAACATAGAACAAGCCAGAACAGGCTAACAAATATATTTCTATAGACTAAGCAGGGAATAAACACATTCATCAAACTGAATATTAGTAACATATAAGGGACTACAGTGGAACCTCTCTAATGCGACCACCCTTGGAACTGATTTATTGGTCTCATAGCGAGGTGGTCTCTTTAGAGGGGCTAATCCAATAAGAGGAAAATAATTCGACTGAGAGAAACTGGTCTTAATAGAGGGTTGGTCTATAGAGAGAGGTGGTCTTTATGCGAGGTTCCACTGTATTTCTTAGTATAAGGACTGAAAACGGAGAACATATAAATTTAGCTGATAAAATGTAATGACCAGTATTATGTACAACAGGGAGATTTATTGTAAAGACAGAAGGAAGTAAATAATATATATACAAAAGGAAACATATTGTAATTCTCTCTCCCAGATTGTTGACCACTATCACGCTTTGAGTCTTAACAAACAGAACACAACTACGAAAAGGAAACATTTGTTTGAATACTAGTGTGCATGACGAACTCCAAGCTATAGAGGAAGAATGATCATGTATGCTTGAATCAGGGTTCTGGAGAAACTCCGGCCAGGAAGACTGAAATCACCTTAAGAAGTTAATCCAAATATAAACCTATAGTATTGATGGTAAAGTACACTTTTCAGTGATCTTAAAGGACAGCTCAACTAATGAGATTAGATTCACACACAAAGTCTTAAAAGTTGAACACTTATTTGTACAGATTTTAGTCCTTTAAATCTACAATATTACCGCGTCCTCCTTCCGTGGCTCTCCTTTGTCGATGGTGCCCAGTGGCGACCCCTGTATATAGCAAGAGGCGAAACAAAACAATAAAGCAAAGCAATTGCACACATGCAGAGCTAAAAACAGTGAATACACAAACCATTTATGTACGTAGTTACTTGCTAATATAGATTAAGCAATCCTCCTAAAAATATCCCAGTTCTAACCGTGTCAATGCAAACATTTTAATATCATAGCGTATTGATAACAATGCAAAGCATTTTCTGAATATCGATGATTCACAGGGACGGGTTTAGTAGATAAACTATAATTAGGTCAAGAGCTCAAAAACATCATTAAGATATATATACTGATCACGACTTACCGGGTGCTAACCATTTAAGTATTAATTAAGCAGCGTGAAATTGCACCCTACCGTACCTTAGTGTATGTATATGTTATTGGAGGTGATGAGTTAAGTCTGGTAAAAAGATATATGTAGTATCTTAAATTGTCATACGGGTGGTGCACTTAATTCAATTAGTTTCACCTCCATTTCGACGCTGGCCATGTGGGTCATACCCGCCTCCATTCTTTTCATGGAAACGCCATGAACGGAGGTTGCATTATCTAGACATTTGGTTTTTAGCTTGATATATCTAATTCTTAATTTTCACTAATAAAATCGTCAGGAATACGATTCCTAGAATATGATACGTGTGATTACACCTTTGGCTTTGGACATGATAATACGCACAAGCTAACTATACATGTTTAAATGCATGTCAGAGGCTAAAGTAGGAAGTAAATATGACTTTAAGACAATTATTGTCATTTTTATACTATTCTCGAAAAAAGCAGAATTAATTCCTTCGGTTTAGTATATATTCTACGTATCTTTATGACTGGATCTAAGTGGGATCTAAGTGACTCAGATGGCTATCGAACAAGATGTACATACACAATGTTCAGATAACCGTTGCCAAGTGGACACTCCTCCTTGAGACAATGCTTTGTCTGTGATTGGCATGTGGTCAAAGGAATCCCCGAGTGGAAATCACTGAAGGAATCTTGGCATATCATCGATAATTGGACAGAGTAGTGCACATAGAGGGTTTAAACATGATTGTTTCAGCCACAGGACAAACACTGAATTCTATTTAACCAGACTGCATTTTATCGGGAATTAAAGAGGCCCGTTTAGCCCCCTATTCCTTGAGAGTAAAGGGGGGAGGTCGAAGAAGAGTTGGGGGGACAGACCATATATATTGACCATTTTATGTCACCCACCACCGCCTCTACCGGTAGACCAGAACGGGATGAGAGATCTGATATCATATTACTGCTAAGACAGGAGGAATGACCATAAAAATTTGGTCGAGGGGGCAGAGCCATACCATGACCCAGCTGTTCTTTTATGAGGGTGTTAACAGATTAACAAGAAATAATGGTCATTCCCTCTTCCACTCCTCGACATCAGAGAGAAAACACCGGTGTCTAATTAACCTGTCATAAACTATAGTCATTTTATCCTGTAAATAACATTCGATAGCTTGAGGAATTATTCAGTGTACAGTTATAAACAGACGAACAACTCCAATTCTCTTCAGGCCAGTATAGGCATAGTTGTACTCTTAAAGTGTAAAAATGGGAAAGAAAAATATAACGTGTTCTGACATAACACGATAATGCAATTCTCAGTAACATTATCTATTTGGTTTAACTTTTTATAATGTTAACTTATGGAGACGTGTGGATCCTACATGCAAGTACATCCCTATATAATATGTATGTCATAACTTGGGCTGCATCCTTCAGGTATCCCATAGAAAGTTGATAATATATAAAATATTGTTTATAAACACTGATTGATTGCCATGGTGGGGCAAGAAATAAATACCCCGGTTAATGGCTAGACATTGTATGCCAGAATTCATGGTTTCCGCAAATTATAATGACACCTGTTCAATACATTCTATGACAAGTAAGGGTTACTTACCAGCAGTATCGGTAATAACTTGCAAAGTGCAAAAGAAATATCAACAGATCCTCAGATCCTCAGATAGGCCTTTTGAGTGGACCCATGTTAAAATCATAGACATGGCAACGACCTAATCATATGCCAGGTTTAACCCTAAGGCACCTAAACCACACAGTTAACCCTTTCACTGCAAACAAAGACGATTTTTGTTTCTTAGAATGATTCATTTCTTGAGGGCTTTTGAAATTCCAGTTTAAATAGGTATGCTTAGGGAAGTGAAACTTTACTGTATGGGGAAGTTTGCGGGTGGTTCTGCCAAGAGGAATCCACACATAATGTATGTAGGCCATCATAGTGAGAAATCGGATTATTTCATGATAATTTCCTCGAATTAATATAAATGAATTAAAAGTTAAATACATTGCTGTATATCACTTTGGTCTGAGTGATAAACAGCACCGATTTAACAGATAATTAGATACATGGCATCACAAAGAGACCACTTAGGCAAATATCAAGGGATTTAATTTCCATCCTTATACTGCCAATTGCATTTTGACACTATTGTTGGGACAGATGCATACAGATTGAATGAGGACGAAGATTAAGTGAAGACGGTTCAGCAAACCTGATATTGCTACCGGAAGTAAAATGAACCCACTGGACGCAACTTATCAAGAGATAATTGAAATGTCTTCAGCGTCGATAATGCATGCAATAGTTGTTTCCTAAGTATCACCATGGGATTAACCGTGTCTCTTGTTCAAATAGTGTCTGGAATTCGTTATAATTTACATCATATGTGTACGCCATTTATTAGAGACATTGTGCTATTCGAGAGTCTACCTTAGAATGAAATACAGCCACATTCAAGGCTCCAGTGAGTTTGTTGGCCACGTCAACAAGCCCATTTTCATTTTCAAACTAGTTCACTCGCTCTAGCAGAGCCTCGATAGAAAGGGAGGTTGTAATTAGACATATTTTTATCGTTTATATTTTGAAATGGGTGGAGTACTGTTAGGAGATCCCCATCATCGAATGACCCTAGGTTATTTCAAATATGACTGATTATAACGTATACATACACTGTGTAATGCATTTAAGGGAGACAAGTGTGCAGACACAAATCCAATGGAAACAGAGACCCATGGTTTTTCTGTCTAATAGGTTATGGTGTTCTTCATGTAATAGCTTAGGGCAACGAGATAGAAAATTGAAATATAAGATAACTTTCCTCTCACAAATGAATAACTGGTTGAGCGTATACATATAGCCTTTACTATTGAGATCTTGATGGAAACCATTTTCATTTGGAAAAAATATAATCGCGTAGAATACGATCATTGAAATGAGCAATGAAAACTGGCTTAACTTAGATTTGTTATGCAACGTGTTGACTCCAGTTCGTTAAGATAAGATAAGATAAGATAAGATAAGATGTTTTTTATTCGTCAAAATAAAATCACAGTTACACATAGGTAAGTGAGATAGGTAAGGGAAATTGACAAAAAGGTCTACATGCCATTATGTTACAACGAGGTAGCATCTCTTCCGGCAGTTACCATTAATTTTGAAGATAATTGTGCCAAGAAGTAAAGTGGGTAGTCCTACCTAGGTTCGTCCTACCCTATTTCACAAAGACGTGCCGATGCATATAGCCTTCTATAGGCATCATGGGATAAGGGTGAGTGACAATCAAAAGGCATATATATATATATATCTAATTCCAGGAATTTACAATATGTCCTGCTTTGAAAATGAAAGGATTGCTTCCATGTCATTATAATGCCCTTCCAATACATTGTTTGGATAGAGCGCGTGCAATGCTGTTCAAATTAGTGCATAGACATTTTGCCTGCATGTAAGGTAAGGTAAGGTAATGAATAATTATTAAGGAATAAACAAACAGAAAATGTCTTCTGGAAGCAAATCGTTGTATTGAATTGAAACAATAAAACTGGAGACTGAGTAAAATATGAATCTCCCCGTTAAATATCTAAGCTATAGTTGCATGGCTAGTAGTTGGAACAACTACCACTTTGTTTCCGCTTAGCCCAAGGGTTTTTTAGCCACTCAGTTTTCAGCCACGATCTAATCTGCCCCCCACCACCGTGGAACGCCCAATTGCCACCAGAGGCCATCCCTAGATTAAAAAGTGGACAGATATCTGCTAGAGACAAAGGAATTTATTAGGTTTCCATAGCAACGACACAGAGGGAGCTTTTTGGGTGACTTTGACCAGCTGACCCTTGGGCTTCGAGTGAGCTGCTGCAATAGGACTTATACTTTGGTGGCTTAAATGGGAGGGATTCCGGAGTGATGGTTATTCCTTATTAGATGATTGTGGCGGGCAATGTGTCTTTAAATTGCTACTGCTAAGGAAATCTGCCTGAAGATCTTCCCTGCAGATTCCAGGTCCATACGTCTTGTTGCTGACGGCCATTTTGGCCACCTTCGTGTTCGATTCCATTACCAAATCGCATCCATGTGAAAGTTTACGAGCTAAGATTAGATCTATACGAAACTCAAATTCAAATTCAGCTAACCCTGAATGGAATATTAGACGTAACATCACCTTGAACTGGGATTGATATTTATAACTCGTTATTGAAACCAATTATAAATTTAAAGCAAAGCAAAACTTACACCTAAGGGATGGACAATATTCATATAAGATATCTCCAGAGTCTTAGTGTTAGTTAATCTTATCCAATTAATTAATTAATGTCCTGTAACAATTCCATTGAACCGAATTAAAGATTACAATTATGTATCATATACTAAAATTAACTACAAATTGATAAAAAAAAAGTTATGCCAACCTCATGGGACCAACATAATATATAGTAAATCTTCTACACAACATGACATAATTTCACTTAAGAGGGAAATAAATATCAAAGTGCTGCATGGCCTTAAAGTGTGACAGCTCTTTCATCTAAGCGATGCTGTTGAAGATATGGTTATGGCTTCTTTTATGGAAAAAAATAAAAGTTTGATGCGTCATCATTGCTTTTGCCAGTGGGTTATCTCTAATGATGGCCAAGGAAGGTTTATGTAAAACCCAGTAGCGTAAAGGGAAGAGATATACGGTAGGTCGACTGCGACTTTCCATAACCAGGGAAGCCCATATGTGTGATATGCCATAATTCATGGTAAAGGTCAGGGACGGTTTCCTTATCAATCTAATCTTTCTATGACCATTCGTCATTCCAATGTCTTAGGAACAATAAGCGCTTTCCTTCAGCTATACTCTGTCTAGATGCCAACTTTATTCATAGTTTGAGGTTCCATATAGTGTCCCAGAACTAAAAGAAAATGAAACTAAAGAAATGACATCTCGACACGAGAGTATACTCAGTCCTTATGCTATAGAAATGTATATTATAGAGCACTCAGTGGAGCGTTAATTTCCAGAGTTTTGTCCCCCTAAATTAAGTTACGACGTAATATTCTCAGATCTACAGTATCCGTTTGGCATTTCTCGTGTCTGGCACTATTCTTTCACGTTATTATGCATCAAAGTCATCGTAGTCATGATTCAAAAGATTAACCAATATCACCACCATGTGAAGGAATCAACGGACGTCATCCTTTTTAACCATACATAAGGATGATTATCTTGATGATCCAGTTGGTCATGCTTACAGGATGAATTGTATATTGCTGGAATTTGTTTTTTTGACACAGCTAGGTCATAAGAGTCTGTCAGTCTATCATCCAGCTTTTAATTGCAAAGTCATCATTAGATGGGACCGGTGACATCATCCTAAGAAGGAAGTATTATTTGAAATGTATATAAGTATATCGAGTAACGGATTTTTCCGTCACTAATTGCACCCCTGCCGTCCTATTCTGAAATGTGTCTTCCAGCATGATGTAAGACATATATCGTTTTATTAAGGATCAATACCTATCAATACCCCGACCTACTCATCTTCAATTTATTTCCTCTTCGTCTACATTATATGAGGCTGTATGTCAATCGATGTATTCACGAATTCTGTTATTTAATATTGCTGGGTTATATATTGATCGTGTATACAAGCAACGAAATGACTTTGAGTCCAATTAAACAATAATCTTTACATCCTTCCATGCATCAAAGAATATAATTTGTATTTATAACGGTCTTGGGATCGATGTGCTGGTAAAGATCACCCTTGCATTGGTAGCTTTGGTAGATTCCAGGACTGGAGATATCATCTATTTGTCGGTATGGGCTGGGTGATGGGTCTATAGATAACATGACGTCTATAAGACAAGGGCTGATGTATAGCAAAGAGATCAATGGGGCACCTCAGGAAGCGCCAAGCAATCGCCTTGTGATTGTCTCCATTTCTTCCTGGTGGACATTGTGGTGGTGCAGTACGTAAATGGAATTCTCTTTCCATTCTCTTACTTCACTCTCTTGTGCCGAGCTTTCGCTTCACAGGAAGTTTAAGATAGTGTTTTACATTTTGTTGCAGATGTCCTTAAAATAATTATAATAATAATTATAACATCTCCCTAACTTTATGAAACAGTCATAGGCATTTTGATACTCGTGTGCTTGATTCTTACTCCGAGATTCGAGCATGATCATAGATAACCGATGTCTCAAGCATATCAAGACACTAATTTCACTGAGACAAAACGCTAATGGGATAAAACTTCATAAGGACCTATTATTAATCTGAGTTGAGCAGATAATGTCTCAATTCCCAGGGATTGGACCCTAGGGCAGGGGTATATTTTAGTGGGAAAGTGTATGAGGAAAGGGGAAATGGTATGGATGAAGATATAATATATGATCGATGCATGGTGGACGTTTGTCTTTGCTTTATATTTGACAGAAAGAGGCTAATGCACATGAAAAGTATATGACGTGATTTCATCTATAAATCCAACAACCATACATCAATCGGTAAACGCTGCGTTGGGTTTGCACACTGCTCGCATGGTATGACGCAAGTGCAAGAGGAACCTATAGCCATGACACTCTAAATTGACGTTGGTGATCCATGGGCAGTGGCAAGTGGTCATCTTGCCCATCTAGATGTGCACGGTCAGAATCCCATTTTTTATCTCGGTGAAACAGCCGAGTTTACACTCTCCAATGCTCCCTACTATTCGGCCATCAAATCCAATCCATAAAACGTCGAAAGGGAATGCATTTTTATGAATTGAACTTTCCAAATCAAATGTTATCGATTGTCTGCAAACCGCTTCGTATCTAATCTCGATCAGGCAAGGTCTACAAATAGGACAGTTACGCTCATCATGATCAACTGATTTAAATTTAAAACCAAGGCATCCTCAAATAGACCGAATGCTCAAATAACTTAGCAAAGGCGGCAAAACGTCGCTTCTGGGCCTTATTCGACATTGCAGTACTTCTTAGACTATTCGACAGCCACATTGGTATAGCCACGAGCATCACTTTATCCTTTTTAGGAATATGTGCTGGACTCTCTCACTTCTGCCCCAGTGGGTAATGCAACCAGGAACCATGACCTGGGGTCCACTGGCATTTATTGCGGGATAGATTATTTCTAAGTGAATGTGAACAACAAGGAATAGTTCCTGATAATAGGCATCATATAAAGTCTATTCCACATGCAAATTCAATGGAAATGGTGTGGAGGTTTTATTGAAATCTTATACAAAGAATCATTATAATGCATGAGCAACGCGTCGCTATATATAGAGGTGAAAAGCAAAAGCTACCACCCGATGTTATTGATAAAAGACTAGAGCTATAAATTGATGATGATAATATCTGTTGCTCATCTCATGCAGCAACCAGAACCAAGGCTAAACTAGAGAATTCCTAGATCGCTCTCTCTACGTACCTGATATAGCAATGAATAGGAAGGTATGGAAAGAATGTAGAGGGAGTTGCGGAAAAATCAATTGCTATAGCTCATGAACATTGATTGCCATTGCAAAGGTGGGATTGATGAAGATGAAGAGCAGCCTGTTCACATGACAGTACATTGCTGCCATGAAACAAATGCCATAATGCTGCCACCGAACCACCGGCAGAAAATCGATGCTATAGCTCTTATAAAAGTCACGAGTGGTCTAAGTGGAAACAAACTGATACCAATGCTTTGTTGTTTTCATAAACATTTATGACAGTCACCATGTTCAGATAATACTTACGAATTAGTATGACCTGGACTGATAAAAAAGATGAGGACACATATGAAACGCACAGTAGTTACAAGAGGTATGATTTATGGACATTCTGGTACTAATAGCTAGCCAGGAGAAAGGTATTCATTCAACATGTAAGAGGCGGAAATTCCTTTATTCTAGACAACCACGAACTAAGGAGTATTACATGCATCGGATTAATAATTAGCATGACTACATCCTCATGGTGTCACCAAAGGTTGTGCCTGCCTGAAGCTAAGTTTGCTTTTAAGAATTATAACCCGAGAACAACTACAGAGAAATGATACAGTTCAAATCTCCCATGATCCAAAAGAGTAGATTTGGAATTGGTAATTTCTCGTCCCGTGAAGAGTTATAAGAAGAGAAATACGTACCATGTTTCTCTAAAGGATAATACTGATAGACGATTGGTCATTGGGGACAGAGAATAACTTCACTTTACAATCAGTTAGGTTGTTTACTTGTAGAATGAAATCCCACTACATCACAAAGACTTTCTGTGGAAATGCGAAGAAGGGAACTTGCTAGTCTTCCACTGGTTCATTTTTAACCCACCCGATACACAACTACAGCTATCTAAATGAAGTAAAGCCCGAAATACTACCCATATAAGAAAACATGATATGTGTGACATGGTAACCAAGACAACGTATCTTTGACAACGGTCTGATTTCAATCTTCTACATTATTAATATCCCTCATGATTTTAGAGGCATAGACAATCCTTGAAGAAGGCCCAATAACATCTCCGAAACGATGGAATCAAAATAAGTACAACATCTAAAGGAAATAAAACATCTTTCTTTCCCATCTGGGCAGGCAAAGAGGTTTTTGGTATTATTACAACTGTAAACATTTTAAAAACAGGCCGGCTATTTATGTAAATTCCAATATCAAATGAATATCTTTAAAACCTCTGTTTTTTCTTCTTTTAAAGATTTTATTCTAACTAGGGTTTCATTTCCCGGAAATCCAGGATGTTCTAATGCGCCCAACCTATACAATGAGTTGTTTGCAAGAAAACAGATAGATTCATAGCAATACAGACTCTAGCATCTAAAATACCTAGCTTAAATGCAATTAATGAATTAACAGTTTTGCAAGGTGATCCAAAACGCATGTATTTAGATTACAATAATTTTGATTTTAGGTAGTTAATCAACGGATGATCCAGTTTTAAAACCGTCCAAACTCGAATATATACATAAAATAAATTGACATAGAGATCGATAATATTTAACCATGAATTCAAACCATTTCCCCCTTTCAAATATTTCATATTTGGGAGACTTTTAAACACTATCTTCGTCCCATGCACTGGTAAATCCTTTGTATATTATTTTTTTTTCTGTGGTCTGGTGTGAGCTCCTTTTCTTACACTTTGATGTAATGCGATTACACATTCGCCGAAACACACACACAAATGTCACTACACTGTGGTATTAAGCTGCTTTCTGCTATTGATAAAGAAGATGAGTCAAAGGAGCGTGACTACACCACCTGTAAACCACAGGATCACATGATATTATGTCTAAAACTAGGAAAAATCTGGTGCCCTAGACTGAACCACGAACTGAGTACATATATCTATGCCCCTTGCCTCCACCACACAATATACAACATGTTATAATGAATTCGTACTGAGGCTTGACAGTGTTGTGGGTTCGATATAATATGTATACCTGGTGCGGCTGTGATTTCACATTCCAGCCCCCCCCCCCCCCCCACCCCGCCCCATCCCCGGGTGCAAGACCAGCTATATGAGCTGAGCAGTTTCTGGGGTTTATTCTACTTATTTTTACACACCCCCACCCCAAAAAGGGTAATTATTTTGATGGTGTGATGAGTAAACTCAGTAGTCACGACCTGTACCTGTAACAGTAGGCACATGCTATGCATGCATGACTTCTTGTTGGCAGCAAATGCAAGAGTTACATTCCATCAAGCGTCCCCTTGGAAATGTATAAAGTGTATCATTTTTTAAGGAACGTGTGCTTGTGCACATAATGATTTACTATGGGATTAAGCAGAAATATCTATTTCAAAAAAAGAAGGAAAAAAGGAAAGCCGCTACATATTGACACGGGGAATATAATCAAGGAATGGCTGGCTCATGATTTATGCCAACTATCTTTTTCACGACTGAGTGTGTGGTTACATTCTTCACACTTTAAAAAGAAAAATGGAAACCATGTGCATTTGACAAAATTGGTAAGGATGAATCATCATTCTGCAAACGACAGTGTTTTCTAGGAATGAAAAAAGCTGATTCCTACATAAAGTCACACGTAGGCAAATATATTACCTGCGCTAAATTATCAACAACAATACTGAGAAGCAGTTATTGTGATGGTGATATACAACGAGAAAGGAGAGGGGACATTGATTAATTCATTTCTTCAAACATAACCCATAAAAGAAACGAATTATTTTATATAGCAGAGTATAAGTAAAAGATATAAACCCATCGCAACCATGAAGTAACAGATGTCAAGTTGTCCGATTAAAATTAAACAAATGGGCAAGCAAAAATATCAAGTCATCATTGGCGAGGTGATTGTAATCGTAACAGTTAAATTAACGTTTTAGCAATATGCCTGGCTTCCAAACAGAAAAGCAATAGATATATATACATGTAGATAACCGTGTGGACATGGTTTTCATTATGGCGAAGTTTATTATTTGCAATATCTCAGGGATTAGCTTGAGAATTTCAGAGTGTCGCTATAGCACCGACTCTGTATATATTATATACAATATATACAATATACCCTCCTCGGTTGACGACCTCCCCTCAAGCGTTGTCATTATATGACTCAGGACAATGGGGACCTAACCATAGACAGTTCTATCCCAAAACACCCTTACCTTTAACCCGGACCTCCTACATTTTAGTGCTAAAATTATTGTAAATTTATGGACCATTCAGTTCCTGCTAGCCTTAAATGTATAAAACGTTTCCAAATAATAGAACTCCTTCTGAGTCTAAAGTAGAACCAATTTTCATGGAGCAATGATCGAGTTTGAGTGGCACATGCAAGTCCCCGAGTGTTTCCCTAGAGTACTATAAATGATAATGCAGGTAAAATCCTGCTATCTGAGGCCATTTTGCATAAAAACAAGCCAAAGCCAACAAATCCTGCCTCTTCTATTATTGTTTTATTGTGTGTAATTTGACCTCTCGCCTGCCAGGAACCTCCCGTAAGGAGGTCGGCTGACATTTCAAATTCGTCTTATGTTGATCAAGATTCTATTTTTAAGCCTTGTTGTTACAGAATATTGCAGGATAATACGTTATGCTTATGCAGTTACGTGCAATTTTATCTCTATTTCGGGTTGTTTTTCATTAGTTCAAGGGACACTTAAATCCCTAAGGTGGAGAAAGACAGATCACTGCCCATCCCTACGTCTATCAACAGATTTTCTGCAGTGCTAGAAACGTAATGTCGGACGAGAGCAAATGAATCATATTTCGGTCAAATTTCAATTTAAGTAGTTTTAACACTGTTCTTGGAATTCCATATAAATGAAAATAATTTAGTTACCACAATTTAATCTGTGTAGTTCTGAAATTGAAAGCTTGTAAACATGTACATGTATACATATAATATAATTCGTGCACTGCTACGTTGACTATTTATATTCCAAATCAATGGAGCCTAATGGCCTAGGGTGCTTTGAATAGGTTCCTCACTAGATCCAAGAATTCCTATGTTCAAATCGATTGTGAAGGTCTACTTAACCTTAGACCTGGTAGCAGGTGACGTCAACAAAGGAGAAGTGCTTTAGCCCAGGGTATGGAAGTACCGGAAAGCTTTCCTTATGACACAAAGATTAGTATAATGTTGGACTTAGGCCACAACAACTACTTCATTATTAACATTTCATGCCCTGTAATTAGGATAACCAGGCGTTGTTTATTACTAATAAGACAACTGTGTAACATAGGGCCTACATCTAGAGTGCGATAAGAAGTTGCTCGATAGAGGTCAAATTTATTATGCAGAAATTGATGCACGGATTTTGCTAATTGCCTGTAATATTAGTCATCTTTCAGATAATCCTGTAAGGATTATGACTCCAATGGGAGGTACAGACTCAACTATTCTAGAGGAACTTCCTTGAGCAAATGAGTAGGTGTGTTCTGAGAAACGAGGATATGAAAAACTATAGCTTTTACAACCGTATCATATTGTACTGGTGGATGTGGAACATCTGTTGGTGAGAGTATACTGGTTAACACACTTTACAAGAAGACTATGCGGATATATTTTATGAGGCGTTTTATGCATGCATTTACAGCCATGACAATTGTCCTCCCATACAAACCATTGTATACACAATAGTATATTAGTGTTATATTGATGAGAAAGTAGTGTCGCCTGATCTAAACTGGTGGAATATAGTCTTGTTTACAAAGTCAATCCGTATGACAAATATGCAGGTGGTTCCTATAATATATTCATGAATCCAAATCTTGGAGATCTAAAATAAGATCGAATGAGCTGACTGGAAGGAACCATATTTAAAGACTTTGATTTGAAACTGAAGGTCATTATAAATATTTCTTGTAGTTTTTACCGCGTCGCTTCCGAAACTCCTAATCATGCAGTCTTTATTTTCTACTTGGCTCTTGGATGATAAATGCAATCCCCAAGGAACACTTCCTTGGACTTCTTCGTGGGAAAGCCATAAATAAACTAGATAACTGCTCTCTTGCGAAAAGAGAGGAAAAAGTAAGCGAGCTACTTGAATGGCATGCGTCTTCTGATTCAGTTAAAGATGGCAGCAGGAAGTTCCCGACATCCTCTGCAAGTATTCAGTGCCCATGTGCATTATCAGCCTGAGTTGGTAGCGGCTAGATATGGCGGTAAATAGTCTCCACAATAAAAACGGGAGCAGTTTAGTCAGCAGTGAGTCCCTCGGGATTAAGGTATTGAGGAAGCCAGTCACCTTCAGCCTACCCCATTCCCACATCCAAGTCTAGTACTGGCCTCAGTTTAGACGGGTCCGATGCTGTCCAATCTAAATTGGTCACATTAGAGGAGCAAATAGCGTTACATTTGAGACCATGATTGAAAATCTATACAGAGAACTATTGAGTCGATGGTCGATCTGGGTTCTGGATCTGTAAGATTCCAGAAATACATCAAATTAAAATTCAGTCACTGTCATACTAATGTTCAATATCATGTGCTTCACCTGACATCTTTTTTCAAATTTATGTATTTTCTTCCAAAACCCTCAACTTTCCAAGTGACATGTCTAGAAGAATCTGAACGTAAACTGCATGTCTTTATCTCCAAATGTATACCAGCTCGGTTTGTATACATTATAAATATAGCTTTAACTTCAACTATAGAAACTGTATACATCCGGTGTTATTAAATTCGTGTATTTCCTTTTGAGATATTTAGAACAATTCAAATCAGGGTCCTACCGACGACGATGTTTATGAATACCAATATCTTTATGGACGAATAAATCACAGCCATTTGAAATACTGGAGCCAATTTACAAATTCCTTCACAAACATTTTATATAGATCATAACTCCATGAGTACATAATATGTATACACATTTGAACAATAAGCTATATATTATTTCCTACCAGATGTGTAGCTCTTCCAGAATGTATGTAGAACTTTGCAGGCCGGAAAGAGTCCCAGACTCTGTCGATTACTTATAGCAACGAGAATATATTCATGTTGCTTATATAGTGGTTCAGTAATACATCGAATTCCATATAATGCAATAATGTTGACCAACCATACTTGATGCCAAGGGTAGTAATGCTTTTTTAGTTACAGGAGCCGGAGTAACATGGGCAGGAGTGAAAGCTCATTTGGAGGAAATAACAGCATGGAATCCCTTGTGGGGTTTTCCCATTTTCTTCTCGACTACCCATGTAATTGAAGCTAAAGCCACAACGATATAAAAGTTGAGCTAGGTGTTATACGCTAAATCAACCAGACGTAACATTATTGAAGAGCTGAACACCTATTTTATACCCTCGTACACCATAATATATTGTTATATCATAAGACACTGCGGTATTTCACCCTGTCCTTATAATGGATAGATTCAACCACAGCGCTTCAAAATTTTATATCCGTACTTAGATTGTTAAACCACAGAAACCAGTGTCCTCATACAGCCGATGTTTACCCATTGACAGGCGTTCATGTGCAAAGTGCTTTGGGACTTGGTTGTATAGTTAAAAACGGAATTCTACATTGTGGAAGTATTTTTAGTCTGATTGTAAGGAATGCTTTATTAGTACTCCAACTGGGAAATATTTACTTTAGGGATAAGAAATGAAGGACATTGAATTCAACAGGAAGATCCACGTGTCCTTGGAATCCTCTTTTGGGAAAGAGCTCTGCATGGGTTGTTTTATATCTATATTAGTCTAGTCATAAATAAAATAAAATCTAATAGTGCTGGATAGCTTTGAACTCCTGATGTCCACCGCCATATTATGTATATCAACGTAAATGACGAGGACGATGCAAGTTCATGGATTAATTAATAGCGAAGATTAGAATAGCATCGCGAATAAAGTTCGAAACCAAGAATTTTAAAATTGTACAAGTATCCCATTTATTTATCATCTTAAATAGGCATGTGTCTATGTAACAATATCTGGTTAAGGGCATCACGCATGGGGCAAGGACCTCGAGCAGTCAGTATAAATGGGAATAGTATATACGTCCCAGTCCTTCAATATTCACCAATACTGGATGTAAACACACACCTAAGCACATTGCTGTTTAAATACTCTCCACATAAACTTAGTCTCGCCCCGGTCCAGCAAACAAGGGCAAACAGTTTATGTACAATAGTGATACATATACATTAGGAAGATCTGGCTCACCAACATTGAAGCATGGATGGAAAGTTTTAGAATTATTTAGAATAACAAATTGTATAAAAAAATAACCTCTGGTGGAATGGATTCGACGTTAGAAGGATCATGTATGTTTCGTTTTGAAAGAACTTCATTTACCACAAGATTAAATCTAGCAATAAATCTAATGATGAAAAGAACAGGGAAAAGAGTAGACAATATAGATTTTGCTAGATGTTAGCCGAGAATAAAAGTATAAAGGTGGGCTTTATTTTGTTGTACAATTGGTCCAAAAGGCGATGCATAACCAACCAATCATATGAGGCATTCACGTACTTATAATATATGCATGTATTGAGTTGCAATATTGCAGCTAGCTAGGACATCACGGATTTCCTGACTATTATATGTCTGGGTTCAGGTTCTAACCAAATCAATAGGTCAGTGAACCATGTAGGAAGGACCTCAGAGGCTCTCCACCAATCTCCACCTACAGAACCAGCACAGTAGGTCTAGATGAACTACTGAAGTAAAAGTTGACAATAGCCATGTCTCATATATTGCACTTATAAATATTGAAACTGTAGGCCTACCCGTATAAATAGGCCTAATACTTATATAATGTAAGCATCATCTTAACGTGAGGAACATATAATATATCGCCAAAAAAAACAATAAATGCGAATGCAATCAGTGGAACTTTCTTAATGGTCACGGAGAAATTAGGATCTAAATCAACATACTAATTATTATGTTAGTAAACAAGAATATCTAAAATTCTCCTGCGTTCACGTGAATTGCCTTGGATAAATCAGTTAGTACTGTATGTATATATACACATGTTCGCAATAGAAACAGCGCTAGGCAGAATAGCATGGTTTACCCGAGAGCACTGCATGCATGGTCTTGCTGTATAATTATGTTCAATAAAAACCCCAGTTAACATACATTCCATGAAGCAAGGAATAAGGATAACGGCGTCATGGCAATGGATGACCTGATGTCGATGCTACTAGGAGACCTAGAGATATAGATCTTAACGAGGTGCACACCCAGTTTCTACCTGTACGTTATGCTTGAATAAAGACATGTCGACGCCTCCATGTACGATTGCAACAAATAGGGACAACAATCCGGAATCAGCAACGATCAGTCCTCCCAGTTTACACACGCCTTGATCGTATTGATCGAATATGTATTTAAGTAAGTTAATACGTAAACGGAGCCAGCTAATTACTTTAATTAATATGGATATATTTCGGGCTGTATACAGCATAAGCTAAAGGCGGTAATGCGGTGCATTACGGGGCATTAGTAGGTGGCGCCCCTAACTCACACTCTCTAAACTACACCGGAACTGGCATGTATTTGTCATTCGAGCCTTCGTTGTCACGCTGACCGGAGGTTTAACTGAAGAAGACGAGGAAGACACGGTAGCAGCAATAGAACCTGTCGTCCGTCGCTCAAGGAGACCACGAGCCCCTCCGAGACGCAAATCAATCGTGACGCCAAAGAAACAGAAACGCAAAAAGAAGGAGACCACTACTCCAGAGCTCAGTCACATGGAAATTATGTCGAACATGCTGTCAAAAATGTGCCAAGACGCGGTGAGTCGCGCGGAGGCTATGCCAGGGCAGACCCAACAGAGGAGGGAGGTGAGATACCGAACTCCGTCTGCCACAGCCGAAGCAAAACGAACCAAATTGAAGCGCGAGAGACAGCGTGAATACGAACAATTTAGTGAATTTTCTGAAAGTGAAGGTGCATCAGACTTTACGGACTTTGAAACACCACCAAAGAGACGGAAACACAGACACCAGAGCGACAACCGCAATCGCCGCCACTCTGGTAGGCGTAGCAAGAAGTGCAACTGTGACAGTGACGGGGCGAGCCCGCTCCATCGCCGTCACCCTGTCAACAGCTACCGTTCTCGTCAGCCGGCTGACTCCACCTCGGACTCGGACATGGAATCAATACCATCTCCAAGACAGCTGGTGGCAAAACACAGGTCATCTAGGACTACTAGAAGGGCTTTGGAAGCCCAATACTCCTCACATACAAAGAGAGGTAGGACACATTTGTTCGAAGCGCCGGAGACATCGCTCCCCCCTGATATGGCGAGTAGAATAAAAAAGGAAAAGAGAGAGCTTACCCTTGCCGAATACACGTGTGGCTTCGCAAAAATGTCGATGGAAAAGTGCAAACAAGGATCTACGTTGTGGTATATGCTGCACCATCTCTCGACTCTGTCTGAGGATAGTGCGTTAAAAGGTTGGCCCATTGCTCATACTTGGACCCGTGCATGCCTCGACCTAATCCTCGACGGACAAAACCGTTGGCGAGACACAGACGTTTTCAGTGAGTACAGGACAAAACTAGCATGGAATCCCCCTGCAGTCAGTGCACAAGGAAGCTCTAATGTTACCCAGGCAGTGTGCAAGGATTATAACTTTGATAATTGTACCCACCAGAACAACCACACGGACAAAGGAGTCCAGTTCCTCCACGTCTGTGGGTACTGCTTCTTTGCAATGAAGGGCAGAGAAAATAATCATGCAGCTAAAGACTGCAACAACAAGAAAAATGCGCAGGCCAGTCTGCACGGTGGCGAGTCATCCTACCGTAAAAACCACTACAACAATAATAACAAGAAACAAGGTGCCCATCAGTCAAAAAACGGACAGACTCCTGCTTCATAGGCAGAAACGCGGGTGAGTTGAAACAATCAAACGCATATGTCGACAATGTACGATCAGTTGCCTCTATAAAAACTACCAACCCTATTGTATCGGTGCCACGCCCATTTAAAAATGGCGGCGTAAACATTGACGTGCCTGGCCAAACCAACATGGCAGCCAGTCACCACGGGAAGTCTCGCACTCAGCGAGAGTCTCGAGGGCCCCGAGATCCAAACAATGATGGCGGCTCACGCAACTCTAATACTGTCGCGCATGTTGTCTCTAATCAAATATCAACTCAATTCAACAACGAGCAAGTTTCAAATACGGCAAATCATAAAGACTGTGATAGCAGGAGTATATACAAACCAAATAGACTAGGAGTACGCAATAATTCAAATGTTGCTTGTGACTTTCAGCTTCCGATTGATGCTGGACTTAGCCTCGATGCACCGGGCGATAATAACGGCAAAACAACGGAGCTACCTAGTTTTCTACAATTGATTGACTATCCGACATTGTGTCACGATACCAACACCATCACTGAACCAAAGGACAGCGATGTTGAACTGTGTGTTAATAATGCAAATGCAATCTTAAATGAGGCAGATGATTCTTCGGCTTGCCCTCAGAATAGATTGTTTGACGATTACCACAACTGGCCTTATCCACACATTGCTCTGGACCAGCACATGGCCTCTATCTACGAAAAAGTAAAACTACAAAATGTACCAAACTACAAAGGAGCAAAGATAAAACTTGAATCGTGCCTCAACGTTAGTGAATGGGAAAACATAGCTACAGGCCACGTAGCTGATCAACTTGTGTTGGACGGTATAACATATGGTTTTCCCCTGCAATACGTAGGGGGGCCTCGCTATAACACTCAGCAGACCGATAACCACCCATCGGCCACGCAATACATGGACCATGTACGCAAATTCATTGATGAAGAGCTTACCCATAAGGCCATCTCGGGACCATACCAAAAGCCTCCTTTTGTGCCCTGGATTAACGTGTCCCCCTTGATGACTAGGCCCAAAGCGGATTCGGAAAGCAGGCGTATAATTGTGGACTACTCCTTCCCGGAGGGGGGCGTCAACGCTTATGTATACAAAAACCGCTTTAACGGGGCCCCGGCCTATCACCAACTTCCAACTGTGTCGTGTGCCACGGATATTATTGCTGAATTTGACTCCCCTCCTGCCATGGCAGTTATAGACCTAAGTAGAGCCTATAGGCACTTTCCCCTGTGCCCTTTGGACTGGCCCTTGACTACAATTACTGTTGATGGACTGTATTATATCGATAAAGTTCTCCCCTTTGGGGCAAGAAGTTCTTCTTTCGTCATGCAGTCGTTGGCACAGTTTATAGTCAGAGCTTTAAACAGGAGAGGAATCATTGCTAAACAATACTTGGACGATCTACTACTCATAGCAAAAGACAAACAAAAAGTCAAGGAGCAAATGATAGTTATATTCCAATTGTTCCAACGACTAGGCCTACAGGTGGCCCACA